>OU538814.1:2509166-4963333 GCA_912999815.1 Campaea margaritaria
AAATACGCCCGTCAGAGAAGATAGCACCAAGAAACTCTACAGGGATGTATTTTTTTAATTTTCCTCATTCATTTTGTTTATGTCTTAAGTTACAGAATAGAGAGGATGGATTTATATACAGAAGATAATGAATGACTTTAATGCTTAATGCTTAAGGCCAGTTTAAGGCCTTAAACTGAACTGCCCTGCTAACTGTCACCACCAATATCGCTCAGCGTTCATAAGTCGATCAGAGATATTTATCCAATTGGAACAATTTGTTTGCATTTATGGGAGTTTATATAGCACCATCTCATTCTCTTTCTCTCTTATTCTCTGCAGTCTATTTTTGAGTGACGTCACGTCACGTTTGTCATTTATGAGTATGTGGCGCCAATCTAGGCTGTTCAGTTTAAGGTCTTAAAATGAACTGCATGGAATAAGAATAAGTACGTGGTGACCCCTCTTGTCATAATTTACTTGTGATGTTGACTGTCCACGTTCCGAGCTCGAGAAGCTATTTAACTTCATAAAATGTCAACGATTTTCGTCCCTGGAGCTTTTTAAAAGCCTTGAATTTTTTCCCGTTTATTCCAATAATGTGAGGAACTCCACGTCCTCTTGTTTGTCGTGTTTTGTTGATACAACGGTCTTGTATTTATACGTTCTTTGTTTGGGATATGAAGGTATGAAGTTGGATTGTCAAGTTACTTTTCTTTTCGTACCTACTTTTGTACTAGGAGGCTTCTTCTACAAGAGCCCGCTTGGGGAAGTACCACACCTTTGCCAGATATTCTTCCGCCAAGCAGTAGTGTGCAAACATTGTCGTTAACCTGATGATAAACGCTACGCCTGCTCATAACAGTTACAGTGCCAACCAGAACTTTACATAATCCTGCGCGGCACTGCACTACGCTCGTCACCTTAAGACATCAGCTCTAAAGTCTCATATGCGTAGTAATTTCGCTGGAAACAGCGCCCTTCAAACCGGAACACAGTAATGTTTGCACACTACTGTTTGGCGGATGAATATCTGGCAGAAGAATCTCTTGCAGAAGAGGCCTCCAACTACTAAACATCTATTATCTTTGAAAATGACACCTGCAAGAGGTTAATACAGCACATAAGTTAATAAAGATAATTGACTGACTTTGAGTAAAGAATAAAAGTAAAGAAAAGAGATTGAAAGGGGCAAAACCCTTTCCTTTCAAATTCAAAGTTCTCTACCTATTTTACTTATATTTAAGATTTTGTTTAGTTGATTATTTATAAGAGTTCAATGCCTTTCTTACCTACAACAAATGTTTTGACTTGACTCGCTCAAATTGCTTGATACAAACAAGCGTGGGCGAAGCGGATTTAAACCTAAATTCAAAGAGAAGCTTCATTTTAAATGTCACATTGAAATCACAGAAGTAACGAACACCCACAAAAGAAGAAGCGAACTTGACGGAGTCTTACAACGTTTTGTTTTTGACCTTTATTCCAACGCCCACAAGAATCATTAAATTAATTGATTTAATTTGTAAAAGAACTGTGGTCGTTGAACTTATAGAAAAATGGAACTATTCAGTGACCAAGAGTAGACTGATGATGCTTGGGCCCATTTTGATCATCGTCATTGGTAGGTTTATTGTGCAATGTACGCCTACGAATTCATCAATCACATGTAAATTCAGCCCTCAGCATTCAACTTGTAAATGGAGGGTACGAATGTCATACTTAAACGTCAATCTTTTCATGTGAGGGTACACCTACCCGTATCCTCCCTCCCTACGTCACATCCCGATCGACTGACAGATGCCCTATGACGACATCGGTCTTGCGCGTCCATCTTCGCCACCGTTAACATCGCGGATCCAAGGAAGGATAGTTTTTGCCGATCAATAGTGCTCCAGTTAGCCTGTTTCGCCGCAATCCTTTCCGCAAGCATAGAACCTCAACATATATAGGAAAATCAGCAAAATCAACGCACCTCAACATAAATGGTTGAGAAAGACAACTCGCCCACGAAACCAGCCATCCATTTTACTATCGAAGAAGCTTTACAAGGAATTCACGGGTGAGTCAGTCGATCCTTTCTCCCTTTTCTCGACCATTTCCCTGGTCCTTCGAAACCCGATCTTATTAGCATCCTTCTTAGGAAATTCAATCTGAATTTTTCTTAATCGTAGGTATACTTAGCATTTTTCATCCGCCATATTTGAATATACCCCACATTGAAATTGAGTTTCGTTCATTCACTTCGAATTGTATTCACTTTTTCTTAATATTCTGTGGTAAAAGTTCGAATCGATCTCTTTGGTAAATCATCTTGAAGTGTGTAGCGAATCTTATTATTTTAGTCAACTGGTAACATTAACCTCATAACGTCAAGTTTGTTTGACATGTTTGACATTTCGTAAGTTTTGTTATTTTGTTTCAAACTTCGTTTAATTTACTGTTTCCAAGTTGAAAAGTGGAGTGAAAGTTTATAAACATGAGTGATCCTAAGATAAGCAACGTTGCTTTCGATTATTGTGCGCGTTTCATTCAAGATTTGTACAATTTAACTACTAAAATAACATCTCAGCAGACGATATCCGTTCACGACAGGAGTCGTTTCTTCGCCAGGTATAAGGACTTGGATAGGCACTGGCATGAAATGGAAAAGGCTTTCTCGGTAGTCATGGCCAATACGGAACAAGCGGAGCGTCATGAAATCGAGGAAAAATTCAACAATTGTGAGGAGAAAGTATATTCAATCAAAACTCTCCAAAATCACTACGTGCCATTAGAATCAAAACCCACAATCAGCACCGGCTTTCACCTACCAAAAATTTCATTAACACGGTTTGCAGGAATCCATACAGAGTGGCCTGGGTTTATTAATATCTTCAATAGTTTAATCCATGACAATGCAAATTTGAGTTCTGTAGAAAAAATGCATTATTTACTAAGTGTCTTGGACAAAGATGCCCTTTCATTAATCAAACACTTGCCAATTTCGCTTGAAAATTATGCAATAGCTTATGGGTTATTGACAGATCGTTATGAAAATAGCAGGATGATTGCGGACAAACATGTTGAATCTCTATTGTCATTGCCAAATCTAAATCAACTTAATAGTAAAACTTTAGGTAAGTTTATCAATATTGTAAAGGAGAATACACACGCGTTACAAGCCTTGACATTTGATGTCACATCATGGAGCTTTCTTTTACTTCACATCATCCTCAAAAAGCTGACGATGGATTTGCGTACAAAGTTTGAATCATCAATTGATACTTTAAAAATCCCAACGTTCAGCCAATTGCTAAATTTTTTAGAAAATCAACTTAGGATCTTAGAAAATGTTGGTGGGTCTACATCTAGGTCAGCGTCAGGCAATAACACATTGAATATTTTTAATGAGAATAAACAGCACAACAAGGTCAAAAATGCCTTTGCTTGTCCATGTTGCACGGAGAACCATGCTATATATCGATGCTCTAAATTTGAGAACATGACTCCGGTGCAACGGAAGAGTTTTGTAATTCAACATAAACTTTGCTTTAATTGTCTGCGCACTCACCAGGTTTCTAAGTGCACCTCAACAAGTGTATGCCAGGTGTGTCGCAAGCGCCACCATAGCAAGCTACACATCAACAATTCAATAGAAAATCAACATTCGGACCCAACTTCTGCACCCATCCCCTCTGAGCCTGCTGTGTCGATACATAGCTCCGCAGTCCAGTCTCAGACCTTACATGGTGTCGATGTGACATCCACCATGATTTTAGGTACAGCGTTCATCAGCGTGCAGGATGTTGACGGTCAATTTCACACAGCCCGTGCTCTAATAGACAGCGGCTCTCAAGTGTCAGTTATGACTGATACCTTGGCTCAACAGTTGAGGCTGCCTCGTACAAGGTCAGGCGGCTTGTGTGGGCTAGGTGCTTCGTCTGTTCACGAGACTCGAGGTATAGTTCATTGCAATGCCAAATCAACACGGAACAATTTACATATTTTATCATCGGACTTCATCATTTTAAAGAAAATAACTGGCCATATGCCTTCGGTTCCAGTTGATCCTAAAGTATTAGAACTTTGCAAAAATTTAGTTTTAGCGGATAGTAACTTCACAATTCCCGGACAAATTGACTTGCTTCTAGGTATAGAATATTATGACCAGATTCTGGATGGTAAGAGGATCAGTCTAGGTGAAAATATGCCTACTGCCTACTCATCTATCTTTGGCTGGATCATCATGGGAAAAGCTCCAGCAGCATCGCAGTACACGTACACCGCTACTTCGATGGCCTGCACCATAGATCTTGATCATGCACTCAGGATGTTTTGGGAGGTTGAAGAGCCACCCAAGCTATGCATTCAAGATCCCGAGGACGTCCAATGTGAGAAGCATTTCACAGAAACATACAAACGGGATAGTGATGGTCGCTTTGTTGTCTCGTTACCTTTTAAGGTGAACCACAAACCATTAGGTGACACTCATCTCACTGCTTTGAAGCGGTTCCATAATTTGGAGCGCAGGCTGGTTAGGGAACCTCGACTTTGTGAACTTTATGTAGCCTTCATGAGGGATTATATTGAAGCCGGTCACATGCGTGAAGTGCCATGTTCGACTGGTGGTCAGCGCTACTATATACCACACCATGGGGTCCTGAAGGAGCATAGCACAAGCACAAAGTTGCGCGCAGTTTTTGATGCGTCTGCGCCTAGTACCTCAGGTGTTGCGCTCAACCAAGTGCTCATGTCCGGTCCCAAGCTTCAGCAAAATATCGAAGACATCATTTTGCGTTTCAGATTGCATGGAGTAGTTTTCACCTGCGATATAAAACAAATGTATAGGCAGGTGCGCATGCGTGACGATGACTGCAAATATCAAGCAATATTATGGCGCGAATCTCCTGACGACGTACTCAAGCAGTTCGAACTAACCACAGTCACCTATGGCGTTTCGAGTTCGGCGTTCCAGGCTATTCGCGTTCTACACGAGCTAGCTTACCTCAATGCAGACAAGCATCCCGCCGCTTCAAAAACTTTGTTGGAGGATACCTTCGTCGACGACGTTGTGAGTGGATCTCATGATGTCGACTCTGCCAGGAACCTTGCTCAAACGATTTCTGACATTCTCGCCCAGGGAGGTTTTCTTTTGCGCAAGTGGTCCAGCAACTCCCAAGATTTTTTGGAAGGTTTTCCTGTCGACCACCGCGAATCTCCTTACAGGTTCGTCGAGGATGGCGAAAATATCTTCAAGGTTCTGGGCATCGAGTGGAACGCAAACAAGGACAGCTTCATCTACCGCGTCTCCGATATGAACAAGGTCCTCACCAAGCGCGGTGTCTTGTCCAACATTGCCAGGTTGTATGATCCGTGCGGGTTCTTATCCCCGGTCACATTTTTTGCTAAATACATTATGCAAATGCTTTGGTCGATCAACTCAGGGTGGGATGACCCCCTCCCTTCAGACATTCGCAATGTGTGGACTGACTTTATGTCTGACTTCCACAATATAAATCAGATTTCAATACCACGGTGTGTCGTCACTGATCAACTGGTGTCCAGTCAACTGCACGGTTTCAGTGACGGCTCAGAACGCGGGTACGCAGCATGCGTCTACCTGCGCGTTCAAAACGCTTGCGGTCGCGTTTTAGTTCAGCTGCTTCTGGCTAAATCACGCGTAGCGCCGCTCAAGCAAAAACTGACTGTCCCCAAGCTCGAACTAAACGGAGCGTTGCTATTGGCTCGCTTGTTGGAACATGTCACAAAAATAATAGGAGGTAAGATTCTATTGGACAGCACGACAGCGTGGTCTGATTCCACTATCGTGCTATCCTGGCTCAAAACTTCGCCTCACAAATTACAAACTTATGAGGGAAATCGTGTGTCCCAAATACAGTCGCTGACTCCAAGCGTTGTTTGGCGGCACGTCCCATCAGCTCAAAACGCAGCTGATTCTGCAAGTCGCGGTCTCTCGCCTTCAGAATTAGTCAACCACCCGCTGTGGTGGTCACCAGCATGGCTCGAAGATGATTCTTCGTCATGGCCTGGAAACTATCAACTTGTTGATGACGCAGATTTACCGGGATTGAAATCCGCAACTTCAAGTCTCGCATCTCATGCTATCCAAATCACGGAAATCTCCGAGCAGGTTCAGGCTGCAACCGACTTGCTAACCAGATTCAGTTCGTTTCCCAAACTACAGGCAACTGTAGCTTGGTGCAAACGCTTCATCCATAACGCGCGCAATCCAGCTCAAAAACGTACTGGACACCTATCGGTCGCTGAGCTAAACGATAGTGTTTGCACCATTGTCAAACTAGTCCAGTCTACGGAATTTGCAGAACCGCTGAAACTGTTGCGTGCTAACAAGGTTGTCAAGGTTGGTCTGATGCGCTTGAATCCGTTCATTGACTCTGAAGGTCTCGTCAGAGTTGGCGGCAGACTTGTCAAGTCTGATTTGGATTTCAATATCAAACATCCATTGTTGCTCCCAAAATCTCATCACGTCACACATCTTTTAGTGGGTCATTACCACCGGATGTTCCAACATCCTGGTATAAACACACTTCTGAATTTGCTCGTGCGCAAATTTTGGATCCTGTCTGCGCGTAGGGTTATTCGAAACCGTATTTTTCAATGTCAGCGCTGCTATCGTTTGCGGCCTAAATCCATTGAACCTTTCATGGCCGACTTGCCGGCAAGCCGAGTCACATCGTGCCGACCATTTCGAAGGGTCGGAGTGGATTTCGCTGGACCTTTCATGCTGAAGACTTCTCGCATGCGCAATGCTAAAAGCGTAAAGGCCTACATGTGCATTTTTGTATGTTTCACCACCAAATGCTGTCATCTAGAAATAGTTTCTGAACTATCAACGGCCGCCTTTCTAGCCTGTTTTGACAGATTCGTATCCCGCAGAGGTCTCCCGAGCGACGTGTTCAGTGACTGCGGTACGAATTTTATAGGCGCGTGCAACTATCTTAAAGAGGTTTCAAAGTTTCTACGTGAATCCCAGACTGAAATACAAAAATCCTTGGTCGGACATCAAATCTCATGGCATTTCAATCCCCCGGCTAGCCCGCACATGGGTGGCCTATGGGAGAGCGCAGTTAGATCCGCGAAGCTCATCTTAAGTAAAATCATCGGCGACCGCTCTCTTGTCTTCGAAGAGCTCGCCACGGTCTTTTCAAAGGTCGAGGCCGCGTTAAATTCTCGTCCAATGTTTTCGGTCACCAACGACCCGAACGACCTTGAGCTCGAGAGTTTATCGCCCGGCCACTTTATTATTGGACAACCTCTTCTTGCCCTGCCAGAGCAGGACTCATGCCAAGAGAACTTAAGCTTATTGAAGCGATGGCAACTAGTTCGCCAAATCACCCAACACTTCTGGAGGCGTTGGCAAGCAGAGTATCTTCATACCCTCCAGCAGCGTCCCAAATGGTTCCACAAGTCCCAGAACTTGCAGCCAGGCGATCTAGTACTAATCAAGGAACCCAACTTGCCGCCGCTTCAATGGCGAAAGGCTCGCGTCATTCGAACCTGCCCAGGTACAGATGGTACGGTGAGAGTCGTTGAGCTCAGAACTTCATCTGGTACGCTTCTTAGGCCAACAGTGAAACTTTGTCCTTTGATGCCATGTGCCAATCTATAGTCGAATATCAACTTAAAACTTAAATTTTATTATGTAAATCAACTTAGCTTATCAACTTTGAAACTCAACTTGGAAAATCAACTTAGAAAATCAACTTGGCTTATCAACTTTGAAACTCAACTTGGAAAATCAACTTAGAAAATCAACTTAGTTTATCAACTTTGAAACTCAACTTGGAAAATCAACTTAGAAAATCAACTCAGTTTATCAAGTTTGAAACTCAACTTAGGAAATTCAACTTAGAATTTCCACTTAGAATCTCAACTTAAGAGGCTCACCATTTTTGATCTCGAACCTCACCACAGAATTTTAGATTCATCCTCAACTTATATTAATTAATTGAAAGAGCTAGGTAGCTCTTTGGGGGGCGGTATGGTAGGTTTATTGTGCAATGTACGCCTACGAATTCATCAATCACATGTAAATTCAGCCCTCAGCATTCAACTTGTAAATGGAGGGTACGAATGTCATACTTAAACGTCAATCTTTTCATGTGAGGGTACACCTACCCGTATCCTCCCTCCCTACGTCACATCCCGATCGACTGACAGATGCCCTATGACGACATCGGTCTTGCGCGTCCATCTTCGCCACCGTTAACATCGCGGATCCAAGGAAGGATAGTTTTTGCCGATCAATAGTGCTCCAGTTAGCCTGTTTCGCCGCAATCCTTTCCGCAAGCATAGAACCTCAACATATATAGGAAAATCAGCAAAATCAACGCACCTCAACATAAATGGTTGAGAAAGACAACTCGCCCACGAAACCAGCCATCCATTTTACTATCGAAGAAGCTTTACAAGGAATTCACGGGTGAGTCAGTCGATCCTTTCTCCCTTTTCTCGACCAGTCATCATCAACCCATATCGTCCCACTGCTGAGCACGGGTCTTCCCTCAATTTCGTGAGGTCTTAATCCACCACGGGGGACCGGTCTTGATAACATATATACCATTGAAATAATTCTCGGGCAGGTATGTTTCCTCCCGATGTTTTCCTTAACCGAAAAGCGAGTGATCATTTCGTACATCTGCTTTGCAGAAACACATTGGTACGCGCCCGCACTGTATTTGAATTCACGACCTTCTCCTTGGAAGGCAGACTTACTCCAACAAAGTTACCTATAATTTGTTGTTGTTTTTTGAATGGGCTAGTGCTTCCGGTGAAATACACAAAATGAGACCAACATTTCAAACAAAAATGATTAGTGGGCCCGATGGGAATCCAAATTCCCAGTGACCCCACTAACGTCCTTAGTTGGGTCGCAGGGAAAAAGAAATTCCCAGTGACCCCACTGGTGGGCCAGTTAGTGAGCCCGTTGGGCATGTTCCTAATTTATTATTAGGCTTCGTATAGAACTTTAATTTTATTATTTCTTTGATATAGATGCTGTATGTATTTTGAACCCGCTGCATCTTGGTCTTTGAACCGCGTTTTAAGCTGGCTGTGTTCAGTCTGAGGCTTGAGATAATCGGTCCATTGTCTATGTGTAGAGGCGGCCTCTATGATCCTACTTCTGATGCCTACAAAGGTCTTTGTTCACCGTTGCTGGTTCTTGAATATTAGTCCGTTCTATTTTATGGCACATTGTCAACGCTATGTGATATACCAATCGGGACCGGGCCACTGTGGTGGATTATGGCCTAATCCTACTCATGACAGCGAGGTGGGGCCCCCTGCTCAGGACGGCGGATATAGAATTAGCAGTGATAGCCTAGTGGGAGAACGTCCGCGTTCCAAGGAGAAGGTCGTGAGTTCAAATGCCAGTGCGTGCTAATTTGTGTCTTGTAAAACATAGGTACGTAATTATCACTCGCATATCGGCGAAGGAAAACATCGTGAGAAAACCCACATACCTACCCGAGAATGATTTCGGATGTAGGTATGTTATCCACCAATCCGGACCGGGCCCCTGTGGTGGATTATGGCCTAACCCTCCTCACGAAAGTGAGGGGAGACCCGTGCCCAGCAGTGGGACGTTATGGGTTGATGATGATGGTGATATAGGTAAAATTTTTTACTCGATAACGACATAAGGTTGAAGACACATAGGTAGTTTTTGGATTTCCTATTCGATAACGGACACGTAAAACTAAACACATCAAAGTATAAGAGAAAAAGAGAACATCTCAAAAGAACTACGGATTACTGTGATATTTACGGATTTAATCCACTTCGGCCGAGATTCAATAACCAATAATGCGATGCGAATCCATAATTCATTTTCAATACTGTTTGTATGGACATGTATAGTATAGCCTATTTTTGTTTGAAAAGCGTAATGGGTGGGCAATAAGATTTTGTCATTACTTAGAGTAGTTTTTTGAAGAGGATTTTCAGTCCATTTTATCCGATTAGGTGACCACTGTCCGTTTTTATTAAGAAAAAAATAAAATTAAGGCTCCTTTTATGTAAAAGGAATGGGTTTTCAATATAATATACAAAGTTTGTTTAGAAATGGACTTCTTTTAATTTTCGTCATCATCATTATCAACCCACATCGTCCCACTGCTGAGCACGAGTCTCCCCTCACTTTCGTGAGGAGGGTTAGGCCATAATCCACCATGGGGGCCCAATCCGGATTGGTGAATCACCTACCTTTTAATTTTATAAGCTTTTATTTAACTTGTAATATGTGCCTTTATGTTTGTTTGTATGTATGTATCTCCAGTCTGTATTGGTAGATCACATGCCTCCGAAATAATTCTTGTGCATGTCGGTTACTTTTTCTAGGTAGGTAGGTTTTCCTTCACCGATGAGCGAGGAGTAATTACGTACATTTGTTTTTACAAGAAACACATTGGTGCGTGCCTGAGCTGGGAATTGAAATCGGACCTTCTGGTTGGAAGGTGGAAGTACTTCCACTACGCTATCACGGCGCTCACTAAAGGAACCTAAAGCTACATTCTCATTTGTCTGACGTGTCGTGTCGTGATGCATCTGAAAGGTATCAGTTTCATACAACACAAGCCCTCAGAACACTATGGAGTTATGTGAACGCTACCATATTAAATGTACGAAACCGATACCTTTCTGATGCGTCACGACACGACGCGTCAGTCAAATGTGAATCTAGCTTAAGTTTCATATAAACCTCCGCGTGAAAATATAGAATTTTTCAATATAGCCTATCCGACAAGCGAGTGGCAAGGCTCGGAGATTATGGGTGCGTCGTTTATCATTCGAATCATATGTCAGGATAGGCATTATCACGTGACGTAGGCGGTTGCTTCCGGGAATTATATTTTACTAACTGCGACCCGCGGTTTTATTCGCGTAAATCGGCTCCCGCAAAAACTTTTTTTATTTTAATTTGGCTGATTTTGATTTTGACTTTATTTGCTCAAATGAGATACAAGACGTGCAGGTCAGTCGCCTGAAGGTAAACGCCACGCCTACCTCTGACCAATGGTTGGTTTTCTCCGAAACATATTCACCCCTTTCATATATTTATTTATTTATTTATTTAATACTTTATTGCACAGATTAACTAACTAGTACAAATGGCGGACTTAACGCTAAGAGCATTTTCTACCAGTCAACCACCCATAGTGAAGGAGAGACGGTGTAGGCGTGCATCAAAAATATATATATATAAAATATATAATATAAAAAAAAAAAAAAAAAATAAAAAAAAAAAAAAAAAAAAAAATATAATAATAATAAAAAAAAAATATATAATATAAATATATATATATATATAATATATATATATTCCCATTGATCCCTCAATAACTTCATGTTAAATCGGGAACCAGCCATGGAGTTGAGAAAGTATGATTCCCAAGTTACTATAACTCTGTTAGGTGGATGGAAACATAACTTAAGCATTTGCTACTTGGCAAGGAGATAAATGATACTCGTTTATTTTAATAATAAATTCTATCATCGAACAACCAGACGTACCGCGATGCGTTAAGCACACCGTTACACACACGCACAGGTACACACCGTTAAATGGTAGACATTCCATATCTACGCACGAAGAAATTTGCATCCTCATTCATTATGTAAGACCAGGTATCACTGTTCTAGGCCCCGTCGGAGTAAGTTTATTAAATGATAAAACTTACTTAATACGTTCACTGTTTTTATTTCTTTTCCTCAAGATAGTAATATTTTTTTTTTAATTTACGATGTCGTTCGCTCGATTCCAATTTTAGAATGCCGCACTGACATACATTCCTCCTTTTTTCCCTTTTTCTTTTCGTCCGACTAAGGTCCGACTAGTCAACCAAAAAGTTGTCAGCATAAAGAGGTATTAAGTAACTATTTAGTTAATTGATATCGATTAATTGTTACAAATTTACAAACCCTAACAATTATGCGTATTGCGAAGGAGTGGAACTCCTTGCCGGAGTCTGTGTTTCCCGATAGTTACAACCTGGGAGTCTTCAAGTTACGAGTGAATATAATAGGTTACTTCTAGGTAAGCGTGCACCATCGTAGACCGTATTGCTACTTAACATCTGGTGAGATACTGGTCAAACGCTAACCTATTTATTATGTAAAAAAAAACACCAAGCTGTAGTGTACAAAAGTAACTGAGCTCCAGTTTGAAAGGCATTGTTTCCAGCGGAATTACTAGGCATATGAGGCTTTAGAACCGATGTCTCAGGGTGACGAGCGCAATGCAGTGCCGCACTAGAGTTTGTATTGCAAAGTTCTAGGTGGCACTTTTACAGGCAGTACTGTTACAGGCAGGCGTGGCAGGTGGCGCTTACCATCAGGTGAAAGGCTTGCTTGTCTCGCTACTCAGTAACATTAAAAAAGACATATCAATTGATTTATCGTAAATTCGCGCGCAAGAGAAATTTGGTGACTTTAATGATTTGTTTGGATAAAATGTCTGTCCAAACGAAAGATAGGAATCCGTATCATTGCTTCGTTAGCCAAACAGATTTTTACGGTTATTGTGAGGGAATTCACGCCTTTATGGGATGGGTGGCGCCATTAAGATAAGTGTTATAGGTTATAGTATTTACTAGCAGCGCCCCGCGTTTTGACGTAAACTATATTATCCATAAGAACAATTTATTTTTACGATATCAAAAGATTAAATTTGGTATATAGATCCTCCTTTAGATCTTGGAGTAGAACATAGGCTACTTTTGATTCTGTGAAAATGAGGGGGTTTTACGGGATAAGGGATAAGGGATAATACTGTGCCGCTGAGGTCGGTTCCCTATCAACGAAATAGCACGAGCGTCAATTGAAAATATCATTCCCATTTTTCCCGCGGGATATTTTTATCCAGTGAAAATTGACGGTTCCTGTGGGATAACAGTGACGCGGGTGAAACCACGGGGCGCTGCTAGTAGTCCAATAAAAAAGAAGATGTTCAGTAAACAGTGTATTTAACTATCTTAACTGGTAACTAAACATAACTACACACTATCTACGTGCAGTGTAGCAAACTTAGGTTACCACCAGACGCATAAAAAATAATGTGTTTTCTGAACAATCTCAATTCTGTTCTCATTTATCGCGAATAATATTATTTTATAACTTAATTTCTATGCTAATTTAATTTTACTATTTATATAACAGCTTTTATTTATCAAATTTGTGTATGTTTATATATAAGTATGTATTTATATTATGTAATAATCAAATATTCAAGTTAGGAAGAGTATAATTCGAGGTTTTACTGCGAAAACCGACTAACTGTCAATTTTAAGAAATAATTTGCAGTCTGTGTTTTTTTTTTATTATTTATTTATTTAGTCGCTGCCGCTGGTGAGAAGAGGGCTGGCTCATTTCTCGCACAGAGAATAGCTATTGCTATTCAACGTGGAAATGCAGCCAGTGTTCTTGGCACCATGCCTCATGGACACCCTCTTTTGTTCGATTTTTAAGTTTTAGTTTTAGTTAGTTTACTTTTAATTGGTACTTAAATTGTGTCAATAAATTTTTTTTCATTAATAAATATCAAAATTTAAGTGAAAACTGTTTTAACGATCATAATAACCGTTTTTATTAGAATTTTTGTCTGTGTGTTTACCTGAAAGTTTGTCCCAAAAAGTTTCAACGGATTTTAGTAATATTTGGTACATAGATACTTTAGGTCCTGGAATAGAATATAGTATACTTGTTATCTCGTAAAAGTCCATGGTTTCTGTAGGATAATAGTCAAAGCAAGTGAAGCCGCGGGGCGCAGCTAATAAAAACAAATATGAAAGAAGAAAAAAACCGCCCAAATAAACGTTTAAAGGACCTTTAACACCGCCTCTTACCTTTTCAATAAATATTAAAATATTTCCGATTTTTTCATTAGAAACAAAGTAACGATTCGGCCATATTTGTCGAAGCTTCAACAATACCGGAAGTGATTCGGTACCACATAAATCAATACAGCTCCCTTTCGGAGGTAAACAAGTGTGTTTGACGAAATTCATTTCATGTTGTTTTTTCCTGGAACCCAGGGAAGGAAGTCGCAGTCAATGTTTCAGTAGGAAATGTGAATTTTATATATTTTTACGAAACACAACAATGTACAAAATCAACCATGCAACATTTCTCATTGGCACAACGATATAAAAAAAAAAGTGTTTAAGTTACTCGCAATTTTATTTGCTTCAATTGTTTTTAATTCAGTGATAAATTTGTGCGCAATAAAGTATTTCTATTATATTTTGTTTCTGGACAAAGAAACCACATTTTCATAAAGTAGTTTTCTTTTTTTTTCGTTTTTTTTTCTTAACTTTAAGCCATGTTTTATTTAATATTAATGTATACGGTATCTTTATTTTCCTTTACAGCTTTATCATAATTTATAAGTACACCTCCTACTGTATCTCCAAGTCTCCACTGTGACGGAACCCAAGGCGAATTGTTTTAATTAAATAGCTTAGAAATTTCCGAGTAAGGAAATTTAACAATTAGAACTTATTGCAGTCCTATTGTATGATGTACAGCGTGTTTCAATTTATCATCATCAACCCGTAATGTCCCACTGCTGGGCACGGGTCTCTCCTCACTTTCGTGAGGAGGGTTAGGCCATAATCCACCACGGGGGCCCAGTCCGAATTTGTGGATAACATACCTACCTCCGAAAGAATTTTTGGGTAGGTATGTGGGTTTCCTCACGATGTTTTCCTTCACCGAAAAGCGAGTGATAATTACGTACATATGTTTTTACAGAAACACATTGGTACGTGCCTGCACTGGGATTTGAACTCACGACCTTCTGATTGGAAGGCGGACGTTCTCCCACTAGGCTACCACCGCTTTTCAATTCAATTCAATTAGTGCAGATTTAGCAATACAAAGTTCTGGGTAGCACTGTAACTGTTTTTGTTCATCTTTTCTTTTAAAAGGGCACTCGTGGAAGTAAAACTTAATACTCTACCATGGGACTGTAAATGTTGGATACATTATTCTAGCATTGTATATTATACATAAAAAAATAACAATAATAACTTATGACGATCACACACATAATTATATATCCTAATGCAAAAAAAAAGAATTTCCCCCAAAATCAACCCCAAAAAAAGAATATCAAAAATACTCCCCCTGCTACCCCTAATCTCTAAGAGTCCACCAAAAAAAAAAGAAAAAAAAAACCTACTATAAAACGCCAACTGGCCCAAATGGACCCAAATGTTCTCAATGTTCTTCATATTCAACGCCACGCTTTGCAGTCGGACAATCACCAACTTAATTAAAACCCATCAAGGAAAAACTATACATAACGTACCATTAATGTTCGTACCATAACGTCCATAAAATAACGTCCATAAAATTACCATACGGTCCAAAATCGCTTACTGACACCCTTTTCCCCCAAGTGTAAAACTTAAGTTATCGCCTTTCGCTCGATAGATTGCTCATCGAACATCCGATCAACAAAAAGGAAAGCGCAAGGCCGCTCCAAGCATCAATCGTTTCAGTGCAATGAAAATTTTCCGAGACGAAAGAGGGGGTGGGGGGTAATCAACAGTTTCAAAGGAAATGGCTACCTTACATCCAGTCGACTCCGCACCGCCGAAGCGAAAGGACGCGCGTACCTTTGCTCCGTTACGAAAAAAATAACACGCGTCCACCAGTGCAATAAAAACCAATGCGTGAATGATACAGTATTTCGTGTCGTTAAATTTTCCCGTAACGTCTGTTTATTATTTTTTTCTAGCTTAACGCGCGAGGTTTAAATCGGGAGCGGGCGTGTTCTTGTTTTGAGTTTCGCTTTTTTTAAGTTTGTGTGTTTTTCGGCGAAGGACGTCCGTCCTGGGTCCCGTAACGTGATTGAGGTAAGCTTTTTAACTTCTTTTTGTTTAATTCAGTGGCCAGTGTTTTTTTTTGTAGCATTTTTCGTCCGTAGCTTCATAATTCAACCTTAAGACTTCTTAGTACCTTATGACTTGTAGAGTAGAATATAATTATTATTTAAATGGATGAGTTTATGTATGGATATATTATGGTATGGATATAATTGTAAGTAAAGCTATAAGTATTTCAATTTAAACGTAAAGATTTTAGTTCGTGTCGCTGTTTCGTTACCATTTTAAATTTTTGATTTGTTTGTCTACAATTTTGTGGTATTAAACACCTTCTATATTTCTCAGATAATATTTTATTTCTAATTTCAATAATAACATATTTAAATTAAAAATTGACAAATAGTTAAGTGCTAAACCTAATACAAATCAAACGCAAAATAAAAATTAAAAATTGTAAAAGTAGAATCGAAATCAAACTTATCAGCATAATTATTATATACTAGCCTGCCACGCTTCGCTGTGACACACTCGCACATTCGCTGATATGTCACTGATGAAAAAAATAGATCAAAACAATCCTTGATGCGGATTATATATCAGGCTAAAATTTCAGCTGGATCGGTGCAGAACCTTTTGAGTTTTTGAAGCGTACACAAACCAACATAACATTTATATATATATAGATATATTTTTTTTAATTTAAATACCTTTATTGTAATAATGATTTTAAACGCGCTGTGCTATTTAATACAAATTACAAAAACTTAACCCTCCTTTGGACAGTCGGGTAATAAGTCTTTGGCTGAACAATAAGATTTATTACTAGCCGCGACCCGCGGTTTCACCTGCCTTGCAGGATAACCATAACCATCATAGCTATCTTTTTCCGGGTAGAATCAGTACTAGGGGCAGAAAGGGAAATTTATTTTTACAAATTCAAAACTTAATCAATTAGTCATTTATTTATTTAATCATATTTTCTTTTTTTATTTTCCTCTTTTTGCCTACGTACAATAAATGATTTGATACAAATTTCATTTAAATCCGTTCAGCAGTTTTGGCGTGATCGAGTAACAAACAAAAGCGGTAGTATTCTAGTGGGAGAACATCAGCCTTGCAAGGAGAAGGTCGTGAGTTCAAATCCCAGTGCGGGCACGTACTAATGTTTCTTGTAAAACATATCTATGTAATTATCACTCGCTTTTCGGTGAAGGAAAACGTAGCGAGGAAACCCACATACCTACCCGAGAATTATTTCAGAGATAGGCATGTTATCCACCAATCCGGTCCGGGCTCCTGTGGTGGATTAAGGCCTAACCCTCCTCACGAAAGTGAGGGGAGATCAGTGCTCAGCCGTGGGACGATATGGGTTGACGATGATGAACAAACGTCTAAACTTAGGCGTGAAAGCGTAACAAACAAATAAACTCACATTCGCATTTATAATATTAGTTAAAACGTTCACTGCTGAAAACACAACTGTTGTGTTTTTTATAACTTGCCGCGAGTACGGGAAAACACAACTGTTGTGTTAACGGCACGGGAAAACAAAACGGTGTGTGCAGAACTGTAACCGTGGCTAGACAAGAAAAGCGGCTCAGCAGTCAAAGTGTTAATAAGTTAGGTTTATGGATAAAATAAGTTAGATCGGAGCACAGAACTCCGTAACGAATAAACAAAAAAACCTATATGTAATGTTGACTTTATTGCTCACTAGGAGGATAATGAACGCGAGTGGTGACCTCAGACGCTTATCTAGGATATATTATCCGTCAGTTTTGGCACAGATCAATCACCGTATCACAGTGTACATATTATGAACAGGGTTTTGCTTCTCCGTATTTCTTTTATGTTACTGAGTAGCGAGACTAGGAAGTCCTTCACCTGTTCTGAATATAACAGTTCCTGTACCATCCAGAAGTAGGCATTGTAAATCTTGCGCGGCTCTGCGGAAGAACTGTTCCGTCATCTGTGACTTTTTTTTTTATTTGACCGACTGGCGGCAGTAGCAAGTCGTTAACTATGTAGGTTAGTGTTTCAAATACATTTAACTTCTATTTCAACCCACATCAGCCCACTGTTGGGTATAGGCCTCCTCATGTGCACGCCATTCTTCGGTCCTGTGCCAGACGAATCCACTGCCTTCCTGCAAGCTTCGTGATATCGTCTGACCATCGGGCAGGTGGTCTGCCTCTCAATCTCCGACCATTCCTTGGCCGCCGTTCTGTCACTGCCCTAGTCCATCTGCCGTCTTCCCTTCTCGCCAAATGACCTGCCCATCCCCACTTCAACTTTGTGATCCGTTTCCCCACGTCCACGACTTTCGTCCTAACTTTAACTTACACGCGTAATATTTGGAAAAATGAAGACATGTGGCCTTCACATCACTCGTTCTATTCATTGGGGAGTAGTTTAATTTAAATAAACAAACAAAAAAACTATAGTTATGAAAACTACTGGTTATTTAGCGCAGTGAGCTATGGAAAGTGTAAACATGACTCTATATATAAAACTGGAGTAATTTGTTTATATTTGTCGGGACTCGGGTTATACTCGTCTCACAAATGCCAGTAGAGAACTGATGTTTGACGTCTGTTTACACACAATTACATTTTCTTTTTACATAGTCAAGAGTGTAAATAAATAGTCTAACTCCAGCCTGTATACTTATTAACTTATATCTTCTTGGCAGTAGCCAGATACTGGTCCAAAAAGGTCTAGCCGTGGCCCATCGACAAGACGATGAAGAAAGTTATAATTTATGCTGCATAATATACATATTATGTTTTTTATTGTCCATCCAAAGGTTGTTTGGAAGAAATCGCTTTCAGCGATAAGACCGCCCATTGTGCTACCATTGTTTACCTATTGTAATTTTTCTGTACTGTGTTTATTTTTGTTTCTGGTGTACAATAAAGAGTTTTCTATTCTATTCTATTCTATTACCATACAAACTTTCTTAACACGTTCAGTGCTGAAAACACAACTATTGTGTTTTTTGTATGGGAAAACACTACGGAGTGTCCAGAGCCGCACCCGTGGCTAGATAAGTAGACAGGCAAATCGGCCACAGCAGTGAAAGTGTTAAAGTACCAACGTATTGTCCTCCGTGGCGGAAATGGGTGATGAGCCACCATGATGAGGGGAAGTACCACACGTTTGCCAGATATTCATCCGCAAACTGGTAGTGTGCAAACTTTACAGTGTTCCGGTTTGAAGGGAATTGTTTCCAGCGAAATTACTGGGAGTATGAGACTTTAGAGCCGGTGTCTCAGGGTGACAAGCGCAGTGTGCCGCGCAGGATTATGCAATGCAGGGTTCTGGGTGGTGCTGTGATTGTTATGGGCAGGCGTAGCGCTTACGATCAGGTGAACGACTTGCTCGTCTCGTCACTGAGTCAAATTTAAAATAAATGAGTTCTTCCAGATTATTTGAACACAGATGAATAAATAGACATAGATACAATATAGATGAACAGTTCAAATCTAATCAAAAACAAGCAGATCGGGTCACCATCTCGACTCCTATCTCTACAGTAATCAAGTACATCCCTACAAGGTCATTACCGAAGAAGAGGTGTAATTAAGGAGTTACCTACTTCCAAAATGGAGGTCGTCGTTACCCGCAAGGGCGGCGGTTTTTAGGGTTCCTTTGTCAAAGGGACAAAATTGAGCCCTTGTTTCTTGTCATGTTTGTCGTCAGATGTACAATTATTTCTCTAACATCCTTAAGGATTGTTTTTATCTATTTTTTTCATCAGTGACATATCAGCGAATGTGCAAATGTGCCACAGCGAAGCGCGGCAGGGCACAGCTAGTATTATATTAAATTCAACCTCTAATTTTAGAGTTTATGTTTGAGCTGATAAAATAAATTAGTTTTTACTTCTTAGTTAGGCTTGCTATTGTTATCGCTATAAAAGCGTGTTTATTCGTTTTTTTTTACTCTTATTTATTAATGAAAGACAACCAAGTTATTGAACGTAATCTCAAGTTTGTACCAAATGTCGTTCGAAACTGTCACAAGCTTTACGGAACCCTCACTTTTTATAGCAATACGAACGAGACCAGTTTTTTTTCTATCAAGATTTTTCTTTGGACTTACTCGGAACGAAGTGGGTTAAGGGTGTTTTTGTTAAAAATCTAAGCCTCTTCGCCAAATAAGCTACTGAGGGCACTTTTTCAAAGTTCCTTCTGTTTGGTTTCCTTCTAGCTTATTAAAACTTCTAATAATGCTTTATTTGTTGGATATATTCCAGCAATATTGTTTTTTTTGGCCAAATTACTGGGTATTTGAGACTTTAGAGCCGACGCCTCAGGGTGACGAGCGCAGTGCAGCGTGCTACACAGGACTATGCAATGCAAAGTTCTGGGTGGCACTGTAACTGTTATGGGCAGGCGTAGCGCTTACTATCAGGTGAACGACTTGCTCATCTCGTCACTCAGTCGAATAAAATATATATATAACTGGTGATAGCCTAGTGGAGAAAACGTCCATTGTGTTTCTTGTAACGGTAGGTAAGTAATCGTAACTCATTTTTCGGTGAAGGAAAACGTCGTGAGGAAACCCATATGCTCAAAAATTATTTCGAAGCAGGAAATCTATCAATCCGGACCAAGCTACGGTGATAAACTGTGGTCTAATCCTGTTCAGAAAGTGAGGTGAGACCCGTGATCCACGAGCTGATGATCAGGAAGATAATTTACATTTATACATGATTTGATGATTTGATTTGATGGTGATTTTTACATGTTCTTTAGTGACATTTACGGATGTTGCCCTTAAATGTGTTGGTTCTTAGTTACATGTAAGTACGGTGTCGCTTTGGAAACACCTGTTAAGGCACTGTATATTGAAATAAATAAATAAATAAATGTAATGGTAGAATCAGCTCGAATAGGGGAGGGGACATCAGGGTCACACCGACAAACTGAAGATTTCAGTGTTTATTGACATATTTGAGTGATACGGTGCATTAGTGCTAAATATTTCAACATAAAAACGAAAATAATGATTTACGGTTGGCGCGAAATACAGTCTCGTTTATATTAGTGACCCGGTGTAGCTCTAAAAGCGAAAGAACTGTTTGAAATTTAAATTTCCCGACATAAAAGAAATGGACCACCTTAAAGATAAAAATAAGATTAAGATACAATTTTATTTGCATAAACACGTGCGATCACATAGACACATAAATTAAATAACAATGCACGTAAGATGAATCTAATAACCAAGCCCTTTCATTTGATACTCATATTGAGCAGTTGTGAAAAATTAAGTAGGTAATCTACATTTTGTGGCGGCGGCCATATTGTACCGATTTTCATCAAACATAGCTAAGAACACTTTCCGCTAATTCACATTTTAAATAAAATCAATATCGGTTCGGGAGCTACGATGCCACAGACAGACACACACACAGACACGTCATACTTATAAGTAAAAACCCGTCGTTTTTGCGTCGGAGGTTCAAAATTAAAAGTTAACGCACCAACACGTTTGAAAGTTGTTTGTTTGTTTGTTTGTTCTTGTGGTCTTAGAGACTTCACTTATTCGACAAATCCTTATTTTCTCAATATGAATATGCCTATCCAATTTCCCTTTGAACAACTGGGTAATATGCCTAATCTAAAGTTATGCGAAGTCGGACTTTGATATGAAATACCTTGAACTTTTCAAATACGTTCACAGAATTATCTAGAATAGGGCTCTCAAACTTTAACCACTTCAGCCGGGCTAGCTGGACGATTCCCTGTCGAGAGACTTGACACTCATCGATGTTTGATCGATGCAATGGCTGAAGAATTCTATCGTAAGCTCCACCACGAGAAGCTATACACAAAAATCTTTGTGCTTAATTAAGTTAAATTAGTTAAACGCTTTTTTTATTTGACTGAGTGACGAGACGAGCAAGTCGTTCACCTGATGGTAAGCGCTACGCCTGCCTAATAACAGTCACAGCACCACCCAGAACACTGCATTGCATAGTCCTGCGCGGCACTGCACTGCGCTCGTCACCCCGAGAAATCAGCTCTAAAGTCTTATATGCCTTGTAATTTCGTTGGAAACAATGCCCTTCAAACCGGAACACAGCAATGTTTGCACACTACTGCTTGGCGGATGAATATCTGGCAAAGGTACTTCCTCAGGCGGTCTCTTGCAGAAGATGCCTCCCACTAAGAAACGCTCTCTCTCTGGGATAAGATGTCTCTCCATCGATATACCACCACGGTAATTATCATATACTATGTTATATGATACATGATATACATATGATATACTAGCAGCGCCCCGCGGCTTCACTCGCGTTAATCATTATCCCACGGGGTCCGTCACTTTTTAAGCGATAAAATGTATACAGTTTTGAGTTTTTATAATATTATTTGTGAATGTGAGTTTGTTTGTTTGTTACGCTTTCACGCCTAAACCACTACGCCGATTCAAAACCAATGGAAAGCTACATTATCAGCGAGTAACAAAGGCTATATTTTGTCCCAGTATACCCACGGGAACGGGAACTACGGGTTTGTTTTGTTAAATTTTTTTTTGGCCCTGTGGTGTTTGATAAAGAGTTTATCTATCTAGAAGATCTAAGTTTAATAAACTGTTTTTTTTTAAATTTTATATTTTGTTTGAGAACCCCTGGTTTAGATTATAATTGCCTTATTTTGTATTTCGACGTTGAATAGGATCAAGGTTGTATTAAGCATTTGGAAAGGTTAATTAATTGAAGTTTCTAAGCATTTTTTTTGTTGAAGTGGAGTAACGTTGGTATATACATAATTATATGCCCTATCTGTATAATATATAACGGCATTTTAATTTTTGACGTGACAACGTTTAATAAATCGATGAACGCCGTCTGCTTGAATAAAAAAGATGACACATTGTCTCGTTACGCTCATTGTACGCTTGCGCCGCATCTATCTCTCTTCCACTCGATTGGCCTAAGCGCCCGAGGAGAAGAAAGACAGCGGCAGCACACAACTTACACCTACGTCACGTTAAACTATCGTCCGTAAACCAAATTTACAGACAATTTTTTTTAATTTACACCTACAGTTTAGCGAGACGAGCAGCGCGTTCACTCGATGTCTAGCGCCACGCTCCGCCATAAAAATTGCAGTGCCTCCAAGTATTTTGCGTGGCATAATCTTACGCCTTACCACTCACGCTTGTAACCTGAGCCAACAGTTTGTTTAATTGTACCACTTGTCAATACATACGTACGTACAACAAATAAACCAATTTATTATCTAGTAAGTCAACGTCGTTACAAATGTAGTAGAAAATGAAATTGAATTTAATTTGTTAAGTTACTCCGTACTTTGAGCAAACACAATAATGTTATTGCAAGAAATAACAAACTAAATTATTGATGATAAAATGTTTGAACAAGCCGAGACGGTATAGTGAACATAAGATTAGATGGTGGCACTAAATTATTCAGTCGATATTGAAACTTAAAAAATTGGGTGTCTGTAAAGTTGGTTTACGGACGATATTTTAACGTGACAACGTCATAACAAAACATTGATGAAATGATTGCATACTTTTATGAATAAAATTGAACCATTTTTTAATAATAAAAGAATAAATACTTAAAATTATAATAGTAATCAGATTTTTAAAATGCTAGAATAATTAACCTGCCAAGAAGAGAAGAGAGATAGATACGGCGCAAGCGTACATTGAGCGTAACGGGACAATGTGGCAACAATGTGGCTCACAGAGACGGCACGCCATTGCTGGAAAACAGACACGGTCCGTACCGATGCCTAAATGCTAAAACCGGTTCAGCAGTCAACATGCTAATATAGCCAGACTGCTTAATAAATCAGATCTAAAAATGTGGGTCACATCACATGCGACGACAAAAGCCTAAAAAGTTGTTGAATAATAAATTCACCCACTCGCCTATTAATAAAGCTTCTCCCAAATCCACGAGCTAATCTAGCCTGGGTATTTGTAAAACAACAAGTTGTCTGACGGTTTCATGTGTTACATACACCTTATGGACAGTAACGCAACTTCAGTCGAAAAGTCTAGGCTCTGCTATTGCTAAGACTTATTCACACGATGTACAACATGGGGATAGCGTGAAGCGTAAAACAGAAACAAACATTAACACGAGAACCGTAAACAAAAATGCAAACACAAACAAACAAATACACGAAACATTTTTAGACTTCCAAGCTACTGGAAAACGGTCTAAAAGCATTACAATATACGTACTACTTTTCCTCATCATTAAACCATAACCGCCCACTGTTGAACCCGGGTCTGCTCTCATTTTCGTAAAGAGGATTAAGCAATAATCCACCACGGGCGCTCGGTTCGGATTGGTGGATTACATTCAAAATAATTCTCGGGCATGTGGGCTTCCTCACGATGTTTTCTTCACCGAAACTAGAGCAACAATTACGTTTTTACAAAAGACATATAAGGCCCTCTCCTTGGACGGTGAATATTGTCATACTACTAGCCATGATAGGCCTACATACCTACCTTACAAACGTGGATATTTGAAGTGTAAATTATTTTTTCGACTTGTGCTACTGTGTATCTCTGTACTGTGTACAAAGCTCCCTTTTGACCTAAAACCCGGTCTCGACAACTTAAAGTTAAAAAAGAG
This sequence comes from Campaea margaritaria, assembly GCA_912999815.1. Taxonomy (NCBI): domain Eukaryota; kingdom Metazoa; phylum Arthropoda; class Insecta; order Lepidoptera; family Geometridae; genus Campaea; species Campaea margaritaria. The sequence continues at coordinate 2,533,635 of OU538814.1, forward strand.
GACAGAACTTATTGAAGTGGGAGAAAAGAAGGGGTCTGAGGGAAAGACTTAGTGATGGGCGTGCCCGAGAACTTTATATAATCGAAAAAAATCTCAATTCGGTGCAAAATTGCAATCGAGTCTATAAATATCTCGCTCCCTGACTGATTCATTGAGATGCCAAATATTCATCCGCCAAGCAGTAATGTGCAATCGTTACTGCGTTCCGGTTAGAAGGGCACTTTTTCCAGCGAAATTACTGGGCATATGATATGATACATTAGATGTCTCAGGGTGGCGATCGCAATGCAGTGCCGCGCAGGATTATGCAATGCAACGTTCTGGGTGGCACTGTAACTGTTGTGGGCAGGCAAAGCGCTTACCAACAGGTGAACCTCGTCACTCAGTTAAATGCAAAATAAATACATTGTTCCGAGTCGGCCTGCGTCTTACGCTTACTATATTTAAACTCGAGTCGGTCTAAATTCATAAGAACCACAGTCAGTGGCACCGACTGCGAATATTTCCTTACTAATGTTTAAAGACAACTCGGATTCGCTTCGATTCGAGTGCGAGCGAAATAATCGAGAAAAAATAGAAATGATTAAACGATCGAAACAATCGACTCAAACTTGGACTCGTCCATCTCTACGTTGACTGAAAGTTGAATGGAAGGTAAATAACTTTTTGAACGACATTTAGGGAATCTTCAAAAAACTTATACCTTAATAATACTGACCTTTTTACGTTTGACCTTTGCATATGTATTATTATGCCTTTGTATTACTTTGTTTTCCGTGCCTCTATAGCAACTAAGAGATTTTAAGGTCATCGTAATTTTTTTTTTATATACGATAGAGGTGATTTTTTTTTTCATTGTACTACCCTTTTTAACCTATTGTAATTTTTCTGTACTGTGTTTATTTTTGTTTCTGTTGTACAATAAAGAATTTTCTATTCTATTCTATTTTATTCTATTGAGTGGCAAACAAGTGTTCTGCCCGCCTATGGACGGCTGCGACACTCGGGGCGTTGCCGAGGCGTTACCTACTCACTAAAGCTCGCTCGCTCTGAGCGATAAGACCGCCCATTGTGACACTAATTGTAAAATTTGTTTTGTTCTAGTTTTAAGTTTTCTTTGTTCTGTGGTGTTTCAATAAAGAGTTTATCTATCTATCTAAAGCTCTTTTCACCCTTCTCTTGAAGAGCCCCATATAGTTGTCAGGAAAAACGTCTTATGATAGCTCATTCCACATTCTTTATATTCGTCAGAATTATCTTCTAGTCTAGACCGCACTAACACCCCGGACACTCTATACAGATAACTGATTTGACATTTAACTCAATCATATAAATTACGTTTGTTTGAACTCGCGCCAAATTTATGCGTGTGAGAGTGAGGTGCTGTAACATGAAACGCGACTAAAACAAAAAACTACCCGCTAGTATGAAGGTTCATACCAACCCGTATGGCTCATGGCAATTGTCATTTGATATATTGATTGACCTCCCAATTTCCCTCCAGATTGCGGGTGGAGGTGCGGGAAAGCACATCGCGCGGGGTTGAGTGTCCATTCTGTATGTATTGCTATATGACTTCTGTGCAGAAACTTGTTAAGACCACGCAAGTCTTGATTTATTAAAAAAACGATTGACCTTTATAAATTCGATTCGTGTACGAAATGGAATATTAATATGATTTATTTTTAGACATTTCGTTTTTGTGTTACACGTTGGACTTAGAACCTTTTTACGTCACGTCCGTCGTGGGGGGAAATTATTAAATTTGGTAACGCGGAGAAATCATGCCGTGTGGAAAATTATAAATGTGATGACCTTTTCATAGAGCTAATGAGAATTCCGTGTAACGTTAATTTCTATAAAGGACAATATTTAATTTCAGTTTCCATTTATTTATTTTGGCCTAATGAAAATTAATATACTGCCATTTTATCGGTAAAATACGGATGTTAATTATAATGCCTATTTTAAAATTTTGTGTAATTATATCAAGTGTCTAGCGAACCGTTTTAACAAAAAACTAAACAAATTTATTTAATATAATAAAGCTGAAGAGTTTGTTTGTTTGTTTGGTTGAACGCGACAATCTCAGGAACTACTGATTCGAATTGAACAATTCTTTTTGTGTTGAATAGTCCGTCTATTGAGAAAGGCTATAGGCTATATTTTATCTCCGTGTCCCCACGGGAACGGGAACTACATGGGTGAAATCGCAGGGCGCAGCTAGTCAATTCATAATTGGCGGAGTAATCTCGTATCAAATAAACACACAGTCGATTTTACACGCCTCCTATTTAAAGTTAGTTAGAATAGAATGGAATATGTTTATTGTTAAAAACTGTGTAGGTACAAAACAATATTGTGGTCTTAAAATTTAAAAAATGTCCAACAGCCTGTCCATTTCGAACATACAATAATTATTTTAAACATGTGGTAACATTATACAATATTAATTTACAGTTAGGCCAAAGTAGCAATAACTTCTTTAAATTCTTAATAAATACAAACTATTATAACATATTAATTAGTGTTAAAATATTCATCTAAATTATAAAAAGTCTGGGTTAATAAACATTTTTTCATATTCTTTTTGAATTTGAATAAATAAATTTTTTTTTTAAACTAAATATGCCACATGTGCGACGCGCGACGGCTTAAGCCCTAAAGCTTCAGGCAAAACCGATTTCAACCGCAAAACCGGGGTTTTCCAAAATGAAACACCCTATTGACGACACTACTCCAAATAGTTGCCATTTGGGAACCCGACACGTTGACTGAAAAGCGTCACGTCCTAAAAAGGAGCTAGCATATCTAGACCTATCATCAACCCCAAATTCTCCCACAAATGAGCAACAAAAGGTTTTCACGGTGTCTACTTACGCTGGACATCAAAATTAACGAGAGGTACGACTATGCGATTGCAATCAGCCACGGTTCTACGAAATCGCAAAAACCCGGAAAATTCCGCAAATTTCGAACGTGAAAGAATTGAGGGGAACACAGAAATTAGAAGGCGGAAGTAATTAAGCGACAGCTAAACGATTTCTGATAAACAAAAGCTGTTCCATGCTTACAAATCGAACCTTTGTCAACCACTCGCGTGTCAGTTACGTGGATTATTTTTATTTTTTTTTGTTTTTGCTGTACGTGTGACACTCGTGGAGTTGACTATGAGCATACAGCTGGTTCTCATTCGATAACCTTCAACCATATTTGTTTTAAATTAACCGATCTATCTGCAGTGCTGCGCTAGATTATGCAATGCAAAGTTCTGGGTGGCACTGTAATTACTGTTATGGGCATGCGTATCGCTTACCATCAGGTGAACGTCTTGCGGATCTCGTACCTAAGTCTAAAAAAAGTTTACAATGAAACTTTGTAAAAATTCAAATGTAATTCTGAGCCTGCTGTCCAACAAATCTAAATTCTACTCATAGATTAGCAAACATTATATCTCCGCGCAAAAGTATAACGACATTTGGTTAAATTCTATTCATATTTTTAGCTGAAATTCCCGGCTTATCTACCCCGGGGAAAGGTAAAATATAGCCGTCTGTATTTATCGTAAAATCAGGGTAGAAATACAATGGTCTTCATTAAAAGGGTAGACAAGACAAAAAGATGTTTTATGAGCTATTTGGGTGGTGATTTCTTTTTTTTTTTGTTTCCTTCTATAGCTATTGAGTAGAAAAGTAATGAACGTTGAATGGAAATGTACAAAAGAGTGAAATTATGGTTAATTGTTTACCTTGATTATCCTAATTATCCTACTAATCTTAACTTAATATTATAAATGCGAATGTGAGTTTGTTTGTTTGATTGTGACGCTTTCACGCCCACACCACTAAACCGATTTTGAAAATTCTTTCACCAGAGGAAAGCTTAATTATCGGAAAGTAACATAGGCTATATTTTATCCCTGTATTCCTACGGAAACGGGAACTACACGGGTGAAACCGCCAGGCACAGCTAGTATAGTATCAGGAAAAGTATAGCGGTGGTAGCATAGTGGGAGTTTCTTGTTAAACATATGTACGTAATTATCACTCGCTTTTCGGCGAAGGAAAACGTCGCGAGGAAACCCACATACCTACCTTGTGTATTTCTGAACTGGTGTAGAATAAAGTATTTTCTATTCTATTCTATTATACCCGAGAATTATTTCGGAGGTAAGGCAATTAATGAAGGGCATTGTTTCCAGTAAAACTTACTGGGCATATGAGACTTTAGCGGGTGACGAGCGCAGTGCAGTGCCGCGCAGGATTATGCAATGCACTATTCTGGGTGGCGTTGCGACTGGTATGGGCAGGCGTAGCGCTTACCATCAGGTGAACAACTTGCTCATCTCGTCACACAGTCAAATAAAAATGAAGAACCTCAGTAAACTCGCATCGACTCTGACTTGACCACTTTTCCAACCTTGTCCTTCGAATGATAGAAAACAATGCTCCATTTAGTCAATTAATTTCACATCATTTGTAATTAAATAAAAAAAACACCAATTAGAGCCAATCAAGTAATTTTTTTTCATTTTCCCCCATTCTTCCAAATTAGAGGGCGAATTCTTAAGAAAAGGATTTTTATTTAAGATTTATGCCCTTATTAAGGCTTTCTTAGGTCTTTAGAGAAAACTTTTTTATTAAAAGCCACTTTAGAAATTCTAGCTGCTTTTTTTTGTATCCATAATTAAAAAATAGTGAATAGGGTGGAGTATAATTTTGTATTCATAGGTTTAAGCAAAGGGTATGTTATGGATAAAAGGTAGATTTTTTTCAAATTTTCATGGATTTATTTATAAATTTTATTTTATTAAATTCAGAGCCTTGGAGTGGTGGAGAGGCGTATTTAATAAATTAGTTCTCATTTACCCGACTGCCCAAAGAAGGGTTACGTTTACGTCGCATGGCCCCAATATAAGCAAATAAAAGCACAGTCGAACCATCCTTATCTCGAATTTATCTTTCGCCCCAGAAAAGGATTAAAGTTCAAAAAGAAAAATCGTAAGCTAATTGGCACTATATTTTCGTAAAAAAGTGCACTCTGATATAATTATTTCAATGTTTTAATTTAATGTAGGTAAAGGTTCATTACTTACCTACTCGTAACATAAAGGGTAATTAAGATAAGACTTAATAGAAAAAAAGCGCATAAACTTAAGGACTGTACTAGTTATGTAGCCAATAGTAGTTTTGCCGGTTAGCTTAGGGCATCAACCGGCGTCCCGAGGCGAGATGCGCTCTGACGTGTTCCCCAGAGCGCATCATACCTGGGCGAGGCCGAGTGCCCCCAGAGGAGAGTCCGAGGCAGTCGCCCGGACGTCCGCAGGGGTGGCCGCGGTAGCGCGAGAGCGATCCCGTGACCACCCCAACACGCGGAGAGGAGAACACCCCGAGGTTTTTAGTGGGTACACCCAGTCAGCGCGCATCCCTAGGATGCGCGCTGGCGGGGGAGCCCCACATAACCAGCCGGCCTCCCCCGAGGTCGAGGTATGAATAAGGTTCATTCCCCCGGGTTAAAAAAAAAAAAAAAAAAAAAAAGGGCATCAACCGGCGTCGTGAGCGGCGGCGATGAAATGGATTTTTTGAAATTCCGAAATAGGAAAAATACAAGGCGTTTATTTGGCACAAGATACACAAAAAAGAAAAGAATCAGAAAATTAGACTGCGAATATTTTTGTAACGATTTTGCTTGGATACTGTTGACATAATATAATGTAACTTTTTGTTGACCATGTCAACTTAAGAAGAAACGCGGAACAGGCTCTGGTCGTGTAATAAAATACTCTTATCATATCACATTGTAAAGAAAGAGTTTATCCATCAGACCATGCCCACTAGTTGTTTAAAGAGTTCACATTCTATTCTATCCCATGATGATTAATACCAAAAGTGATACTTTTTGGCCGGAAAACAATTGAATAACGCCTGTGTTCATATGTTTTGTCCGGAAAGGACGGACGGTGCGTCCCAACGCAAGCTCATTCGACGGGCTCGTGCAGCCATAAAGCCACATAAAATGCACTTGCCTCCCTATTTACGGTGACCGAGGCTGTGTTCTTTACCCGCCGTCAATTACGTTGATATACGACCGTAATATGTAGGTCGCTCTTTGTACTTGTAATTGGTTGCATAATAGAAGTAGGTTGGAAGTTAGTTGGTATATTTTGTCGCCGGTAATGGTTAGGTGGTTAGTTACTTACGTTAGGTGAAACTTTAAAAGACTAGCTGCGCCCTGCGATTTCCATCGCATTGACATTTATTTCTTAAATAAATGTTTTATTGTTGCACATTCGCACATTCGCTGATATGTCACTGATGAAAAAAATGGATAAAAACAATCCTTGATGCGGATTATATATCATGCTAACATTTCAGCTCGATAGGTGCAGAACTTTTTGAGTTTTTGAAGCGTACACGAACCAACATAACATTTTTATATATATAGATAAACGACGAAAACTGTGTACGGTGAAAAGAATACAAGAAAATTATGACTGAATTTTAAAAGAGCTGATTTTTTCAAACGACAGAACATTATTTTCTTGAATCAGGGTTAAGAACCTTTTCGATCAAGTCACCTTTCAGCCAAAATAACAAGATTAAGATCGATCCATCCGTTTGGGAGCATGGAATAGACAGATACACAATACCCGCATTATATTTTTAACTAGTGTGTACTTTTTTTAGTAATGGGAGGTCTCTTCTTCAAGAGGCCGCCTGTAAGTACCGGGGTAGTACCACACCTATGCCAGATATTCATCCGCCAAGCAGTAGTGTGCAAACATTACTGTGTTCCGGTTTGAAGGGCACTGTTTCCAGCGAAATTACTGGGCATATGAGACATTATTAGAGCTGATGTCTCAGGGTGACGAGCGCAGTGCAGTGCCGCAACAGATTCTGGATAGCACTGTAGCTGTTATGGGCAGGCGCTTACCATCAGGTGAACGAATTGCTCGTTTCGTTACTAAATCAATAAAACATAGCAAGCTTGTGAAAACAGGCAAAATAAGAGTTTCATTTGGAAGTCTGTTGTTAACTTTATTTCAGCGTTACTCCATTGAGCTCCGACATACATTGGCGAGCGTGTCGCCGAATTACAAGTCCTCATTAAATCAGAGATTAAAGTCTATGAAGTTTGTTGGGATTGTAATCCGACTTATTTTGCAAATATTTCGCCGGAGATGAGTAAGGTGACTATGAAGTTTTAGAAACATTCTGTTTTTATCACGCTTTTGCTAGCTTGGTATGTACACGTATGTACGTTTATTTATTTATTTATATAATTAAAACGGTTTGCACCAATAATTAAATTAATTATTTACATATAATAATAAATTTAATACAATTTCACACCATCATTCATTCATTCATTTGTTTACATATTAAAACTCAAAACTCAAATCATTTATTGTAAATAGGCAAAAATATTGCACTTTGGCACGTTCTTGGCACCATGCCTCATGGACAATGGACAATTGGACACCCTTGTTTGTTAGATTTTTAAGTTTTTAGTTTTAGTTAGTTTTCCTTTTATTTATATTGTTATATAAGTTCTTGCGCTTTTACAAGTCAAAAATTTAAATTTCTAATTAACATATAGTTATGTATGTAACGGAATCTTTGAACGTGGTTTTCACCCACTACAGTGAAACGGTACACACTTATCAAGGACCCATGACAAAACGGTAATAAAAAAAATCATACCCACTAAAAAATAAGTAAATAAATTATGGTTAAAAAGACTAAAAAACGATTTAATAGCAAGCCGAACCAAAAAGTAAAAAAGAAAAATTTTGTTTGCTAAAAAAGCGGAGTTGATTGCTTGATAACAAAGGTTAATTATAAATATAGAGTAAAAAACACTCCACGCATACCATAATCATTTCTTTTGTAGATCATAATATTGGATTTATTTTTTATTTTTATCGGCGTAAGTATATGGGAATTAAGGATTTGTCTTGTAAAATCGCATTATTCTTGACTACTTGCAATAAATAATATGAGATTTTGATTTCTAAGCAAGGGTGTATGTGGGACCATGATTCTCACCGTGCCTGATTCTCTGATCGGAAATAACCACGCTTGCATTGATGCGATACCGCGTCCCAATATTTCTCACATTTTTTTTTAAATTGACTTACGACGTAACTGGCAAGTCGTTCACCCGATGGTAAACCCTACGCCTGCCCATAACAGTTACAGTGCCAGCCAGAACTTTGCATTGCATAATCCTGCGCGGCACTGCACTGCGCTCGTCACTCTGAGACATCGGCTCCAAAGTCTCATATGCCCAGTAATTTACCTGGAAATTTTAATAATAGTTGCGCGTTACGATTGTATATATTGATCCTGACGCAGGACTAGGATTCCCTGTATCTAGGGAGTCAGGAACTGCGAGGACCGTGGACACCCTACCAGCAAGGGACACTCCCAAAGGCCAAAGTTGGAGTGATACGGGATTGAGCGTTTAAACGGACATTTAAGCTTTGAATAAACATAAAAGGACACCAGCCTACGCCGAATTTTACGCGCTGGCAGTTCCCTTTATGAAAGAAGTTTTCATTACGTGCATGGGAACAAAATAATTTATTGCCATCAAGAGGGGAGGCCCTTAAGTCGGCTGGTTTTAGGTTTAGGTACGTTCTACGAAAGGAAAAAAAAACGTAGTAAGTGCTTTATTATATAAAGAAGGTTTTCTTGAAATTAAATTATTTGTTTTCATGCTGCATGGTACAATAAAGATGACATATTTATGTTTTTTTTTTTATATAACATTAATAAGTAAATGGTACAGTGACGGTTTACGAGACCAATTCTTCTCGTGGGATAGTTTCTATAGAAATCGTATACAATCGTGAATGTTGTGGTGGTACAACGGCCTTCTAAGAAGAGGGTCGTGAGTTCAAATCTCAGTGCTGGCACCATAGAGCTAGCCCGTACCAATGTTTCTCGTGAAGACTCTTTGTTAGATTTTAAGCTTAAGTTTTAGTTATATATTAAATTTTATCTAATTAGTGCTTTTTTAAGTTCTGTAAATGAAATAGACAACGGACAAAAAACTTTCAACAATTTCTTAACTTTCATGAACTATATTTTTTTATTTTTTATTATTTATTGAGTATAGTGTGTATGTGTATTATTAAAACATAAGTATTAAATGCATTGTGTCTGTTAAATACTGTAAGTACGCCACCCACCCTACTATCGAAAAATGTTTTTTACTGTCCATCCAAAGGTTGTCTGGAAGAAATCGGTTTCAGCGATAAGACCGCCCATTGTACTACCCTTGTTTACCTATTGTAATTCTTCTGTACTGTGTTTATTTTTGTTTTTGGTGTACAATAAAGAAGTTTTCTATTCTATTCTTTATTTTGATTACTGTTTAGCAATAAGGCTGCCCATTTTACCTTTAGTTATATCATGTTTTTACTTTTGTATGTATGTCTTGGAGTGCAACAAAGAGTTGTTATCTTATCTTATCTATATTTTCGCCTTGCAAACTCAAACTCAAATCATTTATTGTAAATAGGTAAAATGTTGCACTTTTACACGTCAAAAAAAATAATCTTATACATAAGTATAGAAATACAAAAAAAAATAAGTCAAATTTTATGATCTACGAAACTAATTATTATTATCTAATTATGGTTAAAGTTAGAAAAAGGATATTTCCCTTTCAAGTGGCGATTCATGCCTGAGTCTCGCACAGGAAAAGGAAAACTCCATTGACTCTACCAGTGCTTCGGAAATACGCCCTTTTAGAGAAGATAGCACCAAGAAACTCTACGGCGATGTCATTTTTAAAATTTAAGTCATTCTTTTTTTTTTTTAAACCATAATATACAATATAAAAATAAATTATTCTATTGACAATATTATGATATACCATCATTACCAAACTATTAAATTACATTATTGAAATTGTATAAATTACGTTGCTTATATCCACTTTCATCCCTTTGCTTGTCGACAAAACACTTATAATATAACGTTCCACAATTGTACACGATTCACTTCACAAAATTTCGACATCAATAAGCCACTCGATATAACTGTAATGTTTCATACGTCAGTAATTTCGTTTTTCATGCCAAGGAGGGGAAGATGGGGGGAGGGGGCGGTATATACTCACCATCCCTTAGCTTCATTGCAAAATGTTTAAACTGACTGTTTGATCTTTGAAAATTCTGCCGTTACTATGTACCTATGTTTAATAATGTACGCAGGAAATGTATCTGACAATGCTTTGAGATAAAGTTCCCGCACGCTTAATTAAATTATTAAAGAACTGGGTATTATTAAATTTCGCCTTTTGTGTCGTTAACATTGAAAGAGAGAGGGAGAGAGAGAGAGTGGAAAAATGAACGAATTGATATGCATGAGCATCCCCAATTTCATCGTCATCAATTAAAGTTTCTTACCTTCTTCTAGATAATTATGTAAGGGCGCATTCACACGGGATACGTCATTGACCATTTTAGTTACACCTCCAGGATGACTGGTAGAAAATGCTACTTAGCATTAAGTACTCCTTGTACTCTATTTGTGTGCTAAAGAATAAATAAATAAATTGACGATTCGTCAAAAAACATGATACGTCATGACGCATGGAAGTTCACATTACACACGAAATGCTGTCTTTTCACGATTCGTCAACAAACACGAATTTATGATTTTTGTCAATAATTTTACAATACTTAAACAGTGTGTTAAGTAAACATGGTAAAAGCTTTAAACAAAAATAACTAATAATAAAATAATAATAAAATAATAAAAAATAATAAATAAAATAAAAATAATAATAGGAAGCGAAGAGCCTCGACCAACACCTTAAGAGGCTTTCGCTAGACGGCTGGATTAAGGGTCGGATGCACGCGGCAGTACTCCTCGACACGGCGCGTATTGTCAGGAGGTTCCTCTCTCTGCAGCCCTAACCATCGGTAGCCTGGGCCTTGCTCCGCTACCGGTGGTATCCTAGGTTTAAGTTTCTTTTATAATATTTTTACTAGTTAGACTGTATTTTTATTAGTTTTGTAAAGCATTGTAAAAGAAAATTAAATTTAAGAAGTTAAATAAATATAGTGAATAATAATAATAATTAATTAATTATAATAATTGTAATTTTTCTGTCCTGTGTTTAATTTTGTTTCTGGTGTACAATAAAGAGTTTTTCTATTTTTCTATTCTAACTAATAATCTTTTCATTGTTGGAAATAATGAATTCCTTTCAAAGCATTTAGCCTGAAATTGATCATCTTGATATTCAATACGTTCGTTAGTACAGTAGTATCAAAAACACCCTTGTCAGTGCCACAATAGCTGAAGGGTCTCCACCCTCTACCTGTGGATAGGGTGGGTTCCGTTTGCGAGCGACCAGCGTTGTAAACAAAATGTTGTACGTCCATAATGGATATTACGTATTGCTGAGCCTTTATTTCATTAAGATCTTAGCATATTATACCAAAAAAAAAACTTTATTTTTATAATATTTTTTTTTTTACATTGCATTATTCTATTCTATTCTATTCTATTGTATTCTATGCCGTAAGCGCTTGATCATCATCCTGTTGAATCCTCCAACGATCCTATTGATTAGCTACAAGTAATTTTTATACAAATACGCTCGTCTTTAACCCGCTTGTCGCTTACACTCCAAACCCATCTCAAGCCCGCAGCCATCGCGACTCTGTGTGTATTTTCCTCTAATTAAAACGAGGCTTTTAATTGTTAATATCTCGTTTGTAGTTTTGTTACTCTAGGGCCGTTAGCATGGACGACTGAGTCAATAGACCCCCCAGTTAAAAATATTTGACATTTACACGGAAGCTTTTGAATGGGTAACAAATATAAAAAAAACTGTGGAATTGAGAACCTCCTCCTTTTTTGAAGTCGGTGGAAAAACGATTTTTTCCGATCGTAAACGGTAAAATGGATGGTCGATTCTTTTATGAACAAGAAGGAAAGAAAGCCGCGTGGCGCAGCTAGTGAGTAATGCATTCATAACGCGTCATTATCACATACATTTCAAGCAACTACGTACACTATCACCCAACAATCATCCAGATGTAAAACATGAAACACAATACAATAAGGGGTACAATGGTTAGGTTGGGTGTCCATTTCCTCATTTCTCCTTTGTAAATTAAACTAACCCTAAACTCTGTCCGGCAACTTCTCCTTTAACTTACGCTTGTGTTTTAGTTAAACCCTTTTTGGTCGATTTATTCTCTCTTCAGCTCAGTTTTGGTCGGAATCGGGGTTAATTTGCTTCCAAATGTACTAAAAATAAGATAAACAAACAAAAAGACTAAAGAAACAAATATAAAAAATATGGAAGACCCTTAACTAAAAAGGTAGGTACACGTTTGTAAAAAATTACAAAATACTAAAAGACTTTTGGTGGAAGGGAAGTGCCTACAATGCGGGTTGCATTGCCACTTTGAAAATTCACGTGACGTAAATTTTCGTATTTTCTTCCACGACGAAAATATATAATACCTAACAAACCTACATCTATTTACATGGAGCCACGATATTGCCAAGGTTTTAGCAAATATTCCCATCATGTAATATATTTGGGAAGCTCAACATTCCTATTCCAGGAATCTAACCCTTCGTTTACATTTAGCCACAGGCTCTATTTATCGCGCTACGATTTTTTAGTCCCCGACGCAAAAACGACGTGGTTTTATAACTTTGACGTGGGTGTGTGTCTGTGGCATCCAGGTCCGGATTATTCTTACTAATTATCTTTTGAAAGTTTATTTTAACCGATATCTAGATAAATCCCTACTTATATTATAAATGCGAAAGTAACTCTGTCTGTCTGTTGCCCTTTCACGCCCAAACTACTGAACGATTGAAATGAAATTTGGTACAGAGATAGTCTAAAGCCTAAGAAAGGACATAGGGTACTTTTTAATGTGAAAAAAGCATTGTAAAGGTTTGAAATAGGGGATGAAAGTTTGTATGGAAATATGTAAGGTTTCGGCTAAACCACTGCACCGATTTAAAAGATTATTTCACTAATGGAAAGCTACATTGAAAGCGAGTAACATAGGCTATATTTTATCCCCATATTCCCGCGGGAACAGGAACTACGCGAGTGAAACCGCGGGGCGCAGCTAGTATTGTATAAGTTTTTATGAGCTCATTTGACAGCTAAAACAATTGCAACGCCATCTATGTTTAACGCTCGGAACTGGCTTGAAGATGTTATTAGAAACCCCTCCTTGAGCTGAATGTAAGCTAAATTTACCGACGGATTGGATATTTGAGGTTACCTCCACCTTCATTGAAACCATACGAATAATCCATCTTTAAATAGGAGCTAGTTAGATTATTGAGGACTCAGTGAGGGCCCAAACAGTGAAATCATCATCATCATCATCATCAACCCATAACGTCCCACTGCTGGGCACGGGTCTCCCCTAACTTTCGTGATGAAGGTTAGGCCATAATCCACCACGGGGGCCAGATCCGGATTGATCATATGTGGGTTAACAAAAATTGATTGTAATCAATATAAATTTAAAAAAACATAATACTGACATCAAATTATTGATTTTATTTTTATTTTATTATTTTATTTTAGCATACAAACATAGTAAAATTCGAGAGCGATACTCACAAATTAGTGGTCCAACCAACAATCAAACCGCCTGCCGGTGTTTGATAAAAAGTATTTATCTTAATCTATACGTAGCTTAATAGCTGCAATGTTTACCAAACTAGGCTTATGATAAGGTAAGCGCAACATAGTAGAAACACAAGAGTAGGGCATCTTTTTTTAAAATATAATATAATATGTAAATATATGTAAATGTTTTTTACTGTCCATCCAAAGGTTGTCTGGAAGAAATCGCTAATCGCTTTCAGCGATAAGACCGCCCATTGTACTACCCTTGTTTACCTATTGTAATTTTTCTGTACTGTTTTTATTTTGTTTCTGGTGTACAATAAAGAGTTTTCTATTCTTCTATTCTATTCTATTCTATATTTTTTTGGTATATAATTTATTATTATTTATTATTAATTATTTAGCCTAGGTAGCCTAGTGGGAGAACGTCCGCCTTCCAATCAGAAGGTCGTGAGTTCAAATCCCAGTGCAGGCACGTACCAATGTGTTTCTGTAAAACATATGTACGTAATTATCACTCGCTTTTCGGTGAAGGAAAACATCATGAGGAAACCCACATACCTACTCGAGAATTATTTCAGAGGTAGGTATGTTATCCACCAATCCGGACTGGGCCCCCGTGGTGGATTATGTCCTTACCCTCCTCACGAAAGTGAGGAGAGACCCGTGCCTAGCAGTGGGACGTTATCGGTTGATGATGATTAATTATTTACCTTTCAACTTCTCTTCGCCTCGCCCGATCACATTTTTCGTAACGCATTCACCTCCCCAAGTCAAGCGTGCGTAAAGAACTTATACGTCAATAAATAATCTGTACTCTTCGATGTAGATAGCTTACTTACCTGTCTTTACTGTGGTAATGTGGGCGTGGCAGATAACATTTTTATCTAGTGGGTGATCAGTGTTGTTTTACAACCTTTATATTAACTTTACATCAGATATTATTGTAAACGAAACTCCTAAACAACAAAACGAATTCATGACTAGCAGCGGTCTTTGAATATTTTTTGAAGTGAGACTTCTTTACGCACGCTCGACTTGGGGAGTAAGCTGGTGAAAGCGTTACGGAAAATGTGATCGGGCGAGGCGAACGGAAGTTGAGGGGAGATAAAGTTAGTGAAGGTAGAAAGAGAGAGATACCTTTCTTGTATTTTTGCAATTTTTTTTGGTTTTTTTAAATACTTTTTTTTTAAATTTACTTCTACTATATGCCCAGCACACATTTCATTTTTTTTATTTGACTGAGTGAGGAGACGAGCAAGTCGGTCACCTGATGGTAAGCGCTACGCCTACCCATAATAGTTACAGTGCCACCTAGAACTTCGCATTGCATAAACTTATGCGGCACTGCACTGCGCTTGTCACCCAGAGACGTTGGTTCTAAAGTCTCATATGCCCAGTAATTTCGTCGGAAACTGTGCCCTTCAAACCGGAACACGGTAATGTTCGCACACTACTGCTTGGCGGGTGAATACCTGGCAAAGGTGTGGTCTTCTGGCGTTCTCTAGCAGAAGAGGCCTCCCACTAAAACTTACACGCATTTAGCGCGAGTACAGACGTCTTACTATCCTACATTATATTATAAATGTGAAAGTTTGTGAAGATGGCTGGATGTTTGTTACTCTATAACGAAAAACTGCAGAACGACTTTGGATGAAATTTGGCACACAAATAGTTTTTAACGAGGATTGAGTGACAGGGTACTTTTTATCCCAATAGTATGTTCCCGTGGGACAAAACGGTAACTACGCGAGTGAAACCGTGGGACTTAGCTAGTCATTTATATGTATGAGTTGTCAAATAAGCTTTTTTATGAAGTGTCCGGAGTGTTATACGTTAATTATGCACGACTTCTCGATTCAACAATTTGTATAATAGAGGGTAGTTGTCATCAAATTGTAACATTCAGAAGTTATCGCTGTACGCTCGATGGGATTTGAACAATGGATGGAAAGCCTATATATAACTTCCCGGGATGCTATATCTACTTACACACTGTTGAACAATAGAGTTGGTAATTCTCAGAACAGGGGCCTCACCACGAACAGTTAAATCCATCCAGTTTAAGGCCTTAAACTGAACTGCCCTGCCAACTGTCACCACCAATATCGCTAAGCGTTCAGAAATCTACCAGAGACATTTATCCAAAGAGATCGTAACAATTTGTTTGCATTTTGGGTTTTATATAGCGCCATCTCATTCTCTTTCTCTCTCATTCTCTGCAGTCTATTTTGGAGTGACGTCACGTCACGTTTGTCATATTTATGAATGTGTGGTGCCAATCTAGGCCGTTCAGTTTAAGGCCTTAAAATTAACTGCGTGGAATAAGAATAAGTACGCAGTTACCCCCTGGTAAAGTAGGTTTAAGTCTCGTTCATGTTGACTGTACTGTATATTTCTTCTCCTGGATATTATTGAAGGTATATCTTGTACCTTAAGGCGGTGGTAGCCTAGTGGGAGAACGTCTGCTTTCCAAGGAGAAGGACGTGTGTTCAAATCCCAGTGCGGGCGTACCAATGTGCTTATGTTAAGGCGCTGTGGTATCGACCTTATCCTATCGTATGCCGCAAACGCAGCGTCCGCGCTCTCAAAAATGTTCAATATTTATTTTACTTTATTTTCTAGACAAAACCTTACGCTTTTACAAAAATCTGAGCTCACATAATTGTTTGGATGTTTGTTGGGATAACACTCGTTATATTTTTGTAAAAATATCTGCGATAGAAACCGAATGAAGTTGATAGTCTCCGTCGACGGAAACGTCAAAAAAGTGTTTTTTAGGATAGTTTACGATTTTTTTCTATCGAGCCAAATTTCATTAATCATGTTTCGGCGCTCATAACAACATAAAGTATTTTGTTACACATTAAAATAACTGTCAATTAACCATTTTCAAGGGTATAGTTTTAAAAGTTCGTGAGGACGAATCATCATATTTGAAGCATACTTCGTCTTAAAAGCATATGTACGTAATTATCACTTTCTTTTCGGTGAAGGAAAACATCGTGAGGAAACCCACATAGGTATGTGGTTTTCCCTTGGGATTTCCATATGTGATCCTGATACTATTATGTAATTTTTTTGTTTATTACATACAAAATAAGTATAATTACTCGCCGTTTCGTTAAACTTGATTTGGGTCGTTGCCCGCGGCCATACGAAATACACAAAATTAATTTGAAAAAAAAAAAAAAAAAACCGGGTCATTGCTTGAAGCTAAATAGCAGAGGTACAGTCGCGAACAATTAAACGTACTGATGTTAATGTTTAGTTTTGATCCTTTAAATATGACTTTAATATGTAATATAAATTTTAGTAATTTGACTATTTATAGTTAATTTCTCTGAAAGCAGAAAGGAGAAGCGAGAAGAGAGGAGCTGTAAAACTTGACGAAAACTTGAATCATGATAAAAACTTGACACTGGGTAAATGCGAAAATTATGCGAAGCCAAAATATATATAAAATTTTTGGTAAAAATTTACTTTACAGATCAGAATAGAATAGATTAGAATAGAAAAACTCTTTATCACCAGAAACAAAAACAAACACAGTACAGAAGAATTACAATAGCTATTAGCTATCAGCTATGTTATAATACGTGTTCGGTACGGCAAGCTGGTCAGAACGAGTCCAAACACCATCAATCTACTGTCAGTCACTGAGGAGTTCCGCTGTCTACCTTCCGTCTCTATCATCAGATCAGCTCGCTGTCACCATAATATTGTATTGTCATCGGAACTTGACAAGCGTGCAAATTTTCAATTTAATTCAACAACGGCAAGTAGGTCAAAATTGAGCTGCAAGATTCCACATGAACTAAGAAACATACATACATTGCAAGTGCAATAGGAGCTTGTAAATAACGCAATAACATGATAAAGCGGTCTCAATAAACGTTATTATTTATTTTATTAAAATTTATTTATTTTTTTGGTGACTGTACAAAGTGATACAATATAATAATATCGTTCATAATTTCTGTAAAGGTCGATTGCTCGAAGCGTTCCAATTTACTTAGAGGTTAGATGTCAATCATTCATTTGGAAATAGGTATCTCGAATGTGACAGAATAGGGTCCTGTTACAATAAAGGACGTTTTATACTCTATGGACCCGGCACACATGTACCTCAACGAACAAACAATTCTGTTAGTTTGGCGGCGCGGCGGCCGCGAGGACGAGAAAGACAGACTAGTAAATGCAAAAAACAAAGGCAGATTTTTGTTTTAATTTATTTATAACTGGATATATTATTTACAGAACTTATATAATGCACCAATGCCATTTTATGGTGACCGTAAAATATTCTTTACTAAAATTTTTAATATATTTAATGATAATTCGCCAACTGAAATGTGATACCATATTCCAAACGGTTCTGTGCCACTTCTATGAATTTCGCCAGGCTTCAATGAATAATTATAGTTGGAGATGGCGAGTCTAGTCCAGTAGTAGAAGTAGTCCAGTTTAGGTTGAAAATGGCTAATTAGCTACTCAATGTAGGTTGCTGCTATTTTCAATCTAAAACTGGATCCAGTTTAGGTTGAAAATAGCAGCAATATAAAAAATAAGACGTCACGGTACGATTTTGCGACGCGGTTCAGTTTAAGTCTTCCATTGAATCGCCATAAGATGTCATGGTATGCCTCCTGATGGCTGTTGTACTATGAAATTAAATTATTTATTTGCATGAAACATGACATATTTATGAAGTCCTGCTGAGTAGATTTAATCATCATCATCATCGTCATCCACAGCGTGAGGTAAAACCCTGAAGCGCAACTACGAGTAATATAATGATAATATAAAAACTCTACTTTCCTAGGTTTCTGTGAAGTATCTCGACAGATCGTTTCACATCGATATGTAAATCAAGCCTCAAAGCCAACCATTTCGAAATTTGTCAACACACCAAATGGTTCGCGCCGAGTCCTCTATGCTCTATTACGTCCCAATAAGATTGAGGTTGGCGCGGCAAGTCGTTGCGTCTACAAACTCTGAATTACCCGGGCCAGTGGTTTGAGAAATGAAAACCAAATCATCGCATGTGAAGTGTCAGATTGAGTGACGTTCTGAACCGGTTCAATCTGGAATCTGGAATCAATAAGTAAGTACCTACGTTTCGAGATTCCTTGGATGTTTAGAGGTCTAGAATTGATTTGTTGATGGAATCGTGTCCATTCATTTAGGTTTTATACATCTGTGGTTAAGACTTTTTCTTTTGTTTTGATGTCGCTCTATTATTGCATTCAGCCAGTGTCGACTAAAAAAAAATAATTAAAAGTCACATTTTCAGTTTCCCGCCAAAAGTTCCATACCACAGAGTACTTAATAATACAGATAATACTGTTCAACTAATAGTTTTTAGAATTTGATAAAAATTAAAAACGGAGTTTCTATTACATTCGTTCCGGCTTTGAAACATAAACCATACTAAACGGTATATATTTTTATGATGTTACTCAGTAGCGAGACGACCATGTCGTTCATCTGATGGTAAGCGCCACGCCTGTCCATAATTGTTACAGAAGGATATCCTGGAGAGTTCTTTGGCTTGGTAAAAGTGGCATTTTTCGCGACCTTGTACCGTATAAATATGGTTCTAACGAACGATATCTCTGACCAATAGAAATGAAACATAAGAGAATAAAAAGGAATTAAAGATAAGCAAAAGAAACAAGCTTTCATAGAACACTTATTCAGCACTGCAAGCCGATTAAAATAAGCCCAAACTCCATCAATCTACTGTTAGTCACCGAGGAGTTCCGTTGTCTACCTTCCGTCTCCATCAGCAAATCAGCTCGGTGTCACCATAACATTGTTTTGTCATCAGAACTTGATAATCGCAATCGATTGGGGATAATTGCTTCAAAATTTAGTCGCAGGATTTGACCCTAACATTGGACAAACATTGCAAGTTACGCAAAAACTTGCCAAAAAGGAAAGAAAAGGGTATAGAGCTGAGAAAATCAGCTTCTATAATCTCTTACGGCAGTGCAGGAAAAAGCGCACTGATTAAAATACCTTTTTTTATCCGAGCCAATATATAATGGAGTGAAACGGCAAATCCTTTCATTCCACTCCTGTGTGAATTAGATTGGAAAAAGGTATTCAAGCCTCTCTAATAGGGATGCTATTGATTTCATCCGTAACCGAAAGTATCAGAGATATCAAATAATATCTGTATTCGTTTCAAAGAGAAACCGTAATAAAAATGTCGGTTCTTTTTTAGGTGTAGGTACACTAGTCTTATACGATCGAAACAGATATCACGTACACTCCCGCGTATTCCTCTGCCGAACCTATATGATCGACTGTTCGTATAAAGGTAGTAAGCTCGCGATCTCCGGCCTTTAAAATCGGTCCTTGTTTTTCGCTTAGTGTAATGTGGCTACCTCGTCCGCCGCCGCTCCCGCCAAACATTACTGAATTTTGTTTGCAGATTTTGTTTGACGGGTCCAGAAAGTAAATAGACAAATAACTTCTCACCGGTCGAAACTTTTTGTTTTAATAAAACGGGCAGTGCCTTGAATCTAGCATTTGATTAACTAGCCGCGCCCCGCGGTTTCACGTTGACTGTTATCCCAGAGGAATATTTTTTTTATTGAACAAAATATAGTTTCCTATGTTCTAGTGGTTGTTGTAACTTACCATCAGATACTAGTAAGTATCTGAATATGGTAAAGGCATAAGGCAAAAGACTAATAAATGCCGAACGCCGGCGCCGTGATGCATTAACACATTCTCTGCTGAGCCGATTTTCTTGTCTAGCCACGAGTGCCGCTCTGCACACTCCATAGTGGTTTCCCCAACAAACACAACAGTTGTGTTTTCCCGCGCTTGCGGCAAGTTATGAAAAACACGACAGTTCAGCACTGAAGGTGTAAATCTGTTTTTCGTCATAAACTACGGAAAAATAAGATTCCGCAAAATCAAGTTGGAACCAACACTAACCATGTTTCATAATCTATAAATTCTGTTTTAGTTTAGATTTTAAATGACCTGAAAAAGCAAACTATTCGAAAGGTTAAGTACCCATCCGTAACTGATATTATATCAACACCAATATCAATATCCGTAACCAAAGTTCTACATAACTATAATCCGAAACCGCCCCCTCCCTCTCTAATATTGAAGAATATTGAGACGTAATTCAAAATGTGAAGCCTGAAAATTATTTCAAGTTTGTAAAAAAATATATTTTATATACGGCTTCAGATTCATAGATCTTTTTTACCTGCTGCCTTTGTATTGAGCTTAAATCTTACGTGACACGCGGCACCGTAGATTATTCACCTGGTGGTAAACGTCACGTCAGGCTTTGACAGTTGTCATCCGATACTATCCATTGCCATTGGCGCGGCCCATGAGGCATTTGTACCATGAGGCATTTGTCTTGCTTGGTTGTGTGTATTTTTTTGTTGTGTTGTTGTATTCCGGAAATAAATCATATTCAGGTATGTATTTTCTGAAATTTGATTTTATATTTTATCGATTCGAATAATAATGGAATCGCAATTTAAAATCGATTTATACTAATCGATATAACGATAAAATAAACGCAGTCGACACATTTTTGCAAATAAAATCGTCAAAAACTAGACACCATTAAAAAGATCTAAAAGTTCCTGAAATCTTACAAAAAAAAAAAACAAAAATATAATATCAAAATCCGTATCAACCCTGTAGTGTTAGAAAATATTTTTACGTTAACCCCAGCTCGTAGCAAACTAAAACAATTTACGGGTTCGACATTTTTATAGCAGCGTGAACATCGAGGTGATAGGGAATTCCATTTTTCGGCACCATTATGTCACTCATATTGCGTGACAGCGGCGGCTGAGTGACAAAAATGAGCAAGTGACGTGACGGTGCTCTGGAAAAACGAGCGTGGTTGAGCATATAAAAATGTGATGGAATCCCATGTTCGCAGAATCAAATTCGATTACGTGCTTATCATTATCCATTTAAATTTTTCGCAAGCTTTTATATAACTTGCAATGTTTGCAACTAAATATTAAAGCAGTTATCCTCAGCAGATTGCGATGAAATTTTGCATGCCTGTCAAGTTCTGATGACGGTACAATATTATGGTAACAGCGAGCTGATCTGATGATAGAGACGGAAGTTAACAATGAATCTCTTCAGTGACTAGCAGTAGTTTGATGGTGTTTGGACTTATTACCATCAGCTTGCAGTAGCGAGCACGGTTGCTTCTCCTTTTGGTTGTAGCGTAATGTTATAAAACCTATAACCTTCCTCGATAAATGAACTATTCAACACAAAAATAATTGTTTAATTTGAATCAGTATTTCCTGAGATTACAGCGTTCAACCAAACATACAAACTCTTCAGCTTTATAAATTACGCACGCTAAGCTTATGGTTCTAGAACATTTTAAGGTTATATCTGCCTGCCTGGCCCCTATGGACACAAAGTTTGTACCCCAAATAGTTCAAACAAGCCTCTAGTTAGGCAATGATATTATAATTTAGTAAAATTCTATCTTGGTCACATAATTGCGCCTCTTGAGGTTTGCAGCTATCTGGAAAGTTTGTTTAATGTATTACAAAGTTTATTTAGTAAATATTTCTAGAAATAAAAACTGTTACAATACTAAAGGAGGAGAAAGGAAGGGAAGGGGAGGGGGAGTTTTCCATTCTATTCTATTCTATTCTATTTTAAAAGAGAGTTTTGTGCAATTGTTTCAGATTTCTTCTTCGGATTAAATCTTCAACTTTACCGAGTTATTGGTAAGTTATTTACCAACTTTTAACTTCTTTTTCTTACTTACTCTTTCTTTTTTGTAAATTTAATTTGTAATACCTTACTATTTGGCAATATAAATTCATTTTATTTTTTATGTTTGAAAGAACTAATTTTTTATTGACAGAACTCAAATAAAAAAATAAATAAAAGGAAAACTAACTAAAACTAAAAACTTATAAATCTAACAAAAGAGGGTGTCCATGAGGCATGGTGCCAAGAACACTGGCTGCATTTCCACGTCGAATAGCTATTTATTTATTTATTTAACTATGTTGGTGCAAACTACAATAAATTGAAACTTAATTTGATAGCTCTAAAGTTTTTGTCATCCCTTTCCTTTTCATAACGTTGAATAGTGACAACAAATGGTTTGACAGGACTAAACTTAAATTTAGACTAGTTTATGACTGGCAGGCTATAATTGGCACCGTAATTTTTTTTTTGTACGGTGTTTTTTTAGAAACCTTTATGGTCATTATGCAGCTTTAATAGCAACAAATCACAATCAATCTTACAGGTTATTATTTTTTTGACTGTGTGACCAGACGAGCATGTCGTCCACCCGATAGTAACCATAACCTGCCCATAACAGTTACAGTGCCACCCAGAACTTTGCATTGCATAATCTTACGCGGCACCGTACTGCGCTCGTCACCCTGAGACTTCGGCTCTAAAGTCTCATATGCCCAGTAATTTCGCTGGAAACAGTGCCAATCTTAATTTGAGATCAATTGATCACGAATTATTGAAGTTGGCCACGAAGTCAATATGGCAAACAATATCAATTTTTTTTGATGATTCATATAAGAAAAATGTCGTGATAGACATATAAACAAGTAAAGATTCTTGACCTATTTTGTCTGAGTTTTGTTTAGCATAATTATCACAGTCATTTTTAAAGTAACTATGTATTATCTATGGTGTCACGGCACAAAATTTGAGACCAAATTGTGAGTCACTTTAACGGCTATGGACGTGCGTGTGATGAGCCAACTCCAAAGTGTTTGATAAAAGGTTCGCATCCCGCACCAGGGCAAAGTTAAGTTAAGTTTAGACTATCTATAATGTCACTAATTATTTATGTAAAAAGTAACTATATGTCTTTAATAAACTCAATTTTTATACAAATGACCAGGGGGTTAACCACGTACTTATTCTTATTCCATGCAGTTCATTTTAAGGTCTTAAACTGAACGGCCTAGATTGGCACCGCACACTCATAAATGACAAACGTCACGTAACGTCACTCCAAAATAGAGTATAGGGAATGAGAGAGAAATAGAATGAGATGGAGCTATATAAACTCCTTTAAATGCAAACAAATTGTTCCGATCTCTTTGGATAAAGTCTCTGGTCGACTTATGAACGCTTAGCGATATTGGTGGTGACAGTTAGCAGGGCAGTTCAGTTTAAGGCGTTAAACTGGATGGATTTAACTGTTCGCGGTGAGGCCCCAGGTCATTTTTCCGATAGTAAGCACCGCACCTATTCACAACAACTGCGATAACTTTTGAGAATTTCAATTATTCAAACTTGAAGCGTTGAAATAACTCAAATTGCTTGCGGCGCCAAATGGATTGTCTTAATATAATTCTGGCTGTTTCCGTTTTATTAAACAAGATGATTTAGGTAAAGGCGAACGAATTGAGGTTTCTTCGTTAAACACAGTTTTATACAATCCTAATACAGTTTTGTTAAATCATTAATTATCTTTACGACGATTAATTATCCTCAAATCGTAGAACTTGTTTTATTGCCTTCTATTGTCAATAGATGTCTCTAGAGAGACAGTTTAATTCTCAAGTCCTTAATCCAGGCCTAGGTATTGATGACTTGAAGATTTATCTTCAACTTTATCTGTGATTTATCTACGAGTATAAATATATATATTATCACACGCTTATCGGTGAAGGAAAACATCGTGATCAAACCCACATACCTACACGAGAATTATTTCGGAGGTAGGTATGTTATCCATCAATCCGGACTTGGCCCGTGGTGGAATATGGCGTAACCCTCCTCACGAAAGTGAGGAGAGACCCGTGCCCAGCAGTGGGACGTTATGGGCTGTAACGTTACACCCCTTTACCAATTTTGGCAAAAGAGTGTAAAGTACACGTTATCAAGGGCTACCTCCCTATCCCTATGAGAAGGACCCAAAAGGAGGAAAAACAAAGGAGACAGCTTAAAATATATATATTAAAATAAGAAATTAGAATTAAGGATTAAAGTCTTTGAAGATAGAAAGAGTAAAAGTAGTCACACGCGATAATTAACAGGAAGTTGTCTTTAGAAATAAATGGTTAGAAATAGTCGGTCTAGAATGAAGCACTGTTAAGACGATAAATACGTAATGTTCTTCATGAGGATACTTATGAAGAATGACCCCAGGCTAGGGCAGGCGAGGTCTGCGGCAGAAAGCTGGTGTCCAAAGTCGGGGAGGCGCTCGTGGAGAGCGGCCTTCACCGGAGGGTTATAGGGCTCCGATGTTTTAAGCTTCAAGACTTCTTCAGGACTATCACAATTAGGTAAAGATTTAAAAGTGCTTGAGGACTTCTTCATGCAATTTTCAAGGTTTTTAGAGGCTCAGACCAAAGCCAAACAAGAACTCGAACTCGACTCCGAATGTCAGCCGTTTTTCCAGGCATCACTTCCAAAACTGTCAATAAGTAATTCTGCAATTTGAATATTTGAAAAATTAAGAAAGATAAGGTTAAAAGCTGCCTGATACAATAAGATAAATTAAAACTAAAACTGTATACAAAATTATTGAATTGTACGAGAATACAACAGGAGGCCTACCATGACGTCTTATAGCGATTCAGTTTAGGACCTAAACTGAACTGCGTCGCATAATCGTACCATGACGTCTTATTAGCGACTCAGTTTAGGTTTCCGCCATTTTGAACCTAAACTGGATCGCAAGTCATGATTTCGTTCATTCTTTTCGTACCATGAGCTATATTTAAAACCTATTTGAACCTATACTGATCCTATTAGCTGTCAAAATTTGCGTCTCAATAAAAGTTAATATTTTCACAACCAAAGTTGAGCCTTTTTGGTTATATATCTTAATAGCGGCGGCCCCGCGGTTTCACCCGCGTAGTTCCTCTTCCAGTGGGAATACGGGTATAAAATATAGCCTTTATTACTCGCTCATAGTGTAGTTTTCAATTAGATAAATAATTTTAAAAATCGGTGCAGTGGTTTAGCCGAAACCTTATATATTTCCATACAAACTTTCTTCCCCTATTGCTATTTTACCTTGTGGATAAGTTTTTACAAAATTTGAATGACACTTTTATTTATATCTAATCAAAAGCACAAAAATAAGTATCCAGCTTCTAGCTTAAAATATGAAGAAACTTCCATACTAACTTTCATCCCCTATTTCAACACTTTACAACCCTTTTCTCGCATTAAAAAGTAGCTTATGTCCTTTCTCAGGCTCTAGAGACTAGGCTGTACCAAATTTTATTTAAATCAGTTCAGTAATTTAGGCGTGAAAGCGTAGCAAACAGACAAAACGACGGACAGTTACTTTCGCATTTATAATATAAGTAGGGAAGTAGGGATTATTTTGATTTCAGTGTAAAAATCATAATAATTAAGTGTGTGTATTTGTGTATGCACTGTCGCCTTGGGAGTTTAAACTTAGGGCTACTGATTCCCACAGCCGGCGAGAGTATACCCTGGCTTGCGTGATTTTATTATAGCACGTTGCAATCTCGTTGTGCCTATTTATAAAATCCCAAAGGTGTTTAAGTTGCTCGTAGCTTACTCGTTGACGAGAAGTTTCACTGTATAATATAAAGAAAACCACTTAAAATAGCCGCTAACACTTGAGACGTAAGCTTGGGAATTTTGGAGTATAGATTCATGCGTATAAGTACCTACTTAAGAAATAAGGTTTTTATATAATATGCAAAATATTAGTCAGAATTACTGACGCCATTGTAGTGAATTTATAAACCACATAAAAAGAAATCGAAAATAGTATTTTATAAAAAACAGCACAATAGCGCGCGTATTTTCAATATACGAACTCTTTCGTGCTGTATTTTCTAATTAGAGTCGAAGAACATTCATCCGTCCGTCACTCATTAATCAAATGTCAAATATATAAAAGGAACGTTCTAAAAAGATATCAATTCTAGGACCACAATATTTTACTCGTAATTTAATTTAAAAATGATCTTAAATAAATAATAAATCAATAAACATTATTGATACATACATCTAAATACTTAATTAAATTACTTAGGTGTTGTGTCTTCACACAAATGACAAAATATGCAACATGAAAATAAGCGTAATTTTCCGAAACATTTGTTGATTTTTTTTCTGAACGCAACCAAAAGAAAGAAACACGGCTAAACGAAGTTAACAAAGGATGTTGATATAGTGTTGTCTCTTTCCAACAGAGTGACATCATAGTAGACGTGAGAAACTATCGTTCATTCATTCTTATTGTTAACGATCCAATAACGATTTTGTTTAGGTGTAGGTCATGGTACGAAATTATGCGGTGCAGTTTAGGAACCTAAGTTGAACTGAGCCTAAACTGAGCCGCTAACTAATAGGTGAGAGTAGGCCCCCAGAATTTAGAAATAAGATTATAAATGACATTAGTAAAATTAGACATCTTTCAGTAATGTTTACAAACAATATAAAAATAGAGACATAAGAATTTAGAATTAATAAACGAATAAAAGTAAAGAATAAGAAATAAATAGTGGCACGCAAGGACTGGAGTAAAAGAGATCAAGGGTTAAGAAACAGAAATATATGAAAAAGTATACAGAAATAGAAAACCTTACAGGGCTGATGATGATAATACTTTAGGCTGGAAATAGAATATAGGACGCTTTTTATCCCGTAAAATATATGGTTCCTGTGGGGCGCTCTGCTAGAAATACCTTTAAGAACGAAGCGTCATGCTTCTTCATTCCTAATAAGAACTGCGAAGGAATGGAATGCATTGCCTTCTTCTGTGTTTAAAGTTAACCCTGGGTTGTTCAAGTTGAGAGTGAATAGGTACCTCCTAGGTGGGCGTGCTTCACCTTCGGCCACATCGTCACTTTCCAGCAGGTGAGGTTGTGGCCAAACGCTCCCCTAGTACTATATAATTTTTTTTATTATTATTTTTCTTAATAAGATATTTTGATGCACGCCACACCGTCTCTTCTTCACTATGGGTGGTTGACTGGTAGAAAATGCTCTTAGCGTTAAGTCCGCCATTTGTACTAGTCAGTTAATCTGTGCAATAAAGTATTAAATAAATAAATAAAAAAGAAAGAAATATTGTAAAACAAGACCCTAAAACTAATACCGTATACGTATCGACAGTTCAAACCCTGGTCAGAGCAACCCTTCTCGTTCGGGCTGTTTGCACCCCTGAGGGTGATTTACTGCCATCATTCACTGTCGTTTTTCATTCATTTACTTAGTCGCATAAGTAATAATAATGATTTGGTTAGGTAAGGGTCGAAAGGTGGGTTGTTTCCGTATCGTTCATCTATATTAAATAAAAAATCCATTAAGAGTTTTATGTTTCAATATGGCGGTGAAATTCAGAAAACCCGGGTGTAAAAACCTACCCGGTTATAGCCTTTTTAAGCCTTGATGGAGACAGAGCGGTGTTATAATTTTAATGCGTGTATCTGTGGGTCAAATGACGGCGTGACCGATGGTACGCAACGACGGTCGGTCAAGCGCTAAAACCGGGCTAAGGATGTTACGGAGCTTCGACTCCGACTCCGATAAGTCAGAGTTCCGATTAAAATTACACCTCAGCTTCCGACTTCGGCTCCGGCACTTTTTCGGAGGTCTTGCTACTTTGATTTACAATTCCAAATGAATTTGCTAATTGTTTTTGAAAATATGAATATTTTTTCCCATAACATGCTAGTTTAGTATTGTTGAATTGAAATTAAACAGGCTGATCTAATAAAGTTTGCTCTATTTTATTTTATGAGGTCTTCCCTTAACACATCTCTCTTCTGCCACTACCTCCGATTCCGACAAACCAAATTTAAAAACTCCGACTCCGACTCCGGTTCCGACAAACCAAACTTAAAAACACCGACTCCGACTCCGGTTCCGACAAGCCAAATTTAAGAACTCCAACTCCAACTCCGGTTCAAACAAACCAAATTTAAAAATCCGACTCCGACTCCGGTTCCGACAAACCAAATTTAAAATCCGGCTCCGATTGGACCACCTCCGTAACATCCCTATATAGTTTAAAAAATCGAATAATATCTTGGACTCGCTCATCGCTCTTCAGGTACTTACTTCCCTGTTATTACAGAAGCAGTAGGCTTACAAACCCTGGTATATAATACTAGCTGCGCCTCCCGGTTTCACCCGCACAATTCAAGTTTACCCGCAATAACTCTCTTAAAAGCAATATATTTTCCCCGTTTTTGCCACATTCTTCATTGATGCTCCGCTCCTATTAGTCGTAGCGTGATGTTATGTAGCCTATAACCTTCCTCGATAAATGCACTATTCAACACAAAAAGAATTGTTCAATTCGGACCAGTAGTTCGTGAGATCCTAGCGTTCAAACAAACAAACAAACTCTTCAGCTTTATATATTAGTATAGATTAATCCTAGAACTAATCAACAAGTGGTAATTGTACGTACATACGGCAACACTAATGTTAGTTTCCCAACTAGATGTGAGATACTAAAATTATATGGAGGTAAGTTTGCGAGTTAGTGAGGCTAATCACTAGAACTACCATTTTAAAATAAGAAAACTAAAAGCCCTTAATCCTTATTTTGAAGCCTTATTTTGATACTGCACTCAATAAGTATTGACACTTTCAGTGCTGAGCCGATTTGCTTGTCTAGCCACGGGTGCGGCTCTGCACGCGCCATAGTGTTTTCCCAGACCAGAAACACAACAGTTGTTGTATGGGAGCCCCCTTAAATATTAATTTTATTCTGTTTTTAGTATTTGTTGTTATAGCGACAACAGAAATACATCATCTGTGAAAATTTCAACTCTCTAACTATCACGGTTCATGAGATACTGCCTGGTAACAGACGGACAGACAGACAGACAGCGGAGTCTTAGTAATAGGGTCCCGTTTTACCCTTTGGGTACGGAACTCTAAAAAGCTATCGATATCTGAAGACCCAAGAGACTTGTTCCTTAAGCTCTTACATCCGTTAGCGGCCAAAAAATTACGGCTCCTTCAGTCGGATAGGTACGCCCACGCCATTAAAAACGTGTGAATTAGTGTCATTCCATTGCTTTTCACAATATTTGTTCACAGGTGTGGCGCGATAATTTGAGAGAATCGTGACCTCGGTGACGAACACCCGTAAAAATCGTGTTCGAAATACCCAAGTGTGTTGTCAATTAGGCCTCTAGTAATTGGAGTTAATGGAATGGGTTCACAGTCACCAGGGAAACTCCTTCATACGTTAGGTTGATAGATCTGATCAAATTAAACCGTGGCTCAAAATCTGAGCTTATTCTATTAATAAATAGGTTTCTGGTTCTCACCTGGTATTTAGTAATTTCGCTGGAAACAATGCCCTTCAAACCGGAACACAGTAATGTTTTTACACTGCTGCTTGGCGGATGAATATCTGGCAATGGTGTGGTACTTCCCCAGGCGGTCTCTTGCAGAATAAGCCTCCCACTACACTATCTTGGAAATAAGTTTAATTTGTATTGAGTGTGTACAAAATTTCATCAAAATCCGTTCAGCCATTCTGTGTGAAAAGAGGACAAACGCTAAAAATTTTGTCTTAATAAATATATTAGTGAGATGCTGTGTTTCATGTTAGGTAAATCCCGTTGGAATTTTTTGTGATGAAAAAATATTATTACGTTATTATCTGTTTAGTTTCAGTTTTATGTTAAAAATATTCACATAATGTAAACATAAATCCCAGGCGAACATAATACGCTTGTATAAAATAAACAACGGACCTTCAGAAGAATTTAACGCACCAGCCTGTTAATAATTATTATCTTATTCATTATTATTGTAATTAGGGAATAATAAAGTTCAAAGACTATGAAATACCCAAAATGTTTAAAAAAGATATTAAAAAAGCAAAGAGGTTTTAAAACGCGTGTCTATATACGTAACATCGGCTATTTAACACTTTGACTGCTGAGCCGTATTGCTTGTCTAGCCACGGGTGCGGCTCTGCACGCGCCATAGTGTTTTCTCACACAACAAACACAACAGCAATTGTGTTTTCCCGCACTCGCGGCAAGTTGTGATAAACACGACAGTTGTGTTCTCAGCACTGAACGCGTTAACTCTCTGTATTTATTATAATAGAATAGAATGGAATAGAAAACTCTTTATTGTACACCAAAAAGAAACAGTACAGAAAATTTACAATAGGTAAACAAGGGTAGTACCAATGGGCGGTCTTGATAGTTATAGATTTATTATTAGAGGTTTTGTTAGGTCTCATTTTTCTCCTGGGGCCCAATTCTATAAAATAACTAACCTATCAATTGTGTGTCGGCAGTGTCTCAATAGGATAGTCATTGACATTTGGTATTCTATAAATTATTATTTTTGCTAGCCACACTGAAAACTATTGTACTGCCACACAACAGCCACACCACAGGCACACAATCGACACACTACTGAGACACCATTGGAGTTTTCGCAGAATGCCAAATGGCGTGTTGCTTTACTCTAAGTTATAGAATTGGGCCCCAGGGCACTTCAAAGTCTTTTTCGGCAACACAGCACTGGTAGAATTAATGGATTTTCCTTTTCCTGTGCGAGATTTAGGAATGAATCACCACTTGAAAAGGAAATTTCCTTTTTCAAACTCAAGCCATAATCAGTTTATTATTAGTTTAGTAGATCATATTTCGTTTATTTTTATTTTTCTCTGTTTATGACACTTAACGAAATAAATGATTTGGGTTTTGAGGTTATGAATGGCATGTGGACCAATGGAAACAACCCAATTTTTCCAAGTCTATTATAATCCAGTTTCCATTAATTAATTTCGCAAAAATTTTGCATGACTGTCAAGCTTAGATGACTATACAATATTATGACAATATTGTGACAGCGAGCTGATCTGATGATAGAGACGGAAAGTTTACAATGGAACTCCTCAGTGACTAATTGATTTAAGGTGTTTGTGCTGATTTTAATTAGCTTACTGTACTAAATACACGTTCAAAAGCTTGTCTAGAATAAATATTTATATATTGCAACAACAAAAATATATTTATTCAACGCTGCTTTATTCTGTCCTTTGTAGAGGCCAATGTACCAGCTGAATACCAATTTCATAAATATCCCTCTCACGTCGTTTCAATTTATGAAAACTTATAATATTCCAATATATTACTAAGTTTCATGACTCATAAGTCGCTACTAACATGTTGACTAGCTGCGCCCGACAGTTTCACCCGCGTTAAGTTTTATCTTAGAAGATCCTTTAATTTTCACGGGATAAAAAAAATTCAATGTTCTATTCCAGGATTTAAAGTATCTGTATCCTAAATTTCAACAAAATCCGTTTAGCCGTTTCGGCGTGAAGAGGGAACAACACACACTCATAAACACACACACATACACATATACAAACTTACGCACTTATAATATAAGTGAGATAACAGAAGCTGAAGAATAACTTCAATGGAATTACTATAGTAATAGAATTACTTCAATGCCGATAATTGGGTCTGCTACCCTGTTCAAAAAGTGCACCGAAATCCATGAAACTGACATTAGACTTAGGCAGTATTTAGGGTTATCCCGATGGTCAGTAGTGACGTCGGTCGTCCGTAGATATATCGCTATGAAAACCGTGCGGACGTGGTCAGTGCGTTGCTACGAGGTCCTACGAGTAAATATATGCACGGTTTCGGCTATGGACAACGTACGTCAGTACCATATTCTTCCGTAGCTATCGCTAGGAAAACCGTGCGGACGCGGTCAGTGCGTTGCTACGAGGTCCTACGTATAAATACATGCACGGTTTTCATAGCGACATCTATGAACGACGGACGTCAGTACCATATTCTTCCGTCGCTATCGCTATGAAAACCGTGCGGACGCGGTCAATGCGTCGCTACGAGATGCTACAAGTAAATGCATGCACGGTTTTCACAGCTAACAGCTATTCGGTTCCTACTATGTCAGTCCTGACCGTCAGTATAATTCTAAGTACGGCCGTACACGTGTACCGGAGTAGTCCACGTGCACGCCATCGTGGACAAAAGAGTTATCAATATGTTACTAAGTTACAAGTAGGTAATAAAACTTGATATTTATGTCAATAGTTCGACAGTTGGGTCCCTCGTCAAGTGAAAGATAAGTGAAAGGAAAGTTGGCTCGTAGAGGAAGTTGTCGACCACATTATTGGTTTGTCGGAAATAAGACAATAAACTTTATTGGTCGTGCTACTTGCAGGTTGAAATCTTTGGCCATTCCTTGGTCCTGGAACTGGCCCTTCTTGACCCTTGAACTGGCCCCTTTTGACCCCTTCAGTGGCCCTTTTGACCCCGTGCCTACTTTTTTAAAAGTTGGACGGGCTTTAGCTCTGAAGGAATAAAGCAGATACAAATATTTTCTTTTTATTCGTGACTTGCTCAGTTTATTCTGAGCTTATAATTTAGCATGTTTGTACGGCAGATTTGAGACCTGAGATTGTGCTGAGCTAATACTCGGCTAACTTTAAACTAAATTATAGCTGAGCAAAATTAGCATTATAAATTTTTATCCTTAGGCAGACCTCATACAATTATTCAGCCACTGCAGTAAAAAAAAAATATTTTAAAATTAGCACAGATTATAATATTCATACCTAAAAATTTTATTTTTCAACTGTATCCAAATAGACATTGGCGCTAATTCTACACACATATTCACAATCATCGGAAATATTTCGAAACCGATTCCGACGAATTCATTCCCGATCCGAAGCATCCGAAAATGGTTATTCACAATAATTACTATCATCATCATCATCAAGAACCCATATCGTCCCATTACTGGGCACGGGTCTCCCTTCACTTTTTTCCTCAGGAGAGTTTTTTTTTCTCAGTTTTTTTTTTTCGTGTGCCCGGCCCGGATTGTTGGATAACATACCTACCTCCGAGATAATTCTCGGGTAGGTATGTGGGTTTCCTCACGATGTTTTCCTTCGCCGAAAAGCGAGTGATAATAACGTACATAATATGTTTTACAGAAACACATTGGTACGTGCCCGCATCACGACTTTCTCATTAGAAGGCAGACGTTATCTCTCTAGCCTACCACCGTTTTGGGCAATAGCTGAATTCAATGATTTTTACTAGATTGACGCCAGATCGAACGTATAAAGGGTGCCTTGAACCCTTAACCAGACATCACATCACAACTTCCACATAAAAGCGTGCGCGTTAGCCTGTATCTGTGCTATATTTTCCGAATAATTAAACAGCTATGCCGCTGTGGTTGAATGTTTAATGAGTTATGAAGTAATGGTCGCTATGGTAATGGAAACTTCAAGGAGACTTGGAGAATACTTGGCGGAATTGCTTTTTAATGTTTTAATTGTACAATAAGAACTCGTCAGGCAAACGTTTGCCTAGTGGTAAGCGCCATGAAATGTTGTAGTGTTTTGTTTTATTCATTCATGCAGTGCTCTGGGGGGTAACCATGTACTTATTCTTATTCAGTTCATTTTAAGGCTTAAAACTGAACGGCCTAGATTGGCACCACACACTATCATAAATGACAAACGTGACGTGACGTCACTCATAAATAAACTGCAGAGAATGAGAGAGAAAGTGAATGAGATGGAGCTGTATAAACTCCCATCAATGCAAACAAATTGTTACGATCTCTTTGGATAAATGTCTCTGGTCGACCTTTGAACGCTTAGCGATATTCGTGGTGACAGTTAGCAGGGCAGTTCAGTTTAAGGCCTTAAACTGGATGGATTTAACTGTTCGTGGTGAGGCCCCTAATCTTCCATCTGATAGTAGATTGTGATTAAGACACAGATTTTGAGACACGGTTACAAGTCTATCAAGTTATAGTGTCAGTTTTATTTTCTTCTACAAATGATGGGTAAATATCACTTTTTCGCAATTGGATGGAATGTCTTTGGTGATTTTTTTGTCTGAATTCAGTGTTGCATATTTTTAAAAGCCATCCAGGGTAGTTCCATATAAATTTCATGGAAATCGATATAGTCGTTTTTTGAGCAACGCTTTTTAAGTCGGTGTCTTGGTACATACGAGACTACTGGTACTAGAGTATTTTTTGACGCAGAATAATCTAAAATTCGTGTTATACTTTCTTTAAAATTACAAAACATTTTGGGACCTTTAATTCGTACCTTTATATTATAATAGAAAACATCAAAATCTGTCCAGCCGCTACGAAGCTCATTGATAACAAACCCACATACCAACACATATCTTCCGCATTTATGTATGTGTTAGGAGGTAGCTAGTAGCAAGCACCCTGCTTTTCCCATGTATGCACCCTAATGGACCCATGTCACACCCCTCAGGAAATTGATATTTACGAGACAGCTGACTTCGTGACACGCGTGACAGGACAGGGAATAGAAAAGCGGGCTGCGGCCACGATGGTAAGCGCTGTACAAAGATGAACATTCTTGTGTTGTTCTAGGACACGTAAAAATTATCTGAAGCGGACAGAAATATAATAATGAAAGCTCTATTTTTATATGTTTATTTATTTATTTCAATATACAGTGCCTTAACAGGTGTTTCCAAAGCGACACCGTACTTACATGTAACTAAGAACCAACACATTTAAGGGCAACATCCGTAAATGTCACTAAAGAACATGTAAAAATGTCCAGCTCGCTGTGCTCAGCGCAGATTCTATTCAACAATAGTAGATAGATAGGGAGATAACTATTTACTGACCATGATGTCTGCCAAATATTTAAATGTAATAGATATGGGGGTTCCTATATAGAGTGGAATAAACATAAACAAACATACAAAAATTATCCAGAGAAATTACTGGGCATATGAGACTTTAGAGCCGATGTCTCAGGGTGACGAGCGCAGTACAGTGCCGCGCAGGATTATGCCATGCAGGGTTCTGGGTGGTGCTGTGACTGTTATGGGCAGGCGTAGCGCTTACCATCACGTGAACGACTTGCTCGTCTCGTCACTCAATCAATTTATTTATTTATTAACATAAATAGTTGATACAGTATAACCATTTACATCAATTAGCAGGTATAATTACAATGGCAAACTAAAATCATAATCCAAATAAAAATAAAAATCAAATAAGTGAAAAAAATAAAATAAAATAAAAACCAATAAATTATAAATAGAAACAACTAGCATGCATTCATCTCACAGTATTTCAGACATTCTCATAGACAACCGAAATGAGAACTCCTCCTTTTTTGAAGTCGGTTAAAAATTTGTACATCGCGTGATCTCACTACGGGTTAACTAGGTGGTTATAGAATGCCATGACCACATTTTTTAAGTAGGCACTTGACAAGGATCAGGAAATGCTAAAATATACCCACTTTTTAGAACCGACATCACTTCCGTTTCCCCCCATAAGTGGAAGAGAACATGATGGCATTTCCATGAGGGGAATTCGAAGGAAATTACCGCTATCGTGATGCGATGATGGATAGGGGAACATTTGAAAGAATTCCAAAAGGTTTACGGAGGGACCTATTTTTATAAGCGTATTGGCCAGTGCGGGTACGGACGCTCGTAATAGAGTAGTTGTGAAAAAAATACTATTAATTATAAAAATAATTTTATGTCTAAAAAAATAATTTTACTTCAGTTGAAACCATAATCCACCATAAGCCACCATCATCATCAACCCATAACGTCCCACTGCTGAGCACGGGTCTCCCCTCACTTTCTTGAGGATGGTTAGGCCATAATCCACCACAGGGCCCAGATCCGGATTGGTGGATCACTTACCTACCTCTGAAATAATTCTCGGGTAGGTATGTGGGTTTCCTCACGACGTTTTCCGTCACCGAAAAGCGAGTGATAATTACGTACGTATGTTTTACAGAAACATACTGGTACGTGCCTGCACTGGAATTTGAATTCACGACCTTCGCATTGGAAGGCGGACGTTCTCCCACTAGGCTACCACCGCTTCCACCTCCACTTTTCTCGTAACTCAGTCAAATAAAAAAAAAAAAACTTTCGCTAAATATAATATTAGTGAGAAAAGTTAATTGCATGTTATCACGTTCATAAAATGACTTAAGGGGAAATAAAAACACTTAAGGGGCACTTCTACAAGTTCATTATTAAAACTCTACTGCACTGGAGCGAGGGGAGGAGCGACGATTTTCCGCACAATTACTTGCGTTTACCGGCACGTGTGTCTCGGAGGATACGTTTCAAAGTTACACAACTGGTTTCCTTCCATATAACGAAACTTTATTACTGGTAGCGTTATTTGACCAAGAATTCAACGATTTAACCGTCGGTGGAACTAGGTCGTATCGGTCTCTCCAAAACTGCCAGGAAGTTTCAGTGAAGCATCCACCACTTAACTGAATCGTGATGTTGAGCGCTACCTGATTCAATTAGACTATAACTTACTACTGATTCAGACTTAACATTTTGACTTAAGTTTAAAGTACTAGCTGTGCTTCACGGTTTCACCGACGGAATTTCAGTTTTTTTTATTTTACTGAGCAAGTCGTTCACCTGATGGTAAGCGCTACGCCTGCCCATAACAGTTACAGTGCCAGCCAGAACTATTACATAATCCTGCGCAGCACTGCAATGCGCTCGTCACCCTGAGACATCGGCTCTAAAGTCTCATATGCCCAGTAATTTCTCTGTAAACAGTGCCCTTAAACCGGAACACAGTAATGTTTGCACACTACTGCTTGGCGGGTGAATATCTGGCAAAGCGTGAAACCCCAGGTGATCTATTGCAGAAGAGGCCTCCTGCTCAAGAATTCTACATTTTCCCGGGATTAGCACTCGGGGTAATGTAGCTTCCTATTACTGCTAGAATTTTTAGTTTTGGAACAGTACGTAATGCCGGAGATAACTTCCAACAAAACCAAACCAAACAACATAACTATGTAGAGTATTATTGCTGTAAAAGGCATATTTACCATTTATTGTTTGATTTGAGCTCCCGATATAACGGCACTGTGGCAAGCGCCATGATCGCGGGACCTCAAAACAAACACGGTAAATATCCCATTTCAATGTTAATATTAATTTTAGTGCTGTTATTTTAGAGTAGAACAGGGAAAAGCAGAACAATGCAGCGATATGCGGCGCGTCGATCGGCTCTGTCTGTTGGGTACATTTTGTATGCTTTTTGAAGTAAAACTTCTTTACGCACGTTTGACTTGGGGAGTCAGCTGGTGCGTTACGGAAAATGTGATCAGGCGTGGCGAACGGAAGTTGAGAGGGAGATATAAGTTAGTGAAGATATAAAGAGAGTTACATTTACCAGCACACATTTCAGTTTTTTTTAATAATTATTTTTCCTTTGCAGTGCAAAACAAGTTTTTATTTAAATCCATAAATAAAATCCATTCACAAAATTTCGTGTTTTTGCTGTTCGCCGTTGAGGAGTTCCACTATCCACCTCCTGACTCCATCATCAGGTCTGCAAATGGGTTGATGATGATGATGACTGATTAATGCACATATAGTGAAAAGACAAAACATTAAAAAAAAACAATTATGCCCCCGCTACTTACCTAATACACAGTGTAGACGAAAATGTCGTACGTCGTTACATTAGGGCAATTAGAAAAGTTTCTTCCGACTTTGATGGCGAAGTCCGGGACTCTTGCAACTATATTGAACTATCGATGTTAATTACTTAATCCAGTTCGACATCCGTTTGGAACGCCTTTGGTGATCCGCCCGTCAATGATGAAAGTGGCGTAACATTTTGTACACACGAAATAGAAATAAAGTAAAATAATAAAGGACACACTTTTAACTAATCGAAATATGACGGATAAATCTACTTCAAAAGCGTTGGTTTCCCGTTAGGCAACTTCATCATCATCGTCATCATCGTCAACCCATGTCGTCCCACTGCTGAGCACGGTCTCCCCTCTGTTTCGTGAGGAGGGTTAGGCCTTAAGCCACCACGGGGGCCTGGTCCGGATTGGTGGATAACGTACCTACCTCCGAAATAATTCTCGAGTAGGCAGGGGCAACTTAACTCAACTCAATTCATTTATTGCATGATAAGTAGGCAAAAATAAAGCGCTTTCACAAGTCAAAAACTTAAGTTTTTTATTTATTTGAGTCTCATATACATAGAGAAAAATAAAATCAAAAGCTTCCGGGTTAAAGGGCACCGTTTCCAGCTAAATTACTGGACATAATTATGAGACTTTGGAGCTCAGAATGACGAGCGCAGTGCACTGCCGCGTAAGATTATGCGGTGCAAAGTTCTGAGTCGCGCTGTAACTGTTATGGACAGGGGCCTCACCACGAACAGTTAAATCCACCCAGTTTAAGGCCTTAAACTGAACTGCCCTCCTAATTGTCACCATCAATATCGCTCAGAGTTCATAAGTCGACCAGAGACATCGAAAGAGATCGGAACAATTTGTTTGCATTTATGGGAGTTCATATAGCTCCATCTCATTCTCTTTCTCTCTCATTCTCTGCAGTCTATTTTTGAGTTACGTCACGTCACGTTTGTCATTTACGAGTGTGCGGTGCCAATCTAGGCCGTTCAGTTTAAGGCCTTAAAACGAACTGCATGGAATAAGAATAAGTACGTGGTGACCCCGCAGGTATCCGTATTATTTATTTAGTATATTAGTGTTTTATTATATTATCAGTATTTTATCATAATTAGACTAAACTCAACCTTACGCTCAAAATAACCATTCCCACTTGCAAGATCCCAGTAATCCCGATAGGTCTCGGGACGGGGTTCTCATCTATCAATCCATAAAGCCGCAGCTGAAGGTTCGTTAGATACGATAATTTTATATCCTGGACGCTTTAAAGGGCCGAACATGTAGGCTGTAAATCGATAAAGGTCCGTAGTATAGAATAACGTAGCTAGCTAAAGACATACATTTACCTACTGTAGAAGACGCAGGTCTCTGTCGAATGAAAAACAGTTTATTCTGGAAGTAAAATATATATAATCAGAAAAGAACTTAGTTTGGCCAACATAAAACAACGACTAAAACTACGTGAAATAAAAGCCTTTTATTGTTTTTCTTCTTTTTTCTAATTTCAAAAATAAAGTCTTTCAAACTAAAAAGGTTTTCTTAACCAAAAAAGGTTTGTTATACTAAAGAGGTTCGTGTCGCTTACACCTCCTTTACTTATATTAATTTGATCATATTGTGCTTCCTAAGGTTTAAAACGCCTCAGGCACCTCCGAGGCGCCCTCTGTAACCTCTATGAAAGGTCATTATTTTTTTCCTAATCAACATTTACAAGCACCCTTATCCTGGAATTAACACCACGGATCATTACCAGTGCAAAATAGCCTTAACAGCGTTTTCCCGAAATGTGTCTGAACATTTCATCCGCTTCCTCTTCGTATTTTTTCGTTAAATTCATATTTTCCGTTAAATTCGTAACGAGGTGGCAAATTTTAATGCGATTCCTCATTTCGAATCGCTGCTCAAATTGGCACTTATTTTTTAAATGGATTACTCGACACGCCGTTAAAATTAATTTATTGTATGTAGGAATTCAAATGAAATATCATGCCTTTTACAGAAAATAATAGGTGCTTACTTTCAGAAAAAATATAAAGGCTTTTCATTACAGGTTCAGTACAAAAACAGCAACGGAACTATCAATATTACAAAGAAAATTTAGTTAAACAAAAAAATAGTAGGATAACCAAAAGCAACGTCGGCTTAACGTCGGTGGTTCGTAGCTATCGCTTTCGCTACAAAAACCATGCGGACGCGGTCAGTGCGTCGCTAAACGCACGCACCGGTTTCATAGCGATAG
Source organism: Campaea margaritaria (assembly GCA_912999815.1). Taxonomy (NCBI): domain Eukaryota; kingdom Metazoa; phylum Arthropoda; class Insecta; order Lepidoptera; family Geometridae; genus Campaea; species Campaea margaritaria. Next base: position 2,573,999 of record OU538814.1, read on the forward strand.
CTTTGCCTTTTGACGTCAGTACTGAACGTCAGAATAAAACTAAATATGGCCTAAAGAACACGTGCCGTCTCAAAATCAATTCTAACCAAAACAGTAGAAGTGACTAGAGTAGTTGTAGCGCATCAAAGAATATTCAAAATGGACAGACCAGGGGGCCTACCATGACATCTTATAGCGATTCAATTAAACACGCTAAACTAAACCACGTCGCATAATCGTACCGTGATTTCTTATTTTTATGCCATTTTGAACCTAAACTGGATCGGGTTTAGGTTGAAAATGGCAGCAACATAAAAAATAAGACATCACGGTACAATTATGCGACGCGGTTTAGTTTATGTCATCAATTGAATCGCTATAAGATGTCATGTTATACCTCCAGATCGGCTCAAAGCCGGGATGAATGGCGTAAGAGGGAGGAGGCTTATGCCCTGCAGTGGGTTAATGAGCTGTCTATGATGATGATGATGATGAAAGAATATACAGACGTTGAAAAGAAGTGGCATCTTCGGTGGATCACAAGAATCATTCTGGACAGCTTTGAGCCCCAAAAGCCGGGTCGCAGCGCCCTCTTGTTTAGAATTATAAGGCCGTGACTTAACCGTTACGTATTATGTATGACCCATATAATCCCGGCCGCTGTCCGATATAATTCGCCAGTTTAATAATTGGTTCAAGTTTGATTCAATTGTTACGCTCATTCGTAGCGCAGGGTCACTGTGGACGTGACCGATAACGAAGAGGGGAATTAAGAGCTACAGGGTGCTCCTTGTGTTTACAATGCTCTAAAGAGAGACAAATAAACTTAGGTGGATATCAGAGCGAATAGAGGAAGAATCTATATCTATCGAAATTCATAGTTAAATAGTAAGTAATACTTATTATCTGTATGTTCTTTATATTTATTTGCACATTAAGTTCGTTAGCAAAGCTACCCTTAGATTCGGAACACTATAAATGTACGGAACGCATTAACGTTTGAAAGCTTTTAATTAATTACGGCATTTCCTACGGTTTTTTTATTGTCTCACGTCCTGTATCTACTACAGACCCATTGCCTTATTACGAATCTCACCTCAGGCTTGCGAGAGACGTAAATATCGCGATCATTGCTGTCAAATGTCACTTTTATAATATTACTAGCTGCGCCCCGCGGTTTCACCCGCGTAGTTCCCGTTTTGTCCCACCGGAACATGCTATCGGGATAAAAAGTACTCTATTACTCAATCGTGGTTATAAACTATCTGTGTTCCAAATGTCATTCGAATCCGTTTGGTGGTTTTTGCGTGAAAGAGGAACAAACATCCATCCATCCATTCTCACAAACTTTCGCATATTAGTAGGTTATGATTGGATGCCAAAATAAAATTGCATTCATTTGTTTTCATTCATTGCTGTTCAGATAGTGGCGCTAGTAATTATAGCCAAAGTGCATTTTGCAACGAGTAGTACTTTATGCGGGTGATCGGTTTCCGTAATCCCTTCCCTCATCATCAGCCCACACTCGTCCACTGCTGGAAGTAGACCTCTTCCAATGAACGCCACTGAGCCCGATCTTCGGCTTTCCTCATCCAGTTCTTGCCAGCCGTCTCCCGCAAGTCGTCGCTCCATCTTGCCGGCGGGCGTCCTATCCAGCCATCGGCTTAATCACTGCACCGATTTTTAAAATTCTTCCACTAATAGAAAGCTACATTATCAGCGAGTAATATTAGGCTATATTTTATCCCTCTATCCTTTTCGGTGAAGGAAAACATCGTGAGGAAACCCACATACCTATCCGAGAATTATTTCGGAGGTAGGTATGTTATCCACCAATCCGGACTGGGCCCCCGTGGTGGATTATGGCCTAACCCTCCTCACGAAAGTGAGGAGAGACCCGTGCACAGCAGTGGGACGTTATGATGATGATGATGATCCCGACAGGGATGGGAACTACGCGGGTGAAACCACGGGGCGCAGCTAGTATTATATAATATAATAGTGATTGTGTAGTGATTGCAATCGCTGTAACAAAGATTTACGTAATCACGCCTCCGTTCTCCCACGATCTTCTATATAGATAAGACAAAAGCCCAAGGACCGCAAGTAACGATGCCATTAAAGCCCTGTTTTAGAAAACCCAGGGTATTTTCCTGATATAATTCCCGGAAACAAAAGGAGAGAGATAAGGAACTTTACCTTAAAGCACTGCAGGATATTAATGAAATGAACTGTGAAGTTCTTTTACCAAGTAGTTAAAGAAAGAAAAAAAGAAAAACAAAGAAAATCAAACAAGTAGGTACAATAGAAAACCATTCTGCGTGTTACTACGAACCTGTCCCAACTTGACAAACGCGAAGGCCATAGGGGTCTTGGTCGGGATCTGAAAGTACAGACACAAAAACACAGAAACCAATAGAAAATTAGTGCGAAGGTAGTTCTCAAAAAAATGCCGTTTTCACCTGCCTGAAATTTCAAGTTATGATTTGTTTTCCGATTTAGGGCAACGTAACTCATAAATATGGGAAATTATGGTGACCTACATCAATAGATTTTATCTCATCAAATATTCTACAGCGTCGTGCAAACCACATTTTTTAATTAGGAGGAGCAGTCGTTAGGAGCTCGCCCTTCAATTAAGTTTCGTATAAATTAATTAAAAGTTTAATATAATTGTAAATTACTTCAATGTGGTCATTGGAATTTTAGCCTTTTCAGCTACAGCTTATTTTTAACCCCCGACGCAAACACGACGGGGTGTTTGCGTTTGACGTGATTCTCTCTGTCTCTCTCTCTCTCTGTGTGTGTGTGTCTGTGGTATCGTAGCTTCCGAACGGATGAGCAGATTTTGATTTTGTTTTTAGTGAATCTATTATACCTACTATTTTGTCTAACGATTTGACTATTGTGGTGGGTGAGTGCGGTATTTGCACGCTTTTCAAACCAACTGCACTGGGGCGAAACCTAAGCCCACACCAATAATGACTCAAATCATAGTTACATGCGAATTTTGTGTATAACTTAAGTCCTGATAGAGAATATGTAATATAATCCCGTAGAAATTAGCGGTTATTAGCGGTTCCTATGGCATAATGCTCGTCATGGATAAACCCCGGGGTGCAGTTGGTGTAATAACATAAGTGAAGACCGCTCCTAGATATTATAAGGTTTGCCGTAGGTACTTCGTTGGCTGGCGCCTCGCTATTAAACCAATCTACGAGATGGCATCCAATTTGCGGTGGCCACTCGGTCACCAATTACTATACACTAGCTGTTACCCGGGACTTTGTTCATGGTGGTATTTTTTTTAAGTAATATTTCTTTACGCACGCATGACTTGGGGAGTAAGCTGGTGAATGCGTTACGAAAAATGTGATCGGGCGAGGCGAACGGAAGTTGAGAGGGAGATATAAGTTAGTGAAGATGGAAAGAGGGTAGTTACGTTACGTTTATTTTTTTAAATATCTTTTATGAAACAATTTTATAGATATATTTTTTTAGTTGAAGATTTACTTCTACTATGGCTGTGTCCCAGCACACATTTAGTTTTTTTTTAATCTTGATACTGCCACAGTTCTCCAAAGAGCCATGGATCGAAGTATTCTTACCATCAAAAGAATAGATAATTTAGATTTCACAGATAGATTTCGTCATTCATATGAAAATCGGGAAGGTTTCCTGCACTCCAAAAATATGAACAGACCCATTACTCTCTGTCCAATGTCATAACCAACTTATTTCTAACTTAGTAATGGTTAATTACTGCCCAAACGGAGCAAAGTTAATCAAAGTTTGGGTTAGACAGTTAAATAGTTAATAGTTTAAATGAATACCCTCGTAAAGCGGATGTATGACCTTGTGCAGATAGGGTTAATCTTGTTAGGTATTCTTGGTTTTGTCTGTATTATTCAGTGACTTTAAAACTCGCCCCTGCGAATTTCGCCTGCAAAGCTTTTGGTGTGTGTTACCTTCATGTTTCGGGATAGGTTATCCTTCTTCCAACTTAATATTGCAAATGTGAAAGTTTGTGAGGATGGATGGATGTTTGTTACTCTTTCACGCAAAAACTACTGAACGGATTTGCATGAAATTTGGCGCACAGATAGTTTAATATTTCGATTAACACATAGGGTACTTTTTATCCCGTAAAAATTAACGGTTCCTGTGGGATAGTACTCAACGCGGGTGAAACCGCGGGGCGCAGCATGAACGACAATAAGTTTTATTTTGAAATAGTTTGGAGCACGGCAGTGACCCCGCCAAGTCGAGCCAATAGAGGCATTACACTTTCCTGGCAACCTTTAGAGTATGCATTCGGTACTGCGAGCTAATCAAAATGACCTCATTCACCGTCCATCTACTGGACCCCCTATCGTTAGTCCTTACTCCAGATTTGTTTGCCTCCACTCCAACCCCACAAGTGTGTTTTGGTAATTTTAGTCTGTAAAATTTCCTCCAGTTGGTATTCCCTCGTCAAAATCCTCATACGAGGGAAAAAAAACCATCTATCAGCGATCTACCTTGAGAATTCCTCAAAACGGTTTTGAAGAAGTTATATATTACGTTTATGATGCCAATGTGGATATGTAACCATCACGGAGGTATATTAGGGATGGAGAGAACCGCTTCAAAGTGTATGATGATGCTGAATTCCTCCACTCCACCCCGATATTTCCTCATACAAGGATTGTTGTTGAACCTGGAAAAGTTATTTATTTATTTATTTATTTATTTCAATATACAGTGCCTTAACAGGTGTTTCCAAAGCGACACCGTACTTACATGTAACTAAGAACCAACACATTTAAGGGCAACATCCGTAAATGTCACTAAAGAACATGTAAAAATGTCCAGCTCGCTGTGCTCAGTGCAGATTCTATTCAACAATCGAAGAGCCCTAGTAATAGGTTCAACTGTTCATACCCAAACACGAGGAACTTTTTGAGAGACACTCGAGGGCCCCTCAATAGAGGTAGAGTGGAGGTTTTTTTTTGCAGAATAGGCAAGCATTTGACCGCAGTCTCACCTGCTGGTAAGTGTCGACACGGTCGAGGATGGGGCATGTTTGCCTAGAAGATACCTATTCACTCTCGACTTGAAGACTTTCAGATTATAGTTTTCGGGAAACACAGACGCTGGCAAGGTGTTCCACTCCTTCGCTGTTCGGATTATAAATGTGGATGCAAATCGCTTCGTGCGGATCGGAGGAATATCAACCATATAAGCGCAACGACGAACGATACCGGCGTTAATAGCCCAGAAGTTTCTTTATAATGTCTCCCTAATTGATTATATTTGTTGCTATCTGTCAGATCAGCTCCTCGTCACCATAACACTCTACTGCCGTTAAAACTTGACACGCATGCAAAATGTCAGCTCAATAAAATTGAAGAACGGAAAGTGGGTCACGGAAAACACGCTAGTAGGTCAAAATTGATTTTCAAGATATGACCTGAACAAACATCTATCCGACCATCCATCCATCCATCCATACTTTACGGTGAGTTAAATAAATATTAAAATACTAGCTGTATCCGCGCGACTTCGTGGACAAATGTATTAATATCTTCTAAACCCTGCAGGATTTTGAAATAAAACATACGAGAAAATTTCTACAAAATATTATTTATACCACAATTTTAACCAATACTGTACTATCATACTTATTGCGGGTGACACCGCGGGGCGCAGCTAGTACATTTTATTTTGAAGACTGAAATGATTATCGGAAACCACGGGTAAACGTGGGGTCGTAAAATAACCAAAATCGCCTCTACTAGATGTTTTTCGTATTTGACCAAATAACAAGACTAGCAAGTGGTAAGCGCTACGCCCACCCATATTAGTTACAGTGCCACTCAGAACTTTGCATTGCATAATCTTGCGCGGCACTGCACTGCGCTCGTCACCCTGAGACATCAGTTCTAAAGCCATGCTCAGTAATTCGCTGGAAATAGTGAACATCAAACCGGAACTCAATAATGTTTGCACACTACTGCTTGGTGGATGAATATCTGGCAGTAGTGTGGTACTTCTCCATGCGGTCTCTTGCAGAAGAGGCCTACCACTATTACTACTAGATATACTTAACACTTTCAATGCTGAGCCGTTTTGCTTGTCTAGCCACGGGTGCGGCTCTGCACGCTCCACAGTGCTTTTCCATACAGCTAACACAACAGTTGTGTTTTGCCGCACTCGCGGCAAGTTGTGAAAAACACGACAGTTGTGGTCTCAGCACTGAACGTGTTACGTCGTCGGTTTTCAACAAAATGATTATTAAATCATTTTGTTGAAAACCGACGACGCACTCGAATAATGGACATGGAACTTTGAAATTCCACGTACCTGAGGTCGTGGCATAAAGGTCAATTCACACTTAACACTCATGGTAAGAGAGCAAAATCCCCCTCACCCCAATCTCCTCTGAGAGAGTACCTCCTCGTGCAATGTAACAGTAAACAGAGTTCGACTAAACTGCATCGCAGCTGACTGAATAAATCCAGTCACCATAATTCATAATCCATAATCATACAGTCAGAAAAGACTGTGAAATAAATAAAATCGGCCAAGTGCGAGCTCAGTCTTGCGTACGAAGGGTTCCGTATCTTTAAAAACGGCTACATTATTTGAATTAAATTAATCAGTTAATTTCTCACTTACCTTCACAGCCTCCTGTAAAAAAAACGAGTGTGCCTTAGACTGAAGTAAAACTTCGCTATAAGAGAAAGAGAGAAAGAACACCAGCGCTTTCATACCCTCTCCACGGTAGCGTTAAACGTTTAACGCAACCTTGTTGGAAGTCGCATTGGAAGATTCAATTCTATAAAAAAAAAAAAACAGTGTTGGTTCAGTGAGAATCAACCTTAAGCTACTCGTGGGTTATTATCAAAGTTTCTTGTTCAACTATGTTGAGGTTTGTGCATCGAGTGAGAAGAGTATTAATCACCTGCTAGTGATGGGCCAATTCGAGTTATCTTCGAATAAATCGATTATCCAAATCACTCGATAGTATCAAATGCTTGTCTCACTTGTCAAATGTTTGTCTTGTGTTGGTCCCCTTTTCACGCCGAAACGGCAGAACGGATTTTGATAAAATTTGGTATCTAGATACTTTAGGTTTTGGAATAGACAATAGGATACTTTTTATCCCGGAAAAAATAACGGTTCTCGTGGGATAATCCTTAACGTGGGTGAAAACGCGGGGCACTGCGGGTAGGTATAATATTATTGAGATACCTGAAGCTTCATAGCTCCAGGTTTAACGTATATAAAAGCTTTGTTATTAAAAAAGTTTGCCATTTCACCCTTGTTGAGGGTTGAGTGTGTGGGAAAAATATTAATTAAATGTAGGGGTTACCTATAAGCCAATCATACCTAGTTGTTCGGTTTGTCTACCTTTGTTTTTTTTTGTAAAATACGTGGCAAACAAGCATGTGTCGCATCTGATGGTAAGTGGTCACCACCGCCTATGGACATCTGCAACGCCAGGGGCATCGCCGGTGCTTTGCCTACCCGTATCAGAAAGGAAACTTGAAGATTTTGGAGCTTAAGGTACATTTGAAAGGGTATTTGTTGTTTTTGTAGTAGTAGGCCCTTCTGCAAGAGACCGCCTGGAGAAGTTCCAAACCTTTGCCAGATATTTATCCGCCAAGCAGTAGTGTGCAAACATTACTGTGTTCCGGCGTAAAGGGGACTGTTTCTCGCGAAATTCTTGATTGAAACTTTAGAATCGATGTCTCAGGGTGACGAGAGCAATGCAGTGCCGCATAATAATATATTGTAATGGAAAGTTCTGGGCGGCACTGTAGCTGTTTGGGCAGGCGTGGCGCTCTACTTTAGGTGAACGACTTGCTCGTCTCGTTTTTACGACGCCTGTTTTAGTACATTTTGATTGCCAGTATCACGTATTGCCATACGTGATATTTGTGATAGATAATTACCGCCGTGAGAGAAGTGGGCCGCTGCGTTTCACGTCCTGCGGTTGTGTAATATCTCTGTTAACACGTCCACTGCTGAAAACACAACTGTGGTGTTTTACATAACTTGCCGCGAGTGCGGGAAAACACAACTGTGGTGTTAGCTGTATGGGAAAACACTACAGTGTGAGCAGATCCGCACCGCAAGAAAATCAGCTCAGCAGTCAAAGTGTTAGGTAAATTTTGTTTGGGACGCGCGTAATTTTTCGCACACCTGCAATATTAACGCTAGTTGGATTCTAGAAATCCCGTAAGATAAAATATATTTATCTATATATATATAAATGTTATGTTGGTTCGTGTACGCTTCAAAAACTCAAAAAGTTCTGCACCGATCGAGCTAAAATTTTAGCATGATATATAATCCGCATCAAGGATTGTTTTTATCTACTTTTTTCCATCAGTGAATGTGGCACAACGAAGCGTGGCCGGGTACAGCTATATTCTATACTTAATATATAAAGCTGAAGAGTTTGTTTGTTTGAACGCTAGGATCTCAGGAACTACTGGTCTGAATTGAACAATTCTTTTTGTGTTGAATAGTGCATTTATCGAGGAAGGTTATAGGCTATATAAAATTACGCTACGACCAATAGGAGCGGAGCATCAATGAATAATGTGGCAAAAACTGGGAAAATATATTGCTTTTAAGAGAGTTATTGCGGGAAAACTTGAATTATGCGGGTCAAACCGCAGGACGCAGCTAGTAGAAAATAAAATAAAACGGAATTGCAGATTAACACGTAATTCTGCTAAAAGCAAACTCCATTTTGTTTGACACGAAACTGTACAAAAACCCCGGAATAAGCCTTTTTTTGTACTCTATTTTTCCGTTAAAAACACAGATAATATCGGCAAAAGCGAGCACATCACTCTCCCTAAGTAGGAGATCTTTTTGTATTCTGTCTTCAAGAAACATTTATGAACCACTTTTTGTTTATCAACATTCTAAGAAGGTACAAGATTTCTCGGAATTTATTATTTTGTTTTATTTTTAATCTGTCCGTTTTTCAGCGCAGAAAAAGGTAACAAATATTGTCATTAAGTTAGACGATTTTGAATTTTATATTACGATTTAACACTGCTGCTGACAGTAACACTGCTCGCTACTTTTTTTTCTTTTTTTTTTTTTTTTTTTATTGTTTTCTCAACTCTTGCAAGCGTTGACTGAGAGAAGACAGTTCGGAATTTTTTGCACTATTAATTTATTAAGCCGGTGATTTTTGTAAAATAACCTTAACATTTAGACGTCCAATCGGTCAGGCAGTCACTATAGGGTTTCCTCACGATATTTTTCTTCACTGAAAAGCGAATGATAAATACGTACATATGTTTTTTGCGAGAAACACATTAGTACATGCCTGCACTGGGACTCACGACCCTTGGAAGGCGGACGTTCTCCCACTAGGCTTGCACCGCACAAAATGAATGTCACATTTTCGCTTTTCCACGAAAACTTTAATTAATACCTGAAAGCAGTTATAAAGCCTATTACACTATTAATGACTATGTTAAAGACAAAAATGCATGGCCTCAATGTCCCAATCTCCATGATAATGATAAGTAACGTAATTTATACAATTTCAATAATGTAATTTAATAGTTTGGTAATAATGGTATATCATAATATTGTCAATAGAATAATTTATTTTTATATTGTATATTATGGCTTTAAAAAAAAAAAACAAAAAGAATGACTAAAATTTTAAAAATGACATCGCCGTAGAGTTTCTTGGTGCTATCTTCTCTAACGGGCGTATTTCCGAAGCACTGGTAGAGTCAATGGAGTTTTCCTTTTCGTGTGCGAGACTCAGGCATGGGTCACCACTTGAAAGGGAAATATCCTTTTTCTAACTCAAACCATAATTAGATAATAATCATTAGTTTCGTAGATCAAAAATAACAAATAAAAATAAATTAAAAAGAGAAGATAAGATAAGATAAGAGAGAGAAGATAAGATTTTTTCTAATTAGTAAATTTGACTTATTTTTTTTGTATTTCTATACTTATGTATAAGATATTATTTTTTTTGACGTGTAAAAGTGCAATATTTTGCCTATTTACAATAAATGATTTGAGTTTGAGTTTGAGTTTGAAAGCGGAAATCATCGTGACAACAATCAGAATAGGGTACAAGCAACTGTTATTAATCATAATAAATCAAAATTCAAACTTGGCGAGTGATAGGGTTGTTACGAAATGTTAGTTCCGGGTACGGATACTAACAAACACTGTTTCGGTTTATGAATTGGAATTTGTTTTTCCAGTCCGAACCTCTGGATTCGGGTGACCGAAATTTTTCGGGTAATTTCGGGTTTGGATTTTTTTTTAATTATAAAGGTCAACGTGACGGTTAACGCTACGCCTGTCCATACGTAAATGATCAAGTAACAGCAAATATCTGCTATTTTTTTTAATAACTAAAGTAAAATGAATCCATATCAAATTAGTAAGTTGTCACTCGTTTTTCGCCGTCCACAAAGCTTTCAAGCCATGACTATATATTTTTATTATATTTGTCTGAGTGACGAGACGAGCAATCCGTTCACCTGATGGTAAGCGCCACGCCTGCCCGTAACAGTCACAGCACCACCCAGAACCCTGCATTGCAAAATCCTGCGCGGCACTGCACTGCGCTCGTCACCCTGAGACATCGGCTCTATAGTCGTAACATACTTACTTTTTCTTAGTTTTCTTGTATGTGGCGTTTCAATAATGAGTTTATCTGTCTATCTATTTATTTTATTTCTATTACGGATACTTTTTTTTTAATATCCGATAGTTTCGGTTACGGATATGGTAATGAGGAACATCCCTATTTCTATAGTTACCCGGTACAGATACCCGGGCGCTTTCAGCATTAATTAATATTCCTAATAAGTAAACAATCATTTGTCATAACCTTGGAACATCTTCTGAGATTGTTATTAATTAAAATGATGTGCACAGAACCGTCGAGCCTGTAAATACAAATACATAACGCTTTGTCACAGTAGAAACATAAAAGTAAGTTATCATAACACGATACCAAACGAGGTTTGCATGTGTGCACGTCTGTACGTACGTGACAGAAAAGATAGAAATGAATTAACACATTTTGGCATTTTTACTTGACTGCGCAACGCAAAGGAAGGTATTGTGTTCATCTATGTATGTTTGTTTTATGATTCTTACCTCAATTAATTCGTTTTTACCTTTCGAGTGTCACTTTGTTAAGATAGTAATCTGAGTTTACCACAGGGACGAGGAAATCGTTCGCCCGATGATACGCGCTACGCCTGCCCATAACAGTTACAAGTGCCACACAGAAATTTGCATTGCATAATCTTGCGTGGTGGCACTGCACTGCGCTCGTCACCCTGACACATGGTTCAAAAGTCTCACGTGCCCAGTAATTTCGCTGGAAACAGTGCCCTTCAAACCGGAACACGGTAATGTTTGCACAGTACTGCTTGGTGGATGTATATCTGGTAAAGGTAGAGATACTTCCCCAGGCGGACATTAGCAAAAGTGGCTTACCACTACATAATTTTTCGGGCGGCTGTGGCTATAAGCAGCGCTTATTACCGTTGTATGAAGATGACATACTTTACTGTTTCCACTGTGGCTTTGAAAAACACAACTCACGAATAAACAAAATGTTATAGGATATTATGTTTGCAATTCCATTTATAGAAACGCTTAAATTTCGGACATCCCGTCTGAAGTTAGAAACCAAATATCCGATGTTTGGTTTGTTTGCATAGTCAGCCTTAGAAGTACATGAACATATTCTAATTTCTAGGTACTTTATTTAATTTTGTATACCATGCAAAATATGTTTTTACCGTAGATTGAGAAAATTAAATTTTGAACCTGTTTGGAGCGGACCCTGTGGTGGATTATGGCCTAATCCTCTCTAGGGTCTAACAGACACGACACCAAACGTCCACACTTGTGTCTTGGCACGCGTATTTCTGACAAAACTCCTCCACATTTGTGCGTTGACACGCGTATTTTTAAGGTCATGGATTCTAACAGACATGCGTGGCAAACCTCGTCCACATTTGTGTCTTGTTACGCGTATTTCTGACAAAACTCGTCCATATTTGTGCCTTATCACGCGTATTTTTAGGATCATAGAATCTAACGTACAAGCAAGACAAAACTCGTCCGGACTTGTGTCTTTTGACGCTTATTTATGCGTGACTAAACTCGTCCATATTGTGTCTTGTCACGAGTATTTTTAGGGTCATGGAGTCTAACAGACATGCGTGGCAAAACTCGTCCACACCTGTGTCTTGTCACGTGTATTTCTGACAAAACTCGTCCATATTTGTGCCTTGTCACGCGTATTTTTAGGGTCATGGAGTCTAACAGCCACGCGTGACAAAACTCGTCTACACTTCACTCTTCGCGCGTATTTGTTAGGGTCATGTGGTCTAACAAATACGTGTGACAAAACTCGTTCTTTATATGTCTGAAACAATTTTTTTTCAACATAGTAAAGAAGCAGGCATTGTATATAGATAATCCATATTGAAGGTAGCAAACGTGATAATGCCCGTGAAAACTGGGAGCTTAGGCTTATGGTTACATAATTCAGTATCTTCAAAACAGTATTTCCGAAAGAAGAACAGAACGCCATTATATAATGCGTAACTGAATTTCAGCCGAGCTATTTTCCTCCAGAGAGGCCATGAAGTAAGGGCCGCAGTAAGGATTAAGACTGGGGCAATGATGGCAAAAAAATGAAAATGTGATCTAGTGCCTAGGTAGTAATTGAGATTTGCTGTTTTTTATTTAAGATAATTTATTCCAATTGCAATCTAAAACATAAGAAACGTGTAAGTTATGTTCTCTCAAAAACAACTTAAGAAGTCTCAGTGAAGCTTCCACTGCATTACTGAATCGTCACGTTATCTAATAATATCTATGAGTAATAGATAAATAGATAGATAAACTCTTTATTGAAACACCACAGAACAAAGAAAACTTAAAACTAGAACAAATCAAATTTTACAATTAGTATCACAATGGGCGGTCTTTTAATGACATTGGTTTTCGATTCATCAATAATATTTTAATAAATATTCTGCAATATTAATCTGTGATGGATTGCAATAATTTGATTTTGGAATAATTTTAGAAGATGTGTAAGGTTAAAATAATCAACTATCTTCGGTCTGAGAGATGTACAAAATAATTATTAGGGAACGATAGGTTTCATGTTTTTATTCAGGAGTTATGTGACCGCAATATCTTAAACATCATCAACCCATATTGGCACACTGCTGAGCTTGGGGCGCCCCTAACTTTCGTGAGGAGGATAAGTGAGCATTCCACCACGGGGGCACGGTATGGATTGGTGGATTTTCTAGGAATGTGGGTTTTTTCACGATATTTTCCTTCACCGAAAAGCGAATGATAATTACGTACATGTTTTATAAGAAACTCACGACCCTGTCCTTGGAAGGCGGACGTTCTCCCACTAGGCTACCAGCGCTACCCCAATTTGCCCCCCTTATTACGTCCGCGCATGAGATCTTCTATATTTTATTAGTGGTGGATAAAAAAATGGCTCTAAACATCACGGGGGATGGTTTTATTCGGTGGAGAATCGATGCTAGGGGGTTGCTTGTAGGTAATTTTTGATTTACTTTGCTGCTGAAGTATTAAATCGGAATTCTATTATTTGGTGAAATAATACTGAATATTCAACGCTTTCTGTAATAAACGCCATTGTTCGTTCGACGTCAAAAACAGGTTGATTTCCTGGAATTTACAAAATATTTCCGACTTTTTCTGATACAAGAATTCATAACTTGTATACCATTAGCTTGTGCAGCATAGCATTTTGTAGTGGGAGGCCTCTTCTGCAAGAGACCACCTGGGGAAGTACCCACACCTTTGCTAGATATTCAAAATCCGTCCCGGCTTTGCGGCGTGAAGATAGGACAAAGAAACAAACACACGAACTTTCCCATTTATACTACTAGTAGGATAAGTGGGATTCTTATTTATTCCCATTTCCCACTCATATGTTTGAGTAGCAGATCACGTAGTGCCATCTCTTTCATCTCCTAGACAAATTGCAAGCTCTGCTCAGAAGTGGGATGGCAATGAGTCGGAAAGAACTGGGACATTTACACAGGCACTTGTCCCAGTTGTTGAAGGATCTAAGCATTTTGGGATAAAAGTAATATGCTGTTTTTCGTAACGTTAAGACAATCCAACGGTAGATTCTGTTTCTCTCATAAGCGTGCTTGCGGGTAAGAGAGACAGAAAGTGTTTTCTTACGTTTTTAACGTGAAGTCATGCCAATTGGTGTCATGCGCTTATTCTTAAGCAGCAGTAGTAGGTTCCTAAGGACTAGCACTTTGTAGTGGGAGGCCTCTTCTGGAAGAGACTGCCTGGAGAAGTACCCACACCTTTGCCAGATATACATCCTCCAAGCAGTATAGTCCAAACAATACTGTGTTCCGGTTTGAAGGGCATTGTTTCCTGCTAAATTACTAGGCATATGAGACTTGAGAGCCGATGTCTCAGGGTGACGAGCGCAGTGCAGTACCGCAACAGATTCTTGGTGGCACTGTAGCTGCTATGGGCAGACGTGGCGCTTAACATCACAACTTGCTCGTCTCGTTATAGTACCAAAAAAAAGAAGCATGGTCAACCTACTCGAGATTTTCATGTACTTTCTATTTTTTCACTCGCACTCTGAAATGTTCGTCAAAGGCGATTCCTTAGTTGGGGTGAGCGAACTTTAAGCAGGGTCGGATGAAGGGTAAGGGAAGTTCAGGGAGAATTTACCATTTTGACCATCTAATCGTAACTAAAAATTAACTCGGTAGTGAAAATTCATATCTATAAATAAAATATACACAAACTTATAAGAAGTTTAGGGCCTGATTTGGCTTAATTTCGTTTTTAACACGTTCAGTGCTGAGAACACAATGGTCGTTCTTTTCATAACTTGCATCGAGCGCGGGAAAACTCAACTGTTGTGTTTGTTGTATGGGAAAACACTATGGAGTGTGCAGAGCCGTACCCGTGGCTAGACAAGCAAATCGGCTCAACAGTGAAAGTGTTAAGGTGTCATAGTCAAATGTCAAACATCAAAAAAAAAAAACACTTATAATTAAGACTAGCAATGGTTTAAATTGGTAGTTGGTCTTTTGTCCCAATATTAAAAATGTCACTTAAGTGTTTGAAATTGTTTAATAGGATTGTTTTTGATAATTCCCCCAGGGTCTTGGTTCAACCTTTGCCCCCAAAATCACTTCCCGGCTTCGTCCATATCCAAGAATATCTATTTATTGACGCTTTCAAATAAGTACTTTGAAAAACCATCAGGAAAAAGTTAATCTTCGGAGAAACAGGAAAATCTGACAAATCATTGAGTGGGGAACTAGAAGAGGCAACAACCTCATATCTGTTCATGGTTTTATATGGGCAGATTAAAGCTACTGCCCTCTTTGTCATTTGCCTAGTACTAGACAAAGATAGCGATAGACTATCCTCTCTATTCATGTGAAAATAAAACATATCGACCGGCCGCTTGATAGATAACATATATAGATGCTGTTAAGTTCGGTTCGTTGATTTGGGCCGAAATTCCTTACTGTGAAACTTACTACACCTGTCAAATCCATAGAAAAATAATACAATACAATAATTCTTTATTGAACACTATAAAGCTTAACACTTTGACTGCTTTGCTGTGACCGTTTTGCTTGTCTAGCCAAGGGTGCGGCTCTGCACGCGCCATAGTGTTTTCCCATACAACAAACACAACAGTTGTGTTTTTCCGTACACGTGGGAAGTTATGAAAAACAAGGCAGTTGTATTTTCAGTAGTGAACGTGTTAAGTAGACACAGTACAATAAACATTTAATAAACAGGTGGTACAATGGGCGGCCTTATTGCTTAAAGCAACTCAACGAACCGAACTCAACAGTACTCTTAACGTGGTACATTTCACTTATGGCGAGAAATTCAGAATTTAAGCAGTTTTAAGTTTGAGAAAAGTATATAATACAAAAAATAAACGAACAACACATTCTTGATTTCCCGCCAAAAACCCCCTACTTACCCGTTATTAAAAAAAAAGTTATCTGACGTTTAATAAAATTGCGCAGTTAAATCTTGTACTGCGCAGTACTAAGTGACATTTGGTCATTTTTTATGAATAAAGGGATTAGCTTATTGACAAATTTTTCGTTTTTTGTGCTAAACCCGGTTAACGATTTAAATGTCAATGAAATTTGCGACAACATTGGATCCTCTATAATAATTCTTACCTTTTGTTTCAGTTGTCAACCACAAAATCGATTCAGAGACAACAGACGCCAGAAATCTATAAGTGAGTACAGTTTATTATACCTTTATGATGTATTTAGCTACATTTTGTATTTCCGATGAACAGAATAGAATAATAGAATAGAAAACTCTTTATTGTACACCAGAAACAAAAATGAACACAGTACAGAAAAAAAACATTGGCACTGGTAGAGTTAATGGAGTTTCCTTTTCCTTTTTTCAGTCATGAATCAACACTTGAAAGGAAACGTCCTTTTCGAACTCAAATCATAAGCAGTTGCTCATTAGTTTAGTTGTTTTTTTTTCTATTTTTTTTTATTTTAAGTAGGTTCTAGTTTGACCCCTATCTTATCTGATAGTAAGTGAAAATGCGGTCTACGATGGTGCACGCTTACCTAAAAGTACCTTATTCACTCGTGCCTTGAAGAATCCCATGTTATAATAAAAAAAAAAGAAATGAAAAAAATGATCAAAATATATTTGACTAGCTGCGCCACGCGGTTTCACCCGCATAATTCAAGTTTTCCCGCAATAACTCTGTTAAAAGCAATATATTTTCCTCATTTTCGCCACATTCTTCATTGATGCTCCGCTCCTATTGGTCGTAGCGTGATGTTATATAGCCCATGACCTTCCTCGATAAATGGACTATTCAACACAAACACAAAAATAATTGTTCAATTTGAACCAGCAGTTCCTGAGATCCTAGCGTTCAAACAAACAAACTCTTCAGCTTTATATATTAGTATAGATTTATTTTTCTGTGTACATAACATATATGAGACTTTTTCATTATTTGACTTGCAATAAATAATAAGATTTTTATGTTTTAAATTACCTCGATTAGCGCTACTCGGATATGGTGAAATTCATACGTGTAGTTACTAACCTTCACCTTGAGACTTCATCTTTTTTCATTATCTACCCATATCGTCCCACTGCTGAGCACGGGTCTCCCGTCACATTCGTGAAAAGGATTAGGTCAAAACTCACCTCCGAAATAATTCAAGGGTTTTTTTTATTTGACCGAGTGACAAGACGAGTAAGTCATTCACCTGATGGTACGCGCTACGCCTCCCCATAACAGTTCCGGTGCCACCCAGAACTTTGCATTGCATAACCCTGCGTGGCACTGCAATGCGCTTGTAGGGATATGGATTTTCTCACGATGATTTCCTTCACCGAAAAGCGAGTGATAATTACGAACAAAAATTACGTTATAATAGAAACAAATTGGTACGTGCCCGCACTAGTATTTGAACTCACGACCCTGTCCTTGGAAGGCGGACATTCTCACACTAAGCTACCACTGCTTGCACTTGAGACTTAACTCGTATGTTGTGATATAGACTCACTTCCATAAGTATTAAAAAAATGTTTCCATCTACAAAATAATCTCCAGTTCATCAAAACACATTCAAAATGTAACTCTATATCAAATCCGCAAATCTCACAGTCGGTTGACAAGGCCGTCGTTTTTTCTTGATACTTGTCGACGCGACGTGAATGGTCAGGTCTTCCCAGATATTCAAAGCCCAATTGTTCTCGAAAAATAAAACTAGCGACGCACATTCGGAGACGCAATTTCATGGAGATTGAACCATCAATGTAGAAATAACCAGATATTTTCTTCACTTTATTAACAGGACTTGACTTTTGCAAATGTTTATTTTATAACAGCGGTGTTGGCCTAGTGGTCCGCCTTCCAATCAGAAGGACGTGAGTTCAAATCCCAGTTCAGGCACGTAGGTACCAATGTGTTTCTGTAAAACATATGTACGTAATTATCACTCTCTTTTCGGTGAAGGCAATCATCGTGAGGAAACTTACATACCTACCCGAGAATGATTTCGGAGGTAGGTATGTTATCCACCAATCCGGACCGGGCCCCCGTGGTGGCCTAACCCTCCTCACGAATGTGATGGGAGATCCGTGCTCAGCAGTGGGACGATATGGGTTGATGATGATGATGACATAAGGAAATGTTGCCGTAATCACTCGTAGAAAGAACGTTTTCGATGGCTGTAATCCAAAATCCAAAATCTCTCACTCAAATCGGCGCGGCGGCTGTCGCACGCAGGCGACAAGGATTCAGTCTTTTCGAAGTACATACGTCCTACGTGCCCGGAATACAGTACCTACCATATTATATTCGTAGGTACTCTAAGCCTATAGGCACAGAATAAATAGTATTATAGAACGTAAATAGAGGCGTAATGTTGCAGAGATTAAAGCTACAGACACATTTGTCTGACGTGTCGTGTCGTGATACATCAGATAGGTATCGGTTTCATACATTTACATAAGCCGTTACAACACACTGCATCAGAGTAATGTGGACGCTGCCTTATTAAATGTATGAAACCGATACCCTTTCTGATGCATCACGACACGACACGTCAGACAAATGTGTCGGCGGCTTAAGCCGTCTAAGCTAACATAGTAGTGGGAGGCCGCTCCTGCAAGAGACCGCCTGGGGAAGTACCACACCTTTGCCAGATGTTCATCCGCCAATCAGTAGCGTGCAAACATTACTGTGTTCCGGTTCGAAAGCGCACTGTTTCCAGCGAAATTACTGGGCATATGAGACTTTAGAACAAATCACAGGGTGACGAACGCAGTGCAGTACCGCGCAGGATTATACAATGCAAAGTTCTGGGTTGCACTGTAACTGTTACGGACAGGCGTAGCGCTTACCATCAGGTGAACGACTTGCTCGTCTCGTCACAAAGTAAAAAAAAATGCAATGCAAATTTACGGGCATGCGTGGCGCTTACCACCACCTGAACGACCTGCTCCTCTTTTTACTGAGTAACATAAATAAAGGTTGTCATAAAATCGCGTCTTTTACGCACCAGCGAGGAAATCGACAAGTTCACGTCCTTTTTACGGAACGTAACGTTACGTGCCGTGAATGTATTGTCACGTTACGCCTCTGATTTTACGTCGAACCCGTTTTACGGTTGGAGCAAGTTGACTGTAAATATGAAGTCATTGTGGTTCGTAAAACTTGGTTGCTGTAAATACGTAGATAGACTAAGAACTAATCCAGATACAGGTGAAATGAAAACAATTATCATCAACCCATATCGGCCCAGCGCTGAGCACGGGTCTCCCCTCACTAGCCCTCCTCACAAAAGTGAGGACAGACCCGTGCCCAGCTGTGGGACGTTATGGGTTGATGATGAAAGAAATTTTACTTCAATCGTGCGGTCTAAAGCGCACTCGTTTTTTTTTTATTTGATACTCCTAATCCTCTTGCTAATGCTAGTATCCATTATCTTCAGATTAAATCCACTGTTTAACTAATCAACCAGAGGCAAATCGTTATAGAAACTATCGTGTGGTTAAGATCTACTAGCATCTAGTCTCAACTCACTTTAATGGCCTACTTGGGGTAATTTATGACTAACTTGTATGTTTAACGACCAAATTATACAACCTCACGCAACCTCGTGATGTTATCAGTTGCTTTAATCGCTTAGGTACCTGGTGTGGTTATGAAAACTTTCGATAGAGGCCTTATCTTTAATTTCCATCGATTAACCCTTCCTACTTCCTGCTAATATGGCTAAAGTTAGGACATCTTGGTTGTTTGTCAGTAACTTATTTGTGTCAAATGGCTGAATGGGTGTCCATGAAAAGTATTAAAAAATATTTGGGGGTTCAAGTATAACACAGCAGTTTTTAAAAAAAAAAAAGGTTAAAAAAGGTGCTTAAAAATGTTGTCATAGAACTATCCTAACTATAGATTATCCGGAAAAAAGTTGAATTAGGCTTAATAATAAAGCATCTTTCTACATCAGTTCCACGTCCAAATAATTATGCTGACAACAGAACGGCCCATCCTATTCAAGTTTGTACGCGAGCTAAATATAAAGGCAGCTATAAACGGAAAGCAATAAAGCGGTTTGAAAGCCTGCTCATCAAACTTTTACTGGTTATCAGGACCACAGTGTATAAATTGAGACAGTTAATCAACTTACTACAATATACCGAATCCCTCGCAGTAGCGAGCAATCGATTTGTATTGACGTTTTCCATCAAGATGTGCAACCAACGTATCCGACTTTGAAAATAAACGGCGTTATTAATTTGGCGACTATATGTCGCCTAAAAAAAGTTATACGTCAACAACAATAGTTTCAGTATTAAATAGGTATCTAAGCATTTGAGTCGAAAATATGTTATTAGTGAATATTCTTGGAACTATACTTTAAAGGACTATCAAATATATAAAAAAAAAACATAAAACACATAGGTAGTGAAAAATATCGGCACCAGTAAAACGTCTTTAAGTCAGTATGTATTCTTAAATCTGACCCCAAAAGTACCCATTTACTTTGAGGGCATTATTGCTTAACTTGAGCCCTGGGGCCCAATCCTATAAAATAACTAACCTATCAATTGTGTGTCGGTAGTGTCTCAATAGGATAGTCATTGACATTTGGTATTGTATAAATTATTATTTTTGCCAGCCACACTGAAAACTATTGTACTGCCACACACAGCCACACCACAGGCACACAATCGACACCCTACTGAGACACCACTGAGACACCATTGGAGTTTTCGCAGAATGCAAAATTTGCAACAGTGGCAATATAATGTCTGTAGTGTGTCGATAGTATGTCAATGGCGTGTTGCTTTTCTCTAAGTTATAGAATTGGGCGCCTGGAGTAGCCAAATCCATTACTATGAAAAAAAAAAAATTCACTGGAAAATAATACAAACTCACTATAAAGTTTGCTTACTCTCTATTTTTTATACTGTTACAAAACTCTCTGTTCCGTTTAAGGTAAATAAGCCATTTTATGTTATGGTAATGGGGACTATAAATGGTTGTTTTACCTAAGCATACTGATGTTATATCAGTGCTGCTGTGGGTATAAAAAAGCAGTTAGTTTGAGGGCCTGAAGAAATGCTCATTCTAGGCCAGCTGTAAAAAGATCGTTGGAATTTTATGGCTTGAAAAGGTATTTGGCGAAACACATAACATGAGTTACTGTCTGTTCTTACACTGTGGTTGAATGTAACTCAGGGTAGGGACTAGGGACCCTTTTTCACTGACTAAAAACAGGAGTTTCTCGATTCGAACGTTTTACAAATGAATATTATGAAGGAGTTATTTGTACACTCGGCTTTAGAATCAGCTGAATATAGCCTTACTATAAATTTTATTTTATTGTCTAAAATTTTTTTTTCGTATAAAATTTATTCCCTAGATATTCAGCAACTTTTGAGGCCGACCATACTTGTAAGTACCTAGCTAGCTAGTGAGTATATAGCTTCCTAATTTTAATTATATAGGCCGTTCCTTCCTTTGATTAGCTGTTAATTTTCTCCCAAATCAGGCTTAGTAAATAATATTCAATGAATAATCAAATATTGCGTAAAATAATGTTTCCTACCCCAATTTGATTTCACCCGTCAGAATATTGGATTTCATGAATTAATTTATTTGTCGGAGGTTTAATTCCTCTCACTGTCCTCAGCTACCCCTGCTGTGGCATTTTAATCCAATTTGACACTCGAAAACTAGATCCAATGCGAAAATAAATTAAATTCTGTATTTACTCTTTCTGAATGCGGTCTGTTACAGTTGAGAGGTCACAGTAAGTCATGTTTACTTGTGGGAGTGAGCCAACAATGGCTGTTGGAATAGTGGTACGCTGTGGTTCTGGGGCAGAAGACGCTTTTCATTTTGGGTTTGCTTTAATTGTAGGAAGCAGTAAAGCCGTGCTTGTGTAGATCGTATTTGATTTGACATCATATAAAATCAGAATAGTCAATAGAGAACCTCATCTGCGTTGAATTTAAATGTGGGGCAGTGTGAACCAACATTTATTTACACACGAAAGATATTGTAACAGTTTTTATTTAACTTAAAACAAAATACTTATTTACTTAATCAAAATTTATTTACTTATTTCAATTTACAGTGTCTTTCCAAATATATCTAAAGTGACAATCAAATCATCAAAATATGTATAATTTCACCAAAAAACTGAACATCAAAAGAGTAAGTGATGTGTGTACACTGTACATTATGTTAGGTTATGTTTTGATTGTGTGTGTTATTGCAATATTATTAACAAATCGGCCCAGCAATTGCTTAAATGCTATCGGTTACCACTTTTCGTATTCAGAATATTTTATAGCATCTGTTCCGCTTCAGTTTTTTTTTTTAATTCATTTTGAGCCTCTAACCAGATCAGAGGTTTTGTGTTAAAAAATGTTTTATTGTTGTCTCATTTACTATACACGATTACAATAATAATGTTGTTTGAAAAACCTACATACTGTGAGAACTTAATTGTTTACTTTCTGTTTCTATGCTTATTTCTAAAACTAATATTACATATGTTCCCCTTCTGTTCATTTCTGCACTGTGTCGATCTGATCAAATCCTGAGTCAACATTGGACAAGTTATTAAGGTCTGGTTGCTCGTCACGTAGTCGCCTGTTCAGCCTCACCTCTCAAATTAACCGGACTTTCCCTTCTACGTAAACACTACACTGGTATTTTTGGAATAGGATCAAGGTCTGTCGAGCTGTTAGCCGAGAAGCGATCTAGGCCTCAAGAGGTTTGATGGAAACCGAAAATAGCACATTGTTGATTATATATTTTTTGTCATACACGTTGTTTCAATGTATTTACTTTTTACTTTCTATTTATCCTTTGATGTCAAGCACCCTCCGCTTTTTTACCATAAAATCAATTATTGTTTTTTTTTACTAAAATTTATTTACTTATTTTTTTAGTAAGTAAGTTAATTATATTTATTATATTTTTTATTTTATTATTATATTATCATCGGTCCTTGATAAGTATGCAATAATGTAATTTCGATTTAATCCGACGTTTTGAAAGAGCTCAATATTATGTTCAAAATTTCCGGTACATAGGCACTATACTAACATACATACGAAGCTAATAAAAGCGTGTTAAAAAAAAATATAACATAATTATAGTACTTACTCCCTTTCCGTAATCCGTGGCTTAACGTCATCTATCGATATAGTCAGAAGTAGATACTATAGTAGATACGTTGTCCTACGTAACTATGTGTCACTGAAGCCCCTTCAGAAAACTCTTCCGCTCTCTCCTAAGCTGTAATCCAGGACAAAATACGGTTTTTACGCGTCCTTACAACTGCGACCACCGAACTCGATAGTATCCCTTAATTCCACCCCTTGTCACTATTAGACGAGATAAAAAACCAACCCTTATTGTAGTAAGATATTTGACGTTTCTGGAGGATGAAAAGGGATGTTTTTTTATTGGAAGTAAATTATTAGGCCTGTGTTATTGAGGCTCGGTCCGCCACATTGGTTGATAACTGACGGCCTGAATTGGAAATGATTGCTCGGAATCGTTCAGGGAAACCTTGGAAAGAGATAAAAGGGGATTTTTTTGGGATTTCTACCCTTCAAGGGAAAGTCTGTGCAATATTCAGTTTTACCAGATAATATTGCCAGATATTCATCCGCCAAGCAGTAGCGTGCAAACATTACTGTGTTCTGGTTTGAAGGGCATTGTTTCCAGCGAAATTACTGGGCATATGAGACTTTAGAGCCGATGTCTCAGGGTGACGAGCGCAGTGCAGTGCCGCGGAGGATTATGCAATGCATGGTTCTGGGTGGTGCTGTGACTAGCGTAGCAGTAGCAGCAGTAGCAGGCGTAGCGCTTACCATCAGGCGAACGACACGCTCGTCTCATCACTCAGTCAAATAAAATAAAAAAATTATAAATCTTCTTTGATTTGTAAAAATTCTGTACAGCTCTCTCAAACACAGTTTGGTTTTTCTCAGAAAATCTGACTCCAGAAGTTCCTCAAAGGGTAGTAATTATATCATTTGCTATCAAGGCGACGAAGCGCTACTTCATTTAAAAGGTTCTTTCTTTAGAGAGGGGAAAAACGTAATCGATTCCTGTTTTTAACTCGATTTTAACCAAAACACAATTTAAAATATTACGATTTGGTTGTATAGCTGTGGGGTCCTACTTTAATATTATAAATGTGAAAGTTTGTGAGGATGAATGGATGTTAGTTACTCTATCACGCAATAACTAGGGAACGGATTGGGATGAAATTTGGTACACAGTTAGTTTGTTACCTGGATTACCACATAGAATACTTTTTATCTCGGAAAAATTAAATTTTCCTATGGAATAGCACTAAATACGAGTGAAACCGCGGAACGCAGATAGTTAGTTTTTTAATTTAAACTAATTCAACTCATTTTATCGTAGAGTAATAAATAATTACAAATAAGTTTTTAGTAAAAAATATTTTTTTTACAAAATTAGTCCAAACACCATCAATCAGCTGTTAGTCAATGAGGAGTTCCGTTTCTACCGTCCGTCTCTATCATCACATCAGGTCGATGTCACCATAATATTGTATTGTCATCGCAACTTAATAAGCGTGCAAAATTTTATCTCAATCGGTTCAAGATGTCTGCTTCAAAATTGAATTGCAAGATTCCATCCGAACAAACATAGTTACATATATACTTACACTAGCTGTGCCCCGCGGTTTCACCCGCGTTGTTCGTGTTCCCGCGGGTATATGGGGATGAAAATAGCCTATGTTACTCGCTGTCAACGTAGCTTTCCATTAGTGAAATAATTTTTTTAATCGGTGCAGCGGTTTAGCCGAAACCTTACATATTTCTATACAAACTTTCATCCCCTATTTTTACTTTACCCCATCAAGGGTAAATTCTTACAAACTTTGAATGCCAAATTTATTTTTATCTAATCAAAAGCCTAAAAAATAAATTTCAAGCTTCTAGCTTCAAAAATGACGAAACTTCCATACAAACTTTCATCCCCTATTTCAAACCTTTACAATACTTTTTTCGCATTAAAAAGTACCCTATTTCCTTTCTTAGGCTCTAGACTATCTCTGTACCAAATTTCATTTTAATCGGTTCAGTAGTTTAGGCGTGAAAGAGCAACAGACAGACAGAGTTACTTTCGCATTTATAATATATAAGTAGGAAGTAGGGATTGCAAAAGGAGAAGTCGATCATTTAACAATCTCCTTATCAGAGAAAATTTTAGCAGCGGGAGCCTGCAACCCCTTTGGGAAGGAAACCTTCAAATTCAAACCCCAAAACTAAGTCTCCGTTAGGCGCTAGTAGGGTCCTATTCAATCCGGAATACGTGACAAACTTTTTGTACCCTAGGGAAGTGACTCATCTGCCTGGGATTACTGGGATTAAGGGCATTGTTTCCAGCGAAATTACTGAGCATATGGGAGTTTAGGGTGATGAGCGCAGCGGGGTATATGATCCCATCGAATAACATGATCGGATTACGTCCTTGACATGACACTTAATTCCCATCGGATCATATAATCCGTTGCAACTAAAAAAAATGCCACTATACAAACTCTGATTGGCTCTGCTGTGGTCCGGCATGGTCACCATCAAGTGGATGACCTGCTCGTCTCGTTATCTAGTTATTATTATAATGCACGTTTTTATTTATATTCTGTGGTAATTTTTTCAATAATACTAGTAAAAAAGATAAACAAATCCTAATATTATAAAAAAAAACATAAACCTAGGGTACCACCGGTAGCGGAGCAGGACCCAAGCTACCGGTGGTTAGAGCTGAGTATTACTATTATTGCTGCCCATATCGTCCCACTGCTGGGCAAAGTTCCTTGACAACTTTTGCGGTCTATTTTGGTCTATTGCTTGAGTTGACCAATCTTTACAATGGGACGGCCTTCCACGCTCTCGTCTATGTCATGATGTCATGGTAGGCCTGTTAAATAAAAACTTTTAATCGAGTGACCGTTATAAAGTACTTATAATTCAACTCGTACACCGCATTTATCTACATAAAAATGATCGCAGAACCGATTCATGAAAGACCCGCTTTATTCTGGACCATTTGTTCCGAATAGGGGATACCCATATTATTTAGATTTATTTGTTAGGTACTGTCCCGGCGTCGGATGAAAGTCGTGAAACTGGGAAAATTTACCGCAAACTGAGAAATGCTCTTATTTAAATAAGCTTTCATGCAAAATATATGTTTTAAAAAGTATTCTACGTCATAATAGTACATCTTGCAACGTCCACAATGTATCATATTGTTCCTCTCCATGCATGGTTGTCTGGATAAGATGGCTCTGAGCGATAACACCGGCCATTGTGACACTAATTGTTAAATTTTGTTTTGTCCTACTTTTTAAGTTTACTATGTTCAGGGGTGACTCAATAAAGAATTTTTATATCTATCTATCTAAGGTTAGATCTCTATTTAACAATCTGTACACTATCAGTTTTGGCGTGATCGAGTAATGGAAAAAACAAAAAAATATATAGAAATATCCCCTCTTTCGCATTTTACTTTATAAGTATTATAGGATATTCTATCATAAGGTTTTCAGGAAACATTGTCACCCACATTAGCATTATGACATAAACTGAAAAAATGCTGAAAAACCAAAAGCCGGCCGAAATTATACCAAACATAAAACCTTCATGGTAAATAAAAAAATATCGAAATGTGTGCTGGGACACGGTACAAGTAAAAGTTCAACGAAAAAAATATTATAAAAAAAATATTAGCCTCGTCCAATCACACTTCTCGTAACGCTCTCGTCACGCATTGACCAGCTTTCTCCCCAAATCAAGCGTTCGTAAGGATAAAGATAAAGATTCATTTATTTGCATAAACACGTGCGATTACATGCATAAGGTACAGTAAATAACAATGCATGCAAGATCTTATAAAATTCTAAGTAAATGTACAAACATGTTTTGCCTAATTAGGCGTGCAAAATTTTTGCAAGGCGTGTAAAGAAGTTTTACTTCATAAATCCCGTTTCTAATGGTAATATTCTATTAACTTAACATCCATACAGTCAGTCAATTCTTCTGTTGAGATAATTATGCTGAGACTACATCTTTCCACACGCTACGATCCCAGCGGAAAACAGTACAACAACTCCCTGACACCCTCTACTGGTTTCTGGAACTCCAGACCAATAGGCTGTGTAGGGTCCATGCGTGGTGGTGTCACATCTTTCCGCCTGGTCTCGTTTACACAAAGAATATGAATCCGCCGTTTTTATCCGCCTCGTTCCGTGTTCTTATTATTTTAACATTGCATTCTTTCTAAATATCTAGTTATATTAATGAAATTGTATTCTGAGTTTCAACAGTATACTCAGTATTTTTACAGAGGAATAACGACATCTATCTATATAAAAATGTTGTGTTGGTTTGTGTACGCTTCAAAAACTCAAAAAGTTCTGCACCGATCGAGCTGAAATTTTAGCATGATATATAATCCGAATCAAGGATTGTTTTTATCAATTTTTTTCATCATGACATTTTAGCGAATGTGCGAATGTGCCACAGCGAAGCGTGACAGGGTACAGCTAGTTTCTTTATAATTGTCCGTTTTCCGAGACTGATAGGTATTGCTTCACTTTTCTCTTTCCTCGTTTATACGAGCCCCTATTCACTTTGAAAACGAACACTTTTGAATGCAAACACAACCGTAGTTGTAATGTAAACTCAAAAACTCAAACTCAAATCATTTATTGTAAATAGGCAAAATATTGCACTTTTACACGTCAAAAAAAATAATATCTTATACATAAGTATAGAAATACAAAAAAAATAAGTCAAATTTTATGATCTACGAAACTAATAATTATTATCTAATTATGGTTTGTGTTAGAAAAAGGATATTTCCCTTTCAAGTGGTGACTTCATGCCTGAGTCTCGCACAGGAAAAGGAAAACTCCATTGACTCTACCAGTGCTTCGGAAATACGCCCGTTAGAGAAGATAGCACCAAGAAAATCTACGGCGATGTCATTTTTTAAATTTTAGTAATTTTAGTAGGTTACAATGAGTATTTTGCCTTAAAGATCTAGTGAAACTTTTTATATGCAATTAGCGATGGGCGGGTCCGAGATGTTTTCGATTGTTTTACTTGTCAAACTCGATTATTTTCAACATATTTTCTCGATTTTGAAGTAAAACTTGTTTACGTACGTTTGACTTGGGGAGTAAGCTGGTGAATGCGTTACGAAAAATGTGATCTGGCGAGGCAAGTTGAGTGGGAGAAATAAGTAGGTGAAGTTAGAATGAGAGAAATAGTTACGTTTCGTATGTTTGAGAGGGATATATAAGTTAATGAAAATAGAATGAGAAAGAGTTATGTTTCGTATATTACTGTAGGGGCAAGACAGAGAGGTGCGAGCACACATTTTCTTTCTCTCTTTCTCTTACAGCTAGTTAGTGGTAACTTTAGTTAGAAGTTACAATTGTCACCTGCCAGCTGTCATACTTATTAAAAGTCAATAATGTCAAAACATATGGAGACACTATTCTATCGGAGAAATTTTGACAGTTTCAAGTTTTAATTTTATTTTTATTTCGATTTGTTGTGATTGGCATTTTTAAACACCCGATAGGAAATAATCCTGTTCGGTGCCACTTTTTTTTATTCGACTTTACACCGATTGGATATTGAAGAGAGCAAGCGAAGAACCCAGCCGTGTTAAAAATCTTAACACGTTACTTGTCCATGACCTACATGTGGGACATTTTTAAATTGAGCGAGAAATTTGTGACGTTCATCTGGGTCACCTCTCCCCACTGATCATCATCATCATCATCAACCCATAACGTCCCACTGCTGGGCACGGGTCTCTCCTCACTTTCGTGAGGAGGGTTAGGCTATAATCCACCACGGGAGCCCAGTCCGGATTGGTGGATAACATACCTACCTCCTAAATAATTCTCGGGTAGGTATGTGGGTTTCCTCACGATGTTTTCCTTCACTGAAAAGCGAGTGATAATTACGTACATATGTTTTACAGAAACACATTGGTACGTGCCTGCACTGGGATTTGAACTCACGACCTTCTGATTGGAAGGCGGACGTTCTCCCACTAGGCTACCACCGCTTACACTGATATATAAAAAATATATAAAAAAAAACGAAATGTGTGCTGGGACACATAATAGAAGTAAAGCTTCAATTAAAAAGTCATTTCAATAAACAACATTCCAAGAAAATATAATTAAAAAAAAATCAAATAGTTAAAAATATAAGAAATGTAACTTTCTATCTTCACTAACTTATATCTCCCTCTCAACTTCCCTTCGCCGCGCCCGATCACACTTTTCGTAACGCATTCACCAGCTCATTCCCCAAGTCAAGCGTGCATAAAGAAGTTTTACTTCAAAAATTACCTTCCGCCATTCAAGCATCGCTTTCAGTGGGAAAGGTCCCCAATGGAGAAGGTTTAAAATTCTACTGAGGACGCCATTTTGGACCTTATTCAAAGGTGGTGAATAAATGATGGCCAAAGGAAATAGACGGAAATACGGTAAATTACGTTTGTTTGACTTTAGGGGCAACAATACGGCTAATTTTGTTTGAGGCCGTATTGAATGGGGCAGTTTATTTGCGTTTTTTAAGTTGAAAGAGGCTTTAAATACAATTTATTTATTAACTCCCAGGTAACAATGAATTTGTTCGTGATGATATTTTTTTATTTTAAGCTATAGGTCAGGGTATCGAATAAAATTAATTACGTCACATGTTTAGTTTCCCGCCAAAAACCACGTGGTTATGTTATATTTATCTGTAATTTAAAAACCAACATTTTTGAGAACTTTACTGAATCGTGACTTCGACTCTAAGTTTTGACTAGACTTTTGACTTTTTGACTTAAGATGATAAATGTAAAATTTTAAAATTATAATGTAAACTTGACACTGGCTAAATGTACAAACCGTGTGAAGCCAAACTGAAGAAAAAAATTGGTTGTCTGTAAATTTGGTTTACGGGTGATATTTTAACGTGACAACGTCATAACAAAACATTAATGAAATGATTGCATACTTTTATGAATAAAGTTGAATCATTTTTTAATAATAGAAGAATAAATACTTGAAATTATGCTAGTAATCAGATTTTTAAAATTCAAGAATAATTAACCCGTCAAGAAGAGAAGAGAGACAGATGCGGCGCAAGCGTACAATGAGCGTTACGGGACAATATGTCAACTTTTTCGTGCATGCAGCCGGCGTTCATCGATTTATTAGACGTTGTCACGTCAAAAAAAAAAAACAAATTATAAACGAAACTAAAAACATTTATAAGTTCCGATAGGCTAAGAAGAAATCAAATCGCTCGCTGCATCTTCTATAGGGAGCAAACTTGGTCGTGACAATAGAATTCAATTTAAAATTTAATCACAAATAGCGGCGTGTCGGGCTGCACGTGGCATTGCTGATACGCCATTTTGTATTAGGCGTCGAATGGGTTAGTTTGCATGTTATTTTACGTCTGTATTATTCAATTGGTTTTACTTGAAGCTTGATATTTTTAAGATGTAACTTTTTACGTGAAAATGCGTTTAGTAATTAATTGTGAGATAATTATTCGTTTTTCTTATTTTTATTTGACTGAGTGACGAGACTCGCCTGCCCATAACAGCTACAGCGCCATCCAGAACTTCCCAATCCAAAATCTTGTGCGGTACTGCACTGCGCTCGTCACCCTGAGACCTCGGTTCTAAAGTCTCATATGCCCAGTAATTTTGCAGGAACACTGCCGCCTTTTTAAAAAGTAATACAGCTTTATAAATATAAAAAAAAAAAATACAACTTCTATACTGAATCCTAAGCTGTGAGTTTATTCCATACAGAATTGATCAGCTCACCGAACCGAACGCGACAACACCCTTTACGAAATAGGCGGCAGATGTGTGAACGACCCGTATATGCTCCAAGTCAAAGACATGACATGTCTCCTTCTTCAAGTTGGATGATAAGAACAAAGTTGTATTTTCCGGATTGAATAGGCCATGTTCTATTTAGACATCGTCCCGAAGCTCGAGCCGCCGAAAAGTCCCCACTCTCCCCCTTAGGCGTAAGACACACCAATGCGGCGCGGCGTGCGGTGCGCTGCATGACTTCACTCGACACCTTTTTTCGGGTTCCGTACCCAAAGGGTAAAACGGGACCCTATTACTAAGGCTCCGGTGTGTCTGTCTGTCCGTCTGTCACCATGCTGTATCTCATAAACCGTGATAGTTAGACAGTTGAAATTTTCACAGAAGACGTATTTCTGTTGCCGCGCTAACAAGAAATACTAATTAGAATAAATATTTAAGTGGGCTCCCATACAACAAACGTGATTTTTTTCTCGTTTTTGCTCGATATTGATAATGGGAATAGGTAGACGCTTGAAATATTCACAGAATATTTAGTTAGATATTCACTTTTAAAATAAATAATTAAATTGAAATAATTATGCCATTTTTATAGATAATCGTACGGAACCCTTCGTTCGCGAGTCCAACTCGCACTTGGCCGGTTTTTTATACAAAATGTATCAATATGACAGCGCCGCACTGCATATCCCACTACAAACTGTCTTACACCGTCCCGGCAAGCTACATAAAAGAGGCACGGCTTGCGACATGTGGTGCACTGCACGAAGTCACTTCATAGTCAGTGAAGTCACTCTATACATTATTCATACAAAATGTATCAAAGCCGCGCTGCATGCCGCACGCCGCACTGCATAGATGTGTCTTACGCCTTACTCAGAAGGGGAACATGGCAGGAAAATATTATTTCACTTTGCTCCAATGTTCGCTAAGCGAGGAGTTTTAAAGGGATGGCAGTGAACATAAAACCCAAGAGCTGTATTATAATAAATAGCTTTTAGAGTATATTGTTTTTGGGCCTGATGGTAAGCGCAACGCTTCCTTGTATGGCACTTAACATGGCGCTGTGTTCAACAGAGTTGCGATTACTCACTGCGCTAGTGTTCATGTTTATGTTAAACCTTACAAGTCAATTTTGACCCAGTTACCATTTTCAACCGAGTTGAAATTTTGTATTCTAGTCTGGTTCTGATACATGATAATGGTGCCAGCAAGTTTATCTGATGATGGAGACGGAAGGTAGACAACGGAACATGTCAGTGGCTAAACTTAGCTCGATGGTGTTTGGATTCATTTTCATCAGCTTGTAGCTCCAAAATTATAGATATAAATGTACTTATTATATAAAAATCTAGCTGTATATGCATTTAATTATGTTCGCTATAAATTCCAAATTGTTTTTTTAATGGCATCATAATTAGAAAATAAATTTATAATGTGAATAATTGGTACATGCATATTGTTATTGAAATTTTCTTGTGAAAAGCAAGAAAAGCGACTGGACTGTTTTTGATTAAACTTTTTGGCAATCTTCAGATTAGCCTAGAGGGTGATCTTGTGATATTTGGTGGCGATCGGATCAAAACATTTGTTTTTAAATTTGGGCAAATTAAAAATGTTTTTATTTTCTATAAACTCTTGATTTAACATTTATTTTGTCGTTATCTTTAGTTATTACTAAAGTAACATAACGGAACGTAATAACGGAGTGGTAGCCAAGAGGAGCGCAACGCCTGCGAGGCAGACCACCAGCTCGATGGTCGGATGACATCGCAAAGCACGTCGAGATTGAATGGATGAGACTGGCACAGGACCGGAACAAATGGCGTGAAACAGAGGAGGCCTATAACCAGCAGTGGGTGGATACGGGCTGAATAGATAGAAAGTAACATGGTTGTTTTCCACTTCGAAAATGAAAAGTTATTGCGAGAAAACTCGAGTTACGGGGTAGACAACGGGGCGCAGAACAGAATAGAAAAGAAAATACTTTATTAAAAAAAAAACAGCTCAGAATTTTTTTATAAAAGCTTCTCTGGAAAAATATATATCTTAGTAACAAACTTATTTTGTTGACTTGCTTATCTATTCCCGTTATATCTGTGTCAAAAACCTTTTTGAAGCTGAGTAATGTCAATAATATTCAGAGTTCTCGCCCAGACAGGGTGACCATTCATCACGACATTGATAGACAAGTCCGGATTCTTAGTCCTTTATGGACTTTCTAACTTAAAACTAGACAGAACTGTAATGCTCAAAATGGCCGACTTTCGACGTTCTATTTTTCCAACCAAACCGTAATTACCCCCCTCAACTAAAGTTATACGACTGTTCATATAATATAACAGCAATACACTTACGATCTCTAGCCGTTAAATAGGCCTTTATATTTCGCAATCAGTGGTGTTGTGTCTTCCTCGTCCACCGTGACCTTCGCCTAAAACGAGTACAAAACAAAGGTAAATAAAAGGTGCAATCGGCGGTTTTATAGCATAAAGCGACACCTACCAGACAACCAGATGGACAAGATAGAGGGCAGGAATAGGGTTGGGTTGGTTGACATCAGTGTCAAAATATCAATACATACATAACTACTCATAGACAAATAAGAGATTTTACAATAAACATAGCAATAATAAGACAATTGTAGCAATATATAAATTATCGACGCGTTCCGGCTCCATAGAGTATGTAGAAGCCGCAGGTCTCCCTCGAATGAAAACAGGATATTGGGGAAGATAAAATATTTATTATGAAAGCTTAGCAAAAATATAAATTCAAACTACCACGGCGAAAAGCCATGTCCCGTTCTTTTGTTTTAATTTTTCCTTCGACATGACACGGCATCCGTATATGTTTGATATTCCTCCGATTCGCACGAAGCGATTTGCATCCACATTTATAATCCGAACAGCGAAGGAGTGGAACACCTTGCCAGCGTCTGTGTTTCCCGAAAACTATAATCTGAAAGTCTTCAAGTCGAGAGTGAATAGGTGTCTTCTAGGCAAGCATGCCCCATCCTCGACCGTGTCGACACTTACCAACAGGTGAGACTGCGGTCAAAAGCTTGCCAATTCTGCAATAAAAAGAAAAAAAAAAGACATTCAAAAAAAGTTATTGAAACTAAAAAAGGTTTTCCTGATTAAAAGAGGTTTGTGTCGCTTGCAGAGTATATTATAAAACGTCCGAGGTTTCAACCAACACAGTCACACTACTGACAGACCCTCTGAATTCTCGCTTTTTGCAACACAAGTCTTTGTCGTGTTGTTTTGTTTCTTGAAAAACGTTTTTTACGATTATTTGTCCTCGATTCGAAGAGATTGAAACATTTATTCTGTTAAAATAATATTGTGTGAACTATATAAGTACCTTGAGTTCAAAGACGTTGTCAAAATTTGCAATACTTTATGACATATTATGTTAGCACGTTGACTGCTGAAACGGTTTTTTTAACACTTTTGCAAATCTTCGCTCGTCGTGTGCGTTTACCAGCACTGGCATTGCGTCGTAACTAAACTCAATCAGCTGTGCGGGCGCACACAACTGTTGTGATAAAATTGTCAATACAGCAGTGCGGTTCGCGCGCCAGGCGTGTTTTCGCTTGCCGTAACGTTATAAAAAGCACATACGTGTGTGTTTTACCAGTTAACTTGTTAGCTGCTTAAGTTTTAAGTTTTAAGGTTTTTCAACTTTGTTCTCGGTAAATTATCACAGTTAATTAATGTCATTGTTTTTTAAAAGTCGATTGTGTATTGTTTAGTTTTACGTTTAACCCCCTCATTCATAAAAAGTTATCGAACGTCACTTAGTACTGCGCACTACAAAATTTTAGTGCACGATTTTATGAAACTTCACATAACTTTTTATGAATAAGGTGGTAAGTATTTGCTCTGAGTCTAGGTGTTTGTAGGACCATGGTCCTTGTAGTTCCTCATTCCCTAGTGACAGGGGATCCTAGTAAGGGGTCAAGATGAGCGTGTCAAAAATGGTCATGCTTTAGACATTTTGACTTTTAACTATCCAATAGCAATTCGCCTTAAACTGTCAACGAGTATGAACTAAAATTGATAGCAATATATGAGAGAATAAAATAGCTTATCCATAGATTTTGTTAGCGCGGCAGCTAAGCTGTATAGGCTGAGCGCGCCTCCAATGGCGGGGGAAGGATGGCTGGTAGAAGAGTAGTACAAAGGAACTTGGCGACTAACCTGGTCTCCATGCAACTGCAATCACCTCGGTTCGGGTCCGTCTCCAAGCTGCTTGTTCCTTCAGGATGTTATGACGTTCGATGTAGTGGACTGTATTTTAGGCGGTTGGTGCGTGTCGGCAAGGAGCGTTTACGCGGCGGGTTTATAGCGGGTTTTGTTTATATTTGCGCGTCGAATTCACGTGGACCACCACAGAGGAGCAGCAGATCCAGTACTTTGGATTCGGCGAGAGCGGCAGCCGCGAAGGACGAGGGTCGATCGCAGACTACTTGCGGCGGCAAGCAGTTTTCTCGTGGATACCACGATATGAGCGACAGAGATAGTCGCCAAGAAATGATAGGAATAGGAAGGTAGGAAGGTATTATGAGTGCCAATGTAAGTGGCGCGAACATTTGCCCCCGGCCTAAAAACCATTGGTTTTTAAAAGAAAGCGGGAAATAAAAAAAAAAAAAAATAAGAGTTAAACTCTTAAGCGGTCAACGGGTTAAATATAACATAGCGGTTGACCGGGGAGCAAGGGGTTAAATTATTGGGTAGGTAAGATACATAAACGGACGACGGGTCTCTGGTAGACGCCGGTCGCCGTTTTTACTGACGCTACTCGACAGATGCCATCGCCGCCGACATGAGTGGCCACGACGACGCCGAGAGGCCAGGATAGCGGGGGAATATTATCAGTGATAATAAGAACAATAGAACCTATTGTAATGGGATTCAAAGGTGTATTCCATTTTCCTCTAGATTGAAGTAAGTGAAGATATTCCAACTTCCACCGTTTGGAAAATGATTGTACCATTTGATCCAATAAAGCGTATCGTTTCAATAAGTGTCCAGGTTCATCGGGAACCGTGCAAGCGGGTAAATGCTTCAGCGGTGCGGTCATTAAGAAATGTGAAGCACTCAGCGCGGTCGGCTCAGACGGATCTTCGCTCAATAACGTTACAGGACGAGAATTGATAACGCATTCTATCTGTGTGAGTACGGTTAACATTTCCTCATAGGTGAGTGACTGTGAACCGATCGTCTTATGAAGATGACTTTTAAACGCTTTCACATATATTTCATAATTCCCCCCGAAGTGAGGACTTCGCGGTGGATTGAATTTCCAGTGTATGCGATTAGCTGATAACTCATCTGAGATAGACTTATTATATTCGTCGGAATTTAAAAGATCCGTTAACGCATTTTTCGCATTTTTAACGCATTCCGTTAACGCAGAGACGGGAAGGGAGTCAAGGAGCGCGGGTGAGTTACTAGCCCATTTGACGAGATCGAAGCCCCCGGCCTTGAGCAACTCGCGGAGATCGTCTCTGAGTTGTAAACAAGCAGACAGAGTAGGCATGGAGTAGCACACATCGTCCATGTATGTGTTGTCGCTGATAAGAGATGCTGCGAGCTGGAAGTGGGCACCGTCGGCGGCGCACAGCTGTCGCAACACTCGCATTGCAAGGAACGGACTGCTACGTAGACCAAAACAAACGCGGTTGAATTGGTAGGTATCAAGCGGAAAAACGGGATCGAATCGATACAGGAATTTTTGATATTTGCGGTGGTCCTTATTTATCAAAATTTGTAGGTACATCTGTTTAATATCGGATGTAAAAGCAATTGGGTAGAGGCGGAAATCCAAGAGGATTGTAAAAAGATCGTTTTGTAAATTATCCCCGGTATATAAAACTTGATTCAAGGAGAGGCCTGAGTCAGTTTCAGCACTGGCGTCCATCACCATACGCCATCGAGTTGTTGTTTTTTGTAGTCTCGCAATGGCGTGGTGTGGCACGTAATATCCAGTAAAAGGACTATCATTGTCGATCAGTGAAATGTAACCCTTCTGAATGTACTCTTTGATTATAGCAACGTACTCTAAGCGCAGAGCAGGTATCGCGGCGAGCTTACGTTCGAGATACATGAAGCGTTTTTTAGCGATAGGGTAAGAATTACCCAGAGAGGTCGCGGGATCGCGGGAGAAAGGTAACGCTACAGAATAGCGTCCCGTAGGATCGCGGGAAACGTTATTTGTAAAAATGCGTTCACATTCTATAGCGTCTGGGCTCAAGGTCGGCGTGCATTGCACCTCTTCAAGCTGCCAGAAGCGTTGGACAAGATTATCTAAACGTGGTCCTTCCGTAAAGGTACAGAGGGAAATATGAGAGCGGCATCTATCTTCAACCAAGGGGTCAGTGATAGAAACAACGGTTTCAATATGAGCGGGCGTAACATGAGCGGGAGTAACGGGAGCGGTCCCGATTACGATAAAACCAAAAATGGTTTCAAAAGCGGTTGGAGTACCAGGCGGACCAGCGGCGCGGCCTGATAGCAATATTTCAGAAAAAAGCGGCGCGCCTATAAGTATGTCGATCTCGGAAGGCGAAGCGAAACTGTCGTCTGCCAGAGGCAGGCAGTTCAGGTATGAAAGGCAGGATACGTCAATTTTCACTGCCGGTAAATTGTCTGTTATGCGGTCGATAACATAGGCGTCAATTGCAATAAAATTATCATTTAGGCGGGAAGACAAAGTAGCAGAAACTGCTCCCTTGATTGGGTTAGATGCGGAACCTATCCCTTTAACAACGGTGTTCGTCACCTTATTGCATTTTAAATTTAATTTAGCGCAACATTTTGAAGTTAAAAAGTTACTTTGGGAAGCCGAATCAATTAAGGCGCGTACTACATGGCGGCGACCATTTAAATCCGTAGCATAAACTTGTACGGTTCCCAGTAAACAAGTAGTGTCATTAGGCTGCGAAGCGGGGCGTATATTACACAGCGACACCTGTTGTTGTGATGACTGATAAGCAGTTGTAGGTAAGTTCGTCAGCTGAGCGCTAGCGGAGCCCGCGACGGGCGGCGGCGATGCCGAAGGCGGCATGTGATCCCCGGCGGCGGAGAAGTTGCCAGTTCGCGCGCGCGGAGGCGGCGCGTGCGCCTGTGACGGAGCGCTAGGGTACGGGCGATTGTCTTCACGGGAAGATGATACTTTGCGGCATAACATAGAATGATGTTTACATCCACAATAACGGCAATTAAATTTAGAATTGCAAGCAGTATTTATATGCGTAGTGCTTAGACAATTAGTGCAACCTTTGCTTTGTTTTACAAAATTGTACCTGTCGTCGATAGAAAGCTTATCAAATGCAGGGCATCTATATAAGTTAGCGTGATCGGCTTGTTTGCAAAGCGGACAGTGAGTGACGCATGATGCTGCAAAAGACTGCGTAGACCTTGCAGTACGCGGCCTGTTATCACTGCGGCTAAGAGAATCGGTCGTAGTGCGTTCCAATATTTTGCTTTGTTCGCGGATGAATTTTAAAAGTTCATTGTATGTAGGCATAGATTTACCTCGCATGTGCATTTCAAACGACCGTGCAGTACTTGAATCTATTTTCTTCAAAGCGAGCGATAGTAAAATAAAATCAGACACGTTATCGAGCTTGAGAGACTTCAAACTTGACACAGCCGTGCAGAATTTATCTAGGAATAATTCTAAGTTTTTATTCGTCGCGGTGTTAAAAGATTTAAAACCAAGCATTTGATCAAGATAAGCGGAGGCTAGGTTACGTTTGTCGTTATACTTATCGACGAGCGTCTGCCATATGATCGGATAATTATCACCGTTAGGTACGATACCAGAACAAACTGCAAGGGCCCGGCCTGACAATTTATTAATTAAATATTGGACGCGTTCGTGATCAGTGAGATCGGGATTTTCGTGAATCGTGCGTTTGAATGACTCATAAAATATCCTCCAGGTCATCGGATCTCCATTGAAGACCATCAAATCGAGTTCAGGAATTCTGATGGATTTACGTTGCGGGGCAACATTGAAATCAGCGGTTTTTAAAGGCGGGTTAAGTTTATTA
Source organism: Campaea margaritaria (assembly GCA_912999815.1). NCBI lineage: Eukaryota > Metazoa > Arthropoda > Insecta > Lepidoptera > Geometridae > Campaea > Campaea margaritaria. Next base: position 2,613,052 of record OU538814.1, read on the forward strand.
TAAACAAACTGACAACGGCAAAACATATCTTCGAAGACGTTTATAGATTGGTAGTTTACCGTGTACGAAGCGTTGAGAGTCAACTCGGTGACATTTAATTTGTTCACAATTTCATTGAAATCGGAGCGTAAGCGGTCTAACGAGATCATTCCACATAGAAATAAATCCTTCTCAGTATCATCAGTGAAAGCCTTTAAAGATCGGTTAAAAATATGTTGTAAGCGAGAAAATATAATGTCACGTTTACCTATCAAGGTCAAACGTTCGATCTGTAACGTATCGAGCGCTTTTGCGTCCTCGTATACTTCACTATCTTTGCCTTTTGAACGAGTAGCCATAGCCATCTTAACAAAGTATAAAAAACTAGATAAAGTATGAAATTCCTAATTTACTGCAACTGCCTACAGCATTTACCTGCCGCGCGCGCGGCGTATTGAATACCCACGCGGAGACGCACGGGCGGTCCTTAGGAATACCTTCACTTTTTAATAAAATTAAGAATTACGGAAAAATCGTTATTTTTACTATTTAGGAATGCGGAATACACGAAATAAGTATATAAGAGCGTAGTAGGATAGTACAGGGTACTATCTGAACTGTAATTGCGGGCGGGAACACGATAATTATAGGAAATTATCGTTGGTAAAAATACCAATATAAAATTGCGGGCGGTTATAAAGAGGACTATATGAGGCCTAAGAGGGGCCAGAGAATAGCGGGAGGACCAGAGAAGATCCGGCGGCGGAGGACCAACAATATGTTAGCGCGGCAGCTAAGCTGTATAGGCTGAGCGCGCCTCCAATGGCGGGGGAAGGATGGCTGGTAGAAGAGTAGTACAAAGGAACTTGGCGACTAACCTGGTCTCCATGCAACTGCAATCACCTCGGTTCGGGTCCGTCTCCAAGCTGCTTGTTCCTTCAGGATGTTATGACGTTCGATGTAGTGGACTGTATTTTAGGCGGTTGGTGCGTGTCGGCAAGGAGCGTTTACGCGGCGGGTTTATAGCGGGTTTTGTTTATATTTGCGCGTCGAATTCACGTGGACCACCACAGAGGAGCAGCAGATCCAGTACTTTGGATTCGGCGAGAGCGGCAGCCGCGAAGGACGAGGGTCGATCGCAGACTACTTGCGGCGGCAAGCAGTTTTCTCGTGGATACCACGATATGAGCGACAGAGATAGTCGCCAAGAAATGATAGGAATAGGAAGGTAGGAAGGTATTATGAGTGCCAATGTAAGTGGCGCGAACAGATTTTGAGTAACTATCAAAATGTATGAATTTCAATTGACAGCAAAATAGATCAGATTAGATCATAGATTTTACTATGTTTTGGGCCCAAGAGGAAATTTAAGAATCGCTTGATCGGCCGGAGATTCATCTAGTCAGGATTTACTAGATAGAAAAACATAGATAATCATTTATCTCCCTCATTTGGAAAGCACGGAAAGAAGAGTGGGTCACGGAAGGCGCCATTTTTTTTGTAAATTCCGAAGCTCTGGTTGAGTTGATGGAGTTTCTCTTTCCTGTGCTAGATTTAGCCTTGAAAGGGAAACTTACTTTTTCAAATTCAAACCATAAGCAGTAAGTCATTAGTTTAGTTGATCATATTTGGCTTTTTTTTCTCTTTATGTATTGGACTAGTAAAAGTGCAATATTTGATCTAATTACAATAAAATTATTTATGTTTTGAGTTTTGTTAAAACGTAATATTTCGCATAAAATACGCGTTCGATACTGAAATCTGATAAAATGAGCCCAAACACCGTCAATCTACTCTGTTAGTCACTCATAAGTTCCGTTGTCTACCTCCGTCTCCATCATCAGATCAGCTCGCTGTCACCATAATGTAGAAATCGCTTGCAAAAGAAATTGCAATACAAAATTAAAACAAAAGATAGTACAATGAGCAGTCTTATTGCTTAAAGCGATTTCTTTCAAACAACCCTTGAATGGACAGAAAAAATAAAATGGATACTGGTATTTTTCTGTACTGTGTTTATTTTTTTGGTGTACAATAAAGAGTTTTCTATTCTATTCTATTCTATTCTATTCTAAAATTCTGGGTACATCTACCAACAAAAGTGATTATAACTTGGAGCTGAGAGTACAGGTGTAGACAAAAGCAAGTGCTTCGCAAATGCAATTCAGGGAATATACATTGCTAAGTGGGACAGACAGACAGACTCGAGGGATGAGAAGCTTTTAGACTGACGCGTCTAGGTTTAGGTAAAGCGTTGGTAACCATTGTATTCCACTGCAGTCCCTACTTTATATTATAAATGCGAAAGTAACTTTGTCTGTCTGTCTGTTGCTCTTTCACGCCTAAACTACCGAACCGATTGAAATGAAATTTGGTACAGAGATAGTCTAGAGCCTAAGAAAGGACATAGTGTACTTTTTAATGCGAAAAAAGTATTGTAAGGGTTTGAAATAGGGGATGAAAGTTTGTATGGAAGTTTTGTCATTTTTAAAGCTAGAAGCTTTAAACTTATATTTTAGGCTTTTAATTAAATATAAATAAATTTGGCATTCAAATTTTGTAAATTTTTTACACTTGATGGGGTAAAGTAAAAATAGGGGATGAAAGTTTGTATGGAAATATGTAAGGTTTCGGCTAAACCACTGCACCGATTTAAAAAAATATTTCACTAAGGGAAAGATAGATAGATAGATAGATAGATAAACTCTTTATTGAAACACCACAGAACAAAGAAAACTACAAAAACAAAGCTACAAAAAACAACATACAAAAAAAAAAAGAAAGCTACATTGACAGCGAGTAACATAGGCTATATTTTATCCCCATATTCCTGCGGGAACAGGAACTACGCGGGTGAAACCGCGGGGCACAGCTAGTATAATAATATATGATCAAACGAACTTCCCCGATGTGAAGTTCGATCATTATTATATGAGTCGCTTCATTCGAAGATATGATATAATCACCAGGTAGTCCCTCTACTTGCTAGGCAACCTAGCACGATTTTTAAAGATTTAAAAACAAACTAAAACCTCTTTCCGGTTTACCCGGGAAAGCGTTGGAAACCATTTTATTCCGCTACAGTATAATAATTATTATTAATTGCTTTTCGGTGAAGGAAAACATCGTGAGGAAACCTACATACCTACCCGAGAATTATTTCGGAGGTAGGTACGTTATCCACCAACCCGGACCGGCTCCCCGTGGTGGAATATGGCCCACGAAAGTGAGGGGAGACCTGTGCTCAGCAGTGGGACGATATGGGTTGATGATGATCATGATGATATTTTATTAGTTGAATAATGATGACATTGTATTTTGAAACGTTAGTACAGTATAATACTTTTGATGCCCGCCTACACCCCTCTCTCCTTCACTATGGGTGGTGGACTGGTGGAAAATGATCTTAGCGTTAAGTCCGCCATTTTTACTAGCTGCTTAATCTATGCAAAGTATTAAATATAATAATAAATTAATTGATTGTTGCCATAGTCAAAAGCGAAAGTTAAAAGATTCCTTTCTAGTAAAGGTAGGCAACGCGCCGGCAAGCCCCCTGGCGTTACAGATATCCGTAGCGGTGACCACTTATTTACTTATTTAAATTAATTACACTACCGTGGCCAATTGCAATATTTAATAAAATGTCAAAAAAGTCAAATGTAATAGTTACATTAGAATAAAATAATTATTCAAAAACATAGAAACATTAAAATTATGAAAATTTTAAATACAACGTTAGCACATTCTTCTCACTTACCATCAAGTGGCCTGCAAGCTTTTTTGCCACCATTATTGTCCTGAATAATACAAAATCTATCTCGTCGTTAAATTTGCAATATAATTTCCAGTTGGTAACAGATTTCATGGATTACCCCCAGGGGAGTTTGGCAAAAATCAATTTGAGGGAAACGACGCGTATAATTAATTTAAACCCAACACATATTTTAGTAAGAGGAAGTGAACGCTGAGAATTTATAATAAAAAAAACAATATTGAAGCTCATATGTGACCTATTTTCCTTTGAATGCATACTTTTATTGGTTTTTACCGGACTGCCCATAGAAAATGTTTTTGGTGGTATAATAATATCCATTATAATTATTATTTCGATTATATTATACGTACGTTACGTTATATTTTTTTTATTTGATTCAGTGCCGAGACGAGCATGTCGTTCACTTGATGATAAGCGCTACGCCTGCCCTTAACAGACACAGTGCCACCCATAATCTTGCATGGCACTGCACGACGGTCGTCACCCTTTGCCGTCGGCTCTACAGTCTCATATTATACTCAGAATTCTGAGATATTATTATGCCTAGTAAAAAAAGCTTTATGGGGTTCAATAAAGAATTATTGTATTCTGACTTCATCGTTTGCTAGCAACGATGCCACAGACAGACACAGAGACACATGCGTTAAGCTTAAGGTGGTTCGTTTCTGTTATGGCGGGAATTTTAAATTTTAAACAGTTTTTTCGCTTTTAGAGCTACACCGGGTCACTAATATAAACGAGACTGCATTTCGCGACAACCGTAAATTATTCTTTTCGTTTTTATGTTAAAATATTTTGCACTAATGCACAGTATCGCTCAAATGTGTCAATAAACCGTCAAACTGATGATTTTAGTGTTTATCAACATATTTGCGCGATACAGTACATTAATGCTAAATATTTCAACATAAAACCAAAAAGAATGATTTGCGGTTGGCGCGAAATACAGTATCGTTATATTAGTGACCCGGTGTAGCTCTAAAAACGAAAAACAGTTTGAAATTTAAAATTCCCGCCATAACAGAATCGAACCACATTATAGCACCCCCCAGTGTGCACAGGGGCTATTAAAATGTGCTATGCTATCATCAGAATGCTAGGAAAAGCTACAGTTATTTCCATTTCATTATAAAAGTTCTGGAACCAGTAACAGTCATAAAAATACAGTCTGAATTACGTGTTTCGAAACCCAGATTTTTCCACTATCCATTATAACAGGATCTTCAGAACCTTTGTATTATTATAGCAGTTTCAAGAGTAAATAGATCAAAATAATTTTGTCTTGAATTTTTTCTTTTTACTGGGTAATAAATAACAATTCTGCTACGTTAGATTTAGTATAATTGATCGCCCTGAGGCCAAGGCATGGTAGGAAGCGGATCTCCAATCCACTGTACCTATTTGTTTTACTCGGTTATGTTTTACTTACCTCATGCTTCAGGCTTTTTTTAACTGATTTGCATCTTTTTTATCCGACCACGGCAAAGCCAAGAGAAAAGGTTATGGCTTTGAAGTCTTTATACATATCGTCACCGGAAAGGCAAAAGTGCTAAAGCGCCATTTTAGCATAAATGAGTTTTTAATATGGTTGAATGTGTTTTCTTGTTCTCTACACATCTGTCTTGGTCTTGTAACAATCTGGGGGCCTACCATGACTCTTATAGCGATTCAATTGAAGACCTAAACTGAACTGAACTAAACGTCGCGTCGTCTTATTTTTTATGTTGCTGCCATTTTCAACCTAAACTAGATCCAGTTTAGGTTGAAAATGGCAGCAAACTAAATTGAGTCGCTAATAAGCCATTTCGAACCTAAACTGTATCCATTTAAAGTTGAAAATTGCAGCAACATAAAAAATAAGACGTCACGGTACGATTATGCGACGCGGTTCAGTTTAGGTCTTCAATTGAATCGCTATAGATGTCATGGTATGGCTCCAGGTCGCTTAAGACATTTCTTATGTAACTGGATGGACGGAGAGGACGAACTAGACTAGAGGTGAAAGGCGATCCCATTGTAAAGATTGGTCAACTCAAGCATTTCATCAAGAAATTCACGTGCGTTTTATTGTTATTGTCGGTTAGTTTTTTTCCTTGTCGACCCTTGATTAGAATCCTAAAATGAAAGGAACTCAAAATTTTGGAGAAATTCACACAAAAACAAAACTAAAATACTAGATACTTACTCAATAATACTCAATAAATTGAAAAAACGGTGTCCGACAAAATATGTTCCTGATTTTTTTGCTACGTTGAATAAAACGACAATAAAGCCAGACCATACGTTCACATAAATCATCGTGTAGGATATAAAACAAATAAGAATGTAATAAAAAAATTTGAAATAACTTTTTAAAAATCAGCACAGTATTTGAAAACAAATATTTTGAATCCAAATAATGAAACATACAAATCTGAGAGCGTATTATTCGTAAATATACTAAATTGTGGCGTAATTTTATAGCTGCGGTAGTAGGGTAACCATCATTATAAATTTTAACGATGATATTCGTAAAAGTATTTTATTTTCAAATTCTTTTAAGACATTATTGATTTTACATTATAGCTATCAAAAGCTTTCATACTAAACTACCTGCTCCCTTATCCCTACTTTATATTATAAATGCGAAAGTAACTCTGTCTGTCTGTTGCTCTTTCACGCCTTAACTACTGAACCGATAGAAATGAAATTTGGTACAGAGATAGTCTAGAGCCTAGCAAAGGCCATAAGGTACTTTTTATCACGAAAAAAACATTCTAAGGGTTTGAAATGGGGGTGAGAGTTTGTATGGAAGGTTCGTCATTTTTGCAGCTAGAAGCTTGAAATTAATCATTTAGGCTTTTGATTAGATATAAATAAATTTATCGTTCAAAGTTTGTAAAAATTTACCCTTGAGGGGGTAAAATAATTATAGGGGATGAAAGTATGTATGGAAATATGTAAGGTTTCGGCTAAACCACTGCACCAATTTAAAAAAATATTTCTCTAATGGAAAGCTACGTTGACAGCGAGTAACATGGGCTATATTTTATCCCCATATTCCATACCTACCTCCGAAATAATTCTCGGGTAGGTACGGTTTTCTCACGACGTGTTCCTTCGTCGAAAAGCGAGTGTTAATTGCCTACATAATGTTTTACAAGACACTGTTACGTACGCATTGGTACGCAAACTGTTCCCTTTTTAATGTATATTTACACAATCCCAATTCTATTAAAATCGAATCGAAGTTAACCTTAATTCTGAAGCTGCAGCACCCCTTTAGAATTCCTCGAACGTCTCTCGGGGTCTTTTTTTAAAATCCCCCATCGGGTGTCTTCCGGGCTCGTTCCATTAATTTAGCTGTCAATAAGAAAGTACCGCGACTTGTACGAATCAATCCGTTCCGCTACCCCCCCCCCCCTCACCAATCTCCCTCCATTTTCTCCTGGAACGTAGCTAAGGAATGAGACTCATTTCCGCAGGCTGTGTTTCCTGTCACATAAAATTTGGATCTTTTTAAATTAAGAGAATTTTACGTGTCTGCGTTTCATTTCCGTATTGGCACTTTGTCAGCATCTTTTATCTTTATTCATTTAACTCTTTTGTAAATGGCTGAGAATAGCTTGGTCTTTAATTGATGGACTGTGTTAGTTAGTAAGTAAGTATGTACGGATAGATATTTGTGTAGATTAAATCTTGCAAGCCAATTTTATATGTACACCTACCTACGACATCAAACAACATCAACAACCCATAACGTCCCACTGCTGGGCACGGGTCTCTCCTCACTTTCGTTCGGAGGGTTAGGCCATAGAGGGGCCAGATCCGGATTGGTGGATCACCTACCTACCTCCGAAATAATCCTTGGGTAGGTACTACCTACATCGTGAGGAAACCCACATATGTACTCGACAATTATTTTGGAGGTAGGTGTTTTATCCACCAATGCGGAGCGGAATTCTGTTGTGGACTATCAGGAATAATCAGGAGACACTTTTTTAAAATAAGTCCCTAGAATAAGTCCCCTTTTAGTCTAGTTAAGATGAACTTATCAGTTTTTTTTTATTTCATTGTGTAACATGACGATCAAGTCGTTTACCTGGTAGTTAGCGCCACCTTGAACTTTGCTTTGTATAACTCGCGGCACTGCACTGCGTTCGTCACCTAGACACATCGATTCTAAAGTCTCATATGGCCAATAATTTCCCTGGAAACAGTGCCCTTCAAATCGGAACACAGTATTGTTTGCACATTACTGCTTGGCGAATGAATATCTGGCAAAGGTGGTACTTCCATAGGCGGTCTCTTGCAGAAGAGACACTACACTTTAGAACAATATAATTATTGATAGTTTGAATATTTATCCCAATAAAAATAGTAAGCGTGGTAACCCTGACCACAGATGGAATATTATATTCATGATTAAGCCAAATCTTGAATGGATTTATGATGTTAGATTTGGGAAGCGTAGATTGGATTTAGCGTATAAACCATATATTTGAACATAGAATAAATAATCATACGAGGTTTGAATTCGTAGTTGCTATGAACCGTTTTAGCGGTTGGTGCTGTAAATTATTAATGTTTTGTCCCATTCTTCTGTATGCAAGAAGAGCGAGAGAGATGATGGAGCTGGGAAATATATTTTTTGACGATTTGCTTAGTTTACCATCCTAGCAGTCTATAAAAAAACTATTTTGAATCAATTAATTCCAAAACTAAACTAAAGAGTGACAAATAAGCTTCGCCTTTTCGCCATTTGAAATGCAATCGCAGACATTGAAACCGGAAGGGTAAATAAAAACGTGGGTTGAAAACGGCAAACCTGGAAATTCGACTGGATTTCACATGCTAAACCAAGAAACATGACTTGTTTGTCACTTTTCAGTTGTGCTCTTGGTTGAATTTTAACTTTATTTTTTATTTCATCCCAGTGAAAATCTCCCGCTTCCTGAATTCGCTTTAAAACTACCTGTTTGTTTTAATAAAAACTACTGGCAAAAAGCGAAATTACTGGGCATAATCACTTTAGAACCGATGTCTCAGGGTGACGAGCGCAGCGCAGTGCCGTGCAAGATTCTGCAATGCTAAGTTCTGGGTGGCACTTTAACTGTTACAGGCAGGCGTAGCGCTTACCGCCAGGTGAACGACTTGCTCACTCAGTTACTCACTCACACTTTTAAATTTTAATAGTTAATTCTAGAATCTTCTCAAATGCCCGCATGAAAAGTTAACGAAAGATTAAGAACCCAATTTCTAGCACATTTCGGTGATTAAAATTTATATACTCGCTGTGGAGAGTGCTAATTATGCTAATATGAGAATAAAACGGATTAAAGCATATGCGAAACCTCTTTGTGAGTTTAAGCACCCCTCTGCTAGACATATTGTTACGTAGGAATTATTTAGCAAAGTCGTGGTTTTCAGAGTCGAGAGGTGAACAATCCCTTAAGAAAATAAGTAATCCTGCAGAGTACCTACAACAGACTACACAATTATCATCATCATCAACCCATGACGTCTCACTGCTGAGCACGGGTCTCCCCTCACTTTCGTGAGGAGGGTTAGGCCATACTCCACCACGGGGGCCAGATCCGGAATGGTGGATTAAGGCCTAATCCTCCTGAAGTGAGGGGAGATCCGAGCTCAGCAGTGCGCCAATATGGGTTGATGATAATGGTATGATTGTATGATTTTAAGCGGTGGTAGCCTAGTGGGAGAACGTCCGCCTTTCAATCAGAAGGTCTTGAGTTCAAATCCCAGTGCAGCCAAAACAATGTGTTTCTGATAAACATATTATGTACGTCATTATCACTCGCTTTTCGGTGAAGGAAAACATCGTGAGGAAACCCGAGAATTATTTCGGAGGTAGGTATGTTATCCACCAATCCGGACCGGGCCCCCGTGGTGGATTATGGCCTAACCCCCCTCCCGAACCCGGGGAGACCCGTGCTCAGCAGTGGGACGTTATGGGTGGATGATGATTGTATGATTTTACATTTATTGATTTTATTTACCGTTTCATGAACTATGGTCCCCCTGTACAGCTAAAATCTATTTTATATCAGGTTCCAGTAGTATTTGCAACCTGACATCGGAAACATAAAACCGTAAAAAGTACAATGCAAGCCAGAAAAGTAACGTTCAAAACTTCAAACAAAACAAACATACGCTCAAAATAACGGCCATAAATATTAAAAATGGCCGCTGGTATATTTCCGAACGACCTTTTAGATGTGCTAGCTCTTTGGGAAATTCACTGCCGACCTGATAACTGACAAATGATGGTAGTTGAGTTTTATCTCATTTACATTAGAGATGTGCGAGGCCGATATATTTAGGCGATTGTTTCGATTCTACTTCAAACGTCTCGATTTTTTTTTATTTGACTGATTGACGAGACTCAACTCGTTCACCTGGTGGTAAGCGCTGCGCCTTCCCATAACAGATACAGTGCCACCCAGAATTTGACACTGCATAATCCTGCGCGGCACTGCACTGCGCTCGTCACCCTGAAACATCGGCTCTAAAGTCTTATATGCCCAGTAATTTCGTTGGAAACAGTGCCCTACAAACCGAAACACAGTAATGTTTGCTCATCGGATCGCTAGGCGGTCTCTTGCAGAAGAGGCCTCCCACTACAAATATACACAGTCGTTATTCACAATTATCATTAATTGAGTCATTTTCGTATGCTTCGGATCGGGGATGAATTCGTCGGAATTGGATTGGAAATCTTACCGATGCTTGGGAATAGGATATATATATAGGATAAATAGGTATACTGATACGATGTTAGAGACGGAAGGTACTCGTCGATAACGGAACTCCTCAACGAGTAACAAAAGATTGATGGTGTTCAGTTTGATCAGCTCGCAGTACCAAATACGTATCAATAAAAAGATGTTCAGTTGAAACGAGTTAACGGATTTGATGAAATTTAGTAAATATTATATTACTAGCTTTACCCCGCGGTTTCACTAGCACAGATACCGTATTGTCCCACCGGAACATGCTATCGGGATAAAAAGTACCCTATTACTCAATCCTGGTTATAAACTATCTGTGTTCCAAATTTCATTGGAATCCGTTCAGTAGTTTTTGCGTGAAAGAGGTACAAACATCCATCCATTTTCACAAATTTTCGCAGTTATAATAGTAGGATAGGATACTTTAAGTACTGGAATGGAACATAGGATACTTTGTACCCCGTAAAAACTAACGGTTCCTGGGGATAATAGCTAACGCGGGTCAAACCGCGCGGCGTAGCTAGTAAGAAAATAAACTTTATTTTGAAAAACCTTTTGCACGGCAGTGCCCCCGCCAATTCAAACCAATAGAGGCATTACATTTTCCAGACAAGCTTTTAGAGTAAGCATTCGGTACTGCGAGCTGATAATAATGAGCCCAAGCAACGTCAATGAACTGAGAAGTTCCATTATATGCCTACCTTAGTGTTTATTGATTAACCTAAAATAACAGTACATCCCTCTCGCTCAGAAATACCTACTCGTGTAAACGTTAAGTATAATGATTCTACACGCTATCACATCAAGCCCATCAAGATGTCTATCAACAATACGATAATACTCTATACTCTTCACAGACCCCCCCCACCCCCCTTAAAGCTATAAATCTACCCAGGGTAACTAATGCACGCTCCAGGCCTAGTTGTGAGATATCGGTTTTTCGCCGTCAAAATAGGCTAGCGCAGGGATTTCTAATGCTTTGTTTGCACTGTGGGAGTTAACGTGCCAGTTCTACTAGTGAGATTAGTCAGTTAGTCAGAAGCCGTCGAAATTCAACGAGCGAAACGAAGTCTCCAACTAGAAATGATGGGTTGCTGAATTCGTTTATGGTTTATCAATCATTTATTGCATTATGTTATGTTTTTATTTTTGCACTCAAAGACGTACAATAAAAAAATAAAACAGAGAAATATAAGTAAAGGTACAGTGGACGGCCTTGGATTCTAAGGCCACCCATGGCCAGTTTTAGTAGTTTGTACAAGTTTTATGGGTATATCATCACATCTCAGCTCGTATCAACCCTCTGTTGGGTATAGGCCTCCTCTCCTTCACGCCACTTATTCCGGTCCTGTGCAAGACGTATCCACTGCTTTCCGACTAACTTGACAAGGTCGTTCGACCAGCGGGCTGGTGGTCTTCCTACTGGTCTGCACCCTTCTCTCGGCCACCATTCCGTCACTGCTTTTGTCCATCTGCCGTTCTCCTTTCTGGCCAGGTATGGGTATATCATTATAACTGAAAGTCAAATTAAATTACAAAATTAATTTCGTGGACGAAATAATCTAACACGGTAATAACTGCAGCTGTTTAGACGCTAGACCTCGACTATTTTCTCATGCGAGTTGTAAAAGCGAGGAACTGATCAACTAGCTCAGTCATTCGCACAGTGTAAACAGGCATAACAGACATTTTTGCGTCGCGATGTACATTTTTGTGCTGGCCTTGTATTCCATTAGGAGTATCCGTAAATCATAATATTGTAGTCGTTTGTCGGCATGAAACGACGATGGTGAGACTTGATATCTATGTCGGTAGATTATTAAGTGAATTTGAGTATTCAATGCGCAGTGGGTGCGCGAGTTCAATGTTCGTAGTGGGAGGCCTCTTCTGCCAGAGACCGCCTGGGGAAGTCCACACCTTTACCAGATATTCATCCGACAAGCAGTAGAATGCAAACATTACTATGTTCAAGTTTGAAGAGCACTGTTTCCAGCGAAATTACTGTGACTTCTTCGGGTAGGCTCGGTATACAACTCGCGCGCCTTCTGCAGGAAGACGGTTTTACAATAGCTTGGGACAGTAGGGTATACCACCGGCACATGTCGGTCCGTGGTCAGCCGCTTTACGAATCGTAATGGTGATTGCGAGTACGTACAAGCGGTGGTAGCCTAGTGGGAGAACGTCCGCCTTCCAATTAGAAGGTCGTGTGTTCACATCCCAGTGCAGGCACGTACCAATGCGTTTCTGTAGAACATATTATGTACGTAATTATCACTCGTTTTTCGGTGAAGGAAAACATCGTGAGGAAACCCACATACCTATCCAAGAATTATTTCGGAGGTAGGTATGTTATCCACCAATCCGGACCGGGCCCCCGTGGTGGATTATGGCCTAACCCTCCTCACGAAAATGAGGGAAGACCCGGGACGGTATGTTGGTTGACGTTGATGATGAAGGCGAGGCCTTATAAATTTGGATAAAGCACAAACATGTTTTAGGCAGGGAGAGATGTAATTGTAATTTATTAATATATAATACCATCATTTTTCCCAGCTTTAAAATAATTAATTACTTTACATCATCGTCCTTTTAAATTACACTACTTGTCAAGAAAAGTGGCCACATTTATAATTCTGCCTCGGTCGGAGCTTAGTTTTGTTTGTTTGTTATTCTCTGAAGTGTATAATATCTTCTCTGTTTATAAAGATAAAAAAATGAGAATCACTGGTACGGAAAAACACCTAAAAAAATATAGCAGAAGTATCATAAAATCATATTGTGGGGATATCCATTGATAACATGAGCCGATTTTGGAGATTTTCCAGCGAAATTACTGGGCATATTATGAAACTTTAGAGCCGATGTCTTACGGCAACGAGCGCAGTGGAGTGCCGCGCAAGATTATGGAATGCAAGGTTCTGGGTGGAACTGTAACTGTTATGGGCAGGCGTAGTGCATACCATCAGGTGAACGACTTGCTCGTGTTGTCACGCAGTCTAATAAAAAAAACTAAACTCAATCAGCTGTGCGGGGCGCACACAACTGTTGTGATAAAATTGACAATACAATAGTGTGGATTCGCACGCCAGGCGTGTTTTTGCTTGCCGTAACGTTATAAAAACACAAACGGGTATGTTTTAACTAGTCAACTTGTCAAAATTGCATTCACTGGTCCCTTACAATATACTTATCCTTGGTCACAGCACCACAAAGTTGGTCGGAGTAACCCATAGTAGACGGGTTAGGACATTTTGGTCACAGTGCAATTTGTTCACAAATTTTCAGATTCATACATGTGAAATATGGCCACAACAATTCACAAGATCGATAGGTAAGTATAGTATCTTCCTATAATAGCTTCTTCTATTCATCGCCAGGGAGCAAAGTAAACATAAAAGTGTCTAATTACCGTTATAGACATATAAAGAACCTATTTCGTAACTCGAGACAATGAACACAGAGCAAATTGAAGACTAACATTTGCTTGGCAACTTTCGAGACCGGCGTGATTTGGTATGGCAAGTTAGAGGAGGCAGCGGGTGACTGTGGTTTGTGACGTCATACACGATAGACCACGTCACACGTAGTGAAGGTAAAGGCTTGTCAAGAAATATGTCCCGCACGCTTTGCATATGGGGGAGCGAGAAGGTTATATTATACTCGTATCTAGAGATAATTAGTTTACAATTTTCGTAACTTTTTACAATAGAAGAACTTACAACAGCCTCAGAGCCTCAGTACTAAATAATATAAAGTTATTTTTTTGGTATATCTTTGTAGTAATGAAATCTTGTAATTACAATCAACGTTACAAATTACTCTTAGCTGAAATACCATCAGGCTTCAGGCGCTTACCATCAGGCGAACGACATGCTCGTTTCCTAACTCAGTCAAATAAATAAAATAGCTCGCAAATTCACCGAAAAAATGGATGAGGACGTCAAATTCCCACCCGCTTCCGCTTATGACTTTTCCCACCCCATCAAAGAGTCTCAACCTGGCAATGTGAAGCGCCCTCTCAAATGAAGGGTGAAAATGGCTTTTAATTGTATTTAGCGAACAAAGGGGATGTCGGGGCTGGAATGCTCGCGACAACTCTGTGATATGTATTAATTACTACGAACGCCCAGCGGCTGCACTGGCAAATGAAAAGTGTCCTGTGTTAGTGAAAAGTGTACTGTGTTATTGAAAAGTTCCTGTGTTATTGAAAAGTGTATTGTGTTATTCAAAAGTGTCCTGTGTTATTGAAAAGTGTCCTGTGTTATTGAAAAGTGTATTGTGTTATTTTATACCAGGGGTTCCTAGACGTTTTTGAAGTTAAACTTCCTTACGCAGGCTTGACTTGGGGAGAGAGCTGGTGAAAGCTTTACGAAAAATGTGATCGGGCGAGGCGAACGGAAGTTGAAAGGGAGATATAAGTTAGTAAAGACAGAAAGAGAGAGATAGAGAGTTACATTTCTTATATTTTTTTTAATATCTCTAATTAAATTTTTGTTTGAAATATTTTTTTGAAACAATTTTTTAGCTAGTGTTTTACTTCTACTATAATGTCCCAGCACACATTTAGTTTTTTTTCTTATAGACCCCTTTCAAAATGTAGCTGTTCCCAGTGGACCCCTTGCCATAATCCTATTTATTTCCAACCATATATTTTTTTTTGTCAGAAAACTGGAATTATGCGGGTAAAACCGGGGCGCAGTTAGTAAGTTATAAGACTCATACATTTTAAATAGGTACAAATTCAAATGTCAATTTCACAACGACCTTGCATTGTACTTACAAACATGCCAACGGCTATTTTCTGTTTCCCAGTAGGAAAAAGCAATTAGAATATTAATAATTACGTTTTATGGTTTTCAGCGATGTATTTAGTTTTGTTTACAATGTACAAAATATCTACAAATGTAAAAGAAAGAAATAAGTAAGAAAAACATTGATAAAAACATAAAAAAAATAAAAAATATTAAAATAAACATAATTATTATTATGATCATAACCATGGTTTAAAAAAAATGGCTGTAATATTTTCCCTTATTTTAAAAAGACTCATAATATAAAATAAGGACAGTTATTTATAAGAGTTTATCAGTTTATCACTCGCTCTTCGGCGAAGGAAAACATCGTGAGGAGAATTATGTTGGAGGTAGGTATGTTATCCACCAATCCGGTCCGGGCCCCCGTGGTGGATTATAGCCTAACCCTCCTCACGAAAATGAGGGAGAGACCCGGGACGGTATGTTGGTTAACGTTGATGATGGTGATAAAATTTAGCCTGTTATTTATTTGAGATCAAAATTTCATCAAAATCAAAAGGTAAGTAAGTATTTTCAACAACTAAACACCAAGACCAATATTATGAAGTGCAGGAGACCCCAATAAGCGCCTCCGGCTTGTCACGTCACGCCCCGAATGAAGCGTCGTCCAGTAAGAAGCTATAAAAAGTGGACATTCGATCAACCGATATTGTGTAGGGTGACCATATTTATAACTAACCTTACTATTACTTGCAAAACAAACTAAGCTAAGCTGTAAACTTACTATTTTATTAAATAATTAAAATAATAGTAAATAAATAAAAAGGTATTATAAATAAATAAATAAATAAAATATAAATAAACAGCAATAATTTTGTTTTTTGCCGCGACTAAAATTTGGGATCTTAAACATTTGTTTCTGTGTCTGTCTGAGGCATTATAGCAGTGGCGTTCACTAGAAGAGGACTATGTCGAGCAGTGGACAAACTATAGGCTGATCATAATGATTATGTCGACGCTAGAAAGCGTAAACGCTGTAATCTTGAAACGCAAAATTGTTCACCAAACTTTTTTTTTTTGTTGAAAAAAAATCATAACTCAATATCTACTCGACCTAAAAACGTAAATTTTGGATATTTAGTGTGTTACATACAAAGCTACAATACCTTGGTTATATCCTAAAGTTCCTAGGGGACGTTGAAATGTGGGTTTGTTTCCAAATATGTAAAAAAGTATTTTCGGGTCGGTCAAAGGGTTACAGCGTTTACGCTTTCTAGCGTCGACGTGTATATTAGTTCTTAAGTAAGATTCTAAGCTATCAAACCGCTTTTCAAACCATATGACGTAAAATGATTAAAAATTCAAGGAATACCTTCCTCATTCCACTGTGCCGCTTCTGTTCTGGGCCAAACCTACTTAATGGAGCAGATCATTGACTACACACGGCAATGCGGTTTGAAAATGTGCCATGCCATCCACTAATTATCGCCACGGGCCATCTGTCCAGCTGCCCGGGAATGGACGAAAATTGGCCAATTCTGCATGTGTTAGTAACACCGTCGAAAGTGAAATCTAGATGAACTAAAAAACTCTTTTCCTGGAAATCTGTACTAAGGATAAAAAATTAGGAATATGCAATCCCTAATTTTTTATCCTTAGTACAGATTCCCAGTGCCCCGCGACTTCACCCGCGATAGCTAATATCCTCCAGGAAACGTTGATTATCACGCGATAAAAAGTATTCAATGTTGTATTCCAGAACCTAAAGTATCTACGTACCAAATTTCATCTAAATCAGTAAAGAAGAAATGACAAGCAACATGGGCACTTACAATATTATTAATAAGATTCTCGATTTGTCCCTCAAATTTAACAAAGCCTACTATAATATAATAAACTAGCTGTGCCCTGCCACGCTTCGCTGTGGCACATTCGCACATTCGCTGATATGTCACTGATGAAAAAAATAAATAAAAACAATCCTTTATGCGGATTATATATCATGCTAAAATTTCAGCTCGATCGGTGTAGAACTTTTTGAGTTTTTGAAACTCGATACAAAAATAGGCTAAAATGTTCGAGATTGTAACCTAGTATGGACTCTTTATTCCAAAAATCTACTCCTTAAAGATACTAAAGTCAAAGTTTATATACAAAATAAAAAAAAACGCAAACAAAAACAATTATTAACAAATAAAAAAAATATATAACCTTTGTTTCTAGTAGTTTCGATAGTTCTCTCGGTAATTTCACTATCTTCTTTTGTTGTTTTCTAAAAATATTTCAGCATTTCGCTAAAACATATTCCATTAAATAAAAGACAGCTGTTATCTCCAACTTATCCTAAAATCCTGGAAATCCTGGCGACCCCACGCGAGTGTCCTTGCTAGGAATGAGGGTGACTTGATTAATACCTAGGGACTTGAGACCTCCCACCCTTGATTTAGTTGTATGGAGGATACAGTCTTACATGGAGGTGACAAGGACATTGTGACATTAGGAGGATCCTGGGGGGTCACCACGTACTTATTCTTATTCCATGCAGTTCATTTTAAGGCCTTAAACTGAACGTCCTAGATTGGCACCCCACACTCATAAATGACAAACGTGACATAACGCCACTCAAAAATATACTGCAGAGAATGAAAGAGAAAGAAAATGAGATGGAGCTATATAAAGTTTTTTTTGTTCTGTGTCGGCTAAAACGTCATTTTTTTACTGCATGACATATCGTCTCTGGCTCCCGGTAATGCTCTACCGAAGACTTTTACTGAAGACAGATTTTGCTAGACTTTCTTGCCACATCAACCGTATTTCTTCAGTCTATGTTTTACGTCTACCATGTAGTGTAGTGTAGTGTACGCTTGTGCTGGGCTGTCCGTGCCGCATGCCAACTACGAGAGTTTATTAGCTCTTTCTTAGGCTGGGAGGTACTGCTGAATCTTGTTACTCAAGGTTAAATATTTTTTAAGGCTTTTATTCAACTCACTTATTTCCTTGGATTACAATCGAATCTTAGTTAGGGGTCAGAATCTATGCATGTGATCGTGATGCGTTCTTATTATTATTTCATGGTCAGTATTTGTAAAATGCTCTGTTCACTACTGTGAACAAGTTTATTTGTAAGTTTGTTATTTATTTTTAATGTACATTTTCTATTTCATGTTGTTTTTTTTATGCTATTTTGTTTTCTTTAATCTTATTTTTTGTAGTTTTTTAAGTAATGTGATAATTGTAGCGCATTAGATCTCATCCGTAATGTTACAATTATTTTATCATGCAATAAATAAATAAATTTATTATAAGCACAGGACCGAGACAAATGGCAAGGTAAAGGAGAGATTATTATGATGATGATAGGCAGAAAGTGTAAATTCTAAATTTAAGAGCACCCTGTAAGTTTCCTCATTGATCTTAAGTTACGTTTTAGTTTATTAGTATTGACAGATGGAATAATCGAATAATACTATGTCCTGTTGTTTAATCGAGTTGAAATTATGCATGTAAAAGTTTAAGTATAGTTAAAAAACTAACATTCATACGCATCACGAAGAGAAATCAAAAGAAAATGAGTGAGAGAGACGAGATGTCTTGGAAATTAAAGTTAATTGAGTTAAGTTACTAGAAGTCTAGTCGCAGTAAAATCAGATCCGTTATTATTTTAGCCATCGGCTTGCGAACTATTTTCAGCTCCGCTGTTTTATGTCAAACTGTTATAGGTATAAGCTACACTCGTTTGCAGTTTAACCCTAAACTAGGATATAATTTATACTCTTATAAAGACGGAAGATTAAAGGATATCTTAATAGAAGGAGGTATGTTTAAGGTAGCTCGTTTCTGTAATGGCGAGAAATTTAAATTTCATACAGATTTTTCGTTTTATGAGTTGCGCAGTGCAGCGCCACGCAAGACTATACAGTGCAAAGTTCTGGGTGGTACTGTAATTGATATGGGCCGGCGTAGCGCTTACCATCAGGTGAACGACCTGCTCGTTTCGTTACTCAGTCAAATATAAAATAATATCCAAAATTAGATACGCATACTTTTACTAGGTATAACTGACGATTGAAATATTTAACTTCTCGGTTTGTTTTCTGTTTATTTCTCTGGACGTTATTAAATCATTTTGATTCCTTTAAATATGGCGAGGGGTTGAAGGCTGGTGCACAAGTCATACTCTTGAAGGGGTACTGCTTGGGGGGACTGGGCCAGTCTGGTTTCTCATATGTTATGTTCAATACAGCTTTTGTTTGTTTTCGAAGTTACAATCAGAAACAGTATAAGAAAAATGCCAGTAAAAAGATTGGGGGGGGGGGTTGAGGTATTATGGGGATTGAGCAAACATCAAGTTGGTACTAGTTGGGCAGGCAGACTCAAGTTTTAGTTTAACGTTGAGAATTATTAGCTCTGTGTTCTTGCTAAGTCAACGGACAAACTTGGCTACCCGCACCTCGTAAACTCACTCCTTCCGACCTACACTTATAATTCTATAGGATATTTATTGACATATTAGTGACCCGATGTAGCTCTAAAAACGAAAAAACTGTTTGAAATTTAAATTTCCCGCCATAACAGAAACGAACCACCTTAAGTGAAAAAAAAAACTGTTTCAATAAAGAGTTTATATATCCATCTAACATAATTTCTATACCAATCTGAGACTGAAAGGCCCTAATTGTAAGTGGTATAACTTATTAATTCCCAAAACCCTTCCAATTGGAAAATTCGAGATTACCTTTCACTCAAGGTCTCCTCAGAGATAACAAACTTCGTTACTCACTTAGAGGAACCTCTGGGAAGTGAAGGATCTGTCGACTCTCAACAATATTTAACTTAAGTACTTAGGTAGGGATAAGTATTCATTAATTTAATTCCCTTTTTTACCCGAATGCGCGACGCAAAGGAAGTTATTGTATCTATTAGTCCATATATTATGTTTGTTTTATTAAATACTAGCTGCGCCCCGCGGTTTCACTCGCGTTTCCAGCGAAATAACTGTACATATGAAACTTTAGAACCGATGTCACACGGTGACGAGCGCAGTGCAGTGCCGCGCAGGATTATGCAAAGCAAAGTTCTGGGTGGCTCTGTCACTGTTATGGACAGGCGTAGCGCTTACTATCAGGTGACCGACTTGCTCGTCTCGTCAATAAGTCAAATAAAAAAAACATATATTAAAAATTGTTTCGCCAATGGAAAGCTACATTATCAGTGAGTAATATGGGCTATATTATCCCCGTATTTTCACGGGAACGGAAACTACGCGGGTGAAACCACGGGGCGCCAGTAGTAATATAAAATAATCCGACATAAGTAAAATTGCGACCATAAACCACTACAGTTTCCTAGAGTTTTACTGAGACTGTGATTGCATTTTTCTTAAGTTATGTCAAAATCGTCGTGGATTAGAAAATACCCTTTGTTCCCACCGCTGCGGCGTTGAAAAGAATAATTTTTCAATTGAATCCTGCCTAGTCAGCTGCGTCATTATGGAACTGTGACTAGGCCAAATTTAAAAATATTTTTGATAAACTTGTTATGAACAGGGACCGTATTCGCTATAACAACCTAGACGTAACGCGTTACGTTAATTTTGTGTTTTCCGCTAAAGTAAAATTTCATAAAATTCATTGAAAAAGGAAAATTTCGTAAGGAAACCCAAATGTCAAAGAATTATATCGGAGGTATGTGATCGATCATTCCAAACTGGACCTACATGGTGGAATATGCCCTAATTCTCCTCACGAGTAGGAGGTGAGTGAGACCCATGAATGATGTAAAATACAAAGAAGAATTTTGTCTCAAATACGCTCCAAAATGGCGAAACGCGTTAAATATCCCGTAAAAATTAACGGTTTCTATCGGATAATAGTTAACGTTATTTTATAAACTTCCGTCTGAGCATAGTTGGAAACAGCCCAGAACTGCCAACACCTCATCTAGATAACATAGAAGCTCTCATAAATAATACTTCTCATAAATAACGAATGTTCAGCTGCGTTTAGACAGCGCAGCCGAAATAGTTCCCCTTCTGTTCTGATTTACTGTGGTATGTGCTGTGTTAACTATAAACAAATGACGGGAGTTGTTATTCTGTGGTTCAACTGCATTGGCAGGTATAGGCATTCGTCCAATTGAACAGTAATGTTGGTAGACCAAAAAGTGACGTTGGCAGTTTTGTTATTTTTTTTCTAACTTGTGTTTCTTTTTGTGTTAATGTGGAAATAGCGTGTACGAGTGTGGACAAATGGTTCGTAAACTCCAATAAATTTCAACTTGATACCTTTACGTATTTATGAGAAAGAGGGTCTTGACAGACAGACAGACGGATAGACGGACAGACGGACAGACGGACCGGACAGGCAGACAGACAGACAGACGGACTAGACAGACGGACAGACGGATAACAAAGTGATTCTTTAAGGGTTCCTTTTCCTTTTGAGGTTTGGAACCCTAAAAACGTGTAGTTTCGTGTTCTCTCCAAAGCTCCCAGGAAGTTTCAGAAAAGCATCCACCGCTAAACTAAATCGTGACATCGACTAGACTAGGACTAGACTGGCTGGGACTCCATAGTTAGACAATTAAAAAAAAAACTTGATATTCTATCAAGTATGACACTGACCCAATTGCACAAAACGTTCGAAGCCAAAACGTAAAAAAAAAAAACAAATACAGTGTGCTAAATAAAAGCTTGTAAAAAAGGTACTAACCTTTCGTAGGCGGTTTCGATTTTTTAAGGATAATCACGGACAAAACCTTGTCAACAAAAAAAAAACTGTCCAACAAAGCAATTTACCGTCAAACTATAAATTATTTTCGGGCCGCTATCCATCAAAGTCTAGTGGGACACAATGGGACAAAATAATAACACAATGATGACATTGAAAAATTGAACAAATTATCGACGAGGTGGATTCACACAAAAAGGTGACTGCGAAAGAGCATAGATTTTATTAGCCGTGAATTCGCGTAGCACAATACCGGAAATAGGGGCGTGTACATGAGGCCTATACCCAGCAGTGGGTTGATGAAGGATTATAATTATATTGATGAAGGAAGTGAGCATTAAATTTTCTTTAATATATTTTTACTAAATACAACTTCTGCATTGTGACAGTATGCATTTCAAGCATCTATCTGCCCAGTTGCAATCCTGTTTTGATCCTTGAAATTTGTATAGATATCCGTCGAGCCGTTTCGGAGCCTTTGATAGACAAACTTTCAGACAGAGAGACAGAAAAAAATTGCTGATAAGACAGCCAATAAATAGCAGTTTTCAGTAAAGTTTTGGCATTAGTTGAGAATTCACAGACAGACATTTAAATTTTATTATTGGTAGAGATAGATGCAGTTGTAGCCTAGTGGGAGAACGTCCGCCTTCCAAGGAGCAGGACGTGAGTTCAAAGCCCATTGCATACGAAATTATCACTCACTTTTCGGTGAAGGAAAACATCGTGCGAAAACGTACCCAAGAATTATTTCGGTGGTAGGTATGCTATCCACCAATCCGGACCAGGCCTCCGCGGTGGATTATGGCCTAACCCTCCTCACGAAAGGGAGTTAAGACCCGTGCTCAGCAGTAACGCGATATGGGTTGATGGTAAGCATGGTCCTCCGTCGAGATTGGGGCAAGATGCCGTCGCTGTAGCAGTCACCATCTATGATAATTACCCAAAGTTATAAATTAGCATTGCTACCCAACCCTTGGTTTCCATCATTTATTTCAAGTCACAGCAACGGACAACGGGACCTATGATTCCCTTCCCATTAACCATCAATCTTGACCCAACTACAGTAAAGGGAGTAAGATTTATGCACCGCAATCTGTTTGGTCGCGTACCTCTAATAAATCAGATTCCAACTATTTCAGAACTAACGCAGGATAATGACGAACCTAACGGGTTTAATTACAAGAAGCCGAGCTTTGTTAACAGTGTATTTTAGGTTGCTATTTCGTAGTCAACTGTTTTTGTTGCCATAACAACATGATGGCGATGATGATGATGATGTGTGTTTATGTTGTTTGCTGTTTTTGTTGTTCTTGTGTTTGTTGCTGTTGTTCTAATATTATTGTTTTCGTGTTATTTTCTTTATTGGTATGTACGGAATCTCTATAATTATAGTCTACGTATCATGTTTCGGGGCACGTACCAACGTGTTTCTTGGAAAACATATGTACCTTATTATAGTTCGGCTTTCGGTAAAGTAAAACCTCTTGAAGAACCACTTGACCGGAAATCAATTCGGAGGTATGTGATCGACCAATCAGGACCGAGCCTGTGGTGTGGTGGATTATGTCTTAATCTTCCTTAAGGCAGACGTGTGCTCAGCAGTGGGCCGATATGGTTTGATCATGCTTCATAGGCGTGTTACGTAGGAGATAATTACAGTTTGTTACATCCAAAACCATAACACCATACTCTCATGGCTTCGTTTCAATTTGCACGATGACGTCACACGATCACACGCTGCGCTCCTGACTGGCAGGGGGGGAGTTCATATCACTTTCCGATACGGAGACTCGGTTGTGGCCAAGTTAGTATCGATACTTGTTTCTCGAAAGTATCGGAGAGAACATTGCAATATGTGACCTTGCGTTTAAAGATTAGGAGGGCTAGCATGACATCTTACAGCGATTCAATTGAAGACCTAAACTGGATCTATTTTAGGTTGTAAGTGGCCGCAACATAAAAAATAAGACGTCACGGTACGATTATGCAACGCGGCTCAGTTTAGGTCTTCAATTGAATCACTATGAGATGTCATGGTAGGCCTCCAGCACACCGTATACTAAACTTGTGGGCTTGCTTCACTTAAAGTAGGTATATTTAGGTACAAGCCATACTGAAGAGGTGCAGCGCGCTACATGACATCATGCAGCACATCGCATAATTACAGCAAGTTGCATTGCGCTGTCATGTTGACACATTTTGAATCAAAAAGGTGTCAAGCAACGTCATGCAGCGCGCCGCACGGTGGATCGAAAATCGGCTTTCATAGACTTAGGGATTTCAATTTGCAAGTGCTGGATTTTTTGGCGGATATCGCTTCTATTACTTATTACTAGGTACAAAAATGAGACCCCAGTTAATTTTGCCCAAAAACGGAGGAGTTATAATTTTTTTACGAAAAATTTGTATGAAGATAGTATGAAAAATCTAATTATCTCTAAAACGGCAAGGAAAACCGTAATATCCTTACAGGTGGTTATAGTACTAATTATTTATGATCTTTTGGCATATTCCACATAAAGATCATCGATGCCGTTTTTTTTTTAAAAATCGTCGAAATATTTTTATTTATTTTTACATAATGAAACAGTTACCGTTCCTTTTTGTGTCTAATTAAAGAACATTGACATGAAGAATGGTCCAAATATTAAGAATATAATTATATAAATAAATAAAATAAAAATATTTAAATAAATAATCACTCAACTAATTAATTACTCACTCATTAATTATCACTCGCTTTTCGGAGAAGGAAAACATCATGAGGAAACCCACATACCTACCCGAGAGTTATTTCGGAGGTAGGTATGTTATCCACCAATCTGGACTGGGCCCACGTGGTGGGTTATGGCCTAACCCTCCTCACGAAAGTGAGGAGAGACCCGTGCCCAGCAGTGGGATGTTATGGGTTGATGATGAAATAAATAATATGTTTTGAATAAAAATATTGAACATTTTGATTGATATTTTAACTAAATGGAGGTTAAATATTATTATCCAATCTGGATTCTGACTCAGAAAATTGAAGTCTGACAACGAGGGTGATAGGGATAGTGACATATTTTTATGTTTTTAGGGTTCCATACCCAAAGGGTATAACGTGACCCTATTACTAAGACTCTGCTGTCTGTCACCAGGCTGTATCTCATGAACCGTGATAGTTAGAGAGTTTAAATTTTCACAGATCATGTTTTTCTGTTGCTGCTATACCAACAAATACTAAAAACCGGAATAAAATAATAGTAATAATAAACATTTAATGGAGCTCCCATCCCGTACTTGATTTGTTTGCTCGTTTTTGCTCAATATTGATAACGGCAACAGATAGACGCTTGAAAGATTCACTGAATGTTTAGTTATAGTTATATTCACTTTAAAGTAAATAATTAAATAAAAACAAAACAAATATTTATGGGGGGCTCCCATACAACAGACATGTTTTTTTTTTTTTTTTTTTTTTTTTATTTTTTTTTCCATAAATTATTGTTTTAAATATATTATAGAATTTTATTTATAGTACTTAAATAATATTTTTGTAACCTGTATTTACTTATATTATCAATAAAAATATGTTATAAATATTTTTATTTTATGGATTTTTATAATTATATTCTTAATATTTGGACCATTTTTCATGTCAATGTTCTTTAATTAGACACAAAAAGGAACGGTAACTGTTTCATTATGCAAAAATAAATAAAAATATTTCGACGATTTTTAAAAAAAAAACGGCATCGATGATCTTTATGTGGAATATGCCAAAAGATCATAAATAATTAGTACTATAACCACCTGTAAGGATATTACGGTTTTCCTTGCCGTTTTAGAGATAATTAGATTTTTCATACTATCTTCATACAAATTTTTCGTAAAAAAATTATAACTCCTCCGTTTTTGGGCAAAATTAACTGGGGTCTCATTTTTGTACCTAGTAATAAGTAATAGAAGCGATATCCGCCAAAAAATCCAGCACTTGCAAATTGAAATCCCTAAGTCTATGAAAGCCGATTTTCGATCCACCGTGCGCCGCGCCTCTTTAGTGTGGCTTGCCGCTAACGTCACTCGATGCCTTTTGCATACAAAGGTAACAAAAATGACAGCGCCGCACGCCGCGCTGCATCGTCCTGTTTCTCACTACGATAATTGATATCCGCTTCCTGGGTTGAAGAGTCACTGAGAACTAATTGACAGTGGGTTCCGTCTAAACTATTTACAATTTATATCAACGCATAGAGAGTATGTGACTCTTGCCAATTTTAATATTCCCCAACGACTGGTAATTGGCAGTATCGATTGATCGACACGAAATGTAGCTCTGACAGCGATAAAACCGCCCATCGTACTACCCTTGTTTACCTATTGTAATTTTTCTGTACTGAGTTTATTTTTGTTTCTGGTGTACAATAAAGAGTTTTCTATTCTATTCTATTCTATTCTCTGTCAATTGTTATTACTTATGTTAAGTATTTCCAATTTACAAAGTGTTTTGTTTTTCATAAGCTTTAGTGTAAAAAAAATCTGATACTAGTTTCTTATACTACCGATACGCATACTCGTATTCAATAACAAGTACCGATACTTTACCAAACGAAATGTCCCTTCTAATAACAATTTGTGCTTGGTTAACCCACCAACACCCTATGACGCCACGATACATTCAATTGCCGTAATAAAATTATAAGAGTAGGGGGGTCTAGTCAATCGACATAATAAAATTATATCGAGAGAGTTAACAGTACTCGTGGTATAGTAAAATAGTTTATGAGTAATGATGCTGAATATCCTAGCTAGGATGTAAGTGAAGAATTTATGGGGAATAAAAATCGGGAGCTCTGTTTACGTCTTTCTGGATTATATGGGAATAGTAGCTTAATGAACTTTATCTAGGACAAATATACTTTCTACCTACCATAATTTGATATAGTGAAATGGGACTTTATACTGTTCGCCTGGCTAGCTACTACCCACAAGAAGTCTGTCGCCAATTGTGATCTGAATCTGGGTGTTTCTTAGGGTTCCGTTCGCAAAGGGTAAAACGGTACTCTATTACTAAGACTCCGCTGTCTGTCTGTCTGTTACTTGGCTGTATCTCATGAACCGTGATAGTTAGAGAGTTGAAATTTTCACAGATGATGGTATTTCTGTTGCCGCTATAACAACAAATACTACAAAACAGAATGAAATATATATTTAAGAGAGCTCCCATACAACAAACATGTTTTTATTTTTCCTCGTTTTTGATAACGGCAACAGGTAAGCTTGAAATATTCACAGAACATTTACTTCAAAAATAAATAATCCCTATTCCCTACTTCTCTATCCCTACTTATATTATAAATGCGAAAGTAACTCTGTCTGTCTGTTGCTCTTTCACGCCTGAACTACTGAACCGATTGAAATGAAATTTGGTACAGAGATAGTCTAGAGCCTAAGAAAGGACATAGGGTACTTTTTAATGCGAAAAAAGCATTGAAAAGCTTTGAAATTGGGGATGGAAGTTTGTATGAAAGTTTCGTCATTTTTAAAGCTAGAAGCTTGAAATTTATTTTTTAGGCTAATGATTAGATATAAATAAATTTGGCATTCAAAGTTTGTGAAAAAAATATAGGAGTAAAATAAATATAGGGGATGAAAGTACGTATCGAAATATGTAAGGTTTCGGCTATCCACTGCACCGATTTAAAAAATTATTTCAGTAATGGAAAGCTAAATTGACAGCAAGTAACATAGGCTATATTTTATCCCCATATTCCTGCGGGAAAAGGAACTACGCGGGTGAAACCGCGGGGTGCAGCTAGTATAAAATAAATATTTAAAGGGGGCCCATACAACAAGGTACGGAACCCTTCGTGCGCGAGTCCGACTCGCAATTGGCCGGTTCTTTTTTTATTACTAACTATGAATAGGTTACTTCTAGGTAAGCGTGACCCATCGTAGACCGCACCATCGTCTAACTACAAGTGAGATAGTGATCAACCCCGAACCTAAGTATAATAATTAATAACAAACCTTCATTTCCTTATACTCATTTTTAAGATTATTCAGAAATAAATACTGCTTATTTAACTATCACAAAATGAAACAATACCGGCAGAAAAATTTATAGCAGGATACATTCTACCTATCTTCCCAAGTGTAGTGGCAATAACTCTACCCATATAACATGAAATGTCCTGTGTGTTCTCCAAACAGTCGTTTTATTGCCATAACTTATACCGTAATATATTTTCTACCGTTTTTATTTATTAGAGACAGTTTCTGTTGCTCCTCTTACATCTTTATTTGTAAATATTGTACTATTAAAGTACAAATTCGTACATATTACTTTGTGCTCAAACAATCTATGATTTTATTATTGAAGTCTTGTGTCTAAGCGAAAGTATGTCAGTATATAGATATCGATGTAAAATGACATTCTAAAATGTTTTATAATTCCGTCATCATAATTATAATTACTAACCCATAATGTTCCACTGTAAAGCACGGGTGTCTCCTCATTTTCACTAGGAGGATTAAGCCAAGAGGGCACTATCCGAATTGGTGGATAACCTACCTACCTCTGAAATAATTCTCGAGTTAGTATGTGGGTTTCCTCGAGTAGTTTTCCGTCACCGAAAAGCGAGTGATAATTTCGTACATATGTTTTACAACAAACACATTCGTACATGCCTACACTGGGATTTGAACTCACAAGACTCTCCCTGTAAGGCAGCTTTACGATTTAAATAAATAAAAATAAACCAAAAGCCTTGCTAATTACTAGGCACTCTGCACAGCATAGAAGTGGAGAAAATCACATCGATAATCGATAAGTTAGGCCTTTGACATCACTAAATCAAAGAATGGACAAGAATTAAACAAGCTGTTTGACTTTCCCTTTCTTTTAAAGTAATATCGAGATAAACCCAGTTGAGCCCGGATAGAACCCCGCAAAAATCGTTAAGCCAGTGGCCGACGAATCGGCTTAAAAACTACCCCCCACTCTTAATTGGGGGTAGCTGGACGCTCGCCAAATTACCGAGAATGGAGCTTGCTTGTTGGATTAAAGTTTTTTCAGTACTTTACACTCTGCGACTGTGTAAAAAGAAGACCGGCTGGAAAATGAAAACAAACGACGGTAAAAAGTGTTGTTTTAAAACTACAGGTTGTGTGCCACCAACATCTTTGGCTGTATTTAGGTCCTGGCGGTTAGAACTGATGACGGTCGTCCGTAGCTTTCGCTACGAAAACCGTGCGGACGCGGTCATTGCGTTGCTAAATGCACGCACGGTTTTCGTAGCGATAGTTACGGATGACTAATGGTTATTACTGACGTAAGTCGTCCGTAGCTATCGCTATGAAAACCGTGCGGACGCGGTCAGTGTTTTGCTAAACGTACGCTACGTACGCACGTACATAACGCTACGAAAACCGTGCGTGCATTTAGCAACGCAATGACCGCGTCCGCACGGGTTATAGCGAAAGCTACGGACGACCTACGTCAGTAATAACTGTCAGGGCCTAAATGCAGCAATGAGTTTAACATATCCCGATCGGGAAATTCACTTAAATTGTTAATGCGGTTTGCGGATCGTACGAAAAATGAGTTGAGTATTCAATTATGTTCACATATTAATGTCTGTTCGTTATTGATACCTCACTGTGATATATTTTAAGAACTATTTCTACATAATTTCCGCAATAAATAAATGTCATTTAATTTCCATCTCGCAAGGAGATAGTAGTCAGATATCTCACAAGATACCCTTATATTTATAACCAAACGTTTTAGAAAAATGCTAAGTTACATATCTATAGGATCATACAATCGACCCTTCTTCGAAAAATTACGTTCTGAAGCTCCGATTTTATCCAAAACAAACTAAAGTACGGTCAAAGAATAAAGCTATGTCCGGTACATACGTAATAAAATACTCTCGGCAAAGGATCGAAATAGGAGTGTAGTGTAAAACTTTTGTTTTATTTTCCGAGCCTCGGTTTTGATGAAATATTGCTTTGTAGGGTGGAGAGAATGTGGAGTTTGCCAAAATGTTATAGTGTAGGGAACTTTTATGGCTTTGCCTTTTGGGATTGACTGTCTTTACAACGTAACCTCCTTTTTAATAGCAGGCTGGAATAAAAAAAAACGCGTTACGACCCACACAGACCCGACCCTTAACTAGGATTTCGTGTATCTAGAGAATCAACGATAACCTCGTCTCACGTGCTTTTCTTTGGAAATTCCACCCATAAAGGGATGATATTGTGTTTTTTAGTTTACTTGGTGAACGATAATACTGGCAACCCAGTACGAGAGTCCGTCAAGTAAGGACTCTTAAATCAAAAACGGAAAGTCATCACGTGATTACGTAAAACTTAGTAGCAAAGCGACAGGCATCGCTGTACAAACGGTCGCAAAATATACCCCTAGAAACATATTACATACACACACACACACATACATAGAACACACAGAAACCACATTCGTATTATTATATTTTTATTATTTCTTATTGCACATTACAGAAACCGATCTCCCGCCTAGAAATCACTTAGACCAAAAACTGCAATAGGTTTGTACAAGAATTGGGATATATGTGCCCGACCCTCAAAAAAAAATTGTAGTACTCACCAGGGTTCCATGCTGTAAGATTCTTAAATGTACTTTTTAAAGACCTAGCAATGTACATTTGGTAATAGAGCAATAAAATTAAATTAATATGAGATTTAGGTACGTCTGTCGCGAGCTTGTCGTGAGATTTGTTATTATATGAGGCAGCTGTGTGCCTCAAGGCTTCTTTCTACATTACAGTTCTTTCTTAAGGTGGTTCGTTTCTGTTATGGCGGGAAATTTAAATTGCAAACAGTTTTTTCGTTTTAAAGCTACACTGGGTCACTAATATAACGAGACTGTATTTCGCGCCAACCGTAAATGATTCTTTTCGTTTTTATGTTGAAATATTTAGAACTAATGCACCGTATTGCTCAAATATGTCAATGAACCGTCAAACTGATGATTTCAGTGTTTATTGACATATTTGAGCGATACGGTGCATTAGTATACGAAAAAAACTGTTTGAAATTAAATTTTTCGCCGTAACAGAAACGAAGCACCTTAAAGACACGGACAGTTATCCCTCCACGAATGGTTAAAAACACCACTTACAAGTATTGCACTTTATCTTATTCGTTTTGTTTCGAGTTTCTTTTAACAGCTTTAAATCTTTTTGCCTGGGTTTCTGTTTCGCAAGTTTCAACTTTGCACCATCTGGGCTTGATAGGTCATAAATATCAGGAAGGGCGTAACATTGGAAGTATTTTTTTAAGGCTCCGTATCTTAGGACAGAAAACACCGATGTTTTTAACACTCACGTAAATATAAGCAATAATTAAATCTTAAATATTTAGCACAGATCTCGTAATGACTTACTGCTTCATCATAATTATCATCATCATCAGCCTATTCGTACTGCTGGACGTAGGCCTCCCAGTGAACGCCACTGAGCCTGGTCTCCAGCTCTCCTTATCCAGTCTTTGCCAGGCGTTTTCAGCAAGTCGTCACTCCACCTTACTGGCAGGCGTCCCACACTACGTTTGCCTAAACGCGGTCTCCACTCTAGAACTCGTCTACCCTGTGGGTTGTTACTTTTTCTAGAGATGTGACCGGCTCACTGCCACTTCCACTGTATCGAAACCACTAGAACCCACCGTACCCAAGCAATCTTCCGTCGATTTGGGACAAGATGGGGTCGAACTAACATTCAGCAACTCCCCCCAGCGGCGCTCCGCATTTACCTCTCTTGACCTATTTTGAGCATAACTGACTCATGAAGTTGTAACATAACCAGTTAATTACCATAATTCACTTGAAACTAAATCAAACAAAGTGCTCATCAATTTACCCTAACGTCTCGATTAATTTACAAATTTTAACGGATATTCCGTTAAATAAACCTTTACCAGATTCATCAAATTCCTCTTATTTTGTGGCCAGATTTTTACCACAGATGTTAAAGGTAGACACCGATCGCAAACTAAGCGTTTTGCACCAATCGTTGCGTAACTTTTTAACAAACTTCTATTTAGTGGGTGGTTGTATTGTAGTTGAAGGCCTCTTCTGCTAGAGACCGCCTATGGAAGTACCACACTTTTGCCAGTTATTCATCCGTCAAGCAGTAGTGTGAAAACAATACCGTGTTCCGGTTTGAACGGTACTGTTTCCTGCGAAGTAGCTGAGCATATGAGACTTAAGAGCCGATGTCTCAGGGTGACGAGTGCCCTTAAAACCGGAACACGGTATTGTTTTCACACTACTGCTTGACGGATGAATAACTGGCAAAAGTGTGGTACTTCCATAGGCGGTCTCTAGCAGAAGAGGCCTTCCACTACTGCCTATAAGCCACTATAATGTTATTGCAATTTGTTTTAGTAGCAGATTTAAAGAATAAACAGTATCGTATCGTACCGTCTCGATTTTGCCAACTTCTCATATCTATTTTGTGTGTATCTGTGGCAGATATATATTTTAACAAAGCCCTCTGGCTAAGACGTGCCAAATTAATTTTGACAGAGGTGTATTCTGATAAAACCCGTTAAATTCGAGCTCAGAACAAAGATTGGAATAACAGTTAAAGGTCAAAGATCATCGGTTCTGCAAGGGCTTTTTATCTGGTAGGTATAGCTAACTGAAGCAGGCTCATCACCTGATGGTAAAGCTCCCTCCGTGGCAAAGTTAATGAGGAGCCGACTGTAAAGCGTCAGATTGTGGGTTCGATTTTCGCGCGGGGCAAAAATTTGTGTGAATCACATGTATTTGCTCTGAGTCTGTTTGTCCATCTAACTACCTACCTGTCCTTTTTTACGTTTTCTGTTGTTTATTTTTATTTTCTTGTTATTGAATATGGATTTCTGCAAAGTAGCGCCTGATTCAATTAACTATCTATATATAGTCTTAACAAGTTCACTGCTGTAAACACAACTGTCGTGTTTTTCATAACTTGCCGCGAGTGCGGGAAAACACAACTGTTGTGTTTGTTGTATGGGAAAACACTATGGAGTGTGCAGAGCCGTACCCGTAGCTAGAGGAGAAAATCTGCTCAGCAGTGAAAGTGTTAATCTAGGTAGTAAATGTCGTTTGATTTACGAAGTTCCAAAATTCGCTGAGCCCACACTTTACACCCTCTCAGAATATCTTGATTGCGGAGTGACGAGAGAGCTAACTCAATTTTGACTTGATTTTACCTACCTTAATTTTAGAATACGGCATTGAACCTAGTCTGACGTATCCTTTGCCAGATCCGCCAAGCAGTAGTGTGCAGTAGAAATTACTGGGCACATGAGACTTTAGAGCCGATGTCTCCGGGTGACGAGCGCAGTGCAGTGCCGCCCAAGATTATGCAATGCAGGGTTCTGGGTGGTGCTGTGACTGCTATGGGCAGACGTAGCGCTTACCACCAGGTGAACGACATGCTCGTCTCGACACACAGTCTATTTAAAAAAAGTAGGTTTTAAGTTCTTCATGAATTTCAAAAAGTATACCAATTGGGTCCAATATTCATGACTTGTCCATCATCATGAACATCATTACACTGCTGGACATAGGCCTCTTCTTTATTGTGCCAAATTGTACGGTTTTCAGCTTTCCTTCCCCACGTTTGACCCAGTATGCGGACGATGTCATCTGCCCATCTTGCAGGTGGTCTGCGAACTGACCTCGTCGACCCTCTCGGATACTGTTCCGTTATTGTATTGGTCCACCTATTGTCATTCCGACAAGATATTTTATTCAAGCGGTGGTAGCCTTGTGGGAGAACGTCCGCCTTCGAAGGTAAATATGTTACCCACCAATCTGGACCGGGCTCCCGTGGTGGATCATGGCCTAATCCTCTTCATGAAAGTGAGGGGAGACCTGTGCTTAGCAGTGGGACGATATGGGTTGATGATGACGATGAATATAGTACTGTGCAATATTTTACAACCAAAGCACTCCATTTTCGCGCTTACTATCAAACGAACGACCAGAGCCCCTATTTTCTTATTTATAACGAAAACATTGACCAATTATCATACAAATAAATTTAAATGTAATTACCCAAAGCGTCAAAAGCGATCATTTAAGACAAACAATTAATGAACCATTTTGTAATATCATGGGACACGGAATATTTACCATGAAATATCGGATACTGAAAACAAATATAATATTATGCAAATAACCTGTTTTCAATAAAAAGGTTGGTGGCCTCTCAGTTCTTCCCAAATTTCCCAATTTAACGGGCAACCTATCCAATTTCTTTTCATCGGATCTATTATGAACATTTAAAAACAAAAAATAGCTGAAGAGAAAAGGGGATTCATTTTATAAATAAAATTAATAGATAGATAACTTAAGGTCGTATTTAGCAGAATTATTGTAAAGCTCGTCAGGTTACTTAAGTGTAGGAAACCGTAACATTTGCACGGAATCGGGAATCGATCAAAAACCCATGCATACGTTGTTAAAACAAATAAAAAAGCAATAAGCATCCATTACACAAACCGAAGGCCTTCAGTTGAGGTAAATAATAACGTGCCGATAGGAATTTTTAGGTAAAATATTGCCACATCATGTGAATAGAGAGCGAATTTTATAAGTTCGAGGGAGATACGCTATTGAAAAAGAATATAACAATTTAGGAAACGAAACTGTCTGTCTGTAAGTTTTCGCATCATGGCAAAACTACCGAAGTGATTGCAATGCGATTCCTTTTAAACAACCGATATTTTTTTTTGTATTTGACCGTGTGCCGTGGCGAGCAAGTCGTTCACCTGATGGTACGCGCTAAGCCTGCCCATAACGGTTACAGAGCCACCCAGAAATTTGTATTACATAATCTTGCGCGGCACTGCACTGCGCCTGTCACGCTGAAGCATCGGCTCTAAAGCAACGAGCTATTCAACGAGTAGAAACAGAACTATTCACAAATTACTGTTTGTAGACGATGTGGTATTAGGCGTAAGACAGATCAATGCAGAGCAGCGTACGAAGTGTAGCGCGGCGCTGTCAATTTGAAACATTTTTTTATGAAAACAGCACCGAATGACTTCTTTTGTCTGGCTTGCTGCTTATGCGATTAACAGATCAACGCAACGCAACGCAACGTACATTTTGTATATTATGACAGCGCCACGCAACGCACGTCGCGCTGCATGGATCAGCGGGGCTATGCAGCACTCGTATTGAAATGACGAGTCCCGTGACAATTAAACGTCAAAATGAATCAAACTCGAGCTGATCCGCACCGTGCTGCATAGCCCCGCAGTGCCACTGGGCTTTGATGGGAAACTGTCTTACCTGTCTTACTGTCTCTACCCTGAACGAAGTCGCGGATAAAAGCTAGTTGCCACATAGTGATGAAATTTTATCTAAAAAATTGTTATTTCTTTCAGGTTGTCTAATATAAATAAATGGTTTTTCTTTCATTTCGGCTATACGTTCCATTAGGATCGTTCGGTTTTACAGATCCGCGCCTAAAATATGTTCTTCTCAAAGGAAAATAAGAAAATACAGCTAGGTATTAACCTAGTAGGTAACGAAAACTAGTAATAAAATTTAGACCTGATCGTAATTCCTCGGAAAACGCGACTCAGGTGTGCTATCCCGATTACGAATTCATATTTAACGACGTAGACGGAGGTGTAGGTAAGGCAGTCAGGCGGGTTTCTCGGTACTGTTTGGACTGTTATATAATGTGGGAAGTTCCTTTGTAAATCTAATACCAATCGTAAGCAGGGATATAATGTATTTTTTATTGGAAAATTGCCTTTTATCTAATATGTACCAAATATGTATATAAAGGGTGTGTACACGCGTAAGAAACGAAACTGTTCCTGCTTATTTGCCTCTCATTCCGACCCGTCAATTTTCTATGTCGAGCAAAGACCTTACCTTCTTCTAATCACGTCGAGGCCTTGTCGAAGCATAATGGAAGTAGAAAAAACTTTCATGAAATACTCTTGATTATGGTTACAGTCTTTGGTCAAACTGAGAACTGAGAAGACATGTCAATACAAAACTTTTATTATACAAAGACATCTATGATGACCGAACTCTTTGTCTTATTTCAATTAACCTTCATGTGTCAACTCTAATGTGACGGTTGAGCGTAACAGAAAATTGTGACGATTGCTATATTTTTTTTCCTGTACGTCGATAAAAAAGTTTCCCTTCGAAATTATACAAATATTTTCTACATGTATCTTTATGAACAACTTAACAGCCCAAGTGTGGCCAACATGGTGGCATTAGATATTGACAATTCAACATAGTTGCATTGAAATGAATTTCAATCCTTTAATATAATAGAATTGAGTGGAGTGGAGTAGAGTAGAGTGGAGTGAAGTGGAGTGAAGTGAAATGTGAATTGAAGTTAACTTGAGTAGGGTGGAGTAGAGTAGAAAGCTTTTCATCTTTTTTTCACTCACTTTTTATAATTCTGGTTTTAATTAAAATTTGTTGTTTGTTGCCCCCTACTGCTGCTGGTTCGTGTATTTTGTTGTGCTATTGTGTCAAAACAACATAATTATTGCTTAGCTACATTACAAATATTCACAACAATGTACCTTCATTATAGCTCAAAGTGAAGAAAGAAGTAGAAACCTTATCTAACTTATGGCTAATCTTACACAGAAACCCTAATAAATTATATCACTTAGATAAAAATCAAGGGCATTCATATTTAATCACTTAAATTTGGTTACCTTAAAATTTATACAAACCCGACACAATAGATTTCCGTTCGATCCAATTCTAAAGGTATCTGAAAATGTTCTCGAAGTGAACTCGAGATAAATCCATACAAATTGATATGCCCCTAGACAGGGGCGTAGTCAGACGAAGAAAATGGGGAAGCGGTAATCCCCATCGAAAACTGCAAAAGTAAGGTACAATCAATATGCGGAAATCCATATTCAATAAGAAGGAGTGAAAATATATTATATCTCTTATTCCGCCTTAGCTGTCAGATGAGTGTAAGATAAGATAACCCCTTTAAACCCAACCCTCCCGGACCTTTATAAACTGTACGGGTATGGGAGTCGCATTGTAATAATATAAAATACTAACTGCGCCCCGCGGTTTCACCCGCGTAGTTCCTGTTCCCGCGGGAATATTCGGATAAAATATAGCCTATGTTACTCGCTGTCAATGTAGCTTTTCATTAATGAAATAATTTTTTAAATCGGTGCAGTGGTTTAGCCGAAACCTTATATATTTCGATACATACTTTCATCCCCTATATTTATTTTACCCCTATATTTTTTTTTACAAACTTTGAATGCCAAATTTATTTATATCTAATCATAAGCCTAAAAAATCAATTTCAAGGTTGTAGCTTTAAAAATGACGATGTTTCCATACAAACTTCCATCCCCTATTTCAAACCCTTACAATGCTTTTTTCGCATTAAAAAGTACCCTATGTCCTTTCTTAAGCTCTAGACTATCTCTGTACCAAATTTCATTTTAATCGGTTCAGTAGTTTAGGCGTGAAAGAGCAACAGACAGACAGAGTTACTTTCGCATTTATAATATAAGTAGGGATTGTAACATAACTTATGTTGTGTCTGAAGATCAACTCAATATTTTGATTGGAGAGCTCTGAGTTCATTTTCAACGACATTTGCATTGGAATTGAAGACTTCCATTATATACATTTTATGTGTATCGGAAAACCATAAACGCGGCGCTGCTGGTGAAATTTGACTTCGCAGTTTTATTTGAATAATGTTACATTAAACATTGCCATGCAACACGACACTACAGTTATTGGTAGCAAGTTGTGATATAAGGTTTACTTTTAATAGTTATAATTAATCATCGCCTGTCACTTTCATCTTGAACTGTGATTCTCATTGTGATCCCCTACGTTGGGCCTGATTACGACCCTGGTCTAGAACTTGGAAAGTGCCAAATCCACCTGACAGCAATAATGTCTAAATCGGTGTCACCGGGCGACAGAGAGAGAAGTTTCGACAGCCTACAAACTTAATGTTCGAGGCGACTGACGCGCGGTGCTAAAAAAGGCGATTAGAGAAGCAGCGCTCATGAGCGGCAGCGGGCGCGGTTTCAAGCTTTGCTTTTTTTATAGAAGCGTCAGAGATTGTTGAAACTAGCAGTTAACTAATCAAAACGTGTTCGTTGCTCTTGAGCTCGTAGGTCAAGGGTAATGAGTATAAAGTTCAGATGACGAAAAACATAATATAATTTAACAACTTTCATTGTATAAATGAGGCTGTTCACCACCTGGTTACCCATTTTAAAGAAAGAAATCTGCCCGCGAGCCCCTGTTGGGGCGTTCCGGCAAAAGTCATTGGGATGTCCTGCCCCATTCAAATGCCCTGAATGGGAATTTCTATTCTGGGACAAAAGACAGCATATCAGCCATTAGCTCCAGTGAGGGCGCAGCGAACGTTTACAAAAAAACCATATCGCTGACACTCGCAACCCGCCCTTACCTCCCGATTGATACATTGAAATGTTTTAATTTCCAGATAACTTAAGCTTACCTTTGAAGCGAGTTTCGGGTCCGTTGTTTTTGTCGACTTTGTGGCAAGAATGGGCAAGTTACAGCAATATCTGAAAGCAATGGAGTCTGTTACAAAAGGTTAATGGGCGAAGTTCTACTTTGATCAATACCATTGTTCATCTTTTGAGTTTTTATGTGTTAACCATTGATCACATTGTAACCTAACAACCACAATTATGATAAAACGGCAGCGTATCCTTTGCATTGGCATAATCCTGCGCGGCACTGCACTGCGGTCTTCATCCTGAGACATTGGCTCTAAAGTCTCATATGCCCAGTAATTTCGCTGGAAACAATGCCCTTCAAACCGGAACACAGTATTGTTTGCCCACTACTGCTTGGCGGATGAATTACTGGCAAAGGTGGTACTTCCTCAGGCGGTCGCAATTCAATTAATGTTGACGCAATTCGGACCACGGCGTGAATCGCTCAAGTGTTTCTTATGACCCGACTGCGCCAGAAAGAGGCCTATGTTTTTCTAGAGGGTGATTTCGATTAATAGGTATTAGACAGTTTGAAAATCAGGAATATTTTAAAGCATCTACGTCGTAGTAGTAAAATAACTAGAAATTTTCTGGCATTCGATTTGCAAATATATCGGTTCGTAGGAACTGCTGTGTCGGGTGATCGACACTTCAATTCCTGGTGTGAATATTTTATTTCGCGCTTTTACTGTTTCGTGAAGAAAGTCAAATACTTTCCGTACGTAGTAGCTACTTATTTTGGAAGGTAAATTGGGTTTGACGCAAAGTGAAATAAAAAGTGGGTCGTTGAAATACAAAAAATCTATATTAATATAATAAAAGTACTACATCTACTCTGGTTTGATTATTTTCATCATCAACATCTTCATCCACCCACTGCTGCGCACGGTTGGTCTCATCTCACGTTTGTTATGAGATTGAGGTCATAATCCACCACGGAAGCCCGGTCCAAATTGGTGTACCACATACCTCCGAAATAGTTCTCGGGTTTCTTCGCGATATTTTCCTTTACCGAAAGCGAGTGGTGGTACTAAAATGCATTTATTGCAAAGAAAAACCAATTAAAATAAAAAAAAAACATAATAAGTAATTTAACCTAAAAATAGCCTTAAATAAAAGCTACACTAATCTAATCGTAGTGATACTTAAGTAGTTACGTACATTTTATGTTTTAGAAGAAATAGATTGGTACGTGCCCACACTAGAAATTGAACTCACGACCATCTGCATGGACTGAGGTCGTTTTCTTACTAAGCTATCAGTACTTATTATTATTATCAGCCACAGTCGTCCCACTGCAGGGCAAAGGCCTCCCTTACCCTCCTTCCATTCCTCTCGGCCCACAGACTTCTGCAGCCAGTCCTTCCAGAAGACGTCCACCTCGTCCCCCCATCTCCTTCTGGGCCTGCCGCGACGTCGTCTAACATTGTGCACACATTATATCAGCTCTTAATTTATTAAATTTTCTTGCGCCAACCAAAATTAGTACGCTCTCCAAATTTATTTCCTTCCATAGAGGTTTAACCATACAATTTCTTTGTTTGCAGATGATTCAGGAAGAAAAAGACACATAATATTTCTGGTAAGTTATAAAACACAAGCATAATATAAATATTATATATCCATATCGTCCTACTGTTGAGCACCGGTCTCCCCTCACTTTCGTGAGAAGGATTAGACTAAAATCCACCACGGTGGCCCGGTCGTGATTAGTGGAGAACCTACCTAACTCCAAAATAAATCTCGGGTAGGTGTGTTTCCTCATGATGGTTTCCTTCACCGAAAAGCGAGTGATAATGAAGGAAAACAATTAGCGTTAATTGACCCATCTAAGCCACCGTCCGATTTCCTAGTTACTCCTCTCCGTGCATGGTTGTCTGGAAGAGATCGCTCTGAGCGATAAGACCGCCCATTGTGACACTAATTGTAAAACTTGTTTTGTTCTAGTTTTTAAGTTTTCTTTGTTCTGTGGTGTTGCAATAAAGAGTTTATTTATCTATCTATCTATATAAGACTCATATAATTACGCAATATACAATTAAAAGGCTATTTGCTAAGCTGGCAATCCCTAAAGATCAACATATCAATGTTCCGGTATCCTCAACTCGTTAATTGCTTGATCGGGACTTCAAACAAGACTAATTTGATACATCGATGTTCTAGATTAGGTGGGAACATGCTGATAGATTTGGTTACTCATTGAAACAGACGATGGAAATTTAACACGCCCAGATTATTATTTATTTGGCACAGGAAAATGCGCACGTGAGATCAGATAGAACATCATCATCATGAACCTATATTGGCCCACTGCTAAGCAAGGGTCACTTTTATGATAAGGATTAGGCCATATTCCACCACGGGGGCCCAGTTTGGGTTGGATAACACAATAAACATAAAGACATAACAAGCAAATAGCTTCAATATATGAAGGTTTTTAAATGGTTTTTAGAATCATACATAATTAAGTAACTTAGCTATGGTACACTGCATTCTTTCCGAATAAAATAAAATAAATAAATAACTTTAGGCTATAAGTTTCCTCACGATGTTTATATAATTAGCAGTAATAAAATCTGCCATTATCTCCCAGGCTATACTATCTCATTTCTATCGTATACGCGTACTGAATACTAAATGAGAGGCTATAATTACGTTAGCTAAGGGATTGATTTGATTAATCCTTAATTATGGAGAAAAGTAGGTATTTAAATACAAATTGAACTTTATTTAATTTAAGACCCAATAATGGAATTAAGTGAAATTATCTCGGATGGAGTATTTATTCAAATGGGTAGGTACCTACTTGCCATGTACTATAAGATAAGGGGTATCGTAGGGGTACCACGCCTCAAAATTTATTTAAAACTAGCTGCGCCCCGCGGTTTTACCCCCGTAATTCCCGTGGGAATGCGGAGATAAAATATAGCCTATAGCCTTCCTCGATAAATGGACTATTCAATACAAAAATAATTGTTCAATTTGAATCAGTAGTTCCTGAGATTATATAGCGTTCACTCTTCAGCTTTATATATTAGTACTAGCTGTAGCCTGCCACGCTTCGCTGTGGCACATTCGCACATTGGCTGATATGTCACTGATGGAAAAAATAGATAAAAACAATCCTTGATGCGGATTATATATCATGCTAAAATTTCAGCTCGATCGGTGCAGAACTTTTTGAGTTTTTGAAGCGTACACAAACCAACATAACACTCGTATATATAGATATTAGTATAGATAAGGTTATCATTTTGTAGTGGTGGGCCTCTTCTGAGAGACCGCCTGAGGAACCTGGGGAACCTTTGCCAGATATTCATCCGCCAAGTAGTAGTGAGAAAAGTATATTGTGTTTCAGTTTGAAGGGCACTGCTTCCAGCGAAATTACTGGGCACGAGACTTTAGAACCAATGAACGGTTCAATTGTGTTCGATTTCCGCACAGGGCAAAGAATTATGTGAACCACGGACATTTGTTCTGAATCTGGGTGTTTGTAGGTCCATGGTTCTCGTAGTTCCTGATTACCTAGATACAGGGAATCCTAGGGGATCATTATATATACATGTGATCGTGACGCGCGTACTAGGTATTGTAAACTCCGATCTGATGAAAATGAGCAGTTCCGATATCTACCTTCCGTCTGTATCGTCAGATCTGCTCGTCTGCCATCGAAACGTGACCGATATTCAAAATTTCAACTTAATTCAACTCAATAAAGGGAACTCGTCTCTTGTGTATTTCTGAATTATTCTATTCTATTCTATTCTATTCTTTTCTATTCTATTCTAAAATATCTACACAAACATAATAAATACCCTTAGTTGCGACCAAAAAGCCTTCTTTTAAACCATAATTTTTGCTAAAACGTATTTCATGTTTCAAAGGCAATATCTAAAGTAAGCCATCTTAATAAATTTCTGATAAAAGGATCGAATGTTACCATTATTAAATTTATACCTTGAAAAGTGCTAAAAAGTGCTAAAAATTTAATATTCAGATGGTCCATCAGCGAATCACAATAAAGTCTTATAAAAGTACCCTTTCTCAATATTGAAACTGGTTTTTAGGTGAATCTGTAAGGAGATTAACACGTTGACTGCTGAACCGGTTTACTTTCGTGGGCACTTTTGCGAATCTTCACGCAACATATGTGTGTGCGCTGGCATTGCGTCGTAACTGAACTCAATCAGCTGTGCGGGCGCACGCAACTGTTGAGACAATATTGAGAATACAGCAGTGCGGGTTCGCACGCCAGGCATGTTTTCGCTTGTCGTAACATTATAAAAAAAAAAGTGTGTGTTTTCGGCAGTCAGTGTGGTAAGAATAAAGGGCGCACCAGCGCTAATCATTAATGGACAGGCATCTTAGATGTAAGTCTCTTAGTTGTTTTATCTAGACCTAGTTTGTAAGACCTAGATGATAACTCAGAAAGACCGGGAAAGGCTGGAACCGCTTGAAATGTGGTGTTGGAGGCTAATGGAGAGAGTAACTGGTTTGTGAATCTCCTTCTAGGTCTGCCTCTTCCACTCTTCCCTTCTACTTTCTCTTCTATGGTTTTTTTTATATTCTGTATTTTTTTTTGTTTTTTTTTTATATTTCACAGGAAAATTAAAAAAAATCGTTGAAATCCAATTTAAAATAAGATTAGCCAAAGTTAAAAATTAATCTTATAAGAAGAATCAATACAAACCATTATCAGTTTCTTCTCTAAAAAGGGCCAAAACCCTAATCTTGAAAAAGCTTATCAGCTTATCTGATAACCCCTCAAAATCACCCTTTCTCAAAAATTAAGATGATGAAATATATATATATGAGAGGCAACGTCCAACTGACAGACAACGCTGAAGCTAGAATGTAAATTAAGTATACTCCTTGTACATTTCTATTGTTTGCTAAAGAATAAATAACTTAATGTAGAAACGTTGGACAGTAGCTTAATTTTGTTAATTTTTGTGCTATATCAACCCCTCAGGGGAGAAATATTACAAAATACAGGTAACATCTGCTCTAAAAACTACTTTGTTGGTTTTTGTATCTTTGTAACTATAAGGGGTGAAATATCACAGAATCGTACTGTCAAACGAGTCCAATAGTAACACCTTCTCTAAAAACTACTTCACTTACCGATGGCATTTTTAAAAGATTTGAATACCCCTTGAAGGGGTACAAAGCTACAAACCCGAGCATAGCTGCGGGTTACATGTAGTCGAGTCTAAAAACAACTCTACCCTTCCAATGGGCGGTAAACAAAGTTTTTAATCCGCAAAGTGTCGAACTTAATTAAAAAGTTGCCCTCAGTTCTATAACTTATCTCCAGAGGATGTTGCCAGACCAGATTATAGACACAGAGTATAAGACAGTGAGCCTTTTTCACACATTTTTCTTTTTTTTGTATGTTTCAAAAATTGTGTCCTTAGACTTTATAACAAGAGATGGAATAGAACATTCTTTATTATACACCAAAAATATACATAAAATGACAAAAGCAAGCACAATGCAGTCAGTTTCAGAAAAGCGTAACATCTCCAAACTTCTAATTTAGCTTTACGCGTGAAAAATACTAAAATTTCGAGTAGAATAGTAATTTGAAACCTTAAAAACATTCAGCAACTTTTGTTATTGACCGCGCAATGGGTGGTCTTATCGTTTAAAGCGATTTCTTCCTTGTGTTTTGGGTGATAGACATGATAAGATAATTAAGTAAAGACGATGCTGTCTAGACGCCTGAACTGCGCGGGATGTTTTTTCGAATCATAGGGGTTGATTCATTGAATCGCTACAGGGGATGATTCACCTCTTGATGCCTTGTTGTTTAGGGAAATACGTAACTGACTGATTAGCTGCGATATAACATTAATAGATTCTGTCATTCATATAATCTGTCATGTAGAATTTGGCGTTTAAAAAAATCGAATCAAATATTTTTTTTGCAATTAGGCAATAATATTGCAAAAATACCGTCAGACAACCTTTGGATGAGCGGAAACGAAAGAAAAATAGGAACAGGAACAGCAATAGTAATAGTGAGAAGGTACCTAAATAACTATAGGTACATGTTCCAGTAACCAAGATTTCACATTTTTATAACCCATATCGTCACACTGCTGAGCACGGGTCTCCCCTCACTTTCGTGAGAAGGATTAGGTCATACTCCACCACGGGGGCCCGGTGTTCGAACACGGTGTTAGGACCTGGTGCCTTAGAATAAAAATTAAAATGAAATTCTTTCAGTCGTGCTTCTTATAATAAAACAAGAAAAATATGGCGAGCCGCTCGGAGAATAACAGGTGGTCATAATATGGCACAGCTCAAATATAACAGTACGACAAGTGAAAGTTCAGTCGAAAATTGACAGAATCTGGAAATGTCAGTAGGGTTTAGAAATGCGAGATTCTACTGATTGGCGTATTTTCGAAGCGCTAAAAAATAAAAATATATCAAATACGATCAACTTAACTAATGAGTAACTGATTTTGGTTTGAGTTTGAAAAAGGAAATTTC
Source organism: Campaea margaritaria (assembly GCA_912999815.1). Lineage (NCBI taxonomy): Eukaryota > Metazoa > Arthropoda > Insecta > Lepidoptera > Geometridae > Campaea > Campaea margaritaria. Next base: position 2,658,050 of record OU538814.1, read on the forward strand.
CCTTTCAAATGGTGATTCATGACTGAATCTCGCACAGGAAAGGGAAACTCCATTAACTCTACCAGCGCTTCGAAAATACGCCAATCAGTAGAATCTCGCATTTCTAAACCCTACTGACATTTCCAGATTCTGTCAATTTTCGACTGAACTTTCACTTGTCGTACTGTTATATTTGAGCTGTGCCATATTATGACCACCTGTTATTCTCCGAGCGGCTCGCCATATTTTTCTTGTTTTATTATAAGAAGCACGACTGAAAGAATTTCATTTTAATTTTTATTCTAAGGCACCAGGTCCTAACACCGTGTTCGAACACCGGGCCCCCGTGGTGGAGTATGACCTAATCCTTCTCACGAAAGTGAGGGGAGACCCGTGCTCAGCAGTGTGACGATATGGGTTATAAAAATGTGAAATCTTGGTTACTGGAACATGTACCTATAGTTATTTAGGTACCTTCTCACTATTACTATTGCTGTTCCTGTTCCTATTTTTCTTTCGTTTCCGCTCATCCAAAGGTTGTCTGAAAGAAATCGCTCTAAGCTACAATACCGTGTCCATTGCCCTTTTGTTTGCATTATTTTACGAATTTTCGTTTTCTTTTTGGTGTGTTACTAAGAGCTTTTCTATTCTATTGTATTCTAGCTAATGACAAAATTCTAAATATTTTCCAGGGTATAAAGTATTAGATTTTAAAAGCCAATCTCTATGCTGAACTGTTTTTGAGGAGCCATAAACTAGTCTAGACGTCTGGATGTAACTCTAACATTGGATCAGGGACCTTAATAACAGGTAAGAGAGGTCTAGGGCTGCCTCTTTTGCAAGATGGGAATAACAAAATAAAAATAATTGGGTGCAATTGTTGGTGTCAATTCCGTTGGCACATATTAAAACTAAAACTTATTTTGACGTCTCTAAAGTTATTGCCATCTCTTTTGTTTTCATATCGTTGAAGTGACAAATCATTTGACAGGTCTAATCTTAAATTTAATTTAGTTTGTAAGAATTGAGTTGGCACCAATTTCTGTTTTTTTTTTTTTTAGTTTATTTCACAAAATGCACAGATCTTAATTTAAAAATAAATAAAAGCTTATCGATAGGCCTTACATCTTATGATGGATTTACTTTATATAACCTAAACTTGACAAAAAAAATCTAAATGTGTGCTGGGACACATAGAAAAAGTAAAAGTTCAACTAAAAAATGAATTAAAAAGAAATTCATAAAAGATATGTAAAAAAAATATACGAAACGTAACTCTCTCTCTTTCTATCTTCACTAACGTAAACCTCTCTCTCAACTTCCGTTCGCCTCGCCCGATCACATTTTTCGTAACGCATTCACCAGCGTACTCCCCAAGTCAAGCGTGCGTAAAGAAGTTTTACTTCAAAAAGCAAAATATATGCATCAAAATATACTCATTTACTACACTTGCCCCAAGGCTTTACCCGCGAATTAAAAGTATCAATTATGTAAAACAGAGGAGTACATAATAATTATTATAACAATTTCATCAAGTATTAATTACGGAGTTGGGTGAATACTTTTTTTTAAAGTAAATTATGTGTGTTTACACATAATTTACTTTAAACAAAACTCACATTAAATTTCGGCATTAATATTAATTGGATTGGAAGCAATTTCATAAGGTAAACAAAAGGCATTTACCGTTCTCATTATTTGTCGGTGACACCCCTAGTGAATAGTAAAATGCTTTCTTTTACGTTTGTATCCGAGAGCGTTCCTCGTGACATTTGCTCTCGAGGTAGTCCACGATAAATAAAATCACTGAAAGGTAATAGTGCGCACTTAACTAGTGACACAAGAGTTTTTTTTTTCATATGACCGTGTAACGGGACGAGCAAGTCGTTTACCTTATGGTAAGTGCTCCGCCTGTCCATAACAGACAATCGTGTGGTCTAGACACACAATTTTTTTTCTTCTTTTCAGTTACAGAACCCTTATGGTGGTTCGTGTCTGTTATGGCGGAAATTTAAATTTCATACAGTTTTTTCGTTTGTAGAGCTACATCGTTTTACTTATATAAACAAGACTGTATTGCGCGCCAATCGTACATAATTCTTTTCGTTTTTATGTTAAGATATTTAGCACTAATGCACCGTATCGCTCAAATATGTCAACAAACCGTCAAACTGATGATTTCAGTGTTTATGTTGATAAACACTGAAATCATCAAATATGTTGATATTTGAGTGATACGGTGCAGTAGTGCAAAATATTTCAACATAAAAACGAAAAGAATGATTTGCGGTTGGCGCGAAATACAGTCTCGTTTATATTAGTGACTTGATGTAGCTGTAAAAACGAAAAAAAACTGTTTGAAATTTAAATTTGCCGCCATAACAGACCTTAAAACTGTACACAGAACACAGTAATGGTAAATGTTTAGTAGTATAGATAGTAGTTAGATACATTACCATTAGTCGATACATCGTTCTGTTTGCTAAAGCTAATATTACGAATTCAATAATGATTTCAATGCAGCATCTAATTACTGAAGCGCACTTCAGTCGCGCTTCCTTGTGCCAATCACAATTGCAAAACACTATGTAAATTTACCATTCAAATGTATGTGGGGTTACCAGCTCACCGGGAAATCTGTGGAAAATAATCTAAAAACGTCCGAAGTTTCCTAAATGCTATAATTGCTAAGATTTATTTCTATTTGACTGAGTTACGAGACGAGCAAGTCGTTCACCTGATGCTAAGCGCTATATCTGCCCGTAACAGTTGCAGTGACACCCAGAACTTAGCATTGCATAATTTTGCGCGGCACTGCACTGCGCTCTTCGCCCTGAGACATCGGTTCTAAAGTCTCATAATAATATGCCTAGTAATTTAGCTGTTATAAAAAAAAGAGTTTTCTATTCTTTTACATGATGAAACAGCGTAAAAATAAGACTGAAGTACTTATTGAAAGGGAATTGGTTTCAGCACACAATATTTGATGAAATTTAATATACAGATTCTTCAGGACCTGGAATATAACATAGAATAATTTAAATCCTGTAATAGCTGACGGTTCCTGTGGGATAATAATTATGGTGCAATATAGCTGCAATAAATTTATTGCTTTGGTGACTTTATTTTTTCTAACATGGCCACCCTAAACGCACATTACGTATTCCCTTATAAAATATAAATTGAATCTTACAAAGGAATAATTTAGTACAAAGAAGGAATTAGTAGAACTCCTTACCCGATATGCATAATACATGATTAAGTCTTAATTATATTTATTTAAGTGACCTGAATAACTTTATCAAAACTTTTTGAGATATACCTACCTTAATTGAATTTTGTAATAGTTTTGAACCAACTTCTTTTTTAATTAAGTACCTAGTTTATTATTAATATACATATTTCCGTACAAACTTTCATCCTCTATTTTTATTTCGTCCAGTGTGACACTAATTGTTAAACTTGTTTTGTTCTAGTTTTTAAGTTTTCATTGTTCTGTGGTGTTTCAAAAAAGAGTCTATCTATCTATCTATCTATATTTAATGAAAAGCTTAAAAAATAATTTTCAAGATTCTAGCTACAAAAATGACGAAACTTCCATACAAACTTTCATTCCCTGTTCGCGCCACTTACATTGGCACTCATAATACCTTCCTACCTTCCTATTCCTATCATTTCTTGGCGACTATCTCTGTCGCTCATATCGTGGTATCCACGAGAAAACTGCTTGCCGCCGCAAGTAGTCTGCGATCGACCCTCGTCCTTCGCGGCTGCCGCTCTCGCCGAATCCAAAGTACTGGATCTGCTGCTCCTCTGTGGTGGTCCACGTGAATTCGACGCGCAAATATAAACAAAACCCGCTATAAACCCGCCGCGTAAACGCTCCTTGCCGACACGCACCAACCGCCAAAAATACAGTCCACTACATCGAACGTCATAACATCCTGAAGGAACAAGCAGCTTGGAGACGGACCCGAACCGAGGTGATTGCAGTTGCATGGAGACCAGGTTAGTCGCCAAGTTCCTTTGTACTACTCTTCTACCAGCCATCCTTCCCCCGCCATTGGAGGCGCGCTCAGCCTATACAGCTTAGCTGCCGCGCTAACATATTGTTGGTCCTCCGCCGCCGGATCTTCTCTGGTCCTCCCGCTATTCTCTGGCCCCTCTTAGGCCTCATATAGTCCTCTTTATAACCGCCCGCAATTTTATATTGGTATTTTTACCAACGATAATTTCCTATAATTATCGTGTTCCCGCCCGCAATTACAGTTCAGATAGTACCCTGTACTATCCTACTACGCTCTTATATACTTATTTCGTGTATTCCGCATTCCTAAATAGTAAAAATAACGATTTTTCCGTAATTCTTAATTTTTATTAAAAAGTGAAGGTATTCCTAACGACCGCCCGTGCGTCTCCATGTGGGTATTCAATACGCCGCGCGCGCGACAGGTAAATGCTGTAGGCAGTTGCAGTAAATTAGGAATTTCATACTTTATCTAGTTTTTTATACTTTGTTAAGATCGCTATGGCTACTCGTTCAAAAGACAAAGATAGTGAAGTATACGAGGACGCAAAAGCGCTCGATACGTTACAGATCGAACGTTTGACCTTGATAGGTAAACGTGACATTATATTTTCCCGCTTACAAGATATTTTTAACCGATCTTTAAAGGCTTTCACTGATGATACTGAAAAGGATTTATTTCTATGTGGAATGATCTCGTTAGACCGTTTACGCTCCGATTTCAATGAAATTGTGAACAAATTAAATGTCACCGAGTTGACTCTCAACGCTTCGTACACGGTAAACTACCAATCTATAAACGTCTTCGAAGATATGTTTTGCCGTTGTCAGTTTGTTTATAATAAACTTAACCCGCCTTTAAAAACCGCTGATTTCAATGTTGCCCCGCAACGTAAATCCATCAGAATTCCTGAACTCGATTTGATGGTCTTCAATGGAGATCCGATGACCTGGAGAATATTTTATGAGTCATTCAAACGCACGATTCACGAAAATCCCGATCTCACTGATCACGAACGCGTCCAATATTTAATTAATAAATTGTCAGGCCGGGCCCTTGCAGTTTGTTCTGGTATCGTACCTAACGGTGATAATTATCCGATCATATGGCAGACGCTCGTCGATAAGTATAACGACAAACGTAACCTAGCCTCCGCTTATCTTGATCAAATGCTTGATTTTAAATCTTTTAACACCGCGACGAATAAAAACTTAGAATTATTTCTAGATAAATTCTGCACGGCTGTGTCAAGTTTGAAGTCTCTCAAGCTCGATAACGTGTCTGATTTTATTTTACTATCGCTCGCTTTGAAGAAAATAGATTCAAGTACTGCACGGTCGTTTGAAATGCACATGCGAGGTAAATCTATGCCTACATACAATGAACTTTTAAAATTCATCCGCGAACAAAGCAAAATATTGGAACGCACTACGACCGATTCTCTTAGCCGCAGTGATAACAGGCCGGGTACTGCAAGGTCTACGCAGTCTTTTGCAGCATCATGCGTCACTCACTGTCCGCTTTGCAAACAAGCCGATCACGCTAACTTATATAGATGCCCTGCATTTGATAAGCTTTCTATCGACGACAGGTACACTTTTGTAAAACAAAGCAAAGGTTGCACTAATTGTCTAAGCACTACGCATATAAATACTGCTTGCAATTCTAAATTTAATTGCCGTTATTGTGGATGTAAACATCATTCCATGTTATGCCGCAAAGTATCATCTTCCCGTGAAGACAATCGCCCGTACCCTAGCGCTCCGTCACAGGCGCACGCGCCGCCTCCGCGCGCGCGAACTGGCAACTTCTCCGCCGCCGGGGATCACATGCCGCCTTCGGCATCGCCGCCGCCCGTCGCGGGCTCCGCTAGCGCTCAGCTGACGAACTTACCTACAACTGCTTATCAGTCATCACAACAACAGGTGTCGCTGTGTAATATACGCCCCGCTTCGCAGCCTAATGACACTACTTGTTTACTGGGAACCGTACAAGTTTATGCTACGGATTTAAATGGTCGCCGCCATGTAGTACGCGCCTTAATTGATTCGGCTTCCCAAAGTAACTTTTTAACTTCAAAATGTTGCGCTAAATTAAATTTAAAATGCAATAAGGTGACGAACACCGTTGTTAAAGGGATAGGTTCCGCATCTAACCCAATCAAGGGAGCAGTTTCTGCTACTTTATCTTCCCGCCTAAATGATAATTTTATTGCAATTGACGCCTATGTTATCGACCGCATAACAGACAATTTACCGGCAGTGAAAATTGACGTATCCTGCCTTTCATACCTGAACTGCCTGCCTCTGGCAGACGACAGTTTCGCTTCGCCTTCCGAGATCGACATACTTATAGGCGCGCCGCTCTTTTCTGAAATATTGCTATCAGGCCGCGCCGCTGGTCCGCCTGGTACTCCAACCGCTTTTGAAACCATTTTTGGTTTTATCGTAATCGGGACCGCTCCCGTTACTCCCGCTCATGTTACTCCCGCTCATGTTACGCCCGCTCATATTGAAACCGTTGTTTCTATCACTGACCCCTTGGTTGAAGATAGATGCCGCTCTCATATTTCCCTCTGTACCTTTACGGAAGGACCACGTTTAGATAATCTTGTCCAACGCTTCTGGCAGCTTGAAGAGGTGCAATGCACGCCGACTTTGAGCCCAGACGCTATAGAATGTGAACGCATTTTTACAAATAACGTTTCCCGCGATCCTACGGGACGCTATTCTGTAGCGTTACCTTTCTCCCGCGATCCCGCGACCGCTCTGGGTAATTCTTACCCTATCGCTAAAAAACGCTTCATGTATCTCGAACGTAAGCTCGCCGCGACACCTGCTCTGCGCTTAGAGTACGATGCTATAATCAAAGAGTACATTCAGAAGGGTTACATTTCACTGATCGACAATGATAGTCCTTTTACTGGATATTACGTGCCACACCACGCCATTGCGAGACTACAAAAAACAACAACTCGATGGCGTATGGTGATGGACGCCGGTGCTGAAACTGACTCAGGCCTCTCCTTGAATCAAGTTTTATATACCGGGGATAATTTACAAAACGATCTTTTTACAATCCTCTTGGATTTCCGCCACTACCCAATCGCTTTTACATCCGATATTAAACAGATGTACCTACAAATTTTGATAAATAAGGACCACCGCAAATATCAAAAATTCCTGTATCGATTCGATCCCGTTTTTCCGCTTGATACCTACCAATTCAACCGCGTTTGTTTTGGTCTACGTAGCAGTCCGTTCCTTGCGATGCGAGTGTTGCGACAGCTGTGCGCCGCCGACGGTGCCCGCTTCCCACTCGCAGCATCTCTTATCAGCGACAACACATACATGGACGACGTGTGCTACTCCATGCCTACTCTGTCTGCTTGTTTACAACTCAGAGACGATCTCCGCGAGTTGCTCAAGGCCGGGGGCTTCGATCTCGTCAAATGGGCTAGTAACTCACCCGCGCTCCTTGACTCCCTTCCCATCTCTGCGTTAACGGAATGCGTTAAAAATGCGAAAAATGCGTTAACGGATCTTTTAAATTCCAACGAATATAATAAGTCTATCTCAGATGAGTTATCAGCTAATCGCATACACTGGAAATTCAATCCACCGCGAAGTCCTCACTTCGGGGGGAATTATGAAATATATGTGAAAGCGTTTAAAAGTCATCTTCATAAAACGATCGGTTCACAGTTACTCACCTATGAAAAAATGTTAACCGTACTCACACAGATAGAATGCGTTATCAATTCTCGTCCTATAACGTTATTGAGCGAAGATCCGTCTGAGCCGACCGCGCTGAGTGCTTCACATTTCTTAATGACCGCACCGCTGAAGCATTTACACGCTTGCACGGTTCCCGATGAACCTGGACACTTATTGAAACGGTACGCTTTATTGGATCAAATGGTACAATCATTTTCCAAACGGTGGAAGTTGGAATATCTTCACTTACTTCAATCTAGAGGAAAATGGAATACACCTTCGAATCCCATTACAATAGGTTCTATTGTTCTTATTATCACTGATAATATTCCCCCGCTATCCTGGCCTCTCGGCGTCGTCGTGGCCACTCATGTCGGCGGCGATGGCATCTGTCGAGTAGCGTCAGTAAAAACGGCGACCGGCGTCTACCAGAGACCCGTCGTCCGTTTATGTATCTTACCTACCCAATAATTTAACCCCTTGCTCCCCGGTCAACCGCTATGTTATATTTAACCCGTTGACCGCTTTAGAGTTTAACTCTTATTTTTATTTTTTTTATTTCCCGCTTTCTTTTAAAAACCAATGGTTTTTAGGCCGGGGGCAAATGTTCGCGCCACTTACATTGGCACTCATAATACCTTCCTACCTTCCTATTCCTATCATTTCTTGGCGACTATCTCTGTCGCTCATATCGTGGTATCCACGAGAAAACTGCTTGCCGCCGCAAGTAGTCTGCGATCGACCCTCGTCCTTCGCGGCTGCCGCTCTCGCCGAATCCAAAGTACTGGATCTGCTGCTCCTCTGTGGTGGTCCACGTGAATTCGACGCGCAAATATAAACAAAACCCGCTATAAACCCGCCGCGTAAACGCTCCTTGCCGACACGCACCAACCGCCAAAAATACAGTCCACTACATCGAACGTCATAACATCCTGAAGGAACAAGCAGCTTGGAGACGGACCCGAACCGAGGTGATTGCAGTTGCATGGAGACCAGGTTAGTCGCCAAGTTCCTTTGTACTACTCTTCTACCAGCCATCCTTCCCCCGCCATTGGAGGCGCGCTCAGCCTATACAGCTTAGCTGCCGCGCTAACATTCCCTTTTTTTTTTGTTTTACCCGGGGAAATGCATTAGGCATACCCCCCCCCCCCCCCCCCCCCCCCCCGGGGGAGTGGTTATGTGGGACTCCCCCGCCAGAACATATTATAACATAATATAATGGTGATGATATGTTACATTCGCAGTGGCAATTATTTCCAACAATAAGTTTAAGCTGGTTTCAAACTCGAAATTAATTTCGTGATGGCACTTTCATGAAAGTGTTTGTATGAAGTATTTCAAACAACGAAAGTTGCTTCGCATAAACAATCACTTGTTGACTCAAAGCGAAGGTCTCAAGAAGGCAAGCAAGTTAATATTTACGCTAGCTCAAATTTTATTTTCATTATTTTTTTTTTTTTTTTTTTTTTTTCATTTTATGTTCGGTGAAGGAAAACATCGTGAGGAAACCCAAATACCTATCCGAGAATTATTTCGGAGCTAGGTATGTGATTCACCAATCCGGATCTGGCCCCCGTGGTGGATTATGGCCTAATCCTCCTCGCGAAAGTGAGGGGAGACCCGTGCCCAGCAGTGGGACGTTATGGGTTGTTGATGATGATGATGATTTATCGTATTTTTTATCATATAATATCCCGCCGTTATGGAAATTTTATGAAGAGTGAAATTAATACTAGCGCAACACTCAAAAGCGGTGGTAGCCTAGTGGGAGAACGTCCGCTTTCCAATCAGAAGGTTGTGAGTTTAAATCCCAATGCGGGCACGTACCAACGTGTTTCTGTAAAAACATATGTACGTAATTATCACTCGCTTTTCGGTGAAGGAAAACATCGTGAGGAAACCCACATACCTTTCCGAGAATTATTTCGGAGGTAGGTATGTTATCCACCAATCCGGACTGGGCCCCCGTGGTGGATTATGGCCTAACCCTCCCCACAAAGTGAGGAGAGACCTGTGCCCAGCAGTGGGACGTTATGGGTTGATGATGATGATGATACGAACAGTTGATCATATAACTTTAGCAGAGGGGTAACCGTGAGCGTGTGCGGTCCTTTGGTTGAATCGTTTAAGATTTAAGATTACCCTCCGTCCAAAATCGCGTTCCTATTTCACTACATGAATTGCTACAATTTATATATATTTTTTTTTATTAATAATGCTACTTATCAATAAGTACATCATTAAAATTAAGATCTAGCCTGAAAGACTAATGAGTAATTTGCGTTTAACATAAATTGCTAAGTAGAGTTATTGCTAAGATTGTGTCCATTAACACATTTCTTAGTCTCTATTAAGGCGAAGGCACTTTGTTAATGTGTTCTTTACTAGTAGATTTAAACAAACTACGCTTCACTGTCACATCACTACACTAACTCGAAAGGTTTCTTCCTTTTTAGTCTTCTCACTATATCCGTGTTGTCGATTTATATGTAAATAAATAAAATATGGGAAAAGAATAACTTGTAGATCTTACAACACACACACACACACACACATACATACTCGACGTAGAGCACAGAACAATATATCTCCAATAATATATCCATGGCCTCCATGCCTTTTTATTCGTAATTCTAAGACATAGCTTCGCATATTTTTTCCAGTGAAGATATTAGAAGCAATAATTTATTCCGCCTCCGTATCCGGTGGTAATTAATTTCCCGCTACTCAATAATTCATTTGCGGTACGACTTTGATTGCGGTTTTTAATATTCTTCGCGTGTTGGTGTCCTCTTCGTTTATATGCATAGGTTTTTTATGAAAGTAGCCTTAACATACTTCCAAACTTAATTCATTTTTATTTTTATTTCCTACAAGCTTTTGCAAAAGCGCCTCCTCGTGAATTTAATTTTTTATTTGGCTTAGTAACGAGACGAGCGTGTCGTTCGCCTGATGGTAAGCGCCACGCCTTACGTAAAAGTTACAGTGCCACCCAGAACTTGCATTGTATAATCTTGCGCGGCACTGCACTCGTCACGCTGAGACATCGGTTCTAAGGTCTCAAATGACCAGTAATCTATGCATGTGTATGACTAATAATGTGTGTGTGTGTGTTTATTTTTGTTGCTGGTGCACAATAAATAGTTTTCTATTCTATTCTATTCTATGTGTGTATATTAGGCATTGTATTTTCAATTGTTAATTGTAGGTACACTAGGGTTTTGTCAAAATATTACCACATTGTAAAGACTTATAGAGGATTTGTTATTAGTGTTATGTAACGAAGTGGTAAAAGTTGGTAAAGCCTAAATCCGCAAAGCCTAGAATTTGTGACTGGAAATGTGGTTAATTTTCCTCAGTCTAACGTATTTTCCAATTAACTTTTATTTCATGCTGGGCCTATAAGGTTTTATTTAATTTATTTACTACCGCCGTCCTACAAACATCGATTAATTCTACAAATGTTGGTTTGACTTCAGTCCTTATTGCTTACGAGGTAGGATTTAAAACGACTTGGCTTTGAATATAGGAGAAGAGCCGGCGTTAATGAAAATTAAGTTACTTTAGAACTCTGAGAGACGACGCCGGTTTTTGATCAGATCACAAGCAGCCATTGAGCTTAATCTTAAAATGGTCGGAATCGTGACTTTTTGTTGAAGGAGATTAACAGTTTTAAATGTAAATTAAATTGAAGGAGCATTTTATTTTTCTATTTGTCCGAGTATCATGTCCAATCTTAGAAACAAACATTGCAATTTACTTCTTCTGTTTTTTATTTCTTTATTGTATTATATTTCTGGTGTTTTATTTGTACGGTGTAACAGTAATGTTACCATATTCTACTAAATTAGTAACTCAACTTAATACAGCGGTAGCTCTTGTACTATGGGTAGTACAAAACTGGGCATCATTTCGAAAATGCAATTAAGCTTATGTTTGCGATACGCCCCTGTCGTATTAAACCACACTTTATTGGAATTTGGATGGTAATTACAAAATGTTGATGCCTTATCAGTGAAATGGCTTTTGGTTTTCAGTTTGACAAAATCAACGGGATCATTTTGTTTCCAATATCTGATCCTTTATCTGATTCCACTAATGTAGCAAACTTTAATTGTGTTCATAACAGTTGCTTACGCATTAAAGGAATATTCCACAAATATTAAACACGAAGAAACACAAGTTTACGAATTATATACAAAATCAACGTCAAAAAGTTCGGTTTCCCGCCAAAACTCCCCCAATCCATCATTATGTTTTTTTCATATCTTTTTCTTAATTCGTTGTTTTATTTTTAGCCAGTACCACAAAGAAGTTTCCTATTATTTTCTGTCAGTACTTATTTTCAGCCTACTGTTTGATCGCGCTTAATTCTACCTGCGTAGGTACACAGTACTTAGTATTTAGTATTGTTGGGACCCCAGTCCGCGCTATCTGGTAACAGTGCTCGTTCCCTGTTGGTGTACCATCTGCCTAATCTCGTCGACGCAAAAAGGTTAATTTTGATGTTAAGCAGGCAGTTCGCTCGATATTGCTACTGGGCCTACTGTGAAAGTGAAAACGCGGCATCATTTTTAGCAATAATATAATAACTTTATGCGCTTAGCAACAAAATGACAGTGTTTTGTCCTCGACCAATGACTTTTCGCAAATTACCTATGTGCAGATATCCATGGTTCCATGCTTTGAATTTTGAATATTACAGTATACCTACTTACTCTATTATATTTTATTTGTAAAGGAACGTTGCTCTCTTTCTCTCTCTACTTTTCTCTTTCATCATGTCAATGTTATAGCCGGCTTTTTCATAGCCTGTGTCTGTAGATGTATGTTCATAAGTTTTCACGGTACCACTTCAGAATGGCAGAGAACGCCAATCTGGCTTCGAATTAAACAGTTTGCGCGGGAATTGCTTACAGCTTTCGTTTTGGCGCTAAAACAGCAATCATGGCCGCTGGAGCTAATGAGACACAGATTATACTAAATTGTGTTTGTTCGCAGAATGTTAACTCCGTAATTAACTTCTGCAGAGTCATATTAAAAAAAACACAATACAAAACGTTTGCTCTAGATTTTAAGACGCACAGATAATCAAATGTCAATTGCAATTAAAAGTTTCAAACGTTTTTATGTGAAACCTTTATAAATTTGCTACCTAAAAATAAAATGGAGTAAGTATTTTAGTTAACCTAAGAAAAAAACAATTAAACAAAATGAAATTCAAATCTATATTACTGAAATTTTGTTTACTACGGCAACCCTGCCGTCAGTCACAGATTAAAATTTTCACTTGGCGCCAAAATAGCCATCATGGCGGATAAGATCGATCTAATGAAACAATGGCTATATTGTTAAAATAAATAAATAATCTGTTCGTGGGCTCGACATCTACTTTAAAGTATTAACTTCGTAATCGACTTTCGTGAAGTCTTTTTATTCCTTAGGTAATGACTTAGAAAATAAGCTACTAAAAGAACATGAGAAAAGTTTTCAGACGAGATGGTATAAAAATACTTTAAACGAAAAGTGGCAATGGAGACAGAAAATATACAGCCTGGGAAAAACTTTAATTTTGTAAATTTTTTTCTTAATTTTGCTCTGAGTTATAGGTTATTTTATGTTATTACTTGTCAAGATCAAACTAACTAACTAACATAAGTCGGATAATTATGTACTAACCTTTAGTAATAAAAAGTAAAATTGCACATTTTTTTTTTTAATACTTAATTATAGTTAAGTTTTTTACCCACTTCAACTGCACACTGCACTATTTGGACTTTATATTGCACTCTCTACTTTTTTTTTTTATTTGAATTTTGTCTGTTTATTTAACGAACATTGAACGACATAAAACACGGCGGTGGCGGATGGATTATTATGTTTTTATTATTTATAGGCTAGAATTAAGCCACTTTGTCACTCGTCATTGTGTTTTTTTTTTTAAATTTAAAATACTTATCTCTATCAAGATACAAATCCTACAAAATCGAATAGTTACTATACTTGGCTTTAGTTACGTTCCATTACATCTAATCTAAAATGTTTCCCCTCCAAAGTTTAAAACCAAAAGTTGTTTATTGGCAACACCGAAAACAGATTGTTTATCTATTCACAATGTTGTCAACAGAATTACAAAATTCAACTTTCCACTCAGCCAGCGAAGTGGATTAAACAAGTGCCTCTTAAATTACTAATAACAAAATTTCAAGGCCGGTTTCCCTTTTCGCTTTTAAAAAAGAAAGTGGCATAATGTACGATTTTGCATTTAACCAGTGGAATTTAAAAGTTCTTAGTTTTTCTGCTTTACTAAAACTTCTTGAGAATTTTGGAGAGCACACGAAATGTCATGTCTTTGGATTTGTATTGTTTTTCCACACTCGTACGCGATACTATATATACGCGACGCTGGTTAATGCAATTATCGTGCGAAGCCAAATTAAAAACAAAACATCAGTAATGGCGTTTAAAAATAATAAAATCAAATATATTATCACAGCCTTTAGCTAGGCCACAGCCGGAGAGTGCAAAGAAACCCCAAATGTTCTTAAAATAGGTTTATTATAATTAAAATATTACATATCCAAATCCTAAGCTAAAAGTGTGTACATTCGGTCCGATGTTAGGAGCCCTAACCTAAAATTACGGGGGTTACAGTATATAGAGACATGGAACAGTTCTGCTGCGTCTGCATCTCGCTTTATCGCCGCCGGTATGAACGAGACCGGTGTGGTGTGGAATGCGGTGTCATCGGATGACTACATAATAAGCTATGCACATTGAACACAAGCAAACAACAGATTATACCTAAGCAATAGTTCTGTTTGCAACCGACAACAACAACAGACTAAATGCTTAAAGTTCCGAAGCACAAATAACATCACCTTCGCACGAAGCCGCTTTATGTCCTTGCAAAACATTGACTTGCGCTTAGTATTACTGTAAGCAGACTTTCTATAAAGACCTCCTGATAACACAGTATATCAAGCAACAGTATGTTAACTACTGCACACCACTTCCTCAGTAATAGCAGAGGGATAGATAACTCTTTATTGACACCAAAACGTATAAAACACGGAGAGAAATAAAAAACGAAATGTGTGCTGGAACACATAGTAGAAGTTAAACTACAACTAAAAAATTATCTCAAAATAAAATTTTATACAAGTTAAATTTAATAATATGTACGAAACGTAACACTCTCTCTTCTTGTACCTTGTGTACATCTGAACTGGTGTACAATAAAGTATTTTTTATTCTATTCTATTCTATTCTATTCTCTCTCTTTCTATCTTCACTAACGTATATCTCCCTCTCAACTTTCGTTCGCCTCGCCCGATCACATTTTTCGTAACGCATTCACCAGTTTACTCCCCAAGTCAAGCGTGCGTAAAGAAGTTTAACTTCAATCAAACTTAACTTAATAATAGGTACAATGTAGTACACCCTGCACAATTAATTCGGTCGTGTCATAATGTTTGACAGAACTAAAGTGGAGACATCTGTTTTTTTATTGTCTGTACTTTATGACAATATCATTTAACATTCGAGTTGACATACTGTCTAAACTTCTATAGTACCTTACAATGCAAACTAACTCAACCCAACTCTTTATCAGAACTTAACAATGCTGTCAAACTTTCAACAGAGTTCTGCATAAAGTTTAACTTACATTCCACAGTTTTTAAACTTTTGAAACTGTGATAAGCGCTCGGCCGCTCGCATATATACAACAAAACTTGCGTAGACTGGAATGTCAAACTTGCATGTGTGTTACGTTTGGTGTTGCCAGTAGGGATGTCACAAATACCAACTTTATCGTAACCGAAACTATCGGATATCCGAAAATTATATATACGTAACTGAAATTCAAGTTTTGGATATTAAAAGTAAGACTTGTGATACAAAGTTCTGGGTGTTACTGTAGTTGTTATAGGCAGGCATGGCGCTTACAATCAGGTGAACGACTTGCTCGTCTCGTTACTTAGTAACATAAAGAAAATATTTAGAAAAGGCCATTTATAAAATATTTTCGGATTAATAAATACATTATTATCTGAGCTTTTATTCAATTAAGCCATTTAATCCTGTTCTAGTTGTCATCGATAAATAATATTTGTAGCGCGCGCGCAGAACCACCGTCGCGCCCTTCGGGCGGCGCCGGAAACGCTCGCCCATCTTCGGTGGCGGAGGCTTCCACAAGCGCGCGCGAGGGAGAGCGGTAGATTAGTCGGGATTGCATCATCCGCCCGTCAACAGCTTTCTTCCGCATTTTTACTTCCGACTCACAATTTCTTTTGTTTTATATTGTAAATCTTATTATAATAATGTTGTGGTGAGGAATAAACACTTACAAACCATTATATATTTTATTAATTCATGTCAGCGATCCGTGAGCTGCCTATGAAACTGACACCAGAGAATACGCCACTATTTGCTCATTCGATATCCGGTGTCAGCTAACAATATTTCAAGTTACTATCATATCCGTTAACGAAAGACTTTATGCCCAGATCCGTAACCGAAACTACATAATCCGTAACCAAATAACCGTTCCACACTACACAGTTGCTAGTTGCAAAGTTTAAAGTCCCCTGAGGCTGGCCGCGGGGAATATTTTAGTACCTCCTTGACGCGCTATTTTGAGAGAGTAGTGTAACTTTTTGGTTGAGTGTGCAATTTGACGAGCCATGAAAAGTTTTGTCATTCTCATGGGATTTTGGGGACAAAAATAACGTGATAAGAAACTATAAAAGTCACGGAACAACAAAGAGCTGCTCTCTTTTATTGTGTTTAATGCTCATTCGTGTTTTTTAACACTTACACTGCTGAGCCGATTTGCTTGTCTAGCCACGGGTGCGGCTCTGGACACTCCATAGTGTTTTCCCCAAAACACACAACAGTTGTGTTTTCCTGCACTCGCAGCAAGATATGAAAAACAAGGCAGTTGTGTTTTCAGCACTGAATGTGTTAAGGTAAATTATTATTCAAGCGTATAGAGGTCGGACTATTTGTGGATAATGTCGGAGCACCCGTGCAGTACACAATTAACACAACTCAAATAGCTTAAAAATAATTAAACTCTATTCAACGTCTAAACCACTTCAAAGACTACTGCCACCGTTTGACCAACAAGTCCAACAGTTTAAAAAACATCAGAAAGGCAACATGAAACATCGCTTGCCTGTCAGAGAGACAATAAAACCAAAATTAGCTCTTAAGCCACGTTTTCACTGCGTTGAAAATAGTTCAGAGCAAGAAGACTCATTCGTTTGCAAAACAAGCGAAAAGCTAACTGTTAAAAAAAAGTGAGCTTATGTTACTAATTAACAAGACGGACAAGTCGGTAGGTTATGGTAGGCGTCACGCCTGTCCATAACAGCTACAGTATAGCATCAAGAATCTGAAAAAAAACGCAAAAGAAATATTTAAAGAGGTTGCGTACAGTCAGCAATTCAAAAACGATATAATTTTTGCACAAACATTTGCTCGCAATCTCAAGTCAAGTTATGCGTGGCACTGTTACTGTTATGGGCATGCGTAGCGCTTACCATCGGGTGAACGACGTGCTCGTCTCAATACTCAGTCAAATAAAAAAAAACGAGTGTGCTTTAGACAACATGACTGAAGTAAAAGTTCGCTATGGGATATAGAGAGAGAGAGAAAATGTGTGCTCGCACCTCTCTCTCTTGCCCCTACAGTAAAATACGAAATGTAACTCTCTCTATTTCTATCTTCACTAACTTATATGTCCTTCTCAACTTCCGTTCGCCTCGCCCGATCACACTTTTCGTAACGCTCTCGTCACGCATTCACCAGCTTACTCCCCAAGTCAAGGGTGCGTAAAACAAACAGTAAAGAAGTTTTACTTCAAAAAAAGTCACCCGCTCGCTTCAATGAAAACGCGGCTTAACCGTTCTGGTAGTAAATTAACGAGACACGGTACGCTTGCGTAAACAAGCACGATGAAAGAATTCTTATTATCTTGGCGTTTCACCTGTAAAATATGACTTCCTTGGTGGTTTTACTAGTTTTCGGTACAGTTTTGCTACATATTTAGGTACTACACTTAAAGCATTTTTAGGTTTTTCTTAAGGCGCGTCATCTTTTTTTTTATTTGATTGATTGGCGGTACGAGCAAGTCGTTCACCTGATGGTAAGCGCTACGCCTGCCCATAACAGTTACAGTGCCACCCAGAACTTTGCATTCCATAGTTCTTGCGCGGCACTGCACTGCGCTCGTCACCCTGAGACATCGGCTCTAAAGTCTCAGTGCCCAGTAATTTTGCTGGAAGCAATACCCTTCAAAGCGGAACACAGTATTGTTTTCACACTATATTCACACTACACAAAACACATTTTTGTCGACGAAAATTTGTTTTCATATTAAACAACTGAACAGGATACGAAAACAACAGAGCAGGTGTATTTCCGAAGCACTGGAGTTTCCTTTTGAAAGGGAAATGTGTTTTTTCCAACTCGACCATAATCAGTTAATCATTAGTTTGGTAGATCATATTTAACTTATTTTTTATTTTTCTCTATGGATATGAAATTTAAGTGTTTGATGTTTTTTAACTATTACTTACTCTCCTCAAACGTAGCGAGTGAAGTTCCAATTTTTTTTTAAATAGACGGTCAAAAAATAAAATAGAATATAAAAATACTTAATATTGTACTTACACCAGTTTAAATACTAAAACCATTAAAAAAAGAAACATAAGATTTCTCAGAAATGAGACTAGCAACGGATTAACCTCGGATCAAACATTAAAATAACTAACAAGGGGTCTGATAAGCGATTTATAATAATTTTCTCCAAGTTTATAACAAAGTTACTAGACTTCGAGTTTGGTAGTTTACCTAAAACAAAATAACCATTTAAGTAAGTTGTTTGCGACTTATAAAAGCACAGTATAGAAGCAAACAGTACTTAAACTTCTTCGGGACACTATGATTGCAGCGATTTGAATACATACTATATCATAAAAGCACAAATTACTTGTCGTATGTTATATGACAATGTTGCGCTGTTGTGGAAAGTTCTGGATGACACTCTAGCTGTTATGGGCAGGCGTAGCGCTTACTATCAAGTGGACGACTTGTTCTTTTAGTAACATAAAAAAATGCGCATTATTTTTACCTCATTTTATTTTCGTCATTTCACTTATTCGATAATTACTAATCCATTTATTTGTATATGTATAAAAAGATAGAGTTTATTAGTGAATTTGTGATTTTGTATGTGGTAATCTCCGGAACTATACTGATCTAATTCTGAAAGCTAAATTACTTACAGAAAGCTCCACTTTTCCCAAGAGGTACTTATAGGCTGTTTTATCCCGGGAAGTTCATGGTTCCCGTGCTAAAACGGGATTTACAATGGTGAAACCGTAGAGCACAGCTAGTACATCTCTTATATATAAAATTCTCGTGTCACAATGTTCGTTCCCGTACTCCTCCGAAACGGCTTGACTGATTTTCATGAAATTTTGTGAGCATATTGAGTAGGTCTGAGAATCGGCCAACATCTATTTTTCATACCCCTTAGTGATAAGAGTTCACCGTTAATATTTTTCTTTGATTTTTAGACAATATTTTAATTTCTTTATTTTTTTATTATGTTGCATTAAAAAATACATACAACCCTAAATTTTTACCCTTTTATCACCAACCCCTATTTTTTTAAATTATTTATATGGCAAGACAACGTTTGCCGGGTCAGCTAGTAAGTAATATAATTCTTTCACTTACAGAACACTACATTATTACCGAAAAACAAAGGTTGTTTGTTGTTGTAATCCCAGGAAAATTCTTACTTTCTACTGTAACACGGGACTATGCGAATGAAACCGAGGGGCGCAATAAGGGATAATTATCCAATGCCTACAACAATTTTTTTTGTTCGTATGGAATGGAATAACAAGCGAAAGCTTCCATACTGTTTCTTTCGTTTATAGGTAACAACGAAGGTGTCTCGAACGCCGAGAAACTTTTGATTGAATCATAACGTCGATGTAGGCGTTAGTAATATAAAGCAAGTTCTGGATCACTATTACTCAACTTTTGAAAGTGGTGCTAAAGGGGTGAATGTAGTTTGCGATTAGTTGAAGATTTTTTCTATTAGGGGACGAATATGATACTATTAATACTATTCTACTAAAACTGTAGGTAGGTTCCGAGTTTTAGGAGAAAACGGTGACGTTAATTTTGTAAATTTTTTCAAACTTCTGTTTATTCTTATGTTATTAGTGTAGTATTAATTATAAATTAAAGTGTTCATTATTGTGTGAGATAGTGTGCGCAAAAAACGTGACGTTTCGTGTTCTCTTCAAAACACACGGGAGTTTTCACAATATATTCAGTAATTCAGCGGATGCTTTACTGAATTGTGACGTTAAATGCAATTTAACGTTCATCGTGACTAAATCGTGACATTGACAACTGACTATTTGATTGAGTGGTACTCGTCATTTTGACTATTTTGAAATAAATAAATGATAGTTAAAAAAAAACTAAAAAAACACGCGTTAGTTTTATAAACTATATTTTTTTCTTTTATTTCTTTTTAATTGGGTAATTTTATATTAATATTTTTATTGTATTATGGTATTGTCATCGATCCGTGATAAGTGTGCAAATTTTCGATTTCATCCTACGTTTTGAAGGGCGTCAAAATTATGTTCAAAGTTTCCGTTACATACAATACTAACATATGTATGAAGCTAATAAAAGCGTGTTAAAAGTGCTTCACGCTGGCTTAATGGAGGAATCGTGCGAAGTCAAAATATAAAAACAAAATATCAGTCTTCAGCAATATTTCACCACAAACAAATTGTCAGTTAACAAGCTTCGAAGGAAAGCTTTATTAATGAAGTTTTCACAATTTTCACCGCAATATCAATAACGGCCGTTAGTAAATTGGAGAGAAAAACTAAGGAAGTATTATTTGAAATCTTACTCACGGAACGACAAATTCTCGTTCCGTGAGTAAGATTTCAGAGACTAACATTTTCTCGAAGCTTATTGTCTTTTTACCCGACTACCCAGAAGGATACTTGTGTTTTTTACAAGCTTTTATTTTACTGACTTTGTTCCTGAGCACAGATTGAAGTGTATATTTAGGTAATAAATGTCGAATTATGCAAGTCAATTTTGATCCAGTTTCCATTTTTTTTAGAACTTCCTAGGCGAGCGTTTGACCACAATATTACCTGATGGGAAGCGACAATGTGGTCGAAGGGGAAGCACGCCTGCCTAGGAGCCCTAGGAGATACCTATTCACTCTCGACTTAAACAAACCAGGGTTTTTAGACAGAAACACAGACGAAGGCAAAGCATTCCATTCTTTTGCGGTTCTTATTAAGACGTTCAGTGCTGAGAACACAACTGTCTTGTTTTTTATAACTTCCCGCGAGCGCGGGAAAACACACTGTTGTGTTTGTTGTATGGGAAAACACTATTGAGTGTGCAGTGCAAAGCCACACCCGTGGCTAAACAAGCAAATCGGCTCAGCAGTGAAATGGTTAAGAATGAACAAGCTACTGTTGAATACTCAAGTGAATTGTAATTTTGCAGGTCAAAGTTCCGATGTTAAAGTCTGTAACTTTTTTTTTGAATTTTAAAACCTATTTTCATGTTCGCCGACTTTGCGGTCTGTGTGTCAGTTGGATGCAAGTTGTAAGTCACAAAAAATTTACAATATTGTGCGGCATCGGGAATCGTGAGCGGCTGCGGTCCGAGACTTCGCAAATTGTCGTTTTATTTTTGATACCTGAGATATTACGTTCCGTGCGACTTTTGCTGCGTCGCCATAAAATAAATAAAGGACCTTTACGGTCAACGGACGTTGATGGATGGCGCTTACCATTGAGCCCATAGAAAACAAGCGCGCTTTGTAGATTTTTGGACTAAAAGGTTGTGGGACGTAATTTTTACTACAAAAGAAACATTGGAGGCAACAAAATTTGATTGAATGACGATACGAGCAAGACGTTCACCTGATGGTAAGCGCTACGCCTGCCTATAACAGTCACAGCACCACCCAGAACGCTACACTGCATAATCCTGCGCGGCTTCGCACTGCGCTCGTCGCCCTGAGACATCGGCTCTAAAGTCCCTCATATGCCCAGTAATTTCGCTGGTAACAGCGCCCTTCAAACCGGAACACAGTAATGTTTGCACACTACTGCTTGGCTTGGCTTTACTTGGTCCAGCTCCCCCAGTTTTCTTTAGTCTTCTAAAAATTCCCGAAAATATAAACCCTGTCTCAGGCCTCTATTATATAGCTGTTGAATAATACTTCCCTACCCTACCTTTATTTTTCCTACCCATATCACTTCCCATACTTACTCTTACCTCTCTTTTCTCTTTACCTAAATATCACAAAAGAAGTGAACTGGTCCAAACAAATTACCTTCCATAGCTCGTATGCTACTTATATTTTATACTAACTTAAATTTTCAACCCTATTTCCTGTGGCACAAAGTTCTAAAAGGAAAAACGTGATAATAATTTGAAAAATAGTGAAAAATTTATAGTTACCCTCTTTTATGAGTCCCTAGTTGTCATAGACAGGGTTGCCTGCACTCGACTCTTTTGTTAACAGCTTGGAAGCTACGTTGGCATTTATTATGCAGTGTGTAACAACCCTACCGTCGCGACGTGGGCGACTGGATTCTTGGTCTTTTATTGTTGCAAAATGTAGGTAATGTTGTTTTTTGTAGCATTAATACTGAATCCACTAATGTGTAAGGCTGTTCGAACATGTAAAATGTGTTTTTTTTTTTATTTTATACCCGCTTCGCATCTCTATGACACCGGGTTCGAAGGCTTACCCTGCACCAATGTCTTACTTTTACGAGCTCCGCGGTTTACACTCGTCAACTATTATCCCATAAAAACCGTCTATTTTTACGGATAAAAAGTACTAACCATTAATAAGTAAGTACTATTCCAAAACCTAAAGTATCTTTATACTAAACTTCATCTAAACCCGTTCAGCCGTTATGGCGTGAAGAGAGGACAAACAGAGACAAACTTTTTTTTTATATGACTGAGTGACGAGACGAGCAAGTCGTTCGCTTAATGGTAAGCGCTACGCCTGCCCATAACGAAAACGAATATAAATGTACAAACAAACCGAATAACATCCACGAGTACAATACCCAGCCAATAACTGTAAAACCCGTGTCTTGTCATATATCTCGCCAGAATTCAATATGAAATCACAATCACCGCTCGCTCGGAGGAAATTCATTCATTCATTTTACGTTTTTCCCCGGAGAATTGAGGGATCACATTTCCCCATAATCTTTAATACAACGGGAAAAACTGAACACAAACATAAAACATTATAGTACTTGAGGTTAAAATTGGGTGAGTTATTATATTTTTTCAACCATTAATGATTTGTTGCGTAAGGTGCGAAACATAGACAGAAACCGAAAGACGCTTCCACCGTGTGCACTTTTTTATTGAGAATAAGAATAAGAATAAGAATAAATTTTATTGTATAAAACTGTGTGTATAAAGATCTTAAAATTATTTATGTAGCAACAGTCTATATCCATTTCGGATGTACAATATATATTTTTTTAACAATTATTAGAGACATAGTTCTAAGTTAGACATTATCAAAGAATTCGTTAAGACTATAGTGGACTTTACATATTAACCACAATTGAACAATTGAATTAAAAACAAGAATAGGGTAAAAGGCACGCACTTGCGCTTAAAATAAAGTACATGTTAATAACTAAATAGTAAAGATAAGAAAAACAAAATGTCACGATCACATATTCACATAGATCCTGACCCCTCTAGGTTTCCCTGAAAAGAATCTATGCTTAACTAGCTGTGCCCTGCCACGCTTCGCTGTGGCACATTCGCACATTCGCTGATATGTCACTGATGAAAAAAATAGATAAAAACAATCCTTGATGCGGATTATATATCGTGCTAAAATTTCAGCTCGATCGGTGCAGAACTTTTTGAGTTTTTGAAGCGTACACAAACCAACATAACATTTTTATATAATTATATAGATATATAAAGCTGAACAGTTTTGTCTGTTTGTTTGTTTGAACGCTAGGATCTCAGGAACTACTGGTTCGAATCAAACAATTATTTTTGCGTTGAATAGTCCATTTGTCGAGGAAGGTTGTAGGCTATATAACATCACGCTACGACCAATAGGAGCGGAGCATCAATGAAGAATGTGGCAAAAACAAGGAAAATATATTGCTTTAAAGAGAGTTATTGCGGGAAAACTTGAATTGTGCGGGTGAAACCGCATGGCTCAGCTAGTCTATAATAATAAAGCATAACAAAAGAAAGGACAGAACAAAACAATATAAAATTTTTACAACTGCAACAGTCGTAAATGTCTTTTCACCTTTACAAATCTACGTACAAAGTATAGCACTGCAGGAGGGCCAATGATTCCCATGTGTGGTGCCGATAACCGTCGGGGCAGACCTCTTCTCTAATGGCGTACGCAAGTCTATCCGATACCAACAATATTCGTAACTGAATTACAATTTTGGTTTCATATAATAAGTAATATGGTAACTACATGTAAATACATAGATATAGATCTAGATACAAAATAATAATAATAATAACTAACTTTAACTATATAATTATGAAAAATACATAATACTAAAAAAAAGCTCATCGAAAAATGATAAGTACTATATACAATTGAAAAAAGTGTTCGTATCCAAAACATTCTTTATATTTGTAAAGATGGATAGAAAACTAAAAAACCATCTAAAAATACTAAAAATGTATAAAATAAAATCCGTAAATCCTCTGTTGACTGATTAATCAAAATAAAAAAATAAAATAAAAAACGATTTTTTACTTTATTTTCAAGCACAACACCTGAGTAATTCATTAATATAAGTGTTTCATTATATTTTATTACCATAGGATCAGTGGATTTCAAAACAATCTGTACTATCAGCGAAAATATTTTTCCGTACATAACCGAAACTCTATAATATTATCCGTAACAAAACAACCCTAAAGTGAAGGCTGCGATTAGGCAAATTCGGGGTAACTCGGGGCAAATGTGACGCAAACGTGGGGCAAACGCGTCTATGAGGCAAACGTGCACGGTAGATAAAGCAACGATCTGCGAAGAGGTTGACTGTAACTTGTTTTTGGATTATATGAAAATGGGGAAAGGCCGTCTGGTTTTCATTTAAATGGGGAAATGTTAACTTCAAACTGTTCAACGAAATAGTACGATTATTATCTATTGCTATATCTATATCTGTACTTCTATTCTAATATATAAAGCTGAAGAGTTTGTTTGTTTGAACGCTAAGATCTCAGGAACTACTGGTTGGAATTGAAAAATTCTTTTTGTGTTGAATAGTCCATTTATCGAAGAAGGTTATAGGCTATATACATCATCACGCTACGACCTATAGGAGCGGAGCATCAATTAAGAATGTGGCATAACGGGAAAACAATATTGCTTTTAAGATAGTTATTGCGGGAAAACTGAAATTATGCGGATGAAACCGCGGGGCACAGCTAGTCGTACTATAATACTACTAAGTAAATGATTCAACACTTTATTTACAGAATAAAAAAAAATTATAAAATTAATTTAAAACTAAAACTAAACCTTAAAAATGTAACAAAATTGGGTGTCCATGAGGTATGGCGCCAAAAACACTGGCTGCATTTCCGCGTTAAATATCAATGTTCCTATTCCTCTTCACGCACGGAATCCAAAAAAAAAGACATAAGATAACTGCCCATAATGTAGGTCGATCTTACACGTGCTATCGTGGAATACTGCTATTTATTCTGTGCTGACGTCTTATATTAACACGTGGATCAGTAATCTACATCCAAATTATGTCTACAATATACGTATTATACGAACTCAACCGCGTGGGAGAAGCAAATACGTAAACGCTTATACTCCACTTGTGCGAAGTTAAGTAACCTGTAATGTTTGCTATAGGGAAATGTTATACGGTTACGGTACACATTTTTTTTTTCGAGAAAAAGCGTAGTAGGTTAATGGGAGATTAGGTCATGTATGTCCATGGTATGTCCTTTTCAAATTCAAACCATAATTAGATAATCATTACACACAATTAGATCATAATATTATGACTTAATTTTGTTGTTTTTGTCTATGTATTAATTATTATAATAATAATTATGTAAAATTTGAGATACTGTAAGTACGCCACCCACCCTACTATCGAAAAATGTTTTTTACTGTCCATCCAAAGGTTATCTGGAAGAAATCGCTTTCAGCGATAAGACCACCCATTGTACTACCCTTGTTTACCTATCGTAATTTTTCTGTACTGTGTTTATTTTTGTTTCTGGTGTACAATAAAGAGTTTTGTATTCTATTCTATCAAAAATTTTGACTTGTAAAAGTGCAATATTTTTGCCTATTTACAATAAATGATTTGAATTTAAAATTATTTGAGTTTCATAGTGGATCACGCCATAATCCACCACGAGGGACCGGTCCGGAATAGTGGACAACATATATACTCCGAATTATTCTCGGATGTAGGTTTCCTCGCGATGTTTTCCTTCACCGAAAGGCGAGTGATAATTACGTATATATATATGTTTTTATTTACAAGAAACTCATTAGTACGTGCCCGCACTGGGTTTTGACCCACGACCCTCTCCTTGGAAGGCGGACGCTCTCCCACTAAGCTACCACTTACTCGCAAAATAGCATGCACCTAGTTGTTATTTTTAGACAACAAGTTTGTAATTATTGCAAAGAAAATTTTACAATGTAGGTATAATTAAAAACAAATTTAATTCTATTTTAAACAACGTTGTCAAATAGCCCTTTGAACGTGGCAGATTAAAATTTGTACACACGAGCGACAGTCTACCCACTTTTTGCGGCAAAAGTTAGAAGAGCCCTTTCTAATACGTATAGGCAACGCACCAGCAATGACTCTGGCGTTGCAGATGTCCGTAGGCGAAGGTGACCATTTACTATCGGTTGGGATGCATGCTTGTTTGCCACCTATTTAAAAAAAAATATCTCGAGTGAAGTAGTGGCGACCTCTGGTGTCAAAATATGTCAGGCTACTCAAGAGCTTGCGTTTGAAAAGTGGTTCGACTGTCACGGTGGAGTAGTCAAATGTGATATCCCTTCCCGCTGTTTATGCAACGAATTGAGTATAAGAGTACAAACACAATAATATGTTATATGTAGTTAAAACGTCAAAAGGGGGAGTTCTTTCAAGACATTTATGACCAGTTTTTGTTATTTAATCGTGGTACAATTAATGATCTGACGATGGAGACAAAAGGTAAACAAGGGAACCTCTCAGTATCTAACAAGATATTGCTGGTGTTTAGACTCATTTTAATCTGCTCACAATACGAATCAGGAACGAAATTTATAAAAACTTTTCTAAAAAATATATAACTCATTCCTGTTAAAGATGCTACGTCACTAGAAAAGCCAAAAAGTAGTATTATGGTAAAGTTTAATCATTCCCACCGTAAAAGTGAATCATTTTATAATATTCCTGTGTGTGGGGATACAGCGATGCTTTTTAAATGCAACTGGCCGCCCACTTTTTGTGGCCACGATGTGGCTCTAAAGTGGCACGTCTAAACAGACCCCAATCTTTAACCTTTATCCCGTGTGAACCGCGCCAAATGTTTATTATATATTTTAAACCCTTAATCATTTTGAAGTTGACAAATTGTTGAAGGGACAGTCAGTTTGAAATCTACATCTATACTAATATATAAAGCTGAAGAGTTTGTTTGTTTGTTTGAACGATAGGATCTCAGGAACACCCGGTCCAAATTGAACAACTCTTTTTGTGTTGTTTAGTCCATTTATCGAGAAAGGTTATAGGCTACATAACATCACGCTCCGACCAATAGGAGCAGAACATAAATGAAGAATGTGGCAAAAACGGGGAAAATATATTGCTTTTAAGAAAGTTATTGCGGGAAAAGTTGAACTATGCGGGTGAAACCGCAGGGCGCAGCTAGTACTTTATATGCGGCGACGTTTTCCAATGCCACTTTCGAATTACAACGTTAGAACACAAAGCTAGCGAAAAAAGATGTCAGTAACCCATATCTTTAAAATAGTACATTTGAAAGTACTCGTAAAAGGGATTTCGCGTAACGTCCCATTCTAAAATAGTCGCTAGCTTTATGAGTACGCAATACGGAATCTTCAATCATCGACCATGCACAGCATTAAGGCCTCCATTTTTTGGTAAGGTATTCATAACACCCAATTTACCGTCGTATTTACGTCAAATCAAACTCCCCGCTCAGCCAGCGCGAAGCTTATTTCCCTTTAAATAAAACGGCAACTGAATCCGCTTAAATCAACGTCTTAGTCGAAAATTATTGCCATATTCACACGTACCTAAATCACTCCCAAATATAAAATATAACTCTCATAAACAACGCAACATGACCTGTAAATATAACCCCATAAGGCAAAAGGTAGCATTTTTGGCTTACGCCATTTTTCAGGGTAATCATTTCATACGAGATTCTGTTACAGTGTGAAATATTTCTGGCGTTAAGTTTTCAGGGAATATTACACCTGGGTGTATTGGTGACACCTCATCTATCATAGGGGTGGATTACGTGTTGATATGGCAATAGGAAATTAAACCAGTGAGCATTGAGAGCGAGCTGTATTTTGAGTGACATCTGATAATCGTTTTCTTCAGCATGTTTGTTTATTCGTTACTAAGTGTTCACGGTGGCATTTTAAATGGATAGTTTTCTAGTTAGCTTATTAGAATTTTTTTTAAAGTAGCTGCGCACCTCGGTTTCCCACTCGTAATTCCAAAATTCTCATGGAAAAATCATTTTCAATTTTAAATGTTCCAGTTTTCCAGGTAACTTTCTTTATTTTTTTTTTTAATAATAAACTTCTCCTGATTGTAACAAACACGAAAAAAAATTGCGAAGTCGGTCCAGCCGTCACACGCGATGCCGTGACCAAGAGAAATAGGGATTCATTTTTATACTTATTTTTATATAATATAGTTATAAGATATTATGTCCATGCCTCATGGACACCCCCCCTCTTTTATTAGATTTTTAAGTTTTAGTTTTAGTTATTTTTCTTTTTTATTTATTTATGTTGTTATTTAAGTTGTGTCAATAAATACCTTTCCACAATATAGATATAGATTTCATATGATCTTTAGTCCATAGTAAGAATGTGTCTCGTTAATTAACACTTCTATTATTGTCTATATTAAAGTGAAACCCTTTGTTTGTTGTATTTATTTGAAGAACCATTTGTACTAATGGAGTAATATTTAACACGAACTCAATAAATTCGAACCGTAGCCAAGTGCTCACTGATTGCAATAACATTTACTCCAATTAACCACAGTTGCTATGACACCTAATAAGTGCTGCATAAATATTAGGATTGCTCTCCTCTCCGAGATAAAAATAGTTGGAGCGTATAAAAGAGATTGATGAACGCTATTGTAAATAATAGTGGACGTAATAGCTTTTAAAGTTTTATCATAATCGATTTAGCACTTTACATTTTTATTATGTACCTAGTTATAATATTTAATTTATGTAAGTACGAAGCTGATATTTTTATGGCTTTAAGCTGGTTTATAGATCAACATTTAGCAAGAAGGGTTATTTATGGCTGTGTAACAGTAAAACAGAAATAGAGTTAATGTTTTGCGGGGTAGGTATATCAAAGAAATATGAAAAATTAAAAAAAAAAACAGACTTAGGTCAAAAAACAAACATTAATTGTATTTTTTTTATCAAATTTTGACTAGTCCGAAGACTTTTTGTAATTGTTTAATGATACGACATTATGCAACTTAAGGAAAAAGAAAATTATTTAGGACAAATCCGTTCATTATTTTGCCTTTTACACAAGTAAATCCAATAAAAAGATTATTTCACTCCAAAAATCATTACAACGCCATTTTTTTATTACAGCCCTCTATAGACCTTAAATCGATCAATCTTGCCCTAGTATCAAGGTTATTTTTTTGTTCAAGGTTCGACGGGACATATTTCATGGACTGGTTAAAAATATTAAAACTTAAAACCTATATTACAAATTCTCTTCTAACCAACGCGTCTCCACTATGATCAATTATGACTGTCTTAAACTGTATCTGCAGCCACTAATGGTCATGCAAAACGTGGAACAAGGCCACCGTGGAGCCGCTTACATTCATCAATCTTCTAACAACTTTTAGGTAAAAATTCATTTTTACACAGAAGCTTTTATAAAGTCGTCTTCGGTACTGCAAGCTGGTCAAAATGAGTCCAAACACCATCAATCTTCTGTTAGTCACTGAGGAGTTCCGTCTCTATCATCAGATCAGCTCGCTGTCACCATAATATTGTATTGCAGTCGGCATTTGCATGCAAAATTAAACTCAATTCATCACACAATTTACTTGCAACTTTTTTAGTGGTAGTCTGCCTGAGGAGGTGCCACACCTTTGCCAGTAGTCACCGCCAAGCAGTAGTGTGCAAACATTATTGTGTTCCGGTTTGAAGGGCACTGCTTATAGCGATAATATGATATAATTATGAGACTTGTGAACTTTACAACGATGTCTCTGGGTGACGAGCACAGTGCAGTGCCGCACAAGCATTTGTAATGGAAAGTTCTGGGTGACACAGTAGCTGTTAAAGGCAGGCGTGGCGCTTACCATCAGGTAAACGTCTTGCTCGTCTCGTCACTTAGCAACATACAAAAATTAAAACCTAAACACAAATTGAGGGGCTTGTAATATCTGCTCGTGACCAAAATGCCAGCTAATTAGAACCAAAATCTATTTCATAAGTTTGTCCTAAGCTAATAAATAATAACTGATAACTTACGCGCCTACTAATAACAAATAAGGAATATACAAAACCTTGTATGAAATATCTAGTATCGGGAGTACAAAAAATAAAACCGCCAGGACGCTCTCCGCCCCATCGGCCCCCAGCTTACTTATTGACCCAAACATTCTATAAATAATGTCTATGTGTATTTGTTTGGAAACCGAAGATCGACGCAGTTACGTGAGAGAAGACAGAGTTAGAACGATTTTCTTCGGCAAGCTCCTCAAACAGATGGTCAGAACATTTGGCTAGATGGGAAAACGGCAGATGGTCTAGGGTAGTGACGGAATGATGGTCCAGACAAAGGCGGCGATTTAGAGGCAGGCCACCAGCTCGATCGTCAGGCGACGTCATTGAATGGCAGGAAGGCAGTGGATTCGCTTAGTGCAAGGCCGGAATGGCACGTGAGGAGGCCTATACCCAACAATAGGTTGATAAAAGCTGATGTAGATATAGAAGTTCGTCTATGGAACGTTGAAGCGTTGGATAATCTTCTTACTCTGTAAATAGATAGATAGATAAAATCTAAGAACAAAGAAAACTTAAAAACTAGAACAAAACAAGTAGACGAGAGAGTAGTAGAGTAGGAGTATGTAGTTAGTAAAACGTAACGAATTAGAATCCAAGAAGCGTATGGACAGCAATGTTACCCTATGCATTTTTTCCATAGTTTGAGTTGATCGCAGTTTTTGTACAAAGCTTCAGTGCTGGTCCTTTGACACTGCTGGAATCCATTTCCTACCGAAACATAAAAAAACTGCATGATAAGCAGGAAGAATGCGGCGAAATTTATGACATGCGATGAAAAAAAACACAGTGTCACATATTTGTAATAATTACGCGATTACAAAAAAAAAACCAACATTCATCATCCGTGGTCACGGCACCATTGAACTAAAAGCTAAATAAAATAAAAGCCTACTTCCAACACGGTAAGTACTCTTCTAAATCGAATCTAACCCAATGAAATCCACGGTCAGAGGCGCGCCGACACGTGAATAACATTTGCACATGAGCTGGCAGAAAGGCCAGCGATAAGTCTGATCGGCAGCGAAAATATAAAAAGGACTGGTGTTATTTGCAAAAGCTTTATGAATTTTTTCGTGAATGTGACCAAATATACCTACAGAGTTTGATAAATCTATCAAAGAAGAGCGAGCTTTTTATACTGAGCTTGGGTGGCTTTAACTATAATAATACAGTAAGAACTAAGAGAGTGCGACTGGTATAAATAGCAAAAAATATTCGAGATCGCTTGTCCGCCAAGCAGTAGTGTGAAAACAGTACTGTGTTCCAGTTTTAAGGGCACTGTTTCCAGCGAAATCACTGGGCATATGAGACTTTAGACCCGATTTCTCAGAGTGACGAGCGCAGTGCAGTGCCGCGCAAGATCATGCAATTCTAAGTTCTAGGTGGCAGTAGCACTGTAACTGTTATGGGCAGGCGTAACGCTTACGATCAGGTGAACGACTGGGCCCGTCTCACCACTCAGTTAAATAGAAATGTGGGTAACTATAGCTTACTGAGGCGATATATGAGTCCAAACACCGAAATAATATCACCGACAGTTTATTTCACCAAATACACACATATAAAATTTAGAAATAGAAGAAGAACAGAAGTAGGAATTATCGCGCACAAACTTTGGATAGCGTTGAAGCACAAGAGTAAAAATATAACATAAAAAAGCAAAAGACAAAGCGTTTTTGGGTTCAGGAAAATTAACGTGCATTCGCCGTCGCAGTGGCTATCTGAATAAGGCTGCGACCGAGCGGAAGCGATTTGGAAGGTTTTCGAAAATTCGAATTAAACCAAAAGGCGTCGCGCGTACGCCAAGCCACGCAAGTTTTGATTGTTCTAGCTAGCTTCACGCAACGGATTTGCCTACGGCATTAAATAAATAAAGTATATTAATTTGTTTGAGCAAGGTTCCTATAGAAATAAAAAAAACATCTTTTCTGCTTTTATTTATATTTCTCTCTTGTACGTGTTAATCAAATAAGCGTGATTCTAATTTTATCATCATAGTTATAGAGGCTCCATTATTCTAAAATGCCCAGGGCAAATAATAGGGTAATGCGAATCTAAACCCAAAGTAACTCTACAATGTAACGTATATACAATGATATTATTTTTCACGAAAACAAAAGGAGAGGAGGTACAAGTATAAACGGATTTTCTTTGACAGAACATAAGCTAATCAGTGAAATATGTAAGGGAGGGTATTAGGCATCGTGTTGTTGATAGCAGCGCTATTTCTTACAATAAAGTAAAGGAAGGAACACAAATTGGACTTGCTGAGCTTAGATGATTTTCCTACTCTGAGAAATAGACGGGAACCTGTTAATTCCGAAGGATCAGAACTTGCCTTAGGACAAACGACCTTGTCTCGACGGTAACATAATTTTTGTAAACAGTCTTTCAAACAATCTTACCTACAGGAAACCTAAGGCCGGTTTCAGTACTCGACCGACCGTCGGTGCGTGCCATCGGTCGCGCTGTCATTTGTATGAAAATTATTATCACGCGTGCGTACGGTCGGTCGAGCACTGTCACGACTTGTGAATTTACATACAAATGACAAGCGCGACCGACGTACGCACCGACGGTCGGTCGAGCACTAAAACCGGGCTAAAACTATCATATGACAATCTTATAACTAACACGAAACCTAAAACCATCGTATAACAACCCTATAACTAACACGAAACCTAAAACCATCGTATAACAACCCTATAACTAATACGAAACCTAAAACCATCGTATAACAACTCTATAACTAACACAAAACCTAAAACCATCGTATAACAACTCTATAACTAACACGAAACCTAAAACCATCGTATAACAACTCTATAACTAACACAAAACTTAAAACCATCGTATAACAACTCTATAACTAACACAAAACCTAAAACCATCGTATAACAACTCTATAACTAACACGAAACCTAAAACCATCGTATAACAACCCTATAACTAACACGAAACCTAAAACCATCGTATAACAACTCTATAACTAACACGAAACCTAAAACCATCGTATAACAACCCTATAACTAACACGAAACCTAAAACCATCGTATAACAACACTATAACTAACACGAAACCTAAAACCATCGTATAACAACCCTATAACTAACACGAAACCTAAAACCATCGTATAACAACTCTATAACTAACACGAAACCTAAAACCATCGTATAACAACCCTATAACTAACACGAAACCTAAAACCATCGTATAACAACCCTATAACTAACACGAAACCTAAAACCATCGTATAACAACTCTATAACTAACACGAAACCTAAAACCATCGTATAACAACCCTATAACTAACACGAAACCTAAAATTATTAGCACACCAGCGTCACCGCGATTAACTGAATTATCTTTAGGGCCTTTGACGTGTAACGAAGTTATTTTGCACTCGGCGCTTTTCTTCGTTAGTTATGCTATTACCTCAGTAAACTTATGAGGGACTCAACATGTGACGTTTTTCTACGTCAGATGTTTTGTGTAGTATTTTCCTCGTTGTTTTATTTTATAAAACTGAGTGATAAGATATACTTACGGGTATTTGGCTTAGTGGTAGTGTGATGGAATAGATAAACAGGTTGCAGGTTACAGGATTTAATAAATAAGGAGTCCAAGGGCATCACCACGTACTTATTCTTATCCATGCAGTTCATTATAAGCCCTTAAACTAAACGGCCTAGATTGGCACCACACACTTATAAATGACAAACGTGACGTGACGTCACTCAAAAATAGACTGCAGAGAATGAGAGAGTTTATTTTCATGGGTGATATGGGCAGTTGTTAATCTGCAAAATGCAGAGTTCTTGCTGAATACTGGAAAAACTGGAATTACGCGTATGAAACCGCGGGGCGCAGCTAGTTTTACCATGAAAATGTCTTATATACTGCTGACTCGGTATCAAATTTAATTATTATATTAAATCTAACTAATATAATAATTGCGAAAGTTTGTGTTTGTCTTCTCTTCGTGCCGAAACGCCTGAACGGATTTTGGTGAAATTTGGTCCTGGTCCTGGAATAAGACATAGGATACATTTTATCCCGTAAAAATATACCATTCCTGTGGGATAATAGTTACAATTAAGACTTGCCGCGTTGTCAAAAAAAAAGGTTTGTTAAGGTAAACATTTCACAAAACAATTCAACTTTGAATGTGACAATAGAATAAAGAGGCGGACAATTAAAACAAGCCTTTTGTATATTTTTATCGAAGGGCGAATGGTTTTGAAGGGCTTTTGCTTATAGTACAGTTTGTTATTTTAAATACTGGGCCTTCAGAAGCATAATAAAACGTCGAGTGGAGAGCGCAGACAAGTGGAGATGGATCTAGTTGATTTTAGAATCATTCACATTGTTGCGTTCGTAACCGGCAAAATATTGTTAGCAAGTTTACTAAAAACATCGCCCTTTAACAAGTTCACTGCTAAAAACACAACTGCGGTGTTTTTCATAACTTTTATTTATTTGACTGAGTGCCGAGACGAGCAAGACGTTCACCTGATAGTGAGCGCTACGCCTGCCCGTAACAGTCACAGCATCACCCAGAACACTGCATTGCATAATACTGCGCGGCACTGCACTGCGCTCGTCACCCTGGCACATCGGCTCTAAAGTCTCATTGCATTAAAAACAATCAACAGGATTCAGTGGACAGGGAATTATAACATTTTCAAGGAATTAGATACATCTATATATATAAAAATGTTATGTTGGTTTGTGTACACTTCAAAAACTCAAAAAGTTTTGCACCGATCGAGCTGAAATTTTAGCATGATATACGTATGATGCGCATCAAGGATTATTTTTATCTATTTTTTTCATCAGTGACATATCAGCGAATGTGCGAATGTGCCACAGTGAAGCGTGGCAGGGTACAGCTAGTTGAAAATAATTACGACATGTAACTACAAATAATGCATTAAATATCGGTCGTAGTTTTTTAAACTCATCTAATCATCATAGAATTGAATAGAAAATACTTTATTGTACCCCAGTTCGTTTATCCTATTATATACATATCGTTTATTTTTAAGAAATAAACAGTATCCTATGTGTTAATCCGGGTATTAACCTATCCGCACGCCAAATTTCATCAAAATCCGTTCAGTAGCTTTTGCGTGAAAGGGCAACAAACATCCATCCATATCATCCATCCCTCCACAAACTTTGACATTTACAATGGAATAGAATAGAATAGAAAATACTTTATTGCACACCAGTTCAGAAATACACAAGGTACATAAAGAACAGAACTTATTGGAATAAATATAGTACAATGGGCGGACTTATCGCTAAAAGCGATCTCTTCCTGTCAACCTTCGTCATTTACTTTTGATGTTGACTGTAGAATAGAATAGAATAGAATAGAAAACTCTTTATTGTACACCAGAAACAAAAATAAACACAGTACAGGAGAATTACAATAGGTAAACAGGTAGTACAATGGGCGGTCTTATCGCTGAAAGCGATTTCTTCCAGACAACTTTAGGATGGACAACTGTACTACCTTATTTACTTTTTATTACTACTCTAGGCAAGCCCTTGGCCTACTTCAACAAAACCACAGCTATATTATTGTAGCTACACCATTCAGCACCCGTAAAAGACATTTAATTAGTTTAATTCCTCGGAACCGCGTCTATTAATATCACACTTGGTAATAATGGTGCGTTCACCCTAATTGCTATAATTAACGTATAAATGATAGGGCGGGCATTAAAAGGATACACGAGCCGCCCGCCGTGTCGCGAAGGGCGGATAAGGTGACAGGGTGGCGATGCAAAGCTTAAACACGTCGACTGCTGGAAACACACACGCTTGTGTTTTTATAACGTTACGGCCAACGAAAACAAGTCTGGCGCGCGAACCCGCACTGCTGTATTGACAATATTATCACAACAGTTGTGTGCGTCCGCACAGCTGGTCGAGTTTAGTTACGACGCAACGCCAGTGCTAATTAACATACATACTGGTAAGCACGCATACAAGGACAATTATTAAGAATGGCGTAGCTTACGATACCAATTTGGAATTGATAAATCTAAATTTAAATATTATTTCTTCTGTACTGTGTTTATTTTTGTTTCTGGTGTACAATAAAGAGTTTTTTTATTCTATTCTATTCTATTCGTTTTTAAAGAGGGCAAGATAACTACCACTTAAACTACAATTAAATAACCTAAAGATATGATAACGTATTAACACATTTAAGATTAAAATTTAATAAGTCCTGTGTAAACTCTATAATTATATATCTAGATTGTCCAAAACTCAATTAATTCTAGAACAATTTATCCAGTCCATAATGTGGTTACATAAAGGCTTATTCAAACAGGAGCGGCACCCGGTACCGGCTGCGGTGCCCAGCCGACATCCCACCGTACCTTGTATCAGAACCTAATAAATCCTCCTCGTATGGTACGCAGCTGTCGTGAAACAGGATACCGCCTGGATAAGCGATACCGCGTACCGCCTTGGTTTGCGGTACCCGTACGTTTTGCGGTAATGTCTTATCAGATTTTTCGTGGTTTCCGCGTGTGCCTATTCAGATATCGCTTTCGGATGCGGTAGCGAATACC
This sequence comes from Campaea margaritaria, assembly GCA_912999815.1. Taxonomy (NCBI): domain Eukaryota; kingdom Metazoa; phylum Arthropoda; class Insecta; order Lepidoptera; family Geometridae; genus Campaea; species Campaea margaritaria. The sequence continues at coordinate 2,695,278 of OU538814.1, forward strand.
GCTGTGGTGATCCTAGTGATATTCGCATATCCATTAGGATTTCGCTACCGGTTGCGGTAGCGAATACCGCCAGATGTGAACAAGCCTTAAGACTAACATACTATCAGTAATTCGGCCAACATGCTCGCTCGTCCATTCCTCTCCGAAATAACCCCGCAAAATTAAATATAAACAAAATTGCCAATTAACGTGTGAATAGCGCAGTTTAGCTGCGACAACGCTTATTAACTGCTAAATAACGAATAATAGAAGCTAAATAACGGATCATTATAGCTAAATAACGTGCTAATTCGGAATAATCATTAAGGGAGTGTGGGACGGTGAGATTGAATTACTTGCGGGCGTAAATAGCTTTTTCGGTTAGATGGAATCTTGTTTTATTATAATGACAGAGAAGAGTGACACGTATAAATCAGAATTACTTAGGAGCTACGGCCTTAACTGAGTGTTGAGATAGCTTGGGCTATTGCACACCAGAATAAATATACAGTCAGTGACAAAAGTAGCTGAATGTGAACCAATTTTTGTTTTAATATATTTAATTAATTTTTCCTCTTTTTTTATTTTTTATTATCTGGTAACTTTGGATTTGTCATATTCGCGAGAGTGACATGGCTACATTGGCAGTCGGCTTTTTCATTTTAATGAATTAATTTTTATTAAATACTTTCAAATGTTATTCAGTGGTTTAAATATAAATAATAAATAAATTACAGTGTCAACCCTTTTCAGGCTTTTAGCTACGCCTTTTACTTTACAAATAAAATAGACCCTTTCATTTGAATTATTTTGATCTAATTAAAATTTAAAAAAAAGGATAAAAACATAATATATGAGAGCAAAGCGAACAATAAAATTAAAATAACTTAGACCTACAAAAATACGAAAATGTTTTTAGAAAAACACGATAATATTTTTAGAAAATAAATAAGACAACGTGAAAAATTAAATAGCAAATTTATGGACTCCCGAAAAAAACATGAAGATGTTTGCAAAAATTTAGAACAAAGTGAACTATTATATCGCAAAAATATGGACTACTTGAAAAAGGAAGAAAGTTTTTAGGGATCCGCTGTTCATGAAGCTACATTGGTGTCAGTAGGTAGGAGCAGAGATTCGTACTGTCATCATTATCATCAACCCATATCGACCCACTGCTGAGCACGGCTCTCTCTCTACTTTCGTGAGGAGGATTGGGCTATAATCGACCACGGGGGCCCGGTCCAGATTCATCACCATTATCAACCCATATCGTCCTAATGCTGAGCACGGGCCTCACTTGTGAGGAGAATTAGACCATAATCCACCACGGAAGCGCGCTCCAGATTAGTGGATCACATACCCCCGAAACAATTCTCGGGTCCGCCTTCCAAGGAGAAGGACGTGAGGTCAAATCCCAGTGCAGGCAGGTGCCAATGTGTGTCTCTAAAAGCGTAATTAATACTCGGTTTTCGGTGAAGGAAAACATCGTGAGGTGACCCACATACGTACCTACCCGAGAATTATTTCGGAGGTAGGTATGTTATCCACCAATTTGGACCGGGCCCCTGTGGTGAGTTTTGGCCTAACCCTCTCCAAGAAAGTGAGCGAGACCCGTGCTCAGCAGTGGGACGATATGGGTTGATGATGATGATGATGACTTATTAATTATGATCTAAAAAGTACTTACTGCTGCGAACGAAGTCACGGGAAAACCTAGTTACGATAATCACTCGCCATTTCGTATAGCCATTCGTCATTATGTTGTTTGTTTTAAAATTCCTTGCAAAATAGTGTTATTATATCCTTTTTTTTTCTACGGAACCCAATCCTAAAGTTATGTTACACTTGGCCAATATTTTTATGTCTCCATATCACACCATTAAAAATTAACATAGAGAATATAGTGCCTATAGGGTCTTAAATTTATGGCAATTCTTTCAAGTTTATGGATTTGCGGTTTTACAGGCAATGTTGCCAGGGAATTAATGGCAAAGCTTTACTGCTTTTGAAACTTGAAAGGTTTGGAGCTTAAGATATTGTTCGTGGAAATTAATGAAATACCTACTTTATTAATTAATTTTCCCTTTATACTCGAAACAGGCTTTTATTTAACTTCATTTGTATGTTTAAGCACTGATTTAATTATACGGGACGGTCCCTTAAGTCCCTAGGTTTTTTTTTGTATTGTACAGTAACGACACAGTTTAATAAGGTAGTTAGGTACTTAGATTAATGGAATAAGGTTTATTTTTCTCATTGTTCTTGGGATTTAAATGCTTCACTTGTTTATGTAATACTAGGTGTGTTCCGCGGTGTCGACCGCGTTGAGGACTATCCCACAAGAACCGTCAATTTTTACGTGATAAAAAGTATCCTGTATTTATCCAGGTATTAAGTATCTGTGTGCCAAATTTCATTTAAATCCGTCCAATAGTATTTGCGGGAATAGTCCAGTCATTTGGTTGTTCTACCAGCGGGGCTATGCAGCACGGTGCGGATCACGGTCCCTCGGTCCGTCGGTCCACGGTACTTGCTAGGCAACCTAGCACGATTTTTAAAGATTTAAAAACAAACTAAAACCTTTTTCCGGTTTACCCTTCCCTAGTCTGCCATCTTGATATTTACTCATTTTTTTAGAGATCCTTGTGCAAAACTTTCATATTTGGGAAACGGCAGGTGATAAAGTTTAAAGTTTTCCGTGAGTTTTGAAAATTGGTAATTTTATAGATTATGACGTGTTCTTTTCGAATTTTCACTTAATCACTCGCGCCGCCATGTTGGAAAAACTGCGCTCGAAAACAGTTTTTTGACAATAACTCCTTTCCGGCTCATTTTTATAATAGTAATCAGGTTTTTAAAATGCAAGAATAAAATTCCCCTTATTCCGAAGTTGTTCTTGTAATAAGCAACGAAAATCACTTTAACTTTTCACTTCACTTTAGAAACAGTCGACGAAACAGATCACGAGTAGATGTAGGTAAGTTGTGTGCTGCCGCTGTCTTTCTTCTCCTCGGACTCATAGGCCAATCGAGTGAAAGAGAGATAGATGCGACTCAAGCGTACAATGAGCGTAACGGAACAATGTGTCATCTTTTTCGCGCATGCAGCCGGCGCCAGCGTTCATCGATTTATTAGACGTTGTCACGTCAACAAGATATTTCAACAAAAACCTTTATAATCTTATGTTTGGTAAAAAGAAAAAAGACATAAAGTTTGTTATTAATGTAGCCAGCCAACAAACTAACATTACGTTTTACGACAAAAGTTACTGAATAAAATCTCAACTTAAATTGCATTACAGAATATTCATGTTTTGATACTTTCCAGGGACTGAATAACCTACTTATAGAAAGTAAGTTCAAAAACTAAAACCCGACTACTGAAAAATTCCACTAAGTATAAAAGTTTAAAATGTTTCATTAATTATATTGACTGGAAGAGATCGCTTTTAGCGTTGAAACCATATTATTATGATAAAATCGACTTTATTTCACACCTTTATAGAAGAAATCAATTAACTAGTCACATCAAGCGAATTTTCACGGTTCAAAGATTTGAACTATCGGTTGAAACCAATTCCAGAAATAGTTTTGTTGATCGGTACCGGTTGTAACCGCACTATTTGTACCGCTATCCGTCCTTTGGTTCTAAGAAATACTTTGAGACAGCAAGAGTTAATTCCGAATATAGCTTCCCCATTAAGACGGGTCGGGAACTCGGGAACAAAACCCTCTCACTTTGCCTTTATCCAATTTAAGCTATCATTTCTTTGTTTCTCTGTATTATTTTTTGAAGTGAAAACAACTTTAGCATCAATACGATTCAAAAGTCGATGAAACGAAAAAAGGACAGTAAAAAGACACATAAATTCATAATATTTAACGTGGGAGAAAATGTTACTTAATAATTTTATATTCATTTTATATCAGGCGCAACAACGTTCGCTGGGCAAGCTAGTCTATATATATAAAAATGTTATGTTGGTTTGTGTACGCTTCAAAAACTCAAAAAGCTCTGCACCGATCAAGCTGAAATTTTAGCATGATATATAATCCGCATCAAGGATTGTTTTTATACATTTTTTTCATCAGTGGCATATCAGCGAATGTGCGAATGTGCCACAGCGAAGCGTGGCAGGGCACAGCTAGTTTATAATTAAATTCCTCAAATATGCAGCAAACGAATGCAGAATATTGTCGCGATTATCGAAAACAAAGCAAATCCGTTGATTGAGTTTTTGGACGCCAAATTTAATTTGAAAATGTGCATAAGTCGCACTGTATCAACAACAAGAACATCATCATCAGAACATCAAGATATAGATAAATAAAATAAATAAATGAACCTCTTGTATCATTTAACAGAAATGTGAGCTCTGAGTCTGAATAAATCTATTTAATATATACGAATAAAATGTAAAATAATTATCTAACTTTGTATCACTATGATCATTACTAAAACCGACAATTATCCTCTTCCCGAAATTTTACATTCGTCTCATTATCTTGAAACCAAAATTTTTGAAGGTTCTACCACGTGTGAATTGCACGCGTGTTTTTTTATTGTTTAACCAACTGGCTGACTGACTGTTGCAGTTCGGTCCGCCGAGGATAAATAAGAGGTATGTTAAGATGAGGTCGCGCTAGCAGTCGCCATGTTGCCCCGGCGGTAGGCCCGAGTGGTATCGGGCCTCTACCCCCCTGGGGAGTTGACCTTCCCCAAGGCCTGAAAAGGCCTCCCTGGACCTACAATCATATTAAACAAAATTGTGTATAGCGCAATGTTTCTGATCGTTTAGGGCTAATTTAGGAATGTTTTCGTAGGTCTTGGTACTAAATATTATTGCATAAGGCTGTCTTTACCTAATAAGTATCCAAAAATACCTATCTAGATAATTTACGAAAAGTACTTGAAGTGTAATAAGTAGATACTTGCTGCTGCCCTACTTAAATTAAATACTTGTAACTTGGAAGCTCTTTGAGAACTTATCACTTAGGCTTGAAGTTAAATTTCATTAAGGGGGTTCACTTAGATATTTATAACACGTGAAATAAGTAACTTTACGCGTAAGTTGGACAGGTGAGAAGGGTTGGTACGTTTTTGAAAACGAACTAAAAGCGCTGAAAGCCCTAGTAAATTAGAAATCGAATTTTCATCGCAGTACAAAGCTCACTAATGTTCTTAATTAATGCGAAAGATTTTTTTTTTAACACGTCAAAGTAAAACAACAAACACGTACACACATCGAAAATCAAGATAAGAAAATGACATACAATATAAACAATTAGACACACACACTCATACAGATATGATGACCTCTTACTCCCGAACTCTTTGTCTTATTAAATACTTCTTTCAATAAACCTTTAAGTCAAAGTCAACTCTTACGTGTCTTTCTGTCATGTGTGTGTGTCAAACGCACGTAGAGTGTGTAATGTTTTATTAATTAAAAAAATAATACATAAATTTCTAATGCATTTTTTATAAAATACTAGCTGTACCCTGCCACGCTTCGCTGTGGCACTTTCGCACATTCGCTGATATGTCACTGATGAAAAAAATAGATAAAAACAATCCTTGATGCGGATTATATATCATGCTAAAATTTCAGCTCGATCGGTGCAGAACTTTTTGAGTTTTTGAAGTGTACACAAACCAACATAACATTTATATATATATAGATTAGCTTTCTGCAATTCTTCTCTATAATATAAACTTTAACTGAGCTACATTTTATACTCCTCCATCATTGCAATTGTCGTAACAATACATATATATTAATATACAGATAGACTAGCTGCACCTCGTGGTTTCACCCGCGTAGTTCCCGTTCCTGTGGGAACACAGGGATAAAATATAGCCTGTGTTACTCGCTGATAATGTAGCTTTCCATTAGTGAAAGAACTTTTAAAATCGGTGCAGTGGTTTAGCCGAAATCTTACATGTTTCAGACAGAGTTACTTCCGCATTTATAATACTAGTGGGGAAAGTTATCATCATCATCATCATCAACCCATAACGTCCCACTGCTGGGCACGGGTCTCTCCTCACTTTCGTGGGGAGGGTTAGGCCATAATCCACCACGGGGGCCCAGTCCGGATTGGTGGATCACATACCTACCTCCGAAATAATTCTCGGGTAGGTATGTTGTGGGTTTCCTCACGATGTTTCCCTTCACCGAAAAGCGAGTGATAATTACGTACATATGTTTTACAGAAACATATTGGTACGTGCCTGCACTGGGATTTGAACTCACGACCTTCTGATTGGAAGGCGGACGTTCTCCCACTAGGCTACCACCGCTTTAGTGGGGAATTAGGGATAGATAAACCAAATTTTAGTACATTTGGGGTTTCCTTGTATTCTCCAGCTGCGGCCTCAGTAATTAATCTACCTCCGCAAACTAAGTCCAAGGTCCAAACTATAACATAGACTACGTTATTACCAATCAAGATCCATATAGTATTGTAACGTTATACGTAACGTGAAGCGATTTCATTACCCTAATGGCGGCCATTGATGAATTTCGTCTGGTGCGGCCCGACTGTGAGAGGCTGGCGGTCATTTTCTAGATGTAAGTTAACTTTGACAACAGATTGTATTTTGATGTTCTTGTCATTTGTTTAATGTCAGATAGAGATACAAAATAGGACATAGTCGAAAATCGATAGAATAAAAATATATTTGATAGGATTTAAAACTATATATTTCTACTTGTTCTTAAAAATATATTTTATAAAACTCTGTGAGGGTGAAGGTCTATTTTTTTCAGTCTATCCAATTAAACGTACAATATATTAATTATTACCTATATTTTTTTAAATTACTGCCTGTTGTGATGGGTAAAAACATTTCAATAATTATTAAAATTAAATTTCATGTTTCAAAGCAAATGCTAAGCATAAAAATGCGCTTATAGTTTCGTTTTAAACGCCGTTAATCCTTAATTATTAACAATTGGTACTTTTTAGGGTTCCGTACTTCAAAAGAAAAAAGGTATCCTGGTAGGATCATTTCGTGGTTTGTCTGTCTGTCTGTCGTTACCAAATAAATCAAAACCTATAGGGTACTAATGTCTAATGTCTAAAAACTATGTCTAAGTATGGAGACCGCGGCTTTCCAACGACAAAGCTAAGTTTGTCCCTCGGTAATATCGGTAATATTCGGTATTTTCTGTTTATGTATAATTGTATTCTAGGCCTACAAGTTTGTACGGAACCCTCGTAATACGACTCCAACTCGCACTTGGGCAGCTTTTTCTTATTTGCTTCGCCGCCACCGTTTCCGCTTTCACTCCAGCCACGCCCTTACGTGTATTCTAGGCCCTGTAACTCACTGGAAGTAATTAGTTTACGTTAATAGATAAACAAAACGCTTTATTTCGTGTAAATAATCTGTTAATGAAACACTAACAAAGTTGACTGCAATCTCTTGGCTTTTGTTTTCGCTGAGTTCTAATTAAAATTAACGGAATGACAAGATTTAACATAAGTGTAATGTTTTGGTATTTAATTAACAAATATTTCTTAGGAGTCATTGTGTCGGGTGGGGCATTCATTATTGTGGAATTTGAAACTGCCTTACTTTTCTGAATTACGCACCTGGAGGCATACCTTGACATCTTATAGCGATTCAAATGAAGATCTAAACTACGCCTACGCCTGCCAATAACAGTCACAGTACCTGCGTGGCACTGCACTGCGCTCGTCACCCTCAGACATCGGTTCTAAAGTCTCATATACCCAGTAATTTCGCTGGAAACATTGCCCTAAATTATGAATTATTTTACAGTTAATACTCTTTTTTGAGACGAATATAAAATATGTGTAACTAAACTGCCACGTATTAAGTACCATATTGTGCTTTTTATAACAATAGACTATTCTTTGTAAGCCTCTCCCCACAGCCCTTATGATAGAAAACTCACATTATTTTCCTTTTGTCCACAGATAAAGAAAGCAGAATGACGTGACACCATTGCCGCCCAAAAAGAAAAAACAAACATGTCACACACAACTGTCAGAACTGTCAGATAACCGAAAACCAAAATGGCGGGGAAAGACAAATGGGTTGACTATTTCGGCGGCGACTACAACGTATCGAGGCCGATTCCCGAAAGTGACGTTATTGATTTGCCGAAAATTAACAATACATATTTTGAAAATGACACCCAGTTGGCGTACACGAATTTCACTTCAGAAGATTTCTGTTCTTCGAATCATTCACACGTTTATCTGAATGTCACTTGTGAATTTCCGATCAATTATGCTGAACCTATGTATGGGTATGTATCTACATTTTTTTCATGTATTTTTATAGCATAGAGTCACGAAACGATCAGTATGTTTAACTGATGGTAAGCGCCACGCCTGCACAAACCTAACTCTCGTCTTACTGGTTCTTGAGGATATTGTTTTTTAAGTTTTTTTTTTTTAATATTGTCATAGTTTTCGAGTTATGTTATGTTATGTTATTCGTTAAAAACTTCCAAAGAACAATTTCTTTCAACTCCATAATTACGTACAGCGTTTATATGGATGGTATGATGGGTAGGGACCCCTAGAATCACCTTACACGTTTAAACAATCTCTTTAACGCAAAACCTTTTCAACATCAAAGATCATTAACCCTCGCCCTCTCGCAAAGAAGTTCGTCGCCATAATTTTCCGTGTGGAACACAATTGATTTTGTTTGAAAAAAACCTTTGATGAGACGATGCCTGGCGTCAACAGTCATTGCTTTATCGGAAATCGATATCGATGGATTCCGGTTCGTTGGAGTCACGTCACTAAAGGTTAAGGTAGCTTTTACATAATCTATTCGGTATAATAAGGTTAGCTAATGATATCTATAAATTAATATGTGAAGCAAACACTTTTCACACCTTTTTATGAAAATAATTTACGGAGGAGTATCAAAACTCGCTCACTCGCTTTTCGGTGAAGGAAAACATCGTGAGGAAACCCACATACCTACCCGAGAATTATTTCAGAGGTAGGTAGGTGATCCACCAATCCGGATCTGGCCCCCGGGGTGGATTATGGCCTAACCCTCCTCACGAAAGTGAGGGGAGACCCGTGCTCAGCAGTGGGACGTTATGGGTTGATGATGAAGATGATGATGATCAAAACTCGCCACAGTTAAAGCTTAATATGCAATTTAATTTGCAAAAAACATCTATCGCCTCATCAAAGCCATACATCTATATACTCGACGCGGGTAAAACCGCGGGGCGCTGCTAGGTATTAGAGCTTGTCAGGTCGCGTGAAGTGCCTAAACGACGGCTGCCATTGACATTGGCGTATTGAATCAATCGATAACAATTGAAATGCCCTTCCGAAGCGCGGAGTAATGGGAACCGGCGCGTAACTAAGGAAATTAAGTCATTAATGCGGGGCCGAGGATTCGAACTCGGGGTCGTTGGATTAGAAATCGCACAGAGTACCGGTCAGCATAGCTTTAACACGTTGACTGCTGAACCGGTTTTTACATTTAGGCACTAGGTTTTTGTTTTCCAGCAATGGCGTATTGTAGTAGCTCCGCGTTAAACGCAAACGTCTGTGTTCCGCCGCACAGCCGGCACGTAAGCTGCGCTAACACAACAGGTGTGTTTTCCCGCACCCGCGTAAAGTTATAAAAAATACGTCTGTGTTTTCAGAAATGAACGTGTTAATAATAATTGAACTCCTTTGCCAGATATAGATACACAAACAGTAGTGTGTGTTTATACACATTACCTACTTACTGTGTTCCGGTTTGAAGGCATTTTGATCGTACAGTACCTACCTTATATGCAGTTCATGTATGAAATACAGGCTATATATAAAAGACACTATTTCCAGCAAAATTACTAGAACTTATCATCATCATCATCAACCCATAACGTCCCACTGCTGAGCACGGGTCTCCCCTCACTTTCATGAGGATGATTAAGCCATAACCAGCACGAGGGGGCCCTTGTGTTTTTTTCGGAGTTATTGTAAAGTATCGTCACAAGATTTTACTATTATGTTTTAATTAACGTGCACATGTGTGAGGACCGGGTAATCCGGATTGGTCAATCACATACCTCCGAAATAATTATCGGTAATTCCTTCACCGTTCTGTTCTTACATCTGTTTTTACAAGAAACACATTGGTACGTGCCCGCATAAATTACTTACATTACTGGGCCTACCACATTTAAAAACCACTGCATAGTATATAAAAGAAAACATTCCAACAGCGACTGACTATAGAAAGAAATTCTCGCCCATCTCGTTCCATCCGAACAATTCGACGATAAATCTTGTTAATCGAATTTTTGTGATCGAGCGGACCTTTCGTTTGTTCTTTTAACTGAATTAGATGAGGGAAGCGTTTCGCTCGATTTTACAGATGATTACAACGCAAACATAAATTAGGCATGAATCTACCTCCGCGCAGGGAGGCGATGAAAGCTAGCAGAGATTCGGCGAGACCTATATGAGTGTTTACTAGTCAAAACCGGGTCTAAATTGCACACAGATTCAGATTTTCTAGCCGTGAATTAGACTCGTTTTGACCTACCAAATCGGAATGAAATTCTTGAAACTCCCTTATGAATTCATTCCCTTATGAATGTGCTCGTTCGTGTGCGAGTTGTGGATGAAACAGTTGACCGTTACGTTTATGACAGGGCCGTTTAGGTGTGTCCGACAATTTCATTATTTGATTTGTAAAGCCTTTTAAAATTATGCTTGTAAATTATAATTGGGTTTGGCCGCCGCTATTGAATAAAAATAATTTCATTTTGTGAAAGAAAATACTCGGGATGTTTGTTAGCAAATTAAATTCATAAAGTTTAATGGAAAAACAAGCGGGGGGCCTTAGAATCACAAATTAACGTTGAAATGTTTTCGTTGAACGGAATTTATACAGAACAGGAAATATGACATGTTTTCTTTAAAATTATACGGAGCAAGGTTTCTTACTTCATTTGCTCACATATGTGCACGTTAATGAAAACATAATAGTAAAATATTCTAACGATACTTCACAGTAACTCCGAAACAAACACAAGTTTGAGGAAAAAAATACAGAATAGGTAGCCCAACCTTTACCTTCAATTATAAGATCTTTTTACTTGTATGTCTTGAGTGCAATAAAAAGTTGTTACCTTATCTAATCTCAATAATAAGAAACTCACTTTCTGTTCCCTTCCAAAAAACACACAATTTCCCTGTCCTAAATAGTTCCTTACCCACAAAATCCCTTTCCCAAAAAACCCCTTTCCCACAATCTCCCGCTCAAAGTATCCACACCAAGCACCGTCCAATATCAAAACTGTTTCTATTATTCCAGCTACATCGCACCGTTCCTCCTGGCTACCACCACCGTCGCAAACACCCTGATTGTGGTGGTCCTGTCGCGGCGCCACATGCGGACCCCCACGAACGTGGTCCTCATGGCCATGGCGCTCTGCGACATGTTCACCATGCTGTTCCCAGCACCGTGGCTGTTCTACATGTACACCTTTGGGAACCATTACAAGCCACTCAGTCCAGTGCGTGCTTGCCAGGCGTGGAATTATATGAATGAGGTGAGTTTTTTTAAAATTTAAACATCATCATCATCATCATCGTCATCAGGCTATATTCGTCCACTGCTGGACGTCCGCCTCTCCCAGTAAACTCCACTGATCCCAATTTTCAGCTCTTTGCCCACTGTTTTCCGTAGTTATTTATTCAATACAAAATTAAATTGTTTTCTTTTTGTAAGAAAACATATTTTTCTAGATAAGCTTTCATATAATACGTACTGAATACTGCAAGCTCAGAATGAGTCTAAAACCCTTCAATCTACCGTTAGTCGCTGAGGAGTTCCGTTTACCTTCCGTCTCTATCATCCGGTCAGCTCGCTATCGCCATAATTATTGTTAATGAAATTTTAGACAGCAAGCATTTTAGAGCATGTATAATTCTATATAATAAATATACCATCGTGAAAGAAATCACGGGTGACTTCTAGTAAGCAATAATGGTATCGAAATATGACGTGTATGCTTAGAACATGAATAATAGCGGTGTTTGAGATCAGCGACATGACAGGGGACGGGTGGGCGAACCGATATCGTTATTGCATGCGTTGTACCGTGAATTAATCGATTGTGAATTCTTCACTATATTCAACCCTATTTTTAACATCGATTTGATTCATAAATATACTCGTTCATATTTCATAGAACCGCCTCCGCGCGCCGCGGCGGTGAGCGGTGCCGTATAATCCTACTCATATTATAAATGCAAAAGTTTGTGAGAATGGATGGATGGATGTTTGTTCCTCTTTCACGCAAAAACTACTGAACGGAATCGAATGAAATTTGGAACACAGATATTTTATAACCAGGATTAAGTAATAGGGTACTTTTTATCCCGATAGTATGTTTCCGTGGGACAAAACGGGAACTTCGCGGGGCGTAGCTAGTGTATCATAAATATTTGTTAAAACCAAAAATAGATTTACACTAAAACTACTCAACTAATTTGAACTGCATTTATTTACATGAGATCCCTTGGAGGTCTACCTTTTAAAGGATCGCCGAAATTGGTCAGAATTCCCATATGCGGTAACATACCTTAAAATAACTGTGGTAACGGACAAAGGGATATGGAATTTATCTCATAACATTAATGTACGTTTTTACTTCAGTTCTCCGTTGTTTTGAATTGAAGTTGAACAGTTGAAAACCTCCCCCTCTTTAAGTTGCTTAAATATTATCTTGTCGCTTAAATAAGTATGGACGTGCTAAAAATGTCCCAGTTTTCTATTGACTCGGTACCGCCTCGGATTCCGCGCGCGTTTGCGTTTTGTCTCCGATATTATTGCAATTTTGGGATCTATGTGTATTATAATAAATATTAGTTTTAAATAATAATTTTGGCACTTAAGTGTGTATCGGTTTCTACGCGGTCTACGCTTACGACTACATTCTACGCGCTACGACCTAACGCTCTACTACTAGTTCTAACGACCTACGCCCTAGGGCCGTCATGGAGTTGAATTTCGGACATGCTACGTCCTGTGACAGGTGCTGATATGGACCAATCTTGACACAGAGTATGCTAAGCTATGTCCGTAACTAGGGTTCGTGACGCGAATACGAATTGTGCAGTTCTGAGCGAGACAGGAATTAATTTTAGATGAGGGACGGCAGACGGGGTAATGAAGAGAAGTGATTTTAATATAATCACTTCAAAGTTACCTTCTGGGCTTGGTTACTTTCACAAAGGGTCGTATTCCTTTGACAATTATTAAATTATTAACTGCGCCCTCCGATTTCAGTTCGGCCGCGTGGACAGTCGTTCCTCATGAACCGTACAGTTTTCCGGAGTAAATTGTGTTTTTTTTGTTTGTCTGAGTAATGAGGCGAGCATGTCGTTCTCCTGATGGTAAGTGCTACGCCTGCCCATAACAGTCACAGCGCCAGCCAGAACTTCACATTGCATAATCTTGAACGCCACTGCACTGAGACATCGGCCCTTCGCAAACAGTGCCCTTTAAACCGGATCACAGTATTGTTTTCACACTAGTTGGCGGATCAACTTCTGGCAAAGGTATGGCACTTCCACAGGCGGTCTCTTACAGAAGAGGTCTACCAACTAATCATTTATTAAGGGACGATGCGGTTAAAGGTAGTAAACATGGTTAGCCTAAAACAGGACGGTCATTACGGGACCGTTTTCAAAACACTCCCAAAGGGGTTTGGTGGCAAATTTTCTACTGGAAGAGGATATTAAAGCAAGGCTGACCTGTGTATACCTAACATATATACACAATTATCGTGGCATACATGGCAGATGTAAATTCCCTATAGTTCCAGCATTGCTACTTTCATGGACAGGAGTTCAAATCTGCTTGTCTTGACACTCAATTGTATTTCAAAGAGCATAATATGAACAGGCACTTTACGTCCACACACCACTACCGCTTCCCGCCAGTCACGTATCCGTAACTGAAACCCATTTCCGTAACTACCTGTTCAGTGACTTTGAACGACGTAGTGGCTATATAGTAGGGATTCCGTGACTTTTAAAGAGGTTTTCTTTAGGGTTCCTTAGCTAAAATGGCAAAAAAGAAACTCTTATAACGTGGACAGTAAGTATTATTATTGAAAACTGGATATTTACCATGCATTATGTTTATTTTATGTTCTCTATGCTAGGCCACTATTGCAAGTGCCATGATGACGGGTAAACCACACATACATTACACTACAGTTTCATCATCATCATCATCAACCCATATCGTCCCACTGCTGGGCACGGGTCTCCCCTCACTTTCGTGAGGAGGGTTAGGCCATAATCCACCACAGAAGCCTGGTCCGGATTGGTGGACAATATACCTACTTCCGAAATAATTCTCGGGTAGGTATGTGGGTTTCCTCACGACGTTTTCCTTTACGGAAAAGTGAGTGATAATTACCTACATATGTTTTACAGAAACACATTGGTGCGTGCCTGCACTGGGACTTGAACTCACGACCTTCTGATTGGAAGGAGGACGTTTTCGCACTAGGCTACCACCGCTTCATTACACTACAGTATACCTCTTATAAATCTATATATATAAAAATGTTATGTTGGCTTGTGTACGCTTCAAAAACTCAAAAAGTTCTGCACCGATCGAGCTGAAATTTTAGCATGATAAATAATCCGCATCAAGGATTCTTTTTATCTATTTTTTTCATCAGTGACATATCAGCGAATGTGCGAATGTGTCACAGCGAAGCGTGGCAGGGCACAGCTAGTAATAAATTAATAATTAAATAACGCGTCACGATCAAAGACATAGATCCAGATACCTGGTACTAGGGAATCAGGAACTACGAGGACTGTTCAGGAGTCGAACCTTGAGAACATAGTCTCATTTTAAACTTAGCTTATTTTGTGGTCAACAATGACCACATTCGAACACATCGTCAGTACTAGGTAGGGTTATGGATGGTCGAACGTTAAAAGTCTAGAAATTCGGATGAAGAAGTCAGTTGAAGCGAAGGAATGGAACACCTTACCAGCGTCTGTGTTTCCCGAAAACTATAATCCAGAAAGTCTTCAAGTCGAGAGTGAATAGGTATCTTCTAGGCAAGCATGCTCCATCCTCGACCGTGTCGACACCACCAAGTGAGACTGCGGTCAAACGCTTGCCTATTCG
Source organism: Campaea margaritaria (assembly GCA_912999815.1). Lineage (NCBI taxonomy): Eukaryota > Metazoa > Arthropoda > Insecta > Lepidoptera > Geometridae > Campaea > Campaea margaritaria. The sequence continues at coordinate 2,710,431 of OU538814.1, forward strand.
CAATAAAATAAAAGTATAAATTAAATATTCATAGAACAAAAAAACAGTTTCCAAAGAAATTGTCACATAATACATGGTTGCCCATTACCCTTCAGATCGCCTCGATGATCCCAACTCCCATTTGAGATACGTGGCAACCCTGCAAGGGATAACATCCAATAATCCCTCGATTATTCCGGATATTACCGGATATGAGGTCGACATCACTAGAATTATAAAGAGTGGATCCAATATTATCGGAACTTGCAAATTGTGAGCCCCGTACTTTAGTTTGGCGGAATAATAAAAATTTATGTTATATGGTAGTAAATTATGATTTGTTCTCAGAACAACTCGAGTTCCATTTATAGGTACAGGGTTATTATTAGGGATTCATTTAATTTAATTTTCGGTAGGGGATTTGTTGGCTTATTTTGCATAGGTCAAAGAAATAAGACGTAATGTCTTATTAGCTATTTCTTTTTATTTTACCTTTCAATCATAGAAGAGTCTATAATAAGAGTAGGCGACACACCGGCAATGCTCCTGGCATTGCGGATGACCGTAGGCGGTGACCGCTTACCATCAGGAGGGCTGCGTGAAAAAATCCTTGTTTAATTTAGGTAGTGGTACGCTATAAAGATAGGCTAAGTCATTCGTCTGACATAATTTTAGCGAAATTACGCTATATATAATTAACTCTAACAAAAATGAAAAAAGTTATTTAAAAAGTACATTGATTTTAACCCAATAAATTTGAGTCACTTCCATTCGGGTAATGGACGCCGCTGTGGATACTCTTATCCACAGCGGCGTCCACTGGTTGGTTTACTTCTCGCATAGAAAATAGCTATACATTTATTACCATTCTAAGTGGAAATATACAGCCAGTGTTCTCGGCGCCTTGCTTCATAGATACCCATTTTATAAATAAATGCTCTTAGTCTGGGTGGTTGTTGGACTATGGTCCTCGTAGTTTCTGATAGCCATGATACGGAGAATCTTAGAGAGATCAGGATTAGGTTTCATTATTATATTTATCGTTCATTTTGATTGATCTTTTTATTAATCGAAATAAAACAAATATATTTTCGTATGAAAAAAATCGTATTAAACTAAAAAGTCCACATATTCACCTTTTTGCATAATATCGTAAAAAAGTTAGTACCCACCCAACTCCCCGGCATTATAAACGTCTAGCTGCGCCCCGCGGTTTCACCCACATAATTTCAGTCTTCCCGCAATAACTATCTTAAAAGCAATATTTTTTTCCCGTTTTTGCCACATTCTTCATTGATGCTCCGTTCCTATTGGTCGTAGCGTGATGTTGTATAGCCTATAACCTTCCTCGATAAATGGACTATTCAACACAAAAATAATTGTTCAATTCGAACCAGTAGTTCGTGAGATCCTAGCGTTCAAACAAACAAACAAACTCTTCAGCTTTATATATTAGTATAGATAAGAAAATAAAGATCATGACCTACAAGCAGCCCTACACAGGGCCCCTGTGTCTTCCGTGCCCCCGGGACTTGAAGCCGATTTAAAATCCCGCATAACATTAAAGCGTCTATTTCCACAGCACTGAAGCACAATTTCCTGCAGGAAGCTGCGAAAGGAAATAAAGTACCAACGCGACTGTGGAACCCCAAGTTGTTTGTTCGAAACCCCTCGTGAAAAGTTTTTTAAACCCTCCGTGTTAGTTTCAGTGTTTGTTCTTTAGATAAAATTTTGTAAGTCAATTGTGAGGCAGTTTTCGTTGTTCAATTGAGTTGAAATTTTAAATCTCTGTCAGGCCTAGGGAAGTACCACATTTTTGCAAACAATACTGAGTTCCGGTTTGAAGGGCATTGTTTTCAGCGAAATTACTGGGCTTATGAGACTTTAGAAGCGATGTCTCAGGGTGACGAGCGCAGTGCAGTGAAGCGCAGGATTATGCAATGCAAAGATTTGACTGGCTGGCAAAGGACTGGCGCGAGCTCCAGGGGGAGGAGGTGGTGCAAGACATGCCGAAGTGGCGGCTCTTATTATCCAAGGCCAAGACTCATTTTAGGCCGTTGCACCATCCAAGTTAGCTAGTTAGTCAGATTTCAATGACGAAATTACCATTGAAATGGAAGGAAGACTTCGAAATGCAATTTTTTTGTCAAATGCCAGCCTCTGCTTTGTTAGCCTTCCAAGATGTTTGTCATAGCTTGACGGTTGCAATCGACAATTGTGTAAATAACAGATCTTTTGTAAATCTGGATATCTGTGAGACCATGGCTCTTGTAGTACCAAATTTCTTAGATACAGCGTATACTGGACAGATATAATAATAACGCGTTATTTGATTTAATAAAAGCGTAGCGCATCCAATCCAGGGAACAAAATGCTTTCGTTCTGTGACTTTTACACCTAGTAGCATAAAAATGCTACATTTCTCTCCACAAGTGGCGCAAGTACAATCTAAAGCCAGAAGTGCAGCGTCTGAAACTTTCCCGGTCGGTAATTTCAAACTGAAGGAACTTCAAACGGAGCCGGTAACATCGAAGTAACTCTAGCTAGTGCCTGGCTATTTATTTGGCACATTGTGAAACAAGCACGGATGCTCGTTGAAAAAGTTTCTTTGAGGGATTTCCAATGGCAAGCCTTTGGAGGTAACATTTACATTACCCATAATATACTTGGTTAAAGCTAGAGACAAAGCGGATGCAACAAAAAAAAACGAAAAAAAATCTCGGCTGCCTTATCATGTATCTCGCGACAAGTTTGCGACAGACTTAAATCTCGCGATCTTTGCTGTCAAACGAATCACTTTTCAAACTGTAAAATCAATAACTACATTTTTTTTTCTTCGGTTGCAGTCCTGTCGCTGGTCGTGCTTGTATCTACAGCCAAATGGCATTCTGTAACAGATGTAGCCTAGTGGGAGAACGTCCGCCTTCCAATCAGAAGGTCGTGAGTTCAAATCCCAGTGCAGGCACGTACCAATGTGTTTCTTGTAAAACATATGTACGTAATTATCACTCGCTTTTCGGTGAAGGAAAACATCGTAAGGAAACCCACATACCTACCCGAGAATTATTTCGGAGGTAGGTAGGAGGTCCACCAAGCCGGATTTTGCCCCCGTGATGGATTATGGCCTAATCCTCCTCACGAAAGTAAGGGGAGACCCGTGCCCAGCAGTGGGACGTTATGGGTTGATGATGATAATGATGATGAACAGATGTAGACGGGACAATAGGCAGACGATTTTCCGTATTTACCTAATGACAATTTTGCGACTTGATTACTGTCGCTTACCTACTACAAAGTTATACGTAACCAGCCAGCTTATTTTTTTTTCTATTTGACTATTTGATGAGACGAGCATGTCGTTCATCTGATGGTAAGCGCTACGCCTCCCCATAGGAGTAACAGCCACCAGAACAATGCATTGCATAATCCTGCGCGGCACCCTGAGACATCGGCTCTAAAGTCTCACATGCCCAGTAATTTCACTGGAAACAATGCCCTTCTATCGGCAACACACTACTGCTTGGCGGATGAATATCTGACACAGGTGTGGTTCTTCCCCAGGCGGCTTCTTGCAGAAGAGGCCTCCCACTACCAGCTGGCTTACTATGCTACAGCCGGGCATTGCACTAATGTAGTTCTGTCGACGTAAACTTCTGAGCTAGCGCAGCGGTCTCCAAGTGTTCTGAAAGGTGATATTGCAGCAGTTTCAACACACTGCTGAAGCATTCCAGAACTCGGGTGCTTTCTATGTGTAACATTGTAAATGGAGGTAGCTTATTGAAAGTTAGAAAGCTACGTTTACTTGAAATGTTTGATATTGCTACGAAGTCGACACTTAACACGGGTGCGGCTCTGCACACTCCATAGTGTTATTCCATACAACAAACACATCGGTTGTGTTTTCCCGCACTCGCGGCAAGTTGTGAAAAACACGACAGTTGCGTTTTCAGCAGTGAAGGTGTTAAAAGTTATTTATTTAAAATATTGTATAACTTTTACCCTTTTTCAAATTACATAATTATAAAAGATAAGTTAACAACTCTTTATTGCATTCCAAGACATATAAGTGAAAGTAAAAAGATCTTATAACTAAAGGTACAATGGGCGGCCTTATTGCGAAACCGTAATCTCTTCCAAGCAACGTAAAATTACATATAAAAGATTGCAGGATCAAGGACTAAAAGCTTCCTTCATAGGTTTGCAGTGAGAAACCTAATTATATGCTGTAGGTGCTGTATGCGTGGCCAGGTCTCCCGATTTGCGTGTAACATCTGTAACGTTACACCCCTTTACCAATTTTGGCAAAAGAGTGTAAAGTACACGTTATCAAGGGCTACCTCCCTATTCCTATGGGAAGGACCCAAAAGAAGGAAAAACAAAGGAGACAGCTTAAAATATATATATTAAAATAAGAAATTAGAATTTAAGGATTAAAGTCTTTGAAGATAGAAAGAGAAAAATGTGATCACACGCGATAATTAACTGGAAGTTGTCTTTAGAAATAAATGGTTAGAAATAGTCGGTCTAAAATGAAGCACTGTTTAAGACGGTAAATACGTAATGTTCTTCATGAGGATACTTATGAAGAATGACCCCAGGCTAGGGCAGGCGAGGTCTGCAGCAGAAAGCTGGTGTCCAAAGTCGGGGAGGCGCTCGTGGAGAGCGGCCTTCACCGGAGGGTTATAGGGCTCCGATGTTTTAAGCTTCAAGACTTCTTCAGGACTATCACAATTAAGTAAAGATTTAAAAGTGCTTGAGGACTTCTTCATGCAATTTTCAAGGATTTAGAGGCTCAGACCAAAGCCAAACCAGAACTCGAACTCGACTCGACTGCCGAATGTCAGCCGTTTTTTCCTGGCATCACTTCCAAAACTGTCAATAAGTAATTCTGCAATTTGAAAATTTGAAAATTAAGAAAGATAAGATTAAAAGCTGCCTGATACAATAAGATCAATTAAAACTAAAACTGTATACAAAATTATTGAATTGTACGAGAATACAACAGAATTTAGAAATAAGATTATAAATGACATTAGTAAAATTAGACATCTTTCAGTAATGTTTACAAACAATATAAAAATAGAGACATAAGAATTTAGAATTAATAAACGAATAAAAGTAAAGAATAAGAAATAAATAGTGGCACGCAAGGACTCGAGTAAAAGAGATCAAGGGTTAAGAAACAGAAAGATATGAAAAAGTATACAGAAATAGAAAACCTTACACATCCCGAGTCTCAGGGGTCTGGATTCATCGGAGCGCCGAATGTCCCGATTTTTTACTAATCTCCTTAGTCTGCACTTCATTTGATAAAAAAAAATGATTCATAAGAATTTTGTTTTTTGAACCTGTCCCGACTTGAAAATCAAAACCCGATTATTTTAAACTTCCGTTCCGAAATTTTACACACTATTACTCGGAACACTAGCCGTGGTTAGGTATAATTATAACAAACCTACAGCTTTTACATATGCAATATAACTGTGATGCAGTGAACGCTTATCCACCCTTACGCAGCACTAATAGAGACTACGGTAGATATTAAACTCATCCTTAATAACTAGGGTTGGGAACAAGAATCCGTAATTACGGTTTTAGAGCGAAAATATCCGTAAGCGGACGGTCTATTGTTGGAGTCGAACGGGTAAGGGTACCATTGTTGGGAAGACAATGTTACAGCCTACGATAGTGGCTTTCCTGATGAGCTACCGGGTCTTTTGAATGGGCATATTAAACTAGGTGTAATTTTCTCTTTCCGGCTCTGACGGTCTCTGTGATGTAAGTAGGTGAGCAGCCGACTGCAAAGCATAAGGTTGCAGGTTCGATTCTCGCACAGGGTAAAGATTCTTCTTAGTTTCAGTAGTAGTTGTATTTACAAGTGTCGGAGTGTCCTTGAATCCGTTTCCGATGAATTTATTCCCGATTCTAAAAGCGACTTTCTGATATTAATTGTGATTCAAAAAACTCAAATAATTTATTGCTTATTAGGAAAAAATTATGCACTTTTACAAGTCAACTTTTACAAGTGTTATGTACTTACATAAAGAAAAATAAAAAATATGCCAAATATGACCTATCAAACTAATGTTTTTTTTTATTTGACTGATGAACGAGACGAGCAAGTCGTTCGCCTGATGGTAAGCGCTACGCCTGCCCATAACAGTTACAGTGCCACTCAGAACTTTGCATTGCATCATCTTGCGCGATACTGCACTGCGCGTGTCACCCTGAGACATCGGCTTTAAAGTCTCATATTCCCAGTAATTTCGCTGGAAACAGTGGATTAACTGATAATGGTTTGAGTTTGAATAAGGACATTTCCCTTTCAAGTGGTGACCCATGTCTGAATCTCGCACAGGAATCTAGCCGCGCGAGGTTTGAGCCGCGGCACGCTCGGGCGAGGCACGTCCATACTGACCAAGCATTTGCATCACGCGACAGGCCTCGCGAGGTTCCCTCGTCCGATCAGCACGCGCCTAAAACCGCGTGCAAACCCGCATGACATTAAAACGGCCTAGATCCCAGACAATAAAGACATGGCGAAACATTTTTCCGCTACCATACTAAAACTTGCGTCAAGGATAAGCCTAGTTCATAAAATACAGAACACATTAACATATTCTAATATGTATATCCCGGAATTATGCTACAGGCGTCTGGCACGTTCGCAGCAACTTTTCCGGTTTGTATGAAGAATGTTTCCTACTACATACTAAGAATAAATTATGAATAGAGTATAAAATAAACACGTATTTTTAGCTGACAAATTCATATTAAGTTTATCAGTCATCATCGTCATCAGCAGCCGGAAGACGTCCACTGCTGAACGTAGGCCTCCCCTATAGAACGCCACAACGAGCGGTTGCTAGCTGTTCGCATCTTGCGGCTCCCTGCAACTCGCACCAGGTCGTCGATCCACCTCGTGGGGGCGGTCCCACGCTGCGTCTTCCTCTTCCGGTCCTTGGCCGGCCACTCGAGCCTTTCTTCCCCGCCTGTTATCGGTTCTACGGAGCTACGTGACCTGCCCACTGCCACTTCAACTTGCTAATTCTAAGAGTTATGTCGGTAACCTTTGTTCTACTGTGGATTTCCTCATTACGGGTCCTATCTCGCAGTGAAACCCTAAATTGCTCATTTAAAGATATAAGATTACAACTATTAACTGATTCCGAGATTCCAATTATATATATAATTGGAATCTCGGAATCGGCTCCAACGATTTACATGAAATTTAGTATATAGGGGGTTTCGGGGGCGATAAATCGATCTAGCTAGGAATCATTTTTAGAAAATAAAAAAAATAAAAAAAAATACCGAGCAAAGCTCGGTCATCCAGGTACTTATTATAAAAATTGAAAATTATTAATAAATCGATACTGGTTAAATGCTAAAATGTGCGAAGCCAAAACCGAAAAAAAAAACAATCGAAATAATCGACTCCATCTCGGAGACGCCCATCGATAGATATTTATAGAGATCGATATACTCATTTGCCGTTTCCTTCCTCAGGTGATACCGGCGATGTTCCACACTGCGAGCATTTGGCTGACCCTGGCGCTGGCTGTCCAAAGATACATCTACGTGTGCCACGCGCCAGTAGCCAGGACTTGGTGAGTATCCTCTTCCAATCACCGCTATTCTATTTTATTCGTTCGGGTGTATGTGTATAGTCTATATTCCTTTGGCGTAATGTTTCTATGTCCCTGTAAAACGTGATGAACAGTTCGTTCACTGGTTTCAGGACGGAAACTCTTGTTCTTCTCTTTTCAAAATTTAAAATTGACGGTCAAATTTACGGCAAAAAATAATAATTTATCAAACAAACCAAAACAGACGGCGTCCGTGGTGTAGGTGATGAATGAACTGCTGTTCGACTCCCGCACAGGGCCAAGATTTGTGTGAACCAAAAATATTTGGTCTAATTCTGGTTGTTTGTTGGACCATGACTCTCGTAATTCCTGATTTACGTCTTAAGATCATGACGCGTTCCAAAGATAAAAAACCCACTGCAAACAAACTGAGAAGAGAGAAGCATTAGATTCATAATTTATGGATGCTTTTTGCCGATGAATACACACCCTAACATCACCATAAGGCTGTATTTAATGTTATCCCGACGGTCAGTACCTACTGACGTCGGTCGTCCGTAGTGAAAGTCCGTAGTCAGTGCGTTGCTAAATACACGCATGGTTTTCATACGATAGCTACGGACGACCAGGGGGCATACCATGACCTCTTATAGCGATTCAATTGAAGACCTAAACTGAACCGCGTCGCAGTTCAACCTAAACTTGATGCAGTTTAGGTTGAAAATGGCTTATTAGCGACTCAATTTAGGGTTTTGCCATTTTCAACCTAAACTGGATCCAGTTTAGGTTGAACTGCGACGCGGTTCAGTTTAGGTATTCAATTGAATCGCTATAAGATGTCATGGTATGCCTCCAGCACTGACCGTCAGCATAAAACAAAAGACACCCTATACATCAAACCTAAAACCGCTTAGTTCACATCCAACTTACCTATTTGTACAGCTAGGCAATCATTGAAGTTACTCAACACACAGTTTAGTTAAATACGGGCTCGAGACTAGTCAAACAAAGTGTGTATGGAATAAAGTTCAATAGGTAGTGAGAAGTTCTGTATCATAGAAGACATATACTACGTACATACAGAATGGACATTCTCCACTCCCTGCGATACGCTTCCGCACCTCTACTCGCAATCCGGAGGTAAATCGGGAGATCAGTCGATATTACACACCCAAATGGCACATGACAAAAGACAAACGGAATAGTATGAGTCTTCATAGTAGCGGATTGTCTTTTGTTTTGGTCGCGTAGTATGTTTGAATGCACAACTTCTTCTTCTATCTTCCTTTTTTTGCTGCTTTTCTTCTTCTTTGTCTAGTTTCTTTGAATCTTTGTTTGTATTTTCTGCATCTTTTGGTTTTGTTATTGTTTTGCGTGTACACACGCATTTGGCGCGTGTACAAACCTTTTATTATGTCAGTTATTTGTATGGAGTGTCCGGGTATGTCTGTGGGACAGTTGCGTAAATTTAGCTGCAAGCAATCAATAATATTATTTATTAATTAATGGGCCTATATAGAACCAATGTCTCAGGGTGTCGGGCGCAGTGCCGTGCCGCGCCAGACTCTATGCAATGCTATGTTATGGGCAGGCGTGGCGCTTACCAACAGGTCAACTAACTAGTCCCGTCACTCAGTCAAATAAAAAAAAAACACCCTCACCTCCCCTTCCTTTCTAAAATAAAATTATTTTACGTAACGCCATTCTGATTGGCGCCAGAATTTCGGACGTGTTCACGTCAGATCACGTTCCAGGAAACGATCAATGGAAAAATATAGAGCCAACTGAGTCGAAGAAAATTAAGTGTCCCTTTTCCACTACGTTGCTAAGCATTATTTTATGCGCCTACTATTTGTCACAGAATACTCAATACCATAGGGTTTTGGGTATTCGACTACACAGTGTAGTACGGGAAGGGGTTTTATATCACAAAATTAAAAAAAGGGCTTTTTGTTGAATAATGTATTTTTCTACGCAAGCTTTTAATCATATTCGTTATACAAAAACCGGGTCTATTTATGATCATAGTTCTTTCCGAGTAGTAATTAAATAATATATATTTTTAAATATGTTAAGAAAATAACATTATTTATTAAAGTATTTACATAAAACATTAAAAATATTTATCTTTAGACTCCTGGCTACATTATCACTTGATAATAAGCTGTCAAATCTAATTTGTTCGACCTATTATTAAAGGCACGAAACCAATAAGTTTTTTTTTTATTTTACATCTATTGAAGTTTATTTTTATTTTAATTTTATTTATGTTACACGGTAAGCGCCACGCCTGCCCATAACAGCTACAGTGCCATTCAGAATTTGTTGCTGCACTGCACTGCGCTCCGCACCCTGAGACATTGGTTCTAAAGTCACAAATGCCCAGTAATTTCGGTGGAAACAGTGCCCTTTAAACTGGAACACAGTAATGTTTCCACACTACCGCTTGGCGGACGAATATTTGGCAAAGATGTGGTACTTCCCCAGGCGGTCTCTTGCAGAAGAGGCCTACCACTAGAAACTACTACTGTGTTTAATTTTGTTTCTGGCGTACAATAAAGAGTTTTTCTATTCTATTATATGACCTACGTAGCTGTGTCTCTGTATACATAATTATATATTTAGTCCTTTTTTTTAATTCCCTGTCCAACTTTTTCTAAAAAACTAATTTTAAACCGGCCTTTTGACCCTATGTTACCACATTGTTAACATCACATACTCTACGATGGAATTAAATAATTAATAATGTTTTGTCCTATAACAAACGCCGGTCTAATAAATTATGTCGCATTAGAGCCTGTTTACATTAAGACAATATAATACGTGTACATATGCGAAATAATCCTAGTACGTAAGCGCCTTACATATTACGAATTCATGGCATTCCTGAAATAAATAGCTTGTACTGTTGAGGAAATTATACTGTCGGCTCCTGGAATGCTAATCCAATCTCGGAGATTTGATTAACATTTACTAACAGCGCTATTAAGATAGCGGAATTAAAGTCCTCACTAAAGGTGCCTCCAGCCCGGGTGAAGGCCCGATAGCACCCACGACACTTCATACTAAATCTAATTTGACAACTCACACATATAAAATGACTAGCTGAGCTCCGTGTATTATTCCGAACCGTCAATTTTTACTGAATAAAAAGTATCCCATGTAAACCAGTTAATAAGCTATCTGCGTGATTAATTCAAATTCGTTTTGTAGTTGCGTGAAAGAGTATCAAACATCCATCCATCCGCACAAACTTTCACATGTAACATTAGTAGGATACGAACAGTACAGCATAGGAAGGATAAGCAGGTCGTTTCTACACGCTCCAATAGATTTTGTAATTACACAAGCATTCTACGCGACCGAAACAAAAGACAACCCGCTAGTACAAAGGTTGATACTAACCCTTTTGTCTATTACGTTTAGGCGTGTAATATTGACTGACCTCCGAATTGCCCTCCAGATTACGGGTAGAGGTGCAGGGTGGAGTGTCCATTCTGTATGCAGAATTACGACCTATTTGTCTTCTGTGCCGATACTTATATTCTTACTTTTGCATGGTTACATTAGGGTCTTCAAAGAAAATGTTTGCAAGTCCGTCCTTTAGTATAAGAATCGGAATTTCCCGTGTTTTTATTAGTATACTTGCCGAAATTTATCAATTCATATTCATTTATTCTTCAGTTTCTAAAATCAGTATAATAATGGGAAAACTTATCGTATTAGACAAGTCTTCTGTTTAACCTTTACTTGAATTAGAAAAATCTAAATTCAGAATTCGGCAGGCAGTCTATCCATCGAGCTTTTTATTACAGGTAAGTAGTAACAGCTAGTAAAGCTCACTATAACTATTACCTTATTATTACTGCTCTGTACTACTGACGTTTATACGTGTTTCTACTGCGAAGCGGTTAAATGCTTCAATTTATTGGATGAGGCGTCTCGCAGGGTTGCCACGCCCAACTTGAATCGAAGAAATAATCATGAATATTTGATTCAAAAATAAACATACCTACTTGTTTATTGACAACGTTGTTCCTTTTCGAGTTTATCGTTTGATTTGGACACCTTTACGTGCATGTGGACGTACAACGTAAGAAAAAAATGTAACGTACGTGATCGGCTGCCTGATTACGTAAAAATTGCATTAGCGACAGCAGTAGCAAACTGACACCAATCACTACACGATCGGCTGCAAAAATTCAATGGAAAATTGCTCATTTTTGTCCCGCCTGTCGAATCATGCACTTTGACCATACATACTAGCGACAGGACTGCAATAGATGAAAACGAATTTGTTTTGGCAGTTATAAAAAGTGACGTTTGGCACCCCGACGCGAGATTTACGTCTGTCACAAGCCTGTCGTGAGATTCGTGATAAGGCAGCCGATCTCTGGCGGTATTTTGATGAAAATCAGAAAAAATTGCACCCTATCGATGATACCATAGAAGTATAAATTCAGACGCCTGTCTTGATAGACACTATCTCTTCTGTAAACACATTATTGTTTCCCGTTGCTCTATTATTCGACGGACATTGTCTAATGTCTATCTGTCGCGCGGTTGCCACAGTCGCTAACGTGTATCTAAAGGATCGATTAAATCTTCAGCTGAAATCGATTTCAATCGAATTGAATTCCAAAATCGATTACGTAGCTACTACGTTTTGATTACAGACTAGTTATCTTTTTTATGTTAGCGAGTAATGGGACGAGTAAGTCGTTCGACTGATGGTAAGCGCCAGGCCTACCCATAACGGTTACGGTGCCACCCAGAACTTAGCATTGGGTAATCTTGCGCGGCACTGTACTGCGCTTCAAAGCGGAACACAGTAACGTTAGCACTCAACTGCTTGGCGGATGAATATCTGGCAAAGGTGTGGTACTTCCCCAGACGGTTTCTTGCAGAAGAGGCCTCCCAGTATTGATATATGGTGTGATTTGAATGGGTTTTTTTTGGGTAGGTTAGTTGCATCCCAGTGCGGGCTGTACCAATGTGTTTCTTGTAAAAACAATATATACTTAAACTTGTAATGTATGTAATTATCACTCGCTTTTCAGTGAAGGAAAATATTTTGAGGAAACCCAGATACCTACCCGAGAATTATTTTCAAATCAAATCAAATCAAATCATTTATTTCGCTTCAATGTACATGAGAGGACAGGTCATAAGCGTCAGGTTTAGTAGGTAGGTACATCTTACCCGGTAAGGGCGTCGCGCATAGTGGACATCATTGTCAGTGTTAGTATTACTTATTATAATTGTTAGTGAATTTGAATATTAATTGTAAAATGTATTTGAATATGAATTGTTTGAATATTAATTTTGGAGGTAGATACTAGATAGATTAACCCTTTATTGAAACACCATAGAACTAGGTATGTTATTCATCGATTCGAACCGGGCCCCCGTGATGGATTATGGCCTAATCCTCCTCACGAAACTGAGGGGAGACACGTGCCCAGCAGTGGGACGATATGGGTTATTGATGATGATGATGAAGTTACATAATGAAGTTACACTGTATATTGAAATAAATAAATAAATAAATAAATAATAAATAAATAATTTTTCACGATTTTTGAATTTGGTGTTTTTTTTTATTGGTAGTGTATTTCTGGGTGGGCCGTAATATAAATGTCATATAAATAGTTCACTTAAATAGTTTTAAGTTTTTTGATACAAATAATTTATTAAATGTCTATGTCTGCACTTGTCTATTTAATAGAAAATTAAATTATAATAATTTTCCATGACCACACAATCTATACCGACCGAATGACTACTTAACCAATTCGTAGTCGGTGCGATATGGGGGCCCACACGAATATGGAAATATCAATGAGACGGCATAATTCAAGGGTTTGTACCATGTGCCATTGAGTTCTGTTGTTTCTGGACGTGTCAACTTTCTTAGGATTTTTCCCGTCTCTATTTTGACCAAACCTCTGGAGGGTAGAATAGAAAATAGTTTATTATACACCAGTTCAGAAATACACAAGGTAATAATTCGTCACGATCACATACATTTATTCTGTCTCCTTTTCTGTGTCTAGGAAATTGTTTACCACTAGCAGCGCCCCGCGGTTTCACCCGCGTTAACTAATATCCCACAGGAACCGTACATTTTGACAAGAAAAAGTATCTTATGTTCTATAGCCGTTTTGGCGTGAAGGGGGAACAAAGTCTCTCCCCCTCTCTCTCTCACACACATACACATAGAGGAAGAGAGAGCGAGAGAAAGAGAAATGATGAGCACCGTGGTCCCACAGTCACTCAACCTCAGAATAAATACCCTGTGGTTCACACAATTCGCTGCCATGTATGGGAATCGAATCCGTAACCTTACGTTTCGCAGGCGGCACTTCACCAACTTACGCCACGAAACCGTAATCCAAGTCACCAATCTAAAATAAAAAAAAGCCGTGTAACTATCGAATTACTAGCTAACAAGGAGGCTGTTACCTGGACCACAAACATAAACTGAAATAAACAGCTGCCTTATTTATCTTATCATTTCCTCAATAAAACACCGAACGAATCGCCAACGTAGGTGTAAGTTCCCAGGAAACATTTACCGCAACCGTTCAAAGCCCCAAGAAAAAGCAACAACTAAGTACGCTTTATTGCGAAAAAAATAACGAATGGAACTCCATCTGAAATCTTCCATGTACAACCCATAAAAAATACTTCTCACAAGAAATATCGAAGCAAAAACATTTAATTCTGCCGAATGATCACACATTATTCGAAAATCGTAAACCGTCGGTTTGGCATCGGAAAAATGCTGTAAAAAAGAGATAAAATTATTTATAGATGTGTTTATCCTCTCGACTTCGCCATTCGGCAGGTATGGCGCGTTAATGTTTACGCGATTAGAGTGGTTAAAGATGCGCGGGTTAGCTGCAGTCCGGATTTGTTTAGATGTCGGCCTGAGTGGAGATAAATCGATTATGAACCATCCATTATTAATGGATGTAGTCTTAAACTAACAGTCGTATTTTATTTATTTTTGTTAATCATAATTTAGCACACAAACTTTGTACGGGCGTATTTCGGAACCACAGGTAGAGTTAATGGAGTTTCCTTTTCCTGTGCGAGATTCAGGCATGAGTCACCACTTGAAAGGATAATGTCCTTTTGGAAACTCAAACCATTATCAGTTAATAATTGTTTAAGAAGATCATCATTCGCTTTTCGGTGAAGGAAAACATCCTGAGGAAACCCACATACATACCCCAGAATTATTTCGGAGGCAGCTCCTTATGCTATCTACCAATCCAGACTGGTCCACGTGGTGGATTAAGGCCTCATCCTCCACACGAAAGTGAGGAGAGACCTGGAGGCATACCATGACCTCTAATAGCGATTCAATTGAAGACCTAAACTGAACCGCGTCGCATAATCGTACCAACATGAATCGAAAATGGCAGCAACATGAAAAATAAGACGTCACGATACGCTTAGGTGGCGCGGCTTAGTTTAGGTCCTGAACTGAATCGCTATAAGACGTCATGGTAGGTCTCCTGCGCTCAGCAGTAGGCAGATATGGCTTGATGATGATGAGATCATTATTGTTTTTTTTTATTTTTCTTTATGTGACTTAAGTCTTTGACTTGTATAAGTGCATTATTTTTGGGTACTCATAATAAATGATTTGAGTTTTGAGTTTTTATTTTACTATTATATTTATTCAGTGCTAGGGCTCCAAAAGTATTCCATGACCGCTACTAGTTGTGGTTATTTTCGGGCTGTGCGGTCACGGCGCTCATTAAATACGGGTTTACGACGCCGTGTAGGTACAATCCGTTTTTTTCCGCCGTTTCATCAAAATTACTTTTACGTGACCTATCCCCTACCATTGGCTTTGCAAGCTTTGCGGAACTTTCAGCGTACGAGATATTTATTCGAATTGGTCGATAAAAATCGGCAGCTTTCGTAGCGCTACTTGAGATCAGCTTTAGAGATTACGCCTTGGTTTCGTAGTGGATAAGAGTTTAAGTAATGACAGTCTATGGTGACTTTATGTTTGAAATTACTGGGCATATCAGACCTTAGAACCGATTGGATGTTTCAAGGTGACGAGCGCAGTGCCGCCTTAAATTATAATACAATGCAATATTCTGGGTGGCACTGTAACTGTTATGGACAGGCGTGGCGCTTACCGCAATGTGAACGAATCATTATCATTCATTTATCATATGTAAAGCTAGATTCACATTTGTCTGACATGTCGTGTCGTGATGCATCAGAAAGGCTATCGGTTCCATACATTTAATACGGTTAGCGTTCGCATTTCTCCGATGCAGTGTGTTGTGACGGCTTGTGTTGACATTCTAGTACTCGGCAACTAAAAGACCTATAAGTTAAAATCTTTCAGATAAACTATGTCACCAAAGGTGGAATTCCGTGGGTCGCGATTCACGCGACTAACGCGCGAGATTCCAAATGTATGGCCCGCTCCCGAGCGCCATACATTTGTATGGTCGCGTGCATCTGTCACGTGACCCGTGACCCGCGACCTACGGAACCTTCTCACTTCACTCTAGTGAACTCCTATGTATAAACTATCCGTTAGTAGAGGCCGGGACCAATGAAAGTGGGAATCGTTTATGACTCCAATAAAAAATTTGGTGAAATAAAATATCAGCGTCCTGTTTACTCGCAGTTTATTAGTATTGCCGGCATTCCGTGACCGACACACGGGCCGGCGCGCTCGTGTGTCGTTACGTGCGAACTAGGGATGTAGCGGGAATGTTACGGACGTCGGGTTTCAGTATTTCAGGTTCTCAGTAGTGGTGGATCTCTTCTGCAAGAATCCGCCTGGGGAAGTACCACACCGCCGCCAGATAATCTTCCGCCAAGCACTAGTGTGCAAACATTACTGTTCCGGTTTGATAGGCATTGTTTCCAGCAAAATTACTGGGCATATGAAACTTTAGATCCGATGGGTCAGGGTGACGAGCGCAGTGCAGTGCCGCATGATTTTGCAATGGCTAATTCTGGGTGGTATTGTAGCTGTTGTGGGCAGACGTAGCGCTTACCATCAGGTGAATGAAATGCTCGACTCGTTACTTAGTAACATTAAAAAAATGTTACGGATACAGCTATATTTAGAACTAGCAGCGCCATGCGGTTTGGCCCGCGTAGACTATTATTACACAAGAACATTTAAGTTTTACGTGATATAAAGTGTCCTATGTTCTATTCCAAGATTTAATGTATCTATATGCCAAATTTTATCAAAATCCGCTAATAGTAGTAAGATATCCGATAGTTTCAGTTACGGATAATCACGTTACATCCCTATAGTGAGTGTTTGGGGAATAGGCACGCTATGACGAATGTTTCCTCGAATTAGCATAAAAGTAGATTATTTTCAGATAACCTTAATCGTGCTTATACACCGAAAATAATATGTGTAACTCGGTGAATGGGTTGAACTAGGTCTGAACTGCAATGTCAAAATGGACGAGCGGTCTGAGGCCTTGAGTTCAAATCGGATTTCTCGCTCGCAAGGTTCGAATCCCGCTTCCGCAATACTTTAAGCCGCTGGGGTGGCGGAAGACGTTCAACGTACCCGTAGCCCCGACAAATGGCGTCCCGGTGGAACAACCTGGGGTTTGGTGGGTCAGGCTAGCTGGCGGGGAGTCCCACATAACCATTCGGCCCTACTCCGGATCGGGTGGTATGAGTAATACATTAAAAAAAATGTCTGAACTCTCGACACAAGCTCCGGGTTATTAAGAACTAGCTGCACCTCGCGGTTGAGTTTATTAGGGGGTTGAGTTCCCACGCGAACTGTTAATTTTAACAGGATAAGTATTAGTAAAACGCCACTGACTTTCGAAACAGTAATATATATTTATTAATTCCACAGACGCTGTGACAGAGGGCGCTGCGTACACTTTTTACATTTTGATATAGTTGCCATATAACACCCCCACTTGTCAAAATAATCATAAAACTATTTGTAACAGAACATATACTAAAAACTCTGCAATAACAAAAAAAAACTAGATTTAAATACTTAACTTTATTAATAACAATATGAATAATAATATATAGAATTCTATGTGGTAATCCAGGTAATAAAGTATCTGTATGCCAAGTTTTATCCAGACGATCTTTTAATTATTGGGAATCCTTGTATTGGGAATCAGGAACCAAGAAGACCATGGTCCTACAAACACCCCACCAAAATTCAGAACATCGTTTTAACGCGTTCACTGCTGAAAACACAACTGTGGTGTTTTTGATAACTTGCCGCGAGTACGGGGAAACACAACTGTTGTGTTACCTGTACGGGAAAGCACTATGGTGTTTGCAGATCGTACCCGTGCTGGAAAAGAAAATCGGCTCAGCTGTCAAAGTGTTAAGCATAGTCAAGTATCGATCGGCGTCACAGCTTTAATGTAAAAACTTTATCGCATTTTTCCCACAATCTAGATCTGTTACCATAGAAACCCGAAAACCTGTTTTGAGTATTTCGATCCTATTTCGTGAGAGTTCATCGGTGGTAATAATTCATCCCTACCCGCACTAAATCGTAGGCATAGGACTTATCGCTGATCTGAATTAATTGACATTCATTAACACAAATTAAACGGAAGCCGTGCGTGTTCAGTGGAAGGCTGCTCGCACGCACTACTCAACAATTGTAGCAGCAATCACCCAGGAGGTTCTAGAAACTAATGCCACAGGGTCCTAATCGATTAATGGGAGAACGTCCGCCTCCCAATGAGAAGGTACTGCGTTCAAATTCCAGTGCGGGAACGTACCGATTTGTTTCTTGTAAAAAGTACCTAATTATCACTCGATTTTCGGTGAAGGAAAACCTTTAAGAACGAAGCGTCATGCTTCTTCATTCCTATTAAGAACTACAAAGGAATGGAATGATTTGCCTTCGTCTGTGTTTCCGTTTAAATTTAACCCTGGGTTGTTTAAGTCGAGAATGAATTGGTACCTCCTAGGTAGGCGTGCTTCACCTTCGGCCACATCGTCACTTTCCATCTGGTTAGTTTGTGGTCACACGCCTAGTATGTAATAAAAAAAAACACTGTGAAGAAACCCACATATTTTGTTATCCGAGAATTATTTCCGAAGTACGTGATCCACCAATTTTTATCACAATTATGGCCTTATTCTCCTCATCAGTGGGAGACCCGTGCTCAGCAGTGGGTCGATATGGGTTGATGATGATGCTAGGAAACTTTGAATTGTCCGCCTGTCTAGCTAACAACATCAAGCAGAAAATCTGTCGCCGAAGCCCTTTTGGGGTGTTTCGGAACAGCCCTTGAGACCTCGTCCCTTTTAGAGATTAAGGTGTTTGTAAATTCGGACTTTACCACAAAAACACACATCTACCTAACCTACACACACATCCATTTAAAATTAAACTAATTTCCAAATGAGTTGTTCTAAGTAAACCAAAGGAAAACAGGTCTACCCAAACGAATTTGCACCGCATAACGAACTGTACAGTAATGTGGGCCGAAGTGACTGCTTCCCTTTTAAATCTTTTAAAAATACACGCCAGAAGCTCTTTAGAACACCTTGGAGCTTTTAAAATGTAAGCACCCTCATCAAAAATTAAGTACGTTTAGACCACGAAATTGTATATTTCGGCGGTTGAACCTTGATGAGTAGATAGAGATGTGATATGGTTACACGGCACGTTTCCGGCCTGATTTTTTAGTGGCTGGGACAGTGCCGGATATTTTTAACCAACATCTAAAAAGGAAAGGTTTCTCAATGCGGATCCATGTATTTTTTAATGTTTGTTACTTTAAAACTCCGTCTTTTGTGAACAGATTTATCCATTTAAATACTATTATAATCAGATTTAGTACTTTACTTACTTTTTTTTAATAAAATAAATGTATCTATCTGACTTTTACTTTTTGGTTTATTTTAAGAGGTATAGGGGATGAATTAGGGATATAGTTATAACATTATATTAATAAAATATTTATTTATAAGCCATACAAATCAGTAATACAAATAATAAATAATTATGTATTTATAATTACAGTATGTAGAAGATGAATTGTGCAATGCACTGCCGCACAGAATTATGCAATGCATAGTTCTGGGTGGCACTGTAACTGTTATGGGCAGGCGTAGCGCTTACCATCAGGTGAACGACTTGGTCATCTCGTCGCTAAGTCAAATAAAAATAAAAGATTCGACCAAAACACTACCCAAGTACATCCCTAGCAACAGCAACGAATCGTTAAATAATTTTACAAAGCCCGTTGGCGGTTAGGTGATAAATTTAACGAGGCTGGCGAATCGAGTTTGAATATAAAATGGCCGACATGCCCGAAACGTTTTATATTTGTAAGAGATGCTTGCGCCTGTAAGCGGTTTGATGTAAAGTTTGGAGTGGAATATTTTGAGCAATTCTTTTTATAGATTGCCTATGCTTTTCTAATGGTTGATCTGAGAGATCAAGAACTAGCCTAAAAGCGTGTTGATTCACGCACAGTGTAGGGTTCCGTAAATAATGTTTATTCCAAAAACTATCACGTATTGCGTACGTTACAATTTTTTCCCCTAATTTCACGACGATTATTTATGGCGATAAATCACGGCGATTATATAGTTATTAAAAAGGCGGTAACATAATTACGGTCGGACAAACGGAATGACGAATTTATAAGGGTTTTGTTCTTGGAATTTTACTACGGAACCTTAATAATTTGTTAGTTAGTTATTAGCAGAGAGAGGTAGGCGAGACCCGGGCTCACAGTGGTTGGATATGACTTTGTAACAGACTTCAAAAAGGAGGTTCCCAATTCGACTGTTTTATTATTTTTTTATATTTATAGCAAACATCTGCGTCAATTCTGTTAGCGGATCCCTATTTTATCCCTATTTTACCCCCTTAAGGATCCTTCCTTAAGGGGGTAAAATAAAAATAGATGATCAAAGTTTGTATAGAAATATGTAAATATGTAATGTTAATATGTAATTGTCAGCTAAACCACGGACCGATTTAAAAAATTCTTTCACTAATGGAAAGCTACATTATCAGCAAGTAACATAGGCAATATTTTATCCCCGTACTCCCACAGGAACGGGAACTGCGCTAGTGAAACCGCGGGGCGCAGCTAGTTAAAAATAAATTAAATTATTTTACTTAAGTAAGTAAATTATCGCTATCATTGCAATGAAGTTAACATAGTAATGTGTCTGTTCCAGGTGTACGATGCCTAACGTGATGAAATGCCTCATCTACATAGGCATCGCGGCTTTCTTGCATCAACTCCCGAGGTTCTTCGACCGCCAGTACGTCCCCCACCGAACCGTGTGGAGGGGGCATGTCGAACACGTCTGCAGGGTAAGTAGTAACCACCATCTTTTTTTATGTTAAACATTTCGTTCACCTGATGTTAAGCGCCACGCCTTCCAATAACAGCTACAGTGTCACCTAGAACTTTGCATTGCATAATGTTGTGCGGCACTGCACTGCGCTCTGCTGCATTTAAGTTCCGACTACCTTACTGCAGAGCGTCGATGATCCAAATTGGCGTGCTTTAACTTTATATTTATAACTACCCTTTGATATCAAGCACCCCCCGCTTTTTTATCATAAAATTAATTATTTTTCTACTTTTTAGTTCGGCTTGCTATGAAAGCGTGTTTTTTAGTTTTTTTTTAACCATTTTTTTTAAAGTAAAATCCCTTTGTCCTTATCCAAATATACGTACTCCGATGCATATTAACCAAACCATGGAATACCTAGGGTATTAACATAATTATATCAAATCATCAGTATTAAGATCTCTTATGTCCAGTAAGCGGTGGTAGCCTAGTGGGAGAACGTCTGCCTTCTAATCAGAAGTTCGTGAGTTCAAATCCCAGTGCGGGCACGTACCAATTTGTTTCTGTAAAAACATATGTACGTAATTATCACTCGCTTTACGGTGAAGGAAAACATCGTGAGGAAACCCACATACCTATCCGAGAATTATTTCGGAGGTAGGTATGTTATCCACAAATCCGGACTGGGCCCCCGTGGTGGACTATGGCCTAACCCTCCTCACGAGAGTGAGGAGAGACCCGTGCCCAGCAGTGGGACGTTATGGGTTGATGATGATATTGATGATGTCCAGTAATTTAACCTACCACTTCGTGTTATGTAGGTGTTGGGAGAGGTATCCCAAAACTCAGAAATTTGATAACATTGTTGAACTTTTTTTTAAAAACAGACTTACATTAAACTTTGACAACCTTTAGGTATATATTTTTAGGTTTCCCTGTACACAACCTTTAAAACATTAATAGGGTAACTGATACTTTGAAAGAGTATCTTGTTAAAACATGTTCAAAGTATTTGATATTTTTAATAAGCGGGTTAGCATTTTTCTTTCAAGTCATACACCCATTATTTTCGTCTTACTCTATTTACTATAATATTATCATATTAATATTTCGGAGGTAGTTATGTCCTCCACCAATCCGGGCCTGGCCCCCGTGGTGGATTGTGGCCTAACCCACCTCACGAAAGTGAGGGGAGACCCGTGCTCAGCAGTGGGACGATATGGGTTGCTGATTATGATGATAATAATTATTATTTGGATCATTTATGCTTACTTGTTCTATATAGAATGATTTGATATTGTCTTTTTATTTTCAGATCGAAATGGCACCGTGGGTCAGGACCGTTTCGGTTGATGCGTACTTTATAACGTATTTCGTATTCCGAGTACTGTTCGTACATCTGATACCTTGTACTACACTCGTCGTACTAAACGTACTGCTGTTTCGAGCCATGCGAAAAGCCCACCTGAACCGACAGAAACTCTTCAAGGAAAACAGAAAATCCGAATGCAAAAGACTCCGCGACTCCAACTGCACCACGCTCATGCTGATCGTCGTTGTTACTGTATTCCTGCTGGTAGAAATTCCAGTTGCTGTCGTCACAATACTCCACATTATATCTAGTACGATAGTGGAAATACTCGATTACCATATTGCGAATATTCTCATTTTAATCACAAATTTCTTTATTATAGTTTCGTATCCGATAAATTTTGCTATTTATTGCGGTATGTCGAGGCAGTTCAGGGAAACTTTTAAGGAGTTATTTATAAGAGGCGCGGTGACTAGTAGGAAAAATGGCGGGTCGAGTAGATATTCTCTTGTGAACGGGCCTAGGACGTGTACTAACGAAACTGTGCTTTAAACTAAATAACGATACTAGAAGTATTTGGTACATATTTTGTAGACTTGGTACGTTCTTGTATGAATGAGCATTTTTACTATAGTATTTTTGGAACAGTTATTTTTGTCTATTTGTGTAAGTAGACATATCAATGGACAGTTTTTTTTTATTACAAAACAAAAAAAAATTAAAATTAAAATTAACAAATTATTATTATTTTTTAATTCAAAATCAAAGAGCCTAATAAAAGCCTAAAGTAGACGAAACAATAGATCGTAATATTTAAGAAGGAACTATGTCAAAATTTAGATAAAGTAAGTAAGATAGTTAGTTAAGTATTATTAAATTTAGTTTACATGTTTTATTTTGTGGAATATATATTTTCTGGTACTTTTTCTTGGCTGTGAGGTTACCTAATCATCTATAAATTAGGATTTTAATTATTATCTGTTAACATTATATTATTATAGCGGTGGTAGCCTAGTGGGAGAACGTCCGCGTTCCAATCAGAAGGTCGTGAGTTCAAATCCCAGTGCAGGCACGTACCAATGTGTTTCTTGTAAAACATATGTACGTAATTATCACTCGCTTTTCGGTGAAGGAAAACATCGTGAGGAAACCCACATACCTACCCGAGAATTATTTCGGAGGTAGGTAGGTGGTCCACCAAGCCGGATTTGGCCCCCATGGTGGATTATGGCCTAACCCTCCTCACGAAAGTGAGGGGAGACCCGTGCCCAGCAGTGGGACGTTATGGGTTGATGATGATGATGATGAACATTATATTATTATGTTTTATGTAATTTTTATCGATTAGCTAGTCACACAGTCTTTAAATGGCGAGCCCCCATTTCGAAAAAGTATCTGATACTTCATAAATATATATTATTTAAATATGGCAAATATATTTTATGATTTTTAAATATTTTATGTTCTCAATGTGCTTCGTTAAGTCTTTAAATTAATAATATCAATCTAATATAAAAATGAATAAAAAAAATGCGTACAAGTTTTTAGAGAATTTATATAAATAAAATGTATTTTGTTGTATTGCATTTCATTGGTGTTGAAGCTTTTCTTTGTGTAGATATAAGTATTTACTTTTACGTATTTGTGTAATTTTTGTAAAAAGGTATGGCTGACCATGGCAGGTCGTATCTGTACGAAATTCTAGATGCATATTATTCATTAAAAAATATAAAATAAATTATCTTGTTTCATTTTCTCTCCCACTACCTACGGCAAAATTGGTCCAATTTGTGTAACAATTGATAGTGAACCGTTTATTTTTACGAGATAAACAGTATCCTATGTGTAAATCCAGGAAAGAGTAACAAACATCCATCCATGTCATCCATCCCTCCACAAACTTCGACATTTACAATGGAATAGAATAGAATAGAAAATACTTTATTGCACACCAGTTCAGAAATACACAAGGTACATAAGGAATAGAACTTATGGGAACACATATAGTACAATGGGCGGACTTATCGCTAAAAGCGATCTCTTCCAGTCAACCTTCGTCATTTACTTTTGATGTTGACTGTAGAATAGAATAGAATATAATATAAAACTCTTTATTGTACACCAGAAACAAAAATAAACACAGTACAGAAGAATTACAATAGGTAGACAAGGGTAGTACAATGGGCGGTCTTATCGCTGATAGCGATTTCTATAGCGATAATTATGTATTATGATATTATAAATTTCAAAATTTGTGAGCATGGATGGTCGAATATTTGTTACTCTTTCACGACAAAACTACTGAACGTATTTAGATGAAATTGGCACACATATGGTTTATTACCTCGATTAAAATATAATCAACTTATTGTCCACCAATCCGGATCGGCTCCTTCGGCGGATTAACACGGTCAATGCTGAGAACACAACTGTCGTGTTTTTCATAACTTTCCATAACACAAATGTTGTGTTTGTTGTATGGGAAAACACTATGGAGTGTGCAGAGCCGCACCCGTAGCCATGGCCAGACAAGCAAATCGGCTCAGCTGCGAAAGTGTTCAGGCATAACTCACCTCACGAAAATGAGGGGAGACCCGTGCTCAGCAGTGGGACGACATGGGTTGATGATGATGATGATATAGAAAACAATATATCGTCTTTGAATAAGGCCGTAACACACACACACACAGGCACACACACACAGGCGGTACACTACAGTGTATTTGTATCAGTAAACACTTACCCCAAATCTACCAGGCGAATATACAGGGTGTCCCACGGATACCTTACTTTTATTTCTGACACTATGTTTTTTAGCAAAAAATAATCCTTATGATGAAGCCGTTCGATCGGTATGATAAAGCTACAGGCTGATTATTTTTCTCGTGTAACGGGTTCGATTCCCGGTTCAACTATGTAACTATTTAAATATCTATGAATGCAGTTTAAATTGTTTTTTAAATTCAAATAATGTCTCGTTTTAGTAAAATGTTCCATCTACAATATTCAAGGTACTTTCCCTCCATGTGGCATATCCGTGGGACGCCCTGTATACGCATACTCATGCATAGATACTGAAGCTAATACAATAAAACTCCAATAAGAGTGACGTGTCTCCGGACAGCCATATTGCATTATAGCCAATCATGCGGCGCGCCTTCTTTCATAACTATCGTAAACCTATATCCTTTACGGCTAGGGCTGTCACGTCTAGTTTTTTTATGTCGACTAGGAGTTTGGAAACTAGGGTACTTGCAAAAGTTAAGCTGGCTTTATGCCTGGGAAATAAATGTGAAATGAGCGGAGAAAAAAGATCTAGATAATCTATAGAAGATAATGTAACTTTTTCTTCAGAGTGTCCGAATCAAAGGGAGACGAGTAATGTGACTCTTTCAATTGAGAATAATTTCACATAAAAGAAAGAAAGAAAGAAAAAACATTTATTCTGACACAACTGCACACAACAGCGAACAACGTACTTATTTAGAGACAAGACAAGAAAATAAAAACACACGATGAACATAATAGTGTACGCAGATAGCCGGCGCGCAGTGATGTCAGACAAGGCCTGAGCTCAGCATAATGCTGTGGTCAAACCACAACGCTGATTTTCAGCTCTTGCCTTTGGTGACACACGGACTTAAGAAAGACTTCAAAAAATGTCATATATATAACACATTTAGGGCATTTTAAATAATAAAAGATAAGAAAAAATAACCCATAAATAAATTATTAATAAAAAATAGATAATCCAATAATTAGGGAGGGGTAAGAGTGTGAGTAAAAAAAAGGAGTGAAAGTGAATGCACATAAATAAATTAAAAGTTTAGCTCAGTCTAGTTTAGTCAGATACGAGTAGGTCTTCCATCCTCGCTACGCCTAGCCGTAATGTTATATTTATTTTTATTATAAATATACTATTTGCCTTTGAGCACTATTTCACCTGATGTTAGGCGACGGACGATGCGGTCTACGATAGTGCACGCTTATCTAGAAGTAACCTATTCACTCGTAATTTGAATACTCTTAGGTTTTATTTATCAGGAAACACAGACTCAGGCAAGCAGTTCCACTCCTTGAGGATATTTAATTTTATTTGACAAGACGAGCAAGTCTTTCACCTGATAGTAAGCGCTACGCCTGCCCATTTACAGTGCCACCCAGAACTTTGCATTGCATAGCCTTGCGCGGCACTGCACAGCGTCACCCTGAGACATCGGCTCTAAAGTCTCATATGCCTAGTAATTTCGCTGGAAACAGTGCCCTTCAAACCGAAACACAGTGATATTTGCACACTACTGCTTGGCGGATGAATATCTGGCTAAGGTGTGGTACTCCCCCAGGCGGTCTCTTGCAGAAGAGACTTCCCACTACAGAATACCACCCAACACATTCTTCTAGTCTAAGTTCTTAGTGGCAACCCTATCGCGACGCCTTATCCAATAACGAGATACATTAATAAACGGTCGTAGGGAGCATAAAGAAATATAGGGATTGTCTATGTCTTTATCGGCCCAATCTCTCAGACTACATCACCTAGGTATCTCTGAATAATGTCGGGTACTGTGTTTCCTTCTAAAATTTGGTAGCTAGAACTTGAAACAACCTAAGTTCAGACACAACATACAGTCAGGCCTTTCTCCGTCAGGATAGGCAGAGATTACATCTTTCCACGTGCTACGATCCCAGCGGAAAGCAGTACACCCTGATCCTAAGTTTATGAAGTTAGAAAATTGATGAATTCATTAAGTGAATTAAGTGTATTATATCCTTCGATGGTACCCATTCTCCAGTGTTCTCGTGACCACAGTTTAAATAAAAACATGGCGACATATCCAAACTCAAACCATAATCAGTTTATCATTAGTTTGGGAGATCGTGGCATTAAAATAAGACGAAAATTTGAAAAAAATGACATCCCCGTAGAGTTTTTGGTCCTATCTTCTCTGACGGGCGTATTTGCGAAGCACTGGTAGAGTTAATGGAGTTTCCTTTTCCTGTGCGAGATTCAGGCATGTGTCACCACTTCAAAGGGAAATGCCCATTTTGAAACTCAAACCAAACTCAGAGTTAATTATTAGTTTAGTAGATCATATTTGATTAATATTTATATTTTTTTCTATGTATATGACACGTGTTAACTTGTCTAAGTGCATTATTTTTGCCTACTTACAATAAATGATTTGAGTTTTGAGTTTTTGACGGTTATCTAAGGACATTATACATTTTTTTTAAACTATCTGGTCTTACAATCAAAGCAACGTACTACCAAAATACTGTTTCTTGAACATGTTTTTATTAGCTTCATACGTGTGTGTAAGTATGTATGTAACGGAAACTTTGAACATGATTTTAACCTCCTTCAAAATGTCGGATTAAATCGAAATTTTGCACACCTATCAAGGACAATACAATAACAGAAAAAAAATTATAGAAATATGAAAAAAAATTAAAAAAAATTAAGTATACTTAGTTAAAAAAACGCTTTAACAGCAAGCCGAACTAAAAAGTACAAAAATAATTAATTATGTGGTAAAGAAAGCGTGGGGTGCTATTTCCTTTATATTACCATTTGATATCGCTTTTTTACCATAATTTTTTTTCTAATTTTTATTTCGGGTTGCTCTTAAAATGTGTTTTTTTAAACCTATAGTGTCCCACTGCTGGGCAAAGGTCTCCCCCGATTCTTCCCACTTTTCTCGATCCAGGGCTAGAACAATAAAATCGTGGGGGGGTCCAGGGTTAAAACGTGTTGTTTAGTTTCTTTTTTTTCTGACCAAGAACCATTGCCTAAGAACGAGGCAAATCCGGCCAGTGCCTCTCACATTTATTGTAAAGTCACTTCGAAAAAAGATAATGAAAAGAAATTTATTGCCTCTAAAATATAAAGACAAGGCCCGAATGTCATCAAATGTAAGGCTGGCTTTGCTAGAGCGTCATCCCCGCCCATACTTTACGATCCATTCTGATAATCACAGAGGAAATGAAACGGGGACGTAAACCCAAGTAACAAGTCGTGTTCTATTCCGATCGATTGATGGAATAGATAATGATACCATCACTGTGTTCCGGTTTGAACGGCATTGTTTCCAGCGAAATTACTGGGCATATGAGACTTTAGAGCCGATGTCTCAGGGTGACGAGCGCAGTACATTGCCGCGCAGGATTATGCAGTGCAGGGTTCTGGGTGGCGTGTGACTGTTGTGGGCAAGCGTAGCGCTCACCATTATGTGAAAGACAGGGTCGTCTCTTCACTCAGTCAAACAAAAAAAAAATTCTATACATTGACATTAGCATTGACTTGACTTAGACTGAACAAAATCCGTTTCGTTTATGGGTACACAAGACCACAAGTGTAGCGCCAACCTGACTCGTCCGCGGCACTTCATTACTTCTACGACGGAATAAAAATGTCGGAAAGTATTTATCGGGCTTATCCTTTATCGACACATGCATAACGCAAGATTGAATTTATGTTTAGGAGCAAATTGATGTTTGGGGTGGAATATTTTGGTGGATTTCGACACTGAGATTGAGATATCATTTCCACCCATTGCCGCCACACAATATCGATAACGATAATAAATCGGATTGACAATTCTTCGACGTCGTGTGGGTGGTCCTTTATATTGCGTGTGTAGGAAGTTTTTTTTCGCATTTCGAGGAGTTAAGTGCTTATATCATTATATCTAGTCTAGGTGATATTGGGGTCTAGACGCTAAGTGCTTATGTAATATTCTGATACCTGCAGTCTATTCAGTATTCTGTCTATTCGGTATAGGATAGCCAAAGAAAGCAAAGCGGTGGTAGCCTAGTGGGAGAACGTCCGCCTTCCAATCTGAAGGTCGTCAGTTCAAATCCCAGTGCAGGCACGTACTAATGTGTTTGTGTAAAACATATGTACGTAATTATCACTCGCTTTTCGGTGAAGGAAAACATCGTGAGGAAACCCACATACCTACCCGAGAATCATTTCGGAGGTAGGTAGGTGACCCACCAATCCGGATCTGGCCCCCGTGGTGGATTATGGCCTAACCCTCCTCACGAAAGTGAGGGGAGACCCGTGCCCAGCAGTGGGACGTTATGGGTTGATGATGATGATCATCATTGATTTGTGGTTATCACAAATTTTTGCCTATGCGGGAATCAAACCCGCAACTCACGCTTCACAGTTGGCTCATCACCCACTCACGCCACGGTCGCCAGTGCTGAACTCAAGTGTACACTGATTATAACTGACATAGTTTTGCGCAATCGTAAAATTAAGTCCGTTCTTAATGCCTAGCCTACACTGAACTAGTGGCGTGACAGTGTAACATCAATTATGCAAAACGCCTGCCTGGAGACGCAGTGTAGAGCTGCCCTAGTTACGACTATGGACAGGACTACTACAAGTGCTAAGTTCTCTAGATCTAGGTGCCTAGCGTATTCTCCCGAGTGAACACGGGCGGAAAACGAGTTAAGACGAAGTATGCTTCAAATATGAAGATTCGTCCTCACGAACTTTTAAAACTATACCCTTGAAAATGGTTAATTGACAGTTATTTGAATGTGTAACAATAGTTCACAATATACTTTATATCGTTATGAGCGCCGAAACACGATCAATGAAATTTGGCTCGATAGAAATAAATCGTAAACTTTCCTAAAAACACTTTTTTGACGTTTCCGTCGATGGAGACTATCAACTTCATTCGGTTTCTATCGCAGATATTTTTACAAAAAAATAACGAGTGTTATCCCAACAAACATCCAAACAATTATGTGAGCTCAGATTTTTGTAAAAGCGTAAGGTTTTGTCTAGAAAATAAAGTAAAATAAATATTGAACATTTTTGAGAGCGCGGACGCTGCGTTTGCGGCATACGATACGATAAGGTCCATACCACAGCGCCTTAATACACGTACGTTGAAAGCGCCGCGAATTATCAACGCTTTGCGATATAACTGGGTTTACGATTTCGCATCTCGTGTTCTCGTGGCAAGGCGGGGATTATTATCCAACTACAGCGAAGCCAACAGGAAGGGTTATGTTTTTGCGGATTTGCCAGATATTGATTCGCCAAGCAGTAGTGTGCAAACATTACTGTGTTCCGGTTTGAACGGCATTGTTTCCAGTGAAATTACTGGGCATATGAGACTTTAGAGCCGATGTTTTTACATGTTCTTTAGTGACATTTACGGATGTTGCCCTTAAATGTGTTGGTTCTTAGTTACATGTAAGTACGGTGTTGCTTTGGAAACACCTGTTAAGGCGCTGTATATTGAAATAAATAAATAAATAAATGTCTCAGAGTGACGAGCGCAGTGCAGTGCCGCGCAGGATTATGCAATGCAGTGTTCTGGGTGGTGCTGTGACTGTTATGGGCAGGCGTAGCACTTACCATCAGGTGAACGACTTGCTCGTCTCGTCACTCAGTCAAATAAAATAAAAAAATAAAGTTTAACAAAAAAATATATAGTAGTAAGTGTTTAGGTTATGAATTTTTGATAAGGAGAGCCGAAGATCTGGTCTCCATCCGGCCATTAGGCTAGCGATTACGATGATTATGATGACACACATATTGCTATAATTGAGGCGTGGCGCTTACCATCAGGTAAAAGTTCCACTCGTCGCTCAGCAAAAAAAATCCTTCCAGTGATTTTATATCCTGTTCCTTACCGTTTCTCTCCAGCTTTTGTGCACTGGAATTTTAATGTGATGTTTCATAAAGATTTCATTCGCACTTAAATTTCCATACCAGTGCGTTTTATTGCTGCAGAGTTATGAGAAATATTAAACGGGGAAATGGGAAAGCGGGAAAGTTAAAGATAACGGCATAACCATAGTTTTTTGGGTTCCGTACCTCATAAGGAAAAAGGAACCCTTTTGTTGTCCGTCTGTCCGCCTGTCTGAATGCGTAAGGGCATCAAGTTGAATTTATATCAAATACGCGGGTCTACGGTTCCTTTCAGCTGTGAAAAATTCAAACATGTAAGAAAACGTGATCAAAGATATGTTTATGTCGTATATTTTGCGATTTCACAAGGTAATCAAAACCTATAGGGCACTTCCTGTTTACCCAGAATCATGAAATTTGGCAAGAAGCAATTTCTTACAGCACATGTAAAGGAAAAAATCTTAATACCGTAAATATGTGGTTAAATGACAAAAAATGCGAAAATACAATTGAAATGAGATGAAAAAAAAATGAAATGATATTTTAGTGTATTGCGGAAACTGTATAGATATAGATCTTAAAAATATATCACAGGTATCAACAATTTATCCATGACGGACATACAATTAACGGATTTACAAACACGTTTTTGCGGTTGGTGCAATAACTGTGTCTAGGGATTGAACAGCAAAGTTAAATTTGTCCTTTAACGCTTTCACTGCTGAGTCGAATTTCATGTCCATCCACGGGTGCGGCTCTGCACACTTCATAGTGTATTTCCATACAACAAACACAACAGTTGTGTTTTCAGCACTGAACGTGTAAACCTACTTTGTCTTTTAGTTAGTAGTAATGTTAGATGCTTTCTTAAGACCTACAAGGTCGTACGGAACCCTCATTGCGCGACTCCAACTCGCACTTGGCTGGTGTTTCGAGATATGTTCAGATTAATATTATTTTGTTTACAGCTTCCGTGGTGTAAGTCCATGATGAGAAGACAACAAGTGGTTGCGGTTCGATTCTTTCACAGGGAAAAAGTTTGAATTCTCCACAAATATTCTCTTAGAGTTGGGGTGTTTTGTAGCTTTCTTGTAGCGCCTCTACAGAGGCGTAGAAGCGTAGACTCACTACGAGTTAGCTACGAACTCAAAGTCAAGCGTAGCATTTACACAGCTTTTATTTTGGAAGAACGGAAAGAAAGAAATGTAACTGAATAGAATAGAATAGAATCCTTAAATGCATGATATTATAAAAGTTAAAGACAAATTGTAATCATGAGGTAAATAAATAAGAATTACAAAATACAAACAGGTTTCCTTCATGGTGTATTTAAAGGTTAAACATTATGGAGACGTAAGAAGAAAAATAATAATGAAGTGTGAAAGTTTTGGCGGGGTCCATGGCGTAGTGGGTGATGAGCCAACTGCGAAGTGTGAAGTGGCGGGTGCGATTCCCGCACAGGGCAAAGAAATGTGTGAACAACAAGAATTTGCTCCGAGTCGGGTGTTTGTGGGACCATGGTCCCGGAGTTTCTGGTTACCTAGACAAAAATAATCCAAGTTTTTCTTTTATTTGACTGAGTGATGAGACGAGCAAGTCGTTCACCTGATGGTAAGCGTTACACCTGCCCATAACAGTTACAGTACCAGAACTTTGAAGAACTATAAAGATCTATATTTGTGATTGCGGAAAATAAATCAAATATTTCATTAAATATAATATGATGTAATATTACAAAAGGCCGATGAAACACGCTCAGAGAGAAAACAAGAAATTCAAAAGCTAATCTTATTGCATTTTATTGTGACCTCAGACTTCTTTCAATATTTTATCATCACAATCCTGGGACGTGTCGCGGGAAAGCTAGCAAGTATATTTTTTCATTTAACTGAGTGACTAGACGAACGTGTCGTTCACCTGATGGTAAGCGCTACGCCTGCCACATTACATAATCAAACATTGCATAATCTTGCGCGACACCGCACTGCGCTTGTTGAGGATACCACTTACGTGCCGAAGTGTGTTGATGGGTTTGTTGAGTTTCTTCTATTATTTTTGTTAAAATTGATGTTGCTTGTATATGTTGAGATCGAGTCGTGTCGGGCGAGCAATGTCTTGTAGCAGAGTGAAGTTGTCGAGTGATGGGTGAATTATTGATTGATTGATTGATTTTGCAGATGGCACTGACACTGACAGTGACAGCCCAATGCACTGCTACGCATTATGTGCGTGCGCTTGTATGGGGGAGTGTTGCGTTAACAGCGCTCTTCACCCTGAGACATCGGCTCTAAAGTTTCATATGCCCTCTAATTTCGCTGGAAACAGTGCCCTTCAAACCGTAACACAGCAATGTTTGCACACTACTGCTTGGCGGATGAATATCTGGTACAGGTGTGGTACTGCCCCATGCAGTCTCTTGCAGAAGAGGCCTCCCACTGCTCACACTACTTTTTTAACAAAAACATCGCATTTGGAAAAGCAATAGACCAATATTTTCAAATTTGCACGTGTAAAATCCGCTTTTTAGACATTTGATTTTCTAAGTTAGACTCTTGAATAAAATCCCCGAGTCCTTGCACTCTCCGCGACATCTACCGTCGCGCATCTGACGAGGGTAGACCGGGTGGAATTATTCTCCGATACGAAGCTACACGAACGTGCTGGCCTCAACGGGTAGTGTTTAAAGAAGTATCGGATTTGGTTTGACCTTTTTAGAGTTCCTTCGAACAACAATGGTTCCATTTGGCGTATTTTGGTTTCCATGCAGCGCGGCGCTGTCATTTTAATACATTTTGACGGCACCGCTCGGCGCTGTCACTTTACTACATTTTGTGTGAAAAAAAGCACAGATCTACGATTCCTTTGCTCCATTCTAGGTCGAGTCGAAAAGCATTGTGTGACGTCATGCCGCATAAAAAATAACAAGTGTTTACAAAATGATATGAATACTCCACCCACCCTACTATCCAAAGGTAGTCTGGAAGAAATCGCATTCAGCAATAAGACGGCCCATTGTACCTATTGTATTTTTTCTGTACTGTGTTTTTTTTTTGGTGTAGAAAAATAAGTGTTCTATTCTATTCTATTCTATTTATAATATGTTTTTTTCTTCCTTTTTTCTTTAGGTTTCTTAGGTTCGTTCGTACGTCTGTCCGATGGCGGCTACCAGCCAATAATAACATCATAATTATAATTTCTAGAGTGGTTGTTCATACGACATTTCGTAGAAAAGAAGAGGTCACCTATCTTATAAAGGCCATCACTCATAGACACGCCGTTACTGACATTCTGCGACAAACACGTTTTGAGAATGGAATGGTCGGAGATTGGGACTTTTGGCGACATCGCACTTGCGAATGTGCTATTCTGCGAGCAAATCTTGTCAATATTCAGTCGGTAAAGTCTAATTGCAATTTCGAACCTGCAGCCTCGTTCTGAATACTGCTTCGTGATTCTGAATTTCCTTATTTTCAATATTGTCTTTAAGAATAGACTGGAAATAACGACAGGGACGTTTTTAAACGTCCGAGTGAACGAAACACGACCAAGAAGTTACGCTGCAAACGAATTTCGTGGAAAAATCCCGTATCAAACGTAGATAAGCTCGTACGAGTAGTGTTCCTTGCCCCAATTTGTTATTTCAGGTAAAATAAAACTCTATTGTACCTAGAATATTTCCAATAACAGCTATTATGCCTCCGTCAAATGTATGAGGTAGAAATACAAAGAATTCTGCAAAAAAAGGACCATTATCATGGACGTAATGAACCGGTTTAGACCCATGTCAAATTACAATACATGGGCCTTCAAAAAATACACATCCGAGTAAGTTCGTCATAGAAGAATCATACGCAGATACGTATAAAGACGTAGGTTGAACCCTTCCTGCTTTCACAACTCGTCTCCTATAAATGAGGACGAGGGTACCTTCCTTATTTTACCTAGCGAGGTACTTATGTGGCACCTCTCATTTGGGGCGTGGCTGTACGGTACGGAGATCGATTTTCATCATACTCGTAATCACATTACTAAGTGCCTTTTTTATGTGTGTGCGTAAAAAGTATGTTTTTAAAAGTGTAGCGGTGGTAGCCTGGTAGAACCTGGTGGTGAACGTCTGCCTTCCAAGGCGAAAATTGTGAGTTCAAATCCCAGTGCGGGCGCGTACCAATGTGTTTCAGTAAAGCATATGTACGTATCACTCGCTTTTCGGTAAAGGGAAACATCTTAAGGAAACCCATTCGTACTAGAGAATTATTTCAGAGGTACGAGTACATATATTATGGACCAATCCGGACCGGGCCGGGCTCCGTGGTGGATTATCGTTTAACCCTCTTCGCGAAAGGGAGGGGACTATATGGGTTGTTGATAATGATAATGAAGTGTATGTAAAAATGACTTTCTGGTAGAAATTGTGCATAATGTTTCTCGTATGCGTCGAATCGGGAATGAATTCCTCGGAATCGGATTCGAAAAGTTTCCGACACTTATGAATACGGGTAGGTAACTAGGTATTAGAACACTCACACGCTTTCGTGGAGTAAATACATCAATGAGGTGAGAGTTCTTACTAGATACCATGATAGATACTAGATGGAGAGGACTCCATGCATGGTTGTCTGGTAGAGATAACTCAGAGCGAAAAGACCGCTCATTGTGACACTTGTTTAGTTCTTTCTTTTAAGTTGGAATGGGCATGTGGGAGTTAACACTTTGACTGCTGAGCTGATTTTCTAGTCTAGCCACGGATGCGGCTCTGCCCACACCGCAGTGTTTTCCCATACAGCTAACACCACAGTTGTGTTTTTCCGTACTCGCGGCAAGTTATGAAAAACACCACAGTTACGTTTTCAGCAGTGAACGTGTTAAGCTATATAATGCTATTGCACACTCAGCAAAGAGACTTCATGTAAGGCTGTAAAAAGAACGAACTAAAAATGGAGGTGCTGCTGATTTGAAGTAAATACACGTTCCTCACGCCTTATTAATTAATACAAATAGACAAACTCGGTGGTAACTTCCGCAATCCCAATATTAACTAGAAATTCGAGTTTAAAGCAGCAAGCCCCGAAAGCGGTTCTGAAACTATAACATGTCAATACCTCCATAATATAGAGCCGATGTGAGCTCACAAGTTTTAATTGAAAATGTATCGACAGTTACGTGTCATAGTTACTTACAACTTTGGAACTGTGACGGAGTTCACAGCAGAGCACCTTAAGTATGTTAACAGTTAAACGAGTCATTATCAATAGGAGGTTATAGTTTATATCATGTTTCAGTACACAGTTTTACTGTACTGTTTTAAATCAGTTTTCTACGGTCACACGCGGTCCCACAAGAAGCTGAGCATTTCCATAATTACAATTTCCTACTTTCATCATCATTATCATCATCATCCGCCCGTTGCTGAGCTCGGGTCTCCCTCACTTTCGCGAGGAGGAGGGCCATAATATATCACGGGGCCTGTCCTTATTTGTGTATCATATATGGTATTTCCGAAATCATTCTCGGGCATGTGGATATACTGAAAGAAAGAAAGAAAAAAATTGGATGTACAATAGGAATAGGTCACAGTGGGGGGCTTAGAATCCTCCCTTTAGACCCTTTGGTCTAACTCGTAACTAGAACAAGTAGGCACCTACTTCTAAGGTTTACTAAATCTACGTCCTATTCTTGTTAAGGCGCACATTCCATACAGCGTTCAGGCGTTGTGAATCAGCGTATGCTAGCGTTGCTACGGTGCGGACACTTGGATGTTTTACCATCTTTTTTTAACCGACTTCAAAAAAGGAGAACGTTCTCAATTTGACAGTACGTTTTTCAATTTACCAGATTTTTGTGTCGCGCGCCACCCGGAATGTCCATTAGAGCATAACCTAGAAAGAATAGAATAGAATAGAATAGAATAGAAAAACTCTTTATTGTACACCAGAAACAAAAATAAACACAGTACAGAAAAATTACAATAGGTAAACAAGGGTAGTACAATGGGCGGTCTTATTGCTGAAAGCGATTTCTTCCAGACAACCTTTGGATGGACAGTAAAAAACATTTTTCGATAGTAGGGTGGGTGGCGTACTTACAGTATTTAACAGTCACAATACATTGTTGAAATTTTCTGAAAGCATTGAAAGCTGTTGTATTATAACCTACCTGTTTAAAAAACTATATAAACGCGATAGACTTTTGATGTTCGATTTGGCAATGAACAAGTTATACTATCAATCTACAATTCTACATCTACGAAGAAAACCTACGCTACATGCTCAAGACAGTCAAGACCCGGAGGTAGACTCGACATCCCGCAGAACGCTCCGCATTATTCAACGTACAGCCTTATCTTAAAATCGAACGCCGTTTGTCCTACGTGGTGGCCGGTCCCAACAGTGCGATATGGGCACGCGTTAAGATAACAGCCGTCTTTCTCACTGGCAATATGACAGACAGACCGATCGGATTTACCATCGTCCTTTGCGATTTAGCTACATCGTTGAAGCAGAAAATATTCTCTGAAAGGGACACTTTAGCTCACTACTTGCGATCGTGCCGAAATATCGAAAGCTCAAAACAAATAGAAAACCAGCCAAGTGCGTGGCCGACGTACGATCTGGGGTTCCGTAAATTTATTGCCGATATTTCTGAAAGTATCTTGTTAAAGACAATTTTCTAATATATACCTATAGGATCCAGTTGTAAAGTTGGAGGGTGATGTTGTCGACTTTCAGAGCTCATTTTATTTCATCAAACATTCATATAATATATAAAAAACACTTGGAAACCAAGGATACCAGACGCGGCGAAATCCGCGGTTCATGTAGTTCAAAACATAATATAACACGTGATAACATTAAGGCTGAATTATAAAGGTACCTAACTCTAAATCGTCCACAAAGACCTTCGGCGAAGCGAAGCAATACCTCCCAAGTGCCTACCTACGAAAAACACGAAAGCTAACGGAAAATTGCTTATGTAATACGCCTGTTACCCTCCATCATCTTTCCTTCCATCACAGAATAAATGTAGTAATTCATACAGAATGGCCACCCTCCACCCCGTGCAATCAGCTTCCTCGCATCAAATTCTAACACTTCACGAAAATAAGCTGATTTCAACTCATACTACCATATTAAACGACGTTTGCACAAGCACAAGTGCGTACCGCTAAATAGTGGAACTCCTTGCCGGAGCTGTGGCCGGAGTCTGTGTTTCCCGATAGTTACAACCTGGGAGTCTTCAAGTCACGAGTGAATAGGTTCTAGGTAAGCGTGCACCATCGTAGCAGACCGCATTGTCACTTATCATCAGATAGTGGTCAAACGCAAACCTATATATTAATTTAAAAAAAACACCTAATGTGTGTGTAAGTACTTAACATACTAAGCGACCAAAACCAAAGACAACCCTGTCATAGGAAAATTCTAAAAACCGTTTGTCTATTATATTTGGGCGTCTAGTATTGACTGTCCCGCTGATTGTTCCACCGATTGTGAATAGAGTTGTTGGGATGCCGATTTATTAATTACATTATTATTAATTATATTATATTATTATTTTCAGCCATGGTCGTCCATTTATTTTATTTATTATAAAATATGACATGATAAATAGGCTCCAAATAACGCGGAGTGGAAAGTGCCCATTCTGCATATAGTATTATTTATTCTGTGCTTCCATCTAATAGCATTTCAAGGGATGAGGGCAGCGTAGGACAAAAACGGTCCCTTCCAACAGACCTTTGGAACTGTCGAGCAATTAAAATGTATTTAAATAAGGAACACCTAT
This sequence comes from Campaea margaritaria, assembly GCA_912999815.1. NCBI lineage: Eukaryota > Metazoa > Arthropoda > Insecta > Lepidoptera > Geometridae > Campaea > Campaea margaritaria. The sequence goes on from OU538814.1 coordinate 2,749,081, forward strand.
TTATTTGAACAAAAGGACGCTTTACAGACAAGTCCAATGAGATTTCATGTTAATTGAGTAGAATATAGAGACGTTCATTGAAATGTTCAGGTAGGATACCTAAATTAACTTTTGCTAAGGATATTAGTTAATATCTATTATATTAGTTATTAGTAGGATATTAGTTATTATTGCTAAGGACAAAAACGGTCCCTTCCAACAGACCTTTCGAACTGTCGATCAATTAAAATGTATTTAAATAAGGAACACCTATTTATTTGAACAAAAGGACGCTTTACAGACGAGTCCAATGAGATTTCATGTTAATTGAGTAGAATATAGAGACGTTCATTGAAATGTTCAGGTAGGATACCTAAATTAACTTTTGCTAAGGATATTAGTTTAAAGCATACTTATTGTACTTCTGAGCTGTTTATTTTTTGTAATTAAAATGCGTGACTCTTCGGAGAGATTTATTTACTAGCTACTCCCTGTACCTATTTTTCGGTAGGGTCTCCAGATAAATATTATGAAGATTCCCCATGGGACACAAAATAATTTACCAAAATGATATTGTTAAGGCAAATTTTCCCCAGACATATTGAAACTAACCATTTATTTCTACTATTTATTTAATAACATTTACATTGCACTAAAACATGAATATAACCACATTTAGTACAAGTGAACATGGTGGAAACGTTTTACGTTAAAGGAAATTTCAGTACTTGACGTTAAATTTGTTTCATTATTTTCTCATCCAGGCGTGGTTTGTTGCCTAAGGTGCGAAAACAAGACAGAATCTGTCCTTCACAAATGTTACACAAATATTTTCCAAAGAATTTCCGTGTCCCCAAAAAATATATTATCCCCTAAAATAGCGAAAAAAAACCCAATTTGTAGACCCTGTTTTCCGGGATAAAAATGATATGGCTTGTCTCTCCAGCCTATTAATTATCCGCGTTGCTACGTTGAAGGGCAAACCTACAAACACACGAACGATTCGATTATCGAACGATTTAATTTCATATTAGAGAGTTTTAAATCACTTAGCTGAGTCTAATAATTTCGCTAGTGGTCTCTTAATTCGAGACAAATGGGCCTTTTGGACCATTAGGAATCTTAATGCAAAAGCTGGGGCTTTTGTTTTCAGATTAGGTATAGAATTTATTGGGGTCCGGTTTCTATGCACACTTGATGGAAACTGATGATGTGGCAAAGAGCACACTTGCTTTGTAAATTGTGTAAGTAAGTAAGGACTCCGAGGATATATCGCCCTAGTTTAATTAAAATCCAGGTAAATCCATGACTTAGTTAGATGGGTATAGGAACTTACAATAATTTATTTAAATAAATAAAAGTGAATGTTTGTAAGGTTGTCCTCTCATCATCATCATCATCAACCCATATTCCACACACAACCCACTTCGGGACGGGACTTCCCTTACTTTCGTGAAGAGGATAAGGCTATTATCCACCACGGGGGCCCGGTCCGGATTGGTGGATAACGTATCTCCCTCCGAAATAACCTACTCTACCTCCTCATTCTCTATTATGTTCCTAAACCATTGATTACATTGTAATGAAACTTTGGTAGGGTCTCCTGAGGAAGCCCACGAGGATTTCTTGCCCAAAAAGAATGAATATTCTAATGTTTTTCTTGCACAAATAAAACACTCAAAGCACAATTGGTAAAGCTAGTAGTAAATAAAAATAAACATTTTTAACAGCGCCATCTTGTTAGCTTTTTAAGAACCAGGATGGATGCTTGCTTACATGCGAGATCGAATTTTACGAAGTCATCGTTCGTCATTCTAAAGTAAAGTTCGCCTTATTTCCAATAGATGGCGGTTGGTAGCAATAATTCTGGCGTATACTTAGGATCCTATGATAAGTATCGTTTTACAAGAAACACATTGGGAAGTAACACATTTGCTTACACTACAATTTGTACTCATGACCATCTGCTTCGAAGGCAAACATTCTTCCACTAGACTAATACCGCTAAAGAAGATAAAAAGAAAAAAGAAAAGAGTTGAATAATGCTAAATAAATTTATTCCTATCTATGTTAATGTATCCTCTGATCTGATGTATTCTCCGATATCGGCCTGATGGAATGCAATAGTGGCTAGGGGATCGGCGTTTCTGCATTCTGCAGTGGTTCGTGCAGCCACCCCGAAACCTATCGGCACATCTGACATGGTTAACACTACTACGCCTTGGTGTTTCGGTGTGTTTTCTGTGATGCGGCCCAGACCTGGAATTAAAATTATTTTTAGGTTATGTTGCTTTGGTGAAGAATCATCATCATCATCATCATCACAACCTATATCCGGCCACTTCTGAGCACAAGTCTCAATGCACTTTCATGAGGAGGATCAGGCCATAATCCACCACAAGGGCCCCGTCTGGATTGATAGATACCATACCTACTTCTGAAATAATTCTCAGGTAGGTCTATGGGTTTCCTCACAATGTTTTCCTTCAACGAAAAACGAGTGATAAATACATACATATTTTTTTACAAAATACAAATTAGTACATGCCGGCACTGCTGCCGGAATGCTGGAACTTCATTGGTATGTAAAAGACCTACAACCACAAGGATGAAAGTTTAGGATAACTAGAGCTAGCTGTTTATGATGCATCACTGAGTTTTATCAAATCATTGGTCATAAAAACAGAAAATTCGAAGCGCTTACCACTTTTTATAACATGGTGTCCGTACAAGAACTGTTGTTCAGCCGATGACTTCACCCACAGCTTAAAAGGTGCATAAGGCGCTATATACGTTAGCGCAGTGATATGCAACCTGAACTTATTCGTCTTTGTGAACTTTCCGAAACATGTCCCGGCAGATATGAGATGGTCAGGTTTCACTGTGTGTGCCAATTGAAGTAGCTTTTCTGAGATGTAGTATACACGGTCTTTCTTCTCTCGAAAACAGTATGTGCCATCTGGCCTGTCTATCAGGAGCTTTACGTTAGCGCCGATGCTGAAAAGTTATGAAAAAGTTTTGTTAGTCAAAAATGTTCATTGAAGAAGTAATTACGATTGTTTTGAAGTATGAGGTGCACAATGCTCACTATTTTGTCAGTTTTTCGAAGAGTAATCGTGTCCTGTCCTCTGATAACACTTTCATATTTACTTAATTATTTTGAACTTCGTGTAAAAATAAAAACACGTGCGTTCAGCGCCGACGGTATTTTGACTTTTTGAGTTTTAATTTTGACACTTTGACACTGACAGCAACAAACAACTATGAACGGATAAGGACACAGAATATTAATAATCATAAGACGAGAACGAACTATGAATAACGAAATTAAATAAATAGTCACGAACTTAAAAAAGCGGAATAATGGTCTGATGGATACCAGGAAGAAGGCTATAAAAAAGAAGATGGAATAAGTAAAGTACTAACTCTACATTTGGTAACTAACCAATAGAGTCTTTTTGAGTGCAAAAACATTGCAAAGGCAAAACCTTAAAAAAAACTATGGACCAAATTATTCATTCATACTCTTTGGTGATTGTGATTGGTGCTGTCTCATTCATCGCAGTGTTCGGAAAGTGAAGTGAGAAGGTGGTAAGTAAAGTTTATTAACTTTTTACGAAGTTCTTTGACTGCTTATTTATTATTTACTGAACTATTACTGACTATTTTTGTATGAAAAATTTTAGACGAGTCATAATACGCTTAGAAAACAAATATCTATCCTCTCCTAGACTAATAGTTATAGCAATATAGATATTCTTTACACATCTGTTTTGTTTTATGTCCATGAAATAAACAAGTGAGCGTACGGCACGTGACGACAACAAAATGAACTAACCGATTAGGTATTTTCGGTTAATATTTCGCGAACTGTTGGCAAACTATACCTAAATAACCATAACTAACTAACAATACCTAAAGTGAACTTCGCATGATTTCGGCCGAATGCTGAAATTATGCCGAATTATAAATTCACCTGAAACGATGTTTAATCTCATTTTTTATATATATTGATAAATTTCAGTGTCGGGCTATTTACGTGCTTAAAAGTAAATGGTTCATATTCAAATACGAATTATTATTAAAAAAAAACTTTACTCAAAATAATTTATTATATTTATGGTTTTTCAAATAGGTGTGCTAGTTTTTAACCTGAGGAGACTTCCTCAAGTGAGTTCCTGCGACTTCATTCTTCTTCTTTTTTATATTTATTTTATCTTCTGCCTGGATGAAGCATAGGAAATAGGGAATTTAAACAATAATCGTTAGCAATGGAAATTACCCCAAATTTATATATACGAAAAATTGTGTGTGTGTATTTATCCTTTCTTCACTCCACAACGGCTGAACAGATTTTGATGAAATTTAGTTCATAAAGATATAGGTCCTGGATACAAGTAATGATAAGTACTATTTATCCCGTAATAATTATAGTGAATTATAGAGATAACAGTTAACGTGGGTAAAATTGTGGAACGCTTCTAGTATTATTAATAATAATTTTGCACACGTTACATATAATGCGTAAAAGTTATGCTTTCATCTATTCATGGCCATTGACTCACTACGTTCGATAAATGACCGTGTAAGGATTATATTGCGCGTCATCTGTCTGTTTGCTAATGGGATAATGTGCACCAGCAGTATAAGATACTAGCTGCACCCCGCGGTTTCACCCGCATAATTCAAGTTTTCCCGCAATATCTCTTAAAAGCAATATGTTTTCCCCGTTTTTGCCACATTCTTCATTGATGCTTCGCTCCTATTGGTCGTAGCGTAATGTTATATATCCTATAATCTTCCTCGATAAATGGACTATTCAAAACAAAAATAATTTTTCAATTCCAACCAGAATTTCAGTTCCTGAGATCCTAGCGTTCAAACAAACAAACAAACTCTTCAGCTTTATATAATAGTATAGAGTATAGATTATAAGATATGCTGTGCAAAGGAATGCAATTCTTATATTTGATGTTGGAATGAAATTGAACGGGAAACGAGACACTAGCAGCTGTATACGACTGTCCAATATGAACCAATATCAATACGACCAACCAATACCAATGTCACCAAATAATTACCTTCTTCAAGTCGAGAGCGAATAAGAGCTCTACGTAGTACTATCTACAAAAAAAACTCTACAAAAAAATAAAAAAGGTATATTCCCACCGGGCCCACAAACTGGCCCGCTAACGGCAGGGACTGATTAACCCTTAGGCTAATTAGGCTGCAGCCTAGGGCGCGAGGGGGGGGGGGGCTGAAATCGTGTCTTCCAATGCACTATTAATCTAGCGTCATTGCTTGGGATTTGGGGGGGGGGGGGTCCCTCATAATAAGCCTAGGGCGGTCAGAACTCTTGATCAGTTCGCCAACTCTTGATCGCTGGCCAACGGGGACGATGGGATTTTTTTCCCAGCGTCCCTACTAGGAATATTAGTGGAAACGAAAAAAATTAATGACGAAAATTTTTAAAATTACATCCCCGTAAAGTTTCTTGGTGCTATCTTCTCTGACGGGCGTATTTCCGAAGCTCTGGTAGAGTCAATGGAGTTTCCTTATCCTGTGCGAGATTCACGCATGGCACGCACCCTTTTTCAAACTCAAACCATAATTAGATAAATCATTAGTTTAGTAGATCATATTTTGACTTCTTTTTTATTTTTCTCTATATATTGACTTGTAAAAGAGCAATAACTTTGCCTTCTTGGAAAATTTGTTTTGATTTTTGATGCTGGGAATTTGCATACCCCTCGGGACCACTGAACAGTTTTCTACCTAGTTTTCCTCTTTTATGCCATCTTATAAATCTCAGTCCTATAGCCAAGGGAAGGAAAGGGAAGACCCACATGTGATCTATAAAAAGAATGTACCTACCCACGTCCATCTTGATTAATTTGTAGGCACATGGCTTTTAATATCATCACTTCATCAGTCTAAATTTAGGCATTCCTACGGTCAAGACTCAAGTATTTTGCATATCAGTAGAAATTGTTTCTGTAATAGATAGATCTTTATTGAAACCAAAATGTGTAAAACACAGAGGGAAAAGAAACATAACTTAATAATAGGTACAATGAGCGGTCTTATCGCTTACCAGACAACTTTCTACTAACACTATTCTAATACTATGATGAATGCAGGTGTTCCCCACTGAATTTCACGTAAGGTCAGTGCCTTATCATAACGAGTCAACATCATACCATTTACACCGTAGCGTAGTTTCAAAGAAACACGTTCAATTTATCATTAAAATAAACAAAGGAGTAAAAAAAAAATAAAAATCCCTGCCAAAATTTAAATTTGTTTTGGCACATAGTATTTAGACTCTAGCATTAGTGTTTGAGAGAGGAAGGAAGACGTGCAGACAGACAGTAGTGCTGAGTCATTTAGGATTGCGAGATTTTTCTCAGACACATTAGAAAGATCGTGTTTTTTTGGAAAAACAAGTCAATTTTGGGTGAAGTCGTAATCGTAATCATGTTCCATTTGTGTTAGTCTAAATTCTCTTTGCTCAAAAAACCAAAATCACTTTTACTCATTATAGGTAGGTATTTAAACTGTCAATTCTTCAAGAGCCCTACTTTCTAACGATAGAAGTATCCAGAATTTTTTGAAAATATTATATAACTAGCTGTTTACCCTGCCACGCTTCGCTGTGGCACATTCGCACATTGGCTGATATGTTACTGATGAAAAAATAGATAAAAACAATCCTTGATGCGGATTATATAACATGCTAAAATTTCAGCTCGATCGGTGCATAACTTTTTGAGTTTTTGAAGCGTACACAAACCAACATAACATTTTTATATATATAGAAATAATATACCTACCCCAATAGTCACTATCGAGTATCTTGCCATCGCCTGATCGCATGCTTTGCACAGTGTGACACGTCGAAACTAAACTGGCTGGACATAAAATATAATCATCAGTCGTAAGTATACCTAATTTGGCGCAATATTTGCTGAAAAAACAAGGGCTAGTTTTAATTAAAGCGATTACAGTCACTAGAAGGTTAGTGACGCAATGGTTTACACGCCCAAGGGGGAGTGCCGTAATTTGGTCCCGCGCGTCCATCAGACGCACCTTTGCCTTTGACGCATAAAAATATTGGTCTGGAGAGCTCAATGGATGACCTCTAGAGCTGTAACTAATTTTCAAAAAGTAAAAGTCACGTTCCTCTTGAAAATTGGTCTTCGACACTTAAAATAAAACAGTGAAAGACAAAAAGTATGTACGTAGACGAATTAAAAAAAAATGGTTAGTAAATTCTGTTATGCTATTTTTTTCGTCTAATTGCTACTGGCTCTACCTTTATTTTTAGTTATATAGAAGAACGATTGAACCGTTGACAATACGATTTTCACTGTGAAAAAATCTGAATCTGACATAGATAGATAAACTCTTTATTGAAACACCACAGAACAAAGAAAACTTTAAACTAGAACAATACAAATTTTACAATTAGTGTGACAATGGGCGGTCTTATCGCTCAGAGCGATCTCTTCCAGACAACCATGCACGGAGAGGAGTTATTAGGACATCGGACGGTGGCTTTCCTTATATACATAGAATAAAAACATAAGCAGTGATAAATAATGATTACACCTAAATCAAAGAAGCATTTTCTAATATTTTATAACTATAATTTTTATGGATAGTTTACAACTACAGCGTTTACAACTACAAAAAAAACTTTAAGTAATTTTCACTTAAAGTAAAATTAACCCAATCCCTATAATACCGCGACCCTTTCTTATAAAAAAAAAGATGAGACGTAAGTTCATTTTAAAGCTCTATAAATCCATTCCAGCAAATTTCAAAACTCCTAAACGTGTACTAGTTACAGTAATAATGAGACGTTAAACAAAACAAAATGCCTTGAGTTCACGATTGATAGAACATTGCAAGGTCAGGCTACAATGCCTACGAACTGAGATTTTCACACGACTCGTTTTTGACGTGAAATACGTCTTTGCTTCCATAGTGGGAATCAATTAAGAAAACTGGCGAAATCGGGAGATACGGTATGGTGTTACAGCTTCATAATATAGTCTACCATTTACATCCAAGCTTTAATAGCTAACGATTTACAACAAATAAAAAAAAATTTAGACTGAGTGACAAGGCGATGAATCCGAACTTATATTTTCTCAACCCTACGAAAGGAAAATTTTGCTATCACAAATAAAAGGTGCAAATCTAAAGGAAATCTTAGCGTAAAAAATTATTGTAATATGTAATACGCTGAAAGAAACACGGCCATTTCACCGCACCCTGATTTGTTGTTGTCAATGTTTGCCACAGATGTTTCCCAAAAAGTCTGAATCACTACCGCTTGTAACAGAATTAATCACAGTAATAAGTGTCTTTGTTTTAATCAATACTTAAAACAAAAAATTACGTAAAAATGATCTAAAACTAAAACTAACTAAAGCTTGAAAATCTAACTGGATTTCCATGTTGCATGGTGCCAAGAACACTGGCCGCATTTCCACGTTGAACGGCAATAGCTATTCTCTGTTCGAGGAATAAGCCAGCCCGCTTCTCTCCAGCAGTGTGGACGACGCTCGAGGAAATAGTGTTATCTTCGTTTCAATTTCAAACTGATTTATTATTATTAACTAATCCTATTTTATCCCACCAATAAATACGAAAGTTTGCTTGTTCGTTTGTTTGGTACTCCAAACGGATTAACTGATTTTAATGAGATTTGGGGTAGTATTTACATTTGGGGCAGGTACTGCTACACAAAGTAAATTCGACTTATCAAAGGTCTCAAATCATGCCACAACCGCCAAACACCATTTGTGACTCATTACTCTTAATCAATTGAGGAAAACAATTTCCTTTGTTGCAGATTTCAGTGCTTGCAAAACAAACATTCAGTGCCGAGACTCTCTCTGCAGACGACGTGAGCCAAAATGCTGAATTACTATCCGAAGAATTTTAAGGCAAACGGGTGGGGATGGCATAGAACTGTTAACGCTACTACTGCTGTCAAAGGCTTCCTCAAAGGCGAAAGGGGTCAGGGCAGCTCTGAGCCTCTCATTGGCAACGAAAGTCTGTACCCAAGCCTCCCGAGTGATGATGACACAGTTTTCAACGCGGGAATCAGTAAGCTGTACCCAGCATTACCAGCTGAGGAGTATGAAAGTGGTGCCGTGGAAGAGGTCGTGGAAGAGGCCTGTGCGTCTTTCAATGTTACAGCTGTGGTAAGTTTTAATTTAATTGGACTTAACAATCATCGGGGCTATGCAGCACGGTGCGCATCGGCAATGCCACGGGACTCGTCATTCGTATTGAAATGACAAGTCCCGTGGCAATCAAACGTCAAAATCAAACGAACTCGAGCTGATCCGCACCGTGCTGCATAGCCCCGCTGGACTCACTAAAGTGTATTTAATAGAATCTTTTGGTGCTAGAGAGTAGATCTAGAATGTTAAACAAACTTTGATCTTTGCTAACATCTGCAGTGCGCGAAATGATATCGTAAAGTTTATTTTTAGGTTCGAACTCAGTAACTGTGGTTGTATATTATTATTCCGCCAAAGTGAGTACATCCGCGATGTAGGTAAATCAGAATCTTTACAAAAATTAAGATAGGTATTTACACCTACATTTAGTCTCATTTATAATCACCCGATTAGATTATAATTAAATCCGTCAATATTGTTACTAAGTAACGACACGATCAAGTCGTTCACCTGATGGTATAATGGATGATATGATATAGAATCTGTTGTTGTTCCAGACTTTTTTTTTCTCATAGACCACTTTCAAAATTTAGCTGGTCCAGGTGAACCCCTTTACAGCTATATTTCTACCATATTCCTATTTATTTCCTACCATATACTATTTTTTTGTCATACCGACCGACGTAGACCCTCTTGAGTCTCCCGTGGACCCCTGGGGTCCACCAGCATGGGACTCGGCATTCGTATTGAAATGACGAGTCCCGTGGCAATCAAACGTCAAAATGAAACAAACTCGAGCTGATCCGCACCGTGCTGCATAGCCCCGCTGGACCACTTTGGGAACTAAGGCTTTAAATATTCACTAGTTCCATAAGACCTTTAAAAATATTTAGCTATTTATTCATTTTAGTTACACAGTTCACGGTGCATTCTCAAAAACAAACAACATAACAGCTCAGTAGTGGTTTCCTTATTATAATCTTTTTAGTTCGGTTTCGCACGTCTTGCAGATGTTTGCTTTAGGCACTGGCCTGCTCTGTAATTAAATTAATTATTCATATTATTCATTACTCACTCTAATGCAAATTATTTACCTACAAATGCGGTCATAATCTAAATACCGGAATAAAATACGTCATAATATCTCTGTCGGTCATCGATTACTCATTTACGATGCTTGTGATAAGGGGACGACCGTACACTTAGCATGCTAATACGGCAATTTTGTATTAAATCGTCGTTTTCCGTTGCAATTTGTTTTACCAGTGACTCAGTAAAAATCTGAAGCTTTGCATGCTTAGAAAATAATTTAAAGTTGGGCTAAAGGATTTGCTTTTTACTTCTTTTGTTTCACCATAATGCACTTACGTGAACGCCAGTGGCAATTGGTTCTTAGTTGATTACGACAGTCACGAGATAGACATAATATCTTTAGTTAAAATTATCATATCGTTGTTATTTTATTATTATCATTTTGTTGTTTATTATTTTAGTTAATTTTCTTCTGTACTGTGTTTATTTTTGTTTCTGGTGTACAATAAAGAGTTTTTCTATTTCTATTCTATTCTATCTCTCCATCTTCACTGTGATAGCTTCTCAGAAACATATACTATTCATTTTACAATCCAGGTGTAATACTTAAGGCTAAGTCCTATATAACAGATCCACAGGCCATTGTAATCGAAAATCATCTCTAAAATTTGGCAACCTGGACAAGACGCGTGGAAACCCCGGATTTTAGAGCCCAAAACCCGGACATGTCACGGCATGTGGGCACAGTGCGTGTGTTGCGGGTGGCGCGAGACTTTAAATTTATACATCCGGACGACAAATGAGCCCGGACGCTCCCCGGATACCATCTAAACTAGGACAAATCCGGGGAAACCCGGATGGGTATCCGGGGAGCGTCCGGGCAACCCTAACCATGAAAATTAAAATTGTATGTACCTACCTAAAAGATAAACGTCATGTCATGATCTTACTACGAGTATAAAATGAGTCATAGTGCTCTGACCTAACATAAAAATACTGAATCATTTCTGAGTCTGAACTTAACGGATACTTCCAACGAAGAAAAGAGTCCGCGTAAAATCTAAATTTAACAACCTACGCACATGTGTGTCATATGAAGTGCTAAAATTAATAGGTTAACATTAACGGATGGGAATTCCAAAATAGAACTGTTGTCGATTTATCAACGACATTGTACTTATTCCATTCAAAAATCAAAATGTTTTTCAATTACACAATAGATACCTACGTAAATAAAGGCTTGTTCCTAATTTCCGTAAATCCACAGGCCATTGTTATCAATAAATACAATAAGTACATATCTACCTACCTACCTAGGTAGTACCTACATAGCTTTATAATTTTGTACAATTTTCGCAAGCAATGATTTTGTATTGCAATGATAATTATTTTTGGCCAACCGGTTCGAATCGGGCCAGCAACTGGTATTCGAACCATAAATGGTACATAAGGGGACAGCGGTTAGCAATATGGCCTTATTCAGATCTTTTAGATGTAACGAGACTTTATATTTTAATAACAAAATTAGTTTCTTCTGTGGTTATTCATAAATATAGGTCGAAAGAAATACTAAGACAATCCTTCACTACAGAACAAAAGAACAGCGAAACGTACGTGTGTCTACCGTCTTTCAGTAAGGTCAATGAACGAAATGACGGATCACTTGTTGACAAACGACACCAAACACTACTTATAAGAAAATTAAAAAAAAAACTGTGTGGGTACAAGTGTTAAAAAATTGTACTCAATACACTGGGTCATTGATATGGATCACTAGATATCAAACTGTAACTTTTTCAGCTACAGCTACCTATTACCAGCCCTTAACACGTTGACTGTTAAAACGCAGACGTTAGTATTTTTTATAACGTTACGTGAGTGCGGGAAAACTCATGAATTGTGTTAGCGCAGCTTACGTGCCGGCTAGCGACTGTGCGACGAAACACAGACGTGTGTGTTTAAAGCTAGGTTCACATTTGTCTGACGTGAGATAGTTATCGGTTTCATACATTTACACAAGCCGTCACAACACACTGCGTCAGAGAAATGTGAACGCTACCATATTAAATGTATGAAACCTATGATACCCTTTCTGATGCATCACGACACGACACATCAGACAAATGTGTCGGCGGCTTAACGCAGCGCTACTACAGAGCGGCTCACACAGACGGCACGCCAGTGCTGGAAAACACACACGGTTCGTAACGGTGCCCAAATGTAAAAACCGGCTTAGCATTCAACAATCTTTGCAAAATACTAGTGAATTAAATTTCAAACGACTACAAATGAAATTCTTTATCAAAAACATTCTGCAGGGCAGGTACGCGGAAGGAATGTAAAGGGAGAGACCGATGTAAAAGTTATTTATAGTCTGGTTTCGTACAAACGTGTTAGTTTCCGAGATTAGAACAGCCGGTTGAAACTTGGAACAATATTTACAGCGGAGCAGCAGTTAATCTTTGTTATTTATATATTATGTTTTAATTAAATGCGGTTGTTTATTTGTTTTTAACTGTGAAAAGAAGAGATTAAACTGTCTTTTTGTATTTCATACAGTTACTAATTGCGACAACGTTGATCGTAGAGTCAAATCTCGCTATAGTCCAATTTCACGGAACTGTCTATTCAACCAACCGCAATCACATAGCGCTGAATGAAAGCAATTGATGGCTTTCAAACAACATTTTACTGATGCATAAATTAACATGGTTATTATTCTGTTGATCTCAATGTATAGATGCTAAATATATCCTCGAATCCGTTCCGAGTAGGTATGCGTTTTAGGTCGTTTCTAGGAATCTACTGTCGTCCTAACAGGATATATATAGAAATTATCTTTTGTGACTTCCGTTGTGGAAATGCATTTCAATTATTATCTAAGGAATTGCAAACTACCTATGAGACAAAGTATGGTGTATGACAAAATCTGGGTTATGACTAAAATGTCTAAAGTCAGAACAAACATGGGATAATGAGCTATTTATATTTACTAGACAACAACGAATGTAATTCGCTCACACATTAATATAAAAAATTAAAAAAAAAAATAAGACTTTATTTTGTCTATTAATAACTAACTATAAATAAATTAAATTCGTGAAAGTTTAAAAGCGTAATTATATTTTAAATGAGTATTATCATTATTAAAACTCTGATGACGATAATAATAATTCCTTTTTGTTTTTAAAGTTTTTGTTGTTCGTGCGTTCATCATCATCATCAACCCATAACGTCCCACTGCTGGACACGGGTCTCTCTTCACTTTCGTGCGTTATCCCTTGGGTAATATTTTTTTCTAAAATATATTATATTAATCAATTAGTTTCGTAGGTAAAAGTCGTGGTCTAAAAACAATATCAAAATTATCCAATCTTTTATCGTAATGTTATCTGCCCACATCAACGCAGAAAAATGATTTAACATCACTCTAGAACTTGTCAATTGTTTTTGAACCATAACAGTATAACGTCATTGTCATAATTATTAATAACCTTTATCCATTATTCAATCAAATTATGACCTCATTTTAGTTTGCAGCATAAGTTCGGAAAATTCAGTGTTTGTATTGTAATGTTTATTGGGGTCAGTGATATCATTTGCGTCTATCTATCACTAAGCACAACAACTGATGGCGTTTGTATGGCCTTCCATACAAAAGTTTGTATGTGTTGGCTGACTGCCCACAAGCTGTGGACGAACCGGCTGATGTACTAAAATCACAAAGGTTTTATAGTTCTCTTGCTAATATCAAACTTTGATTATTATGGGAGACTCTTACATGAAGATATCGAATTCATGATGATTTAACGATTGTAATAATTAATAGGCATTTTAAAAATATTTGGTCTACCTATGTGATACGAATTACGATTACAGCGGGGCTATGCAGCACGGTACGGTTGAGCTTGAGTTCATTTCATTTTGACGTTTGATTGCCACGGGGCTCGTCATTACAACGAATTACGAATGAACGCACCGTGCTGCATAACCCCGCAGTGCTGTTTCCACTGTATAGTAGCTTAGAATCTGATTTGACCAATGAAATTGCATATACCTACCCGAGAATTATTTCCACTAATACGGACCGGGCCCCCGTGGTGGATTATGGCCTAACCCTCCGCACGAAAGTGAGGGGAGTCCCGTGCTCAGCAGTGGGACGTTATGGGTTGATGATGATGATGATGATTGCATATAATATTTATTGTATGTTAAGTCATATATCCGTATATTAGAAGAAAGGTTACAAAATAAACACTGAAGCCAGTTTGTTTATATAGCTTAACAATCGTTCCCTAGCCAAATTAAAGCTTCGTTCATAGCTACCTTTTCAACTTTATTAAATTAAAAAAAAAAAACTAATATTAAAATCTTTTGGTTAATCAATATAATTCACTATCATAACAGGTAAATAAAGCGAGCCCAGTGTTATGTCAGTTGGTAATTTTGGTCAATTATTGCGCTCCATATATAGAAACTTGATTTTTGGTCAAGGCGCGTAACAGCGTGTGAGTCTAGTGTCACGGCATTTAAGGTAGGTACTTATATAAATATAAGCAGCCATATAATATGATACTAAAGTCATGTTAATACTAGTTAAGTCCATTTAAGAGCCGGTGCTACATTGCATATAGTATAGATCAATCTAAACTTCTAAGGACAAAAATGCTAGAAAAATGCAAGAATGCAAGATATTTTGAAGTCCATAATGTTTGGTCTAGGATGCTTAAAATACTACTAGTTACATAACGTAATGCAATAATTTATCAAGAATATGACGTTTTTAAAAATAGTGTCCGAATGTTTAAAAAAAAACTTTTCAACACTAAACTCTAATAAGTATATTGCCATCGTTACCTTATACAGTCTCGCTAGGTGCCATCGTACCGGTATCTTTGATCGAACACACATGGACATCTCCTTTACATAATGCTGCATTTTTGGATATACCACATCTAGTCGACCCCGAACCAACATAATGTGGTTGTTGTAATGCATTATTATCAGGAAAAATATTTATTTAGTTATAAATATCTTTTCAATAACCTCAGGCTCTTGAAAACCAATTTTTCCTTCCTTATAAAATATTGATGTAAAATTAATGCATCCAGTATGTGAACAATATTAACATTTTAATATGTTAGCTACCTACATCAATAATTATGTATCAGATATTAAATATCTGATAAGTACATAATTATTAAATTTTATTACTAACATAAACATCTTGTAAAATATCGATAGCTTCAATCCAAAGATATAGGATATCGTATATTATGCTTCTTAGCAGTATTTTATGGAATTGTTGACGGCAATGTATTATTTTACCATGAATCTATATTTTAATAAACAACCGTTTGAAGCTAAATCATATAACTTAATTTTTGAGAAATAAAAGTGCTCCTCGGTTTATTGAATAAAATAGTTGGCTATTTTTGCATTATGCAGTCGATTTGGTCCCCTCTCCATTCATTCGACCAAACCGGAAGTACTTCACATGTACCCTTCGTTTATTGCTATAGCTAGGTATTTTCAAGGTGAATGTCAGGAATAAAATGTTGCTAGTAACTTAAATTTAATAAGACCATTATCGATGTGTAATTAATTATAAGAAAGTGCGAATTATTGTTTATTGCATGAATAGTCAAGGTTTAAAAACAAGTTTCTGTGTTTGATATTAGTACTCATATTTGTAACACATTTTAAAGGTTTTACTACTTATAAAACGGAAGTAATAAACAGTATTTCAAGGATTTCAATGGGTATCAAATTAAGCCGGCTTCGGGCTTACGTCATTCCGAGTCGAGTCATGGCAATCTCAGTTTTAACGCGACCATGTACCGTAGGACCGCTGATTCAACCATCTTGTAAATACAAAAAGACCTCTCCGATTCATTCGGTTTCCCATCTGTCAGTTTTCTAGTTTTGCTTTTCGGGGTCGGTGTGTATTAGAGTTAATCGTAATATTAGTAAAAATAACTCGTCTAAAAGTTTAAAACCATATGAATTTATAATGCAATTTCGTTTTTGTGCTGTGTTTATAAATGTTTTGTTCACTAGTGTTGTTGTGCGTTGTAAAACTGTGATTTTGAGTGTGGTAGGCGGTAGGTAGCTACAAACATTCTTGCATCTTGCTGATAGTTTTCCACGCCGCATATGACCTCACTTATTTACTAGAATACGTGTGGAAACTGCTAATTTGTGTAGAAAGTAGTAATTACAATGTCAAGTTAGGTTACATCCTTCTAAAGAACTTTAAAACTCAGACTGCTGACCTATTTCTTTCAATTAATTTTAACAGTTAGATATCTCTGTTATCGCACAGTATCATGTTACGTTTCACAAGACTGGTTCTTACGTCTTGTTAGAACAATCAAATAGTACCTACTGCCTACAAAACATTTTGAAAACATCAATATTTGGTCTGTAACTTTTGTACTATAATGTAATTTGGAGTAAAATAAGTAGAAAAATCATAGTCTGATATTAACGTCTAACTGTAAAAAGGAGAAAACGATCTGAATTCAAAACATTTACATGAGCCTCCAATGAAGTAAAACCTTATTTAAAATCTTGGTGGAATGGTGCCATACTGTCCTGCTAGCTAGCTACCAACCCTCAAGTAAATCTATTTTTAGTTTGCTACACCTGAAGTCAACATTACTACATAGTTACTAGCTTGATCACTTCAAACTCCTTGCATTCTGCAGATAAGGAGCGTCCATTAATAACGTGAGGTGTTAAGGGGGCGAGGGGGGTCCAGCCAAATCTCACCCAATCTGACGTGGGGTGACTGGGCATCTCGGCAAATATCACATAATTTTATTTCTTTTGTATTAACTTTTTCCCCAACACTAAGCGTTAAGTTAGCGCTCCACAACAAACTCTATCTAAGCAATGTCTATCTATAAAACACAGTCTTTTATTCAAGTAATTGCTAATAGCCAAGAATGCCACATAGTTGATCATTTCCTTATTTTATGCATTATGGTTGTCCCAGACTGAAGGCAGGTACACATTTCTATCTATTTCCTCCATTGGCATAAGCTGTTGACGATTACTTGTGACACAAAACAGCAAGCACACATGTCGAGTGAAGATTCGCAAAAGTGCCAAAAAAAATAAACCGGCTCAGCAGTCAACATGCTAATTAGGAAAAGGGTAAGGCACTGAATTTGTTATCTTACCACCTAATCCGCACATACAAAATTAATTTTATCTAAAAATGTAACTCAAATAGTCTCGCAAACGTAATAAAGGTCCTACCTAATTACAATATAGGTGTACAGCTTCTCAACGATAAGACACAAACCTTAGCCATAGTAGAAAAGGAGAAGTAAGTTATCTTCATTATAATAGAACACCATCAAATATGGCTTGTAAGTGTGCGTGCTTGTACTCACACAAGGGCAATCTTTATGACCGGCAAAGCTAGAATAGTTATTAACAAAATAAGATAAACAAACTAATATATTCAGTCTTCGTTAATAACTCAAAAACTATAAATATCTTGCTTCAGTGCTGAAAACACAACTGCCGTGTTTTTCATAACCTGCTGTGAGTGTGGGAAAACACAACTGTTGTGTTTGTTGTATGGGAAAACGCTATGGAGTGTGCAGAGTCGCACCCGTGGCTAGACAAGAAAATCGGCTCAGCAATGAATGTGATAAGAATTTTTTTAAAAAGATCCTACGAAATTTTCAATTAAAATGCTTGGACTCCCGGTATTCTATCTCCATTCACACACACTACATGACACATACACGATTACATGACACTTTTAGTTCACTCGTTAAGCTCTAGTTCCAATAAATATTCTCTTTTTAGGCGTTTGATGGTATTTCTTTATCGTCTATACTGTTCTATAAAGATGACTTACTTATCTGTTTCTACAATGCCGGTAAAATTGAAATCGTAGAAAAAATAACCGAGTGCTTGGCTAATTAGCACATTGTTCATAGTATGATGTCACACGCTGTAGAGCATGTGGCCTCCATAGGTACAGATTCCTACAATGTCAGTAATCAGTATTGTGCTCACCATGGGATGAATGAGAGTGATATGTGTATTTTTTTTTAAATTGTATTGTAGTATTGTAATAATTCGTACCATGAAGGTGTATATTTGTATATATGTTTTATAATAAAAAAGGTTTACTAGTGAAAAATTTAAAAAGTTTCAATAAGTGTTAAATCTAAAATAATTTATTCGAGAACCCAAAAAATAAGAATACATTAAAAATAACCTAAATAAAATCTCAACACAGCACAAAGCAAAGTTGCCAGCGCGCAAAAAACGCACCCTAAAAAAAATTTTCTCAATAGTCAACCCCGGCGAGATGTCCTAACGAATGTGTGAGAACGTGACAGTAGTGTAGTGCGTGAGTTTGGCCGCGAGATGGCGGTCCAAAATGGCGGGGCCAATTTCGGCTCCATGCTAGGTGGGGCCGGGAGGCAGCTGCTCAATCAAGGGGGCCAAGCGTTGCTACAGTACGGTGCTCAGGCCATCGGCAATATCATCAATGAGGTGTTCCAGAAGAAAGAAGTAGAACAGAAGAGGTTCCTGCCAAGCATTAAGAATTATAAAGTGGTAGGTATTTTGATGACTTTTTTTCACAATTCTACGATTCTTGGAATCTTTACAATTCTAGTTTAGCTGCTTTTAGCTAACACATCAACATTATTGACGAGTTTCGTTGAAGCGTCTCAAATGGCCTTGTGCTATAAATACCTATAACTACTACAGTTAAATTGATAAATGAGTTTATGATATGCCAACAACTACTCTAAATGGTGAGTCTGTAAAATTACCGTGCAACACTAAAAACAACAAAAATCTAGAGAATAGGAAGCTATGCTCTGGCATACGGAAGACATGGTCACAACAGGACCCAAGCTTGTTGGCAATTCGACTTTTGGGCGTTGCTCGGTGCTTCGAACATAAAATGCTGCGCTCCATTGCCCATCGGCAAATATCGAGTTTGGATCGTTGGATGGGCATCGGAAATTCAAGTTCAGTTCGGAGAGTACATGACCTCACTTGCCAATTTAGGCGTGGGTCTCGGCAAACCGTCTTTATTTAAGCGCCCACATAACTATCGGGTCTGTCGGGTCAATGTTTTACCAGAATAAAAACTAATCTTCATGCTCTATCTATTTAAACAAAGACATACCTACCCACAGTACTAGATTAGAAGCAGTGGATATAAATCGTCTGATAGTAAACACATTAGTAGACTTGGAAACTTTTAACGTGAAAAATAGAGACGCGATAACCAACGCATACGAGCAACGTAGAGTAATAGAGAAATATAGGCTGATGATGATGAAAGATGTTATTTGAATGAACGATTCTTCACTCTGCCGGCCTTCGTGGCGTAGTGGATGATAAGCCTACTGTAAAGCGTGAGGTTGCGGGTTCGATTCTCGCACAGGAGGCCTACCATGACGTCTTACAGCGATTCAGTTCAGGACCTAAACTGAGCCGCGCCGCCTAAGCGTACCGTGACGTCTTATTTTTCATGTTGCTGCCACTTTCAACCTAAACTGGATCCAGTTAAGGTTGAAAATGGCAGCAACATAAAAAATAAGACGTCACGGTACGATTATGCGACGCGGTTCAGTTTAGGTCTTCAATTGAATCGCTATAAGAGGTCATGGTATGCCTCCGGGGTAAACGTTTGAGTGGACTAGAGGTATTAGTTTTGAGTTTGGGTTTGTTCCGAGCATGGTCCTCATAGTTCCTGAATATCTAGAAACAGGGAATCGTATTTAGGGGCCAGGAACTGTGTGAGATCGTCATGCGCTGTTTATTTAGGTATAAAAAATTTATTGCAGAACGTCGAAATTTCAAAGTCAGTGAAAGATTACAGTTGATGCAACATATGTGTCAACTAAAGTGTTTCCTTTGATAAAGTTGAACGGTACCGCTTTATTTAAACCGCAAACCAACAATTGCATTCTCGATGACTAATCTTGGTTAAATAATTGCTAATGTTAGATTACACGTAATAACTGGGATGTGGTACTATACGTACACATTATAATATTAGCATTTGGTATGCTGATTGGTTCTGCTCTAAAAGTCAAGGATACCTATGCTAATGTTTTTTTTTTTTTTTTTTTTTTTTCAAATTATACCTATGTAGAATTTTGTTGACTATAATACACCTTTACTTTAAATTCGGGCTTCAGCTGAGTAATCGAAGAAGTCAAAAAAACATCGTTCGTTAACTGACCATGCAAAATATGAACAAACTTCTAATTATGTACAAAATATCGGTCCGAGTGCAGAAAGCACATACAGGTCGGACGAAAGCTCAAGCGGTCCCAAAATAGAGTCTAAATCGTTATAAATAAGAGGAAGCGGTTCATTTCAATGTTTGAAGCGATCTCACCAGTCTTATGCGCCGTCATCTCAATGCACTATTTACATTTACCATCGGGTAAAAGAAGAGAAACTACAAAAACCATCTTAACCAAACTAAAATCAATTATTATAATTAGCCAAAAATAAAGCACTTTTAGAAGTAAAACACACCTCATGAATTAAAATGTAAAATACGATAAACTAATGAGTAGGTACCTAACTGATTATGGTTTGATTTTGAAAAATTGAATTTCCCTTTCAAGTGCTGATTCATGCCTTAGTCTGGCACAGGAAAATTAAACTTTATTAACTCTACCAGTGCTTCGGAAATACGCCTGTTAGCCCGGCAATATACGTCCGATTTGGTATCCATTTATCCATCAGACTATCGGATCGGACGTCCAAGTCGGAAGCAGCGTCAAGGCATCTTCCGATAGTCGTTTCGGGGTATCGGATGGAATAATCGGACGTACATTACCAGTCTTAGATTTATATAAACATGATTATTGAATTAGCGTACATCCAGTGTGGAGCCGGGGCGGGTCGCTAGGCAATTATAGACTACACGATAGCATCATCTGTCGACTTTGCGTTGCTTGCAATCGTCCAATCTAGTTGAACGCCCGTCCTGTTTGAAGGTCATTTCAGTCTTCATGTAACGCACTTTACTAATCAAATTGGACTGGGAAATATCCCCGTGGGAAGGCAGAGGAAACATCAGGGAAAATTTGTGTTTCCCTCTCTAAATTCTGGCATGTCGCCATCATAAGGAAGTTGTCATCGAAATGTTTTATACTGTGACTTGACAATGTGCGCTTGGGGAAGCCCAATTATATATTTAAGATTTGTTACTCATATCTTGAATTTATTTTCCCCAAAAAGGTTACAGTTTTAGCCAGTTAGATAGATAGATAAACTTTTTTTTTAAATATCACTTAACCATATGCTAGGATCCTATAGAAAGGGCAGATGAACGTCAACCGGGCCTGCTGTGAATTGTAAAATTGACAGAGTGCCAAAATCCACCGATATGATCTTACCCGGCACTTGCCTAGATAGACGCTTTAAAAAGTAAACAAGGTTTAATGTAAGTATAAGGTTGCGCATGGACTAATTCCTGAATTACTGAGCCTCGTCTCGTGATGACGAGCGCAGTGTAGCGCGCTGCGCTTAATTTTTAAATGAGATAATTATGTGGTTAAAACACCAATAATCACCTAAAACAAAAAGTCACTTCTTGGAATATTATTGATCTTGATTTTCTCAAGACTTGTTTTTTTTCTTTATACATTAAATTTTTCTTCACCTCGATATAATATATCCGTATCTATGTTTATCTATTTGATATAGTATTTATTAATCCATTATAACGTTATATATATTTAGAATAGAACAGAAATAGAATAAAAAAACTCTTTACTGTACACCAGAAACAAAAATAAACACAGTACAGAAGAATTACAATAGGTAAACAAGGGTAGTACAATGGGCGGTCTTATCGCTGTAAGCGATTTCTTTCAGACAACCTTTGGATGTAGTTGTACTAAAATATTCTATCACTAAATATCTTTTAAATATATTTTTCTCTGCTCTCTCGTTTTGCCACACCACCACCATTTTAGTTACACCTCCAGGATGACTGGTGGAAAATGCTACTTAGCATTAAGTACTCCTTGTACTCTATTTGTGTGCTAAAGAATAAATAAATAAATTTCCAGATACAATAGATTTTTAATGGCTTGGATCCTTCGCAAAACATACGACTGGGTAAATCAAGCAGCACCTAAGAGTCTCCAAGTTAAACGGCTGTGACATACAGACGGACAGACATGCATGACGAATTTTAGGTTTTGTCTTACTACTAACTGCGCCCCGCGGTTTCACCCGCGTAGTTCCCGTAGGACTACGGCTATAAAATATAGCCTATGCTACTTGCTAATAATGTAGCTTTCCACTGTTAAAAGATTTTTTTAAATAGGTTTAGTGGTTTTAGCGTGAAAGCGTAACAAACAAACAAGCTCACAGTTGCTTTTATAATAATATTAGTTAGGATTTAGCTACAGAACCCTAACAAATGAACTCTAAATGCTGATCGTAGCTAGGTATCGCGAATATTTCTGTACATCCTGTTGTTTATAAGACGTCAGCTATTCGTGGCTTTTCGTTGTGCTAATTACTCTAAACCACCACCAACGTTGCCTAAACATTATGCTGGGCTTTGAATTAAGCTTTTAATTCTGATACGATTTGTATAGCGCTAGGAGTCAGCAAGAATCCGCCTGGGGAAGTACCAGATATTTATCCGCCAACCAGTACTGTGATCCGCTTTCAAGGCACTGTTTTACTGAAAAAAATATAAGAATTTAGAATCAATGTCTCAGGGTGACGAGCGCAGTGCAGAGCCACGGAAGAATATGCAATGCAACGTTCAAGGTGCAACTTTTAAGAGCAGGCGTGGCGAACGACTGATGAACCATCATGTAAACGACTTTCTCGTCTCGTTACTCAGTAGCAGAGTACTCCGAGCAGGGTGGCGTTCAAGAGTTACCAAAAGCGTTAAAACTTTTCAGGATGTACGGCTTAAATATCTTGACGTAAAGCGCCTAAACCGAAAGGCTCGACCCAAGCCTACGTTTACACATACAACAGCGCTGGTCAGCTCTACTGCGCCATGTGTGTTCGCACACTGAAAACAAAGTTCGGTCTAGCGGGCCATAACAGGGCGCACGCTAGGAGGTAAAATAAAAAGGTCACCGTTGTCGGATATGACAAGGAGGCCTTCGTTATCATCATCAAAAAAAAATACGAAATAGATGCAAAATTGATACAATAAAGACATTGCATTGATCATTGCATTGATGCCATACATGCCACTAGGCCAGCTAAATGTTATAGCTCCGATTCGCAAAAAGTCGAACTTCGTGGAACAACAGGCTCGACCCCGGTCCTGTTAAGACTTGCCATGTTTTCTAAATTCTACAACTAATCTACATCGATTTACTCTCAGACACTGGTCTAGACGTACACTGCGGGAGACACCGAGACACCGCACGTCTAGACTGTTAACGACCTTGGGGGCTTGAAAATCAGTCCTTTGTGTAGGGCTATTTACCTGAGAATTGGTCGAGTCGATAAAACAATTCAAATTAGTCAACTGTGAGTTGAATGAGCTGAGAAAAGTGGCCAGTCTACTGCGGCTCAAGGCCTTGATTGCGTACACGACTTCTTCCTCTTGGTAGAGAGTAGATTCCTTGGTTTCTTCGAACTAACGTCTTCCATTTATCAGAGATCTTATTTTTATATGAAATCGTGTGCGTTACCGCGTCCATGCGCCGGAATGGACAGGAATATATTACTTTTTTCAATGTTATAAAACTTATATCAGAAGCATGATAAGCTTTATCAATATTGGCGAAACCTAATCTTGCTTTACCTATATCCACTGCTATCAATGCAATTTTAGAAGCGTATTCAATTTAAATCCATATGACACTGCGTTAAGATCGCAAATTCAAAACAGCAACTTTTTGGATGAATATAGATTATAGACAGGAAAGGAATATAAGTGTCTATGTAATAGATGTTATGTTATCTTTCGGAATGAATAATTTGAAAGGATGTTCTTATCAGAATGATAAACCAATCCGCTTGACATGCTTGGATTTTGAAGTAAATCCGTTAACACATCAAAGCGAAACTGTAAAAGCGACAGAAAGACAGTTAATAGTAAAAATTCTTACCTTACAAAATCCGTTGAAAACACACTTCCTTAAAGAAATAGATCCACGTCCTCAGTGGCATAATATTACTTTCAAATGCTGGGACACACTTGGGTCTAATCTTAGAAAGATTGGTTGAACCAAAGTGTATTAGGACCACTTTGAGTGCTGCTTGGAGTACATAATATTTGCTTAAATTTTAGGCTTCTCGGGCATGTCACTACCTCACGATATCTTGCTGCAAGTTTTTGAGCAAGTTGTGCAAGTTTTTTCATCAAATTCTGCACTGACTTAATGAAACTAATAATTAGTGCAGAGCCAAGTTTCAAACCGCATGCCCTCAAATTGTAAATCCCGGATCGCCCATCACAGCTAGCAAGTTAAGAAGTGAGAATTTGATCAACCAATAGTTAACGTTTTTTTGCTGACAGCGTAAAATACACAAACAACTAATTCACACTTTAGCATGCTGCCTGACAATTCGGAAGCCTTTGACACTGTCGACCACGGTTTACCGAGCTCATTAGTTTAAAAGCTGCATAAAACGTACACAAAGGATGGTTAAATTATCATTTTATGGCATTATCGATCACTCGTGCTGATAAAAAACCGTCATCGAGAGCCACGCCTATGTAAGTGACGTGGTGTCCCCCAAGGCTTCCTCTTGGGGTCCGTCCTATTGCCCCTAACTAATTACTTTATTTTAAAGGCAACGAACATCGCATGAAGCTTGCTGCGATATCTGTCTTTGCTTGTTTGTTTTACATTGTTACCTCTTGCACTTTGTTGTCACTCGTATTATCAGAGATAAAATTCAATTGAGTCGGTATTTCTTTTGTTGTGTGAGAGTTTGTCTCTGATATAATATATATTATCTAATCATTCATGTTAATCGATTTTTCTCTATCGAAATAAAACTTGTGGGCAGTGGCATAGATTTCCTTATCCCCACATGGGGCGAACACTATCTTCAAATATTAATAAAAAATATTATATAACACCGTGGATAAGTCACAGGTAACAGCTAGTCTAATATAAAAACTGGTTTGAGAAGTAAGTAAGACGCGTGAAAGATAAGAAAACATGACAGAATATGACATGATGATATTTTGAGCATATTTACTCGTATAGCTTTTCCTACTTCGCGAGCTTTAATATAATTATTATATTCCTGTGGGTGCCTCGCGAACATACATACGTATACTTCACTACATTTAATAGGTTGGTCGTTATCACTTGTTACCACCACTCGGCAGTCAATACTTTCAGTTATGGACGGCCGGACATTCGCTTTGTGAAGACCTTAGTAAAAATAACTCGCGTACAATTTCAGAACTGTGTAAAAGAAAGTTTGGATTTCCAGTGTTTTATTAATTCGAAGTAAATGGGTGAAGATTACGGTGATAACGAATAGTGGATTTTAAGTCTTACAGTTATAAAAATAGGGTGTTTTATTAGTAAATATTGATTGCTATCCGATGAAGGACACATGTAGTTAAGTTGACGTGACTGATAATTTATTTATTTACAGTCTCAAACAATAATTTGAATGTTCTGGGTATATTATGCTGTTCTTTCTACCTATTGCCAAGGGGAAAAGTGTATGATGGCGTGCTACTAAAGCACATAGCAATAATACATTCTAACGGATAAAATTATCGTTTCAAACGTTTATCAGTAGAATTTGCGACAATATTCAAGGATAATGAAATATATATAACTGTATTTGAAGCGTTTAAACCGCATTTGAGTAAAATCAACACTTCTGATACCAGTGTAAAATTAAATCTGTTTAAAATGACCACAGAAGTCAAAGAAGAGTTGCATGTCAAATTGAAGAAAGAAGATGTGGGGCATCTTTTCACATTTTACAATCAAAATGTGGTCAAAGCAGCCGCGAACCGCTGGCAGTGTAAGTCGGTTTCCATCAAGTCACCGAAGTCTGGAAGAATTTTTCGTCAGAAGAAAAACTCCGAGAAGAAATCGGCGAAAAGCGAGGAAAAATCAAAAGATCGGTTCTCATTGAACAGGTTGTCGAGGCTATTCGAAGATTTCAAGAAGAGTAAGGTGTCCGATTTCGAATACCAACAATCGAAAATTCGACAGGACAGTGCTTACAAACCGTTTTGGGCGACAAAAGTTGTGCAAACTTTTAGAAAAAGTGATCCGGAGCCGAGTGCAGTTCCGAAAGTGGATCCAGAAATGGTGCAGTCGGTTGAATTTTGCAAAATGGCTGATAATAAAAAGATCGTTTATGAGACTAAAGCCGAAGCTATTGCTCTTTCGAAGATTGTTGAATCTGTGGAAAGCAGCAACGTTGTCGCAAAGGGTATCGGAAAAAACCGCACTGGTTCTCCGAAAGTGAGTCTTGGGAAGTCGAAATCTCTGATAAAGAAGGTCTCAAATATAGTATACAACGAGGAACACAGATTGAAGAAACCTCCATTTTACAACGGCAGTAAAATGTACATGCCTACGGGAGAACGCCTGTATTGGGTTCGTTGTTCCTTTTTGAATTTGATTTCCATATCCGCTTTGTGTATTGGATGTGTTGTTATTTTTTACGCGCTGATAATTATTTACAGTTCCAATGAATATTTTAGGAATATTCACACTTGATTTACTGTGTTTTTTTTTAATATTTACGTCCGTACTACAGTCGCGCCTTTTTCCCGTTGAGATAAGCAGAGACTACATCTTTCCACATGCTATACGATCCCAGCGGAAAACAGTACGCCAACTCAAGTACAAAATTTCGGACAACGTTTGACACTATTCCTAGAATCTTATTTAACAAGAAGACGTGGAAATATACTTTTAATTCCGCCTAAGTTTGTCAGATGAATATGAGATAGGATTATTGAAAGAAGACCTAATCCCTTTAAAAAACCCCTTTCTGGTAACCCTTTTTTATGAACTCTAATTATTTTCTCCAGTTAGGAGAGACCCGTCCATCTTCATTCACCCCGGCTACGTACCAAGACTTCAACGACATAAGGTCACGGTGCCTGTCCGAGGGTAGGCTGTTCGAAGACCCTGAGTTCCCGGCTGCCGACCGCAGTCTCTACTATAAGGAACGGTTGGACAGGCCTATCACTTGGCTGCGACCTGGGGTAAGCATTCATCATCATATTCTTCTACGAGCATTTGGTATACGCGGAAAAATAACATTTTTACAAAAAAAAAAATGATTCTGGAATCACCACTTCGGTTATTTGGATGACACATTTTTTCCAGTTCATCACCATCAACCCATAACGTCCCACTGCTGAGAACGGGTCTCCCCTCACTATCGTGAGGAGGATTAGGCCATAATCCACCACGGGAGACAGATCCTGATTGGTGGATCACATACCTACCTCCGAAATAATTCTCGGGTAGGTATGTGGGTTTCCTCACGATGTTCACCTTCACCGAAAAGCGATCGATAATTACGTACATATGTTTTACAAGAAACACGTTGGTACGTGCCTGCACTGGGATTTGAACTCACGACCTTCTGCTTCAAAGGCGGACGTTCTCCCACTAGGCTACCACCGCTTACTTCCAGTTATTTTGAATTAAAAACGAAACTACTGAACTGATTTTCCAATCTGAAAGTATATCGTTACAAATTAAAAATAATTAAAAAAACTAGTGTGCTTTAGAACACACGACTCAAGTAAAACTTCTTTAGCTCTTTTTTTATTTTAGTTTTCTTTTTTATTATATTATAATTTAAGTATTTATTAATTGTTTCACTGTCATTTATTATTTCTTACCTCTCAACTTCCATTCGCCTCGCGTGATCACATTTTTCGTAACGCATTCACCAGCTTACTCCCCAAGTCAAGCGTGCGTAAAGAAGTTTTACTTCAAAAATATGATATTTAAGTATACTGTACACACAAATATGTCGAGTTTTGTGGTGGATTATGGCCTAATCCTCTTCGCGACAGTGAGGTCAGATCTGTGCTCAGCAGGGGGCGCATTTATGAGTTTTTAGTCTTTTTTTTTATTTACGGGCGGATATATCGCTCTTTCAGCGCTTCGCTCTTTCGCTTTATCAGCGGTGGTAGCCTAGTGGGAGAACGTCCGCCTTCCAATCAGAAGGTCGTGAGTTCAAATCCCGGTGCGGGCGGGCACGTACCAATGTGTTTCTGTAAAAACATATGTACGTAATGATCACTCGCTTCTCGGTGAAGGAAAAATCGTGAGGAAACCCACATACCTACCCGAGAATTATTTCGGAGGTAGGTATGCTATCCACCAATTCGGACTGGGCCCCCGTGGTGGATTATGGCCTAACCCTCCTCACAAAAAAGTGAGGAGAGACCCGTGCCCAGCAGTGGGACGTTATGGGTTGATGATGATATCGCTCTTTTGCGACAAGAAGGTATTATCTCGCCAACGTGCCGCAATTGTGCCATCTACATTTATATCTTTAGCACACAAATACAATTGACGTAATAAAAAATGAGAATTACTTTATTTATTAGAGATTTAAAATCTTCTTCGTCGTGTCGAAGATCCACGTAGATTTAAAATGCTATGTATCTTTCCGTAACAGTCGTCCTGGAGGTACAATAAAAGGGTGACGGAAAAATATAAGGCAGCTGTTTGTTTTTCGAAATAAAAATATGTATGTACACTTCAGGAAATATCGGACGATCCCCAACTATTCGTCGAGGGGTACAGTCGTTTCGACGTGCAACAGGGCGAGTTGGGCGACTGCTGGCTGCTCGCTGCAGTCGCTAACCTGACGCTGCACAGAAAGTAAGTTTACGGGGATGTTAAACAGTTCAAATGCCACCCGAAATAGATTGCCACCTCTATGGCTGCTGCCACACAGTGAACCATATGTTTTCATGAGCCAGTCTCAGGTCCGGCTGTACGCGGCGGTAGAGTCAATGAACTTACATAAGTGCCCTGTTAGGGTCCATGAGAATAAAGACTTTTGTCTTGACTGCTGCCATTAAGTCAGGAGGTGACAGCGCAAGTGGCTGGCAAAGCCAAACTTTGTCTTAACACGTTCACTGCTGAACCGTTTTACTTTTTCTGGCTCTTTTATTGAATAGTCACACAACGTGTGTGTTTACTGTTTACTGGTGTTGTGTCGTAACTAAACTCAATCAGCTGTGCGCACGACAGGTGAGATAAAATTGACTTAATTAATACAGCAGTGCCAGTTCGAACGCCAGGCGTGTTTACGCTTGCCGTAAAATTATAAAAACACAAACGTGTGTTTTCAGCAGTGAACGTGGTAAAGGACCTGTTGCAAGGCGCACAGTACAACTAATCTGTACCTCTATTCACAAGTGTCCGACGCATTCGAAAAACGTTCTCCACTATTTCGATCAGAAAGTCGTTTTTCGAATGCGTCGGATTGGGAATGAATTCGTTGGAATGGGAGACTTAAACTTTTCGACGCTTGTGAATAGGGGCTACTGTAGAGTTAAAGTGTCGTTATAGGACAGTTCTTGTTTTTTTTTTATTTGACAATTGGCGAGACTAGTAAGTCGTTGAAAGCACTACGCTTGCCCATTCCTGTTATAGCGCCACCCAGAACTTTGCATTGCATAATCATGTCCGGCACTGCACTGCGCTCGTCACCATCATGAAACATCGGCTCTAAGGTCTCATATGGCTAGCAATTTTACTGGAAACAGTGTCCTTCAAACTGAAACAGTAATGTTTGCACACTACTGCTTGGCGGATGAACATCTGGCAAAGGCGTGGTACTTCCCCAGGCGGTCTCTTGCAGAAGTGGCCTCCCACTACTAGGAAGTAGATTGTAGTTGATTCAGTAGGAAGGTTCAGGTACTGAGATGAAATTAATTTGTTATACTTTCCTTTATTTCAGGTTGTTCTTCCAAGTGGTTCCTGATGACCAGAGTTTTGAAGAAGATTATGCCGGGGTCTTCCATTTTAGGTAAATAAGAATTGTTTTTTTTACCCCGGTGCTATTGTCGCGTCCCGCTTCCGATCTCTGACATGACCGAGGCCCAACATTATTACAAACCAACATACAATATTATAATAATACACACATGAACATAGACACAACACATGTAAAACATAACATTGATCTAAACATCGTATTTTATTGTATTACACCCCCCCCCCCCCCCCCCTCTAATATCAATCATGCTTCTTATCGATAAGTACATCATTAAAATTACGATCTAGCCTGAAAGAGTAATGAGTAATTTGCGTTTAACATAAATTGCTAAGTAGAGTTATTGCTAAGATTGTGTCCATTAACACATTTCTTAGTCTCTATTAAGGCGAAGGCACTTTGTTAATGTGTTCTTTACTAGTAGATTTAACCAAACTACACTTCACTGTCACATCACTACACTAACTCGAAAGGTTTCTTTTTTTAGTCTTCTTACTATATCCGTGTTGTCGAGGAGCTGGATAGCCTCGACGTTCACGTGGTGGTGAAGTCTATGTTCATGAGGTCCCGATGAAGGTCTTCGTTTCTGATGTACCATGGGGCATTGACAATACCTCTCAGCACCTTATTTTGGAATCTTTGAATGATCTGTATATTATTTTGTTTGGTACAGCCCCATAGCTGGATACCATAGGGTCCATATTGGCATAAGGACTTGTTTCGATTACCATGAGTAGACAATTATTTGAAGTTACCTTTTTTATTATTTTTAGTTCTCCCTTTGTAATAGTCGCGCATGCCCATTGGTTCCAGGTTCTGGCAGTACGGGCGCTGGGTGGACGTGGTCATCGACGACCGCCTCCCCACGTACCGCGGCAAGCTGGTGTTCCTGCACTCCTCGGAGACCAACGAGTTCTGGAGCGCCCTGCTCGAGAAGGCGTACGCCAAGTGAGTGACCATTCCTTGACTTGGGGGAGTAAGCTGGTGATTGCGTGACGTGAGCGTTACGAAAAGTGTGATCGGGCGAGGCGAACGGAAGTTGAGAGGGAGATATAAGTTAGTGAAGATAGAAAGAGAGAGAGTTAGGTTAAGTATATTACTGTAGGGGCAAGAGAGAGAGGTGCGAGCACACATTTTCTTTCTCTCTTCCTCTCATAGCCAATTACATAAAGAAGTTTTGCTTCAGTCATGTGGTCTAAAGCGCCCTTGTTTTTTATTATTTGACTGAATGACGTGCTGTTATGGACAAGAGTGGCGTTTACCATCAGGTGAACGACTTGCTCATCTCGTTACTCAGTTACAGAAGAAAAAAGTCGCTGGCGACAGCTTGTTATATGGGAACCAGTGGATCCATAGTGGTCGTCTATCTTTCCAATACAGAGCCGGATTTACCACGTAGCAACAGTAGCAATTGATAGCAATTATGATTTAGATATTAATTATGGGCCCCGCATATTTAAACCCACCAATCCGGACTGGGTTCCCGTGGTGGATTATGGCCTAACCCTCCTCACGAAAGTGAGGAGAGACCCGTGCCCAGCAGTGGGACGTTATGGGTTGATGATGATGATATTTAAACCCACTCATCTCTGCCTGAGCGTAATTTTTTGAGTGAAACTTATTAAGATGGTATATTGAATTTACTTGATGTCACAAAAATGTGAAACTTTACAACTTTTCCTTCTAAGACAATTGGTTTTTTTCCACTTTATACTTAAGAACCCATAGTAGGTCAAGGGCTCATTGCAAAGAATTTGCTACGGGCACCGCGCTTGCTTAATCCGGCACTGTTCCAATATCGAAGTGAGTTAGTTTATTTTTTTATTTGACTGAGTGATGAGATGTGCAAGTCTTTCACCTGATGGTAAGCCCTACGCCTGCCCATAGCAGTGACAGTGCCACCCAGAACTTTGCATTGGATAATCCTGCGCGGCACTGCACTGCGCTCGTCACCCTGGGACATCGGCTCTAAAGTGTCATATGCCCATTAATTTACTTGTTCTCTTGTTCCAGGCTGCACGGCTCCTACGAGGCCCTCAAGGGAGGCTCCACGTGCGAGGCGATGGAGGACTTCACCGGGGGCGTTACGGAAATGTACGACATCGCCGAACTGCCTCCCAACTTCTACACTATCCTGCTCAAGGCTTACGAGCGGAACTCGCTCATGGGGTGCAGTATCGAGGTGAGGCGCGCTTTACGATCCGACGATGCCGGGTTCGAATCGGAATTTTTATAACCGATTTCAAATAGTGAGGTCAAATTAATGACGGCCATTTTTATTATTAATAAAGTTTGTTCATGTACGAAAATGACAATAACTAAATTTAATAAAACTTCCCGTAATAACAGCTTATCTTCGTTGTATGAAAACATAAAGAAAATAATAAAATTCAGCAATGGTACAAAATCTGTTGGCACAAGCTAAACTGAAACTAAATTTTACAGCTCTAACGTTATGGCCATCCCTATCGTTCCCTATCGTTGAAAAGTGACAGCAAATTATTTGATAGAACTAAACTAAAATATTGACTAGTTTATAACAACAAAATTGGACAATATCACCTTTTTAATTTTATCATCTTGGTATGTATATGTAAAGGAATATTTTAATGTAATTTACACCCTTTTCAAAATGTCGGATTAATTTGAAACTTGGCAAACTTATCAAGGACCGATGACAATAAAATAATAAAATAAAAAATAAAAAATTTTAATTCAGATCTACTAAAAAAAAAATTATCTTTAATAAAAACCTAAAAATATGCTTTAATAACAAGCTGTACTAAAAAATTAAAAACAATTATTTTTATTGTAAAAAAGATTGCTTTGCTTGATATCAAAGGGTGTTTATAGTTATAAAGTAAAGAGCACCCCACGCTTTTTTACAATTAACTTAATTGAACGACTTGCTCGTCTCGTCTTAAAGTCAATAATATTATAATTATTAATGTTTATCTACCTAATCAGCCTGATCCGAACATCCTGGAAGCGGAAACCCCCGTGGGACTGATCCGAGGCCACGCCTACTCGGTGACGCGCGTGAAGTACGTGGACATAGAGACGCCGGGCCGCCAGGGGAAGATCCCGCTGCTGCGGCTCCGGAACCCCTGGGGGAACGAGGCCGAGTGGAACGGGCCCTGGAGCGACAAGTACGTATATCTGTTGCGGCCTCCGTGGCGTAAGCGTGTGATGACCCGACTGCGAAGCGTGATATTTTGGGTTGGATTCCTGCCCAGGGCAAAGATTTTTGTCAACCATGTGTATTTGCTTTAAGGTGGTTCTTTTCTGTTATGGCAGGAAATTTAAATTTCAAACAATTTTTCGTTTTTAGAGTTACACCGGGTCACTAATATAAACGAGACTGTATTTCGCGCCAACCGCAAATCATTCTTTTCGTTTTTATGTGTACTACACACATAAAGTGTGTTTTTCATAACTTCTTTTGTCGGGCACTTTTCAAAATGTACACTTTACAGAATTAATTTCGTAAATTTTTTTTTGGTGAATTTTATTTGGTTTATTTTATTACGCACGAAAATCTAACAGCTTCTTAGATATATCAGGTCCAGTTCCAGGTCTTGGTCTATAGATATCAGGTCTATCGATTTTTTTTGATTTATTTATTTTCTAAATTTAATTATAAAAGTAGTAGTGTATTGACAGGTGATGGATGACAGTTGACAGATACAGACATCATGACAATAGTGTATTAGGCATACCTCTAATTACATTAAACACTAATTCCAGATCCCCCGAGTGGCGGTACATACCGGAATCGGAGAAGGAGGAGCTCGGCTTGACCTTCGATGACGACGGCGAGTTTTGGATGTCCTTTAAGGACTTCTGCACTCATTTCTCCAGGTAACTACATGGATGAATATAAGTCACAATGGGCGGTCTTATCGCTCAGAGACATCTTTGAGCGATAATGTTATCTCAACCTGCTAGTGTGAAGGTTTATTATTTTTTTTTATTTGACCGAGTGACGAGACGAGCTACTCACCTGATGGTAAGCGCTACGCCTGCCCATAACAGTTACAATGCCACCCAGAACTTTGAATTGCATAATCTTGCGCTGCACTGCGCTCGTCATCCTGAGTCATCAACTCCAAAGTCTCATACGCCTAGTAATTTCGCTGGAAGAAGCGTCCTTCAAACCGGAATACAGTAATGTACCCCGTGTGTCATACAAACACAACCCTGTCTATTACATTTGGGCGTGTAAAATTAATTATCACTTTGACTGCTGAGCCGATTTTCTTGTCCAGAGACGGTTACGGATCTGCAAACACCGTTGTGTTTTCCCGTTCTAACGGCAAGTTATAAAAACACAACAGTTGTGTTTTCAGCAGTGAACGTGCTATCTTCCCGATTGCGGGGTGAACAGTGGCCATTATATATGTAGAACTACGTACAGGAGGCATACCATGACCTCTTATAGCGATTCAATTGAAGACCTAAACTGAACCGCGTCGCATAAACGTACAGTGACGTCTTATTTTTTATGTTGCTGCCATTTTCAACCTTAAATGTATCCAGCTTAGGTTAAAAATGGAAGCAACATAAAAAATAAGACGCCGCGGTACGATTTTGCGACGCTGTTCAGTTTAGGTCTTCAATTGAATCGCTATAAGAGGTCATGGTAGGCCTCCTGTACGTCTTCTGTGACGTCACTTAGTTGTAAAAATAATCATGGATTTAAAATTCCAGAGTGGAGATCTGCAATTTGAATCCCGACTCTCTGGATCCGGAGGAGTGTCCCGAGGGGTGCACCAAGAAGTGGGACGTGTCAGTGTTCGAGGGGGAGTGGGTCAGAGGTACGTGTGGAATTATGGGGGGGAGGGGCTGAGGGTGGCGTTGGAAAGTGTTTAGGATGGAGAGTGACGTTTGAAAAAGTGAATTGTGAACGAGAGAAACGTTTTAAAGTGTATGGCGGAGAACGGAAATTTATGTAAAATGTGTTCAGCGTAAAAGTTTAGAAAAAGAGGGGGGGGGGAGTAATTTATTTAACACACGAGAATTATGTGTGTGAGTGAACACCGCATCATCGCTTACCATCATGCGATACAATAGTCAATTGCAACAACTTTTTGACTATATAGTTTGTCCAATTGTAGGGCTGTATAATTTGAGATGTGATTTTCGCAGGTGTCACGGCGGGCGGATGCCGCAACTTCTTGGATACGTTCTGGCGTAATCCGCAGTACACTCTTACGCTGACGGACCCTGACGAGGGAGACAACGAGAATAAGTGTACTGTAAGTACTGCCGACTTTACCTGAACGAGCATCGCATATCCGAACGCGACGGCTCAGTCTCCTTCAGTTCCCAAAAAAATAAAAAACTCAGAACGTCCAAAAAGTTTTTATTTCAAACAAATCTAATATGATCGACGCAGAGTCGCCAGTCTATCGGTCTTTTATCGGATACATATCGGACAGTGTGCGACGGAATTGTACAATTTAATACCACCAAGCCCATTCCGCGCAAGATTATGCAATACAAAGTTCTAGGTGGCGCTTGAACTGTTGTGGGCAGGCGCGGCGTTTACCATCAGCTGAACGACATGCTCGTCTTGTAACTCGGTCAAATAAAAAATAAATGAATGAGTATTTAAATGAATTCTCCTTTCACAGATCATCGTCGCCTTGATGCAGAAGAACCGCCGCTCGCAGCGGCACGCGGGGCTGGAGTGCCTCACCATCGGGTTCGCCGTGTACCGCCTGCCCGACTACGGCCACGTGCCCAAGCCGCTGGACTATAACTTCTTCAAGTACAACGCCTCCGTGGGCCGCTCGCCCACCTTCATCAACTTGAGAGAAGTCAGCGCTAGGTAATTGAACCTTATGTCTTAAGTCTACAGTTTAAAATTGTTTATGGTGTTTATGGCTCTTAGGGTAAACCGATCGCAAGCGTTCACCATATGAGGGAAATCAGTGCTAGGTAATTGAACCTTATCGCTTTTGTGTCATGGTTGAAATTTGTATACATGGAAAGTCAGCGCTCTCTGTGGGCCGATCGCACACGTTTATTAACTTTAGAAAAGTCAGCGCTAGGTAATTGAATCTTATCTTGTAGGAGTTAGAGTTGAAAAACAAATCTTCAACTTGAGCTGTTGCAAACCTGACCACTGTCGACTTCTAGTCTACTCCTGCGTTTTATTGGTGTTTGCCGACTGCTTGAACGGTCTGTGTACGGTCGACCTTAGGGGAGTCAGGGTTAAGTAAATTAAACCTCATTCCTATAGACATAAGGCTAGCAGAATATACACTCCACGAAAAGTTCGTTTATAAACTATACTATATGGTGCTTCGAATTCAATTCAAGCCTCAATTTTATATGTTTAAGGTTCAAATTCGAGCCTGGCAGCTACGTCATCGTGCCTTCCACTTTCGACCCCGATTTAGAAGGAGAGTTCCTCGTGCGTGTGTTCTCAGAGAAGGACAACAATATGGCGTGAGTAATCTAACTGTCAATAACATTCTAGAATATTCATTTAAAGACTTCTTTGAACCAAAAACCGGACTTGAAATGGATTTTCTAAAAAACCAAACTACTTAACACGTTCAGTGCTGAGAAGAGTGTGCTGTCGTGTTTTTCATAACTTGCCGCGAGTGCGGGTAAACACAACTGTTGTGTTTGTTGTATGGGAAATCACTATGGAGTCTGCAGAGCTGCAGCCGTGGCTAGACAAGTAAATCGGTTTAGCAGTGAAAGTTTTAACGGATTCATAATCATCAACCCATAACGTCCCACTGCTGGGCACGGGTCTCTCCTCACTTTCGTGAGGAGGGTTAGCGGATTATAATATTTTATTTTATTTTACTGAGTCACGAGACGACCAACTCGTTCACCTGATGGTACCTTTGAACATGATTTTGACCCACTTCAAAACGTTGGATTAAATCGAAATTTTGCACACTTGCAGGGAAAACGATGAAGACGTCGGCATGGGTGATGTGGATGACCGGGTGAGTCAGTTTCCTTAACCAAATCGAATGTGTTTACTGTAGACCAGCTGAGCTCCGCAGTTTCCCCACGATGTTTTCTTTCATCGATTTTTTTTTATTTGACTGCGTGACGAGACGATCAAGTCGTTCGCCTGATGGTAAGCGCTACGCCTGCCCAAAATAGTTACAGTGCCACCCAGAACTTAGCATTACATAATCCTGCGCGGCACTGCACTGCGCTCGTGACCCTGACACATCGGGTCTAAGATCTCATATGCCCTTTAATTTCGCTGGAAACAGTACCCTTCAAACCGAGACACAGTAATGTTTGCACACTACTGCTTGGCGGATGAATATCAGGGGGTCACCACGTACTTATTCTTATTCCATGCAGTTCATTTTAAGGCCTTAAACTAAACGGCCTAGATTGGCACCGCACACTCATAAATGACAAACGTGACGTGACGTCACTCAAAAATAGACTGCAGAGAATGAGAGAGAAAAAGAATAAAATGGAGCTATATAAACTCCCATAAATGCAAACGAATTCTTCCAATCTCTTTGGATAAATGTCTCTGGTCGATTTATGAACGCTGAGCGATATTGGTGGTGACAGTTAGCAAGGCAGATCAGTTTTAGACCTTAAACTGGGTGGATTTAACTGTTCGTGGTGAGGCCCCTGGCAAAGAAATAAAAAAAAGATTACGCCTAATCTTATAAAAATAATCTTATCCTAATCTTATAACGTTCCAGGTGAAAGAGGTAGCGCCGAATCCGGAGCCTGCCGACCCCGTGCGGGAGTTTTTCACCCGGCTGGCCGGCGCCGACGGGGAGGTGGATTGGCAGGAACTCAAGGAGAT
Source organism: Campaea margaritaria (assembly GCA_912999815.1). Lineage (NCBI taxonomy): Eukaryota > Metazoa > Arthropoda > Insecta > Lepidoptera > Geometridae > Campaea > Campaea margaritaria. Next base: position 2,787,067 of record OU538814.1, read on the forward strand.
CCTCGACTATGCTATGAGAGAAGGTGCGTAAATATAATAATAATAATTTGAGTTAGTACAACAATTCAAGAATACAAAACATGCTTACAGAATATAACTAAACGAAATATACAGGGTGTTACAGAATCGCCCTATTAATACACAGCAGGCTTGTGTCGATCAAGCATGTAAATTGTTTTACGTGTGCCTAGGTTGAATACATCGTATTTAAAATTCCCATAAAAATTATAATTATGTTTGTCTTAGAAAATTGCGACGACCCTAAATGTTTGTTTACCTAGTATCGCAATTCGCACTACACCTAAAAGTGGGTAGCTATGAATATCTAATCATGTCTGTAGGACAGACGTGCATCGGAAATACCCGAATACCCTGCCCCAGTTCTTTATAGGGCATTATGTAACGCCCTGTATATAAAAAAAGAGTTCAAAATTTAAGGTACATGAGGGATAAATAGAAATAAATGGTTATTTTTATTGTTATATAGTTTAATTAGGCGGACCTATCGCTTATATAATATTATTTAGGTAAAATATTATTTATTATAATAATATTATGAGCCATAAAAAATACAACACATATAAATTTTGATATTGTCAAATGGTAGTCTCGGATAGTGGCTAGATGTAATGATTAGATTTATTATTTACATAATCATTTCGATTATTATTTTATTGTATTTATTTATGTTATTTTTTTTATGAGTTTTTTTTCTACGCTCCATTAAGTTGCAATTCAAAATCTACTCAATATTCGGTCGAAAAATACCCCAATATGGTTGAATAACTAACACAATGGTGTGGTCTATAATAAACCAAATCACTTTTGGCAGTGTTAAATATAAAGCAATATTTAACGAAAGCTTATTAATAATAAACTGCCTTACTTATAGACGCCCCTTAAAATGAAAAAGGTTATTTTAGTTTTGCGCACATAATTTTTGTACTGCGCAAAACTTAATTGACACACTTAACTTTAAGGGGCGCCAATAAGTATTTAAGGCTATTAATTTTTAAGTTTTATTTAAATAAATTAATTTTACGTGCGCTTTTGCGTTATTCTTTACAAAGTGTTTTCTTTTTATTTTTATTATTAATAAATATCATATTAAAATGAAAATAAATGCCCATTTTTGAGCTTTCAATGTTTAACGCTTACTTTGTCGAGTTTAAAGCTGCTTTTCGTTTCATTTCGCTGTCCCTGATGTTATATAATTGTAAGTATGTATGTATAAAGAATGCACTATTTCACTGTTTTTAATTTAATATGCACCACTTAAATTTCCTATACTTTTAAAGTTATCTACTTACTTTTTATTTGTTCACAGTGCAATTAATTATTGATTGAAAACTGTGAAATGCTCTTATTGATAAGATAAACATTTGTAATTATTTAATGTAATCGTTTTTAAAAGTGCTATTTATCAAGAGAGTTTTTTTTTTTTAATTTATACATTTTGCACTTATTATAAATATATTGTTACAATCCCTGTAATGTGACTATGTATTTACGCACGGTCATAACGGTATCGTGTTGAATGTGAGTTAACACGATCTTGCTGCAAATGAGCGATAAATATTTATCCAGGCAGGCGATTCAGAACCTTTCGATAGCTCAGTTATCGATCGAATCTGTTTGATATCGTTCGGTGCGATTTTTAATTCACAATAGTCGAATCAACGAAGAACGTGACGCAGTCGATCTTGAGTTAAAATTGACGTCATACCCATGCCCTACGATTACCATTACGAGTTATCGAAGCAGAGTTTCGAAACGTTCGATGGTTTTCGATAATCCGAGTTTATTTAAATTCGATTAATCGAAATCAAATTGAATCCGCAGATCGTGTGTCGTCTGGAATATCACGAAAATTAAACTTACGCGATATCGAATCGAATCGAAACCGAAATTGTGCACTGTAAACAGTGGTGTTTAGCATCCGGTCCCTTATCGAAAATTTCTGAAACGCCAACCCGAGACCCTTAACTAGTATTCCTTTAAAAACAAAACACTTAACAAAAGATAAGATAAGACACAAAACAGAGATGACAGTACCAAATACTGGACAGAAATGGCAATGCGGGGCGGCGTGGTTCGCCACGGGGCGTACGACGGGGGCGGCGGCGGGGGCGGCGCGAGGGGCGCGGCCGCGACTGCGCCCCCGCAGGAGCAGAGCTGCCTGGAGCAGCTGCTGTGCGCCCTCTGCACGCCGATATGCAAGGAGGTCGGCGTGGACCTGCAGCAAATGCAGCAACAGAACGCGCCCGAGCAGGTGCACCTCACTCAGCCGCAGCCGCAAGGTAAGGCCACTGGGATGCCACATGGTTCTTTTTTTAAGGTGGCTCGTTTCTGTTATGGCGGGAAATTTAAATTTCAAACAGTTTTTTCGTTTTTAGAGTTACACCGGGTCACTAATATAAACCAGACTGTATTTCGCGCCAACCGTAAATCATTCTTTTCGTTTTTATGTTGAAATATTTAGCACTAATGCACCGTATCGCTCAAATGTGTCAATAAACCATCAAACTGATGATTTCAGTGTTTAAAAGAGAGCATGGATTTATTTGAAATTACTTCTCTACAGTTTTATTATTTAGAATATTTTTATTAGTTATATTTTTTTTTTATAAAGTCTATTGTCTATGTCCAAAAAATAAATAACGTACACCATCACATATATAGATCCTGACCCCTAACTGGAACCAATAAGACAATATAATTATGATTTTTACATTACACAACTGTAATTGCCTCTAGTATCTTGTTTATCAAAAAAGCAGGCGGCTCACCTGGGGCCCAATTCTATAACTTAGAGTAAAGCAACACGCCATTGACATACTATCGACACACTACAAACATTATATTGCCACTGTTGCAAATTTGGCATTCTGCGAAAACTCCAACGGTGTCTCAGTGGTGTGTCAATTGTGTGGCTGCTGTGTGGCAGTACAATAGTTTTCAGTTTGGCTACTGTAGCCTATGGATATTTTAAGTAAAAATTTAATGCCCTATCGTTCCGATTTTGAAATTATTTTGTTATTACTAATGATATTATTTTTTACAGGAAACCCAGGCGGTTGCATGCGTTTATTAAATTTATTTTTATCGAAATGGAGGATTAATTTAAAATGTCTGTTTTTGTAATGTAAATAAACTATGTTTTTATTTTGCTATTTTCAGGACTCCCAAGTGAAGAAAATTTTATTTCCTCTGACATATTTTTTACTCTATAATTTTTGTAAAATTATACTTTTAGTATTGTATTTATTTTTATTTATAGCTTTATAAATAAAGTATCATTTTACAAATAATACGCTTAATGTTGCTACTAACACAATATAACAAAATGTAACAATTTTCTAAAATATATATTTTTGAAAGTTTTTACATTGGCGCTTACTGTAAGCATGGATTGGATATTTATAGCACAACATATTGAAAATACACAAAAATGGGCATTTTAAATGAGTGAAGAATAATATAAGTTATTTTAAGTATCGATTTACATTTAAATAGATATAAGTCACCTCCATTTCAATAAATACAACAAAAAAATATTTATACTCGAAAATAATCACTTAAATTTAGACTTCACACGCTTTACTTAAAATTCATATTGGCGTGCATGTAGAAAGATATAATTAGGGTCTGGATAAGTGGAACTAAACCCATAGTGCTATTAAGAGTGTAAATAAATAATCATCCTTTATTAAAGTCTAAATTCAAATGATTACTTCTGAGTTGCTGTTTTGACCGGACATATCCTGTCGGTCAGTAATGTTGGTCGTCCGTAGTTATAGCTATAAGATAGCTACGGACGACCGACGTCAGTACCGACCGTCAGGAGAAAACTTAAGGTACACTTCCGAACATAACGTCAGGCGTCAGAGACGCAGTGCCAGCGCTGCGTCTGCACGCTTGTACACTCAGCGTCATGTCCAAATTACGAATTTACTTTTCCATTAACACGTTCATCGCTGAAAACACAACTGTTGTGTTAGCGTCGCTTACGTCTCGTCTCTGTGGCGAAACAGACGTGTGTGTGTGTGTGTGTGTGTGTAACGCGGCGCTACTACAGTGCGGCTCACACAGACGGCACGCCATTGCTGGAAAACACTCGCGCTCCGTAACGGTGCCCAAATGTAAAAATTGGTTCAGCAGTCAACGTGTTAAAGTTAAATCGGACGTTATGACAGGTTCAGTGGCGAGCGCCGCTAAAGGCGAACTTTCGTGCAGTTCACGTGACCGACAGATGCGTGCCAGATATCGAATGAGCGCCATACATTTGTATTGACACGCGCATCTGTCACGCGTGTGAAACGCACGTGAGTCCACCTTTAGGTTGTTACGCGTCTGTGAAGTGTGTTGACGCTGCGCGGTCGCGCTTTTGGCCGCCTGACGGTACGTGTAACTTTTAGATCCACGTTAAGAATGACCGCTCTGTTACACAGAACTGAAAGGCGAAGGGTTCTCGAAGGACGTGTGCAGGAGCATGATCGCCATGTTGGACAAGGACGGCTCGGGCGGACTCGGGTTCGAAGAGTTCAAGTCGCTGTGGATAGATCTGCGCAATTGGAGGGTGAGTTAACTAAACTATAGCTTTGTAGTCTTATGCGCACTAGGTGGTAGCCCAATTGTTCACGATACGATGGATCGTACAACATACTCGAATGCGTCGGATTGGAATGAATTCGTCGGAATCGGTTTCGAAAACTTTCTGTCATTTGTGAATGAAAGGTTGTTTGAATAATGTTTTTTTTTTTTCTTGTGTTCTGAGTTCGCACGGCTTGTGTATTTAGCCATGGTCGGTTCCAGGCCGGGATTATCCATAAGGCAGATTAGGCAATCGCCTAGGGGCCCCGCACCGACTAGGGCCCACGGAGGACTAGTCGATTAAGCCGATGCGGGCCACGCACAAAGATAAAAGAACGTTTAATCCAACAATTTTATTTTATTGAGAATTTGTATACCTTCTTCTTTTCTAAACTCGACAAGATGCCTGGTTGGTGATCGACTCGTAAAAGGGCCCCGTGAATTGCATTGCCTAGGGGCCCGATAGGGTGGGTCGGTGATTATTGTCCGGTTGGTTGGCAGGCCGTGTTCCGGCTGTACGACGTGGAGGGGCGCGGCGCCATCCCCTCGCACGCGCTCCGCGACGCGCTGCACTCGGCGGGCTACACCGTCAACGCACACATACTCAACGTGCTGGCTCACAGGTACTTGTGCACACACACACACACACACACCACAGACACAGACACACAAAAACGCACGCTTCATTTAATTTTCGTTCCTCCACCACCGTTCAAGGCGTGGTAGGTTGCGGCTTCGGAACCCTCTTTTGCTTTGCCGTGACTGGACGACATCTCGCATCAGTCGCGCCGCGACCCACGGAAGGCTACCTTTATGTACAATACAACCGAGGACGTTATATATATGTGACTAGCTGCGCTCCGCGGTTTTACCCGTGTTGTGTCTCATCCTACATCTACAAACAAACAAAAAAATCTGTTAGTTTTGGAAGTCATCGAAGACATATTTTTTAATTATACAATTTGATTGTGTAACGTGCTTTAGAGTTTTTAATTATTTTGTTTGCAAAATACCTTTTCTGTCTTCAGATACGGTTCATCCGATGGCTACATTCAGTTCGATGACTTCATTATGTGCGCGGTCCGCCTCAAGACCATGATTGGTGAGATGCTATACTGATTACTACTGATTGAAATAATTACTTTAAAAGAGGATTTAGTTGATTTTAAGTCTTTTTTATTTATTTGGTAAGCGCTACGCTTGCCCACAGTTACAGTGCCACCCAAAACTTTGCATTGGATAATCTTGCGCGGCACTGCACTGCGCTCGTCATCCTGAGCTATTGGCTCTGAAGTCTCATGCTCAGTAATTTCGCCGGAAACAATGCCCTTCATTACGGAACATAGTTATGTTTGCACACTCAGTAGTGTGCGGATGAATATCTGGCAAAGGATCGAGTAGGTCGTTCTGCTAGTGGTAAGCGCGACACCTACCTGTAGCAGTTACAGCGCCATCCAGAACTTTACAATGCAAAGTTGCGTTGCACTAGTTACTCTGATACCTTAAAACGCGCCACGATCTCATGCATAGATCCTGACCCCATCACTAGGATTCTCTGTGTCTAAGGAATCAGGAACTACGAGGACCATGGTCCTACAAATACTCAGATTCAGAGCAAATAAACAACTGTGGTTCACACAAATCTTTGCCCTGTGCGAATCGAACCCGCGAACTCACGGTTCGCAATCGACTCATCACCCACTACGCCACGGGGCCGTCATCGGTTCTCGTGTCTCATGCCCAGTAATTTCGCTGGAAACAATGCCCTTCAAACCGGAACACAGTAATGTTTGCACGCTACTGCTTGGCGGATGAATATCTGACCAAGGTGTGGTACTTCCCCGGGCGGTCTATTGCAGAAGAGTCCTCCCACTACACCAGTTATATACTTATGTAATATAATATATGCAGCTAACAACGAACCACTCGAGAATTTAGAGCGGGACATGCAGTGGAACGCGTGAAGCGCCCGTCGTCAACGAATCGACGACATACGTAACAAGTATACAAAACAGTCTCGTATTGGAACGTCAAGCTTCCTAGCCAGTCTTTACTCGAAACCTTCTGATATCGAATGACAGTTTGCATTGAACGGAACAAAACTGAAATAGGATATTGTTTATAAATCTACCAACTTATCTGTGGAATTGAATAAATCAACCAACCAACCAAACAAACAAAATTAATCAATCAAACCATTAATTAGTTGATCAACCAAACTGATCTGCAGAATGGTAAAAAGCAAATAATCAACCAAGCCACCAAACGTCCAACCAACTTACCAAACAAACGACTAACCAACCAACTCATCCACCAACCTCATCTATAGAACCTATCCTACCTATCTGCAGAATAGATAACTAACCTACCAAACGACCAACCAACCAACCTACTAAACAAACGACCAACCAATCAACTAACCCATCTGCAGAATGGAAAAAAAAAGCAACTAACCAAACAAATCACCAAACGACCAACAAAACAAACAACCAACCAACAAACTCATCCACAAACCTATGTGCAGAATAAAAAAAGTCACTAACCTACCAAACGACCAATTAATCCACCAACCTATCTGCAGACTGGAAAATAATCTAAGTGAATACTCTTAACGGACAACGTTACTGAACGTTACTCGTTGATTACGTTTGAGCGATAGTGGCGCCTCCTATCTATAGATAGATAGATAAACTCTTTATTGAAACGCCACAGAACAAAGAAAAACTTAAAAAATTACTAAAGAACAAAACAAAAATAAAACTTTTGTTAAACTGTCAGTTGACACACAACTTTAGTTTCTGTCAATTTTATGTCACAAAGACTGGCTACACAGCTTGACGCGTATGTAGGACGTTATCAGAAGTACCGTGGACAGTGATGTGACAGCTAATATGATTATAGCCTAAACGAATTTATTTTTTACAAAAAAAGTCCGGAATTTTGCTTAGTAATCGAGGATTTTGTCCCGAAATCTTAATTTTGGATATGGTAACCCTAATTGTAGGGGTCTATGGTTGAACGTTCACAGTATTCGGTTGATTATCAGTATTATTGGCAAGCAATATTGACAGTACGGGATATACTCCGTGGTTACCTTTAACGTAACCTTAAGTGAAGTGTTGTTCGTGTGTTATTGTCTAAAATTAGTGGAACTAGTGAAGTTTTCGTTAACTTGTACGAGCGTGGGCAAATGATACAAACACAAAAACGTGTAAAATCGTGTTCCCAAAACTCCCAGAAAGTTACAGTAAAGCATTGCACCACTTAACTGAATCGTAACGTTGATTGCGACCTGTCCAGGCTGTTTATCTAGGACTCGGACGTTTTTCTTTTGTTTTTAGTCACTGGCTAAATGCACAAATGCGCAAAGCCACAAGTGAAAAAAAAATTGTCTGTGTGTAGATTGACCTAGCAAATTTAAATTTCGAGGATTTATAATCTTATTACGTTTGCCGTTTCCGGGCAGCAATAGCATAGACGAGAGCATTGCTGCATCACTGTTGATGGATACGTCTGGCTACGTGCCTACTGATACCATGAAAAGTACAATATACGTTGTACATAAGTATTACGCTCTTCACTGATCACTGGATGGGCTCTTCTGGTGTGATTAAAAATTAGTCAGTTGTAATCTAGTTTTATTATCTATGGCATTTAAAATAAGCATTGTTGACTTATACAAACTATTTTTTTTTTTGTACAATATAATTATTGTGGTATATCAGTGCCAGAACAGCCCTTAAATGTCGTTTGCGGTAGTAAAAAAGTTTATTGGTTGTATTTTAGTGAAAATTAAGTTTTTGTTCAATAATTTAGTAAAGTCAAATGAAATGAAACTACTCGCAAATGATATCATAAATTCTTTAGGATTTTTTACAAGATTGTATTATTTTAAAATGTAATTAAATTGTTTTAGTATCTGATTCTTGTTTTTATAGCACATAAAAATCTTGTAAGCTATCCCGGAAAATGGAGCACTAACACGCTTAACTAAAATGTACTGTTTTCGCGCCAACTTGTATTAGGTTCTAACCTACTTCCTGTTTTCCAGATACGTTCAAGGGGAGGTCTTCGGGCGGCGACTCCGCCACTTTCTCCCTGGACGAATGGTTAAACCGCACAGTATACTCGTAATTTAAAAAAAAAAACAAAATCTCTATGCCTTAATATTTTTTCACAACATCGGCACGATATAGTGTTTGTATTCTGCCACAATTAAGTCAATTTAGTGGTAATTTGAGATCTGTCACAAAATAATCTTCAATAATATAGATTTTTATACATAAATGTTATTTATATTGATAATACGGGTATTATTCTGAATACTTACTAAAACTATTTTGTATGATTAATTTTAAATGTACCTACCGACCGTAGAAACAGTATTTTTTTATCCACCGAATGTTCATTCCAGTTTTTGTTTCCCAGTACTGTGCGAATTTAGCTTTAAATAACAAGTTTACGTATGGAAAATACCTATTTATACTAAATAATCATTATTCATATAAATTTTGTTGCACCCTGTTGCATGGATACGCATTTCTTTTGCAAATTTTCTATTACATATTTATGACTTGGTAACATATGAGATCTGATAATAAATGTTTATTATTATTATAGCAAATGTGTTTTATTATATTGAGAATTAACCAATTTATATTATTTAGGGATCAAATTAAGCAAACGGAAACAACAAAAAGGCGCTTCAAGTCCTGTCGTCGCCAAAATTAGTAGCTCTTCATTTTCCTCGATTTCTGAATGATCATCGTCAATTAGAATTTCAATTAAAAACATGCAGCACACAAAAAAACACATCACACAACAACAACACACACGTACACGTTTTAGGATATTTAAAAGAAGAAAATTCCGTCGATATCTAAACACCCGACTGACGACACAATCTAAAAACAGAGGATGACCACCACGACGCGACGTCCGGCGTCCTGCTGGTAGAGGAACGGATATACGGTTAACCGTCATAATAGGTCATGCTTCATGCTATGGTCAATTGCATTGTACCTATGCCTGGGGGATTATAGTAGGGGAGCTCATGGTGCTAAATTGTGATTTATTCGTACATCGTGAAGATCTCTAGGAGGTATAGAAAGTAACGTTAATTGTAATGTATAAATTTTCATTAATTATTAAGCAGTTGATTATTATTGATCAAATAAAAAACTTTTTGAGTGTAGTAATGGCACCAATCCAGTAATGTTTTATGTTTCATTATTTTAGGTTTCATCCGCGTAGACTAATATCCCATGAGAACTGTTAATTGTTACGAAGTAAAAAGTATCCCATGTTCTATTCTAGGACCAAAAGTAGGTATCTGTACCTTTACCTATACTAAATTTCATAAAACTCCGTTCAGCCGTTTCGGCGTGAAGAGGGGACAAAAACAAACGTAAAAGAACACAAAATCGACATGACTCTGTGTCGACGTGCGCCGGAATCTAGCGAAGGAATGTTCGCTTGGTTAAAGCGAGAAAGCGTGGTGTACAGACGTAGACACTTGATAGTTTTATTCGTGAGTGGTTTCAAGTCCCAAGTGAACGTTTATTCACGCCATCAATTGTATTTGGATTTTGGACATATTTTATCTTCAAAGGTTTAGCGTGCGGCACCCAACTCGTTTGTTCAGACAGTCTGTACGCAGCATTGCAATGTATACAACTTATTTATTGCACAAAACTATACGAAGCTAAAATACAAAAATAAAATACTCTTCTTTTGTGTCACTGTCAAGTCGCTTTGTCTATCAGTCATGTGTCAACATAAAGTTTGTGAGTGAAGTGTGAGCTAGCAGCTAGCTTTGCTTGCTACTCTTGCTAGCTAGCTAGCAAGGAATATAGTATTTAGGCTTGGCCAATAGCGTTGTCTGCCGATGTGTAATGTAAATAAATTAAATTTGATAAAATACCAATAGATTTTAACTGAATTTGAAAGGAATACGACAGTATAAGATGTCTGTCATAGCGATCAAAGGGTTACCCGCGAAGGTAAGCCACAGAAATAGCATTGTGTCTTAGAAAAATATAAAGATACTTTTTTCAATATGCTAATCTTTTCTATCTTTTTTTAGTGTAGTTTACTAGACGTAGTAAAGGGTGTTGCGAAAAAAGTGGCTGGGCCGTTCGAGCCACTGAATTTTCTGCCGGAAACCAAAAACAAAAAGATATGTTACTTGCGGCTTTCGGAGAGGTTAGATCCAGTAAGAGTAGTGGAGAAGATAAACACTAAACCTATAAATGTTCAGCGAAAGATGTACCAAGTCAAAGCCTTCGTACCAGAACATGTACCCGATGTAAGTATTTTCAATCTATACCGATAATCAAAAAAACTGACTTCAAAGCCAGAAATAGGCACTCAAAAGCGAAAAATTAATTAATTCATCTATTTAAAGTCGGTGCCACCTAAGCCTAGTAGGTAGTAGATAGATACTATGTATGTAGTAAGTAGGTAGATACCTTGTAGGTAGTATCTATCTACAACCTATTATCTTGGCTGGCACTAAAAATTTAGTTGTATGTAATGTACATTATAACTAAATGTATAGAATACAAACCAAGCTACTTATAAGTTAATGATTTACATATGTTTTGTTGTACAGTTACCTTTGTTGGAGAAAACGAAGAGAATCCCATTTAAGATTCGAGAGAAACTCAATATACCAGAGCTGGAACTACCGCATGAGGTGAGACTTATTTTTATATTCCTTTATTTGTAAGTTTATGGAAGAGCAGCATTGTTTCTGATAGTATGTCTACATGACAGTGTTGAAAGTCACTTCACTAAACTGTTCACTGTAGCCTAGTAGAAGGATGTCTGCCTTCCAAGGAGAGGGTCTCTCCACTTGGTGTGCCTTTTGGCAGCTATGTACGAATTTTTTGTAAAACAAACCTAATCATCACTCGCTTTTCGGTGAGGAAATTATCATGAAGCAATCCACCTACGCGAAAATTATTTAAGAGGTATGTGGACCGGAATCCCACGGTGGTGGCCTAATCTTTCTCACGAAAGTAAAGGGAGACCAGTGCTCAGCGGGGAGCAGATGTGGGTTGATAATGATGATGAATAAAACTAAAGGTATATTTTTTTAGGTGATCACCAACACGCATCATGAGGTTTTCATGGAGATACAATACAAATACCCGGGGCTTTACAATCTGAGTCGTAAGACTGGACACAAACTCCTTGATGAAATTGCACGGGTAAGCGGTTAAAACTAACTAGCCTTATTTCGTTAAACATATTATTGTGTGATGATGTTTTTACGAAGAAATGTTTCTCAATTGATAGTGTATGGAATAGTTTCAGAACCACAGATCATACAAAATGTGTATTTATTTATTTATTTGTTTATTAAAAGTACACTTACACTGACAGGATCCTAAGCATGCAAGTTATGTTTAAAATACTATAATAATAATAATAATTAATCAGGTACAGATGAGCTCTCCATTATTTAACACTTTCACTGCTGAGCCGATTTTCTTGTCTAGCCACGGGTGCGGCTCTGCACACACCGTTGTGTTTTGCCATACCGCTAACACAACAGTTGTGGTTTCCCATACTCGCGGCAAGTTATAATAGAATAAAATAGAATATGTTTATTGTTAAAAACTGTGTAGATACAAGACAATATTGTGGTCTTAAAATTTAAAAAATGTCCAACAGCCTGTCCGTTTCGAACATACAATTATTATTTTAAACATGCTTAATAAATTAACATTATACAAAAACACAACAGCTGTGTTTTCAGCAGTGAATGTGTTAACAATGATTTTATTACCTCAAGTCTGGGTGTTTGTGGGATTGTGGTTCTGAGAGTCCTATTAAAATGTCATAAACAATGTATGATTTAAAAAAATATCTTTGTTATGCGTATATAAAGCTGGACCCCCCTTCTGTAACCATGTCACGGTATTTTTTAAGCCAAATATGGATAAAGTGACTGACATTTCACTGTGACCCCCTCATGAGGCTCCCGAGTTGATTGTTGCGTGACATTAAGTCGTTACTCTGTAGCCGTAACAAAACCCACTCATATTTGTGTTTATTCACGCGGTTTCGTAACAGTCACGGTCACAAGTAGACTCAGCCAGCTCCAAATGTATGTTTCCAGACAATAGGCGAGCGGCTGCATACTATAATGGAAGGTAACGTAGAGACTCGTGACTCCAGCTTCCAACTGAGTCAATACTACCGCAAGATGCACCCGCACTTCGGAGACTTCCAGTTGATCCTGTCCACCCTGCATCGGCTGCAGGACGCAGCTGGGGCTCCTCGCTTACAGATAGCGGAGCCCGAGCTAGCTGCACAAAATGCGCAGCCCTATGGTAAGCAGGCTTGATATATTTTAACTCACGCGAGACAGTCCAGGAAGCGGTGACAACCTAGTGGGGGAGAATGTCCGCCTTCGAAAGAAAAGGTTGTGAGTTGAAATCCCAGTGCGGGCACGTACCAATGTGTTTCTTGTAAAATATAATATATGTAATTATCATTCACTTCTCGGTGAAGGAAAACATCATGAGGAAACCCATATACCCGAGAATTATTTCGGAGGTATGTGATCCACCAATCCAGACCAGGTCCCCGTGGTGGATTATAGCCTAATCATCTTCACGAAAGTGAGGAGAGACCCGTGCTCAACAGCGAGCAGATTTGAGTTGATAATGATACCAAGAAGCTCATGAAACAAACTATCAGACAAACAGACAGACAGACAAATAAAAATACACAACAACAATAAAAACACATAAATACACCAATAAAGAAAATACAAACACACAATACACAACTATTATTCAAAAATGGTTTTTCCGCCCATTGTACTACCTATTTTTAGCTTTTTTGCTACTATTTTTACCTTTTTGTTGCATTCCTGTATTGTTTTCTTTTGGTGTACAATAAAGAGTTTTCTATTCTATTCAGTTTCGTGATTTTTTTACAAGTTTATGTACTTTCGCTTGTTCCAGTGATCGACAAGATATCATTGGACCAAGTGAAAAAGTCGTGCAAAAAGTACGTGGAACGCATCATAGCGGCGATGGCGGCGCACGTTAGTGCGCTCCATACAGTACCCATGCCCGAGGACAAGCCGGAAGATGTCGCTAGGAAGAAGGTCCGCGAGGAGCTGAAGAAAATGATGCATTACATACCTGTGGTAGGTGCCTGATTGAATTTCTGCTTTATCTATGTGGCCACTTAAACTTCCATATTGGCATCAACGCCATCTAGTGCGCAGGCACAGAAGATTTATCATATAATATGTAGTAAAATAGTGAAAAATACATTTTTTTTTATTATATTTCTTTGCAGGCGTTAAAACTAGTCGTCATGGGACATTTCGTCCCAGAACAACAACCGTACCACAGAATTCGGGTAAGTAGTACAAATAATTTACTGTGACTGGTTTATTACTGCAACTTTTGGCACGGTACTTGCTACGCTCAATATGGACGAGACCTGTGACATGTTACCGTGACTCCTTCAGAAGGCCCCCGAATGAGCGCTGCGTGACATTAGGTCGTGAGTTGACTCCTATGACCGTAACATACGCGTGACAAAACCCGTCCATACTTGTCTTGTCACGCTTATCTATTACGGTCACAGATGTGGACCCAGCTTTAAGCAGAGGGGCAATTCTCTTTATACTACAAATAAGCATTAGATCCGATTTCCGTCATTTGATTTCCGTAAATTTCCGTTTGGGAGAAGATTATTGACCGACCGAAGTAGCCAGGTGGCCCTTGAATGGCTTGGATTTGGATTATCAGCTTTATAACAATAATCATTAATTGACATTTAACACGTTGACTGCTGAACCGGTTTTTACATTTGGACACCGTTACGGACCGTGAGTTTTCCAGCAATGGCGTGCCGTCTGTGTGAGCCGCACTGTAATAATGCCGCGTTAAACACACACGTCTGTGTTTCGTCACACAGCTGGCATGTAAACTGCGCTAACACAACAGGTGTTTCCGCACCCGCGTAAATTTGTAAAAAGCACAACTGTGTTTTCAGCAGTGAAAGTGTTAATAAAAATTCCAAGTGTGTACATAGTTTTCTTTGGTCGTCTTCAGATATACGGCGAGCCGTTCCTACCCGCCCGGGACGCGATGCAGCCGTTCACGCGGCGCTACAACCCGCCCGGCGGCTCCCGCATCTTTCGCTCGCGCCGCATGTACAACCTACTCACCTTCAAGGTGGATAACACGCATTACGCCGCGCTGCGGGCCATGGACGCCACCGTCATCAGTGAGTGAACAGCACAGTGGCACACCTAATCGAGATACAAAGCGAAGTTGCCACAGACCAGTAACAGTTTCCCTGGTTTCTATCAAAAGTAAAAATCCACTACATATTTTGAGAATGGAATGTGCAAACCGCACCATGGCCACAAAGAAGAAAAAAACAGTACTGGTTGTATTTTTTTTCTGCATTTCTACTTTGCACGGCTTGCATTCAGCCAGTGTCACATATTTGTTATGTATTATTTTATATATATACTAGCTGTGCCCTGCCACGCTTAGCTGTGGCACATTCGCGCATTCGCTGATATGTCACTGATGAAAAAAATAGATAAAAACAATCCTTGATGCGCATTATATATCATGCTAAAATTTCAGCTCGATCGGTGCAGAGCTTTTTGAGTTTTTGAAGCATACACAAACCAACAACAATTTATATATACTTATACTTATATATATATATATATATATATATATATATATATATATATATAAATTTAAATGCTTAAACTATCGATTCTCAGTCAGTCAGTAGTCTACTCAAGTGGCAGACAAAGTCACGATTCACTAAAGTGGTGGATGCTTTATCGGAAATTCCTGGGAATTTTGGAGAGAACACTAAATGACACATTTTTTGGGTTTGTATCGTTTGCACAGACTAGTGCCAACACAGGAAAAAAAAACATCGTTATATTTTCAGTTTTCTGTCGAAACTCTAACAGTAGTGCTGTTACAGATGGCGCGAAGTTGACGATCCGCAGCGACGGGCCGACGCACGAGGTGGACTCCGCGCTCCGCGCCGAGATGGCGGCGCGCTGGGGAGGCACGCCGCCCGCCGCGCCCCTCGACGAGGAAGAGGACGACCTCCTACTGGACGATCAGGAGAAGGAGGAATGGCAGTAGTGACACGAATAAAAAAATGATAATAAATTTGCTGACAACTGACGTTTTTTTACAAGCTTTTAACTCACTGTGTTGTGACCTAACTCTGAGACGGTCGGTTGATTAAGATTGCCTATTGTTACGTGCAGTGTTGCCAATTTAGCTCTAGTTTAAAAGTACCATTTTATAAACAAAACAGGATGAAGAAAAATACACCATTATATAGAATACACTTTATTGTCATAATTATAGTAAGATAAGTAAACATAAATACCTAATATTATTTGATGTGAAACATAGGGTGGTCAGACTCGCTGTTGGCGTGGTGACGCGCGTTTTTTCTTTTTGTCTGCTTTCGGCTAGTTTCAATTAGGTTAGTTTTATCTTTTAGGTTTCAAAAATAAGCATATTTTCATGCATTTTACATCCGCCAGGCGCGAGTCGAAAGACTTTTTTTTTTCTATTTATTTAGTGTACCTAAGTAAACAATTTTTGGAGTATATATTGGTATTTGTAATTTTTAGTTACATAGGTAAATATACATACATTAATTCTTAGGACATTACATAAATAGTATTATTTAATTAAGTCCAAATGATAAGAAATGTGCCACAAGCACATATATGTACCAATTACCAATAAACATCAGTTTAATAATAATAATGTAGACATTTTATTTATGCATAATTTAACAAATTATATATTTTTTTATAAAATTGTGATGTCACCTTAGAATAATATCCTAAGCTACTTTATAAATTAATATGTTATAGGTAAATATCGTAATTACGAGAATGCCGGATCTATTTTCTCTGCAGCGGGATAATCTCGTTCAAGTTCTTGCAGTTATTGTCTATCCAGTGCATAAAGTCTTCACATGTGTGAGCACTGCCCTCCTGGCAGACTCCCGCGCATTTGAGCAGCATCAGGCTGTCGCCTTCGGCTCTGTGACTATCAGCAGCCTCACTATTTATCAGCCTTTTATAAATATCAATCAACTTGTAACTTACCGATTCCTTTTTCTTTTTAACCGCTGCTCTCTTCGCCCTTTTTATCGGAGTTTTATTTTGTACGGTACTGTCACATGATACGCCAGACAAAGAGGATGACAATTTATCGATATTCCGGAATTCCTTAGGAGTGATGTTCAAACCCGGCCATTCGGTTTCCTCGTCACTATCATCAGTCAGTAGAGATAGATCAATCACCTGAGTATTATTTGTTAGTAACTTTTTGAAGCCGGGCAATGAATCGACGCACAGCAAATCTTCGGGTAGTTTGACATTTGCGTCCACACATTCTGCTAGTAATATTGGGTAATCAAATAAGTAGCCGTTGTGCGCTACTAAACACACCGGCTTGATCAAGTCTTCTAAGAAATAGTTAATTGTGTTGAATTTTTCCTTAAAAGTCGGCGAGTATTTCAGCATATCGTTTGACAGGCCGGTAATCGCTTCTGCTACTGGGTGGATACTCTTTTGTGGATTTAATACAAGAGATAGCTTACTGTTTGGAGGCACAGTGCCTCTATGTCTCTTCATGTCATTTCTGTTCACTGCCACAAAGCATAGCTCTGTGATTTTCGTGCGGTTCTTTTCTTCAAATGGCAGCCCTGTCGTTTCAATGTCAAAAAATACGAAAGTCGAAATGTGCACCATTTTCCGAGCTTGCTGAGTGCCGGTTTCACATTGAATCCTATAGGTTAATCGTGGGTACCTACCTACTTAGTCATAGCACAGAATAGATAGTTAAGTACTGTCACAGTCGGAAGCCGGGGGTATAGGTTAGGTACTGGGCGCGATACCTACTTTTCACTCGACGCACAAGTTTCCGTACACATCCCTCTGACAACAAATACAAACTCTTTACAATGGTTTAAAGCCCAAAACGTAGTTGTTATTTTGTAGTAGGTATGCATAGGATCGACAAAGGCTGATGATGATGCGTACCACGAAGCCACTCGCGCTACTTCAAAGGACTAAATGATTTGTTTGAAATTCTGTGACCTAACCAACCACCAATGCCTACTTATCTTATCTACCTACCTACTCCCACTACCAAAGATAATAATATTTAACACTACATTACCTAATACAATACTCGATTGGGAGGGATACCATATTTCATATATTTTACCTTTGTAATATATAATAATGTAGAGGCTCTCTGACGAAGTACCACACCAATGTCAGATTTTCATCAACCAAGCAGTAGTAAATTACTGTGTTCCGGTATGAAGGCACTGTTGCCGGCAAAATGACTGAGGAGATGAGATTTTAGAATTAGAACAATGTTATAGGGTGACGAGCGCAGCGTAGTGCCGCGTAAGATTATGCAATGCAAAGTTCTGGGTGGAATTGTAACTGTTATGGGCAGACATAGCGCTTATCTTTGGGCGAAAAAACGAAAAAACCAAAACAAACATAGTTGAGTAATTGCCACTAGCATATTAATATAAGTGGAGGTGTTCTAGGGTGTTTAATGAGAAGTACAAGTGACGGCTAAATAGGTGGGAGATTTTTCAAATCTCTGTTACTCAATCCAATCATGTGCAGATACCAACTATAATAAACAATACATTTTTGTGCATGGTGTGTACCTAAAGCACTTCATTCGGTCGCGTTTTATTTTTATTTTTTATCAAATAATTCTAATGAAGGCGATTGACTCCCAATGTAATTACGCTTAACTTTATACCTAAATTATATGAGTACTAAATACCTAGTAATAATAATTAACTATTGTAATAAAGCCGATGACTTCTTTTGCCTCAATTTAATGGGTACTTTTATTATTTGGCAATACAAAATATACTCCAAAACTCGGTGAGTCACCGCTAGCTACGCCTCATGTTGCCATATGCAAAAATACGACTGCAAACTTGGTGCTGTGGTATAATTATATCATGTCTAGTGTGCAGATCATGTTTACTTACATACGCTCTCAGCTAACTTCTCTGCCCACAGCACAGAGCAATAATAACCTCAGCCCTCCCCTAGTAATTACATAGCTTTTGTGGCCGCAGCCCATGTAGGTGGGAACTGAATCACTAGCCATGGCATGAAATTGGGCGAGTTGGTAAACAAGTCACTGGCAAGATGATGGTGCATGCAGCCGCCGACACATCTGTCTGACGTGTCGTATCGTGATGCATCAGAAAGGGTATCGGTTTCATACATTTTATATGGTAGCGTTCACGTTTATTTGATGCAGTGTGTTGTGACGGCTTGTGTAAATGTATGAAATCGATACCTATCTGATGCATCACGACACGACACGTCAGACAAATGTGAACTTAGCTTCAACCTGCGCCACCTGCACGTCTCACGAGAAATCACTGCCGGCTGGCACTCCCTCGAAGGGTTCCCATTGATTGTGAAATTGCTTACTTGCTTCGCTCATTTGCTTTGTAAAAAACAGGTTCTGATTAAATGGGGATGCTGGGACATTTTGTACCATCCTCACTAAATAATGATAGAGGGGATGGTGGTATTTTCATACATTAATTGTGTACCTACCCTCCATAATTTATCATCCCCTCACTAACCAATTTAGCGGTGGCGACCATGGAGCTGTAGTTAAAACAGACAATGCTTGTATACCTACTGTAAATTTATGCTTAATTATTATCACTGCCAATTATGCATTGTATAAAAGCTTGTCTTGATATTTTCCACTAATAACTTTAGGTAGGTTGGTAAGTTATTTGTGGAATAACATAATAATAATAGTGTTTGTCCAGACATTGATACGCTTAGCTGCTTAATTAGTTCGTTCCATTGTGGAACATTGCATCATGATGGTAAAGGTGAAGTGTAGGGCGTGTAATTTAAAGTCTAGTGCTCTTTGTCTGGCTGCCCTTGATGGTCCTTCATACGTCCTTCGCCATAAAGTCTGCATAAGTACTATCTATCTATTTTAGTCAATGACATCTGTAAGGTTTTCTATTTCTGTATACTTTTTCATATCTTTCTGTTTCTTAACCCTTGATCTCTTTTACTCGAGTCCTTGCGTGCCACTATTTATTTCTTATTCTTTACTTTTATTCGTTTATTAATTCTAAATTCTTATGTCTCTATTTTTATATTGTTTGTAAACATTACTGAAAGATGTCTAATTTTACTAATGTCATTTATAATCTTATTTCTAAATTCTGTTGTATTCTCGTACAATTCAATAATTTTGTATACAGTTTTAGTTTTAATTTATCTTATTGTATCAGGCAGCTTTTAACCTTATCTTTCTTAATTTTTCAAATATTCAAATTGCAGAATTACTTATTGACAGTTTTGGAAGTGATGCCTGAAAAAAACGGCTGACGGTCTAGTGGAGTCGAGTTCGAGTTCTGGTCTGGCTTTGGTCTGAGCCTCTAAAACCTTGAAAATTGAATGAAGAAGTCCTCAAGCACTTTTAAATCTTTACCTAATTGTGAGTCCTGAAGAAGTCTTGAAGCTTAAAAACATCGGAGCCCTATAACCCTCCGGTGAAGGCCGCTCTCCACGAGCGCCTCCCCGACTTTGGACACCAGCTTTCTGCCGCAGACCTCGCCTGCCCTAGCCTGGGGTCATTCTTCATAAGTATCCTCATGAAGAACATTACGTATTTATCGTCTTAACAGTGCTACATTCTAGACCGACTATTTCTAACCATTTATTTCTAAAGACAACTTCCTGTTAATTATCGCGTGTGACTACTTTTACTCTTTCTATCATCAAAGACTTTAATCCTTAATTCTAATTTCTTATTTTAATATATATATTTTAAGCTGTCTCCTTTGTTTTTCCTCCTTTTGGGTCCTTCTCATAGGGATAGGGAGGTAGCCCTTGATAACGTGTACTTTACACTCTTTTGCCAAAATTGGTAAAGGGGTGTAACGTTACACATCCTCGAAAGTTGTTGTTTTTTTGTGGTTGGGTGTTGCTAATTTGGCATAAAAATTGCCAATAGGTATATTCTTATGTTTAGGCATATTTTTTGCCTGGGGAGGTTTCTAATTCGTTCCTGGCAAGTTATTATTCTGGAAAGCACAAAATGTGCAAACAATATTATTTTAATTTGAGCCCGTAAGGTTATATCTACAGTTGTGAGATAAAATTCCTACCAATTTCATGGTACTTCCCACGGTTTTACCCGCGTTTTTACTATTTTCCCGCAAGAACGCAGCATTTCTCGGGCTAAAATTGCCTCTGTCACTCGGAAAATGTGTAGCTTTCTATTAGAGAAATAATTTTCAAGCTTAATCTGTTTGTCTAAAGTTTGTCTCGAATAGGCTCCAAAACGGCCCATATAAATATTGATAAAAATACATTTTCAAGTACCGCGTAGTAATTATATAAGTGAAACCTGGAATTGCTTGTTTTAAAATTTCTCATATTTTCTGGATTTAGCCCTTTTTTCCATGATTGACTTGGCAGCCCTGTCTGTCTGGTGTCTCGCCGCCGTTCGTACTATCTACGTATACTATACTATTATTACAACTCTAATATAGTCTAGCTCAGTGGTTCCTAACCAGTGGTCTGCAGTCCAGTCAAAATATGGTCCGCGAACGATTTGAATCGCGAACTGTTTTCTTCACAATTTATTTATGACAACAAGGGTTTGCTGCTTTGTTGGTAATTAAAACTCAAATCATTTATTGCAAGTAGGCAAAAATGACGGTGGTAGCCTAGTGGCAGAACGTCTGCTTTCCAAGAAGGTCATGAGTTCAAATCCAGTGCAGGCACGTACCAATGTGTTTCTGTAAAGCATATGTACATAATTATCACTCGCTTTTCGGTGAAGGAAAACATCGTGAGGAAACCCACATACCTACCCGAGTATTATTTCAGAGGTAGGTATGTTATCCACCAATCCGAACCGGGCCCCCGTGGTAGGATTATAGCCTAACCCTCCTCGCGAAAGTGAGGGGAGACCTGTGCTCAGCAGTGGGGCGACATGGTTGATTATAATGATAACTTGGAGTAGGGATGGTACGGAGCTTCGACCGATTCGATTCTTCCGATTGACATTACACCTCCCTCCTTTTCCAACTTCGGCTCCGACACCTTTAAATCGAAGGTTTTAATCGGAGGTCTTGCTACTTTGATAGACAATTCATTTGATTTAATTTTCTAACTGTTATTGAAAACATGAATATTTTTTGCTCATGCTAAGTAAGTTTACCGTCGCTTAATTGAAATTAAACAGGCTGATTGAATAATGTTTGCACTATTTTATTTTATGAGGCCTGCCCTTACCACATCTCTCTTCTACCACCACCTCCGACTCCGACTGCGGTTCCGACAAAACAAATTTAAAAACTCCGACTCTGACTTCGGTGCCGATTGAACCTCCTCCGTAACATACAAACTTATGTTGAGGCAAAAATAACGCACTTTTACAAGGCAAACACTTAAGTCTCATATACAGCAAAATTAAAATAAAACAAATGTCATGATCAACTAAACTCGTGAGTTATGGTTCGAGTTTGTTTTCAATTAGGAACAAGGTTTGGACTCGATTGAAAGTACGAGATGATTATGCGTGTAGCTCTGAACAACAATGTTAGTCCTAGGATTATTAAGCTTGTGCCGAAGATGCAAGCTCAAAAATCAATTTGATTAATAATTTACCTATGTAGCACGGGAATCGACAATGTCACATTCCTAAGTTATGGTCTCTAATAACCCATATTCGAACGGTTACCATGGTGACCGGCCGCCCGCACACCACCGGAGCATAATACGCGGATCGCTCGCAGATCGCTCTACGGGCGCACGCGCACCTAGGTCCCTTGTTATGTTATCCAGCCGAGATTCTTGTTTGCTGCTTTAAGCCCGTGCCACTTGAGGGAATCCTCCGCGACCGACGCGTTCTCCTTAATCTTAAAACTGTTTTGTGATTATTGTATTACTCGGCCTGAATAATTCCGGTAATTAAAGTGATTTAACGCAATGAATATGGCATTTATTGGCCCGAGTGGCCGTTAAACCTACAATAATTTCTACTAAACATGGAAATATTTCTAATAAAATAGTATTGCGTGATATGTATGCTAATGCATCGTACTAAACTGAGTTTTTGTACTAATGTATGGCACTACACTTTGACTGCTGAGCAGATTTTCTTGTCTAGCCACGAGTGCGGCTTTGCATACGCCATAGTGTTTTCCCATACAACAAACACCACAGTTGTATTTTCCCGCACTCGCGGCAAGTTATAAGAGACACTACAGTTGTGTTTTCAGTAGTCAACGCTTATTTAATATACCTACGTTAGTTTATTTTCAGATTTATTATTCATGTACAAAAAAGTAAAAAATATATAAAAGTGGTCAACCTGATGAATAAAAAGTTGGGAGCCACTGGTGTAGTTTGAAGAAGACTGACTGAAGA
Organism: Campaea margaritaria; assembly: GCA_912999815.1. Lineage (NCBI taxonomy): Eukaryota > Metazoa > Arthropoda > Insecta > Lepidoptera > Geometridae > Campaea > Campaea margaritaria. The sequence goes on from OU538814.1 coordinate 2,810,171, forward strand.
CAATATAGTTCGGTCTCGTAATCGTAACTCGTTCGTAGTTCACTCACACTTCACAGTTCACTTCAGTCAGTTGCAAAGGAAAGAGTAATTCTTCAGACACTTTAGCGGTTCATTGGCGTGTTGTTGTGTGTCGGTCGATTTGATTGAATGCACGTGGGCGTGGCGTGCAACAACTGCAACAATAAAAGTGGGTTACCGTGGGTTTTTATACGCTTTGGTTGTCTGTGTGTGGATTGAACTGACTTTGCCTTGACTTTGTTGTTTGTCTGGAAAAATTTGGAAATGTGCAAAGAAGATACAATAAGAATGTAGGTATTTATCCAGAAGTTGAACGAGTCCTCAAACTCGTGTACCTACGCAATAAGTGCGTGATAATGAGGGTCACTGTGGTTATATCCGGCATACCACAATTTGTAAGTACACAGTACACACAGCCTGTAATACCGAATTTACATGAAATTTACTGTGATTCTATATCATTTGTCTTTCCCTCATGTGTATAGTTGCTATAAAACTGACCAAGAGTTCTTCTCTATCAGGTCACACTTAAAGATTTGGCTTTTAATCTCAATAAGTCGTTTGATACCAATGAAATAGGAATGTTCGCAGTAAGAGATTTACCCAATAACCATACGAAAAAACGTCAAATAGCTTTGGATTTCGACTCTGGTTACGATGCTATGTATGCTCAGAACTTGCTAGATGGTAAACAATATACTTTGCCCAATGGAGAGATGAAGATGCTGCATGCCAAAATAAACAACAAGACTGACATTATCTCAGAGCCGCTGCCGACTCCCAGCAAAACACTGAACCGCAGTGCTCGTAAGGATTCCACTAGCAGCAGTGTAGACGACGACCTACCAATATTGAAGATGTCAAAGCACGAACTCCAGAAAGTTGAAAAAAAAATGGACGTGAGTATCTTCTTATGTCTTACACTAAGTTAATATTATGCCTGGACGTGGCGTCTAACTGGCAAAGGTTGTAAAATGATTGCATTACACCTGATCAGATCCCATACAATATAGGTGCAAATGTGCTATAAGTTGATGCCTGTTGTGCTCAGTTTATTTTTTGAACCAATTAACACTTTGACTGCTGAGCGTGTTATGTAGCCGTCCGGTGACCATGATGATGACACCGCATTCCACACCACACCGTGTAACCAGTGGCGACATAGCGAAATGCAGACGCAGCAAAACTGTCCCATGTCTCTACTGTAATCCCCATAATTTATATACTGTAATCCCCATAATTTTAGGTGGACTTCGGCTCCTAACTTCGGACCAAACATACACACTTTTAGCAAAGAATTTAGATATGTAGTATTTTAATTATAATAAACCTAGTTTAAGAACATTTGGGGTTTCTTTGCACCCTCCGGCTGCGGCCTCCATAACTAGCAGATTTTCTTGTTTAGCCACAGGTACGGATCTGCAGGCACCGTTGTGTTTTCCCATACAACAATCACAACAGTTGTATTTTCCCGCACTTGCGGCATGTTATGAAAAACATGGTGGTTGGGTTTTCAGCAGTGAACATGTTAAAGTAACATAGTCTCCTAACATTAGTATCATCATTGAAAACGGACTAATTACCATGTATTATGTTTGTTTTTAAATCCTGATATTTCGGGATTATTGCTGATGCCACGAGTCACGAGTGAACTGAAGTTAACATGAGACGTTAGTTATTAAGGGCAGATGTATCAATCTACCCCCTTTCACTCACACTTTTTCAGTCCAAACAAACATAAATATACCGTTTTTAACAATCTTGTTATTTACAGGCACAACTGACTGTATTGGAGAAGCAGAAGCAGGTGCTATTGTCAGAACATCAACTGCTTATGGAAAAGAGAAGGCTAGAAATGGAATTAAAGAAATTGGTAGGTTAATTGGCATGCATGAAAAATAAAAATTATATTAGTTTCGACATCTCATGAACATTTGACCGAATCTTTTAGCATTGTCTGGCCTGCCCTGCTACATAAAAAATTTGGCCCCACCTATGTTACACCGGCCTACCTAGCAGTCCAGTACGAAACCAAGGCAGAATCTTCTATAACAATTCAATTGCTTGCTACAATGAGATCTGCCAAATCGTCAGGCAGCCTCATTATGTGTAAGCACTTCTACAGTTATATGTTACTAACAGTTTTCTATTGGTGTATGTGTGGAGACAGTATGTACAAACAGAATATACGCACACATGAACTGTTGGCGATGCAGCAATAGTGGGATGTCGTTTGAAAAACCTGCAATTGTGTTTAAAGGTCATTTATTTTATCTTGCACATGTCAATTGTCATAACCAATTTCCTAATGTGTTATTTTGATACAGCATCTGTATAATTTACCTGTTTTTTATTTAGGGTTCCGTACCCAAAAGTTAAAACAGGACCCGATTACTAAGACTCCATTGTTTGTTCGTCTGTCACCAGGCTGTATCTCATGAACTGCGATAGTTAGGCACTTGAAATTTTTCACAGATGGTGTATTTTTGTTGCCGCTATAAGAACAAATACTAAAAACAGAATAAAATAAATATTTAAGGGGGCTCCCATACAACAAACGTGATATTTTTGCTCTATATTGATAGCGGCAACAGATAGACGCTTGAAATATTCTCAGAATCGCGTCGCTACAAGTCGCGTTTGGTTCCTTTCTTTAAAGATTATTAAAGATAACATACCTTTCTGTTTCTACTATATGACTTGATAGCTCGAGGCTCGTGTTTTTTTTTTACTACTTTTTTTATTTGAGTCTAAACTTCGCATTGCATAACCTCGCGCGGCACTGCACTGCGCTCGTCACCCTGGGTATATGATGATTTGCTATTTGTATCAAAACTAAACTACGATTTTCAAACGTCACCTGTTGTTCACACAATGAAATGTCAATTCTCATGTTACACAGGAGGCTGAAGAGAGCGCTCAGAAGAAACGGCGCAGATCCTCTCTATCTGAATCTCAACCTGAAGATCAATTAAAAACGAAGAAGAAACGAAAATTAAAAAAATCCTCCCGTAACCACAGGGAGAATTCTCCCTGCAATATAAGAGACACTTACTGTGAGTTACAAAAGATTATCGCTTGTGCCTTAAGCGGATCCAGCTTTAACTTATCGGAGAGTCTTACACGTGAAAGAACAAATAGTTCCGCCCATGAAATGTTAGACTATTCCGCCAGTCAATTAAGGAAGAATTCCACCTGTGACATAAGGGAGGGTTCCCCCCGTGTCTCACAAAAGACTTCTACCTGTCACTTAAGGGAGAGTTCCTCACATGTCTCAATAAGTAGTTCCACCTGTGATGTCAGGGAGAATTCCCACCGTGTCTCACAAAAGAGTTCTACCTGTCACTTAAGGGAGAGTTCCCCACATGTCTCAAAAAGGAGTTCCACCTGTGATGTCAAGGAGGGTTCTACCTGTCACTTAAGGAAGAGTTCCCCATGTGTCTCAAAAAGGAGTTCCACCTGTGATGTGAAGGAGGGTTCTACCTGTCACTTAAGGGAGAGTTCCCCATGTGTCTCAAAAAGGAGTTCCACCTGTGATGTCAAGGAGGGTTCTACCTGTCACTTATGGGAGAGTTCTCCATGTGTCTCAAAAAGGATTTCCACCTGTGATGTCAAGGAGGGTTCTACCTGTCACTTAAGGGAGAGATCCCCACGTGTCTCAAAAAGGAGTTCCACCTGTGATGTCAAGGAGGGTTCTACCTGTCACTTAAGGGAGAGATCCCCACGTGTCTCAAAAAGGAGTTCCACCTGTGATGTCAAGGAGGGTTCTACCTGTCACTTAAGGGAGAGATCCCCACGTGTCTCAAAAAGGAGTTCCACCCATGATGTCAAGGAGAGTTCTACCTGTCACCTAAGGGAGAATTCCCCACGTGTCTCAAAAAGAAGTTCAACCCGTGATGGCAAGGAGACTTCCCCACGTGTCTCAAAAAGGATTTCCACCTGTCGCTTAAGGGATAGTTCTACTTTTGACTTAGAGGAAAGTTCCACCCATGACCTAAGGGAAAAATTGAAACATAAGGCCAGGTCATCTGAACAATCAAGCAAAAACTTGTCCAGACCTGTGAAATATTCTCATGAAAGAATTTTTAGAGAATACGGACCAAAGTCACATGAGAGAGGCTATGGGGACTTCCATTCAAGATCTTCACGTATGCGAAGATCTCATGACCGTCAACTGTACTCACCTCCAGCCAGCCCCGATGATGACTATAGAAGGCCCTCTTGGAGAAGAACGTCTGGTGACCATTGCAGGTCTTCTCATGAGAGAAGCCCAGAAACCCACTATTCAAGGTCTTCTCGGGATTCATACTCTAGAGACCACTATGGAAGAACGAGAGACAGTAGTTCCTGGGCGAGAGACAAGTACTCCAGTTCAACATTGAATGAAGTTGTAGTTTGTAGGAGGTCTCCAGTATGGATTGACAACAGACACTGGTAATGTTGCCTTTAACACAATCACTTCTTTCTACCTTTTCTCTCAATATTTTTTTTTTGCCCCGTTGCAATGTGTACTTTATGCCATAAAATAAAGAGTTGTTTATTGTATTGTATTATAATCTCTTTCTATTTTTTTGTTTATAGGGTGATTCATTCTGATCTCATAACATTTTTCATACTTTTAGGTACGAGCCTAAGTCGATTCCGTACCCAAAACGGAAAGCTATAGATTACAGGCCTAATACATCACACACTTATAAAAGGGCAGATAATTACAATCACATGGAAAGAGTTGACACCAGAGAAAAAGCAGCCCATAGATACAAAGAGAATATAATCATGGACATGGAAAAAAAAAATGACGCAATGGAAGCAAAAGTTACGAAAGCGATGAAACTTAAACAAGAGAACAATAAAATCAAAGACGCGCTGGAAACTAAAAAGGAGGAAGCAATCAAAGAGATTCTGTTGGAAAATGAGAAGTTGTTCAATAATCTCTCGTTGGAATATAAAGTTACTGAAGCTGATAAAAAGAGGGTCCTTAAAAAACTGTTTGAACAAATCCGTGGGAGAATGGACAAGCTTCTGGTCACGGGCGTGAGATCGGTGAGCAATCTCATCATGCGATACAAGTGCGAGTACGAGATTGTTGACGTACATTTGGTGACAAAATTGTTTACAGATTGTGTTTCTACTCAAACTGTAACCACAACAAGTAAGTTTAACATTACATTTAAAAAAAAAAGCTAATTAAAGGCATAAGTGCTACATTATATACCTAAGTGTTAAATATTTTAGAAATGGTCTTTTAAGGTCCTTTACTTGGATAAGTACTTTATTCGATAGGCTTTAGTGTTTTTTTGTCACATCAGTAATTCAATATGGCTGCTTACAGCCGCCATTTTATTTTAGCCTCACTCGCGTGATTGAGACTATTAGAATGATACCACTAGGTTGTGACTAAGGTTCATATACACATACATACGTCCAAAAAAACTCTTTCTTTGGAAGGGTAATTACGTAACTAGTTGCTTCGCTATCACGGCGACCGCCCTCTGTCGCTAAATCCTAATTACAATAATAATTATAAAGCGTCACGATCACATTCATAAATCCTGAATTCCTGACCCTTAACTAGGATTCCCTGTATCTAGTGAATCGGGAACTACGAGGACACCTACAAACACCCAGACTCAGAGCAAATACTTGTGGTTCACACAAATTTTGCCCTGTGCGGGAATCGAACCCATGAACTCACGGTTCGCAGTTGGCTCATCACCCACTACGCCACGGAGGCCGTTAACTTGTTAAATTGTAGGCAATTGTTTTCAATGACAAAGTCAAAAATCTTTGTTCGCATCGGCCCCATGAAAGCCCCTCATGAATGTTGAGTGACAACCACCGGAGTTATAATATTGGGCCACACTGTACTATAATTGAATTGAATAAATAAATAAATAATGTGCCTTAGTTCCAGGATTGGAATCGACCTCATCCAGCTTGGATCCCTTTTGGAATGAAATCGAAAGCGTCCTTCAAGATATTGAAATTGACTCTGTAAGTATATGGTGAAGATATTGCTTTTCTACTATTGTAATATAAACTATCGTTAATATTATAAATCTGCCCCCTGATTCCATATAAAGTATATTGATATTGGTTCGGGCCTTCGGTCCAAATTCAGTACTAACATCTTGACTGAACTGTGACTAAACTGCCTTGATTGCCACAACACCAAACTGTCAACTCAAAATAATGTTGTTCAATGAGTTGATCAACTTGCGACGCTTTACCCTCTATCTGATCTATCCAAAGGTTGTCTAGTAGAGATTGCAAGCGATAGGACCTACCTATACCTATGCCCTATCTATCTATTCAGCCCGTATCCACCCACTGCTGGGTATAGGCCTCCTCTGTTTCACGCCACCTATACCCTACCTACACCTATTATTTACCAATGTTTTTTGCTTTGCTTTTACTTGTTAGTGTTAAAAGAGTTATCTATCTATCTATGTTAAATAGCTATTCAATTATTGACCAACTGACAGAACAAAATTCAACAGCACTACGGATTCCGACAGATTCGGATTCGACTTTTTTAAACTTTGTTACCAGTTAATAATAATTATTCTATTATTATTCGATTTGCAGTTAAATGATGACATAAAACCAAATATTGAGATGCAAGATGAAAACGATGAAGGCGAAGTAATTACAAACATAACTATAAATCTAAAAGCGATAGTCTCTGAGAAAAGCAAACCGGACGATCTACAAGGTACCATTGAGGAAGATATCAAATGCAATATTAATATTACAATAGACCGGAATAGAGTCCCAAAATACTATATCACCATCAGAATTATATTGAAAAATCTGAAGTCACATATGATGAAATACCGAAAATATGTCGAATTCACAACGTTTGAATATGTTGTGAGGGGAATACTCGAGGAGCAAATTACGAAGCTCCTTATAGGGCAGTCGATTATGAGAGCTAAGCCTTTGTATAATCTGTATAGAACATTGTATCCCGTAGAAGGGGATCACGCTTTTGTCCTGCAAGTGTTTTATGACATATGCGAGGGGAAATATAATGACAAAGGTAATAAATATTATAAATGACACGTCATCACGTCACGAAATCTAGGCAATCGGGAACTATAGGACTTTTATTTGCTTTTTGACCCATCCTGTCCTGGTATAAAACGTAGGGTACTTTTTATCCTCTAAAAAATTACGTCTCCAGGAGGCATACCATGACCTCTTATAGCGATTCAATTGAAGACCTAAACTGAACCGCGTCGCATAATCGTACTGTGACGTCTTATTTTTTATGTTGCTGCCATTTCCAACCTCAACTGTATATAGTTTAGGTTGAAAATGGCTTATTAGCGACTCAATTTAGGTTGCTGCCATTTTGCGCAGTTAGTTACTAAAAATAATAAGGATTAAGGATTAAGATTAATAGTTAATAATAAGGATTATGACTCTTATGAGCAGTCTCACAATGCAAATTGTTCGTCCGCTGAATATGAATGCTTTATTCATAATCTATAAATGGATTCCACATATTATGTATTCTAAAACATAGAATCATTGAATGTATTACGCATCAAACTTTTTGCCTAAAAAAAGATAAAAAGAACACGTGCAAATCGTAACGATGCGATGTTAAAAGTCAAAAATTCAATACTCGAATGACTTATCGCAAGCAGGCTAAAATATTGCACTTTTATTAGTCACAACACTTTAAAGTTTAATCTAACATCATAATTATTATATTCTGTTTTTATAACATCGTATTTATAAGTGCCAATAAGATATCTCAAAATAAGTAAAGATATGTACCTGTCTTAACTTAAAATGAAGCGGTATAGGAGAGAGAGAGAGAGAAGAGAGGGGACAACATGGTTCCAATTCTGTTGTTACATTATCACTGCGCGATGAAATCTATCTCGGTTTTCATGTTCAGTTTCAACCTTGAAAAGTCCATTATATTCCATCCAATAGTTGAATAGTTGAGTAGATTATATGTGCTAAAATAGTCAACAACAGTTAGTTAATATATTCAATGGTGATCCCTAAGACAAATTCCATTCCAGCTTTATAATAGTAAAGGTTTTAATAACCTGAAAAAAAAAACATTATAAAGCCAAAATCATTGTATTTCAGAACCTGAGACTTCTGCATCTGACATAGACGTTTCTGACAAACCACCGCCAGAAAAAGAAAATAATGAAGTTTCAAACAAAATAGCAATAAAAGATGAAGAAACTTTGAATAATACAATTACGAGAATCGACAGCGACGTCACAGATAAAGAAAACAATGGAAAACCGATTGAAGAAACACCGGTAACATCAAATAAAAATTGCCAAGCTTCAGACATTTCTGATATACCTGCCAATATTAAAATTCGTTCAGTCGACAGCATGGACTCAAATGATACCAGAGACAATGTACCATCAGAAATAGTTGTTGAAAATACTACAAATATAAATAAGAAATCTGATATAAGACAGACAGAAAAGTCAGCTACCATTGTAAAAATTGAACGAATCGACAATTTAGTATCAGATAATAACGGTGAAAATGTACAATCAAAAATTGTTGAAGATACTTCAAACATTGTCATGAAACGTGATGAAATAGATACTGAATATTTACCTCTTAATGTAAAAACTGAACCTGTCGAGGATATAGTCCCAGTTGATAATGTTCATAATGTACAATCTAAAATAGCAGTTCAAGAGACTTCAAACATAGAAAAGAAACGTGATAGCCAGGTCGCCGAAAAGTTAGCTACCAAAGTAAAAATTGAACAAATCGACAATTTAGTCTCTGATGATAAGATAACCAGTGTACAATCAACAACAGTCGTAGAAAAAACTCCAAAAATTGAACATACACATGAGAACAAAGATGCTGAAAAGTCAGCTAATAATATAAAAATAGAACGAATCGACAATTTAGTCACAGATGATAAATGTGAAAATGTACAATCAAAAATGGTTGTTGAAAACACTCCAAACATTGATCAAATACATACTGAAGTTTCAACTAATAATGTAAACATTGAACAAATCGACGATATGGAACTAGATGATAACAGTGAAGCTGAACGATTAAAACAATTGTCTGCAGAAGTTAAAAGAATTAATATTATAATTAAGAAAAGAAATGAGAAATCCTCTCCCAATGTGGTGTCTACAAATAGTAGTGACGATATTCAATCGTCGTCGATATCAAATTCGATAGTCTCTAAGAAAGCTCCAAAAGATAAAAAGAATAGAAAAGATACTGAAAAATCATCTAAGGAACGAGTCGACAATGTGTTCTTCGTTTGTAGTGACAATTCATATTCTGACAGCGACGAGGGTCAATCAGAAGTGGTCTCTGAAAAAACTCAGGATATTACCAAAAACCGTGATAATGGAGGCTCTGGAAAGGCAACTTCTAATGTCAACATTGACACTGAGAAGTCAATTAATCACAGAGAGATGTTACAAGCAAAGGATGGATCTAATGACTGTGATATCAATAATTATACTTATGTAGCCAAAGGTAACAATGTTTTAATATATAACGCGTAAAGATCACATACATAGGTCTTGACCCCTAACTAGGTAATCAGGAACTACCAGTACCATGGTCCTACAAACACCCAGACTCGGAGCAAATAGTTACGGTTAACACAAACCTTTGCTCTGTGCGGAAATAGAACCAGCAACCTCACGCTTCGCAGTCGGCTCATCTACCGTATCTACGTATTACGTATTTTACTAGGGTTTAGAAGTTAAAAAAAAAAGTTAGAATTTGATTAACACTAGTGAATGCAATCACGGATGAAGTGATGAGATATTGACCAGGAGTAAGTCCCTTTAACACGTTCAGTGCGGAAAACACGACTGTCGTGTTTTTCATAACTTGCACCGAGTGCGAGAAAACACAATTGTTGTGTTTTTTGTATGAGAAAACACTATGGAGTGTGCAGAGCCGCACCCGTGGCTAGACAAGCAAATCGGCTCAGCAGTGAAAGTGTTAACATGTTGACTACTGAACCGGTTTTTACATTTAGGCACCGTTACGGAGCGTGTGTGTTTTCCAGCAATGGTGTGCCGTCTGTGTGAGCCGCACTGTAATAGCGTCGCGTTAAACACACACGTCTGTGTTTTTCCGCACCAGCGTAAAGTTATAAAAAACACAACGTCTGTGTTTGCAGCAGTGAACGTGTTAAAGGTAGTATTTAAGGTGGTAGGTTTATTTCCATATCTTCTTATATATTGGCGGTAAATAAATCAAGTTGCGAATCTTTTTAGAAGGCTAACATGAGTTGTTTTTCCAGACAAAATGGATCCATGTAATATTTATGATGAATTTAAATCAAGTTACAGTTTCACAAGGTTATGCGATGTCCACCGATCCGCTGGACAATCGTGGTATATTATGAATGTTTTCTTTTTCAAAGAATAGAGATGACTGCTTAAATAATATAATTGGTTTAATGGCGTCTTAATAAATAGACCTTTTTTTTTCTATTACTCTTTCAAAGTCCCTCACAAAAAGTGAGGGTCTCCCTCACTTTTTCGTGAGGAGGATAAGGCCATATCCACCACGGTGCGGTGGCCCGGTTCGCATTGGTGGTAACAGTAACATACCTCTGAAATAATTCTCGGGTAGGTACGTGGGTTTCCTCACGATGCTTTCCTTCACCGAAAAGCGTGATAATTACGTACATATGCTTTTTACTTAAAAACATTGGTACGTGCGCGCATTGTGATTTGAACTCACGTCCTTCTCCTTGGGAGGCATACGTTCTCGCACTAGGCTACCACCGCTTCTAATGCAATAGTTTGTGATAATAAGCGGTAAGATGTAAGTCTTCTTTAAGAGCTTTTAATCTAGGAAATCTGACACTAGATCACCATGAATGATTAAATGAATAACGTGTCACGATCAAATATTACATAGATCCTGACGACTAAATATTATTCTCTGTATCTAGGGAATCAGGAACTACGAGGACCATGGTCCTTTAAACACCCAGATTCAGAGCAAACACCTGTGGTTCATATTTGCTTTTGCTTTGGTAATGAACGCGCAACCACACGAGCAGTCGGCTCATTACCCACTAACGCCACGGAAGCCGTCATAATAATTATGATATTTTAATTCTTTCAGGCGCCATGAAAGTAGAAAGCGAGAAACCGAAAGTCCTTGAAGGAGACAAGATTATAAAGACTGGACACGCAACAGGAGAGAAGGACGACGATGATGTTATATTCATAGGGAACTGCACCAATGTGAATGAACTCTCGAATATAGGTAGGTATTTTTACGGGTTAGGGCGTTGCTATGAGGAAATCCGATATCCATATCGCGCATTTGCGTCAAGAACGTGTTAGCTCACGTTCAACATGTTATGCCGAATCTGGTGGTAGAGTCGGTGAACTTTCATGAGGGCCCTGTTGGGGGCCACGTTCACTGCTGAAAACACAACAGTTGTGTTTGTTATAACTTTCCGCGAGTACGGGAAAACATACCTGTTGTGTTAGGGCAGCTTACGTGCCGGCTGTGCGGCGAAACACATACGTGTGCGTTTAACACTTTGACTGCAGAGCCGATTTTCTTGTCCAGCCACGGGTGCGGCTCTGCACACGCCGTAGTTGTGTTATGTCCGCACTCGCGGCAAGTTATGAAAAACACCACAGATGTGTTTTCAACAGTGAACGTGCTAAAGCGGCGCTACTACAGTGCGGCTCACACAGACGGCACGCCATTGCTGGATAACACACGGTCCGTAACGGTGCCTAATTGTATTAACCTATTCAGCGGTCAAGGTGTTAAGATTTATTACTTTGACAGCTAATTTTGTTTGTTATTTGTGTTGTAGATGCAAACAGCATAAGTGGCGACACCCCCGTTCAAGCGCCATTAGAAGAAGACGTTAAGCTCGTCGAACCTGACTTTGTGTGTATTGATCTCTCTGACGGTAAGAGTTTTGTACCATTTTTTGTAAGGGGGCGTCCATTAATTATTGTGAGGTGTTTAGGGGGGCTAGGGGGTCCAGCCAAACCTCACCAAATCTCACGTGAGGGAGACGACGGTCTCGGCATCATGTATTTTTTTCCGTCAGAAATAATAGGAAATAAAATAACCGAAACTGAATGAAATAACTAGGAAGCTATGTTAAATTAAGTCAAAAATGTTTTAAGTAATAAATCTAACGATATGAACCGCAAATTAATGTATTTCGGTTAAATATTTTTAAACCAAAAGGTTAAAATACATTATTGGTTATTATTATTATTATTGGTTGAATGAAAAAAAAACCTGTTAAATATATAAAAAAAAAACATAATTTACCATCTTTATATACAGTTTTAACACTAGATATATTTCTGATTTTGAGATCTTGGTTCTACAAATTTCAATAATTATTATTATTTTCATGGATTTAGAACACAATTTTTTTTTTTACTTAGATGAGATGCCCTTTTTTGGCGACGAGCAAGTTAAGCAAAGTGGCATTGTAGATGTAAGTTATATTTTTTTATTTTCTTAGATATATGTTAAAATACGATTCATAACATGTTCACTGCTGAAAAATCAAAGTGCGGGAAAACACAATTGTGATGTTAGCTGAACTGTATGGGAAACGCAACGGTGTGTGCAGAGCCGCATCCGTGGCTAGACACGAAAATCGGCTCAGCAGTGAAAGTGTTAACACTTTGACCGCTGAGCCGATTTTCTTGTGCGGCTCTGCACACTCCATAGAGTTTTCCCATACAACAAACACAACAGTTGTGTTTTCAGCACTGAAGGTGTTAATGCATGCCTCCCAATCTGATATTAACACTGCTTATTAAGTCGGCAATGACGGTCGTCCACAGCTGTAGCTATGGAAACCGTGCGTGTATGTGGCAACGCACTGACCGCGTCCGCACGGTTTTCTTAGCGACAGCTATGGACGACCGACGTCAGTACTGACAGTCAGGATTATCAGATTTACTCTGTATTGATTTTTTCTTACTAATAGTGGTACGTTTCGCTTATGGCGGAAATTTTAATTTTAAGCAGTTTTTTCCTGTGTGTAATAGCAGGTATTAAACTATCTGTGTACCAAATTTTATCAAAATCCGTTAAGTACTTTTTGCGTGAAAGAGTAACAAACATCCATCCTCACAAACTTTCACATTTATAATATTAGTAAATATTAATATTATTAGTAGGATAGATAGAATTGGTTCACGATATTTGTTAACCCTACGATTGTTAAATTTCAGACAACTGCGAACAAAAACCTTGACAATGGATCAGCAAGCGACCAGAACGTTGCGCTGCAAAGTAAATATATACATACTGCTGTAACAATCATACAATCTAGAAAGCTATACCAGAAAATATTAAGTGAAGAAACAACTAACATACAAAAGATCTTCGTAGCAGTCAAAGATGTTATTAGCAAGCGAATCACTAACATATTGAAATTATTCCATAATGCCCCTACGATTGCAGACGTATCAAGAATATATAGTGAACTGTTTCCCGACGCAAGCGACGAAACTTTAATCAACACTTTCCAATTGTTGCTGGACGATAAAAAAAGCTAAATGTGTGCTGGGACACATAGTAGAAGTAAAACTAAAAAAATAAATTAAAAAAAAAATCATAAAAGAAAAATATATACGAAACGTAACTCTCTCTTTCTATCATTAGTAACTTATATCTCCCTCTCATCTTCCGTTCGCCTCGCCTGATCACATTTTTCGTAACGCATTCACCAGCTTACACCCCAAGTCAAGCGTGTGTAAAGAAGTTTTACTTCGAAAATAAACGAAAACTAGTGATCAGAAAAATAAAATGTGTGCCTGTAATCTGTACGCGCATTTTAAGTAAAACTTCTTTGATGTTCATCATCATCATCATCAACCCATAACGTCCCACTGCTGGGCACGGGTCTCTCCTCACTTTCGTGAGGAGGGTTAGGCCATATTCCACTACGGAGGCCAAGTCCGGATTGGTGGATAACATACCTACCTCCGAAATAATTGTCGGGTACCTATGTGGGTTTCCTCACGATGTTTTCCTTCACCTAAAAACGAGTGATAATTACGTACATCTGTTTTACAGAAACACATTGGTATGTGCCCGCACTGGGATTTGAACTCACGACCTTCTGATTGGAAGGCGGACGTTCTCCCACTAGGCTACCACCGCTTACCTTACCTTTGAAGTTGGTGACGCGAATTATCAAAAAAGGCCAGCCCCGATATACGAAACGTAACTGGCTATGAGAGAATGAAAATGTGTGCTCGCACCGCTCTCTAGCCCCTAAAGTAATATACGAAACGTAACTCTCTCGCTTTCTATCTTCATTAACTTATATTTCCCTCTTAACTTCCGTTCGCCTCGGCCGATCACACTTTTCGTAACGCTCTCGTCCGCATTCACCAATTTATTCCCCAAGTTAAGCGTGCGTAAAGAAGTTTAACTCCAATAATGATCGTATTATTTTCAGGGGCACAATCTGCGAATAGTTCGGATTTGTTTGCCGATGAAGTTGTATGTGTGTCGGACAACGAAACGGAGGACGAATCTCCGGATGTTAATGCTAAATCTCAACCAACCGTTAATACTAGTCAAACGTTGAAAAATGATACAAGTACAATGAATGCAGGGAGTGGATCTGCAACTTTAGCTAACCAAATCGATTTGGATGACTCTGATGATGATGGTAGCGTAGTCACTGTAATATTAGGTGAGCCAAACGAAATGGATGACTTAAGTGTAGATAAAGAAACTAAAAATAACGAGCACGCCATTTTAGAGCCTAATGTTGGTGACTTTAATAAACAAAATGGAAGATGTGGAAGTGGCGAAGTGAATTTTAAGAAAGATGCGTTCAAACCTTGGAATCCAAGCGTGGAGACAAGTAATATAAGCTCGGCAGGTGATGAAGATATTGTAGGTGAAAATCAAATTAGGGTAAGTGAGAAAATGACTGTAGGGGTAAAGGAAGGGATTAAATCCGGCGGGTTGAACGAACTAATAGATGAAAGGATAACAGAGGAGATAAGTAAAACTTGCGCCGAAAGGAACAAGGACTTCAACGACGAGGATGATTACGAAACTGTTGAAATCATTGGAAAATTTTTGCAATCATATGGTGTTAATTATAAATAAACGCTTTCTAGGTTAAAAACAAACATCCTCGACATAAATACATAAAATAATGTGTACCATCATCATCATAATCATTGCATATCGTCGGCCCACTGCTGAGCATGAGTCTCCCCTCACTTTCGTGCGGGGGTCAGGCCATAATCCACCACGGGAGCCGGGTACGGATTGGTTGAGGACATGCCTACCTTTGAAATAGTTCTTGGGTAGGTATGTATGTGGCTTGCCTCGCGATGTTTTCCTTAACTGAGTGATAATTACGTACGTAATGTTTTACAAGAAACAATGGTACTATAGTCGAAAAGTGCCATAAATCAGTTTCTTTTTCAGGGTTCTGTAAGTCAAAAGGAAAAAAAGGAACCCTTATATAGGATCACTTTGTAGTCCGTCTTTCTGTAAATGCCATTTTTCTCAGGAATGTGTAGGGTATCCAGTTAAAATGTATATCAAATACGTGGGTCTAGTCTCTGTTAGCTGTGAAAATATCAAACTTAAAATCAAAGTGAAAACATGTAATGAAATAATAAAAAAAAAAGTGAATTTATTATTACTAACTCATTAATTGCGGTTGGTGCAATAACCGTGTCTAAGGATCGAACGGCAAAGTATAGTTTATCTTTCGCAAACCCCCGACGCAAAAACGACGGGATGTTATAAGTTTGACGGGTGTGTGTGTGTGTGTGTGTTACAGCTTCCAAAAGTAAACAAAATATGACGCCAAATCGTTAGAAGTATAAGTTTTTAAGTTTAATAAGTGCAGACGGTTTTTTATATGAATTTGAAGTTATTTTCATTGCAATAGTTTAATTAATAAAATACGTTTAAGCAAATTCACTCTCGTGATTAAATCCGTATTTTTATAGTTTACTTAAAAACAATAATGGAAACGAAAAGTTACGAGTAGCCAGGAATCATTCCTGAACACGGTGAATATTCTTTAGTTAACAATCAGACGCATCACTTAATGTTCATTCTTTCACTCGGCAGTTCTGTTCCTCTATTCACAAGTGTCGGAAAGATTTCGAATCCAATTCAGACGCATTCACAAAACTACTTTCTGAATAACGTTTTTCGAATGCTTCGGATCGGGAATAATTCAAACACCTTATACTTCCAACATGACTGCACTATGGCGCAAAAAACAGTCCGAGCGAGAGGCTCCTGATGGTAGTGTGTCTTTTTCTAATGAGGTGACCAAGACTAAACAGATTGCTTGTAAAAACGATTGTGCAACGTGATACATAAAGTTACCCACCTAATTTGTTTAAGGTACTTTTTATCTTTATCTTTTATGATTTTTTAGTTTATCGTCTATTATCGTTGATGTGACAACAACCTATCACACCTTTCGATCCAATTGGTAAAAATATAGTACATATTTACCTACCTACTAACTAAGAGATTGCAATAAAATCTGATCAACAAAAAATAATAGTTACCATAAATACCATGAAGGGCTGGCAAGACGTCAGACAAGGACACACTACCAACTCGAGCTCTCGCTCAGACCGGTTTGGCTAGCTATCACTTATTATGGAAATAGCTACCTTAAACACGTGTTATAGATCTCATTTTAGCTAAACCACAATGTTGGTACATAGTCAAGTTTAACTATAAAGCCCGTCACACACGTAGCTATAGCTACGTGTGACGGGCTTAAGGTCTTTGGAATGATTTTGTCCGAATCGGATTCCAAAACATTCCGACACTTGTGAAGGGGGTACTGAAGACAAAATGAATCCAAATGCATATACATAGTGAACTAATCCAATGTTTGATTTTGTATTTTACGTAATTCACTCGCTCCGAATGAAATGAAATGTGTGAACGCACAGTGAACGGTTACTCGGTTTCTGCTATTATTGTCCTAAATAAATGAAATAAAGACAAGAACCTGCGAATTCCTAGCGGCCCAACACCATTTGAGTACAAAATTTAGAAATAGAGCGGATCTATTTAGTTTGTGTTGGGAAAACGTGGAAAGAAAGGAAAATGAACACTCACCCGAGTACAGTCTGATATAATATAAGATAATGTAATTTAAGTGTACTTAAAATTGTATTTAAAAGAAAAATAATTAATCTTTTTTTAATAATATTTTCTATTAGCTTTATATTTTGATAAGTACATAAATAATGTTAATTTATTTTGCTATTGAAATGTGATTTATAGTTTTAAGTATATAATACATTCATTTTTATAATAATTTTTTGAGCTGTTGTTTATTAAAGCCGAAAAAGAAATTGCAGTTGTTTTTTTTTTTAGTATATGTCGGCGATGAGTCAACGAGTCGAGTCGGCGTGACTTGTTGGGATTTCCCCAAAGGGTCACATTGCTACATTGGGTATGTCTTTTTGTGAATCCGCTTGTGGAAAAAACTTACAACGAATAGAATACAATAAAAACTCTTTATTATACACAAAAAATAAACACACTAACACTGACTGCTGAGCCGTTTTGCTTGTCTAGCCACGGATGCGGCTCTGCACGCTGCATGGTGTTTTCCCATACAACGAACACAACAGATGTGTTTTCCCGCACTCGCGGCAAGTTGTGTTCTCAGCACTGAAGGTGTTAAGCGTGTGATTCGTTAGGGAATAAAATCTCCACGAGCTACGCTGACTCGATAGTTGGGAACCCATCTGACTGACTAGATACTTACTATGGATGGTAAGCTGCGGTACGGCCTCAGGCATAGCAGTGAGATCTTTTTTATCCCAGCAGCGGATAAATATATCGATTTATTTTATATCAGTAGATGATTAGGGTGGGACCATGTGTACTAAATGTTCACAAAATTGTACGTTTGAGAGCAGTTCGTCAAAAGAAATTATTTTATTCCTAAAAATAATTTATCAAACGAAACTTAGCCGAAAAAATTTCATTTGTATAAAAATAATTACTTAAATTTTCATAACATGTAAACCCACATCCGTATTCATAAAATTTCATAATTTATGTATTAATTATGAATACGGATTATCATTGTTTCTTTTAGTGATTTGTGCCCTCTTGCTCTCTCTCTGAAGTTACCACAAAACCTGTCTGTCCATAATAAGAAAAATTAAAACTTTGAACAGCATAAGTGCTTAGTTCACTTTATTTAAATTGCTACTTAGAATTAACAAACATTATTAGTAATCTTCCAAATCATCTTCATTGATATCATCTATGTTAACGTCATCAGCGTAAAACCCTCCCATATCTTCATCATTACTAGCTTCGTTATATTCATCTTCACCTTTGTCAACAGCTTCACCACCATTGCCATCTTCTGCCTCGTTAGCTTCACGAATGTTATCAGTTTCATCCCCTTTACCATATTCATCGCAATTGTTATCATTATTGCCACCTTTATCGTCATTGTTATCATCATTTACTTCGCCGCTGTTAGTCCAGTCTTCTGCGTTTTCACGCCAATCGTCTGTGATCATTTCATCGTCCTTTACTTTATCTTCTAAGTTAGAAACATTGCCAACGTCATCATTATCGCTTCCTCTCACTTCGTCTATAACTTCGAAATCTCCATGCAAGAAGTCATGGTTTTCTTTGATTTCTTCAACTTTTATTTCCTCATTTTTTACATTTTGTTCGTCGTCGCCTGTAATGTCGACTGTGTAGTCGATATCTTTAGTACCGCCTACATAGATAACATCATCTGCATCTTTAGCTGTGCTATCCTCAATTTTTGTTTCAGCTTTCAGTTTCTTTTCCTCTTCATTCTGTAATTCCCAATCTTTGGCCAGTAGATTAACATTAGATTTCTCTACCATGTTAAGGATGAATTTCTTCCGCATTTCTTTCGCATGCTTCTGGTCAATTCTAGGCTTCTTAGACGCTATGTACATATGTCTGAAGGTTACCAATGAATCTGAAAGTGAAAAAGCAAAATTTCAATAAAGGCATAGATAACATAATAAAAATACGGTCACTGCTGAAAACAGAGACGTTTTGTTTTTTATAACTACGCAGGTGCGGGAAAACACACCTGTTGTATTAGCGCAGCTTACGTGCCGGCTGCTCGGCGAAACAGCACATACGTGTGTTTAACGCAGCGCTACTACAGTGCGGCTCACACAGAGAGCATGCTAGTGCTGGAAAACACGCCATGGCTGCAGATTCGTAACGGTGCCCAAATGTAAGTACCGGTTCAGCAGTCAACGTGTTAACTTAGTGTTATAATTTTAAATTTGGTTTACGGACGATATTTTAACGTGTCACCAATGTCATAACAAAACATTAATGAAATGATTGCATACTTTTATGAATAAAATTGAATAATTTTTTAATAATAAAATAATAAATCTTTGAAATTATACTAGCAGTCGGATTTTTAAAATGCAATAATAACCTGTCAAGAAGAGAAGAGAGATAGATGCGACGCAAGCGTACAGTGAGCGTAACGGGACAATGTGTCAACTTTTTAGTGCATGCAGCTGGCGTGCATCGATTTATTAGATGTTGTCACATCAAAAAAGCAGAATTCCTGCGAGAAAACTGCAACTCCGCGTGCCACAAGTAGTGTCCAAGCAATCACTTACCGCCAATCAAGACCGGAGTCATGTGCGCAAGGTGGTCCACGACGTCGTAGTTGTCGAACGAGGCGGTGTATATCTGCCACTGGGCTGCCTTCTTGAGCGACACGCAGTTGTACCTGGAGAGGAAGTTCTCGAGCGGGATGCGTTTCGGCAGCTTCGGCTTGCCGTAGATGCGGAGCAGCTTCATGCCGCTGTTGGTGACCCGACGCGACACGTGGTACATTAGCAGCTGGAAGTATTGGCATCATCGTTTTTGCATTAATCTTTCAGTCATTTACCGAGTCAGATTTATAATGTTGACGGCTTCCGTGGTGTGGTCGGTAATGAGCCGACTGCGAAACGCGAGGTCTCGGGTTCGATTCCCGCACAGGGCAAACATTTGTGTGAACTACAAGTATTTGCTCTGACTGGGTGTTTGTGTCCAGGCTCCTGGTAATACCTTAGATGGAGGGAATCTTAGGGGTCAGCATCTATGTATGAGATCGTGACGCGAAAAAATAAACGTCTGGCCGGATACATGACTACGTAGCCTACCATATGCGCCCACTGCCTAGTACGGACACACCCCGGACACTTCATACATATAAGCTGAATTGACAACTCACACATATAATATAAAGAACGTGTGTACACGCGCCAAATGCGCGTGTGTAAGTACTCAAGCATACTGGGTACGCGACCAAAACAAAAGACAAACCGCTAGTATGAAGGTTCATACGAACCGTATGAATTGGTCATCCTGTATGTAGGGCATCCTGCGTCCAATCCACCACGGAGACCTGGTCCGGATTGGCGGATCGCATTTCTCTAATAATATTCTCGGGAAATGTGGGTGGTTTTCTCACAATGTTTTTTTTTCACCCAAAAGCGACAATAAAAGTAATTTACCTTTTTGCATTGATTAACGCACTCCTCTTTGTTTTTGGGGGTGAAAAATAGTTCTTCGGTATTATTTTTCGCTTTCACGAACCCATTGTTAAACTGAAAAAGGTGAATATTATCTTGAACAGAACTTTAACATTAGAAGCATCCAATTATAAAATACTAGCTGCGCCCTGCGGTTTCATCCGCGTAAAATGTCATATTTATTTATATCTAATTAAATGCCTAAAAAAGAAATTTGAAGCTTCTAACTTAAAAAATGACGAAACTTCAATACAAACTTTCATCCCCTATTTCGAACCCTTACAATGCTTTTATCGCATTAAAAAGTACCCTATGTCCTTTCTCAGGCTCTAGACTATCTCTGTACCAAATTTCATTTCAATCGGTTCAGTAGTTGAGGCGTGAAAGAGCAACAGACAGACAGAGTTACTTTCGCATTTATAATATAAGAAAGGACTATAAAAAAAAACAGTGTGTGATTCAGACCACACGAAAGAAGTGAAAACTGCATCAAACGTATTGGCACGGCATATACCGTGTTTATGTCGATACTGGATGGGACTGACGCGTCATGCTCTCTCGTGCAAAGCTCGCCGAGCGAGTGTAGCAGTGACGCGTTGCATATCCTACTAATATTATAAATGTGTAAGTTTGTGAGAATGGATGATTGGATGATTGGATCAGGCGCATGTTTGTTACTCTATCACGCAAAAGCTGCTGAAAGGATTTGGATGAAATTTGGCACACAAATAGTTAATAAGTGATAGTGTACTTTTTATCCCGATAGTATGTTCCCGTGGGACAAAACAAGAACTACGCGGGTGAAACCGCGGGGCTCGGCTAGTATTTAAATAAATCTCTTATAGTCGACTCGAGACGACTTCACCCGAATGAGCGTTACATAACCGATCGTGACGGCTCAGCCTCATTCAATACCCACATTATAAAGCGATCGGTGCGCCTAAAGAAGTTACTCACTTCGATAATCCCGCTAGTAGATATCGCTTTAAACTGCATCCTGCAACTGTGCCCAGGTAATAAGTTTCGGGAAACAGACTCAGGCGAGGAGATCCACTCCTTTGCAGTACGCATGATGAATGTGGAGGCAAACCGCTTCGTGCATACAGATGGAATGGCCACCGTGTAACGGTGGCGCATCGCCGTGCGTCTGGTTGCCCGATGATGAAATGGGCGTATAGAACTAAATAGTGTAATTCCATCGCATGCACGTTTTTTACGTGTTGGTGTCAATATATAGCTAGCTACGCCCGGCGGTTTCACCCGAATAATTCAAGTTTTCCCGTTATAACTCTCTCAAAAGCAATATATTTTCCCCTTTTTTGCCACACTCTTCATTGATGCTCCGCTCCTATTGGTCGTAGCGTGATGTTGTATAGCCTATAACCTTCCTCGATAAATGGACTATTCAATACAAATAGAATTGTTCAATTCGAACCAGTAGTTCCTGAGATCCTAGCGGTCAAACAAACAAACAAACTCTTCAGCTTTATATATTGGTATAAATATAGATAAGCTACTTACCAGTTTCCCGATAGCACCCACCTCCTCCTCTATCGCTTCCCTGTACTCCTCGCTAACTTCGCATGTGTCTAGCGAGTTCATATCTCTCTTGTGTTTCAACTTTTCTTCTGCAATACAAGGGATCATAATGATGACGTCTTTCTTTCATGATTGGATGTCCATTATGTTACCGAGTAATGAGGCGAGCGTGTCGTTCACCAGACGGTAAGCGCCGCGCCTGCTCATAACAGTTATAGTGCCAAGCAGAACTTTGTCTAGCATTAATCCTGCCCGGCGCGCGTCACCCTGAGACATTGGTTCTAAAGTCTCATAAGCCTGGGGCTGCGAGCACCTCAATTGCTTACGACGGACAATGATTTTAAAAAACCCCGACAATATTGAAAAATAATATATTTTTATTTAAAATAGCCCTTTACGGGGAGTAAAGGGCTATTTTAAATCGGGCGTCCGTTTTCCCCCGACGCCCCCAAAACTAGGAAAAATCCGAGGAGAGCTAAAGGGATGCCAGCCTTACAAATGCCCAGTATTTGTAGTGGACATCCGCGGTCCCCGCGACTCAAGCCGCGATTCCTTGCAAGTCCCACGCAGCTTGAGTAATGAAGACGTAAGCCTGCATGCAAGACACTAGTATAAAATATGGAGTGGGCGCTTCACAAGCGTTTTCCTTCATCCTTCATTATGTAACAAATAATGAAAGGAAATACTTACGAGTGTGCAACTTCTTATCTGAAAACAGAAAAACAAATATAAATACGGCAATCTTTTTGTTCGAATAATATTATGTTCTAAAGTAACCACCCAGAACTTGCATTGCATAATCTTGCGCAGCACTGCACTACGCTCGTCACCCTGAGACATCAGCTCTAAAGTCTCACAAGCCCAGGGTAGGTCACCCGACCTACCCTGGGCCGTCGCCCAGGTGGGGCGCCGCCATGGTGGATCATGGCCTAATCTCCTCCACGAAAGTGGACGGAGACCCGTGCTCAGCAGTGGCTAGATATGATGATATAACCTGGGGACACTGTTTTAGTACATTTTCTTCATTACTCACCTCCATCCTTGTAGCTTGGTATTTTCTTCAGTCGAGGAGGAGCGACTAATTGTTTAGTAGTCTTTGCCTTAACCTGTTTTGATCCAGCTGAAATGGAATAAAACGTATCAATACCTCACACACACTTCTCAGTTTACACAGGCATGCATTTACTCCACCTACACACACGCACATTTTTACTTATTTGTACACATTAAAATTACTTAACACGTTCACTGCTGAAACCACAGACGTTGTGTTTTTATAACTTTACGCGAGTGCGGATCACATAGACGGCACGCCAGTGCTAGAAAACACACGCGGTCCGTGACGGTGCCCAAATGTAAAAACCGGTTCAGCAGTCAACGTGTTAAATGTGGTATTATTATAAATCTTGTCTAATACGTGGACGATTCCGCGCTCGTTTTTCGTCGGATGTATTGTGCTCTAATGTACTGAGATTATAAAATGTTTATTTATACTAATAATAGTTCAAAATATACATAGTAACCTATGTGTACTGGAACGTGCTGTACGTCTCACACTATATGATGTTTTTCTTTACCTAGTAGGTAAAGAAAAACTAAAACTTTCGCTTCCTCGTTCGCGCTTCATCAAGTAAATTAATTAATGTAATTGGTCTAAACCGTTTTAATTATATAAATAAATAAATAAATAATAAATAAGTGTATCACACTGTAATATTATAAAATCAAAAGTAATTAGGGTTTATAAGGCAGTGGTTATATAAGATTTCATCCCGGAAAAAATGTACATTTCCTGCGGGAAAACGGAAATTCCGCGGGTGAAACCAGGTATTATTCTATAAACTAAAAATGCGTCTACGATTGGCACCAAACAGAATAACGTGCACGAATCCCTTGGTGGCAGGACACTAGTGTCTTCCAACCACAGATAGTCAGTCGGGAAGTGAATCTGTCGTCAATTACTGCCGAGGTAACCTGGCAGTGGTCCTTGAGAGCCAGTCCTATTCTAGGCTCATGTTTACCACTTTCGACCACATAATCAAATACAAGACAATAGTTACAAAAAACGGCGAATTGTGTAGATCGATATTATCAATACGAAAAGGAGCCTGGCCGCTTCCAATACAACCAACCGTTGGCCTGAGATGTAAAGCAGTGGAATATGGCGATATAGAATGTGGATTACCCATACTTAAAACCTGTGATATTTTCTTAGAACTTTTGATTATGGAGATATATTGATATCAAGAAAGGAAAAATTTCCTGACATTGTCAAAATAAAATCGAATTTTATAGTTATGTATGTACCTTCAATCTTATAATCATGAAGTAATAAGGGAGATAAAATAGAGTCGGAAGAAATAGGTAAAATAGAGTCAGATTGAAAAAGAAAACATTGAAAATATGAAATACTTGACACTGGATGCATAAATCGTGCAAAGCCATAACTTAAAAAAAAAGAGGTTTCATCAAACTCGTTTTCTCTTGTAAATATTGACCGAAATGTAAGAAAAGATTAAGGTTTCATATATTGTCTTCTAAATGTGATTTAACTGTTGTTGCCAAAAAATAAAATAAGGAACAAAGATACAAAAAATACGCTTTATTTCTTGGTGGTGATCAAAACGCTTTACACTCAGGCCAAAATTGGGACGTCTCCTTTGGATTTAATAGGTGTTACGTAATGTCACACAGGTACCGTGTGACTTTTTCATGAGTATAGGTACAGTGTGGTATAGATCGATCTCGCATCGGCTAATCACCAGCATAATATTATTACCTCGTTCCCCAACCTGCGGGGCTATGCAGCACGGTGCGGATCAGCTCGAGTTCGTTTCATTTTGACGTTTGATTGCCACGGGACTCGTCATTTTAATACGAATGACGAGTCCCGTGGCAATTAAACGTCAAACGCGGTCCGTTGTGTTTTGAAGGGATTTATTTTCTATGACATGCACAGTCGAAAAATTTGAATGGTCTGCGGAAACATCCGATGTGGTCATGATGTCTCTTTTGCGAACCGATCCCTGAACGAGCACGCGTATGATAGGTGTCTATCGTAATGATAGCCACACGATAAGCTAGTGGGCCAACACGGTTTAACCAATTCAAAACTGTCTCTTGTGTCAAAAGCGAAGCATGGCTTCAGTGTTGTGAAGCGTGACGCGTGTGGAAAATACACGTAGCGTCAGCCACGGCCGGTAGAAAAAATTGTGATGGACGTGCTCTTATGCGGTACGGATTAGAACACCACAGCGCTTGTCTGTGCAGATCTGTTCACACCAACTATCCGCAGAAGCAAGGTCCGAGACTTATCTTACTAGCACTATGTTTTAAAAAGACAAAATAGTCCAGTCATTAACACGTTCACTGCTGAAAACACTACTGTCGTGTTTTTCATAACTTGCTACGAGTACGGCAAAACACAACTGTTGTTTGTTGTTTGGGAAAACACTATGGCGCGCGCAGAGCCGCACTCGTGGCTAGACAAGCAAAACGGCTCAGCAGTCAAAGTGTTAAATACATTTGGAAAAGCGTGTGAACCGAGCAAGCAAAATTGTTGATATCACGTGGGGGGGGAGGCTATAACATAAAAGCTGAACTTCGAAAAGACGACCAAAATTATTATTTTTTAAATAACTCCCCCATCCATCAAAAATTATGCTTGCTTGGTTCACATGCTTATCTACCCCGTTTTTCCGAAGCAATGACTGGACTAAAATCTGTTTAGACTTTTAACTCGATCAGTACTATACAGGACCCAACAATATGTCGGCAGACACATCGCCTTAACCACAGAGACGCGAGAATAATAGTTTCAATCTCGAATAAATCTCAGGAATGAGCTAAAAGGATTTTCCATTAATTAGGTTGTAATGTAGCAAAACTTTACCTGCTAGGGCTTTTTTAATGTCACTGTAGATGAGCGCGTCGTCGGACAAGGGGTACTCAGCTCGGTACTTCGCGCAGATCTGCTCCGGCGTCCCCAGGTGGACTCCGCCGGCCAGCCTGCCCATGCGGACGGTGATCAACCTCCGCAGCATTTTCTTCATGGGGTTCCGGCGCATCGCGATCTCATTTATCACTTTCAGGTTATTCGCGATCCGGGACATCATTATACCGCTGGCCCGGTCTATGATCGACTTGTAAACTTTAGTGGAAAGCACGTACTGCTCGCTGGTCGCCTTTGCTTGGGTGGGTGGTTTTTGTGTGGGTTCGGGCCGCGTCGGGTTCGCGGCCAATTTAATGGGGCGCGGCTCCGCGCCGCTCTCGCACTGCAGCTGCTGCTGGTCGTTCCACTGTCGCTTTTGAGGCATCCCGACTCTAGAGCTGTAGTCGCGGGCGGGGCCGCCGCGGTTGTTACCGAAGTTACCGCCGCGCGAAGCTTCCGCTTTTGGACCATAGTTGCCGCGAGTGTTACTGAAGTTACCGCTGCGCGAAAATTGCGCGTTTGGAGCATGGCCACCGCGTGTGTTACCGAAACTTCCGCTGCGTGAATATTGCGCGTTTGGAGCGTGGCCGCCGCGAGTGTTACCGAAATTTCTGCTGCGCGAATCTTCCGCTTTTAAACCATAGTTGCCACGAGGGTTACCGAAGTTTCCACTGCTCGAATCTTGCACGTTTGAAGCGTCGCCACCGCGGTTGTCACCGAAGTTACCGCTGCGCGAATCTTCCGCTTTTAGACCATAGTTGCCGCGAGTGTTACTGAAGTATCCACTGCTCGAATCTTGCGCGTTTGAAGCGTCGCCACCGCGGTTGTTGCCGAAGTTACCGCTGCGCGAATCTTCAGCTTTTAAACCATAGTTGCCGCGAGTGTTACTGAAGTATCCACTGCTCGAATCTTGCGCGTTTGAAGCGTCGCCACCGCGGTTGTTACCAAGGATACTGCTACGGAAATCTTGCGAATTTGGACCGTAGCCGCCGCTGGTATTACCGAAGTGATCATTGCGTGAAGCTTGTGCATTTGGAGCGTAGCCACCGCGGGTGTTGGCGAACCCTCCACCGCGCGTATTTTGCACGATTGGAGCGTGGCCACCGCGGGTGTTGGCGAACCATCCACCGCGCGGATCTTGCAGGATTGGAGCGTCGCCATCGCGGTTGTTACCGAGGATACCGCTACGGAAATCTTGTCCATTTGGACCGTAACCGCCACGGGCGGTACCAGAGTGTTCATTGCGTGAACCTTGCGCGTTGGGAACGTGGCCACCGTGGGCGCTCGCGAACCCTCCACCGCGCGTATCTTGCCCGACTGGAGCGTAGCCGCCGCGGGCGCTGCCGAAGTGGCCGCCGCGACCGCCGCGGCCGCCGCGCGCGGCCTCGCTGGCGGGAGGCGCGCGGTGGTCGCGGGCGCCGTCGGGCGGGCGCGCTCCGCGCTTCAGCGGCCTGTCGGAGCCTCGCGAGCGACTGGGGCGCTCGGTGCGAGGGCCGCGGGAGTTGTCGGGCTGTCGAGAAGGCTCGTCTTGCCGGCCCCAGGAGGGGCCCGGGCGGTCGGGGGAGGCGGAGCCACGTATGTCGTCGCGGCTGAAGCGGCCGGCGTCCCACGAGTTCTCGTCTTCCGGCCGCTGCCGGGCCGGGGACGGCGACCTACACCCGAAGCGCTCGGCCGGCTGTGCCGCTGCGAACGGTTGCTGGCTACTGTCTCCGAACTGAGACATAGGCGGCTGCACCTGATGTTCTCCGTACGCCGTGTAAGGATTCTGGACGGTCTGCAAAGAAATCCACATCTAGTAAACGTGAAAGATTATTATGATTATAATAGCCATATCGGTACAACGGTCTTGTTGCACTATGTTCGGAGTTTTGTGAGAATTGCTGAATCTTCAGGAATTCGACAAAATATGATGATACTCCATTGGCCTGAACGTGGATCAGCTCGAATGAGACACACCTGGAAAGCTATTAGAGGACATCGCCGCGGGAGCCGAGGAAGGAAACTGCGCTTTAGACAAAGTTCGTCAGCAAACCACACTCATAAAAACGTTTGAACTCACAATTATTGTAGCGCGGTGTGTACAAATATAACCAAATACTGGAACCCGCGGCAGTGGCACCTTGGAAAGCCCTAATCTTCTTAGGTTAATTTACTCGTTTGTTTATTGATTGCTCTTCTCGTCGTAGATCGAGAAACATCGCCCAAAGTTTGCCTGGCTTCCGACAGTGCATAAAACTTTTTTGACGTGTATTTACAATTTAGATATAATATGCAGAATTTGGTGTCTGTGTGTATATAAAGACACTAAAGTTCTGCCTTAACTCTTGTGTTTTTTACAGTATACGGAATCTGTTTTCCCTAAAGCCGCTACGATGCGCAAGCAAGCGATAAGTGCTATTATAGATTCGTACATCGAATAACTCCATTTCACGAATACGAAGAACTTTATGATATTGTATATTATGCTTAATGCCTTGTAGAATAAGGTATAAAATCCGACATATTATTTGCAAAAGAAATTACGCTCTGTGTAAGGCATTAAGATTTCAAATCGCAAATTAACGCTTTTCATTCTCGACTTGCAACTGGCTCCTTAGTAGTACTTTCCAGTTGAATGTAAGGGGCCTTATTAACGAAGCATCAAAATATCTAGATGTAGCGTCGGATTAAAAATGTGGGATGTTTATCATTCCTATGTACGGTCAGTTAAAAAAGTCGCTAAACATCTCTCACTTCCAATTTAGCTTTACGCACGTTAATTAAATAAAATTAGCGTACAACAGTAAATTGAAGAATAGGTCATTAGTTCAGTGACTTTTGAATGACAACGTTGTGGAGTAAACAGTAGACAGATTGATAGATCTATCTATTTCAACCCATTGTTGGGTATAGGCCTCCTCGTGTGCACGCCATTCTTTTCGGTCCTCCGAACCAAACTCAGCGATGTCGTGAGACCATCGGGCAAGATGGTCTGCCTCTTAATCTCCGACCAATTCTTGGCCACCACTCCGTCACTGCCGTAGTCCATCTGCCGTGTTCCTTCCTAGCCAAATGACCAGCCCATCCTCACTTCAACTTTGTGATCCGTTTCCCCACATCCACGACTTTCGTGCTACGTCTTATCTCGACATTGGGGATTCGGTCGACAAGCGAGCTGCCGCCGCCGAGAAGTCTTTATTGACGCTAAGATGTATAAAACAAAATAGAGAAGAATAAAAAGTAACACAACTGACAAGACACACTGCACTGGACTGTACATACTGACAAGCCATAGAACAATGCTGGAACTGTAGGAAATCATGGCAACAACACCAGCCTCGCCAGGAACGCCAGCTCTCGACGTTGATACCCGGATTCTTCAATATCCTCGTGAGCACGGTTAATGTAGCTCGACTTAATGTCGAGGGCAGTCTCAAATGATATGATATTAATCTGAACGCGAATTAGACCCGTGTTTGTAAGGTAAATATGGATCATATTGGTGTAATTCAAAATTCAAAGCTGCTAGTACATCGGCTTTGTTTTATAGGTTTGTGCTAAAACTTCGACTTCCTCTAATAGTCTCGAAAATTGTAAATACCTACCGGGTGTTGGTTGTCGAATTACGTAGCGCCTCCGTCAGTTTTCCGGCCCCCAAGGGCCTCCGACGTGGCTTAACGACGGCTATCGTTAACAACCGGGACCGACGGCTTAACGTGCCCTCCGAAGCACGGAGCGACGAGAATCCGCACGGAACTTATGATTTTAAATAATTCCTTAAGTATAATTAGTTAATTACCAACTTGACTCGGCGTCGTGCAGAGAACCACACACATCCATGACATCCACATAATATCTTTACTGACACGTGAAGTCCTTTTACCAATATCTCAGGGTGACGAGCGCCATGGAAATACTGTAACGTAAGGTACTGGCAGGCACTGCCACCACTGTAGCGCTCGCCGCCATATGGATAACCTGCACGCCTCGTTCCTCGTCGCCCTGCCTCGTTATTGCATAAATGTCCCTATTCAAATGGTTATAAAAAGGAACAAGGGAACGGTTCTTAGTTACACAGACATTGTAAAGCTGGATCCACATTTGTGACAGAGACTTCATCTGTGCCTCCGTAATGAATACCAGTGACAAAATCCGTTTACACAAGTGTTTTGTCACGAGCACAAGCTAATGACACGCAGCGATCCATTCAGGGGCCTACTGTAGTCACAGCCTTCGTATATTTTAACGTAGCAAATAAGGTGACACGGTCACGGTGACGGATGTGGACCCGTCTGGGGCGCTCTCAGACGAACCGCACGTGTACAGTTAGGGTCTCGAATGCACGGTCGCGTGAACTGCCGTGCGTGTTCCGAGGAACAGCCGCGTTCAAAGCGGATCACCTTCACGTGAACCTCTATGGATGAACCGGGACGTCGAGCGTCCAATTGCCATCAGCCCGAGGTGCGCGCGCATGCGATCCGTCTGATATCGCCCTACTGAGCCTGTGTAACCGCCGGGTCGGATGTAACTTCGAAGATCCCGCACTCAGAACCCGCTAAAGCTCGGCAAAGGGAAACCGGCTCAACCCACACTTACCAGCATCGTTCAAGAAACATACGCTTTTCAGCAATAAACACTAGTTAACAGGAACGGGATATTTACCATGCATTGTTCGTTTTGAGTTCCCGATATTTCGGCACTGTTGCAAGCGCTATGATCGCGTGTAAACTGATAATTTTCAACACTAATGTTAATGACCATGTTCCTTTGAAACCTAAATGGACATTATTGCATGTCGATATGGGAAGATCACTTTCACTAGTGACACCTTACCTGTTGTTTAGTGACACGGGTTTCCGTGATTCTTTTTATTGTTGTTCATATGGTGGATCACCTTGGAGGGAATTTCCTAAATGTAATTGACATTTTCAATGGCATAAGAATTGGATTCAGGACGGCAC
Organism: Campaea margaritaria; assembly: GCA_912999815.1. NCBI lineage: Eukaryota > Metazoa > Arthropoda > Insecta > Lepidoptera > Geometridae > Campaea > Campaea margaritaria. The sequence continues at coordinate 2,841,166 of OU538814.1, forward strand.
TTTTATATATCTGTATATGTAAATACATAAAGTGCCTTAATAAAGTCCTGCAAATGCAGGAGTTAAATTAGGGACAAGCTCGCTATGCTCTGACTAATTACATCTGCTTGCTGGACCATCAAAAGTGCACTTAGTGGAGACCTAAAAGTAAATTTGTCGTTGATCGAGGAGGCGTTCTATGATGTAAGAAAGTTTATTCTCCATATTACGAATGAGTTTGTGAACTTTTTTATGTTTTGACCTATAAACATTTTACCAATAAATTGATTCCAATGAAAGTTTATTTGTCACGTACCTCCTGAGCAGGTTGTTGTGGGTGTGTCATGAAGTTATACCTCCCAGCAGACTGCATTGATGTGGTATAACCATACCCCTGCTGCGGTTGTGGCATCTGGTACTGCTGCTGTTGAGACATAGGCGTGCGGTACGGTTGTTCCGACTCCTGAAATGATTGATATAATAAGATTAGTATCCCTGCATTGTTTTGACTCTTGAATTATTTGTGATAGACATCATCATCACCACCTATAAATGTGGAGAGCTGATGCTCACTGCTGAGCATGCTGCCACCTTAATTGTGTGCGGGGATATGGTCATGTCACCACAGAGTATAAATAGTTTTTACTTAAATTTTGGCATTTATCTGAAATCACAGAGAGATCGAAAAAAATTGATTCCTTAAAGTTGAATTTGCAAATAAATGTGAAACCTCATTTTCTTATTTGCAAAATATATTAATCATTACAATTATTATGTATTAGATACCTATTCACTTACAAGACTTCCAAGAGCAGTTTACATGGTTATGTCAATACAATTAATGTAATTAATGTAATTACAATAAAGCCATTTTAGGACGATTGTTTCAAACCATATTTTCTGCACAGCTGTGTGTGAAGACAAATTATGCCAATATAAATAAAAAACATGTATAGAAGTGAAACATGGTGTTTTTTGTCTGTTTATTACACTGAAAGCGTTACACTATTTTTTTTTACTGTGGTAGTAGATAATGGGTACTGAGACAAATTTCAAAACCTCATGTAAACACATGTATCAGCAGAGTACAGCTTGTGATGTATGAACTAAAAATCATGGGTACAAAACCTAATGTAAGTCCCACTAATACTATAAACTAGCAGTGCCCTGCCACGCTTTGCTGTGGCACATTCGCACATTCGCTGATATGTCACTGATGAAAAAAATAGATAAAAACAATCCTTAATGCGCATTATATATCATGCTAAAATTTCAGCTCGATCGGTGCAGAACTTTTCGAGTTTTTGAAGCGTACACAAACCAACATAACATTTTTATATATATAGATTAGGGCTTCGCCTCCACGGATGCGGAGGTTAATTTAGGCGAAGACAGAAGTGGCAAAAAAGATTTAAGCATGATTAATTAAAGAAATAGAATTTCAAAAGTCTTCTTTTTTTTTTTTTAAATATAGGAACATAGTTAATTTACATATACAAACTGCACTAATAATTAAAATTAAGGAGAGGCAAATTATATTTCTGGCTTTCGTCACTTTCTAATCGATTTCTTAGAGGTTTATAGATTAAACTAGCTCCACTAGATAATGATGATGACAACAAAAACTTTATGTTACCCCCACTACAGTAAACAATCTTCGTTTAGTTGGAGTTGGTTTTAAGCAAATTAACCTCAGTTACAACTCGCCAAAAAAAATTACAGAGGCGGTAGTACGAGTTCTAGTGGAAGTTATGCACTTAAGCAGGTGGAGGCGAGGTTTCATTACAACCCTATTTCCAATGTGTTTGTCCACTATTCACTATGCAAAAAAAGTTTTGAAGTACTTCTAGTCCTTTAACCATAATTATACATAGGATGCTTTTTATACCCTACAAATCATCTGTTCCTGTGGAATAATAGTCAACACAGGTGAAACAGTGAGGCGCAGCTAGTGTTATTATATTAGCTGCTTATTATTAAATATATGGTAATAAATAAAACATAATTACCTTCTTCTGTCGTTTATCTTGCACATACAGCTGTTGTCCTCTGAAGTACAGACCATTGATCTTTCTAACCAGTATTGCGGCATCTTCTTCCTCCCCGACGCCGACCGTGACCCGCATGCCACTACCTTCATTTTGCAGGTTGTCGAGGATACACTCATCGAGCCCGCATTTGGCTATGAGGAGCTCTTTCACCTCAGAGTACTGAGTCTGGGATAGGAAGAGAAGAAATTTAAGTTGAAAAACAGAGTCATCGTAGATATAATAGTGTAATGGTCACTGCATAGATCCTGATCCCTAACTAGGACTCCGCATATCACCTCCCTGATGACTACCCCCACAGGGGTTGTCCTACATAATTATAGTCATCTTCATGTACCTTGTTATTTTCTTTATGTACCTAGTGTATTCCTGAACTGGTGTACAATAATATATTTTCTATTCTATTCTATTTCTAATTAGCTCTAAGGAATTCAGATGATAACAAATGAATTGACTGTGGGAAATATATTATAGCTCACACTTCTCTCTACATGGCAGCATAAAAATTTGGTCTACGTGAGGTTTATCAAGTTGAACACCTGTTCAAAGAACTGAATTTAACAAAACAGCGTTTGCGGGTCTCAGCGCGGACAATGAAGTCATTGGTGATTTATTATGTTTACTAAACCTGCAAATACAATCTACAGCAGCCGACTACTCCATTACCTGACCACACAATGATACACGAAGTTTTTGCCACATCAGCCCACTCCCGCTTAAGTTACCGTTCAATAATTAGAAGACTAGAACCAGCCACCCACTGCTAGACCTAGTATTTCGAAAAGCTTAGCATCTTTGGGTAAAAAATTGTAATCAATCACCCACACCAACTTGACAAGAAAAATTTACTTACGCGTGCCGGTAAATTGTGAATCACCAACAGCATTTTTGTTAAAATTGCATTTGCATTCAAAATTCAATCATTAATCGAACAAAATAATTGTTATTGTAAGAATTAAGAATCTTGAGAAAATCTGATCCAAGGAATCACACCGCACAATACAAGTTAAAGTACTCGACATAGAGTAGACAGACTTTACTCTATAGTGTATGTATACTCTGTCTTTGGAATCCACAGACAGAATTAGACTGCTGAGGAAATGTATCCGCAGCAACAGGGTAAATTTTCAAGAGAGTACCACAAGTTATTACGGCTAAGATAGATAAATAAAACATGGAAAGAAAAACTTCTGCTTCGTTATGTATGACACACTTTTAAACATATAAGAATAAATTATATAAAATCAAATTCTTGTTTATTATGCTGGGTACAGACCAAGCGAACATAAGGGAGCGAATGCCTCAGAACGATCCAAAAACTAGTGTGGACGTCCTGGCGAGAGCGAGCGAACCCAAACGGTGGCTTTCGCTAGCCCTGGCTTGCCTTCGGCCGTGCTCCTGCTGGGTACAGACCAAGCGAGCACGCGCGAGTGAATGCCACCGAGCGAATACAAAATACTGGTGTGGACGTCCTGGCGAAAGCGAGCGAAACCAAACGGTGGCTTCCGCTAGCCCTCGCTTGCCTGCGGCCGTGCTCCGACCGGTTGTCGGTACATCAAAGAAAAATGGAACGTACGAACGAGCGCGGTGTGTACGGACAGGCGAATGCTCATTCTGTCGCGACGGTTGCACTGAACGGACGTGTCGTGTTCACAATAATTTTGATTTTTATACTACGATCGCGATGGAATGGCCTAACTCAAAACTGCTGATGCTCATAAATGATAGATGCTGATGTATAAAAGCAGAAACCTAGGTTACAGGGCCTAGTCAGTGGGATATAATATAATAATTACGAGAGCAACTTGAAAATACGCTTTTTTGTTTGTTGAGATATCTTAATGATTTTGGTGTCAAATCAAAGGACTAGGTCTAAAACCATTTTATCCATTTGAATCATGTATATCGGTACACGCGTTTAGGAGATACTTAAGGATTAATTTGGAGGAAATATAAATCACCAGATTTTTTTATGTTATTGTTTTACGAACTTTTTAATAATAATTAGTACCTATCTAGCATGTATGGCTCTACTATCCATAGCATCTAGGTAACCTAAATATTAAAAGTTTGTTTTCATTTGTTAATTACAAATGACTAGTAGCAGCTAGTGATGTGAAAAAACAACCAGTCGTTATTCAAATAAAGCATTACTATCAATTTTTCAAAACGATATCTTTCACTTTTTCACTCACTTGTTAATGTACGAAACGGAACCATAGTTGTTATCAAACATTTGTGTGTTATATTTGCTGACGATGCAACTATTTACATGAGTAAATTAAACCTAAGTCCGAATGAGTTTGAAATAGAAATTAACAAATCTATCGAAGCAGTTGTGAGCTGGTTAGAAAATTTAAATCTAAATGTAAATGTTGATAAAACGAAATTAATAGAATTTAGAAATTATAGACAAAAATCATTACCGTTAAATGTTCTTGTTAAAAAAACAAAAGTCGATATTGTTACAGAAACCAATTTTATTGGAGTTACTATAGACACAAATTAAATTGGAAATCTCACATTTCTAAATTTAACACAAAACTTTCTCAATACATATATGCTGTTTCAATACTAAAAAACGTATCATCAAAAAAAATTGCTATAAACACGTATTATGATTACGTTTATCCTCTTTTAAGCTATGGGATTATATTTTGGGGTAATTCTGTAGAAGTAGAAACTACTTTTCTACTTCAAAAAAGATGTCTAAGATGTATATTTAATTTAAATAATACTGAAACACTTCGTAATGTTTTCATAGAGAATAACTTCCTTACACTTACTTGTATTTATATCTATCAAATTAGTATATTTGTCGAAAGCAATTACGAGTACTTTTATAAAACAAAATCCAACCGATCCGAAATTCTAAGGACCAAATACAAGCATAATATTTAAATACTTCAGGCCAATAACACGTTGTATCATAAGAGCTCTTACTTCACAGCTATTAAAGTTCATAACAATCTACCTCTTGACGTTAAGATGCAAAGTGGACCAGATTTCAACAAAAAGTTAAAATTTTGGTTGCTAACGCAAAGTTTTTATAATTTAAAAGAATACTTTTCTATATAATAACTACTTTTTTAAATTCCTAACAATTTATTTAAAATATGGTTAATTGTTTTGTTTTCCAATTTTATCTAGTGTATAAGTAAGTTAATTATTGTGCGCCCGAAATGGGCAAATTGTTGAAACTTCTTATTGTAATAACAACAGCATAATGTACACAATTTATACAATAAAAATATTCTGATTCTGATTCTGATATCACAACGCTATAATAAATCTCAGTTTACTATAAACTCTATGGAATGGCCTAACTCAAAACTGTAGACTCATAGAGCTGTTTAAGCAGAAATCTAGGCTGTGGCAGTGAGATATAATAATTATTATAATAGGTACCTATATAATTACGAGAGCAACCTGAAAATACGATTTTTTGTTTGTGGCGATATCTTAATGATTTTGATGTCAAATAAAAGGAATAGGTCTAAAACCATTTTATCCATTTGAATTATGTAAATCGGTCCACGCGTTTAGGAGATACATATGGATTAGTTTAAGGAAAATGTAAACCACCAGAATTTTTGATGTTTTGTTTGACGAACTTTTTGATTAGTTATTCTATTCGCATTTAGCATGTATGTTTACTATCCCTAGTATCTAGGTAGCCTAAATATAAAATTTCACTAGTTCAGTTGAATTTGACAACTGGAATAAACAGCGGTCTTGATTTGTTCTAGCAATCGCAGAAATGCAATATAAATATCATGATAGGTGTACACGAAGAAAAGTTTAATAACGTATAGTTACCGACTATAATAATCGTTTCAAATCGTTTGGTTATTAAGCCGTATGGTAACGACACATCACTAGTTCGCCGTGGTTCGCCCAACTCTGCATGCGTTCGTTTGGTGTGGACACAACAGCGAAAGTGAGCGAGTACGGTACCGATCGGTGGCCACCAATTGATGGCCATTCGTTCGCTTATGTTCGGTTGGTCTGTACCCACTGCAACGGTGTGACTAGTAGCAGCTAGTGATGTGAATCAAAAATCAGTCGTTATTCAAGTCATTACTATCTATTTTTCAAAACGATATATTTCACTTTTTCACTTGTTATGTACGAAACGAAACCATAGTTGGTATCACAACGCTATAATAAATCTCAGTTAACTATAAACTCTATGGAATGGCCTAACTCAAAACTGCTGATGGTCATAGAGCTGTATAAGCAGAAACTTAGGCTGTGGCAGTGGGATATTATAATAATTATTATAATAGTTACCTATATAATTACGAGAGCAACCTGAAAATACGATTTTTTGTTTGTGGTGATATCTTAATGATTTTGGTGTCAAATGAAAGGAATAGGTCTAAAATTATTTTATCCATTTGAATCATGTAAATCGGTCCACGCGTTTAGGAGGTACATAAGGATTAGTTTAGGGAAAATGTAAACCACCAGAATTTTTGATGTTTTTGATTGACGAACTTTTTGATTAGTTATTCTATTCGCATCTAGCATGCATGGCTCTACTATCCATAGTATCTAGGTAGCCTAAATATAAAAGGTTTGTTTTCATTTGTTAATTACAAATGACTGACTTTAATATTCATTGTGTATGTAATCAAATCAATAATTCATACGCATCAAACATAAGATAGATTACGTGGTCAAGTGCCCCTACTTGACCACGTAATCTATCTTATGTTGTCGCCCTGGTATCCCCCAAAATAATACTCCGTTTACTTGAGAAAATAATTTGTATTTTCTAATACGAAGGTTTATGAACGCACTTTACAATTATCTTGAACGCTACTTAAAACGACCTTAGGTAGGCGGGACGGCTCATTTGACGGAGCCATCTAGCGGGTGGCATGTGAACTACGATGACTAACATTGATCTCAAACAGGCATAGACGATGGATATTATACCTAGTAGCAGCTAGTGATGTGAAACAACAAGTCGTTATTCAACTAAAGCATTACTACCTAATCTATTTTTCAAAACGATAATTTTTCACTTTTGTTCACTCACTTGATATGTACCTACGATAAGAAACCATAGTTGTTGTCAGAACGCTATAATAAATCGCCGCTAACTATAAAGTATCTACTTGAAGTTGTCAACGTAGCTGGAGAAAGTGAATAAGCCAGATAGAGCGTTTTGATGCGTGCGAGTAGGAGGGCTATACTCCATAGGCTACAATAATATGTTCAGTTGAATTTGACAACTCAAATAAACAGTTGTCTTCATTTGTTCAAGCAAATTAATGCAATATATGTTAAATGTCACGACTAATTGAAAAACACGAAAGAAAGTTTTAATCCCATGTATTCGAAAAGAGACATTTTGCTTCTGGATAAGTGCGAGCAAAGTGGGTCATTCCCGGGCACTTCATTTTTAGAGTTTTTTCAATAAAGAGTGGTAATAATATAAATGAATGAATCAATAAAAAGGAAATTTATTGCCAAAAAAAATAAAAATTAATTATAAATAAATATTTTATTTGCTTTTCTTTTATTTTGTTTTCTAAAATATTATTCACTTTTTTTTTATTATATATTTATATTTTTTTATTTTTTTTTCGTATGATGGTATTAAAATTTTGTTTTCTTTTTGTTACTTTTTATTAAATTAAATTAAAGTACTCAAATTTCTAAAATGCAAGAATAATTAACCTGTCAAGAAGAGAAGAGAGATAGATGCGGCACAAGCGTACAATGAGCGTAACGGGACAATGTGTCAACTTTTTCGGCTGCATACCGGCGTTCATCGATTTATTAGACGTTGTCACGTCAAAAGATTTTTTCTCGTATGATGAATATTTTCTCATAGCTTGGGATGAAAAGTATCGTGTACCACACGGTAGCAAAATTATTTAAGCTCGAGCGAAGTACTTTGACTTCTACTACTTCTACTATAGAATCCTTCGCTTCGCTCTGGATTCAAAAATCGCTCTCGCCGTAATTACATTATTTTGTTCCCTTGTGGTACAATCCACTATTATCGTATAGTTGTTACCTACTACAATAATCGCACGGTTTTGATAGTTTGGTTATTAATCCGTATGGTAACGACACATCACTAGTTCGGCGTGATTCGCCGAACTCTGCATGCGTTCGTTTGGTGTGGACACAACAGCGAAAACGAGCGTGTACTGTACCGTTCGGTGGCCACCAATTGGTGACCATTCGCTCGCTTATGTTCGGTTGGTCTGTACCCACCATGGTGTGGACACAACAGCGAAAACGAGCGTGTACTGTACCGTTCGGTGGCCACCAATTGGTGACCATTCGCTTGCTTATGTTCGGTTGGTCTGTACCCACCATTACTTTTCAACGATTATTAGCAAACATTACTTCGATAATTTTTTTATGTCTCAATATTTTTTACGTCCACTTGGGCGCTTTGGTTAATCTGTGGCACAGAACATCACATTACACAGAGGCGCATTGAAGTAAACGTACTAAGTTTGAAGCTAGTTTCACATTTGTCTGAGGTGTTGTGTCGTGATGCTCTCTGTCGTGATGGCTATTGTTTACATGTTTATGACGAGTTATGATGCATTACCGTATTGGCTCTCGGAGAGTTTACACATTCGCAATATTTTTAATTAATCATTCGATTCAGATTCAGATTATGAAGAAGATATGCAAGTTTTGGCACTAGCAACGCTTATAATAAAAGAAAGAAAGTGACGAAGATATTGGATTCATCCAATAGTAAATAGGAAAAGAGAGACTAGAGGCGAGTTTCATTGTGTCTTCAAAGAGCTTGAGAGAGATGCTGAAAATTTTCATCAGTATTTTAGAATGTCTAAGGCACAGTTTGAGAAATTTCATTTTTGTCCTCCCAAATAGCTGCTCTTATAGCTAGATCCTTATATTCTTGATTTTTTGAATCACTAATGGCCTTATATTGCCGTACGTACTCAATCAGTTCGTCGTTCATGTTTGCACGTGCGGCCCTGATGCGTCACAACACAACACAGGCACGTGCGCACTAGTCCGACCCATTGTGTCGTGTCGCAGATCGGGATCGCTTCTGTCGCGACCCAACACAACCCGTCACAACACACTGCATGGTGAATTGTGAACACTACCATATTAAATATATGAAACCGATACTTTTCTGATGCATCACGATACAACACGTCCGACAAATGTGACTGTAGTTTAGCTGCAGTCAAGTGCACTCACTCCAGTCTGTGGTTTTGTCAGTTTCTTTTGTACTTTTTTTTCTAAATAAATCATTGATTGAAGCTTTGTTTGAAGTAATAGTGTTCTGTGTGTAGATCTGTGCATATTGATTGAATTAAATGAAGAATGAAAAAACGAGGATAGGAAAGCAAAGCCAAGCGCTCTCTGAGCCAATATTTTCCTAAAATTTTCATTTTATTGTTTGTATTGCGTCGTAAAACAGTATTCTCCGCGTTTAAAATCATTTAGCATGTAACAACAATATATCACGCGAAGAAAGTTTCACTAAATCTATCAAGATGATGATAACAATACATGGGCTGCCACCCATGGTAAGTTTATTCACAAAGGTTTTTGAGTTTATTCAATAATTTTTGCTTATACCCTCTCTAATTAATTCCAGACAACTTTTCAAACCGTGAAGACATTGGTGAGGCAAGAATGTAATATAATCGACTTTATCGTGGACAATCTCGTCGACGATGGTCCCAACTCCAAGAAAGTGCGGATTGGTTTGTCCGACGATGCCGAGGGATATCTCATACTAAAATGTCTAAATGGATTCCGAATGTCTCCTACTCATATATTGAAAATCGTGCCGGTTGGAAAGGTACGTACAAGGTCTATTTGCGGCGCCCCACGGCCCTGCCGGCGGTTTCACTAGCGAACAAAAAGCATTTCATGTCCTAATCCAAGAATTAGTGTATTGAACAACATTAAAGCAGCAGTCTAAGCAGCTTAAGACTGCTTCAAAATCTGTCCAAATACATATTGGACAAAATTTTATCATCTATTATAAGGGCAACAATTGTCTTCTTTTACAGGCGTTAAACCCTCCATCACAGCAAAACTATGAACTAAGATCAGGGTTCCCAAACCAAACTAGAAATGATTACCCAAATTTGTCGAGACCTGATTACCAACAAAGTCAGTCACACAATGATTATGGAAATCGTGGGCCTCAAGGCCCTCACGGCCCTATGGATTCTAGACCACCAATGGGCAGACCCAATATCAACATGCAGAGGCAACATGTTTTGTCAGAATCGCGACAGCCGGTGTCTCATAGGCTACTGGACCATAGGGATCCTATACCTCAAGGGAGTCCAGATGCTATCGAGCCGTGGGCTAGTAATGTGAACTCATCCAATAACCCATGGGCTCAGCAAAGACAAGGCAGTCAAGTAACATCGCAGGATACCTACAGTCAAAGGCCTGTTCAACCTGGTTTTGGGCAACAGGCAAGTAAATCCATACTAGGGCATCTGATTTCTTGACCAACTTTTTATTTCTCGGGACTTCAGTATTCTTTACAAGGGATTTCTGGGAATTCTCAAACTACTGAGAAATTTCTAAAACTTGGTTTTTTATAACTAAACTAAGTAATGTGATAATTTTCTAATAAAACTTTTAATTTATAGCTTTTTCAGTAACAGGGTTGTTCATAACTAGAATATACTCCCGGACACTGGCTGTTTCTGCTCTCAGTTTGAAAAGCGAACTCAATAACTGACTACATGTTAAAAAAAATTATTGTATGTTCGAAATGGACAGGCTGGTGGACCTTTTTTAAATTTTAAGACCACAATATTCTTTTGTACCTACACAGTTTTTAACAATGAACATATTCTATTCTATTCTATTCTATTTGAAGAGCTAATAAATGATTCTTACAATTATGTAAAGTGACATTCAACACTGCGTGAATTAATCTGTATATCAGGATCTATGCTGCTCCTCTATATATATTCTATATTATAAAACTCAAACTCGAAACTCAAATCATTTATTTAAATAGGCAAAGTATTGCACTTTTACGTGTTAAAAATAATATCTTATACATAAGTATAGAAATACAAAAAAATAAGTCAAAATATTATGATCTATGAAACTAATGATTATTATCTAATTATGGTTTGAGTTAGAAAAAGGATATTTCCCTTTGAAGTGGTGACTCATGCCTGAATCTCGCACAGGAAAAGGAAAACTCCATTGACTCTACCAGTGCTTCGGAAATACGCCCGTTAAAGAAGATAGCACCAAGAAACTCTATGGGGATGTCATTTTTTTAAATTATAGTCATAATTGTTTTTTTTATAATTAACTTGTAACCTCTTGTTTGTAGCATCAGCAAAGGGCGCCAGATGCTTATGCACAGGGCAGAGGTCCGCCCGATACAGGATATGGATTCCAAGCCAAAACAAATGATTCTGCGGTACAGTTTTTTGTTATTTTATTTCTTTATGCTTTAGCATAAACATGTAAAATGTACAAGTTTATGCTAAAACGCATTTAGTGGGCATCCAATAGTAGCCAGTACCTGGACCTCAATTGTGTTAGATAATGAACCGCATTATCACTGAAGTCGCCGATTTTTATAGTTTTCCTATTAAAAAACTGTCAAAATCGGCGATTATGACAGTTTTAACACGTTCACCGCTGAAGACACTCACATCTGTTTTTATAATTTACGGCAAGCGAATACATGCCTGGCGTGCGAACCCGCACTGCTGAGTGAGTTTAGTTATGAGACAACACCAATAAACAGTAAACACTCGTGAAGATCTGCAAAAGAGCAAAAAAAAAAAAATGGTTTAGCAGTGAACGTATTAACACAGTTCAATATTTAACTGCCTGGAGGCCTAAGTATCACTATTCTTTCAATATTTTACATATATATGTATATCATTTGTAAGATATAAATATATTTATTTTACTTGGTGGGCTGCCAGGTGTTATTCTGCCTTTCCCATCTATCAAATTCTACTGCAACTTTAAAGCTGCTGCTGTGCTTTCGCAGGCTCCACAGCGGCGGAATGCGCTTCGCATGGTGGATATAGTGGATAACTCACAAACCACAGGAAGGTCGCAGGACAAACCAGTATGTAGAAACTCTCGCACTTGGCCAGTTTTTTTTCATTACACTTAAGATGTCAAGTTGCAATGTGATATTCTATTAATATGTCACATTATGTACGTTAAACTAACCACGCCATATGGTTTGGTTCGCTCTTTTCCTGCAAGCATTAAACATTTGAAGTAGTAGGAGTTAGTAGGAATCTTGGAATTCAATTTTTATCCACATCCAATTTATTACATATCTGAATCATTGAAAACTTTTAACACAAAACGCTCATTTGCTACAAGAACGTGATATCTCACCAATATATCGTTAAGTAGGTAATTTGAGATTACTTCCAATAAACTCGCAAACATTATCTTTATAATAATATTATTTAGTATAAAGTGGTACCATGATGACTTATTTCAGATGACAATAATGAAGGGAAACTTTCAGAGGCCTGCTCAATTCAACGTAGGGGGTCAGCCCCAGCACCATGATCCATTCTCGGGGCTGGGGCAGGGCCAGAATACCTCGCCTGTTTGGGAGCAACACGTAATTTTACATTTTTATTTTTATTAGTAGAAAAGGTTGTCGGAAAGGGTGATCGAACTAACAAGTCAAAACATATGAAGATAATAACTAACACTGTTTTTGTCCATACATTTTGACCATCAGTAATGCAATAATAATTGGTCCTTCCAATGACCCTGTAAAATTTTCTTTTTAAGTTACCCGAAATGAAGAATTGTTATTATTATAGGGGCCGCAATCAAAGCCGCTGCCGTACGACGACCGCCGCCACCCGCCACTAGACAAACGTCCCGTCATCCCTAAACAAATAGAACAAGACTACGACAAGCGAGGCCATTTCTCTCCCTCGAGAAATGCCAGGGCAATCTCACCCTCAAACGTAGGAAGGAACTACCAGGATCTTGGAAGACGAGTATCTCCGCAAGGAAGATTTACTGTTGGAGATCGACGTATTTCTCCTACTAGCCGCCTTGGTCTGTCTGTTAGGGAGTTTTCGCCTTCTGGGCGAAGAATTTCACCAGCTGCCAGGAGAATTTCGCCAAATGGCAGAAGAATTTCGCCAACTGGCAGAAGAGTCTCGCCAACTGGCAGGAGAGTCTCGCCAACTGGCAGAAGAGTTTCGCCATCTGCCAGAAGAGTTTCGCCAACCGGCAGGAGAGTTTCGCCGACTGACAGAAGGATTTTGCCTACTGGCATAAGAGTTTCGCCTACTGGCAGAAGAGTTTCGCCTACTGGCAGGAGAGATTCACCACCTGGCGTAAGGAACCAATCTGGTCGAAGAATTTCTCCCCCAGGCCGAAGAATCTCGCCAACTAGCAGAAAAGTGTCTCCAGGCAGAAGAATTTCGCCAGGGAGAATGGAAGAACCTCGCCGGATGTCTCCAAGTACTTTTAATTATAACGTTGAAGGTACTTACTAACAAATAACTAATTTCTACATTGATACCATAGAGACACCAGCACATTGTAGAAACTGTAATAAGAGTGGTAGTGGCCGAGCGGTAATCTGTGCCCTTAGAACCGAACGACCCCAGGTTTGAAGCTAGATCCCGCTAATAACTAATTATAATTTCATAAATTACGTGCCGGTTGCAACGTAATAATGCAACATTCTGGATGGGACTGGGAATGTTGTGGGTAGTCTTGGCGCTTATCATCTGGTGAAAAATTTGCTTGTTTTGCTACTCAGTAAAAATCTATACCTGTCTGTCTGAGACTTCTAACTAAATGCCAAAATTTAAATTATTAATGCTATATATATACAATGTCTATTAATAACTGATAGTTTTTAGAATTATTGTCTGTCGGTCTGAAAGTTTGTCTGGAATTAGCTCCGAGAGGGCTCAACTAATTTCAATGCTGTTTGGTATATAGATACCATAGGTTCTGGAATAGAATATAGGATACTTTCATCCATTAAAAATAAATGTTTCTATGGGATAGCCGCTAGTAAAAAATTAAATAGTAACAATAGATTTGTCCTATGCAGCTGACAGACGGGTGAGCCGGCGCGAGTCGCCGCGGCGCTTCTCCCCCAAGCGCGCCTCGCCGCGCCTCGCGTCGCCGCCGCCGCGCCCCATCAGGTGAGCGGCAGCTTGTTTACACACTTCGGCCGCAGACAGCAGTGGTAGACCTCTTCTCTAAAGGCCGCCTCGGGAAGCCCCACACCGCTGCCAGATATTCAACCGCCAAATAGTAGTGCAAACATTACTTTGTTCCCTTACTCTTCTGTGTACTTTTTCAAATCCAAATCAGTTTAGTTGATCATATTTGATTTATATTTATTTCTCTCTATGTATAATTATGAGACTTATCACTTGCTTTTCGGTGAAGGAAAACATCGCGACGAAACCCACATACCTACCCAAGAACTATTTCAGAGGTAGGTATGTTATCCACCAATCCGGCTGGGCCTCCGTGGTAGACTAAGGCCTAACCCTCCTCACGAAAGTGAGGGGAGGCCCGTGCTCAGCAGTGGGCCGATATAGGTTGATGATATGTTTGCCTTGTAAAAGTGCATTATTTTACCTATCTATATATATAAAAATGTTATGTTGGTTTGTGTACGCTTCGAAAACTCAAAAAGTTCTGCACCGATCGAGCTGAAATTTTAGCATGATATATAATCCGCATCAAGGATTGTTTTTATCTATTTTTTTCATCAGTGACATATCAGCGAATGTGCGAATGTGCCACAGCGAGGCGTGGCAGGGTACAGCTAGTTTGCAATAAATGATTTGAGTTTTGAGTTTTCTACTCTATCGATGGCGGTATGAGCATAAACCTCTCTCCTCAGGTACTCTCCCATCCACCTCGTCGACAAGCCGGCGGATAAACCTATGGGTGGCAAGGCTTTGAAGCCGGTTCGTCCTGCGTACGAACCCGTGAAGGTAAGTGGAATACTAATCTGAACAAACATATTTGTATAACTGTTTCTTTGACATTAGCAGGACGCCACTATAACAGAGTCAGTAAATTTAATTTAAATAAAAAATATATATATATAATTAATTGTTGCCTCGGTTAAAAATACGAAACTAAACACATCGTAATCACCGGTCCCTTGGCCGTCGTTATAACCAGATTCTACTGTATATATTAGTCTTTTTTTTTAACAAGCTTCGGCCCCAAGTTTCGTTCTGCAATTACTAATTTTATAGGGGTTATGTCCAGAATGTGCGCTGCGCAAAATGTGCATTTCAGAATTAAATTCAAGATACACAGCCCAGATATACAATCCCGTTATCCGCGACTTGGTTCAGTATGTAATTTTTTTATGTCGATATTAAAAGACCCAGACCAAATCCCGTGGCCTTTTTTTTTAATTTTATTTTTTACCTGGCGAATGCTTTACGCATACCACCAGACCCGGGTGAGGGCTGAGTGGTTATTTGGGACTCCCCTGCCAGCTAGTCTGACGGGTATACCCACTAAACCCCAGGGTGTTCCACCGGGACGCCTTTGTTGTCGAGGCTACGGGTGCGAGAGTGGACTTCCGCGGAAATCCCGTGGCCTACGCCAAAGCTTTCGAAGTGTTTCACCAATAGGTACCTACCTCACTTTCTATTCGTTGGATTTAAACGCATTACATTACTTAAGTCAAATTCTAATCTACGAAACGGTGAAAACCGCATTGCGATCGGTTCAGTGGTAGTGTGGTTCAAAAACAAGAAGACTGGTGACATTGTCCAAAATGTCACATTCTGTTCAAGAGCAATTATGTCACTTTATAAAATGCTCCATGAAGGACGATTCTGACACACCTCTTTCGCTTCTTCCCTTTTCATAAGTCTTTTCATACATTCTCGCCGATTATAGGTACTTTTAACTTGGCCTTTCTTTAGTACGTCCTTGATTTGATTGTGGTTCGTTCGCCTACGTCGACCCCTAGCGGGTGGCCCATTCATACTAGACACATAAGTCTGCTCCGTCAATCTTCCTTCATCCATCCTCTCTCTAGGTGTGTCAGGATCGTGGCGTGTGGAATGATGTGGTCTTTGCCTACCCCAACGGGAAAAAGGCGTGAATGTATGTATGTTAATGAAGAAAAATAGAATCCAGTCAGATTAATAAAGAAAGAAAGAAAGAAGGAAAGAAGATTTATTGTGTCAAATTAAGGTCAGATTGGTATTATAAAACTGCAAAGTACTATTAAGACTGTTCTTAATAAGTTGGTGGAAACAGAAGAACGTAGTGGGTACTTCGAGAATTCGACAATGCAGAGCTGAAAGAAAAGCAAAGAAACGTTGGTGATACGACCAGCGAGCCAGACTGCCGTGATACCCTCTAGGATGCTAAAGGTGGATCTGACGTTATGATAATTATAGGAATCTGACGTTATGATTATTATAGGTCTTGTACATACCCTAGAAGGTTTGTGAATGATTCAAATTAAATTTACCCGTGGCAAAACGAATTCATCATACATCAACATAATCATTCTGTCTCAAGATTGAGAAATATCCACGAAGACATACATTCGGCTGTCAGGAACGCCCTGCGAAGATGCGATACCTACTTTAGATGTCTGCCTACACTATTCAGAGAAGGAATTCAAATCTCAATGGATTGTTATTTTACGAACGAGCAAATGACGTCATTATCCTGATACTAACCACAACAACTAGAAGAAACACTTCCAAAAAAGCTTAATGATTTACGATCTATAATCGCTTGTACTGGTCAGCCAATGTCAAGCAAATAACATCTTTAAACACCAGTCCATTACCGGTCACATTAAGTAGTGCGGGTTAAAAACAACAAGAACTAGGATAAACTGTGACCGTAGTAACCGTGGCTGTGACCTGACTTGGATAGTAGATTATTCGCTTCACTCAATCATAAAATATCTGCCTTCACTTCACCAGAAGCGTCACCTAATGCCTTTTCAGGGCCCTACCAACAGCAAATGAGATTTATTTGAACCATTTCACAATAATGGTTTAAACATACAAGAAAAAGCAGAGACATTGCAATATCGCATCGACATATCATAGAGGAATCGCAGTATCGATGTGTCGAGGTGACGAGCGCAGTACAGTGCCGCGCAGGATTATGTAATGCGGGGTTCTGGGCAGGCGTGGCGCTTACCATCGGGTGAACGACTTACTCGTCTCGTCACTCAGTGAAATAAATATATATATATATATATATCAGTACAACTGCTAACTATTGCCGTGACGCGCCATCAGCCCTTAAGAGACGTGAAAGTGTCGCAAAACCAAATCCTGACGCCGATAGAATCATCTCTATAAAGCTTCTTATAAGTCTATTCTACGAGTCTGTGCCGAGTGAATGGATTATTCATGGATATCATACTTGGAAGGTTGTTTGAAATCAAGACGAGAAACAATAGAAGATAGGAGCATCAAAATAGCCCCGAAGTACTTCAGGGGAATGTGTTTGTTTTTGGCGATCCAAAAACTTAAAACTCAAAACTTCGGAATCTAGGAATTTTATCGGACACGCTTTGTTTTATCAAAATTTTTTTAAAGTACTCTAGCTGCTAGGAATGCCAAAGATTCAGGTTCGTAATATTCGTATGCGTTTTAATGATATGTTGTCAACTTTTAGAGTAACAATTAAGTTTTTTCGTTACTAACTGAAGTTAAATTAAATATGTCTCAAGTGGGGAGAAGTGTATGTTAAGAAACATCTCATAAGATTTGACTCAGTAACATATAAAGAGCCAAAGGAAAATGGACTATTTTGACTATATAAGCAGGATGCTGATCTTTTATTTGACTGGGTGGTAGTTCAGATGGAATTATCGCTCCTGAAGGTGTAGCTTCATTGCAAGAATGTTTTGTCCAGCGATCTATAATAGTATTAATAGCACTAAGAGCTCTCGGCGTGTCATCTAGAAGCATAAACCTTCACAATAGATGCTACGAATGAAGACCAGAAATATCTATAAAACTTGGCGGAAGCGGATTATGGAAAAAAAATGAAAGACACCTCGAAACTAATTTATTTTAAACATCGAGCCCTCTTGTCAAAGATATCGTATCATCAATAACAGTAATTCTATCTCAACATATAAATAAAACAGATAATTTTGAAGCCTGAACGTGAATGTTCCTTTTCGCAGCGTGGGAAGCACAAATCGCACGATCTTTCGGTGCCTCAATACGACTTACATTTATCACATCAGTGTATATTTTATAAAATATTCGTGTTTGCAAACATAATTTCACTTTACAGGGACCGAACCAAGCGTATACAGGTGGTTACCGCGGGAACGTGCACGAAAACGTCCAGTACCCGACGGGCGGGCGCCAGGAGCCGCGGATCTTGCCGTGGCAGGCCGACAAGGCCACGTACCCGGCCAACGTGAAGAAGGACGAAGCGCGGCGCGACGCGGCGAGGCGCCCGGACAAGCCGGCGGAGAAGTCCCCGCCGCGGCGCTCCCGCTCGCGCTCGCCGCCCAAGGAGCGCTACCGCCGCCACTCGCCGTCGCCGCGCTCGTCGCGCTCGCCGCGCCGCTCCTGGGCGCTCGAGAAACGGAGCAGCCCCGAGCACGCCCGCGAGCCGCCGCCGCCGCCCGTGTGGCCCGGCCAGGAACCCGAGGACAAGCCGCGCAAGCCGCGCTTCGGCGACGAGCGGCCCCAGCCGCCGCCCGTGTGGGACAGGGAGCGGAGACCGTTCGAGGAGAAGCCGAGAGTCCGGCCCGAGCCGCCGGAAGACGTGTTCCCGAGCCCCCAAGAGTTTGGTGACGAGCGCCACTACCCCGCCCGCGCCGACGGCCCCGACCGACTCGCCCGCTCCGACGGCGCCGACCGCCTCGCCCGTGACCGACCGCGCGCTGACCACCGCCGCGAAGAACGCACTGACTTCCGTGGAGAGTCGCCGATGCGCGACGACAAGGTCTTCAGCGACATAGACAAGGACTTCCAGGACATATACAAGAGAGCCGTCGAGTTCAGGAAGAAGACGGAGGAGCGGAAATCTGGGGAGAGGCGGCGCGAAGAGTACGACGAGCGGCGCCGGGAGGAGGAGCGGTACCGGCGGGAGGAGACGCCGCCTCGGCGGGAGGAGCCCGTCGAGCTGGCCAAGCCCGCCAAGGGACAGTGGAGGACGGTGGAGCCAGCCAAGCCCGCCAAGGGAGAGTGGAAGGCATTCGAGCTGGCCAAACTCGCCAAGCCCGCCAAGGGAGAGTGGAAGGCGCTCGAGATCGCCAAGCCCGACAAGGGAGAGTGGAAGACGGTCGACCGCAACCAGATCCACCTGAGCCCGGGCGTCAAGAACAAGAGGAGCAAGGCCGTGGATCACCTCGCCGACCGCCTCCTCGAGAGATTCGAAATCAAAGACGACCACTGGTTGCGAGTGTCCGAGGAGCTGAGGTACACGCTGTACAACATCTTCATCCACATGTTTGGCGACAGGGACATGTCGTTCATCGAGCTGGTCATCAAGTTCCAGACCAAATACCCAACTAAGGAGGAGGACAAGCTGATGCAGGAGGTGGTGTCGAGGCTTCCCACGCAGTACCGCAATTTGAAGCGAAAAGCGGATGGAGGTAAGGGTTTGTGCCATGTGCCTTGTCCCTTTTATTCTCATTTGTGAACGTTTCTTTTTCTTAGTCTGTTTGTAACTTCTCGATTAAGTGCTTTAATTGTAAATTCAAAGTTTTATCGTCCCTTTTATCAAATTAAATAATCACTGATGCATTCTGTGTAATTATAATATAATGTTAACTAAATTTCAAATTGGCTTTGCTAATGCTTGTGGTGGTTAACAATAAATTAACGCCATTAATATCAATCCAAAAGTCTTGAAGATCGCTCTGAGCGATAAGCCTCCATTTGTGACACTAATTGTTAAGTTGTTTTTGTTCTAGCTTTATGTTTTCCGATCTTCATAAAATTATATTAGCATTTAATACGTCGGTATGTTTGTTTTCAGATACATCGGATATCGCGGCGAAAACTTCTCGACGATCCCCCCCACGGCCCGTTAGAGAAGGTAAAATACTAATATTTATCTACTATCAAGATAATTATTACGTTGAGTTGGATTTTAATTTGTATCTTAACTCTCGCCGAGAACAAATGATCTAATTTCCTTCATAAAACTAATATTTTCCAGACATATCGCGCCCGAAACTGGCCGATGCAGTCAGTAAGTATATAACGTCTTTATAAGTTTAATCGCGTTTGGTTCCTTTTTGGTATTTTTATTGATTGTTTTCAAACTAGTTCCAGAGTGGGCCACAGGTATAGAACCTCCGAAGATGATGAGCTTGCCGCCCCCCGGTATCAACCCGTTGAACGCTCCGGTCGTTAACGTGGCTCCGGTCCCGCCGCCTATGTTTGTACCGCCTGGCGTAGAAATGCCTCAACACATTTACCATCCCGGACAACAATTCGGCGCTAACCCTATGCAACAGCACCCACAATTCAATGTCAACGCAATGCTACAGCAACAACAATTCAATGTCAACATGATGCAACAGCCACCACAGTTCAGCGGTAACCTAATGCAACATCAACCACAATTTGACGCCGATCACATGCAACAGTCGCAATACGAACCGACCGAAGGCTTTCAACAGTCATCCGGCGAGTCGCACAACCTCTATCTCTGCCAGGACGACTTCGAACCGTTCTCGGAGATGCAAGGGGAATACCTGAAAAAGTTCCTCATCTCCCAAATAGTTCGGGCCACCGAGATGTCCAACGGGTGGGCGCCCGATCTCACCCTCAAAGGTCTGCAGAACCAGTACCGTTACGAACTCTCCACCAAGGATGAGATGTCGAAAGATTGGGTCCTCAAGTTGAACTTCTCCGAGTTCCAATTCTTCAACGTCCTCGTGTACACCAAGGAGGAGCTGTGGTACGAGCGCGCCGCCATCTGGCTGCCGGGCCACTCCCGGAACCGGCTGGAGCCCTTCGAGAAGCTGAGGTTGCAGAACCGGCGCCTCGCCGACGTGGACCTGCAGATGTGGAAGTTCGTTAAGAAAGTCGTCACGGCCAAGGGCACCCGCCTCTACGTGGACATGCCGCCGTCGTCCGCGCGCGGGCTCGAGAAGCACAAGATGATGCTCAGTTACGAGCTGCAGAAAGTCAACGTGTTCTTGAAGGCCATAGCGGTCGACAAGGACGTTTTCGACGCCGGCCTAAAGGACATGTCCATTACGGACCCGTCGTTGCTCGTGACGGGTGTGCAGAACTCTCCGATGCCCACCCTCAATGCCAACTCGGAGCCGAAGCTAATCAAAATCGGCCTCAACGGTCATAAATTCTTGTCCGTCGAAACGGCTCGTAAGATAAAGGAAGTGATCGTGTACTTCCTCTTCAAATACCTTAAGCAGGACGGCACCGGCCGGACGGACTTTGTCAAGTTTGGCCTTTGCCCGCCGTCCTACCTCGGCATCGTTCCGGAGAATGAGGAGTCTAAGCGGTGGTTGTTGAGCCGCGATTTCGGCAAAATGAATCGTACCACCATTGTCGTACTCGGGGGGGAAGACGACAATAAGAAATTTTTCAAAATGTTGATTTACATACCTCACGAGAACGCAATCAACGCTCAGTTGGCGTTCGAACGCCTCAAGCAAAGCAACCAGGGTATAAAGGGCATCCATTTCAACCTGTGGAAACCTCTCGGGATCGAGCTCCAGCGAAAGAGGGTCGTGCTCGAAATTGATATAGATATGGAATCTGTCGAGACTCTCGCCAAAATGAATTACAAAATGGACTACGTAACGGATTACGGAATTGAAACCGTTGAGATAAGATCCGAGTACTCATTGACCAAACTCGAGGAGAAGATTAGAAAATGTAAGCAGGAGCAACAGGACAGTTACGACGTCGCCAACATGGACCTGGAATCGGACTCGGATAATGATTTAGCTAACTTAGTATAAGGTTTTCATATTTGCAATGGCATCCTTCACATTATAGTTATTCGTAAAATTATCGTACAGCATACACTGTTCAGTGTATTTCTTAAGTTTGCGTTGTTTTTCTTTGGTGTTTTTATTTTAAGTGTACAGGATGTCAATAAATATTATCGGTAATGTATTTTGATTTTGGTTTCCTCGTGTTTCCTTTTCACATTGCAATAAAATCAAAGAAGGTAAGACCACATTATAGGCATCAACATGTTTTCATTGTTTTATTTTGTTTACCTAGAATATCATAGAAGCTGATATAAGATTAATTTAAAATTTATAATCTTTATTTATATCTCCCAAAATATTGATGATATTTTACGTGTGTGCTTTTTAAACCATATAAAATATCTATTTTAATCCATTTCAGCTAAATTGCTTTCACAATATATTGTGTGGTCGGAAATTGTTATATTTTCTTCTGCATTTATATTTTGAAGAGTTTCAGTCAAGTTTCCAGAATTCATGGCAGGAGCGACGTTGGTATCCGGAAGTCTTCCCAGAAGCGTTCTCTTGAAGATCGTTCTTGTTATCGTTGCTGCACTCTTATTGCTGTCGAAGACTTCAAAAAAGCTATAAAACATTCGACGGACATTTTGCACCACAGGTTGGTAAAGCTAATACACTATTTTCATATTTTGCAGTATCAATGTGTCCGTTATGCGGTTGATTTGCAGTTGATCGCGGCGACGAGGTATTTCCTTTTGCAGCTTCACGAACCGTACTCTCTTGTACGGTTTTACAGCTGCAATTTTGAACTTTTTCTGCGCCTTGTATGCCGGGGAACTTCGCGGAGTCATTGGATATGGATGACGTTGGTAAGGCATAAGACGTCACGATTCAGGCTTTCAGCACACTATCGTTCCGTGAGAGCAAAATAAGGATGCGGGATGATTTACTACTAAAATGGTAATACTACAAAAGGACTTTTCTGTTCGGCGTCATCTTACGGTAAGTAGCTACCGTCATAGGCAACGGCCGACAAGGTTTGTATGTTGCTATAAGTTCTACGGGACACGTTTCAGGAATCTACTAAAGCTGAAATACTACTAGTAGTAGTTCTGCGAACAGTAAGACTTCGCGACTACAAACTTTTTTGCAAAAATCAATATTGGCCTTAGCAGGTGAGGAGGTGAAAGATTTGCCTCCGCGGATGCGGAGGTTGACGGATGCAGAGGCGGAAGTGACACGAGTATTAACAATTTCGCTGCTGAGCCGATTTTCTTGTCTAGCCACGGGTGCGGCTCTGCACACACCGTAGTGTTTTCCCATCGTACGGGAAAACACTGCAGTGTGTGCAGAGCCGCACCGCAGTACAGCAGTCAAAGTGTTAACTGAAGAGATCACCTTATCTACCCATTGCCCCCTCGTCCGTCCATTGTACTATATATTTCAATAAGTTATATTCTTGATGTAGGTACCTTGTATATCTGAACCGGTGTACAATGAAGTATATTATCTATTCTATTCACATTATGAAAATATTTTCAGGAAATCTACATTCGTCGGTTCTTGTTGATCAATGGAGACAAAATCAGCAAATATCTATATAATATACAATTTTTACTAAACATACAATTTCAGGTGTTTCTTCAAATGTTCTGATGTATCCACAGTATCATTTACATATAAGATATAATACTAAATTAAAAAAAAAAAAACATTATTATTCATTTATTGTGAAATATAAATGTAACGTTTCACATTTTCTTCTATTACAGAGAGAAAATACTATTCTTCGTCGTCGTATACTCGTGGAACCGGTGCGATGAAGCGACCGGCAGTAATGAAGCGCCCAGCAGTGGTGAAGCGACCAGCGGGACGGGAAATTGTGAAAAAACCCGTACTCTATGCTAAATCCAATCAAGACAATCAACCTTCCAAGAAAATAGCTCCGCAAAATGCTGAGACATCACGAGCAACAGAATCAACTAAAAACGCTAGCAAAGGTACAGTTTTTGTAGATAAGTAATAATCCGTAGCCGGTATAGGGGATGTAACCAAAATAATTGTCTGTTGTGTACTTAGTGTAATAAATATTGTTGTTACACTCACACATATTCACACTCGTCTATTGATCCACTCAAGTACCTACTCAGAGCTTTTCGCACATATGCAAATGCACCTTTTCACTTTATTTTCCAAGACTAGATCTTACGTCACAGGAAATTCCTAGTGCAAGTAAATGTTTTATGTTTTGTCCTTTTGTTTGCATTATTTTATAGTTATTTTGTTTGTGTGCAATAAAAAATTCTGTTATCATTAAAAATGCACACTCGCACTTAATTATCACTCGCTTTTCGGTGAAGGAAAACATCGTGAGGAAACCCACATACCTACCCGAGAATTATTTCGGAGGTAGGTATGTTATCCACCAATCCGGACTGGGCCCCCGTGGTGGATTATGACCTTATCCTCCTCACGAAAGTAAGGAGAGACCCGTGCCCAGCAGTGGGACGTTATGGGTTGATGATGAACGTATGGATCTACCCCCTTTCTCACGCATTTTACGGTCGTCGTCAGTACAACGGTTGTAATATTCCGTTTTCAATGACACTTTAAAACCTTAAGTTTTCTTTTATACCTAACCATTGCTTTATATTACCAGTGGTAGCAACGGGCACTCAAGAGGTGGAAAAGAAGAAACCTGGTGCGCCGCCGTCAGCGAAGCCGACCCTGAAAGGTCACTACGAGCTCAGCCCGCTGATGAGCAAAATGTTAGAAGCTGAACTACAAGACGTTATGAACAAGGTAACCTTGAAAGCCATTTCCAGCGAAACTACTGCGCATATGAGACTTTAGAACCGACGACTCAGGGTGACGAGCGCAGTAAAGTGCCGCACAATGTAATGAAAAGTTCTGGGTGGCACTGTAGCTGTTATGGGCAGTAGTGGCGCTAACCATCAGGTACATAGTACATACAGAATATACAGTTCCAGATCTGTTTCCCCATACCTTGACCCGAAATTCGGAGGACAGTCAATATTATCCTGTAGTGGGAGACCTCTTCTGCAAGAGACCGCCACACCTTTGCCATAGCGCTTACCATCAGGTGAACGACCGGCTTGGCTCGTCACTCATTCAAATAAAAAAAATTACACACCCAAATGACAATAGACAAATTGGTTGGTATGAACCTTCATACTAGCGGGTTGTCTTTTGTTTTGGTCGCGTAGTATCTTTGAGAATTTACACACGCATTTGGCGCGTGTGCAAACGTCATGTATCAGTGTGACATGTTATTGTTGTTTGTATGGATAGTACAGTTATATATGTATGGTGTCCGAGGTGTTACTAAGTTGTTAATATTCAGCTAATTCGCAGATATGGCAATCGCTTCCGGACGACGCACCGGACCAAGCGGACAAATTGGTAGCTAAGAGGTTTAGAAACAAGGCTGGTGAAGAGTTTCGGAACGTAAGTTTACTGATATTTGTCTGCGACTTGCGCGCTTTGCAATCCAACGACACCGGGCTTGTTCCTCGGCTTGTAGTAAGTCCAATGACTTCTAGTGAGTTATGTGCTGATTTCCTGTAAAAGTACATTGCGGACTTGTAATAGTGCATTGTTTTTGCCAACTTGCAATAAATGATTTAAGTTTTGAGTTTTCACTCCCTGTTTCGGAGGAAAAACAAAACAAACAACCGAAATTCTCTGATGCATATCTATAAAAATAAACTTTAGGCTAATTCTCGTACTCAGGAATGTCAGTTACCGCTTAACTAGCATTAAATCTTATATTTTTATTCGATTATTGGGAGTTTAATCACAAAATGATAACATACAGAAAGTCCGCTTCCTATTAAGCGGGCTAAACGGTCACGTGAAGGCCCGTAAAGAAATGTCAGATGGTCTCAAAGGAGTTCTGGCGCGAGGGCTGACCGCAAGCTACAACGTAGTCATTTGGTGGTTTAATGCTATATTTATATTTTTTTTTTCAGATCCTCGGATTAAATGTCACTGAGCGGTTATTGAATGTTCATAACACTTTGTATGTAAAGGTAAATTAATCCTTTATTTTATACTCCTGTCTAGCCGTAAAAAGTGTTATGCCGTAAATAAGAAAAAAATATAGTCTTGTTAAGGCTGACTCAATAACAATGTCCAGTTTAAACTTGTTCTCGTTCTGAATCTTCAACTTAACAGTATTCTTCTAACTGCATATATACTTTTGTGGCTTTTATTTGATATATCTTCCATTATTTCCAGATTATATTTGCGGGGAAGCCGGTGCGGGCGGATTTACAAATCTTCGTCCAGAAGTACAACATACGTGCATTCAAGCGTTTGGGAGAACGCGGCGTGACTTTCGCTGCTAAAATGCAGAACTTCCAGGACTTTGATGAGCTGTGCACGAATAAAAACTTGAGATGTGGTATGTAACCACAATTACCCAATTTAGGTTTACAGTACACAACTATTAAGTATGAAAGCTGTAGAAATTTGACATTCAAACTGACATTCAAATATAAATACAAATATAAAATAATTTATTTACATTTTTCTTCGATGTTTTACCCTTATTTCTATAAAAACTTCGTTTACCAAAAATATCTTCAATTTACAAGAATATAAAATATGCAACCAAAGTCATGTTGATTTTTCGTTTAAGGTAATGTCCGCGTAAGCGTCACACCGTGTTACCAGTTTGCGACATGCCCGCCGAATCTAAGGACCTGCTACGATACGAAAGGAAACAACAAACTAAATAAACACATTGGTAGTGCCATGACAAAGACCAAATCTGCAACGAATTCTGGACAGGAAACAATGCCAGAAGCTAAAGAAGTAATTAATGAAGACAAACCTACAACTAAAGCAGAAATTGAGACCGTTGAGCCAAAAGAATTACAACAAACCAAAGTTATTGAGAAAGACACCAGTGTTCAACAAAAAGCAGCGAAAAATAAACAAAATGCTTCCCCTAAAGTGGCAGAGGCCAAGCCAAATCTACCAGTAGATGGTAACATTGATTCAACTGAACCTAATCAAACAGAAACAGATATCAAAGCCAGTCCAAAAGTGACTCCAATTATAAACAATGTGCCAGCCACGGAAAATGAGCAAGCTGCTGCAAAAATCATGCCTGATAAATCAACCACAAATGTAACACAGAAACAAAATCCATCTAGTGTGACACTTGCCAAACCAAAGTCAGCTGTATCACCGAAGGAAAATCCAGTAACAAATGTAGCCCCCATTATTCCAATTGAGACAGCTTCGCAGACTCAAAATCTAACAGCTACAGTAACATCTGCTAACACAAACCCAGCAGCAAAAGCAACACATGCTACACTAGCAGCGCCTATTGATCAACCAATCGTTATCTCCGCTAAACCGGCAGCGACGAAAAATCAACCAAACGTAACCCCCGCTATACCTGCAGCTGCTATAAATCAACCAAACGTAACCCCCGCTATACCTGCAGCTGCTATAAATCAACCAAACGTAACCCCCGCTATACCGGCAGCGACGAATAATGAACCAAAAATAATCCCTGCTAAGCCGGCAGTGACGAATAATCAGCCAAAAATAATCCCTGCTAAGCCGGCATTGACGAATAATCAACCAAAAGTAACCCCCACTAAGCCGGCAGTGACGAATAATAAAGAAACAAAAGCGACGCCCGCTAAGCCAGCATCTCCGAGGACTGCAAATAATCCAAAAGTCGTTACGAAAACTCCTGCTAATACCAATAAAGCTCGATTCAACAAGCTAAATCCTGCTGCAAAAGTTGGTAGCCAGCCGAAACGGAAGCAAATATCGCCTAAAAAGACACACGCGAGTGATTTTGATGAGCTTGACGACCACGACATACTCGCTTTGTTATCTGAAGGAATCGTTTTGGATGAGTGCAGCGGATCTGATGAAGAGTAAACGTTGAACATATACAATTCAACTGATACTGGCACCTCGCGGCGGCAAAGAAATTTCCTGACAATGTTTGTAAATATTATGTGAGAACTTAAAGGGTCATTGTTTGGAGAATGATTGATTAATACTATTTTATACTCGATTGTCACAATAATTAATTAATATATTATAGGAAATAAAACGTAGTCAATGTTATTTTGTGAGCGAATTCGTTCTATACTAAATAAACTGGAGATTGGTGAATCAAAAACCAACACAAATCTTATATAAACTCCTAGTGCAATTGTCAAAACATGAATTCCCTACAACAAGGCTAGTTGTTATCGCAAATGAAACGCTAGACCGAGCCGCCATGGAGTTTCATCAATTTTTACACAATATAAAAACAACTAAATTAGACATTTTGCTTTTATTTACTACTGTACCACTACAATTTTTCAGTGTGCATTCTTTACTACTAGTTTTAGTACTACAAGTATGTTGAGTATTTTAGTATTGAGTATCCTTTGAATTCCTCACTATAGTGGGGTGAAACCCGTGCTCAGCATTGATGATGATGGTGATGATATTTTTATTCCTCATCGTCCTCTAGCTCGATCTGAGGAGCTGGTTTTGGTGGCTCTGGCATTTCAGTAACGTCATCCTCTACCTGAAACAAATGTGAATATTGGATTTCAAATTAGTTGTTTTGGAGAGAATTAACTGTCTGAATCTGAAGTGAGCCGCCATATTGTAGTGTACCTACAGTTATCTTAGTACACGAAATACAAATAAAATAGTATTTCTTTTTTTTGTTTTTAATATAATAACGAAACGTAGAAAGAAATATATATTTCATTACGGTAAATATTATATTATAATGTTTCAAAAGTATTAATGGCTAAAATTACAATAGTGATTGTTTACACTGTGACTGTGTAACCACACGGCAGCTGTTCATTCCGTACACGATTGAAAAACAATGCCCAAAATACGCAAGAGGTAGTAGGTATCTAAATAGTTTTAGTACTTCCATACTTAAGTTTAACCACAAGGTTGCTGTTTTAGTTATTTTCTGCATTACGCTTCTATAGGAACCGGTAATTCATATATTTTATCCTCAATAGCTCCTTACTGTGTGCTAATTAAGACCAATGTGTAATTTTTGCCCATTGCAACTTCAAAGTTATTTTTCAACATGAAAAGCGAGTAAGTAGGTACGTAGGTAGTGTTTGCTTGCGTGTGCAGTGCGTGTTTCTTAAACATAGCTAGTCAAAAAACGATTTAAGTACAGAAATTGTTCATAATCTCACTTGCCATCCAACTCTATTATTATTTACCATGTCGATAAGATTGTAGTAGGCAGGTAATGAGTTCAGTCAGTCGGTGTGTTTCATCTGAAATTCAGTAGGACGAGACAGAATGAGCTGTACTAACTTAATCGTGAAGATCTTTTTTGAAAAATAGTCTCTCTTCCCCCCCGTATCCCCCTGGAGATAGCTTGCTGAGGATTATAGCGATAAAGGGACTCGACTCATTCCACTGTGTGCAAAATATGCCTCTTCTTGGGAGCAAGTGCTTCTATTCTCAACCTCTCCGCTTCGAGCTCGTCAGCTATATTGTAAACATCTTTCGGCGTTACCTGTAAGGACATGCGGGGGCATTGGTGGAGGAAAGGGTGGGAAACGAATGACTACAGACTATGGATGTTACGGGAGTACGGAGCTTCGAGTCCGATAAGTCGGAACTTCTGATTGATATTACACCTCCGGCTCAGACTTAGCTCCGACACAAATAGGAGTTCTTGCTACTTTGGGAGTTAATTAATTTGATTTAATTTGCTAACAGTTATTGAAAAGATGATTGTTTTTTGCCTATGTCATGTAAGTTTAAAATATTATTTTATTGAATTAAACAAGCTGATTGTGTAAAGTATGGTACGTACTATTTTATTTTATCAGGCGAACATCATCTGCCACCACTTTCAATGAGGTGTCATATACGTTAAGCTAGATTCACATTATTTTGTCTGACGTGTCGTGTCGTGATGCATCAGATAGGTATCGGTTTCATACATTTACACAAGCCGTCATAACACACTGCGTCAAAGAAATGTGAACACTACCTATTATATGTATGAAACCGATACCCTTTCTGATGCATGACGACACGACACGTCAGACAAAATATGTGTCGGCGGCTTTACGTACACGCTGTGCGCACGTCACTGTCAGTTCGTATTGTAATGACGAACCCCGTGGCAATCAAACGTCAAAATGAAAAGCTCATCCGCACCGTGCTGCATAGCCCCGCAGTACGGCAGTGTGCGTCATCCGTCAATCAAATTATCAAAGTATATTCCATTGTTTATTCTGTGGTTAACGGGCAACAACAAAAAGGATAATAATAACAATAACGGTAAAATAATGACGCTATTCATGCTATCTGTCACTTCACTCAGAAAGAGTGAGTGAAGTTGAGTGACATAACTCCGACAGTGCTGCCAGTTAGCGGGTAATTTCCCGATATGGCTGTGTACGTTTTTTAAATCCATCTATTTCTGTATCATTCGTATGATTTACATGATGGTCTACGGCTAGGGTTTCGTAGTCTTTTTTGAAGTTGTTTGAGACTGTGTCATGTTAGCTTGTTTCATGTGTAAAATCTTTTAATTTTTTTAATTGAAGTAAATTTTTACGCACGCTTGACTTGGGGCGTAAGCTGGTGAATGCGTTACGGAAAATGTGATCGGGCGAGACGAACGGAGGATGAGAGGGAGATATAAGTTAGTGAAGATAGCATGAGAGAGAGTTACGTATAGTAATTTTTTTTAAATATCTTTTGTTTTTTTTTTAATAGATACTTTTATTTTACTTATATTACTTTTTTAAATAATTTTTTACTTCTAAAAAAGTTGAAGTTTTACTTCTACTATGACTGTGTCCCAGCACACATTTAGTTTTTTTTTATAGACGCGCTAAGTGCAACGCACTGCGTAAGCGTCTCGGGGCTCGGGTCACTCGCGTTTGTCAGAGGGAGTCCGTGAAATCCGTGGCCTACATAATGTAATCCGCATGACCAATTACCGTTAGTAGGTATTTAAGAGAAAAATCCATCTAACACGTATTGGGACAAGTAACGTAGCTATCTCAAACAAAGCTCACTGTAGTGGGGAATGTCCAATTTTGCATTGGCACTATTGGCAGCACTAACTCAACTCATTCAAAATTTCAAAGTATCTTGTAGTCTGTGGACGAAATGCCTTCTTTTCGTGTCAAAAAAAAATATTCTTAAGATTCGATTCGCAAGGCAAGCCGTGTGCTTTTATGAATTGTTTTTATTTAACGTAGTCGGCGTAAAATTAATCAAGAATGAGAGGTGGAAACATCAACGTTCGCAGCAACAGGCCGCGTCTCCATCATCCAAGCCAACCGCCGGCCGGGCCTGCGATGATCGGCCATTCACAAGGGCTGAAGGTAAACCACTTTCGTCGGCCATTCAATCATCATCAACCCATAACGTCCCACTGCTGAGCACGGGTCTCCCCTCACTTTCGTGAGGAGGGTTAGGCCATAAATCACCACGGCCATTCAATGACAATTTTTAATTTAAACAGACCAATTTGTTTTCTAATCTGTAAACACTATCACATTGATATTTTTTGTGGGAGATTTGATGAATTTGATGAATTACTGTTAAATAGGACATAGATATGGAGCTGGAACTTTTGAAGCGAAAGAGGGAGATAATTCAGCAGCAACAGCACATTATGTCCAATTCATACAGAGTGGTATGTTCTAAATCTAGACAATAATTATTATCAACTGTTGGAATATGCAGAGACTACATCTTTCCACATGCCACAATCCCAGTGGAAAGCAGTATACTAACTCCCATCCTCTACTGGTTTTTGGAACTCCAGACCAATAGTCTGTGTAAGGTCAATGCATGGTGGTGTCACATTATTACGCCTGGTCTCATTCACACAAAGAACATCTATCCAACATTTACTCATCATCTGGCACACCTCCTCAATTTCATCTTTCATGCCTCTTCCAACATTCATGGTAGTGTGTATAAGTGTTTTTTTTACATTTGACTGTGTGACGAGACAAGCAAGTCATTCGCCTGATGGTTAGTTCTACACCTGCCCACAACAGTTACAGTGCCACTCAGAACTTTACATTGCATAATCCTATGTGGCACTACACTGCGCTCGTCATCCTGAAACATCAGCTTTTAAGTCTCATATGCCCAGTAATTTCACTGGAAACTGCCCTTCAAACCCTAACCCAGTAATGTTTGCATATTACTACTTGGAGGATGAATATCTTGCAAAGGGGTGGTACTTCCTCAGGTGGTCTCTTGCAGAAAAGCCCTCTCACTACAAACGTTAATTAAGCCTTAGTTTAAACTTTCGACCTATTGCTTTTGGTCTATTCCCAGTACTTCTTTATTATGTTTTGAACATATTGTATTTATACACTACATTCTAATCATGTCTTGATAAACTTTTGTTAATAATAATCTGAATACTCTGCTATACTTCAACAAAGTCTAATATGCTTGCTCCAAAAATGGAGACATAAGCCATTCTTGTCAGTTATCACTACTTATCACTTTATGCAGTATACTTCTAAGAATAACTTGTTGTTTAGAATGAAAATCATAGGAGATACATTGTTGCGTTCTTTTCTACTGTGTAACTGCAAAATGTCATCCTCATGAATCAGTCCGTCTATTGGTGAAAACTGAATGAAAATTGCCACTTTGTTTTCTGAGATTACCTAGGACATACAAAAGGCTCAAACAATGATCTTTAGTTTATAATAATTACTAACAGCGCCCCGCGATTTCAACCGCGTCAAGCTTTTATCCCATAAGAACCGTTATTTTTTACAGGATAACAGTATCCTGTTCTATTCCAGGACTTAAATTATCTATTTACTGATATTCATCAAAATCTGTGAAGTAGTTTCGGCATGATGAGAGGACAAACACACTTTCGCATTTACATTATTAGTATGACAGTTTTAATTCGATATCTTGTTGCTGTTGTTTGGGTGCATTACAGGAATTCAGGTAAAATTTGATCATTAGTGAGGATTAAAGTGTCTTTATCCTTCAATATGCTACTGACCAATAAATTTATACCTGCAATGCAAATCAATCTGCCTGTAATCAATCAAACAACTATACACATTTCTCAGGCACACAGTCTTTTATCTTATTTTAATAGAATGTGGTACACTATTTACTAACACCATTATATTATATTTCAGAGTAATAATTTTGGACAGCCTCAGTTTGGTCAGTCTAGCGACAATAATTACACCGACTACATGAGACTGTACGACGACCCGCGAGAATCACAGGGCTACGGAGGAGGCACTTCCAATCGGAAGCGCCCCCACATCCCAGTTTGGGATAACGAATCGCCTCCAAAACTATTCTCTGCCCCGAGCAGGGGCGTCTGGAGGGCTTTCGGCTCCCGCCTGGGCCCTCCGGGTAACAGGCCGTACAAGCCGCGCCCTAATCTGCCCCCTCCTCCATCTCAAAACAAAAGAGAGTTCAACCCGACCAAGGTGACTAAGCCTTCGGTTGGTGCGCCACCCGCGAAACTCGCCAGCTTACAGCCGGCGGAACGCAAGAAGTTGGTCACTGAAACGTTGGCGAGTTCGGGGGCTATGGTGCGCACTCTGCCGGGCGGCTCGGACGCCTGGATCTTGCGAGTCGACTGCGAGCCGACCCGACAGATGACCGGCCGGCTAGAGCTTGCTCTTGGCGCCATAATGAAAGACCTGAAACTCGCGAACCCTTCGTATGGAGAACTCTTCAAACAGCCGCTCACGTTGCGCGTAATGAAACAGGCCGTGCGCGACCGCATCAAGACGGCTATGATCGGCGATGTGGTCCACTCCCCCGATGTTATTAAATCCAAGTATTACGATATGTTTCCGCCTGGCGATGACCATGTCGTGATGCTGGGTTTAGAGGCTCGAAAAAACTCATTTATTACCATCAAAGCAGGTAGAGATATTTAACCCACATCTCTTCAAGAACTTTGTTCTAAATTAGACTGATGTCTATATTTTATGGTATTTTTTTTTATTCCATTGAGTGACGAGACGAGCGAGTCGTTCACCTGGTAAGCGCTACGCCTGCCCATAACAGTTACAGTGCCACCCAGAACTTTGCATTGCATAATCCTGCGCGGCACTGCACGGCGCTCGTCGCCCTGAGACATCGGTTCAAAGTCAAAGAGTCTCAAAGTCAGTAATTTCACTGGAAACTGGAATGGTATTCTCTAGTCTGGTTGATTGCTCTTTTAGCCATCAGTTTGCATTGTGCAGCAAAATGGGATTGCATGTACTTCTGCAATATACCCATTGGCTCTGAATGATGCAAAAACCCCAGATGAATACCACAGGTGCACTGATAGTCTGGTCAGTAGCTTGATGCACTGTCACTGTGAGATTTGTTTTTTTAAGTTTTAATTGGATACATTATTACGTAGCGCCAGATAAAGCAAGATAATTCGAAGGCATTTCTTGCCAAGGATGCAGAGATAGATACATGACACAAAAAAGTAATGCATGTTGATTCATATTTCTTTTCTTCTTTCCGGAATGTGCTATGACATCAATGCATCAATTTTTTTTTATCATTGGAACAGTTTTTTTTTGAGGTTTGGCAAAGAGTATTTTATCAAAGGATCATTTACAAAGACATAATGTAATAGGCACAGAAACTGCAGATATGTTGCAAAATATCTACATTTCTGGTTAAATGACAATTTGCATCTAAGTATTTCCGTCTAAAATAAGGCATTTGAGCAAGAAATTATTATATTTCAAGACATGGATATTTCATTATTAAATTTTATTATCAAATGACATTTTGAATAGGAATCTGTGTTTGTAATCGAAAAAGTGACTTCTAATCAATTTTCAGAGGATGCTGAGACATATTTTAAGAAAAATATATACAAGCTTATGTCCATGAAATTAGATGAAATGATCAGTAAGGTACCTATTGACTTTCTATTCTATCTATTATGAACATTAAGGTTATAAAGTTTGTAGCAAGATCGCAATATATCATATTATTCTTTTTCTAGCTTGAGCAACAGTACATCGGCAACAGTAATGCTATCAATCCAAGAAAAGGGCAAAGAACTTATAACAAAGCACAGTCTAAAACCGAGTCTATTCCTAATGAGGCTGGGTCTAATGCAGAAGATATCCAGCTTGAAACAAAGACTGATACACCCCAGAATAAAACAGAGAGCCAGCCTAAATCAAACGAAGCTGAGCCAAATCAGGATGTAGATCAGTCTATGACGGAAGAAGCGCCTGGCCCAGAAATACAAACTAAACCTGGTGAAACAGAGCTAAAATCTGCCTCACCAACTGAACCCGTTGGAGCGGCACTAAATGAGGTTTCTGATAAAAAAACTTCAGGTGACCTTACACCACCCCCAGAACTCGTCAATACTGTACAGTACAAGGCTTTCGATAAGCTCATGACTTGTAAAATACTACATTTGTTAAAGAAATTCTCTCCGGTAAGTTTGGTTTTGTAACATGCCAGTTCTCAAAAATATAGATACCTACATAGGTATCAACAACAACAAGGTTGTTGTGTGGATTTTCATGTTTTGTAGCTAACCCCAAAATTTTATCAATGGCAGAATACCTAATAATGATTTACTCTTTTCAGACCATTTTAAACATCATGAATGTTGATGAGATGTATCAGAAGACAAAGGAAGACATAATCAATGAGACAAGACAGATGCTGGTTGGAAATAAGAAAGATGTACAGCAGCCGCCTGAAAGCCAAGCCCAAGAAGGCATGGGTTTGACGCTTGAAAAGAGTTCCTTTCACCCCCAGTATCACGTTAAGGTAAATTAAAAGCTCTCAATTATATAGCGATGGCGGCGCACGATACGCGACACAACTTTCTTACGTCATATTATATCAAAAAGTCTTTACACATTCACCAATCTATGGATTAATATGTAAAAAACGTTATAATTATTGAGCGATTCTCCCCTTAGATTCTTGGTAAACCATCACTGCCGAAGCGCAAGGCTATGGATTTATTCTTCAACGAATTCAAGCCACAGTATATCAAGAAGCACAGGACCATCAACAATTTGCTGTTTGCGGGCTTTGCGGAAAAGGAGAGCTTTGATAAAATCCTAGCTGCTAACGGAATGCTTATAGGTAAGTATAAATAAGTTGGGGCTCTAGATGACACACTATGTGGTCGTCATACTAATAGTTAGTGTTTGTGTATCTCAATAACGTTAAAATGGCTGAACAGTAAATTTAATGAAATTAGGTGGAAAAAAGAATCAATAGAATTTGCTCAATCCTTACTTAACTGAGTATCTCTATCTCAGCCTTTCGACGCGCTAAGTGGAACAAAATATCACATTATACATTTTTACAGGGGATCACACTCTCGAAATAAGGGCCGGCGAGAGGAATACCGAGTCATTAAGAAATAATCAAAGTAATGCCAACACTGATACCTCAGTTGTAGTAGTTGATAGCGAAACACCTGCCGCAAACACTGACGAACAGGGAATAGTAATCGATTCTGATCTCGATGGGCAAATATCTGACCTACTGAGTTCCATAAGGAGAACAGAACTAGACAGTTCTTCCGATGATGTCACATGGTTTGAGCCACCATCAGTTGGTGATCATAATAATGTCCAGAAAGAAAATGAAGACCAAACAGGTAAAATAGAATCAGATGCGGCTATTGAAATCGCTGAACCTCAAAAGGAGGTGAAGAATGAAGCCATGAATAATGAACTGAAAAAGAATACACCCAATAAGGTGGAAAACACGCCTGAGGTGATAATAATGGATAATGATGAGGATGAACCTGATTGTGCAGAAGTCAAAGATGGAGAAAAGATGAAAGATGAGGAAAATGATGATCCAGAAAAAAAGGATGTAGTGGCAGCTTTAAAGACAGAAGTAAAAGATGTTAAAGGAACCCCTATTAAGGCCTCGGATAAAGAAGTTAAAGGTGCAGAAAATGAAGATGCAGAGAAGAAGGATATAGTGGCAGGTTTAAAGACTGAAGTAAAAGATGTTAAAGGAACCCCTACTCGGGCCTCGGCTAGGCTGGCCACACCTGGTGGAATCAGGACTAGGCGAATGAGCAAACTTGAGTGAGTCCATATTTAATTGCCACTCTAAACCTAATATCCTATTAAGGATGTTATCATTATCGCAAAACGCGACTCTTGGACTATACTTTTTTATGAATAACTTCCATGAATTGTTTTCGTTAATGTTTTTAACGGAAATCTTATATCGACTTTTTGTTCAAATTCATATCAGATGATTTATAAGTTGATTCTAATACAATGTGATTTTAAGCTCCTAAGTAAACCTTGATTTAAATTAGATTTATTTCGGGTTTATAGAACCTCTGATTTTTTATTCTGACATGAAGAGCTGTTACTATTCAGTGAACTCTTATCTAAATAGTGGGATGAATAAATGAATGAAAAATAATCAATGTTTTATTTAGGGGAAAATTTTAAAGGAATGGGTTGGAGTAGGATATTGGGAATTTATGATGGGAAGTTGGGAAATATCTCTCAGCTCAGAAAGTGCGCTTTGGCAAAAATAGTAACTACCTAGTCCTGTGAGTATGTAATGCGAAAAGTAATTTACATTTCTACACTAGTATTAAGAGGTAAAGTTTGTTTCTGTAAATTTTTTGTAGAAGGTAATCTCTGGAGCTACCGATCCAATTCGGGAAATTCTTTTTTAGTAGTAAGCTACATTATCCCTGAGTTCCTCAAGTTATGTTTTAAGTCTGGAAAATGCCGAGTTCCTGCGGAAAACTGGAATTACGTGGGGTGCACCTATAGTTACAATTGTGTTTATAGTTATGAAAGTTTACCATGAGCTGGTTGATATAGTACTCGTAGGTGATGGTGTCGGTTACAGGGTCCAGAGCCGTCTGCATCATCTCTTCGAACTCCTCCTGCCGCATTATGTGAAAATACAATGCATATCATGGTTTTCTTGAAAACTGTTCATTAGACAAGACTGACCAGATACAAAGAGGTGTGGTCATTTTCACTTCCAGCTCACCTAGGACTATGCGAGGCAGATTGAAGATCCGCCATTTTGTTTACGCTGATCGTTTTTCAAAATGGCGAACAGATTATGGGGGAAAAGGAGCGAAGTTCGGTGCATCTTAGACTAAGTTTTATTAAATTATCTAACCTGATAAAAAGGTTCGCCTTCTTCAAGCATCAGCTGCGTGAACTTCTCCTTGGTGAGGTACCCGCGGCCATCCTTGTCGAAGTAGCGGAACGCGGCTAACAGCAACTCTGCACTTGCCGGGTAAAATCTAGAACCAATTAAATAGCTTGCATGCAGTGTTACTACACTAAAATTTACCCTGCTGCCACTATAACTTCACCCTAATATAAGGCATTGGACACTTTTTCATACACTATATGATTGCGAATGACGCTGCTGTAATAAGCGCACCATAAGGAGGGTAGAAGAAAAAGGAAGATTCTCGTGTGTATGAAAAAGTGTCCAATGCCTTAAATTAGGGTGAAGTTATAGTGGCAGCAGGGTAAATTTTAAAGTAAAGGCTAAAATTTAAGAAGGGTAGCTAAATAAAAAAAGAAAGAAAAGATTCTGCTTTTTTTGATTGCCAATTTTTTTTTGTCATCTCGATAGACCGTTTAATGTAAGAGATCGCGACCGCAAAGTACCTATAATACGAATATTTTTCACTAAACTCCTAAATTCTCACCTGTGCTCAGTGATAACTTTACACAAGTATGGCAGAAGGTTGGTAAGCGGCACATTCCCGGTGGATTCTTTGTTTTCTGTTTCATTGATCACTTCTTGGATCTCCGCTTCTGTGGGACAGCAACCTGAAACGGCGATCAACATACCTCAATAGGCTACCCGTATTTGCCCCGACCCCGACTCTTAATTTTAGCTTGAAATGAAGTATGATAGGGGGTAAAGCTAGATTAATATATTTCTGACGTGTTGTGTCGTGATGCATTAGAAAGTTATCGGTTTCATACATTTAATATGGTAGCCAATCACGCGCGGCGACTCCCTGCATGCGAACAGCTAGCAACCGTTCGTTGTGGCGTTCTATATCAGAGGTCTATGTTCAGCAGCGGACGTCTTCCGGCGCATGATGATGGTGATGATGATGAATAAATACGTATTTAATACGTGATTATATGACGTAAACCCCTCACGTGAGATTGGGTGAAAACGGGCATTATAAATAGCTTAAGTAGATACTTTCCTAGTGAACGGAGAATAGTGCCGACTTCTCTAACATCCACGACTTGTTTGCCTGAATGATCGAACACCTCGAATGCTTCTATAATTTTCTTTTCCAGATCATTGTTGGCTACAACTGCAAAATAATTTCACCAGATAGAATCATGAAGTATTAAATACTTTTGAGAATTTGTACTCCGGTATGTACTATGCTCACCTCAGATAAATTACATAATTATAGATTATTTTATGTACCTACTAACATTATGCGATAATTATAAAATAACAATTTTGGATATAATTATCGACTGTAACATAATTGTCATTTAATGTAGAGTAACGTAAATGTTTTAGGCATATTACCTCTTGGAACTTCCTCCTTTGGAGCCATTATTTATTGCTATAATTTAGTGAGATTCTACAAAATATCAATTTTGTTAAAATTACGGAGAAAATATGAAACCTATCGAACAAACATTCTTGCCCTCGCTCCGAGCAACTAAAAAATACCGCCAAAAACAAATTGTCTATGGGAAGACCGTCCAAACTTAGAACATAATGAACATAGTATTAAATCACCAGTCGATAACTCAGTGCTGCCAGCAGTCACACGTGAAAAAACTCGAAATGTATTGGTGGTTACTATTTTTCGCGGTATAGTTCTGCAGTGGGTGAAAATAGGTTATGATAATATCAAATAATATGCTAGGCACATAGCATACATACACAGCCGGCTGACCAAGGAGTAGACGTGGCAAAAATTCTTCTTTAGCGAGATTGTAACATTAGAATCTGGAACACTGCCGTGTGCCGGTTCCTAGATATGTATCTTACTATCTTTTGAACATTTGGAACACCATATTATAGAAATAAATGTATCTGTGACATGATATTCCGAAATTAATAAGTATACCTATTTATACGATTTAAGTAAACCAATCTTAGCTTTTCTCGAATAATCTCAATAATTTTCAATTTTACATAATATTATGATCTAGTGCCTACCTGCATTACATAAAAGAAATATTTACATAAGTAAAAAAATCTATTTTTTAATAATTACTTAAATAAAAAAAAATGTTAAAAAAAACTATAAAACACGCTAAAGGAAGACAAACTAAAGGGTAGAAAAATAATTAATTATATGATAAAAACGCGGGGGGTGCTTGATATCAAAGGGTAATTATAAATATAAAATTATAAGCACCCCCCGATTTTTACCATAGAATTATTGTAAAATAACTTCTCTCTCATTGGCTTGTGTTGTTTTGCAATCAAATCAATACGCGAATCGCGAGTGCAGTTCAAAGTTCAATCTGCTATGCATCTCGCTCTTACTATTAGGCAACGCTATGTTTATTTCTTTCACGCATGCGCCAGGGTTCGTGCATTGTCGGCAAACATCGGTCGGCTCGCGTTTGGTTCATTCATTCTTATAAAACAGAGTAGACTCTGTTTTATAAGAATGAATGAACGTTGATAGATCAACGTACGAGGCTCGAGATCGAGATACGAAAGAGCCGTTTGTTCGAAAAATTTGTTTCCTATCTCCTATGTCCTAAAATAATTTTATGATCTTTATACACACAGTTTTATACAATAAAATTTATTCTTATTCTTATTCTTATTCATGTTTCGGAACTTAGAGTCGTTTCTCCAAAGATCTACCCACAAAACACGTCTACCAAGGAGTACAAAGAATTTTATTTCTGTGGGCCTTTGGGTTTTTTAATCTGCATTGAATAAATTAAATGTTATGTTTTGTCTATTGCAGTATGCGTGCTATGTATGACGTCGCCATCTTGAATTAGCTTCGCGCTTTCTTGGTGAAAATTTTTAGCGAGTAATGATTGGTTTTACATAATTTGTGTTGTTTTATGTGCATTGTGTAGTACATTGTGTTAATTTTGAGGTGTTAGAACCCGAAACTTATGACGATGGATCCTGCAAAGATGAAAGTAGTCGATCTGAGATCGGAGCTTGGCGCCCTAGGGTTGGACACGAAAGGGAATAAGCCGGCTTTGGTTGAAAGATTAAAAAAAGCTTTGGAAACTAAAACTGGGCGAGGTAAATCTTTTTATTTACGTGTATATCTCTATAAACCCAATTACAAACAATCGCTCGTTGATATTTTGCATTACCAGCGTGCAACCTTGCACGTGTACTTATCGCTTTATACATTGAGCTTGTTTTGTAAGAGCTCGTTTACATGACGTCACGTTAGATATAATTATTATTGTAATGTATTACCAGGAAGATTTGACATGATACAATAATCCAGTGCTGAACTGAACTGGACGACAATTTAACATCTAAAAACTGTTGAATCGTAAACACCTAAATGACCTAACAGTATAGTAATTACTAACAATGTTCACAAACAAAAAGCTGATGTTTTTAAAAATGCCATTCAGTGAACTATTTTGATCTTGGGTTAATAACATTAGCACTACCACCAGATGTATTGGATTTTTAATTCTTATCTAGTTGAAGATACTATTTAGAACAAAATATACTCTACATGTTATTGATCACATGCTCCATAGTTGAAGGTTTTGGTGGCCGCCACCCTTTATAACAATGCTCATCATCATTTCCTTATTTAAATAAGACTGGACTGGGCAAGAGTTGTGTAGCTTTCAATGAAAATATTTTTAAAAATTTTATAAGACTGAATTTAAAAACTGGCACCGGCTCCGGCACTATCCGGAAATTATCCTATGCATTATTCCCGTTATTCTGCAGGTTCTTTAATAATGGAATTAACTTATAGATTGCTTAATCACTGATCTAGCCAGACAGACATCCACTACCCTCATAGACTAGAAACAAGTCTGATAATAATATGATATACATTTTCTTATCCCTTTATTCATGAAAAAGTCATGTTATGTAAAAAATCGTGCCCTACAATATTGTATTGAGCACTACTAAGTGACATTAATATTTTTTTTAAGTATAAAAATCATGACATGTCTCAATCACATACATATAGATCCTGACCCTTCCCTAGGATTCCCTGTATCTAGGAAAACAGGAACTACAAGGTACTTGGTGTTGGTCTATTTAACATCTTAAGCTTATATCGACTTTTGTATCTCTCCACTCTGTCACCTTGACCCCCTTTTGCCCAATGGCTTTATTTTTTTTTAAATAAATCCATGAATTTGTTCTGCCATTAGATTAAACAGATGTTTTATATTAGTTCAAGTCATGATAAATTTCTGTTTGTCATTGCTAAGAACCAATTTTAGAAATGGCAGTGATCAAAATTGTTCAAAAAGGAGCACACAAGGAGGATATCAAAAGTGTTGAACAACAGTAGTTAATCAAAATATTTTGTTTCAAGCATTATTTGCTAAGTTATTAATGTTGTTTCTGGCTGAATTTAAAACCGTATTTTGTGTAATAATTTTATTAAGGAAATTTAATTATTTCTAAGCCGTAAGAGTTTAGGTGAACCCGGCAACTTTAACATAAAATTAATATACTCTTGGTGCCTAAGTGTGTGTTTTTGCTATATTATTTTGAATTCAGTTCTGGGCGGTGTTGTGACTATTATGGGTAATCAGCTTATTTTTGTAAAAGAGTTTAAGCCATACTGTGCAAGATGTATCCATTTCCTTTTCTGTGTTCAACCCGAAACAATGACTGGCCAGGAGGTAATCACTCCTATTGAGGCAGACATTCCGTTTTGGTTGGTGCTCCATCCTAAGAAGTTCAAAATAAAATGTGTCTTATTACAGTATAGACTGAGTTGCCCTTGTTGGTTGAAGCTAAGATTGTGTTGTTCTCCACAGTTCTTCCAGACACGTCGATTCTGGACACGACGACTGAAGGCGACGATGAGCCGACGCCGCGGCGCGCCGGGCCTGCGGCGCGGACACGCCGCCGATCCTCCTCCACTAGGGTTGGTGCCACGCCTGCCAAAGTATGTTCTCTTTTTATTTTCCACAGTAATGGTGTTTATTTTATGTGTCTCATTGTCATTTTATTAGAGATTGTGTGATGGATTGCTTATGTACCTCAATTAGCCAATATTTGTATGGTACGGGATAGTAGGGATTCAGAGATGAATTATTTCACAAGTTTGTATCATTAATGGTACTGACTAATGTGACTACACCATGTCAAATATTATCGTCTGATACGTCACGAAAACAACATAATTTCAGTGCACTACAATTGTATGTGTAAGAACTAAGTATTTGCTTCAAATAAGCTAAACTAAGTTTAAATTTAAGTTATCGTGAAAATGCGCGAGGGTTATTACGTTTCTCCCCAGCAGCTTTGTCAAAAATTTCCACACTAAGTCTGTTGGAATCGTAGGTATTACGGAACACCTACAAGAAGATGGGTAAGCCACAAAGATTTGGTGTACCTACTACATTTTCACCTTGGCACTGTCCCTATACAACAGGTGTATTGTGG
Source organism: Campaea margaritaria (assembly GCA_912999815.1). Classification (NCBI taxonomy): domain Eukaryota; kingdom Metazoa; phylum Arthropoda; class Insecta; order Lepidoptera; family Geometridae; genus Campaea; species Campaea margaritaria. The sequence goes on from OU538814.1 coordinate 2,884,762, forward strand.
AATGCTGGCCTTAATTTCACCCGAAGACCTGACAATATCCGTGTATATTATCACTAAATATCCCACAGCTTCAAAGGCGAGAGTCTCCTGAGCCCATCCAAGAAATAAAGGATGAAGGCAGCGAGCGCTACTCTCCTCAACCGGACTCTGAGGAATCAAACTCCTCGCCAGATCCTGTTAAAGAAATGTCGCCCGATAGACAGGTTAAAAGAACCCCAGAGAAGACCCCTCGGCATGATATCAACAGTATTGATGATGAAGAGAAGTAAGTGTTTCTCTGTAGCTTTTTTAGTGTGTTAGGCGAAAATGGAACATATAAAATCGTCATATCCATCTGTATATCCATATTTCAGTCAAAGACAATAGGGACTACTACATAAGTGTTGGTATAGGTAAATGAAAAATACTTTTGATGGATCCTGTTGTGTACATTGTATAGGTACATGTGTGAAACTAAGGTAAGGTGATTTAGCTTGACAACCATCAAATGATACTGAGGTATGAAAAACAAATATTGTATTCAAAAGCATATTGTTAGTATGGTATTTCTAAATCACATCAGGTTTTTATTTAGATGAGTATTTGAGCTCAGAAAGTTGTTGACAATGGTGTGTGTGTGTGTGTGTGTGTGTGTGTGTGTGTGTGTGTGTGTGTGTGTGTGTGTGTGTGTGTGTGTGTGTGTGTGTGTGTGTGTGTGTGTGTGTGTGTGTGTGTGTGTGTGTGTGTGTGTGTGTGTGTGTGTGTCCCGCTACTAGTACAACTGTTTTGTCAAAAAACCTTGAATGAAATCAGAACTACTACTACAAATATAGGTTTGAAAAAGTATGTGAATAAGTTTTTGCAATGTCCACTATTTACACTGTTTGTTCCTCCGACACAAACTTTGCGGTTTTCCGTGCTAAATTTTTGTCATATCATTGGGTGTACGGAATATAATATAAAAAAATTCCTTTTTTCCAGATCGGAATCTCCTGTTGAGGTGAAAAATGATGAAGAGGAAAGTCAAGGTAAGGATCAATTCTATTACGAACTGATGTTTGCATTTATTGAATAATGTACGATAGACATTTTCAAAATGTGACTGCCAACGGACCATTCACTTGGCCCATCCAGGTTAAAAATAAAATGTTTGCAACAGTGCCGAAGGGAACCAGAATAATCATAACCAACTTTTCATGCCAACTTACAGGAGACAACTCCCATCTGATCAAAGCATCACATGTTTTTGGTTTTGTTAGGTTTATATCCTGTGTGTTTTGTTAGGGATTCTGGGATTAAATAGCATTGAATACAGGTATGTCAAATAGAAGTGTCATAACCTAGAAGGTGGGCAAGGCTGTTGTTGGAAGCCAGTAAGTTCTTAAAGTGAAAATCACTCACAACTACAATAGTTATTGTATGTGTAACATGCTTTACATTATAAAATTATCTTGTACAGTTTCTTCTGACGAGCTAACCGCCGATGTACCACCACCGAGTGAAGAAAACAAAGACTCTGATGACAACAATGTACAGGATGCTCCAATTAAGACGGAAGTGGATGAAGAAATTTCAGAACCAAAAGACAAAGAAGATGACAAAGCAGATGACAAAGTAGATGACAAAGTGGATGACAAAGTAGATGAAAAAGTAGATGACAAAGTAGATGAAAAATTAGATGACAAAGTAGATGTCAAAACAGATGACAAAGCAACAGACAAAGCAGTTGGCAAAGAAGATGACAAAAAAGATGACGACAAGGAGGTGTTACAACAAGAACAATACCGGCGTGAGGTTAGTTTATTTATTGACCAAATGAAGCGTCCAAATCAACTTGAGCATGGACAGACTTGCCAGCCTATTAGTTTTTTTTTTATCAGATACTATGTTTCATTGAAATTGCACAATTGCAAAGAAGTGTAACTCCTTGCCTGAGTCTGTGTTTCCCGAAAGTTACGACCTGGGTGTCTCTAAGTCACGAGTGAATAGGTTACTTCTAGAGAAGCTTGCACCATCATCAACCGCATCTTCGCTTATCTGGTGAGATAGTGGTCAAACGCGAACCTATTTGATATTTAAAAAAAGGAAATTCTAGTTTAGAATCCCACACAACTCTCTTTACCTTTTTACAGCAGCGGAAAGAGCTTACTGAGGAAGAGGAGTGGCAAGAGCTGAATGAACGGCTCAAGATCAGAGAACTGGAACGCATACAGCTGGATAAGATGCACGCTGAAGAAGACGCCAAGAAGCTAGAGGAGTGGGCCAAGGTATGTCTGACTTGGTACTAGTTATTGAGAGCAGAATGAGGTTTCTAAATCAGGTTTGTATGTATGTTTGTTTGCCTGACGATAACACTTGAGCCACAATACAATAACAAATAGAAAGACCAATTCATAGTACACTCTCTTAAGGGTGACGTGGGCCGCTGTCACCTGAGATTATCCTGACGCGGGCGATGGACCAACGATGGCGACGACCTTTTTTTGTGTTTTAACTTAACTTTGAAATAATTACTACATAGAAAAATAAACTAAAATATCACACAAGAAAATATAAAGGGAAACACATATTTAAAATAATCAAATATTGTCCCAACCCGGAACACATTAGTGAACCATTTTTCTACTTTTCTGAACTTTATAGTAGAATATTTTTGTCTTAGAAGAAACACCAAAGTTGTCGCTTTAAAAACAGTCGTTGGACATTTAGTTCCTCAAATAGAATTTGAATAAAATCTTGTTAAAAAGAAACGAAACTCCAAGAGCAAAAATAAATTTCAGGTATATGACCATGTTTCGTCTAATTTTTAACCATTTATCCCTCGTACTTTCAGTGGATTCATTTGAAAATGTTATTATGTCTAAAATAATAAATCTTTTAGATCAACAAATATCTAGATTATGTTTTAAACATAATGAGTGAATCGAAAGACAGCAACATCTGAATTCCGTTGTGTGACTATTTATGCGCTCACTTATCCGCGGAATAGAAAGTCACAATATGCCTGACTACATAAAGCTTAGTTTACATGACGCTTTTTACGGAAATAATATTGCATTGTTAGATCTAATTTTCCTTAATTTACTGTAGGTGTTAAGTCTTGTAAATATTCGGGTTAATTCGTATTTCATTAAGCATACGTGCTATCTATCGCGATTCCATACTCGACGCGTACCTACTTACTGATTAAGATCCCAACATTTATAATTATGCATTTTAATATTTTTTACTGAGTTTAAAAAAGGATGTGGTTCTCAAATCATTGGTATTTCTTTTTTATACTTGTTACCTCAGAACTTCGTCCTTTATAAGCCGATTTAGGATTTTTTTTATTAAAATGGACACACTTTCATATTGGCCCCTTGAAATTTTTATCAAAATTGGTTCAGTACTCGTGTTTACTGTGAACTAACAAGAAAAACAAAAAAAAACGCAGAAAGACTCAGAAAAAACAAGACAAGGCGGTATAGGGAGAAATTAAAAAAAGACCGACCGCGTGAGTATAAAGCGCTATGCCTTAGAAATTTACAAAAAATTAAATCAAAAAAGAAAAAAATATATCAGAAATGACCGTAGTAAAATTATATCAGTTGTGTGACTGTAGTCACACATATGATATAATTTTGCGACATTTTCCATTTTGTGTTAGGACTTTGTGCATTAACACACGTTTTGAGCTCAAGATATATTTTTCTTTAATTATAATGTGATTTCATAATAATTAGACAAATAAAATATAAAAATATAAGATAATTATTATTAAACAAAAAGGTTTTCGCAGATGTATACATTTTGGTGAAAATGCTCTAGAACCTTATAATTTTTGCGATAAAGAGAAAACGTATACAAAATATACATAGCGAGATTAAAACTCAATATTCTTAAAAAATGTGTCAGAACACACAGCTTTACATGGGCCGCCTTATAATTAGCATCCGAGTCGGGGTGTTGTCACAGGATATTGGGTATTGCAAAAATAGCTAACTTCTTTTTGATACACTACTAATTGCCAACTATTGTCCATCAAATATATTACATTGTTTTTGAGATTTGCTTATATAAGTACCGTAAGCTAATCAAAATGTGCCCAAACCCATCAGTCTACTGATAGTAACTGAAGATTTATGTTGTCTACCTTCCATCTCTATCATCAGATCAGCTTAATAATAATATTGTATTGTCATTGGAGCTTGAAAGGCATGTACAATTTTAACTCATTTGAACTACGGAATCTGAGTCAAAATTTACAATTATTTATCCCATATCATAAAAAAAACAACAACAAATGATTGGGCTAAAAACTCATTTCAGTAATTTTGTCTCATAACACTTTAGAGTTCCTTAATTCTAATTCAGTTATTTATCGCATCATGTATAGGCTTTTTTATGTTTATGACTTTATTCTAGAAAGAATCGTTTTGCTTATTACGACTTTTTATAGCTAATTCACGAAATCACTCTAAAATGATCGTAATCAGTATATACTTTTTTGCCCTAGAAATAAAAATTTACGGCACATAGAAAACCAAACATTATATTTTACAAAAGTAACAAATATTTTGTATTTCTTTGATATTACTTAGGTGGTCGAAGCAACGGGTCAGCAAAATGCGGGCCTTTATTTTAAACAACAAGTTTATTTATGTTGTTTATACTATGTGGCAAAGTAATGCAGCCGGCCTTCTGGGAACTTTACCCATAGGCAACAGCTTATTAGACTAGCTTTAGTGATTTTTAGCTTTGGTTTGCTTTGCTTGATTTTTTATCACTAAATAAATAAATAAATAGAAAATATGTTTATGCCATATTCATAGTAGAGGTACCTAGTTAGAAACCTTAGTAGTAGTTAGAAATCTATTGCAAAAGACTTGGTAATTATGCTCAGTCATAACTTCAACTTTTTGCCTTTCCTTGTATGGTCTAACAAAATATGTTTCACACAGGACCCTGTAAAACTTAACCGTTTGAAACGCAAGCAGGAGAAGAAAGCGAGATGGAGTAACTTTTACAAGGCCGTAGAAGTCACCAATGAAGTTCTGACTCTGCCTTCAGAGGTATGTACTGAATTGGTGGCTATTTTATAATGTAGTTTTATATTGTAAGAAGGAAGCAAATAGATTGCTGATTAATAGATAAAATTGTTCCTTCTAAATCATTGTTGAGGATTGTGAGTTCTTCCAACTACGTCCACAAGTTGTCTCCACCTGCTCCAATCTTCAGCTTTGTGGAGTGCCACGTTAAAAACTGTACTTTAGCTCTAATTTAGTTTTTTTTTTCTTTCCGTGGTTGGACAATTTAATGTCTGCCTTGTTAGCAACTACCCTCAAGTAAAGAGTTAGTTGTTAAAGACCCATGTTTAGGAATCAGTCCTCAAGAGTCAGTTTCATGCTAACATGAATTGTTCCTTTGACCTCATCACCACTTAACACCGGCAGGGCGATCGGCTAACTGACTTTTACAGTCACCAACTGTTGTACACCAGTTGGTGTATAAACCACATAAAATAAAATGTCTTGAAAATGATTGACGCATAACGCTTATATGGCATTACTCAACTTAGTTGCATAATAGTTGAAAAACGCCACTAAACAACTCTATTTTTTATCTGCAACACAACACCCATATCCCATATTTGAGTTTGAGTTTTGATTCATATCCCATTTCCAATGATAATACTAATATGGCCATTCGCAATCAATGCTAACTTTGACAGTGAAGACTAAACTGATAACCAAGTTGTGATATTACCTACTAGTAATTATTTGGTTCCTTAGGATGACTACAAGGTGCACAGAGGGAAAAAGGCATCAGCTGAGGTGAAAGCGGCCGAACCTGAGATTGACGACAGCAAGGTCACTCTCTCCTGGTGTAAGTGCAATGTTTTTATTTCTTCTAGTCATCATCATCATCAACCCATAACGTCCCACTGCTGAGCACGGGTCTCCTCCCCTCACTTTCGTCAGGAGGGTTAGGCCATAATCCACCACGGGGGCCAGATCCGGATTGGTGGATCACCTACTTCGAAATAATTCTCGGGTAGGTATGTGGGTTTCCTCACGATGTTTTCCTTCACCGAAAAGCGAGTGATAATTACGTACATTCTTCTAGTAACCAACTTTAAAACGATTCATACAACTTAAACAAAAGTTCTCGTTCAACTGCATTTTACCATACTATACTAATACCATAATTTGTTTGATATTTATTATGTAAAAAAAATATTTTCGTGTGCACTACATATCTGAAATGTCTGAACAAATAATATGGATTACATTTTTATTGGATGAGGTAGGTATGAAGAAAATATGAAATGTTAAATATGTATGGAATGGATAATGAATGGCCGAATGTTTATCAACTGACAATACTGTTTTTATTTTATTTGACTGAGTGAGGAGATGGGCAAGTCGTTCATCTGATGGTAAGCGCTACGCCTGCTTATAACAATTACAGTGCTACCTGGAACTTTGCATTGCATAATCTTGTGTGGCACTGCACTGCTCTCATCATCCTGAGACATCAGCTCAAATGTCTCATATGCCCAGTAATTTCACTGGAAACAGTGCCCTTCAAACCGGAACACTGTAATGTTACATTTGGTAGCGTGTTGTGTGCATGGTTTCAGGTATTTCATTAATTAATTGTCATACTATTGACAGATTCCAAATGACTAAGAGCCTAATGTCTAAGAGCCTAAAGACAATGTGCTTATCAGATAATGAATCACTGGAATGCCTTCTAACAAATCAACCGCAAATGAGAATAATGCTCGCACCAAAGAATAGAAATAGTAGGTTCCTCGGTACTACCAAATACACAAATACCAAAGTCACAATAATCATCGTCATCCTGAGACATGACATGACATATAGTTTTTATTTAAACTTTATATGCGACACTAAGAATCAAAAACAATAGTGGCTAAGTCAGCCGACAACATATATCGTAGAGGAGGCATAATATAAAAAAATACATTTACAGATGATAGCGACCTAAACCAGTATCTGGAGCCCGAGATGAACGGCGTGGTGCCGCTGAGCGACGGAGCGTTCGCGCACGCCTGGGCCGGCACCCGCGCCACGCACGGCGTAGCGGCTGGTCGCGTCTGTTACGAGGTATACTCGGAAAATGTTACTTGTACGCTTTGCATTCCCACGACACCAGCTTGGATCATCGGCCACGCCTACACCTACACCTACTTATTTTAAGTGCGAATATCCATCGCTCCGCGTTTTGGAGGGCACGTCGGTCCCGGTTGTTAAGGATTGTTGGTTTGTTTTGTTTTAGTTTATAAGGTTTTCTGGTTCTGTGGTGTTTCAATAAAGAATTGATCTATCTCATGATCGCATTCAAGCCATGCCCTACCTCGGCGAAGATCTGCTCACGGGAGGGTTTTAGTAGGTTCGTGTCCCACACACCCCCTCCGTCACCCCCGCGGCGGAGGGGATTGCAAACGGCATTTCCTACCATTAAAAAAAATGTTGTCGGAGGCCCTTGGGCAGCTTGACAAACTGACACCATTGGCTAACTTCATTCTACAAACAAATAAAAGTTAGTTTCTGAGTTTGTAAGAGGAAATCTATGGATGTGCTGTTCTGGTTCTAAAAACTCTTTCACCATCGGCAAGCTACACTATCCCTAGTGCTATTGGCAATTCTTTACCCCAGGATAAAGCAATGTTTCGGGGGAAATGGAACTCTGCATGCTTGATGCATCTAGTCTACCTTAGATGCAGCTAGCCCCCTGATGTATCATTAATCGAAATTGTCGCTTTTCCAGGTGAAGATTGGTTCCATGATAACAACAACCGAGAGTCAAGAAAAGGATATGATATCCAGTGGCATCAGAATGGGCTGGTCCACCATAGACTCGTCGTTACATCTTGGTAAGGCAGCATACACAAAAATCCTTTTGTACTAACTCATCGCTTTTCATTATGGTAATAGAAAAAAGAGAGTTCGCTGAGTACTTCCATCCTCAAAATAAAAGAAGACTCCTAGGGAAAATCAGTAAATGTCAAAAAATTACTTAATTACAAGTTTTTATAGTTCAAAAGTTTTATAGTATTTCTTTCATTTTATGCTATTTTTTACAGCTGACTACGATGGTACTACCCAATTGTGTTTTTTGTATAAAAAGAGTACACCAAAATGCAAACAGGTGGCATTAAAGGGTCAGCCTTGCTAAATAATAATACATTCATTATTTTTTCAAACTCTTAACAAAAATCCGAGGCTGGTCTCTCCAACCACTAGAATGGATAATAACTATTTGTAGGTGGCATAAGCCACTGACTCTGTGGCTTTGTTTGGTAGGGAACTTTCTTTGTAGTTTGGTGGTGTTAACATCAATGAATACAACCGCAAACGAAATTACTATTTAGTATTAAATGGAAACTTAGAATCTATCACCAATGAACATCTGTTTGCAGGCGAGAGCGAGCTGAGCTGGGGCTTAGACAACAACGGCCGCGTCGTCAACAACAGCGAGTTCAAGGAGTACGGCAAGCAGGTCAACGAGAAGGATGTCATTGGGGTTTACTTGGTAAGTACAGTGCCATGGATATATTATTATGTAGCAGCTGTGTCCCACGACACTATCTGACAAAATCTCACACACAACACCCACACACTACATATGTAGATCTAAAGTCTCATACACCTCCTATTTTTATATGAAAACACTGCCCCTCAAACCGGAAGGGCGTATGAGACTTTAGATCCTCAGGATGACGAGAAAGAAAGAAAACATTTATTCTGACGCAACTGCACACAACAACGAACACGTACACATCGGGAGACAAGGCAAGAAAACCAAACGCAGCACAGTGCAGTGCTGCACAAGATTATGCAATGCAAAATTCTGGTTGGCTTTATAACTGTTGTGGGCCCGCGTATCGCTTACCATCAGGTGAACGGCTTCCTCGCCTCGTTACTAAGTACGATAAAAATTTAAATCTCAAATGGTCTTAAAGGAGTTATTAGTTTCGTAGCCGTTCACTAACCGTTTAGCGCGACAAACGGACATTCTGTACCATTATTATTTTGTTCTAACTTTGCAAAACTTTGGTGATAGGTTGAGATCCCTTATCGTAACACATATATTACTCTTATCCTTTCAGGATTTGGAATCAAGCCCGTGCAAGATATTTTACACCCAAAACGGAGAAGAGCTTGGCACTGCTTTTGAATTCGACAAATCAGTGCTTGAAGACAAAGCGCTGTTCCCGCATATACTAACCAAGAACCTGTGCTACAAGGTCAACTTTGGTTACGACAGGTCAGTATCTAACATTTCAGAGCAGTGCTAGAAATTGTTTTGGTTTAAAATATCCACGGGCGAGTGGTTAGAAGAAAAGAAGAAGAATAAACATTTATTCTGACACAACTGCACACAACAGCGAACAACGTACTGACCACGTCAACGTGGTTGACCAGTGAAAGTTTTTTTTTTAATATTAAATAGGTAGCTTTCAAGCACGCGGCTCACATGACGTTCAGTGGTCACCGCCTATGGACAGAATGATGTCCATAGGCAACGCCACGGATATTGCCGGTGCGTTGTCTGAAAAGATTAAAAAAAACGTCAAGTGCGGTAAAATTCTAACACGTGACACATGGTACTTTTTTCGAGGTTTCTGCGCTCTTAATGGTCCAACGCCTCTCGAGAGAAGTCTCTTGTTCAAGAGACAGCCAAATAAAAGTGCCCCTTCATGAAGTCTGGTTAAAGTGATACGAATCGAATATATTCGAATTGTGGTAAAGTTATAAAATTGTGGGTAAAGAGTGGTATCGCTTAAACATTGCATCCTTTTCTGTTTTGGGCGACTGGAGTAAAATTGCTGTGTGCGCGTCGGCCTTTTAAATAATAATAAAATTAAGAAAATAAACTGTATTGCAATGAAAATAAATAAATGTTAAAAAAAGTGGAAAATGTATATGAAAATAAAAAAAGTTTATATCAAATAAATCGCGTTACTGAAAAACTTTTAACTTTGAATAAATGTAATGACGTGTTATGTGGGCAAACACAATCCTACACTTAAAATGATTTTGCTGATAACCTATCTTCTGTTTGGTCTGTTGGTTTATGCGTGTATCTACCAAACTAACATTCGTAGGGTCGAGTCCCACCGCCTGCTTTTCTGTTTGTACATAATTTTTCAAATTGAAGTTATGATGCGCGAGCGCAGGCAAATGATATATTTCGTATTACTCTCTTACGTTCTATAACGTGTGAGGTCGCAAGCGGAATAACATTTTGTTGGCTGGCGTGTTCTCTTCGCTACGTTAGAATTATGATTTGTTACTTATAAAACTATAACTAAAGAGGCCCGGCGGCGTCCCGCGGCTTGTGATGATGAATTTTTCCGCACTGAAACTTCTAGCTAAAGTTACCATTCAATGTCGCCACAGTTAGAGGTTTAAGTTATAAGGTTGATATTAGGAGGATGGTACATGCCAAAGGTGGTTAGGTGGTTTGTAGTAGCGACAGTAGTAGCAAAGTGACTGCGATCGCTCGCCAAATGTCACTAGAAATCATAATACAGTAACCTATCGCCCGCCCGCCTTCTGTCCGGCCTCTCACTTTGGCAATAGAAACTAGCGCCACTAGTGACAGGACAAGCTACAGATGGAAACGAATTTATTTTGCCTGTTTTAAAAATTTATTTAGAAAATAAACCGTATCATAAACAATAGTTAAACAACTGAAACCTTATCTGTTTCCGTAGGTACAACATGATAACCAAGACCAAGATCGTCCGCAACCAGATCGAGATTCCGGTCGAGCAGGTTCTAGAAGAGAAACGCGCCCGGGAAGTGGTGCTGCAGAAGCAGAAGGAAGAAGCCGAAAAGAAAGAGAAGGATAGAAAAGAACGAGAGAAGAAGGACCGAGAGGAGAAGGCCCGAAAGAAGAAAGAGGTATGTGCTTGGAGCTGGAAGCTTGGATGGAGCTTAAGTCTTTACTAACTTAGAGGTCACAATAGAGGGACTTACCTTCAATTACCTTACTTAGACAATGGCGACGTTGGTCACATTCCTAGTCATGGCACACCACGAACACTACACCAAAGCTCTTTTGACAACTCACACATTTATGACTTTTGTACACGCGCCAAATACGTATGTAAGTACGCACCCAAAACATATGGACAGGTATGAAGGTTCATACTAACTCATTGGTTTATAACATTTGGGCGTGTAACGTTGACGGCCTCCCGATTGCTCTCTGGGTGGCGGGTAAGGTGCCGGGAAGTGGGGGGTGGAGCGTTTATTCTGTTTGTAGTACTATATTTGTTGTCTGTGGTCAAGGTTCTATGAGTTACAACCATTGACTAGAAATATTGAATTTGTGTGAAACGTTCTAAAAGTACTTTTGTAGAAATATATTTGTAACTAGCTGGGTCTGCGACTTCGTTCGCCGTTATAGATATTAATATTCATATCTTCTGAACCCCACTAAATATTAAAGGAAAAGTACACGAAAATTTAAGTAAAAACCCTGTTTTAATCCCTAAAATTTTCGTTGAAATCCGTTGGGTCGTTTCGGAGCCTATTTGAGACAAACTTTCAGACAGACGGGACTAGTAAGACATTGCATAAATACCAGTTTCCAATTAAATGTTTGCTATTTTTAAATCACAGACAGTCAATTGAATTTTATTATTGGTACTAGCAACGCCCCACGGTTTCACCCGCGATTTCTATAATTGCACAGGAACCGTAAATTTTTACAGGATAAAAAGTATCCTATGTTCTATTCCAGGAACTAAAATATTTATACACTAAAACTTCATCAAAATCCGTTCGACTGTTTCCGGAGAGTACAAACACACAAACTTTTGCATTTATAATAGTAAAATAGGCTAAATGATTTTATATGTATTTTTTTACTGTTTTTGTTAGCAGGAACACGAAAGACAAGAGAAAGAGAAGAAAGAAAAGGAAGCGCAAGAGAGACGCGACAGAGGCGAAGATATGAAAGAAGAGACGGTGGCCAAAGATGATGATGCGGTCGTCATGGTCGCGGCAGAAAAAGATGCGGCTGACAAGGACAAACAGAATGAACGTCAGGTACCTAGTTTTTACTGTTTTGTCGAATAGCACTTCTCACAATTTGCTTCGAATAACATCTTATCTCAGTATACTTTGATTTCCATTAGAAAATCTTGTTCAGCATATTGCACTGCGCTCGTCACCCTGAGACATCAGATCTAAAGTCTCATATGCCCAGTAATTTCGCTAGAAACAGTGCCCTTCAAACCAGAACACGGTAATGTTTGCACGCTACAGCTTGGCGGTTGAATATCTGGCAAAGGTGTGGTTACTACTTCCCCAGGCGGACCAATTATTAAAATTTCAATAATGTGTGGAGTGGATCGTGAAGATGTTGATCCACTCTCTTCCGACCGAGCTGAGTGATCTATCTCTGGACATCTGTCTGAGTCTTCCTCGTTGGAACTTCTACATATGCGCTGGGGCCGCGCGAACGAATACCGTCTGCGTGATTAAGGATAGTTCGATGCCTGTCCACTATGAGGCAGCTTTATTCAAAATTTCCCAGTCGAGGTTGCCACAAATTTACTAACATAAAATGGTGCAAGGAAAGAAAATAAAAGAAATGTGTTTATTTGTAACAATGAAACCAAATCTTTCTAGGAAAATGGTGAGAGTGCAGAAGGAGAACTGAAGGAAGAGCCAATGGAGACCGAGCAGCCACAGGTGGAGAAGGTGACGGTGGCGGTGCCGGTGACCAACGAGGCCAAAGAAGAACAATCTGGTTAGTGTTACAGTAACAGTGTTTGAGTGTAGAAAGAGCGGTGATAGCCTAGTGGGGAGACCGTCTGCCTTCCAAGCAAGGGGTTGGAAGGTTAACATACCAATATATGTTTCTTGTTTGTTTATTGTACACGTCGTGTACGTAATTGTTACTGACTTTACGATGAAGGAAAACATTGGGAGGAAATGCCTGAAAATTGGTTCGGATTTGTGTGATTCTCCAATACATAAATTGTGGATTATGGCTTAATCTTTCTCACGAAAGTGAAATGAGAGCAGTGATTAGCAGTAAATGTCTGGTACTTCCCCCAGGAGGATTCCTGCAGACAAGTCCTGTCACTAAATTTAATATTTTTTTACCTTTTTAACACAGACACACAGACACATACATACATACATACATACATACATACATACATACATACATACATACAGTCACGCCTTTCTCCCGTTGGAATAGGCAGGGACTACATCTTTCCATCAAACAGTCAGCAGTGTTCTGGGTTGTGCTGTGACTGTTATTACTAGCATATTACTGGCAGGCGTAGCGCTTACCATCAGGTGAACGACCTGCTCGCCTCGTCACTCAGTCAAATAAAAAAGAAAAACACATAAAATAATATTACATAATATATGTTTCGGTTTTTTTTCAGCTGTTGTACCGGTGGTGACTGAAGAGCAAGTACTTGGAGGCCACATTTTGGACAAGAGGATCAAATTCGTCACCCGGTTAGTGTGCACAGACATAGTTTGAGGCTTTTTGTAGGTGTTTTTTTTTCAGGACCCGTTTATTTATGATATGGTTTATCCCATTCGATTGCTTAGGATTGTCGTTCGCTAAAGCATACAAAGCCCACTACGCTTTTCGCCATCTCGCTCTAGCAATCGATATTACCCGAGCGATAGAACGGAAAAATACGATCGCCGGCGAAAATAATCGATGGGGAAAAATAGAGTTTAATCTTAACGTAATTTCAAAATAATAGACACTTTGCCCAGCTCAATCCACTCAATACCCGCATTTTCGAGACGGCCCAAATGTATTAGACAAACCGTTTGTATGAATTAACCTTCATACTAGCGGGATGCGCAGGATTATGCAAGGCAGTGTTCTGGGTGATGCTGTGACTGTTATGGGCAGGCGTAGCGCTTACCATCAGGTGAACGACTTGCTCGTCTCGTCACACAGTCAAATTAAAAAAAAGTTTGGTTTTGGTTGCATAGTTATTTGTGTACTTACACAGGCACTTGGCCCTTGTATAAATGTCATTTATATGTGTGATTAAGACGTTCTGTGTGTTCTTCAGCTTCACGGTGGACGAGGAGCTGGACGGAGAGGAGACGCCCCTAGTGCCGGGGTACGTGCTGATAGCGCACGCAGTCCTGATCCAGGGGCCGGTGCGCCCCGCCGCCACCAGCGACTGCGAGGTACGGAGATACTAGATATCTATTGCTTCGTCCGATTTGGGCATGTAGCCCGGGTCAAGTATAAAAATATTTCAAGTTTTACGTCCAATATATTACGTATAAGTAAGTCAAAAGGTATCAGATAATTCTCAGGGATTAAGTTCCAGTCGGTGTAGACGAGCTCTAGAGTGAAGGCCGCGTTTGCGCAAACGTAGTGTAGGACGCCGCTGGCAGGCGGAGGGACGGCTGGAGACTGGGCGAGGAGCGCCGGAGCTCGGGCTCGTGGCGTTCACGAGGAGGCGTCTACTTCGAGCGATGGACGAATGTGATGATGAGATATTAGTCAGTCGCGTACTCAGTCTGCTCGAATGAAAAGAAGATGCGGCCCAAGGTGGTAATCGCGCTGGGTCTATAATATGGGCGAGGTTTCCAGAAATCCGCAGTCATCGTTTAACTTTCCTTAACCTCCCCTTTGCCATCCACCAATCGGGACCGAGCCTCCGTGGTGGATCGTGGCCTAATCCTCCGCGAAAGTGAGAGGAAACCCGTTCTCAGCAGTGGGTCGATATGGGTTGATGACGATGATGATCCTCCCCAGGTGCTGCTTATGGTCGGCATGCCGGGCTCCGGCAAGACGACGTGGGCGCGGCGCCGCGCGGCGGAGCACCCGGAGCGCCGGTACAACATCATCTCCACTGGAGCGCTCTTCGACAGGATGAAGGTAAGCGCCGCACCGCCCGAGATCGGACTAGGTTTATGGTCCCTCTATACATTCGTCGATCACGGACGAATACAAGCCAGCGCGTACTTCAAATATTATTGTTATCGTATGAACATGAGAGTACAATTCCACGCTCGCTCTCGCTTGCACTCTTCCGTGATCGGTGAACCTATGGAGGCTTCATTAACATCCTCTTACTCAGTGGACGATCTCGCGTTATCTGGAGCTATATCATCGACATATTGTACGATTTGGCATTAAACTAACGTCGTCATCGTTTAATAAAACACAATTTTGGAGTTTTGTAATCGAAGCTATATCTATTTCACTGAGACTAGGGAAATCCCGACATTCACGTAGTAAGTTGACGTTTGGCGTGAAAGGCTTGACGTGTTTTTCTTCAACGTACCTGGTGCATTTAGGAATCGATGACGGCGCTTGTAAAATGTCAAATTCTACAATATGTGGATGACGGCTCTATCCCGTTGTATTGCTCGAGAACGTTCGCTCGAGCGATATTAAGCCAATGAACAAATCGTAAATTTTTAATTGTGTGTATTTTTTTATTGATAATTTGACAGTCTCATTCAGCTACATGCTTACATTTCATCGGCACACAACACTACACCAATTAGAGCAAAACTTACAAAATTGTTTTGAGTAATTGCGATGTCTCATATATCTTAAGACTTAGTAAGTATTACTGTTACCGATATCGTAACCTCCAGAAGTTAAGTGTATCTGGAAATTCTGATCTGATATTCATAGTTTCTAAATCTTATTATGGTTTGAGCTACAGAAATTGTTATGTTCTTATTTCTGTTTGCCTTTTTTAGTGAATAAGATTAATTATTAAAAAAACAAAAACCCCGACTGCCAGTGTAGTCCCATGTCACTGTCGTGATTATATCAAATCCAAAGATACCTCACTTACCAAAATCCATCAAACCGTTTAGGCTGTCTCTTCTTCTTTTCGAGAGAATGGTCGTAACTCATAAGACCTTGGCTAAGAATGTAGCCAAAGTCACCGCGTTGTCTGAGGCCGCGGTAAGTTCCTCTCCTGTGCGGGATGTAGGGCACGAGGGGCATGACAGCAGGTGAGGCATGCTTTTTTTTGGAGCTCCACAGTTACAATGCTCGAGAGATTGGTCTATAAGGCCCAATAGGCGTTGGTGCGTGGTGGCGTGACGCTGCAGGACACCTCAAAGGAACATACGTATTGGCATTGATACATATGACCGGAGAACATGAACATAACCCTGGGTAAAAAGGGACTTATGTATGACATCTGTTACAGTCAAGAAACACACAGGTTGTACAGGTTGTCGTGTGTCTGAAACCAAACCGGTATTAACATATTATAATTATACTAGCTGTACCCGGCCACGCTTCGCTGTGGCACATTCGCACATTCGCTGATATGTCACTGATGAAAAAAATAGATAAAAACAATCCTTGATGCGGATTATATATCATGCTAAAATTTCAGCTCGATCGGTGCAGAACTTTTTGAGTTTTTGAAGCGTACACAAACCAACATAACATTTTTATATATATAGATTATATTTCAGGATGTTTACCTTATTATAATTAAAACATCTATATTTTTTAACCTAGTTTAGATATATTAGGTTGCTATATAAGCCAATGTTAGCCACACAGACAAGGTCATCCCTGATGAGATTTCTCTGTGAACAAATCGCGACAAGAACGTGTTATCTCGTCACACGTTTTTGCTGTCGCAAAATCGTTGTGTAGCAATACACTGAAAAAAACGCCGACGCCACGAAGTGAGACCAATGCTAATTGTTACCTTATTGAAGATATATTCAACAGAACACAGGCTTAGTAAACTCATCCTAAGAGATAAAACTACTTAATGTTTGAGAAACATTTTGAAAATAATTAATAATTGTAATATTACTAGCGTGTAAAATGTACCCAATAACGTATCTATAGATAATGTGTGAAAGATTTGCACGCGTGTAAGTTTAGAAACAAGGTGAGTTGGTATGAAAGTTGTATGACATAATTTATAAATCTTATAATTATAACATAGAGACATTGCAATTTTTCAAACTGAAAAATTCAAACTGATAAATAACTAATTTATGTTATACACTTTACATTCAAAACACAAACGCCTCTAATAAAAACTTTCCTTTCAGCGTCTGAGGTTTGACTAAAAAAGCAAAAAGCTATTAATCGTCGTCTTTATCAACATTTATACTAATGCTCGTATGTTTTCAACAGGGTCAAATATCAAATGCCAAATATCAAATGGGTGTCAAATATGAAATGCTACACATTTTATCACAAAATTAAAAAAAAAATACGTCTTTAGACCTGTTAGAGGTCCCAGCAACCTTATTATATGATACCAGTGGATCATCGCTCGATCTGGCCGGCTACAGGCACATGTATAATATAACCGTCGAGGAAGAATTGGCAACCGCTACTCAAGAGGACATTAACCGAGTGTCGACACTGTCGAGTGTCGACTCTGCAAGGACGAATCCCTGGTATCAAAGCAAACTTTATCTGTAGCATAAGTCTTAGAGTAAGATTTCTCGCGCCAGTTGTCGTTGAGTTTACTGTATAGTGTGTACGTCGATCCAGGTGGACTGTAAGCCCTTCAAAGCGAGCTACGAGGGACGGTGGGACGCATTCGTCTCGAAGTGCGCTAAATGCGTGCTAAAGTTGTTGGAAATGGCGCGCGGCCGCAAGAGAAACTTTATCCTGGACCAGGTGAGACCCTTTTCAGTTTTACTACGTCGTCGCCGCCTCGGCGCCTCTGCCGCGGCGGTGCGCCCGACCTCCTCCCTCCCTGCCTTTTATTTTTTGGTTTCCATTCATGTATCTATCTGCACAGCGTAAGGTACGTTCTATTTTAAGGCATATCGATGTATGTGGGCCCGCGTCGCTCCCGCGGTAAGTTAGGCTCTACCATCCGTAGTCCGGTGAGTGATAGAAGCGGGAGCGAGCGGAGCAAACGTTTGCCAATGGCAAATCACTCATCGCCACCGAGAAGCAATGTTCTAGGTCGTGACGCAAATATCAGAAGAAACCGAAGGTCCCATTTCTAATACGAAGATACGATCTCTTTTTCAACATCGACTCCACATCGGCGGCACGACGGATCGTTCCCATTAGACAAACGTCTATCCTTCCGCCCAACGCCGGAAACTCAGGGAGTTCGAAGGATATAGGAGAACCGCCGTAGTCATCGTCACAGACGACGAGACCTACAAAGAGCGTTGCAAGCGACGAGAAGAGGCGGACGGCAAGGAGGTGCCCGACCCGGCCATCGTGGACATGAAAGGTTCGTACGGCGCCGCGCCCGCCCCCCGCGCTGCCGCGCGCCTCCCGCCCGCCCTGACCGCCCTCTCCTCCGCAGCCAACTTCGCGCTCCCCGAGCGCTGCGCGCACCTGGAGGACGTGCTGTTCCCCGAGCTGGGCGAGGAGGACGCGCGCAAGGTGCTGGACGCCTTCCACCGCGAGGCCAAGGCGGCCGGCGTGGGCCGCGAGCGCGAGCGCCGCGACCGCTCCGCCGGCCGCGACGCGCCGCCCGCCAAGCGCCCGCGCTCCCACCGCGAGCGCGAGCGGGACTTCCCGCGCGACCGCGGTCAGTACCTCCGTTTGTTTGGACGTCAAAACGGCTGAACGGATTGTGTAACTTTTGCATTTATCTCTGGACCGCTTTACCCCATGAACTGACGACGCCTTAACCTTTCGTGTATGTCGGTATATATAGAGATCGTGAAACTTTCCCCGATTACTAAATAGTAAATAGTGTGTCGGGAAACATGAGTTATGGCATTATTTTCCTAACGAGCTTTTGTCCGTGCCTACAGAAGACCGGTGGGGCGGCGGCAGCCGCTGGGGCGGGTCGGGCGGCGGGCGCGGCTCCCGCTGGGGCTCGCGCGACCGGCAGGCCGGCCCGCCGCCCTCGCGGTTCGACCGCTGGGGGCCGCCGCGGTACGTACGCCTTGTACTCCTAACTAGCTGCCCGGTCAACTTCGCACCGCGACGCTTACATAATATTGTCCGCCACGAACGCCATCTATTGAGAGTAATCCGAAGAAGCAATTCCAGTTCAAAATATTGGTTTTTTTTTTCGATTTATGGGCTGTTCTTTGGGTTTTACCTAAACCACTCTAGAATTGACCAAAAAGAAACGAACAAATCATAACTACAAAGATAGATAAAAAGTGAAATTTTTATTTGGCGGCTAAATATGATATATTATATGTTTCTGCGAACCAAAACACTTGCGTGTTTTAGGGGCAATCAACGTCATCTATTTATAATACAAGATTTACTACTAATGGCGACAGTTGTAGGAGATCATGTGATCTGACAGGTGATGGAATGCGATTGACAGATACAGAAAATCATTTTAATAATTTATTAGGCATACCTCTTTTACATCGCAAACAACTATGCTACTTAGAAAGATCTCCGTAAGGGATAGAAATGTAACTTCAACTTATAATCAACAGAGGTGGCGACTTCGGTGGCAACCGTGATCGCGACAACTTCCGCGGCGGACGAGGCGGCGGCCCCGGCGGACCGGGCGGGCCTCCGCGCGGAGACCGCGGGCCCGGGGGCCCCGGTGGCAGGGGGCCGGGTGGGCCCCCCGGGGGAGACCGAGGTGGGTTCGGCCGGGACAACCGCGGGCCCCGCGGTATGGGTGGTATGCCCGGGGACCGGGACAAAAGAACGCAAGCCCAGGGAGGACTCGGTGGGCAAGGTTCGTTTGCATTTTAGATAAATCACTTATTACTTAGATAATATTTGATTACTGTCCACGCAGGGGAGACACCTAGAGAATTTGTGCTATCTCGCTCGGATCAAGAGTTAAAATCCACCCCAGTTTTGTATCAACGCATTATACAAAACGGGAGGAATTAAATGATTACTACGACGGTGGGAAGATAAATTGGGATGAGCTTTGTTCTTGGGTCATTGAGGGCGTTATTTATGCATTTGATGGTCGAAGGTCGGGCCGCGACAATTACATCTTACTAATGTTATAAATGCGAAAGATTGGGTGTTCTTTTTTTCACAGCAAAACGGCAGTGAAAATTAGTATACTGTACTGTAGGGCCTGGAATAGAACAGAATGCTTTTTGTTTCGTAAATATTGATGATTCCTGGGATAATAATTAACGCGGGTAATTGAGAAATCGCAGGGCGTTATTGGTAATTATTTGTTTTTTTTAATGAACTGTTTGTGTAACAGGAGGCGCCGGCGCGGGCTCGTGGCAGCGCGGCGCGCAGGCGGGCGGCGCCCGCGGGGCGCCGGCGCGCGCGCCGCACAACAACGTAGCGCGCGCCGGGAACGGGAAGGTAACAGCTACTACTCACGCCGGATCCATTGGTTCATACCGATTGAGGGAAGGCGCCACCTGGACGAAACATGGTGAACCGCTTGAGCCGGTTCTCCAGACGGCCTCGGTTGCGAGCCACCCTGGCGGGCGAAGGCCGAAACCGCCGGCCAATCGACGGCTCGGTTCCGCTCGTAGAAACTTACAAGTTCGACCTGCAAACGTCGCGCTGTATACTAGTGTTCGAAAACACTGACCGCCGCGAGACATCCTCTAAAAAAGTTGCATGCACTTTTGCCGCATCCGCCCTGCACGCGAGTCTAGCAGTTCTGGACACTTGACACCTGTGGAGGCTAGCTTA
Source organism: Campaea margaritaria (assembly GCA_912999815.1). Classification (NCBI taxonomy): domain Eukaryota; kingdom Metazoa; phylum Arthropoda; class Insecta; order Lepidoptera; family Geometridae; genus Campaea; species Campaea margaritaria. The sequence goes on from OU538814.1 coordinate 2,905,339, forward strand.
ACAATAAGTGCATGTAGCCTCTTGGCTGGCTACCTTCCTTATTCTTAATATGAACACGGCGCTCTTCACTTTTGTAATCGTACAAATCTTCCAGTGCCAGATCATATCTCTTGGAAATGAAAGTGTGGAGTGGATCGAGACGAAGATAATTTACTTCAGAAGTGTTCGCAACACTCCTGGAGTACATCGGAGGTGTAAAACTATATTTGACACTGCATTGTGCACCACAATGTTGTAGTGTGATCGATTCATCTGCCCGAGTGCAAAAACATAGTGGTTTGATTACTTACCAGAACAACAGTACAGAACAGATCCGAACAACAAAACAGAATAGTTTTAAATCTAAAATAATGACAGTCATGCAATTCCTAATACAAATTCTCATCCCTGGATACTGGATTTTGTTTTGGTTGATCCCGAGTCTCAGGGTTTCGCAACGAGCACAAACTCGTGATTAGCAATTATTTTAGATACATAAACTAATGCCTTCGATGTGTTATAGGATGGACAAAACCAGAACCAACAAGGGCAACAAAATCAGCAGGGGTGGAACCAGTGGGGCACTGGCTGGGGCGGATGGGGGAACAACTGGAACCAAAACCAAGGTAAGCAATATAGCAATTTTATAGTAGCGAAAGAAATTAATGTTCATGAAAATCCCCATCGATGCTCTGGGCCAAGTTCAGTATCAACTTATTGCCTAAAATGTAATCGAATGCCTCAATACCCGGAAAATTTGTATGTACATAATTGATTGGTTCAACAGTCGCTATACGCAATTAGGTCATAAGTGACAAAAATTTCAAAGCTGATCAACAGGCTAAGCCTAGATTTCGTAAGCGGTTTCACAACATCTTTTCTAATAGGTATATAAATGGTTCTTACTCCTAAATGGTACTTTCCGATTCCCATTAATTGAAATTATATAAATGCCAATAGTGGTAGTGGGAGTAGTTATCCCTAGTGGGAGAACATCTGCCTTCCAAGGAGAAGGTTGAGAGTTCAAATCCCAGTGTGGGCACGTACCAATGTGTTTCTGTAAAGCATATGTACGTAATTATCACTCGCTTTTCGGTGAAGGAAAACATCGCGAGGAAACTCGCATACCTACCTGAGAATTATTCAGAGATAGTTATGATATCCACCAATCCGGACCAGGCCCCCGTGATGAATTATGGTCTACACCGTCCTCACGAAAGTGAGATGAGACCCGTGCTCAGAAGTGGGAAGATAATGATGATATCTTACTCCACCAGGAGGCTGGGGCAATTGGAACAACTGGAATAACTGGAACCAGGGACAGAACACGACGGCGGGAACCCAACAACAGGTTGCGCCGCAGGCCGTGCCCAACAACAACAACAAGGCGCAGGCGGCGCAACCGCAGCAGCAGCAGTGGCCCGCCAACTACTCCGCGCAGCAGTGGTACCAGTGGCAGCAGTGGCAGCAGCAGCAGCAGAGCTGGGCCGGGGTGAGTACGCACATCCACCGAGACTGGTGCGCTGTGAGACCTACTCCATTGGTCCTTCCTTCGGAGGGCACGTTATTCAGTCGGTCCTTGTTGCTATCGATGGAAAGCGGTCGTTTAGTCAGAAGTTCTTTGGCGGCCTGATAAACTGAATCCAGAGCCCGGCACTACCTCATTGGACAAACAAACAAACTGCACTGTGCTCGTTCCCCTGAGGCAAAGTCGCATATGCGCAGTAATTTCGCTGGAAACGGTGCCCTGCAAACTACAACACAGTAACGTTAGCACACTTCTGCTTGGCGGTTGAATATCTGGCAAAGGTATGGTACTTCTCTAGGCGGACTCTTGCAGAAGAGGCCCCACACACGTCCACTACTAGAAGTCTGGCACATTTTTAGATAGGACCCCACTTGTGCCTACGAGAGACTTCATTCCCGGTTTGATTTTGGAGATTACCTTCTTATAGACCGGTTGCGGACCATTACTGACAAAGCACTTCTGTTTGATAGGGAATCGATTGGTTTGGTACCGTACTGTACCATACCACAAGTTACTGAAGAAAATAATAATGAGACATTCGGAAACTACTTGGATAATTTACTATGTCCTAAATATCTACATTATAATAATATTCATTCTACATACTAGATATAAGGAAATTCCGATATGGTTTAGGACTTAGGTTTTAGGGATGTGGTTGTGACGCGTTATTTATTATTATGTTTTTCAGTATGGACAGCAAAATACCCAACAACAACAACAACCACAGCAACCACAACAACAACTCCAACAACAACAGCAACTACAACAACAGCAGCAGCCACAACAACAACAACAACCACAGCAGCCGACTCAACAAGACGCACAACAGGCGTGGGCTCAATATTATCAGGTAACTTCATATATATTGTAAACTAGTTGTGCCCGGGACTTTACAATCCTACTAATATTATAAATGTGTAAGTTTGTGAGGATGGATGGATAGATGGATGTATGTTACTCTTTCACGCAAAAACTACTTATAGTGATTACTAATTTATAGTGATTGTCACTCAATTCGGGTGAAACCGCGGGGCGCAGCTAGTAATATATAAAACTATGAATTCTTCCTTGCCGTAGTAATTCAAGCCATCGTACCCTCAATCCGATGGTGTTATCATTTATTTATGGCAATTTCAGACTTACGGAGCGAATGCAGCAGCCAACGTGGCCGGGGCGGTCACGGGCACGGAAAACAAGTGATACACTCCACCACAAGGAACCGACTGCATGTAGGAGTACACGCGTAATGCGCTGTCGGACACACGGTTCCATGTGCACAGACATTACTAGTATGGATACTATAGTTTGGTTAATCGTTACTAGTTTAAAGAAGTTTAATCGTTCATAGACTAAGTTATTGGATTGTGCCTAGTTTAGGTTATTTCTATATCCTATCGATGCATACACAATGTTTCGTCGATTTAATTCATATTATTTTACTAACAATCAAAAGTCATCATTACCATTATTAGAATAGCCGTGTGTCGTGGTCGACCTAAAAACCAATGTAAATTAATATTAGAGTAGAAATGGAATAAGTTAGTAATATAATTGTTTTTTTTTTTGTTTTGTTTAATTCCCACGATAGGAATTTCCTTTTTTCTCTTTGATATTATAAGTCATTATTTTACGAATGTATGGTACACATTTTTTTGTATACAATAGTAGTTTTTGCAAATTACTGAAAATTTAGTATTATGTGCAATACATTTTTTAAATCATAATTCAATTTCTGAACGTTTGGGAATCAACTGTCACGCCTAGTTTATAGCAGTCGAGTACGTTTTGTATCGCAAGGGTGGGTCGGGCGAGTAATTGATCAAGTGCGCTGAATTATCAGGTGTTTTAATATGAACGTTTTTATAAACTGGCTTTTATAGTCAGCTTTAAATCTATTTTGGAAATACAATGTTATATCTCATCACTTTTATCCAATTATTAACACGTTCACTGCTGAAAACACAACTGTGGTGTCTTTAATAACTTGCTGCGAGTGCGGCTCAGCAGTGAAAGTGTTAAGCTCAGAGCGGCATCTTATCATAGCATTTACAGCCTATTAGCATAGTAGAAACAGCACAGTAGCTTATCTTTGTAGAATGATACTAAACGTGGCTTGTTTGTGGACACATACAAGGATTATTATTCGGCTGTGGCAAGCGACATCATTCTGTTGCGCCAGTAAGAATTATTGTCTTTTTATGCGTCCGTACAAGTCGCGCACACTAAGAAGTTCTAAGAAAAGTTAGGTTTGTTTCTATTATACCATTAGTAAATTAATCTCGTGTTATTGCATTAAATGTTGCAAATGTTTAACACTTTCACTGCTGAGCCTATTTGCTTGACTAGCCACGGGTGCTGCTCTGCACACTCCATAGAGTTTTCCCATACAACAAACACAAAAGTTGTGTTTCCACGCACTCGCGGCAAGTTGTCAAAAACACGACAGTTGTGATTTCAGAACCGAACGTGTTGAGCACGCCTGAAATCTGCCCAAGCATAGTTTAGGTTTACCAGGGGCTTTGTGGGTTAGCGATTTTATTATTTAAAGGCCGGTTTAATTAACCTTTGTTTTGTAAGGAAAAAATCTAATAAGTTAATTGAAACCTGCCGTATGTTTTGATTATTAACTGATAGTAGAATATACTTTATGGGTTTTAGTACTAAGTGATTGACTATTTACTAGCGAGTAACCGCGAGAATGTATGTGTGAGCACAAGCTTTGGCTTGTGGACAAATGGTATTTTCTTAACTGTGGGGATGACTGCATAAGAAATTGAAATAAATGAATATTAATAAGTATAGTTATTGTGTATTATTTTCCTATCTGTTTTCGTATCACCTACGTCACCGTGTAACTGGTTGGGAACCGTCCTAGAAAAAAGTCTAGCATAATTTTGTCTAGAAAACCTGCTGACAAGTTTTTTCAATTAGCCACGAGAGGTGTATGAATGACTAACATTGATTGCGGCTCGTCTTAAGTATTGGATAAGGCTCTTTCGTATAGCAGTAAGTGAAGTAATAGATAAACATGAGGCTGCAGCGGCAGCGTACTACTTTTTTGTCTAGCCACGGTTAAGGATCAGCACACACCGTTGTGTTTTCCCCGGCAGTTTCACATATCCCTACTGGTAGGGAAGAATGGATTTTTTCCACCTATTACTACGCTAACACAACAGTTGTTTTCAGCAGTAAACGTGTTAATAACTAGAATCGTTAGTGGGTATCACAAAAACAGCAATAATAAAATCACACATTGAAAACTTTACACAGTTTATTCTTCCAAAAACTCATTTTAAGTGTTGCCGATCAATTTGAACATTGACAATATTTTGAAACAATATCGCTACTTAATGAGCGAACATCTGGATGGTTGAATATAATACATTTTAACAGTTATATATTTTAACTATTCTAATTAATTTGATACATTGTCTTTTAATTAAATGTTAAAATAGATTTTACTCCTCAAAATTAATTTAATAAAAATATGGTTACAAAAAATGAGAAGAATACAGTGCAAATGAAATTACGACTAAAAAGTACACAGTAAAATGTGAAGCAAAACTCAATGGCTCCGAAATGAAAGATACACACATGCGATTACATACATAACATAAATGCAAAACCTTAACTATACCTAAAACGTAACGAAATTCTAAAATAGTTGAAATACTATGAATGAAATGCAATAAGGCCGCTTGCGAGAGGTATGTTGTTTATCTAATTATTATTATCATTATTAACTAGCTGTCGACCGCGACTTCATTCGCGGAGGTATTTTTTTTAATTAGGTTTTCCTATTTCAAGATGGCGGGACGAACTTAACACCTTCAACAAACACTGGTCAAATTAAGCTGAGGATCGCATTGTCTGGAAGTCATGTTGGAAGGCCTTTGCCCAACAATGGGAAAATACAGGCTAAACGTAATGGTATTTGTTCTCTTGTGTTTGTTGTATGGGAAAACACTGGAGTGTGCAGAGGCGCACCCGTGGCTAGAAAAGAAAATCGGCTCAGCAGTGAAAGTGTTAATCCAAAGCTCGGTTTCTATTCGTTCGATTTATATGTAATTTAGGTACCTAGAGCATTGGCATAGTCTGATTCTAATTAACGAAACAGTGGAACCGCATTGCAATCAGTTCAGTAGTTTTTACATGACGCTAAAACAGGCATACAATGTTCCGATTTTGTTGTCTAACCACGGGTGCAGCTCTGCACACTCCATAGTGTTTTCCCATACAACAAACACAACAGTTGTGATTTCCCGCACTGAAGGTGTTAACGAGGCGTTGTCATGTCAAAGCGAGAGCTAATGCCTAGTAAAAAAATATAGCCGCTTTTGAACAAAGCGTAAGAAGCAGATTAACAAACAAAACAACACTGTGTGGTCTTAAAATTTAAAATTGTAACGAATAAAAGATGCCTAAAAGACACATAAGTGAAACTTAACGTTCCTTACTTACTATCTAAACACATGACATTTCGAATCGTTTTAAAAGAGAAACAATGAAAAAAACATTCGATTTGGTAATACACTGTCAATCGATTTACATAAGTATGGCAAATGTCTTTGGTTTGACCGATCCTTACAAGTTTAAAATAACAGCATTGGATTGGTCAATTAATTTTCCTAATTATAAATATTTTCGAATGAGTCTTATATTTTTCTCCGTTCGATAAATTCAAGCATTGTTACGAAGTTAAAAAAAATAGAAAGCCATACAGTTAGTTAACAAGAGTTCACTAATGCATCGGTAGGTATAAACAGTAAAATATTATTATTATAGGTAGATCTACTTCGAAAGTACACTACCTGACAATAAATAGGGCACGTCTCCATAGATTCAACAAAGAAGGCGGTAAATTCTAAGAAAAAATATATTAGTTCACAGTTACAAAAATTTTGCGATTTTTATATAAAAACAATTGTCGATTTTAACTTCTGTAACATCTATATTGAAAAGTTATTGAATTGTAGATTTCAAATGGTGTCACGTCATTTTAGCGTGGACGAGCTTAACATATGTCGGCTATAAAATAATTAGACAAACGTTGCCATATTTATAGCCACGTGTGTTAGTATAATAATTCATAAGTTTACAAGTCCTAATCAACAGATTTTAACTTTATAATATACATGTATTGTAACTTTTCATTTAATTTACAACATTATATTTAGTTATTTTATATAGTACAGTGCTAAAGGTAAAAACAGACACTTCTCATTATGAGTTCAACATCTTACGCTATTTTTTTATTTGTAAAAATGTCATAACGTGAAACACTGAGGTGTAAAGTGGCACATATCATGGGTCACACACAATATAATTTTTATCAGATACTTAAACGCCCATTAACACGCTTAAGTACTTCCCAAGTCTTTTATTAAGTCACTTTTATGTGCGGAAACAAACGTTATTTTACTTATTTTACATTTAATAATGTATATCGGGAAATACATAGTACAATCACACGTGATGGTGGGCTTACTTACATGACATATTCCAAGTAGATTGTGTGGGTTTTTTTATATAAAAAATTATTTTTTCCCGTCACGTTTCTATTTGAAAAGTGCCCTTTCGTTTGGCGCATTGTCAAGATCGAAATAAAGTTAATATATATTAACTTACAGCTACGAGTTACTACTAAAATATAACATTCTAAGATTGACGAAAGGAATTCGTAATTCAATATTTCTCTAACAACTACATTTAACAATTCCAAAAGTTTTAATAATTTTATGATTAAACCAATGGCACTTAGTAAGATCGCAGATTAGTTATTTTTTATAAATTTATTTGAAAATAAATAAAAGACATTAGACGTTTTTTTAGCGGTAACACAAGAAATGATGAGAAAAAAAAACTCATCGAGAATAAATTTCCTAATTTAATTGTAAGCCCGATAAGGTTTGTGAAAACAAAATTAAAAACTTTATTTTCGGTGTGCCACAACTTTTGTCTTGTACTGTATAATTTGGACTTTAACTTCTCAAATAATTGACAAAATAAATCAATTTAAATAAGCCGCTGGGTTACCATTATCAACGATAAGAACTTTATCAATAGGTAATTGCACCTATATGACTCAACTCCAGATATAATCAGGTATATTTTAGAACTATAATCCTGCAATGATATAGTTTTAACTTACAGCAATGCACTTTAGAACAGCGGACGGAACACTAACCTACATAATAACCTAACTACATATTCCACACGCGAATACCAATTTTGACGATTGCATCTAGATGCTACATGATAGAATTTCTGTAAGGCTAAGTGCGCATTACGAATTTTAATCGTTGCGGTTAATAATCGATAATCTGTGAACAATTCTAATAAGTATACTAGAGTCCGCGCACTGCGAAAAGAGGATACATCCTCCTGCATTCACGATTGCATTTCGCATTTCTAAAAATCGTAACGATTAAATTTTGTAATGCGAGCTTGGCCTGAGTTACTTTGTGTTAGTTTTTTCTATTCAACATACTTCAACAATAAGTACAATGTCGGAATTGTTTCCAGAAAACCTATTCTAATAATAATGTTGGTAGATGCTTCTTTCTTTGTAGCGGTCGGCGAGGCTATAGTAGAAAGATTAAAGTAGATTATCTTCATAGAAAGGAACCAAATGGACCTTGAACAATAATTCTGAGTGGTGTAGACTCAGGCACCAGAATTCGTCTTGTCCTTGTGCTGTGTGCGTGGGTACAGGCGCACACACATACAAGTCACGTTTGGTGCCGCGTGAACATAACTTACTTTTCTGTTTGTACTGTGGCATAGATCCGCGGGTGTTCCGCGGTAATAATTTTACATGCTCGACGCATTTACACAAACAAAACGTCGAGTTCGGAAAATAAAAATACCTGATACGTGTAGAGATACCCTCAAAATGTTTTAGTAGAATCGGGCATAACGGTAACATGCACTCCGTTCATCCATTAGTGACGATACACGTCCGTCAGACAACGAAAAAAATGTCTAGTAGTAGAAATAATATTCAAGAAAATCTCTACAATATTTTACTAACTATACGTTATAATAATTCATGAAAGATTACATAACATAATTATGTCTACGTAGTAATATATAAATATTTTAGTAAGGTAAAGGGGTTTCGTTTACTAAAACTATATAATAGTAAGTAAGGCAGGGCCACTCTACGAAAAAACTGCACATTTCAAAGGAAATTTGGTAATAACTGAGCAACTTTCGAATCACATGATTTATAATAATGGGCGGATCAGCTTATCAACTTATAAGCTCGGGGCAGTCGTGAGTTTTTTAATATTTCGACCAAAAGTTGTTTAGTTACGTAGTTGCAGTTTCAATATAAACTTGGTTACATTTCATTAAAGTCCATCCAAATTACATGAAATTCCTCACTTACGTATATGTCATTTCATTATTTTTGGGAATAAATGAGGATAGCGTAAGATTCCAACAAGGACGGATGCAAAATCAAGTGAACTCAATCAAAATATGGCTGTAAAATAATGATAGACAGAAACATAACGCAACTCGATACGAAGTTCCAAAGCTTAGCAATGTATTGGGACTTCGCAATAATGACACCATTTCTGTTGCTAAACTAAATCTTAACCCGACAGCTTTAAAGTTATTGCCATCCCTTTCGTTTTCAGAAGGTAAAAAAGTGACAGCAAATCATTTAACAGGGCTGAACTATTTAAAATAGTTGGTTACAAATTGGCGCCTATGTTACCGCATTGTGCTAAGCAGAAACAGGACGCCGTTCAACAAATCGATGGGAATTAGCAACACCTAGGTTTGAGAGGAAGTCAATGTAACGCAAGAACACAGCGCTTGTTTCGCGGTTGGCGTACCCTAAGAGCGGCCCTGTCTTCGTTATAATATCGACAACGCGCCAAACAGTAAGAACGCCTCCGGCCGGAGGATTGCGGAATTTCGGATTTCCATACATCATTTCTTTCCATTTCATTCAAAAAATGTTTTTTTTTTTGTAGATATTTGCCAAAAACATTGTAATTTTTTTTTTTTAAACTTATCCTGACAGTTTTAGAACATAAATTTTGTATGAAAGTTAAGTACAGACACCAATTTTGTCAGTAGATGTTATATCCAAAAAAATATTTGGTATAAACATGGCTTGGCATAGCTCAATATCCATGTCTATAAGATTTGATCTCGAACTTGTTTATATTATTTCGGACTCGTGTCTATTTGTGGTATCTAATAATTTAAAAGAAAAAACGAAACAAAACGAAAACAACGGACAACGGAAGGGGTTCAAATGAAACGCATAGTAAGTCAGTATGAACAGCCGAAATCCCGGAGTTCCCCGGGGAACCTTAAGTTAGTTAGATCTAGCCTAAACGTGAGTTCCCACAGCACGTTGTCCGTATGATCTGCTACGACGCAGAGGGTCTCCTGTGGACAACGAGAAACATATACTTTTGAGACTATTTCATACTTGTATTTAATTCAATAGGAATGCTTTAACACGTTGACTGCTGAACCGGTTTTTACATTTGGGCACCGTTACGGACCGTGTGTGTTTTCTAGCAACGGCGTGCTGTCTGTGTTTCGCCGCGCAGCCGGCACTTAAGCTGCGCTAACACAGCAGGTGTGTTCTCCCGCACACGCGTAAAGTTATAAGAAACACAACGTCTGTGTTTTCAGCAGTGAACGCGTTAAGAGTATCGGGCACCAGGTCCCGGCTGCGGCATACTCACGATGCTATTGCGGCGTCTGCGGCGAGGAGGAGCGCGAGTGCGCCGCCAGCGACTGCTGCAGCGCCGCCGGCGTCAGCCACTCCCTGGTATATATAATATATATAAATATATATCATCGATACAGAAGGAAAGTTTACTCTAGGTTGCTGCCCGTGCCATCATCGAACAACCGGACGAGCGGCGATGCGCCACCGTTACATGGTGGATATTCATTCTTTACGCACGAAGCTATTTTCTCCAGTTCATTCAGTAACAGTTTCAGTGTTTTTCATAACTTGCCTCGAGTGCGGGAAAACAACTGTGGTGTTAGCTGTATGGGAAACCACTACGGTGTGTGCAGAGCCGCGCCCGTGGCTAGACAAGAAAATCGGCTCATCAGTCAAAGTGTTAAGGCGACACCAACGACTTAATTTCACAAGTAACGAGCAATTTTACATCGGTCGATGCTTTGGAGGGCACATTAAACCACCGGTCTCGGTTGCCTTCGATTGCTAACAGGTGTCAAGCCACGCCAGAGACCTGACACTCCGCCACCAGATAGCGACGATGTCGTTCAACAAACTAATGTAAGTGTACGTACTTTGGCAGACACCGTTGCAGGAAGGGTACGCACGAGCTGACATAGGCCAGCCGGTTCACCCACGCGGGGATGTCGCGCGAACATAGCGCCTGGGGACGAAAAACGGTTGGATTAGCGCCATTAGCAGGATTAAGAATAAAGTTTTAATCATAGACCTTGATCTACGAGGACCACGGTTGCATAAATTCACGGACTCACAGCAATTATCTGTGGTTTATACAAATATTTGCTCTGTACGGGACTCGAACCCGAAACTTTAAGCTTTGCAGTCGGATCATCACAACCTTAAACTGGGTTCACATATGTGACCGTGACGGTGACTCTGTGACCACGGTACTTGCTACGCTAAAGTTAAACGAGGGCTGTGACATTTTACCGCAACCGTCTCACGAGGCCCCAGAGTCGATCGCTGCAATAACATTAGGTCATGACTACGTGGCCATAACTAATATCCATGACAAAAACCGTAGACACTTATTTTGTCATGCGTATTTGTGACGAGCATGGAGTCACAGTCACGGGCACAGTCGCAGATATGGACCCAGCTTTACGGTCCAAGGGCCGTCACAACCGCCTTTAACACGTTCACGGCTGAAAACACAACTGTCGTGTTTTTCATAACTTGCCACGAGTACGGCAAAACACAACTGTTGTGTTTGTTGCATGGGAAAACACTATGGCGCGTGCAGAGCCGCACCCGTGGCTAGATAAGCAAAACGGCTCAGCAGTCAAAGTGTTAACAATGACCGCAAATCGCAGTCAATTAACTTTATTTATAAACAGGCATTTATTAAACCAATCATCAATAATTAAATCCATGATTACAGCGTAGGAAACAATGGAACACGTGTACATAATAACGAGACCAGTTACATTACATTTCATATCTTATCACTTTGAATATAGAGTTAAAAGTGAAACGGTGTGACCTCAAATGAATTTCTAATTGAACTTACCAAACAAAATGCCGACGTGAAGTGGTTGCAATTGTTATTCATTAAATGGTATCTGAAATTAAAAAAAATTATATACATATAGCTCATTTGTAACAAGAACGTGTTATCTCCTCAATATACCGTTATGGGACTGGCCATTAATCACGTGAGGCTTGAAAGGGGGGGGGGGGGGGTACCTCATTAGAAAAACAAACAAACGACATAGTTACCTGTCACCGCGGAACTGCTTGCCTAACTCGCCGACCAATCGTCTCACTTCCTCTTCGCTGAAGTCGGTATATCCTATGTGTACACTTTGTCTGAAATAAAAATAGATATATTTTTTTATTAAGGTGTGAAAATATGTTTCAAATTAATTTACACTTATGTTTTGTTGATTAGATAACAGCATAACTATGAGACAAAGTTATCAGGTAGACAGGTACGAACATAGCAAAGCGAGCGTAAAAAACACAGAGATTATTCAGACTTAGGTAAATGTGTGAGCGAAGCGAGCGAAAAAAATTGGGCCATTTCACACTTAGGTACCTTGGGATGAAATTTAATAACGATAAGTGGATACGGTTTTTATTGTATCACGTTCTCACGATGTCTCTAAGCGACAGAGAAGGATATAGCTCCGGAAATGCAATTACGTACCTACCTAAATGCAGCTTATAATAATAATAATAAAACGTCATATACGGGTCCCAAGACACAGGCCCTGCGCCTAGTTTGGAACTCATTGTTAATCCTTTTTTCAACATAATGTTTGCTCTTATTGTAAATTGTATTTGTAACACAAACTTTTTTGGTAATAAAAATTCATTTTTCATTTATTTATCATTACATAATACGAGTAAAAATAAAGAGAAAAAAAAGAACAAAGAGTTATTATCTTATCTTATCTTATAAATCTTGACTAACTAGGATTCCCTGTATTCAGACAATCAGGAACACCGGGGACCATGATACTACAAGCATCCAAACCCTGAGCAAAATACTTGTGGTTCACACAAATCTTTGCCCTGTACGGGAATCGAACCCGCAACCTCAGGCTTCGCAGTCGACTCATCGCCAACTTACGCCACGGAGATGCAGGAGCAGGCGGAGCAGGCGGAGCGCACTCACCGGAAGCGGAACTGGTCGCCGAGCTCGCGCTCGTCGCGCGGCGTGATCTCGAAGACGCCCGTGAAGGCGTACGGGTGTCCGCCGTACGCCCACTCCGACGCGTGCACCTGCACCCCGCTGTGGAACACGCCCACGCCTGCGCTCGCCGTGTACCTGCAACCCAGGCGGGGCGTTTGGGAATCGGTACAGCGGACGCTTCCCGTTTCGGCGTTCCCGCCAGCCACAACGGGTGAGGAGGTACCGCAATTTTCCCCTAGATCGATAATTTGCGCATGCTGACTGGTAGAATAGGCTCATCGTTTTTGCGCTTGATACGCTCGCGCTAGTCAAACAACTGAATATTTCTCGAAACAGTGCATTATCCGAACCCAAAAAATAGATTGTAATTGTTAAGAATGATTTTTCTACAAAATAGACAAAGGCATCCAAAATTGTACTCCAAAACCTCAAAATCTACTTATCGCAGGGTCTTCACGACCTCAGATATTTTAAGGTCAAATGTCAAAAAATCTATTTTTCTTACATCATCATCAACCCATATCGTCCCACTGCTGGGCACGGGTCTCTCCTCACTTTCGTGAGGAGGGTAAGGCCATAATCCACCACGGGGGCCAAATCCGGCTTGGTGGATAACATACCTACCTCCGAAATAATTCTCGGGTAGGTATGTGGGTTTCCTCACGATGTTTTCCTTCACCGAAAAGCGAGTGATAATTACGTACATGTTTTTACAGAAACACATTGGTACGTGCCTGCACTGGGATTTGAACTCACGACCTTCTGATTGGAAGGCGGAAGTTCTCCCACTAGGCTACCACCGCTTAATTTTTTTTTACATATTTATTGCAAATATCTCGTTTCATATGGGTTTTATGCTATTTGTATTTATGGAAATATTGTAGAGGATAAAATTATCCACAACTTTTGTTTATACATTTTTGCAGCATAGAATAATTACAAAGACACACAGTGCAACACTCACCAGTTCGTCCAGTACATGTCGTACACGTTGAGCACGACGGGCGCCTGGCCGGGGCGCGGCGGCCGGGACTCCGAGCGGCGCGACATCAGCGACATGCACGACGGAAACATGCCGCAGATGCCGCACGACTGCAACATGCCAACAAACATGATTTAGAAACGGGCACAGTCTTAATGACTCTCCTTTATGTCCATATTTACTAGACAAAACGGGTCTAATTCGCGTCTGTTAGTATTGTGTGGTTATGTTTTACATGATCGAACGCGGGTAGATGGAAACTACACCCGCCGCTACACGCATTCTTTAGTCAACGTTGTATGTAAACTGTATCAACGTTGATACACGCATTATTTAGTCTTCTCTTGACCACAGTCAACGTAGCTTGATCAAAACGTTTAAAATGATATTTTTATACCTGTGTGTGAATTAGAACCGCTTTTATCTAATAAATAAAGTTTAAGAACTTCTCTTATATGTGTTGGGTGTTTTCTTAAGTGCGTGCACAAATCAGAGCTTATAAAACGAGGTTTTATATGGCATTTTCAAGTTTTTGACGCCCTACGATACTATCTCTTTTTACGAGTTGTCATTCTGTACAGAGCGACAAAACGCACAGAAAATTACGCTTCCTAACAAACTAAGCAAAACGTGATGAACGCATACACAGGTTGTGCCATAAATCAACGTCCACCGGGGGTCATGCACCATGTCATGGCCGGCGATAATTTATGCGACTTCCTGTATTGCAACATGGCGTCACACGGGCCCTAAAGCGAGACTGACTGAAGCGGCGATATGTGAAGATGACTCTGGAACAATCAAGCGATGATGCGGGTAAGCATCGTTAACAAATCCGTAGTGTCGGCCTACCTCGCTTGAAAAGGAAGCCAATGGCCAAGCTTATTTCGGGTACCGCATTCTAGGCTATGCGTATTTGACGCCTTTGTACAAACACCAGCGCCTAAAGTATATTGAACTGAGCCACGTTATCGCTGACAAAATCGACGCCGTTGCAGCGATAACGCATTTCAATAACTAAGCGACTTCAGGCCCATGTAAATAATGTCTGAAACTAGCCAAAGACTTAAAAAGTAATCAACGCAATCATTCAAGGAGTCATCTGCACACATTTACACTTTAGCGGATAGTCTTTAGCCAAGTCTAGTGTCTCAATAGATGCGCTAGCCAGTGCCGTTGTTGCAATATTACTTTCTTCAACAGTAACATACAGTAAGGAAAACAGCAAAAGCACCTT
The DNA here is from genome assembly GCA_912999815.1 of Campaea margaritaria. NCBI lineage: Eukaryota > Metazoa > Arthropoda > Insecta > Lepidoptera > Geometridae > Campaea > Campaea margaritaria. The sequence goes on from OU538814.1 coordinate 2,920,449, forward strand.
GCTTGTGCTATAAGCTAACATGCAAGTGCTAGCAACGAGCAGCGGTCGTACGTCCGATGTCGAAAAAGATGTTTCTCTTCAACTCGGAATTCAGGAATTCACGTTACTGCGACCTTGTGTCCGAAGATGTTACAATTTGAATAAAAGACTGCAAAACAGAAACGGTTATTGTTGGAAACGGAGCTACCATGGCCTCGTGAATTAATTATATCACTTAAAATGGTAATAAGGTTTTCGACGTAGGTCTGTTTTACACGCTTTTTGTGACGCCTCTTAATAGAGCCTTGAGGTTGTAGTATGAATCTGACAGTGTCAGTATTCGCGGTGTTCAAAATAATGGATAACATTTCCATCTACGTCAAAGTATCTTCCGGGGACATGAATGATTTTGGTTTCAATGAGATTTTCCATGTAATTAAGGTGCCTAAACCACGAAGTCTTAATTCAAACTATAGCCCCTTTCTGGATGTTCCAGTAGCAGTTCGTAAGAGCCATTCCAGGCTTAACATGATTAACATCTTCCACTGTCATTACTTGCTCGTCTCGTCACTCAATCAAAATAAAAAAAAACCTTGCTGATATTATAGTGATCATCTGCTCTATGTGTTACTAATAAAATAGTCAAAGACATCAATGGTAGGCCACCATCGACCTGTTCCAATAAATAATTCAACGAGGACGTGCGAGGGCTGAGAAAGCACAAGTGTCTCGAAGGGCAGTTGTTACGCTAAAGGTCAGAGCGGTGGCATTGGTGGTAGGTTATCTATCATTACTGGCGTCGATAGTTCAGAAACGCCTAGCAAATGGAACATCATATTGACAAAGATAGAGGACCGTGAACAAAGGAGTCTCTTGGCCTTTGATGAGGAGAGAATAGACAAAGGTTTGCTAATCAGAATAATGGATGACCCAAAGAGTATCGAGTTATCACGATCGAGCGATCTGTAAATCTTTGTAGACCAGCTACACAGTAATACAAATAGAGAAACCTTTATTTTTTGCATTTCTGGTTTCTAGTTCTAATTTATTTATTTATAATAAACTAGCTGTACCCTGCCGCGCTTCGCTGTGGCACATTCGCTGATATGTCACTGATGAAAAAAATAGATAAAAACAATCCTTGATGCGGATTATATATCATGCTAAAATTTCAGCTCGATCGGTGCAGAACTTTTTGAGTTTTTGAAGCGTACACAAACCAACATAACATTTTTATATATATAGATAAATAAATTTAGCACACAAATGGAGTACAAGGAGTACTCAATGCTAAGTAGCATTTTCTACCAGTCATCCTGGAGGTGTAACTGAAATGGTGATGGTGTGGCAAAACGAGAGAGCAGAGAAAAGTATATTTATAAGATATTTAGTGTTAGAATATTTTATTATAATACAATTAAATATATAACGTTCTAATCCCATTCCTTTCGATTCTTTTTTCTTCTAGGCAGTTCCCTGTGCAAAATATGACTCTCGGCTTGTGACCAGATTTCGTTCTGATTGTTTGCACCAGGATTTACCGGAAGCTAAAAACACCGGTTATAGATGTGTTCATAGATTATTATCATGGACTAGCAGGTATTCTTACTTACAAACTCTTTGTTAGACATAATCTTACTAATCCTACTGATCCTACTTCCTACTAATATTATTAACTAGCAGCGCCCCGCGGTTTCACCCGCGTTAACTATTATCCCACAGGAACCGTTAATTGTTACGGTTTAAAGGTTCCTATGTATAGTAAATTTCATCAAAATCCGTTCAGCCGTTGGGGCGTGAAACGCACAAACTTTCGCATTTATAATAATTAGTGATTTTTTTTTTTTTTATTTCATATTAGTCAAACTAGGAAACCCTGTACATTCCCACGCACTATGCGACGTCCCAGGAACGTTTGTGTGAATATGGAGGAATGTCTCAGTGCCGAGCGTAGTGCAGTGCCGCGCAAGATTATGCAATGCTAAATTCTGAGTGGCGCTATAACTGTAATGGCCAGGCGTTGCGCTTTCCACTAGGTGACAAAACTTGCTCGTTTCAATATTCAGCCATTGTAATACTTTTTTTTGTTTTATTGTAATCTGTTTCTTTTGAGTGTAAATATAATAAAAAAATTATTGGTATGTATTGCAGGTACAATAATAAGAACAAAGAAAATACTAAGCGCATCTCTATTTTAATTTTCATTTCAGTGAATGTATATATGTATAATGTATATATATCCACACCATCACACAAACAATGAAAATTAAAACGAAACCTTAAAACAGCTCCATTGTTTTCTAAATCAACTGTAACTATTTTTAACTCCCCCAATTTTAGAGTAACATTATGAGGGTGAAATATCACCATCTAGTTATATAAATAGATGTTATTTTTCCTTCCTTCTTTTTCAACTAAAACGGTCTCCGCTATTTTAAGAACAATTTCGTGGCGTGCGTCGCAAAAAATTGCGTAATTACAAAGTTTGTTTCCCAAATTCAGAAAGGGGAAAGGAGATGTTTATTTTTATATAAGGTTTCATTTCCGTTCGTAAAGGTCACATGTTATTTTAAAGCTTTTATTTTATACTAGCTGGCCCAGCGAACTTCGTTCCGCCTAACAATGGATGTACGTACATTTTTAGGATTTTAAAATGAATACAAAATTATATTAAGACACTGTATATTGAAATAAATAAATAAATAAATAAATAAATAAATAAATAAATAAATTAAGTTATTTTTTTTATTACTTTGGTACATGGGTTGCACTCTTCAATGAAAGACCTAGTTATATACGATATACCCCATTTTTTCTTTTGTTGTCACGCGCAAGAACAATAAATAAAGCAGACGGTTTTCCGACCCGCGCACAAGCCACCTATAATTTGACCATGAGAAAAACATGCATTTTCTATATTCAGGCCACAAACATTTAAGGATTGACCTTGTGATTTGTTAATTCTCATATCGAATGCAAGATGAATCAGAAACTGAAGTCGTCTAAACTCAAACGGCATATCGGTTGGCATCATCGGAATCCTCGAAATGAGAGCTTCCTCAGCTTTCAATTTTCCTTTCAGTATCGTGGCGTAAATCACATTGATCATAGCTTTACTTATCACCAAAACCGTTCCGTTGCATAGTTTTGGTTAGTTTAGATTTCGAAGCATCAAGAAGCGTCAGCAGATGGTTTATTATCTTGATTAACACATAGGATACTTTTTTGCTCCGTCAAAATTAACGGTTCATGTGCGATACTACTCAACGCGAGTGAAATTGCTGGTAAAATAAATAAAATATATAATAATTTTCACCAACTTTTAGAAGTATAATTTCATCATACAATTACTTGATTAACCGTCGAAGATATTGCTATTACAGAACATCAAGGTTTGCCGTAATTCCATTAAAAATACTTTAACGTAATAATGTTAAGAGTTCTGTGTTTACGAACAAAATTCATGTTCGTAATCAAGAAATAATTGACATTGAAAGGGTCGTCTACCTACGGGAAAATGTTAACCATAAGAATACTAAAAATACCGGAACAAAACAAGGTTTATTTTAAGTAATGTGGAAAACCTAGGGACAATTATTAACCCTTAACTGGTAACCTAGTTCGACTATACACCACCAAGGTCTTTAAAACCGGAAGCCTTACGGCGACGAATGCATGCAACTGAATACATTAACTTTTACAAGGACTGATGTTACTAGCGATACATTTAATTGTGGTTTCTTTTAACTAGGGTAAAAAGGTAGTTTTGTTTTACGTATTAATTAAGTAGTTGATTTAACTTGATTTACTTTAGACACGCTTTAGTTGCCGCTTTGTTTAGTGTGGTGGCTTGATCGGGTGCCCTATTTTGTAAGGGTGTAACGTAAGTGTAAAGCTAGGTTCACTTTTGTCTGACGTGTCGTGTCGTGACACTCGTGATTCATCAGAAAGGAATCGGTTACATACATTTAATATGGTAGCGTTCACATTTCTCTGATGCAGTGTGTTGTGACGGCTTGTGTTAAAGGTATGAAACCGATACCTATCTGATGTATCACGACACGACACGTCAGACGAATGTGAACCTAACATAGCCTAAGGGTTTTTTCTGTTTATTGGCTAGCAGTTGATTATTATCTCGCCTGGTATTATTAAGTGACGATGTGATCGAAGGTGGTAAACACGCTAAGCCTAGATTGGGACTGGCTTTCAAGGACTGTCGGAACACCCAACGAGGGCCCGGCGGCAGATTTGTTGCTCGAGGGCTTTTTACCTTACTGAGCGACGCAAAGGAAGGTATGGTGTTTATTAGATTTTTGTCGTTTTGTCCCGTGGCGCATTATGGTATAAACTTTTTTTTTACTGATTGTACGATATTCCGAGGCTAGTTGTTCACGGTATCTCAAGAAAAATGTTGTTTTTTTACTTTCAATGTACTTATAACTTAAAAAATAAATTAACGTCTTTACCTTTTCGGGTGTCACTGTGATTTTCAGCTTCTTCTTCATATCGGAAAGATTAGAAATTCATATATTCGTTTCGATTTATAGTAATTTATTTGCATTAGGAAACATTTTCCACTACAATTGGATCACGGACACCAGAAAAAACCGCTATTGAAAATATTTTTATGATTATTTTTGAGTGAACTTTGTAGAAATAACATACAATAGATTACGACAAATTGTGTTCTAATATAATAAAACACGCTACTACACGCTGGCGTGTCAACTGAAACACTGTTTACATCTTGAATAGGATATAATTATCGCCAGAGGAAAATAGTCGTCCATTTTAATTGGAACTTTGGAAAACTAGAAACCAAGGTCGTTTTATAGCAAAATGCATTTTTCTTTTCATTGTGACAAAGAACGCAAACACGAAAATTTAAGGTTCGCTAGATTAGGCATTCACTTAAGGGTCTACAGAGTCGTTCTTTTACTCTTTTTGAACTGAGTCGATCGCGTTTGATTAGAAACGTGAAACACGTCATGGCAAGGAAGCGATTTTAAAAACTAGCTTGTATTCAAGAGGGACAGGCGCAAATATGTTGGTACTACATTCATTATCTAAGTTTTAAATCCGTTGTAATCTACTAAAATGCCTTTTATCAGACAGTTAATGTCCTATCAATGATTTCTTTGTTTACATGATACTATCGTTTAGGTATGACGGTTCAAGGGTATAGGTATTTTTCTAGGCCTTCAAGGGAGTTAATAACGATGGTTAACCTTTAGCATAGTAGATAGGAAGCATTGTTAATTTAAAAAGTTGTGTTCGAAAATAAACAAGTCCTTAGATTGTGCTTAACTTTTTGAAATGAGGTTGTATTCATGGTTGACCTCATTAGTCACTAACGCTCCAATTTTTTTTTATTGGCTGTCGTTATTGTATAGCGTTCCACCACTTTATACGGGACCAAGTAGTTAATGTAACACTTTAAATGGTAGTTCTTTTTTAGTAACGAAGTACGCTAGGCCTGAAATTGGACTTCCCAAAGAGCATGGCGACAGGTTTTTTCCCTGAGGGTGATTGCTAGTCAGTCAGATGGGTACTAGATAAATTAAAAAAAAACAATCGAGTTAAAAACCTCCTCCTTTTTTGAAGTCGGTTAAAAATGTCTACTATCCATTCTATACTATCCATTCGTTTTTAATTTCCTAAACACAGAGATAGGACCTAGGTCTTAGGGGATAGCAAAGAGTAATAATGTTCTATGGGGGGCAGTTAGCATGGGGGATGGTTGAAGGGGTAGTAAGGTCATCTTAACCATTGTACCTTTGATCTCCATTCACATACATATTTTGAAAAATGTATAGCTAGCAATAAGCGGCCAAATTTCACAAGAACCTTCTTTATACCAAATGGATCCTATTTCTTTAAATGATTATAAGACTCTATTGGATAGAGGTATTAAGTTAGAGCCCTATAAACGTCAGAAACCGCTGAAAACTTTTCCAGTAAATTTCAAGATATATCGACGAATCATCACATATTCACAAATAACAATATTTCAACTGCGTAGACTAAACAATAGTGAAATTATGCAGAAGCAAAAACCGTTGCACGGTACGTCACAAAGCAAGGTTACTGCTTGCGCAATTATAGCATGTGATTATTTTTTTTAATTATAAAACTGCCTTTGATATTGAGTTTAGTCAAGATATTATGTTATTCACATGTTTAGGGAGCCAGTGCCGAGTTAATGTCTTGTGTTTGAAGCATACAACATCAATTGATATTGAAATAAAATAGACTTTAAATGCTGCATTATACAGTACGGCATATCACATTATTCTACGACATGTATTCTACAACATGTTCCATATTAAATTTACGATTCAAAATAATATGTACAGCTATTTTACAAAGATAGACATCTAAAAAGCTGTGCATTAATAAAAAAATAAAATAAACGGACAACATCAACCGCGATAAAATACTTTTAAAAAAATACATTGACCAAAAAAGAAACAAGGGTAAACATTAATTTATATGGGGATTTCACATAAATAAACTGCACTAACTGGTGCCGGTGCACATGATGTACTGTGCAAGCTAGAGAGATGTTCACACATCAAACTGACCACAATGCAAGGATAATACACTTTTAGACAACGATAAAAAACTATTTTCATTAAAAAAATTGTCTTAACTTTTATTGTATACAATAGCATTAGGTATGAGCAAAATAGTTTGAATAGTTAACAGTGGTATAGAAATCATTGTAACTATGAAGAGCCAATCAATCTTGTTCATCCATAAGTGGTCTGATAGGTGTTGTCTTTAAATGTTAACACCACCCATTGTACCTATAATTTAGCAATATATTTTGTTATATTATGTATTGTACTTGTTATCGTCAATAAAGAGTTATTTATCTATATGTCTATATAACAGGCAAATAGATCCTCCATACTAGCATGAATGGCTGAGAAAGAATTATAAATTCAAGAGCATGGGATATCTATCCGTTAGCAACAGACTGTTTGAACTGGTCTGTAAAATATAGGCCTTTTTATTTTTTTACCATTGTTTTTTCAGCACTTCCTGTGTAGCTATTCTGCATCATCACAGTCTACCACCAGTTTGATTCACAATAACAAGTATTTTTTATTCTTTTTTGCAGAATAGGCAAGCATTTGACCGCTGTCTCACCTGGTGGTAAGTTTAAGCATTAACAGGAAACAAGGGATGACTATTTTAACACTTTACTGCTGAGCTGTTTTTCTTGTCTAGCCACAGGCGTGGCTTTGCACACTCCATAGTGTTTTCCCATAAAAAAAAACCACAGTTGTGTTTTCTCACACTCGTGGCAAGTTATAATAAACACGACAGTTGTGTTTTCAGCACTGAAGGTGTTAAGGTAAATTATTCAAGCGTATAGAAGTCGGACTATTTATGGCTTAGTATGAAAACCAGAAGGGATCTGTATTGATCTTGGCTTATTCACCTATTCGGTGAGCTTTCTAGCACATTCCATATTCTACAGAAATACAAGTTGGCAAGGATTTTAGGTAACTACTAAATTAGCTGGGGAGTGAATGTATATAAATTGTGTATGTCATTTAAATGTTTAAGGCTTTAGTTTAACGGCTTGCCGTTCTGGTGGGTGGTCAGTTTGATGTGAAAACAGAAAAAAATCTTACAAAATTGATATTATCGTAGTTCTCCTCCTGCGAGACTGTGGGCGACTCTATCAGGGGGTCGCGGTCGCCTGTCTCTCGCCCGTCCGGCGCGACCCGTTCCGAGCGGACACGGCACGCATCACATCTCTTCATTTCTAGACATACTTCTTAACTGCGGACTGTCAATAAAGCCCTTCAGTTTTGAATAATTTACTAAGCAATTTTCCTACAGATACGGACCCTTACTTGAATTAAAATCTTAAGCCTGACTGAACAGGTCAGTTAAGTCTAAACATGTTTGCTTGAAAACATTTACAAGGAAAATTATTATCAACGTAGCCAATTCAAATTCTTACTTTTAAATAAGTAATTAGTGGAATTAGCACTACAATGATTTAGTGTGAGTCACTAAATCATATCAAGCTATTAGTGTAAATCAAATGACTTTAGTGTGTTGAATGTTGATATACCCAGGTAGGTATCATATTTTCTCAATAGATAAGCGAGTACTTAGTACTCTTGGAAGTGTTGAACCCTTTATCAGTGAGAGTTTATTGGTGTCCGTTATCTAAAGTGCCTAATTAGTACCTCATTATCACTATCAATCAGGGAAGTTTCTTCCATAGCACAAAAACTTTTTAAACAATAGACAAGTTTAAAAAATATATTAAATGGAGAATAGACTCAAAACAACTACACCCGTATAGAGTGACTGGATCATCGTATTCAATGCGATCGATAATACCTACTTGAATATTACATGGACTATAATACAGATCAAAGTACCATTGTATGCAAATCAAATGAACTGACCATTCGCGAAATAATGATTGAAGTACTGTAACTAAAGTACGCGCGTAACGCGGGAGCATGTATCCCAATGCGCTACATCTTAAAAAATATATAGAATAATAAAATTTGGCTCACTTACCACTGTTAGTTGGCTTCTGTACTTTGGAAATGTATTCCATAGAATTTCACCACCTATTCAGTGACTGAGCTCCATTTTTAGGACAGTAGTTTCAAATGCTTCATCTATATTGTGTAATTCACGGTGAGATTAGGGCAAAAAAGTAAAAAATAATAGAAATTTTAACAATAACCCCAATGTGCTTTGCTTTCTTTTGACAATTTTGACAGAAAGATTTAGTTAGATTAGACGTAGTAATCAAACATAGACAAAAACCATAACTTTTTCTTAAATGCCATAAACACTTATTTGGCTTGATGGTTGGTTTGATCATTAGAAATCTTGATAAGCCGATAAGATCGAAGACTTTCCGTTCTTTACATGAAATGTACTCTGTGCGAGCACAAAATGACACAAACTAAAAAATAATATCCAACACGTCACCTTGTTGTGAGCTGTCAAATTTGTAATATTATCCGAAATTTTCATGATATTTTGAGGGATTATTATTTATTTCAAGATGGTAATTGTAGTTCCATTTATTAATCCATATAAAATAATATGTAGTTTTAATTAGCTGCAAAGAAATTTTCAGTTAAAAGTACCAAAAATGAGTATTATTAGTGAATTTCATAAGCGGCATAAGTTTACAGTTTCCAAACGTGTTTTTGTGTGTTTTCAGGTGTTGATTGCTGCTACAGTATGCACAAAATCAGGAAAAGGTAGTCGTTTTTCGTTAAAAAGTATTTCTGCAATATTATTACATAGACGGGACTACGGATTATTGACGGCCTCCGTGGCGTTGTGCGACTGCGAAGCGTGAGGTGGCGGGTTCGATTCCCGCACAGGGTAAAGAGGTATTTGCTCTGAGTCTGGGTGTTTATAGCACCATGGTCCTCGTAGGTCCTGATGCCTTAGATACAGGGAATCCTACGTAATCGTGATACGTTATTTTTATATACTAAACATGCAATACCAAATTATTTCTTGTAATTTTCCAGCATTGGTGTCCAGACAGTTTGTGGAAATGACGAAGGCACGCATAGAAGGATTGCTCGCCGCATTCCCGAAGCTAATGACGGGAGGACGTCAGCATACTTTTGTGGAAACTGAATCTGTCAGGTAATTATTTAGTACCTTCTTATTCTATAATGTATCAGTACCACAATCGCTTACATAGAACCTGTCCCCAAATTAGGACTCCCTGTATCTAGGGAACTGGAAACTATAAGGAACATGGTCCCACAAGCCCCCAGACTCGAGAGCAAATTTTTTCGGGAATTGTATTCTTATGAGCCCACTATTCTACCACCATTTTTATGAGACTTAGCCACTTGACTTGACTTTTAGCCCACATCTTATTAAATTATGCAATGCAAAGTTCTGGGTGGCACTGTAACTGCTATGGGCAGGTGTAGCGCTTACCATCATGTGAATGACTTGCTTGTCTCACCACCCAGTCATCATCATCATCATCATCAACTCATAACGTCCCACTGCTGGGCACGGGTCTCTCCTCACTTTCGTGACAATGGTAAGGCCATAATCCACCAGGGGGGCTCAGTCCGGATTGGTAGATAACATACCTACCTCCGAAATAACTCCCACCACCCAGTCAAATAAACAAAAAACAATGGCTTATAAAATATTGGTTGGATGGTCTGACATACTGTCAGAATGCTTCCGTTTTTGTAAAAGAGAGTGAGAGTGACTTTGAATGTGTATTTTGTAATAACTGTGTTGTACTGTATTTTGTGAAATTAATTGTTGGAATTGGCTGCGGCCATTTCAATTGAAATAAATAAACAAATTGCTTCATTTCACAGATATGTGTACCAACCCTTGGACAAGTTGTACATGTTACTGATCACCACCAAAGCCAGTAATATCTTGGAAGACCTGGAGACGCTCCGTCTTTTTAGCCGAGTGGTAAGTGTAACTTATGACTGGTTTGAATAATTGATTTTGACGCAATAAAATCCCTGTGAACCTAAAGTATCCATATACCAAATTCCATCCAAATCTGTCAAGCCGTTTGTGTATTCGTCCTCTCGAAACGGCTGGACCAATGTGAACAAACTTTCAGCAATGAACTGTAACTAATGTCTCACGGGAAGAAGTGCGGTGTAGTTCTAAGCATGATTATGATGCAATTTACAGTTCTGGGTGGCAATGTACCTAACTGTTATGGGTAGACTTACTTGGCGCTTACCATCAAGTAAAAGACTTGTCTTGTTACTTAAAAAACTTGTTCAATGAGGTGGGTGTCAGGAAATATTATTTACTGTGCTGTGGTCTCATCCTCCTCATGAAAGTGAACGGAGAGCCATGCTCAACAGCAGGTGCATATGAGTTGTGTTGACAATGATGGATTATGCTCTAATTAACTTTATTGTTCCCGGGATAATTAGTTTTCCTCATTATCAAGGTGCCGGAGTACTGCAGTCAGCTGACAGAGGCGGAAGTGCTGAACCAGGCCTACAACCTGCTGTTTGCTTTTGATGAGATTGTCGCTCTGGGCTACAGGGAGAGTGTAAACTTGGCACAGGTAAGATATGCCTTTTTTTTACCAGGGAATGCATTACGCATACCACCAGACCCGGGTGAGGGCGGGGTGGTTATGTGGGACTCCCCCGCCAGCTAGTCTGACGGGTATACCCACTAAACCCCAGGGTGTTCCACCGGGATGCCTTTGTTGTCGGGGCTACGGGTGCGAGAGTGGACTTCCGCAGCAGGTAAGATATGCCTGGTGTAAGGTGTATACAATGTGGAGTTTTTTTTACTCTTTTTATTTAGAGACTGAGTTGTCCATTGATTATTGCAGTCCCATAGTAATATAGAAATATCTATTAAAAATTCATAAATAATTAATATGTGGATTGCCTCTTTGCTTTGTCATACAATATATGACGTGTGTGTGTGTGTGTGTGTGAGTACGGCTAGCTCGTCTTGCCACTTGTCAAATAAAAATGTGGATATATTTTGAAGCAGTAGCTATGTAATATCTATGGTTTTGATTGAAATTAGTTGCAATCGCAGTTGTGTAATTGCATACTGCACTGGCATCCCACTTTAAATATAATTAGGAAGCTGCATAAAACTATTCATTTAGGAATTAGTATGGGATATGGAATGTTCGCCAACTGTAGAGTGATGACTTGAAGAAGATGGCTAGCAAGAGCTAGCGTTTCCTAGAAGAGGCCTATGTCGAGCAGTTTGGAGTATATGTGTGAACTTTGGACAATGTAAACCGTAATATTGTACCATTTCAGGTCCGATCATTTGTGGAAATGGACTCGCATGAAGAAAAGATCTTCCAAGCTGTGAGACAGGTGTGTGTTATGTAGTTCTAGTAATTAATTATTATCCAAGGGATTTAAACCCTGACGCCTCGGAGTTCAGTGCTTACTATCGCCGTAGAGGCCCTATGCAAATGTGAGAATTGTGTGCGGGTGTGTTGTAGACGCAAGAGCGCGAGGCGGCCAACCGCATGCGGGAACGCGCCAAAGAGCTGCAGCGAGAGCGACTGGAGGCCGCCAAGAAAGGCCTGCCGCCGCGCTCGCAAATGTCCTTCGGTAAGCACATAAAATACACCCTAAAAATTGATATTATATCTAACAAAGTTTTCTACATAAGAATAAAAAACTTTAACTTACTTTTACTCCGAATCGAGCTTTGTACGTATTGCCCCAAGATCGAATAACCAGCAACATCACAAATTGCAATCAGGTTCTCACTAACCTACACCATGGGGAGTCTCAATTTAGATCACAATGTTGCCATTTACATGAATTATACATTGTTTGTTTTGGTCCTTAATTTGTCTTAACCCATTCACTGCTGAAAACACAACTGTGGTGTTTTTCGTAACTTGCCGCTAGTGCGGTAAAACAAAAGTGGTGTTAGCTGTATGGGAAAACACTACGGTGTGTGCAGAGCCGCACCCGTGGCTAGACAAGAAAATAGGCTCAGCAGTCAGTGTTAAGTCACAGACTTCTCGTTTTTGCTAGAAAAGTATAGTGGTGTTTGATCCGTTTACTCTGCATTGTAGGCAGCAGCGGTGGATTTGGAAGCTCTTCAATTTCCACTCCATCAGCTGAACCCATGACGGAGAAGATTCCCACTACGCCTGCCAGGGACACGTGAGTACTATTTCACGAGGGTTCATTCTAATCCCTATCTATATGTGGATGCTTTTAGCAAAACAGTTTTGATCAAGATTTCTTTGCTCCGTTGAGTTTAAATCTTTATGCCTTTCAAATTCTAATGACAATATGAGTAGGTATAATAATTAATTACGGTGATAGCAAACAATTATTTTTTATCTGAGGCGTAAGTGGGTGATGAGCCTATATTTTTTTTAAAGTAGGTAGTGAAAATATTAGGTGTTCTCTACAGTCGTCCGGCGGGGCGCTCCGCCATGAAGCTGGGATCCCGCGGCACGGACGCCGAGTCGTTCCTGTCGAAGCTGCGCAGCGAGGGCGACGCGGTGCCCGCCACCGCCGCCCCCGCCGCCGCCCCCGTCGCGGGGGCGCCCGCCGACAGGGCCAGAGCGCCCGCCCCCGACCAAAAGGAGTAAGTGGAACTTCACAGTCTAACAGGTTCACTGCTGGTCATATTGATATGGATGAAATTTGGCACACAGTTAGTTTATTACCTGGATTTTCACATTGGAAACTTAAAAAAAAAACAGTTTATAGCGATAAACGATCTATCCTGTCCGGATTCAAACTGTTTCCATATCAAATTTCATCAAGATCAGTTCAGCCCCGTGTACTTCCGAAAAGGGGCAAACAGATATATAGTGGCTTTCGTTTCTTTAATATTGGAAGGATTGGTCCACGGTCCTCCTGATTCATGATTCCCTAGTTAGAGGTCAAGACTTATGTACATATCGACGCTAGAAAGCGTAAACGCTGTAACCTTGAAACGCAAAATTGTTCACCGGGGCTAAAAAACTTTTTGATTGTTGAAAAAAAATCATAACTCAATATCTACTCGACCTAAAAACGTAAATTTTGGATATTTGGTGTGTTTCATACAAAGCTACAATACTGCTACCTTGGTTATATCCTAAAGTTCCTAGGGGACGTTGAAATGTGGGTTACAGCGTTTGTTTCCAAATATGTAAAAAAAAGTATTTTCGGGTCGGTCAAAGGGTTACAGCGTTTACGCTTTCTGGCGTCGATATGTTATCGTGATCGTTATTTTTAATTTAATTTATTTTAGTGTCCATTTGCGCTTCGAGGAGAGGCTGAACCTGTTGGCTGGCAGGGATGGAGATATAAAAAAATTCGACCTATCCGGTAAGTTGTAGTGGGAGGCCTCTTCTGCAAGAGACCGCCCGGGGAAGTGCCACACCTTTGCCAGATATTCATCCGCCAAGCAGTAGTGTGCAAACATTACTGTGTTCTGGTTTTTAGGGCATTGATTCTAGCAAAATCACTGGGCATATGAGACTTTAGAGCCGATGTCTCAGGGTGACGAGCGCAGTGCAGTGCCGCACAGGATTATGCAATGCAGGCTTCTGGGTGGTGCTGTGACTGTTATGGGCAGACGTAGCGCTTACCATCAAGTGAACGACTTGATGGTAAGTACCACAGTAAAAAAAATACTATAAAATTAGATTTTCTGTTGACGATGTCAATACATCTCCATAATCAAGAGTTCTAGGATTAAAAGGTTTAATCACAGGTTTTGAGTATGGTAATCAACATTGGAAATTGCTATATCCCACTGATTTATATCTCAGGCCAACGGTTGTATGGAAAGCGGCTGATCTCCTTTGTATATGTTAACACTTGGACTGCTGAGCCGATTTCCTTGTCCAGCCACGGTTACGGATCCGCACACACCATAGTGATTTCTCATACCGCTAACACAACAGTTGTGTTTTCCCGCGCTCGCGGCAAGTTATAAAAAAAACACAACAGTTGTGTTTTCCCGCGCTCGCGGCAAGTTATAAAAAAAACACAACAGTTGTGTTTTCCCGCGCTCGCGGCAAGTTATAAAAAAAACACAACAGTTGTGTTTTCAGCAGTGAACGTGTTAACAGTGTTTTTCTTTTGACAGGTTTACTGACGTTGAATATATCCAGCGAGCAATACGGGCGTATCCATGTCCATGTCGAGAACAAGGACTCGAGGCCGCTACAACTACAGGTAAAGAATAGAATAGAATAGAAAAACTCTTTATTGTACACCAGAAACAAAAATAAACACAGTACAGAAGAATTACAATAGGTAAGCAAGGGTAGTACAATGGGCGGTCTTATCGCTGAAAGCGATTTCTTCCAGACAACCTTTGGATGGAAAGTAAAAAACATTTTTCGATAGTAGGGTGGGTGGCGTACTTACAGTATTTAACAGTCACAATACATTTAATAATACACATACACACTATACTCAATAATAAATAAAAAAAAAAATATTCATATTCATTATTGTTTTTTATTTGCCTGAGTGATGAGACGAGCAAGTCGTTCGCCTGATGGTAAGCGCTACGCCTGCCTATAACAGTCACAGCACCACCCAGAAGCCCGCATTGCATAATCCTGCCGGGCACTGCACTGTGCTCACTTTATTGCACATCAGTAAAGGGTAAAGCGAAGGCTTATAGAACAAACTACGATATATAAGTGTAGTAAAAGTTTTCTGTCTGTAAATAACAGTTATTTTTTGTCTTTTTAGACATTTTATTTTGAGTAGCATTTTTGATGACGGTCGTTTTTTTTTATTTGACCTTGTGACGAGACGAGCAAGTCGTTCGCCTGGTGGTAAGCGCTACGCTTGCCCATTACAGTTACAGTGCGACCCAAAACTTTGCATAACATAACCTTGCACGGCGGAAAAAAATCCTTGAAAGGATATTTATAATAAAACAAACACTCAAAATCAAACTAAATCATTAATTTATTTGCTCTCATGTGCATTATTAAAAATTTATAAGTTTATCAAAAAAAACCTCAAAAGCTAAAAGACGTATGGTAGAATGATCTTGGAGGTATGAGATCCACTAATCCGGCCCCCTCGGTGCTTATGGCCCTAGCCTCTTCCCGAAACTGAAGTGAGCAGTGAGACCCCTGTGGGCGGAACTTGCGCGTGATGATTAACTGATTTTGATGCTGTTTTGCCAGACGCACCCCAATGTAGATAAGGAGGTGTTCCGTGCCGACGGCATCATCGGCTTGAAGCAGACGCAGCGGAACTTCCCCATCAACACGGACGTCGGCGTGCTGAAGTGGAGGCTCTCCTCTACCACCGACAACAAGTGGGCGCCTATCTCTGGTATTGGCCTGTTCTTTTCTTATAATTTTAATGTTTTGACTTCGCACAATTTGTGCTTTAAATTTTCGTCATTATTTTTTTATGTCTCACGCAATTTATCTATTTATCTTGTATATAAAAGTCGATGTGTGTATGTATGTTCCCAATGGACTCCAAAACGGCTGCACCGATTTTGATGAAATTTTGGTAGATTAAGACTAAAATCGGTCATGGTTTTTGAAACTTGTCGAATCATCATTTGCTTTCGATGTTGCCTGTACGGCATAGAATATACATTAATACTTTGACTGCTGAGGCGATTTTCTTGTTAAGCCACGGTTACGGATCTGCACACACCGTGGTGTTTTTCCGTACCGCTAACACAACAGTTGTGTTTTTTCTAACTTGTCGCGAGTACGGGAAAACACAACTATGGTGTTTGTTGTATAAGAAAACACTACGGCGTGTCCAGAGCCGAACCCGTGGCTATACAAGAAAATAGGCTCAGCAGCAGTCAGTGTTAATAATTATAATGACAAACACAAACCTTAAAGTTCCCCATTCGGCCCGCTCCTTGTCCCAGTGAACTGCTGGCCGTCCGAGGGCGCCAGCGGCGGCTGCGACGTCAACATAGAGTACGAGCTGGAGCAGGACCACCTGGTGCTCACGGATGTCAACATACACATACCCTTGCCGTGAGTTTGGACACGTTACAGTAGTCGACGGCCTCCGTGCCGCAGTGGGTAAACAGCCGACTGGCCAGCGCGGCAAAGATCGACATGTTTTTGCTCAGTCTGGGTGTTTGTGGGACTACGATACTTGTAGTTCTCCGATTCCCTACAGTTCCTAGTTAGGGGATTTGTGTATGTGACCGTCCAGCGTTGTTTCTTTATTGAGATGAAACTTCTTTACGCACGCTTGACTTGGGGAGTAAGCTGGTGAATGCGTTACGAAAAATGTGATCGGGTGAGGCGAACGGAAGCTGAGAGGAAGATAAAGTTAGTAAAGATAGAATGAAAGAGTTACGTTACGTATTTTTTTTTAAATATCTTTTTTTTTTTTTTTTTTTTTTTTTATGTTGAAGTTTTACTTATCCTATGTGTCCCAGCACACATTTAGTCTTATTTTTATTAAGGCTAGGTTATTCCAATAAAATATAATATTTAGATAGAGGTAGGCCTCTTCTGCGAGAGTCAGAATGAGGAAGCACCATGCATTTGCCAGGTGTTGCCAGGTAATATTTACATATGCCAAGTAATGTTTGCAGTGGTGGGCAATTATTTATATATACTCACTAATATCACAAGTGTATCTTAAATTTAATTTTAACAATTTGAATGATTTATATTTAAAATTTAATTTTAAGTAGATTTTTAAACAGTAAATAAAAGTGCCGAAGTACTACAGCCTCCGCTTAAAGCCCTGTTTTCTCTCGCCTCCCCAGCACTGGGCACTGCAACGTCATGGTCCACGCGTGGGAAGGCATCTACTCCCAGCGTGGCCAGACCTTGATCTGGACCATTCCCGTCATCAGCAAGGAGCAGAAGTCGGGCACGCTGGAGTTCACGTGAGTTTTTTATTTATTTATTTGACTGAGTGATGAGACGTGCAAGTCTTTCACCTGATGGTAAGCGCTACGTCTGATCATAACAGTTACAGAACTTTGTATTGTATAATCTTGCGCGGTGCTGTACTGCGCTCGTCTCCCTGAGACATCGGCTGTAAAGTCTCATATGCCCAGTAATTTCGCTGGAAACAGTGCCCTTCAAACCGGAACACAGTTATCTTTGCACACTGCTGCTTGGCGGATGAATACACTTAACTGCAGTAAACAAGTCAATTTATAAATAGTTTTTGGTAAATATGCATTTTTTCAAACAAGCTAGTATTTATCGGTTGAGGAAATCTGCTTTAAAATGCAGTTGCAAGATTAAAGCTTGTAATAAAATAAGCCTAAAGCCCGTTATAGCCTAGCGCCCCTACGAAAGTGAGGGGAGACCCGTGCTCAGCAATGGGACGATATGGGTTATTGATCATGATGAGGATGATGATGGAAATGATGTTGAAGGAATTCTTCTGTACTGTGTTTATTTTTGTTTCTGGTGTACTATAAAGAGTTTTCTATTCTATTCTATGATGAATAAGAAAACTCATGGCCCCGAAGGGCATAGTAGAAACAAGAGATTATGCTGTCTCCATGATTGGTACGCATAATGAATGATAATTTTCAGCGCGACACCAGCGATAGTTAACGACTTTTTCCCCGTCACCGTGACCTGGACGTCGAAGACTTCGCTGGCGCTCCTCACGGCTAAGAAGGTGACCACGGCAGACGACGGGACGCCGGTCGACTTCTCACACGAAATCAGCTTTAACGCTGACTCATATAGAATTGATTAAAATAAAAACCACCTATTATACATTAAGGGCGGGTTGCACCAATATTTCTTAAACCCACGTCGTTTTGTTAATGCGAGATTCAGTGACACATAATTCAACGTCACCGGTTAAGTTTGACGTTTGTTTAAATCGAGATTTACAGAAACTGTCGCCGTGCAGGATGTTGAACTATGTTCAAGGTCAATATTTTAACCCCCTCCCCATTTCTCTACAAAACTCCCAAAAAGTTTCAGTAAAGCACTCACCCGACTTGACTGAAGAGACTTTCTACCTAAATAAAATGGCATGTTCAACGATACAATAAATACACGTGATTTCACACCATGTGATATTTCGTGATTTTTTTGTAAACCCCTCCCCCCTCCCTCGAGCCTCATGTGATTAATGGAGGATACCTTATTCGGATTTTAATTTGGCTTCATTCTAGATTTAATGAGGAGGTGCAAGCCGCCCTTAATGTTATGTACAATAATATCACTACTTCTTTTGTATTTAAATAAGGCGACGTTAAGCAGATATTGTGTATTCTTCTTCGTGTCGATGATCCAATTGTCTAGAGTCTAGACGAATGCAATTGTGTATTTGATGTGCGAAATAAATAGAATTATATAAATAAAAATATACATATGTATATATAAATAAATATATAAATAAATTTGTGTGTAAAATTATAAAGTAGTAATTATAAACTATGTTAATCGATTTCTATTCACCAATGATTGTGGCAACATTCCTCTAAAAATATCTTTAGTCTGAGCTGGACTAGTGCTAGCCTCAGAATGTGTGAATTTTTATTTCAATGTAGGTATTTCATAAAAAACACATTTCGTGAGATTTCATTTTTCATAGTATGTAGAATAATAATCAGGCATTTTACAAGCATGTGTACCTATAGTTTATTTATAACTGATATTGCTTTATAGTTTCCAAGTAATGTATCGAAATAAAACAAAGTTATTGTAAAATGTGGTTTGGTTTTACACAAAATATTGGTTTGTTATTTATTTTATCGCGACTGAGTTTCGCGATTGAAGATTTTGATATTTTGCAGGACATGTATTTTATGAGGAAAGTAAACAAAAAACTCAACTTGAACCAAAGTTGTGAGTCCAATCGATAATAAATAACTATTTAATATCATTATTAATTTAAAAATCAGACAGTTTAATTTTTTGGCGGAATTAAAGCCACATAACTTTTATTTTTTCATCTCTCAAACAATTGCTAATTCTTAATTATCCAGATTTGTTTAAACACTAAAAACTGATTTTATGTCACTGCAGAAATTGTACTACCTAAGAAAAAATAAATATTTGTAAATGATTTAAGAACTATTAGGTAATCTGTGGTACTGAACCGACTGACTCAAGTGGAATGCCTCAAGGGAATATTTTGATTCCCGCTCTTTATATCTTAAAGGTACTTAGACCAATTTAGCTAACTTTTTATGCAGTGTTCAACTACTTGGAAAACTATCAAGTGAATGCCTTGCGTGTGTCTGAAGTGAAATATCCGTGGATAGCTCGAGTGGTGCATTCAAGGACCGTGAATATACCTCACATATGCACCGCGGTT
This sequence comes from Campaea margaritaria, assembly GCA_912999815.1. Lineage (NCBI taxonomy): Eukaryota > Metazoa > Arthropoda > Insecta > Lepidoptera > Geometridae > Campaea > Campaea margaritaria. Next base: position 2,940,206 of record OU538814.1, read on the forward strand.
TGCATCGACAATGGAATATTTATAACTGCTGCTAGGTGTATTTTAAAGTATGTAAAACGTATTTTGCATCCCTGTCTTTTTTTTTACCTGGGGAAATGCATTAGAGATATTATGTGGTACGCCCCGTCAGCTGCTTGCCGGTATACCCACTGAAACCCCAGGGCGATTCCCCGGGACGCCTATAAGTGTAATCAAGGCATTACTATAAAGACTGCCTGCGTCAGCTATTTGAAAATGAGTCCTTCTACTTCGAACATATCCACTAAGACTCCGCTTAGAAAGCACTCGACTCAACCAGGAAGACTTCATTAGTTCTAACCGAGTCCTGGAGGCATACCATGACCTCTTATAGCGATTCAATTGAAGACCTAAACTGAACCGCGCCGCATAATCGTACCGTGACGTCTTATTTTTTATGTTGCTGCCATTTTCAACCTAAACTACACCGGGGGCAGAAGCTGGCAATAAGCCAGGATCTACTTTAGAGATGGCTATTCACCCTGAGACCGGCTCTAAAGTTTCATATGCCCAGTAATCTCGCTGGAAACAATGCTCTTCGAACCGGAGCACAGTAATGTTTGCACGCTACTACTTGACGGATGAATATCTGGCAAAGGTGTGGTTTGTCACCTGGTTGACGTTGTCTTGCTATTAGAAACGCGACATTCTGAACAATGTTCCGACACAGATACTCCCATCTGCGATCGTGCTTTTTAAACAAGCAACAAGATTTTTCTATTCTACTCTGTTGGTAGAAAGTAAGAGCCAGGTTTGCCCATAAATAATTTTTGCAGCTTTTGATTTCAGCCTAAAAACTAAAATTACTAGCATAGTTTACAAATCTAAACGTCTACCGGTTCGAGCTTTCGTTCTACCTTCGCACCCAACCGTTCAACAATTTGACGACATTGGTTTTTTGGTTGTGGAAGGAAAACCAATCTCAACTTATAGTGTGGCTCAATTGTTTGATGTAGTCAACAGAACTGATGAAGGGTTCCAGTGGTTTGATGATATGGATCTCTCTGGAAAATATAAAGTCGTTGGATATGCTGTTCCGAAGGTAATCTATTGGGGAGTTCGGAAGCCATACATTGTATCCACCACTCATTGGGCTTATTCCTATAGTCCAGAGGTTCCCAGATTTTTAACTCGTAGACCACTTTCAAAATTTAGCTGGTTCCTAGGTGAAAAGTTAGTGGACCCCCTGCAGCTACATTTCTACCATATTCCTATTTATTTCCTACCGTATATTATTTTTTGTCACGCTAACGTCGAGTCTCCCATAACCCCTAGGGGTTCACCTGGGCCACTGGGGGCCATTTTTTATGAAGAAGCCTCACCTATTGTGCCTTCCAGTATTGTGTATTGGAGCTATCATAAATAAGCTCACAAATTGTTTGTGAAATTTGAGACGAAATAAAAAACGGTTCCGCAGTCAATGTGTTAAATGAAGCAGAATTTTGTGTTTTGCAGGGTACTCATAGAAACAAAATACCGGAAAGGCAATTCTACCTCACGGAACTATACGTATTACTTGGCTTTGACATTTGCTCCACCATTCTAACATTCAACCACTACTTCAAGAACGACGGATTCCATGTTCCCTGCTACCACTCTTGTACACTTGCAGAGTTTAAAAAAAAAGCAAAGGCTTGCAAAAACTACCACGGAGTAGAAGGGGGAGCAGTGATAAATGCAAATAGTAATAAATTATTGGGAATCGCCACATGGGGAGCATATTTTACCTGGCAAGAATTGCCCGTTGGCTTTTCTGTGTTGAACTCTAAGAACTTCTATGAGGATTTTGCATGTGCGAGGAAAGTTAGAGATTCTAAAGTTAAACCTGGGTATCAGAAACTTTGTCCTTAGCATTACAATAGTAAGTTGTGTGAATTGGTGTGAACTCTCCCCTGAGTATCTTTTCTGTGATATGAACAAAAGGAACCCAATCTGACATAGATAAATTTTTAACACGTTGACTGCTGAAAACACATGCGTTTGTGTTTTATATAACGTTACTCGGGTGCGGAAAACACACCTGTTGTGTCAGCGCAGGTTACGTGCCGGCTGTGTGGCGAAACAAAGACCTGTTTAACGCGGCGCTCCTACAGTGCGGCTCACACAGGCGGCACGCCAGTGCTGGAAAACACGGTGTGTGCAGATTCGTAACGGTGCCCAAATGTAAAAACCGGTTCAGCAGCCAATGTGTTAATAAGAGTGAAAATCAAAATGATTGATTGTGTCCAAGCCAGGGCAAGTATGAAGGTTAATAAAATAAAATATTTTCACAATTTCATAAAATTTTATTAATAATTTTCATCTTATTCTACCGTCATCACTTAACATTTCAATACTAAAACGGTATTTACGAGTTAACATCAAAATTAAATTTGAACTGTGACTCTGTGAAAGAAAATTTGAACTTATTTGAATCTTTGTCATTCTCTGATTTAGGCCCAATAGAAGTGTCACCATCTGAATTATTAACAGTGCTGAGTGAATTTGTGTTGATATTATCTGACTTTTCAGTGTTGCTAACTTTTGATACAGTTTTATTATCAGTAGATGTTGAAGTGTTGCCATTATCTATTTGTTGTGAAGCTAAATTAAAATTAAACCTAAAGGAATTATCTCCTGTTGTTAAAAATGCAGATTTCCTCACAAATGTAGCCTTCGGCTTATCTGGAGTGTCTGAGATCTTGATTTTGCTTGCCACTGTAAATAAAGAAAAACTACAATCAATGACCGCCTTTACAATTTGTAGATCGATACCTTTAGGTGGTCATTTAACTCTAAATTTAAGTAAGGTGGGTATTTGCTCCGTCTCATATACATAAGTTGAAATATAGATTCTTAGCAACTCATCATATTTTTAACTTCAGTTACATCTCGCAAGTTATACGCCCGAGTATTGAGTAAATAGTTACTACCCGGGCAAGCAACATACATAATTACTTTATGCTTATGGAAATACAACACAGTTTCATCCAACTTAACACTTACTACTTAAATTTACTATAATAATAATTACTATCAGTGAGTGAGGTAGAAAATAAATGAATGTAAAATAGAATTCACATTAACACTTAGACTGCTGAGGCGATCTTATTGTCTAGCCACGGATACAGATCTGCACATGCCGTTGCGTTTTCCCGTACCGCTAACACAACAGTTGTGTTTTCCCGTACTCGCAGCTAGTTATAGAAAATATCACAGTTGTGTTTTCAGCAGTGAACATGTTAAAGCACATTAAGCTTTAATTAAGAGTACTGTAGGAATATTTTCATCAGCCTTGCTTTTACATCTACTGATAGAGTTTTGCCTCTTCTCTAAAACACTATTTTTTTCTGTCCCGAGTCAAACTGAACAATTTTTTTATGAAATATAAGGGATTTTATGACATTACAAATATACCATTATTAAAAATATTAACCAAGCTTGAAAGTTTTTGAACCGTATACTACAATTGCTTTGAAATGAGAATATTTTAGGCAAAGGTTAGTATTATATAAGTACATTATAGTCAGCTTTCCGTTGTATGAGACGTAGGCCTCCTCTCAGGTCGAAAGTAAAGCCCAAGATTGCGCGGTAGACGTTGTGCAACTTGCGGATGTGAAGGTTGCCGCTCAGCATTTTCTTTTGCTGAGAAAGTGATAAAATCACAATTAGGCATCGAGACATTCTTTTCTTAACCTCATTGGGTGGTTTTTATGAGATTTGGAAGACAAATAAGCTAGTTTAGTAGTTTAAATGTTCTTTACCAAGACACTTAGGAATTCTAGCATATCAGAACTTCCCGGGATGTATATACTTACATTTAGCTAATTTCTTTTCCTCTGCAGCCATTTTAGCTCTGTAGTCTCCGAAATGTGTTCGCATGAGTTGTCTTTTGCGTATTATAGGCTGATTGTTGTTCTTTAATACAGTTAAGACTTTCCACGTTTCTTGCACTGAAAATGTAAGAAGTATCAATGAGCAACTCCCTATGATTAATAACTAACAACTATGATGAAATTTTTTTTTTATTTGACCGGTTGACAAGATGATCAAGTTGTTCACCTGATGTTAAGGGCTACGCCTGCCCATAACAGATCCAGTGCCACCCTGAACTTTGCATTGCATAATCCTGCACAGCACTGCAATGCGCTCGTCACCCTGAGACATAGGCTCTAGTCTCATACGCCCAGTAATTTTGCTGGAAACAGTGCCCTTCAAACTTGAATACAGTAATGTTTGCACACTACTGAACTAACATTAATATTAACTACTGAATACAACAGTTGGAGAACCATCAATTTGACACTTTTGACTGCTGAGCTGAATTTCTTGTCTAGCCACGGGTGCAGCTCAGCACAAACCGTAGTGTTTCCCATACAGCTAACATCAAAGTTGTGTTTTCCCGCACTCGCGGCAAGTTATGAAAAACACCACAGTTATGTTTTCAGCAGTGAATGTGTAAATATACAAAAATTGAGACAAGTCTAAGTAGGTCGGTTACATATTGCTAGTATACTTAAACTTGCTCAAGATATGCCCAAAATGTGGATCAGGCTGCAGCTTTAGTGTTGGCTTAATAATTATATCCTCAACAAAGTTTAGCAGAGAAGTGGTCAAATACTGTCGGTAACAAACGAAGAAGGCAATTTCTTAAAGAAGTGACTTACTTTGCTTCTCAGACCCTTTCCTTTCGCTCAGGAACCGTTCAGACTGCTGGATACACCAGCAAAGTTCAAGCTGAAATTGCCTCATAGCTTCCTCAGGGTCTACGTTATCGGTGTCATCTTTTTCTTTCTTGCAAGGCTTCTGTATCGTACTGGTTTTGCCTTTAGGGTGTAATTTTGTTGCTTTCGGCATTTTGTAAATCTATATTCGAAATTTTATTCCAATGAAACCTAAAGACGCTCTGAATGCGTGAACCACCACGTTTTTGTTTTGCTTTTTTCCAATCGATCGTTACCGACTAGGGATGTGCGAGTATCCGAAATGTTTTTTTTAGTCGATCCGATTGTTGGAATGTTTCGATACTTCTCGATATTTTTCTCATGCAGTTGAATTTACGTGAATATAAGTTCTTTATTAAAATGTGAAAAGAAATAATCACAGGTGGTGCTGCCGACTACAATTCTTTCGTGTTATGACTGCACACAAAAGTAACAGTTTTTTTTAAAATGGTATGTAAACTATTGATGATATCGTATGAAAAGGCGTGACTGTATGTACGTATCTAAATTATTATTGAATAAAGTACATTCGAAAAACATCTATTTATTTTATTTATTAATATAGCACATCTACATCTCGGTGGTTTGAGATGTTTATGGATTCGATTGTAATTTGGCATCGAATGCTATTCGTTCGATTGTATACACATTTCGGACGCGCCCATTGCTAGAAGGTTCTGGTTTTTTTTTAGATTTTGGCTTCGACCTATTTATGCATTTAGCCACTGTGAAGTATTAAGTTGAAGTTAAGCTTGACGTTCCTGACGAAAAATCTAACGTCCAATCCAGTCACAATATGTGGACATGGACAGACAGCAGAAAGACGCAACAGTGGCGACTCTTGTAAATGACGTAACGTGGTGAAACTGCAAACCAAAATACTAACCTCAAAAATATTTTGTCTTGAATTTGAGTTTTTACGGAACTAGTATGCCGCTTGGAAGATTCGGAAAAATTACACTTTCGTGGTAATTATTAAATTCATAAATAACCACTTACAATTTCGAGTTGCAAAATTGTATTTTCGTGGTGAGCTTTTCCAGATATTTGTAAAAAAATATACTTAAATTTTATCCTTGAATTTCAGTGTAGTTACTGGTAATTTAAGACTATTCTACTCATATAAATACCTCGAACTGTTGTACATGTTGTATGTTGTCTATTCTATTCCATTCTATTCTACATAGGTAGGTCTTTTCAAAATTTTGTACTTCCAAGATTTTGAGTGACAAGTTTCTAACTTTGTCTATTAGGTATATTTGTGCAATCTTAACATCACCATCTAAATATCTTCTCACCGGACCATCGCCCTCGTTTCGTAGTTTATCTCCAAACACGACGCTGGCGAAATTTTGGTGGTCCATCCACTGCAGCTAGATAAAAAGAATTGAATTGAATTTCTGCTTTAGTAATCTCTAATTTTCTGTGTATAAAAACAATGATCTACTAATAAAGATGTCTTTTTCAGGCTTGTAGTGACGGTAACCAGTCTATCTCTGTTTGTGGTAGCGAAGGACCACATCAATGACCAACGTCTTGAGAATATGAGAGTTCGGGAACGTATGCGAAAATCTAACCAAGGAGATTACGGAGACCTTTACCGGAAACACTGAGTTGGGATTTGTGAGTACCTTTAATGTTTTATGTCGAATCTTTGTTAATTTTTTATCTGCTTATTTCAAATATGCATCAGTTTTACTTTTATCAGATTTTTTAAGTGAGAGTTGTTCGGTTGATATTCACTTTTTTTATCTGTAGTGATCTGTTTCCTTGGATACCTTCCATCTCTATCTTCGGCTTGCCCCTTTCGATCTTTTTTAACACAGTGACTGCTGAGCCGATTTTCTTGTCTAGCCACGGGTACTGATCTGCATACACCATAGTATTTTCCCATTAACACCACAGTTATGTTTTACCATACTTGCGGCAATTTATGAAAATTTAAAACACCGCAGTTGTCTTTTCAGCAGTGTACATGTTCAGTGAGAGGTGTTACCTTCCATCTCTCTCTATCTTCGGCTAACACCTTCCAATCTTTTTTAAACTTTTACATGCATCATTTACAGATACAATAGATTTTTAATTGTTGTCTGGCTGGATCCGTGACTAAGCAGGCTACAAGTTAAAAGAGTCAAAGTTCTATTTCACCTAAACATTCACAGATTGGAGACAGCTTACTCTTCTAATGCATTGAAAGAATGCCTTCGTGTCAGCAGTGAATAAATGGCTGATGATAAAAATTTCCAATTTCCAGAATTTGACGACCAATTGAAAGCGCTAAGATGGCGGCGCTAACGAATCTAGATGCCGCAAAGCTGCAGCTAGTCCAAGACCTCGAGATCGAGATGATGTCCGACATGTACAACAGGCTGGTCGGAGCGTGCCACCGGAAGTGCATACCTATCAAATACCATGAGCCTGAGCTTGGTAAGATACCTAACAAGTATAAATCATGCTATGTCAAACTCTGTTACATCAACGGTTAAAAATACCAATTGAATTTAAGTAGCAACAGCTCTTCTACGTTGTGACGATGTTCTGAGGCTAGACGGTTTTGGACCAGTATTTGGTTACAGCCATTTCGGGGACAGAAGCTTTATAGGGATCGGTTGGTGCAGGTGTTAGGGTACTTAGGGCACAACAGTAAATGCTGCATTGTTTGTGTAGAGGCACAAGTCACAGCAACTATAAACCTTACACTCTTTGGAGACCAATAAGTTTTAAAATCCTGAGAAGAAACCCTTTAGAAAATTTATCATTCTCCTGTGATCTGCAGTAAGTATAGAATCCACTGACAACCTCTCTTCACCATACAGGGAAAGGCGAGTCAGTGTGCCTGGACCGCTGCGTTGCCAAGTATCTGGACGTCCACGAGCGCATCGGCAAGAAGCTCTCCAACATGTCCCAAGGAGAAGAGGACCTCACCAAAGTCAACATCCCGGAGAAGAAGTAGTTGCTAGTGGAATGTAACTTATGATAAATGTTTAATTGTATAAAATGATATTATGTTTCGGATGATGTTAATACTGATAGCTTAGGGTAACCAGTGCAGTGTAAAGGTGCAATACAAAGTCTTGAATGGTACTGTTTGATGCTTACAACCTGACACATGACAATAAAAGGGATAAAGGCCGGTTTACATTATACTATTTCGTAATGGAATGCTTTAACTAGATTAATCAATTAGTTTAACTAGAAAGTGACTAGTTCAACTAGTACACAGTCGTACTAATGAAAGCAATGTTTACACAATTCAATTAAATCACTATCAAAGAATAGTATAATGGAAACTGCCTACATAATTAAATATACATCATAAGTTACAATCAAGTATTTAGGTACATATTTATAATAATTGAAGTATACCTCACAAATTCAGGAATTTAACAAATTTCCTATCTTAGCTTATCATCAACAGCTGTTATTGGTCAGATGCATTTTCTTATTTTTAGTATGGGTGACTTATTTTTAGATAGAGTAGAATGTTAATTGTTGGAAATTAAAAAGATTAAAAATTATAATTTCACGTTTATTTCATAACAACATTCAAATACTACAATTACATCTAAATTCTAATCTACAAATGATATATACACACGATTTCTAACTAAAGCCAGCTAATGCCGTTTCTTCTTTTTGAAAGAAACCTCTGGTTGCCCGAACCCGTAACCGGGCGTGAAGCTCTTTATAAGTTGGGAGAGAACTAGTATTTGTGCACCAAAGAACAACAAGCTCTTCACCCAGATCAAAAAGAACACTTCACTGCCCTGAAACTCCAAGAGATACGCGTGGTACAACCAAGCAGCCTGAGGCCCAGCCCAGATCACAACGAGAACCACAGCGTCCGCAAAACGCATCTTAAGACTGTGCACTACCAAAGGAAGCAACGATAAGAACCAGACGAAATACTGTGACGTCAGAACACTATTAAACGCCACCATAATAACAGTCTGACAGAACAATCCAAACGGCAACGTCTTCGGATCACAACCGAAAGTCAAACTGACTACAAACAAGATTGTGGACTCGAGGAATTGTACCACAGACTTTACGACGTCGAACTGCAAATCATCCGTCGTCAAATAGGAATAGTAGAACAAGATGGAGAAATTGTGCTTCGTGTCCTTTCTGAAGAAATGGTAAACGTAAGTTTCGAAAAGGAAGTCGTAGCCGTAGAGAGAATACATGCCAAGTGTAAGTAAGGCCAGTGTGGCCATGCAACTCAGAGTTAAAGTTATTTGGTTCTTGTTGGGCACCAGCCAGAATATGATGTCTTTGAAAGTGACTCTATGCAGATTATAAGTCCCTATGCTTATATACATAGGGAAGCAGTAAGCGATTGGGTACAAACGTAGATGTATTGAGACACCGAGCAACATCCCCGACAACGCATATTTTAATGTCGATTTCACAACGTCTGTTTGTAAGAAAAGTACCGAGAGTATTATGAAGAAACAAGGAACGGAGTCCGCGTTGCCTCTGGTCGATATAGCGATACTCATCGGATTGTAGAGCCAAAATAACGCACAGTACGTGGAAATCGATTGCGTCCTTCCATTCTTAGTTCCTATTTGACATGCCACTAACTTCTTAACAGCTAGAGCTATAAAAATATCGAAAACAGTGAAGAGTATTTTGCCGAATTCCTTAGAAAGAAATACGTTCGGAACTAAGAGATACGCAATAAGAGGGGAGTATCGGTACGTACTGCGTTGGTACGGAGATTTTCCGTTAAAGACATATCTAGCTGCATCAGTGAACACTTTATAATCAACGTCGGTGTATGACACTTCAAAGTGTTCGTCGTGGTAGTTCGCGTAAGATATTAGAGCCAATCGAACGAGCGTCCCAACCAACAGATGGTATTTCAATGGCAGGTTAACGAAGAATTTAACTCGGTCCATTTTAGAGCCTGGTTTTCATGCTCCTTGCAGCGGATTGCAGGCAACTGTTGAACTCCTGGAATTCTTTCGCACAATCGTCTTTGGTAACCGAGCCCTCTTTGAGTAACACACAGCGGGCGTATAGAGTAGCTTGTTTCGAACACTTCGCAAAAACTAAGGGGTACTTCGCAAACCTCTCTTTAGCTTTATTCACGGCGTCCATAGTTAGCACTAGTCGATTTAAGGGCTTGCAGTTGCAAAGTGGTCGGCGGTTCCGCGAATTCCACGTCGTCTAGAGTTCGGAAGAAGATGTCGTAGATCGGCTTCGAGAAGAACACCCCTAGAGCGGCGACCGTGAAAGTGAGCTGAAAAGTCTTTGGGTATTTGTATATCCAACTTCTTTGTCCAAGTGTTTTACTTCTTTTACCCTGACGATTGTCCATTTCTTTCTGTAAAATAAAAAGTTCTTATTAGTATATTATTCTAGTCATAGTGAAGGACAAATCCTTTTGAACCGATTTCGTTTTTTTTACGTATCTTCACCGATATTCCGATATTCTATTTCGGAAATTCTTTATTTATCTGTCTACGTCTTGATCCCTTAATGCTTGTGTAGATTCTTGTCGAAGGAACCCAGGTACCATCTACCTGGATACGTCTGTCTGTTGGTCAAGCAGTTGATACCAGCTGCTTGACCGCTCGTGTAGGTATGCAAGGAAGACTGTAGATTGCTGTGGTCACTGCTTTTTCCAGCTACATTACACCCAGTAATGAGACTGGGACTAATGTCTCAGGGTGACGAGCGCAGTGCAGCGCCACGCAAGATTCGAAAGCAAGGTTCTGGATGGCACCGTAACTGTTATGGGCAGGCGTGGCGCTTACCGTCAGTTGAACGCGTTGCGTCTCGTTACACAGTAACATTAATTAAAAAGTTCCAATCGAAATAAAGGCGGCCATTCACTAGGAGCATGCGCTTGTAATGTAACAGTTGGATTCTTCCGGGAATCCCCCTAGGCCGTCCCCCTCGAGGGGCATAACCGGACTTTTCCCGGAAATCCCCCTAATAAAATCGAGCTACCTCAAAGGCCTTTCCGGAAAACAGATTCCTGTTATCCCCCTCATGGCTCGAGCATTAGCGTTTTGCTTCACGGACTTCTACAAAACCATTACAGCAGTGAGTGAGTGAACTGAGCGTTACAGCGCGCACACCCCTGATAGAATTTGTAACAGAACTAGTGTTGCCAGGTCTAGTGTGTCAAATTTCGGAACGGAAGGTTAAAATAATCTGGATTTGGTTTTCAAATCATGACAGCTACAACGGCTATAAAAACAGATTTTATGAATCATCATTCATTATCGGATGGTCAGTTTTTCTTAAATGGTTTGTTAATGATCGAATAAAATATAGTTTGCGGGTCTAAGGGCGTTAGTGAAAAATCGCGTCACCAGACCCTCGAAAATCGGGAGGTTCCCCGCAAAATAGGGACAACTAGCAACACTAAACATGACCGTCTCGTAACAGTCTATGATACACTTGCAAATGCTCCCGATGAGTGACCGCTTTAAAGCTAAAGTTCACCTTAATACTTAGCAGGCCTGTCCGTAACAGGGGCGAACTTCCTAGGCGATAGGTCGTAGCCCTCGCAGACTAGAGACCGGTTGTGAGGTTTGTGCGTGATGCAGCACTGGCGCATAGCTTCGAACGCCTTCTCACAGCGTACCTCTTGGAAACCTTGCTCTGTGGGACAGGGGAGGGTTGCTCATAACTCGTCATAGGTAGATCAACAAAACAAAGAAAGCACGTTTCGAGAAGTTTTGAGGTTCATATAATAAGTTTAACACTTTCACTGCTGAAAACACAACTGTCGTGTTTTTCATAACTTGCCACGAGTACGGCAAAAAAACTGCTGTGTCTGTTGTATGGGAAAACACTGGCGCGTGCAGAGCCGCACCCGTGACTAGACAAGCAAAACGGCTCAGCAGTCAGTATGTAAGAGCATTATGACATCACGCGTTTTCGGCAAGGAATCTCATGTGTAGCGAACAAGGTCCCTGGTACTGAATTCTGATGTGCTTAATTGCAAAGTGATGTCTCGGGTTCGATCCGCGCAAAGGGCAAATATTTGTAAGAACAGCTAGTATTTTGTGGTCATAGTTTCGGATGCTCTAGAATAGATACAGGGAATCCCAGTTTAGTCCGATTTGGATATTATAATGATTTTTAATCGTGACGTATTGTTTATTTATACTTTACTAGCTGTGCCCTGCCACGCTTCGCTGTGGCACAACCGCACATTCGCTGATATGTCACTGATGAAAAAAATAAATAAAAACAATCCTTGATGCGGATTATATATCATGCTAAAATTTCAGCTCGATCGGTGCAGAACTTTTTGAGTTTTTGAAGCGTACAAACCAACATAACATATATATATATATATATATAGATAGGTATATAGATAAAGGTAGGTACTACTTAATCTAACTAATATAATAAATCCGCAAGTGTGTCTGTTTGTCCTCTCTTGAAGCCGAAACCGATGAACGGATTATAATGAAATTTAGTTTACAGATAATTTATGTCCTAAAGAAGATCATAGAATACTTTTTATCCCGTAAAAATTAACAGTTCCCGTGGGAAATTAGTCTCCTTGGTGAAACCGCTGAGCGCTGCTACGCCAAAATAATTGATACGGGAAGGCGATGAAGCGAAGCAAATATCAGCATTGTGTTGTGACGTTGTATGCAATCTTTGCGTAAAAAAAACAGTAGTATATGTATACCTACCAATGATTGAGTAATTGAGTAGAACCTTTATAATAATAGTAGTAATATCGAATATTATTACGAAACGCATTTTCCTAGAACTTCAATTAATTTATACGTATTTATTGAATTAATCTAACTGGCATTTCGCTATGAATAAATTCTACAAATATCTTTCATCTTTATTCACCAGTAACCTCGTTAGTGAGTCTTGTAACCGGTCCCTCGTCATCTAATTATTTTAAGTGTAGTGGGCGTATGATACACAATATCTGTTTTCTACTTCTTTGCAGGTAATAAAGGCGAAATAGTTGGAACAAATTGTAGGTACAATGCTGAGACTATACAAACGCTGTATCCTACCGTATACTTATATAGCTATAGGTTAGGTACCTAGATACGTGTCACGAAATTTCTACGTCTTCATTATTGATTGATAGCTAAGTCATCTTGATCAACTGATTAGTATGTGGATAAGTGCTCTGATACCTTTATACAGTACATACCTAACTAATTATGTTTGGTGACTTTTGTTTTACGTAACACTTTGACTGCTGAGCCGAATTTCTTGTCTAGACACGGGTGTGTTTTCAGCACTGAAGGTGTTAATGAAAATCTATTAAAATCTTAGCACAGACGATAACATCGGTTGTCCGTAAATATTTGACTAACATAGAAGTTATAAAAACACGTTACATAATTTTTTATTTTGAATTTTGTTGGTCCTGGATTTTATAATAATAAAAAAATGTAAACTCTTTTTTGTTATTCAAATAAAAAGGCAGAATTCAGCAATTTATACATATATTTTATTAACAATATGATATCGCGTTCTCAATTCACAGAGACACTTTTTTATACAATATAGTACTAAAACCATATTACGATATAGCTATAACAGAATAATCGTAGACTTTATACATAGATGGTGTCTTCTAATTTACATAAAAATAATGATGTAATTAATAACAATTAAAACTGGCTGCGGCATCACTACAATAACAACTTTATAACATGTGAAGAAAAATAATGTGTCCATTGAATTAAACTGAAACGTAATTATTACATAACAATTTGGTTTTCGTTAAAAATTCTACCACAATTATTCGGAATTTGTAATAATTATTAGGTATATTTGTGCAATCTTAACATCACCATCTAAATATCTTCTCACCGGACCATCGCCCTCGTTTCGTAGTTTATCTCCAAACACGACGCTGGCGAAATTTTGGTGGTCCATCCACTGCAGCTAGATAAAAAGAATTGAATTGAATTTCTGCTTTAGTAATCTCTAATTTTCTGTGTATAAAAACAATGATCTACTAATAAAGATGTCTTTTTCAGGCTTGTAGTGACGGTAACCAGTCTATCTCTGTTTGTGGTAGCGAAGGACCACATCAATGACCAACGTCTTGAGAATATGAGAGTTCGGGAACGTATGCGAAAATCTAACCAAGGAGATTACGGAGACCTTTACCGGAAACACTGAGTTGGGATTTGTGAGTACCTTTAATGTTTTATGTCGAATCTTTGTTAATTTTTTATCTGCTTATTTCAAATATGCATCAGTTTTACTTTTATCAGATTTTTTAAGTGAGAGTTGTTCGGTTGATATTCACTTTTTTTATCTGTAGTGATCTGTTTCCTTGGATACCTTCCATCTCTATCTTCGGCTTGCCCCTTTCGATCTTTTTTAACACAGTGACTGCTGAGCCGATTTTCTTGTCTAGCCACGGGTACTGATCTGCATACACCATAGTATTTTCCCATTAACACCACAGTTATGTTTTACCATACTTGCGGCAATTTATGAAAATTTAAAACACCGCAGTTGTCTTTTCAGCAGTGTACATGTTCAGTGAGAGGTGTTACCTTCCATCTCTCTCTATCTTCGGCTAACACCTTCCAATCTTTTTTAAACTTTTACATGCATCATTTACAGATACAATAGATTTTTAATTGTTGTCTGGCTGGATCCGTGACTAAGCAGGCTACAAGTTAAAAGAGTCAAAGTTCTATTTCACCTAAACATTCACAGATTGGAGACAGCTTACTCTTCTAATGCATTGAAAGAATGCCTTCGTGTCAGCAGTGAATAAATGGCTGATGATAAAAATTTCCAATTTCCAGAATTTGACGACCAATTGAAAGCGCTAAGATGGCGGCGCTAACGAATCTAGATGCCGCAAAGCTGCAGCTAGTCCAAGACCTCGAGATCGAGATGATGTCCGACATGTACAACAGGCTGGTCGGAGCGTGCCACCGGAAGTGCATACCTATCAAATACCATGAGCCTGAGCTTGGTAAGATACCTAACAAGTATAAATCATGCTATGTCAAACTCTGTTACATCAACGGTTAAAAATACCAATTGAATTTAAGTAGCAACAGCTCTTCTACGTTGTGACGATGTTCTGAGGCTAGACGGTTTTGGACCAGTATTTGGTTACAGCCATTTCGGGGACAGAAGCTTTATAGGGATCGGTTGGTGCAGGTGTTAGGGTACTTAGGGCACAACAGTAAATGCTGCATTGTTTGTGTAGAGGCACAAGTCACAGCAACTATAAACCTTACACTCTTTGGAGACCAATAAGTTTTAAAATCCTGAGAAGAAACCCTTTAGAAAATTTATCATTCTCCTGTGATCTGCAGTAAGTATAGAATCCACTGACAACCTCTCTTCACCATACAGGGAAAGGCGAGTCAGTGTGCCTGGACCGCTGCGTTGCCAAGTATCTGGACGTCCACGAGCGCATCGGCAAGAAGCTCTCCAACATGTCCCAAGGAGAAGAGGACCTCACCAAAGTCAACATCCCGGAGAAGAAGTAGTTGCTAGTGGAATGTAACTTATGATAAATGTTTAATTGTATAAAATGATATTATGTTTCGGATGATGTTAATACTGATAGCTTAGGGTAACCAGTGCAGTGTAAAGGTGCAATACAAAGTCTTGAATGGTACTGTTTGATGCTTACAACCTGACACATGACAATAAAAGGGATAAAGGCCGGTTTACATTATACTATTTCGTAATGGAATGCTTTAACTAGATTAATCAATTAGTTTAACTAGAAAGTGACTAGTTCAACTAGTACACAGTCGTACTAATGAAAGCAATGTTTACACAATTCAATTAAATCACTATCAAAGAATAGTATAATGGAAACTGCCTACATAATTAAATATACATCATAAGTTACAATCAAGTATTTAGGTACATATTTATAATAATTGAAGTATACCTCACAAATTCAGGAATTTAACAAATTTCCTATCTTAGCTTATCATCAACAGCTGTTATTGGTCAGATGCATTTTCTTATTTTTAGTATGGGTGACTTATTTTTAGATAGAGTAGAATGTTAATTGTTGGAAATTAAAAAGATTAAAAATTATAATTTCACGTTTATTTCATAACAACATTCAAATACTACAATTACATCTAAATTCTAATCTACAAATGATATATACACACGATTTCTAACTAAAGCCAGCTAATGCCGTTTCTTCTTTTTGAAAGAAACCTCTGGTTGCCCGAACCCGTAACCGGGCGTGAAGCTCTTTATAAGTTGGGAGAGAACTAGTATTTGTGCACCAAAGAACAACAAGCTCTTCACCCAGATCAAAAAGAACACTTCACTGCCCTGAAACTCCAAGAGATACGCGTGGTACAACCAAGCAGCCTGAGGCCCAGCCCAGATCACAACGAGAACCACAGCGTCCGCAAAACGCATCTTAAGACTGTGCACTACCAAAGGAAGCAACGATAAGAACCAGACGAAATACTGTGACGTCAGAACACTATTAAACGCCACCATAATAACAGTCTGACAGAACAATCCAAACGGCAACGTCTTCGGATCACAACCGAAAGTCAAACTGACTACAAACAAGATTGTGGACTCGAGGAATTGTACCACAGACTTTACGACGTCGAACTGCAAATCATCCGTCGTCAAATAGGAATAGTAGAACAAGATGGAGAAATTGTGCTTCGTGTCCTTTCTGAAGAAATGGTAAACGTAAGTTTCGAAAAGGAAGTCGTAGCCGTAGAGAGAATACATGCCAAGTGTAAGTAAGGCCAGTGTGGCCATGCAACTCAGAGTTAAAGTTATTTGGTTCTTGTTGGGCACCAGCCAGAATATGATGTCTTTGAAAGTGACTCTATGCAGATTATAAGTCCCTATGCTTATATACATAGGGAAGCAGTAAGCGATTGGGTACAAACGTAGATGTATTGAGACACCGAGCAACATCCCCGACAACGCATATTTTAATGTCGATTTCACAACGTCTGTTTGTAAGAAAAGTACCGAGAGTATTATGAAGAAACAAGGAACGGAGTCCGCGTTGCCTCTGGTCGATATAGCGATACTCATCGGATTGTAGAGCCAAAATAACGCACAGTACGTGGAAATCGATTGCGTCCTTCCATTCTTAGTTCCTATTTGACATGCCACTAACTTCTTAACAGCTAGAGCTATAAAAATATCGAAAACAGTGAAGAGTATTTTGCCGAATTCCTTAGAAAGAAATACGTTCGGAACTAAGAGATACGCAATAAGAGGGGAGTATCGGTACGTACTGCGTTGGTACGGAGATTTTCCGTTAAAGACATATCTAGCTGCATCAGTGAACACTTTATAATCAACGTCGGTGTATGACACTTCAAAGTGTTCGTCGTGGTAGTTCGCGTAAGATATTAGAGCCAATCGAACGAGCGTCCCAACCAACAGATGGTATTTCAATGGCAGGTTAACGAAGAATTTAACTCGGTCCATTTTAGAGCCTGGTTTTCATGCTCCTTGCAGCGGATTGCAGGCAACTGTTGAACTCCTGGAATTCTTTCGCACAATCGTCTTTGGTAACCGAGCCCTCTTTGAGTAACACACAGCGGGCGTATAGAGTAGCTTGTTTCGAACACTTCGCAAAAACTAAGGGGTACTTCGCAAACCTCTCTTTAGCTTTATTCACGGCGTCCATAGTTAGCACTAGTCGATTTAAGGGCTTGCAGTTGCAAAGTGGTCGGCGGTTCCGCGAATTCCACGTCGTCTAGAGTTCGGAAGAAGATGTCGTAGATCGGCTTCGAGAAGAACACCCCTAGAGCGGCGACCGTGAAAGTGAGCTGAAAAGTCTTTGGGTATTTGTATATCCAACTTCTTTGTCCAAGTGTTTTACTTCTTTTACCCTGACGATTGTCCATTTCTTTCTGTAAAATAAAAAGTTCTTATTAGTATATTATTCTAGTCATAGTGAAGGACAAATCCTTTTGAACCGATTTCGTTTTTTTTACGTATCTTCACCGATATTCCGATATTCTATTTCGGAAATTCTTTATTTATCTGTCTACGTCTTGATCCCTTAATGCTTGTGTAGATTCTTGTCGAAGGAACCCAGGTACCATCTACCTGGATACGTCTGTCTGTTGGTCAAGCAGTTGATACCAGCTGCTTGACCGCTCGTGTAGGTATGCAAGGAAGACTGTAGATTGCTGTGGTCACTGCTTTTTCCAGCTACATTACACCCAGTAATGAGACTGGGACTAATGTCTCAGGGTGACGAGCGCAGTGCAGCGCCACGCAAGATTCGAAAGCAAGGTTCTGGATGGCACCGTAACTGTTATGGGCAGGCGTGGCGCTTACCGTCAGTTGAACGCGTTGCGTCTCGTTACACAGTAACATTAATTAAAAAGTTCCAATCGAAATAAAGGCGGCCATTCACTAGGAGCATGCGCTTGTAATGTAACAGTTGGATTCTTCCGGGAATCCCCCTAGGCCGTCCCCCTCGAGGGGCATAACCGGACTTTTCCCGGAAATCCCCCTAATAAAATCGAGCTACCTCAAAGGCCTTTCCGGAAAACAGATTCCTGTTATCCCCCTCATGGCTCGAGCATTAGCGTTTTGCTTCACGGACTTCTACAAAACCATTACAGCAGTGAGTGAGTGAACTGAGCGTTACAGCGCGCACACCCCTGATAGAATTTGTAACAGAACTAGTGTTGCCAGGTCTAGTGTGTCAAATTTCGGAACGGAAGGTTAAAATAATCTGGATTTGGTTTTCAAATCATGACAGCTACAACGGCTATAAAAACAGATTTTATGAATCATCATTCATTATCGGATGGTCAGTTTTTCTTAAATGGTTTGTTAATGATCGAATAAAATATAGTTTGCGGGTCTAAGGGCGTTAGTGAAAAATCGCGTCACCAGACCCTCGAAAATCGGGAGGTTCCCCGCAAAATAGGGACAACTAGCAACACTAAACATGACCGTCTCGTAACAGTCTATGATACACTTGCAAATGCTCCCGATGAGTGACCGCTTTAAAGCTAAAGTTCACCTTAATACTTAGCAGGCCTGTCCGTAACAGGGGCGAACTTCCTAGGCGATAGGTCGTAGCCCTCGCAGACTAGAGACCGGTTGTGAGGTTTGTGCGTGATGCAGCACTGGCGCATAGCTTCGAACGCCTTCTCACAGCGTACCTCTTGGAAACCTTGCTCTGTGGGACAGGGGAGGGTTGCTCATAACTCGTCATAGGTAGATCAACAAAACAAAGAAAGCACGTTTCGAGAAGTTTTGAGGTTCATATAATAAGTTTAACACTTTCACTGCTGAAAACACAACTGTCGTGTTTTTCATAACTTGCCACGAGTACGGCAAAAAAACTGCTGTGTCTGTTGTATGGGAAAACACTGGCGCGTGCAGAGCCGCACCCGTGACTAGACAAGCAAAACGGCTCAGCAGTCAGTATGTAAGAGCATTATGACATCACGCGTTTTCGGCAAGGAATCTCATGTGTAGCGAACAAGGTCCCTGGTACTGAATTCTGATGTGCTTAATTGCAAAGTGATGTCTCGGGTTCGATCCGCGCAAAGGGCAAATATTTGTAAGAACAGCTAGTATTTTGTGGTCATAGTTTCGGATGCTCTAGAATAGATACAGGGAATCCCAGTTTAGTCCGATTTGGATATTATAATGATTTTTAATCGTGACGTATTGTTTATTTATACTTTACTAGCTGTGCCCTGCCACGCTTCGCTGTGGCACAACCGCACATTCGCTGATATGTCACTGATGAAAAAAATAAATAAAAACAATCCTTGATGCGGATTATATATCATGCTAAAATTTCAGCTCGATCGGTGCAGAACTTTTTGAGTTTTTGAAGCGTACAAACCAACATAACATATATATATATATATATATAGATAGGTATATAGATAAAGGTAGGTACTACTTAATCTAACTAATATAATAAATCCGCAAGTGTGTCTGTTTGTCCTCTCTTGAAGCCGAAACCGATGAACGGATTATAATGAAATTTAGTTTACAGATAATTTATGTCCTAAAGAAGATCATAGAATACTTTTTATCCCGTAAAAATTAACAGTTCCCGTGGGAAATTAGTCTCCTTGGTGAAACCGCTGAGCGCTGCTACGCCAAAATAATTGATACGGGAAGGCGATGAAGCGAAGCAAATATCAGCATTGTGTTGTGACGTTGTATGCAATCTTTGCGTAAAAAAAACAGTAGTATATGTATACCTACCAATGATTGAGTAATTGAGTAGAACCTTTATAATAATAGTAGTAATATCGAATATTATTACGAAACGCATTTTCCTAGAACTTCAATTAATTTATACGTATTTATTGAATTAATCTAACTGGCATTTCGCTATGAATAAATTCTACAAATATCTTTCATCTTTATTCACCAGTAACCTCGTTAGTGAGTCTTGTAACCGGTCCCTCGTCATCTAATTATTTTAAGTGTAGTGGGCGTATGATACACAATATCTGTTTTCTACTTCTTTGCAGGTAATAAAGGCGAAATAGTTGGAACAAATTGTAGGTACAATGCTGAGACTATACAAACGCTGTATCCTACCGTATACTTATATAGCTATAGGTTAGGTACCTAGATACGTGTCACGAAATTTCTACGTCTTCATTATTGATTGATAGCTAAGTCATCTTGATCAACTGATTAGTATGTGGATAAGTGCTCTGATACCTTTATACAGTACATACCTAACTAATTATGTTTGGTGACTTTTGTTTTACGTAACACTTTGACTGCTGAGCCGAATTTCTTGTCTAGACACGGGTGTGTTTTCAGCACTGAAGGTGTTAATGAAAATCTATTAAAATCTTAGCACAGACGATAACATCGGTTGTCCGTAAATATTTGACTAACATAGAAGTTATAAAAACACGTTACATAATTTTTTATTTTGAATTTTGTTGGTCCTGGATTTTATAATAATAAAAAAATGTAAACTCTTTTTTGTTATTCAAATAAAAAGGCAGAATTCAGCAATTTATACATATATTTTATTAACAATATGATATCGCGTTCTCAATTCACAGAGACACTTTTTTATACAATATAGTACTAAAACCATATTACGATATAGCTATAACAGAATAATCGTAGACTTTATACATAGATGGTGTCTTCTAATTTACATAAAAATAATGATGTAATTAATAACAATTAAAACTGGCTGCGGCATCACTACAATAACAACTTTATAACATGTGAAGAAAAATAATGTGTCCATTGAATTAAACTGAAACGTAATTATTACATAACAATTTGGTTTTCGTTAAAAATTCTACCACAATTATTCGGAATTTGTAATAATTATTTTCAAGTGTCACAGCCAGTTGCATTTAGAACTTAAACAACTACATATATGTATATACTCACCCCCCTATTCATAAAAAGTTATGGGACTTTTAATAAAATTGCACATTACGATTTTGTACTGCGCAGTAACTAAGTGCTGTTCAATAACTTTTTATAAAAAAAAGGATTAATCTTTATTCAACCGCATCCTTAGTTTTTAGTATACTTTTTACATAATAAAATACATAGCTATAATATACTGCCTACCGTCTACTCGGTCTTTAAAATGGCATAACGTAAAGAACCGGGGCTACGGCAAAATGCTACCTATTTCTAATCAACAATAGTATAAAAAAATATTGCTTTTTAACGGCCAAATTGAAGACATGAAACCCTTTGGGGCTTACATGAAGTTCACTTACCCTATATAAATTTATTTTTTAGAATAGAAAGACGTAACCTTAGGAATTAATATCCAATTGTTTGATAAACATTATGGAAGGTAAGCTATTGAATTAATTTGAAAATTAATACTTATGTGATTAACTGTTTGTTTCAAAATTAGATACGCCTGTTTCCTTTATAATTCTAAAACAATACTATTTCCGAATAGAATCATGTTACAGAACCGTATCAAAAAAGAGTGTTAAGTTTACCTGATAAAATTGGATACTGTAAAATCAATTTTTATAACATGAGCCAACATAAACATATTTTAATTACTTTTTACAAACAAGACCTTCAATAACAAGATAAAAAGGGAAAATAAACTGTTTTTCGTTCCATTTATGTTAAAAAATAACCTGTTATTTCCAATGCACATTACGGTGTTTATCAATGATTTCCTAATAAAACAGCATAGATTCAATTGCCGGGATCGTTTTCAATTGAACCCAATTGGTGCTTGTTTGTAGGTATAGGATAGTACACCATTTTGTGATATACTTTAGTTGAAATCTTTCAGAAAAACATTTCTATCAGCATCCATCTTTTCTAATAATTATATTGTATTGGTAATATTCCAATCAAATATTGTGTAACATCTAAAATCTCATTATGATAATTTATTGCATGGACCTTAAATTTTCTAACATTGTTTCAAAATTTAAAAATATTGCTCTACGGGACTATGAAATTATTTTAGAATGAAAACTGGACTATTTGCCAACAGATTAGTATGAAAATAAGAGTAGCAGTAGTGTAGGTAGTTGGAAAGATGTTAATACTCACTACTACGTTTTCTCTTGACCACAACCAATGAAACTCAATCCAAATGTCGAGGCATTTTACAATCTTTTGATGGACATTCATGTATTCGGCATTTAGAAAGCGATGCAGCTATGCAGACGGATAGTAGCATCCCTTTTCAACAGCGTGAACATTTTAGAACTATATTGAAGCTTTTGATGGTCCTACAAAGATCGCCCCTAGTCGTGCCTTACAATTATAATGATCTTTTCCCGTACATATTGTTAGCAGCTACGAGAATCTTATCGATTGACTAAGTTGAGAATTTAATATTTCACTTATAAATGTATGTTATACTAATAAATATAGTTTATGTTCCACTTTACTAGAATAAATACATTTTATTAATACACTCGGTGAATGTTCTAGCTAAATCGGTTATTTGATAAAAATAATCACATTGAATAAATATAATGAATTGCTCCTCAGATAAATTCCCTTTCCATTGACATTGCAATCAATGAATACTTGATAATGTTTTATAGTTTATATGTTGCCTGTTTGTTTGAGAATATTGTCTAGTATTTTTTATGTGATATTACAACTTAAACTTGTGTTTGTAATAAGTAATATCTAGATAATTAAAATTGCAAACTGTAGGTACATCAGAACATTTTATCAGACTTTCAGCCATACATGTAGATTACGCCCCCTTGGCTTACTATTTTGAGTTACTTTAATACTATTTCATATTAGAATTATTTGTAGTGAAATAAACATGAACTCATTTCCTTTATGAGTTGCTACTCATAAAAGAACAAACTTGGCAAACTACTCAATTTTTGATGTTGTGCTTGCATATGAATTGTTGGTATTATCTAGTTGGTTTTACACAAACATTCTGGATAAGCGGTCGCCAATGAGTCATTGACTCAATAATTCGTTATTCAGTTATCATCTGTACTTATCTCCATAATGAGACATCTATTTGTTAGCACAAATTGCTAGTTTTTTTTTACAATACACTATTATTTTTATACAATCCATCTACCTAATGCGTTAAATCAATTAGAAGCCAAAACGAGAATGCCTGCAAAACCAGGGGTCAAACCCTTCAAACAACAGTTCTTAAATACGTAAATATACAGTTTGTATCTTCAGCGCTGGTCAGAGTGACTGCGCAGGTGCATATAGGCTATTGGCTAGGACTCGCTTCCACACTTTCTGGTCGGGATAGAACAGGCTTCTCAGCAATTTGAGGTTTCTCAGCCACCACAGGTTTTTCAGCTAACACAGGTTTTTCAGCTAATAGAGGTTTTTCTACCGGATCCTCTTCAATATTGTTCGTCGAAGTTTCAGCTATATCTGTGTCGTTATCAATGTGCGTATTGGAAAGCTTATTCGTTATCACTTCGGGTGCTTCTTGTTCCATTTCTGAAGGTCCATTTTGATGGCCTACATTGGGCATAGACGGAGAGATAGATCTTTGCATAGCACTCTCCGGTATGGCAGGGGATATAGCTCTCGAGTCTTCGCTAGAAGCACTGAGTTGCCTCAGCATTTGTTGACTGGGATGGGAAAGTGTCTGTGGGAGGTGGGGGTTATGTAATGGCAACCGATTCTTATCACTCTTCCTCCACAAGGTTACTTCTTGCTGTTTGAAGTAGCGGCGATCTTCTGTGTCCATAAGGACAAGGTTTAGGTAGTAACGTACAGAGAACTTGTTATTAATGTCCCTCATGGTAGGAGTTAGGTCATACCCAGCAAGGAATACCCGGATAGGAATGCTTTCGCCTCTGACTGGTGCACCGTCCATGATTTCGTATTTTGCAACGGTCTCATTTTCTGTGAACGTGTTAGGCCCAGAGCCGGTAGTTTCTCTCTTGATGATCGATATTTCCATGTGCTTGATCTTGATACGGACGAGAAGGAAGTATATTTTGCCTACTATAACATCTTTGAGATGGTATTTCGACTTGTTGTATTCAAACTCTATGTGTAGGCAGTCTTCTATTCCCACCTCCATTTTGATGGAGTTTAAGGCGTCAGGGTAGCTGCATAGCGTGTGGACAGCGATATCTACCTCCTTGACGACGTCTGTGAGGCGCCGGACTATCGTCGCTCGCAGGAAGTACCTCAGTCTAACATTAGCGCCCGTGTACACTTCGTAAGGTTTTTCAACGTTCGCGAACTCGAACTGGTACGAAGTGTGCTGGAGCAGGTCGCCGGGACGGGCAAGCTCTTTCACCAGCGATATAAACTCATGATGATTTCCTCTGTCGTAAAATAATTCAATCTGACCTATAAGCTCGACCTTGATTCCTTGGTGCTCGAGTTTAGAACCCGGCTTCCTCAGAGTCACATTCACACGTCCAGACACCGTTTCACCGTCGTAATAGAGCAATAATTTTTCCTTTTTTCCGTCATCCGTTTTCACTTCTGCAACCTTCCGCTTGTCAGCATCATCAAAAACGATTTCGATGTCCGCAGTCTGCCCGAATCCGAAAAAGCTCATCTTCACACTGTTCTGTTACGCGTATCACCGGAAAAATTTTACGTGGTTTTCGACAAGCACAATAACGAAATGGTTGAGCAAAACATTGAAAAACGGCGATGAAACGCCCGCGAATCCGTGTAGGCGATTGAAAGATTGAAGCAAAGATGGCGACCGATTTCATGTCGGCTGTCGCGAACAGGTTATTAAATAAATTATTGAAGGAAATACTCACCAACAAGGCATCTTTGAATCCCACAGGCAAATTTCTTGCAAGGGTCTTTCGACATATATGAAAATTTAAGCACTATTCGAAGAAAACTCTCGGAAAATCTTGAATTTCAGTCATAAGTGTACAGATGTTAATAAATATGTTATGGTAACACTTGCATTTATTTGACGTAATCGATCGATTTTAGTACTGTAATTTTTCGATTCTTCACACTATTTAAAAAACAGTCATCATCATCAACCCATAACGTCCCACTGCAGAGTACGGATCTCCCCTCACTTTCGTGTGGAGAGTTGCGCCATAATCCACCACTGGGGCCCGGTCCGGATTGGTGGAAAAACAGTACTGGTGTTTAGTAATTGTGCTAAAAAAGTTGGTTAAAATTGGTTAATATTGCCAAATAGACAATATTCAGTGATTAAATATTTCTATCGATCGATTTTGAGATGGAAAAGTAAATTGATTTTCATCTAAATTCTGAACGCAGCTATAAATAAAAATATAAAAGACAGTTTTGCCAACCCAACAAATTTATCTTTTCTTTTCGTAAATGGCGGATCTCAAAATTTTCTAATAAAGCGAACCGTTTTTGCTACGAATTTATCGTTCAAAGTGAAAATTTAACCATGGAGATTACCCGCGCAACACTGGGAATCGCAGTTGGGATAGCGGGAACCCTGTTCCTTGGTTATTGTGTGTATTTTGACCAACAACGTCGCAAGGACCCTCAGTTTAAGAAAAAGCTGAGAGAACGTGAGAATATTATTCTAAATCTATTAGTTATAATATTCACTACATTATATTCCCCAAAAAATATATCCACATGATTATGTGCTCACTGTTTTATCTAACAACCGAATCAAGTCAATTCACGATAACCTAAAAAATATATACTTACTTAGTTCATTACAGCGCTTGCATTTGCATTACAAATGCATGATATCGCATCATATAACAATAGGAGCTTCAAAACGGTTGCGTATAACAATAATTATTTTCATTATCCACCATATTAGATTGTGTAACTACATAAAGCTTCACAATGTCATTGATAATTTGTGGCAGACAAGAAAATCTTTGTTGAATGTAGGTACATCGACAAGTAGTAAAATAAAAATGGTAATCAGCTGACAAACATCGCCAATGTAATCCATCCTGTCACTTTCAAAGAATATTCAGCAAATAAACGTTAACACGTTCACTGCTGAAAACACAACTGTTGTGTTTTTTATAACTTGCCGCGAGTACGGGAAAACAACTGTTGTGTTAGCGGTACGGGAAAACACAACGGATTGTGCTGATCCGTAACCGTGGCTAGACAAGAAAATCGGCCTCAAAGCAGTCAAAGTGTTAAATGTAATCTAGTTTATTAAAGCATGAACAGGTGTTATGTAGGTTTTTATTTTGTGTTAGTTCATAGCCAGATATCGAGTTTCTAAAAAGGTTACTGATATAGCAGAAACAGCATCGTCATTGTTTAACTTGTTGGTTACATAGCTGCGGATCCGGCCAGATGACAATTTTAAATTAATTGTTTCTGTAAATGCCGCATGTGACAGATTAAGTGAGTGTAAGCTCACAATCGTACACCCTTGATGATACAGATATGTTTATCTATTTCTACACGTCACTACTTCACCCTGCGTCTGAAATCTTACCTGAAGACTGTAGTGACGGAGCCGGCTAGACAACTTTTACAAAGTATTGCCTTTGTAAATGCTGCATATATGGCATAATGGCATCATATATGGCAGTTTCTGTACTAAAATCTCTAATAACAAACAGACAGTCTCTAATACATATAGTCACACCTTTCTCCTGTTGAGATGCAGACTCTACATCTTTCCACATGCTACGATCCCAGCGGATAAAAAACTATAACAAAGGAAAAATAAATAAACATAATAACAAAAGATGTTTCAATTTCAGGCAGACAAAACGCTCAGCAGTCGGTGAACCGCTCGCGTACGCTGGGCGGCCCGCTGCCAGATATGAGCGACCATGAGGCCATGCAGAGGTTCTTCCTGCAACAGGTATACATATACTATACAAAGCAATAGCATTCTCCAATGTTCTCGTGGCCACGGACACTGTAACTGCATCAGTGCAATGCTCGGCTTCATCAGCCTTGGCATTGCAAAGTCCTAGGTGGCATTTGATTAAGTAAACAGGATTTGACCAATATTAAAATAAAATTAATTAAACTCTGTATTGCAGATCCAACTCGGAGAGGAGCTCCTTGCTGCAGGTGACCTTGAGGCGGGTGTAGAACACCTTGGACAGGCGGTGGCAGTCTGCGGACAGACTCAGCAGCTGCTTAGTGTAAGCATGTGTCTTGATAATATTATCAGTGTGTAGTGTAGAGAAGGACTTGCACGAGCTACATGTAAAAGAGTTGTAAGAAGAGGTGGCACAAGAGTGACTGAAGTGGCAGCTTTTATTATCGGGGCCAAGACTCATTTTGGGTCTTTGAAACATCCTAATCCGTTGCTTGCACCAACAGTAGTACAGTTAGCAACAAATTTCAAAATATACAGATTTGAATTAAGTAAAATAAAACTGGCTTAATTTAGGTATATTATTTATAAAAGATTAATTCAAAATCAGCCCTGACCTGAAATTAGGATTCTGTGTCTAGGGAATCAGAAATTACCGAGGACCAGGGCTCAGAGTAAATGCCTGTAGCATGTATGTTCTACATGGGAATAAAATGTGCAAGGAACCTGACATATTCCAGTCGGCTCATCATCAACTTAATCATGGAGGCTGTCAAAACTATGCAAGCAATTCCTGTCACTGACAAGTGCCATGGCTTTTTTCAGGTGCTCCAACAAACAATGCCAGCACCTATCTTCCACCTGCTCCTCAAGAAGCTGCCAGAAGTTTCGGAAAGACTCCGTGCTTCCATGAAGGCAAGTGGAAATGTCCTGCAAGAGGAAGACGTCGAATAAGCTTTTCTAACCTGCACTTGAATATAACCTGAATCACAACCACATAAGGTTTTATTTATTGTTGAAGGATGTCAAAATTAGTGTATACCAAAGTAGGTTTTCTCCAAATTAGATAGAATGGGACATCCTTGTTACAATTTGAACAGTTAATCGATCTTTGATCGGATACTGTTTGACTTCCAGCTATTTATTATATTGTTTTGGTTAGTACTTCTTTAGCAAGAATAATTTTGTTATATTTTAGTACCTACTTACTAAATGTCATCTTAGGTTTTTAGCTAAGTTATAGAGTAATCAAGTTGTGTTTGGTATGAATGGTTTCTGCGAGGCACGGAGAATATTTAGTTTGAGAACAGAAAACGCGCACACTGTGTTTTGAACAGTTTAAAAAAATAAAACTTTTTTTGTGCTAGAGTTAGGTGCAAATATACTGCAGTCAGTGCCTGAACATTTCTTAAACAATGGGACACGGGAAATAACTATTACAATGTAATGAATATACAGTACCGCGGAAGGAAAAATAATATCAATGCAGTTTTACTGTATATTACAGTGTAGTGTGCCTTATTTGTTAAAGGAACTAGAAAGCATTTGCAAAGAGAAATGGCCTATTTTTAACTGCACAGATTTATGACCCAAGACAAAATGTTATAAGTGCGCCAAGTCATGAATGTTATACATATTGGCTGTGATTCAAAATATGCTTGAAATATCAGATCCGCAAACTTTACCTCTGGAAGGTTGAATAGTATGGAGGATGCAAGAAGTGCCACTAATGCAAGTTCAATGATTATGTAGGTATTTGTTAGTCGTTTAGGTTTTGTTTTGTGTTCACAACTGGATAAGGAAGCTTGTGAGTTTTGATTGAGATTTTATTTGTGAAAATAAAAGATTGTACAAGTATTGTCGTTTTATTGTCTGAGCTGCAAACTCGGATAGTTTTGAAATCTGAATTCGCAACACGTTTTTCATAGATGGTCAATATGCAATGAAACATACAAAATGTTTTATATCGTTGCCAGAGGTACATAGACGGGTACCGACAAGAGCGCAGTGCAGCGCAAGATTCGACGCAAAATATTGCACCGCAATTGTTACGGGGAGGTGAGGGCGTGGCGCTTACAATCAGGTGAACCTGCTCGTCTCATTACTGTATAGAATATTAAAAAAAAAGTCATGGCAGCTCTCCACTAGGCGGTAACCGAACTTAAGTCAGAGAAGACAGTACATACTTTTACAAGTTATGCGTGTACAATGCGCATGTACCCAGGGCACAAGGAAATATAAACTATTTCGTGTATACAGTATATAATATGGACGAAGATTACAATTCATTAAAAAAATACTAAACGGCACAAGAGGTGAGGCCTTTTCGAGGGGGAATAATGGTAATAATTAATAACTATGATTATAGTTTCCCATTAACTCCGCCAAGCGGTATTAAATTTTTCGGTGGGGCGTATGATAGGACATTTTTTTTAAATGTCATTGTATCACCCCTAGTGGGGAAAACTTGGTGGTGAATAAGGGAATAAACTAAAAAAATTAGTGAAAAATTATGGCCTGCTTTTTTTTGTCTGTTTGATGAGACGAGCAAGTCGTTCGCCTGATGGTAAGCGCTACGCCTGCCCATTACGCAATTTCGCTGAAACAATGCCCTTCAAACCAGAACTGTAATGTTAGCGCACACTAGTGCTTTGCGGATGATGATAGAGAAATGGGAATGTAAAACTACAGCTTGTAGAGGAGCACAAGCTTTTTAATTGATACAAATTTACCCACTTTACCTGTTTATTTGTCAAATACAATCCACAGAACAAGACTCAGTACACCAACACACACGGTAGAAAAATCTTTCTAATTAAGAAATTAACTTTTTTACCAAGCATCTAAGTGTTTTGCATCATGGTGTCTCACTCAACTATTATACACATAATTTAAATAATTGCAAAATAAAATATTTTAACATGATGGCCCCCTTTAACATAAACTTAAGTACCAAATGATAACAATATACAACAATAACATGTGCATTTTATACAATAAAATCTACAACAAACATTCATTTCATAAAGTAACAGGCATCTAGTGACTTGAGATATTCCATAGACACTGATATTACGAATGTTTAGTATGGGACCCACTGTCTTTTTTTTATCACGTACCGGGGTTACCGAATTTCATTCCACATTCATAATCCATACATATAATAAAACTGTAACTGGACCTAATATACTTTTATTGAATTGCTTATCATTAACGACTTTTTATAAGCAAAGTGTAAGTCTCAGGGGCCTATAAGATAGGAAATGCAGGAGACCTATGCCACTAGGCATAGGATAGCATAAGGATTATGGGCATTGACCGAAATAACCACGTTTGAATCGTGAAAAAAGTGGTCAGTAGATCCCATACTAAAAGGTAGCGTTTTCGCTTTCGTTTACTTCCAATAAGTAGACATAAAACATTAAGATTTATTAACTGTGTGTATATTCCGTATCTTTTTTGTCAAAAATATATACATTAAACTAGATATATTTAGTTACGACTGAACGCCCTTTGAATATAAACTTGATTTACAAAACTTTATCAGAAACTTATTTATAAGAGTAGATAGTGCTCAGTTCTGTCCCAAATAATGTCGACAACCATTAAATAATGTCAGAGAGTAAGTACATTTTTATCAACAAAACATACAAAAATTGGATGGTACATTATTTGAAACAGAACTTTGTCCACTTAGATTTGTTCTATATCAGTGTCAGTAAAGATAAGAGAAACAAAAAAGAATGTTATCAACTGCGCACAGGGAAGAGTAAGGAACGTAACTATGATACAATGACAAAGTTCAAGTTATATTCAAAGCGAGTAAGTAAAAATTTTTTCTACCACAATTTATTTACTAATCAAGTCGAGAGACTCCAGTGTCAATTCCGGCTCACTTATCACTGCGTTCAGATAAAATTAGCACTGTAAGCACCATCTAAGTTCATTTAAGAGGCCAAGAAAACCGTCTTGACCCGACTCCCAAATTAGTTTAAAACTAAAATGGGTACGCCAACAATCATGTCTTTCTATCTACAGTTGAGTTTCTAATGTAATCTTGGGAGATCTTCATCACGTCCAAAGCACCTTTAGCAATCAGTGCATTAGCGACATCTCTACCCAGGTTGTCGCATTTAATAATTACATCTATGGGTACTATTTCGTTCACTGTCAGTCCACAGTAAATTCTATTGTCCTTTGTCATAGAGAGCTCTTCTCTACTTCTGGTATCTTCGCAGTTCAGATTATCAGTCTTGTCGGATATCAACTTGTTGAGTACCTCGATGGGGTTTAGAGACTTTTCTTCGTCGACTTTCAGCTTCTTAGTTTCATTTTCCTCAGTGGGGCTAAGTTTGTGCTTTTGCGTTTTCTTGATTTGTCCAAATGTTTGGTCGGAGGTGTGGTCCAGCCTGGTCGTCCCGTCCAAGCTCCACACGGCGCCGGTGATGGTCAGTTTGAACTGTGAGTCCAGAGGTTTCAGCTTGGTTGTAACGCCTACAGGGGCACTGCAACCTCCGCCTGAGAAATTTAATTGTTCTATAGATATGTCAAATATTAGCTTATGACCTCCTTGCTGAGATTTAGTCATAACCTGACGGTCGGTACTGACGTCGGTCGTCCGTAGCTATCGCCATGAAAGCCGTGCGTGCATTGAGTAACGCACTCACTGCGTCAGCACTATCACGGTCCAAGATTCAGGACCTTTCTCAGGTATGGGAAATAATAAGGCATAATTATTGTTGTAATGATGATGTATGTACTATTTATATACTCGACAATGTACTAGAATGTTACATAATTATGTAAAACTATACACATCGGTTACTTCAACGATTCCTACAAAAAACGCTGATTATATTTGCAATTTAAATATACGTGACTTGGGTAGACGTTAGTTATCAATTACTGAACTGGGTTCATAGTGAAATAGTATGTTTCGATGCTAAATTTTTAATTGTCTATAAATATTTTTGTATTTTTATTTGTAGGAATTCTGGAGTCTAAAGAAATGTGCATAATAATTGAATAATGATCATATACTATTTAGGTTGGAGGTAGCCTAGTGAAGCAGGGGGTCGTGAGTTCAAATCCCAATGCAGGCATGTACTAATGTGTTTCTTGTAAAACATGTACGTAATTATCACTCGCTTTACGGTGAAGAGAAACATCATGAGGAGACCCACATACCAACCAGAGAATTATTTCGGAGGTAGGTATGTGATCCACCAATTTGGATCTGCCCCCATGGTGGATTATAATAATAATTATAATATTCTAATCCTCCTCACGAAAGTGAGGGGAGACCCGTGCTCAGCAGTGGGTCAACATGGGTTTATGATGACTATGATGATGATGAGAGTATAGTGTTTCTTACCGAGTGTCTTCAGGAAGCTTCTCTCGGTGAGAATGCGGCAGTAGGTCTCGGCGTGGTTGAACGGCGCGAGCATGGCGAGGACTGCTTCGTTGTCCGCGCGACATTCCACCGCGAGGGCGCCTTGCCCTACAGCGTACAGCATCTCAGCGCAGTTCAGGATCTGGGTTGGAAGAGGGCGACCGTTTAATAGCCTGTGCTGACGAGGGACAGACCTCAGGGGTACTTTTACGTCTGTCAAACAGATCGCTTACAACAACTGCAATGAATTAAGCACACGAGGCACCACGTACAAAAAGGGACACGCCTATATAGAGCTTCGGGGATTTTTGTCCTCGGGGACAAAAATCTCTCGTCTATGCAGCGCTTAAATCGTTGTTTTGTTTGCAAATAAATAACGCGTCACGATCTAACCTGACACCTCAGAATGCCGGTATCTAGGGAATCAGAACTACAAGGACCATGGTGCTGGTGATGATGACATACTTTGTTCATCCTCTGCGTCCAGCCCATCCTTTGCACGCCGGCGGCAGCCAAGATGAGAGCGGAGTACGCCCCAGACGTCGCGTCTAGCTTCCGGAACCGTGTGTTGAGGTTGCCTCGGACATTCTCCACTGTTAATAGAGGGTAGTTCGCGCGAAGCTGAGCGGTGCGTCGAAGGGACGATGTGCCTGGGGATAATAATTGTATGAGCAACCTTTTGAGGGGCAACCTTTTCAACCCTTTGAGGCCTGTGCAGACAAGGGACAATCCTCATATTACTTTTTTGTCCGTCAAAATACATCGCTTACAACATCGAACGACGCACACGAGGGAATTAAAGTGTCGCGTACATAAAGCGTTGGGAGATTTTTGTCCTCTGGGACAAAAGTCCCTCGTCTGCACAGGCCTTTAGAAAAAAAAGTGTTGTAAATCCAAAATCTTAACTAATATTAGAGATGCGAATGTGAGTTTTTTGTCTGTATGTTAGGCTTTCAAGCCTTAACCACTAGATCGATTTTAAAAATGCTTTCATGTTACATTATCAGGGAGTAACATAGGCTATATTTTATCCCCGTATTCCCACGCAAACGGGGACTACGCGGCGGAAACCGCGAGGGGTAGCTAGTAAATATATGCTAGTGACTTAATTTGCCTAACAACAATATCAGAATCGCGTAAATCTTGTCAAAGAATTGTGTATTCTTATCAACTTTTCTTTTTTTACCTAGTTTTTTACTTAGCAATGGCCTAGAAAAAAATTGCTTTATCAAGATGATTGGGCCAAATGTTATCAGTCACCTTACCTATCGGTTCTTCTGAAGACGGACAAAAAACATTAGAGATTATGTTATAATGACATTTTATTTATTTCATCGTCAACCCATTTCGGCCCACTGCTGAGCACGAGTTTCCCCTCACTTTCATGAGGATTAGGCTAAAATCCACCACAGGGACCCGGTCTGGATTGGTGTAGGCTATCAATGCTTTATTTATTTTAGTTACCGGCTTTTAATAGAAGGAACATTGTCGTTGGTTCCTTTTGTTCCACATTCAATAAGGTCACAGGGTCAAAAGTTACGTACCAATCTTGACTCTGCCTAAAAAATAGCTTTTACAATCAACTGAGCATTCAGATCCAGATATTTTATGGCGAACTTTTTTGTGTTCCTTAGTTTTGTTTTTTTTTTATTATTTTTTATGTTTGATATTTACCAATAACAGAACCAGCCGGTAACGTTCCCAATGTGTGATCTTTCAAGTCTTCTCGTAGAATCAATGCATCTCTTGGGTCTTCCCTAAAAAAATAAAATAGACATATCATTAACACGTTCAACGTTGAAAACACAACTGTGGTGTTTTTCATAACAAGTGTGGTAAAACATAACTGTGGTGTTAGCTGTATGGGAAAACACAATGGTGTGTGCAGAGCCGCACCTGTGGCTAGGCAAGAAAATCAGCTCAGCAGTCAGTATTAATACCTATTAACATTAGTTATTGTAATACCTTCTAGAGTCAATCAGAAAAATACCATTTGTGTACCAACAAATGGTATTTTTCTGGTTGACTCTAGAAGGTACTACTAAAATATTTGTAATAAAGCAAATCACCTTTCAAATACGGCCCCTATTGCCAACCCGTCAGGCAGTGAGGTGGGCAGGTCCTTAAGAGAGTGCACCACAAAGTCAACGGTGTCACTCCGCAAGGCATCTTCGAGATCTTTGGTGAAGAGAGCTTTCTCTCCTATCTTAGGCAGCGATACATCCAAAATGCGGTCGCCTAGAGTTTCCATTGTTACTAGGAAAGAACAGAAATTTATGTTTTTCATATAGTATATAGTATGGTATAATTATTCTGTTGTATAATAATTACAGATTTATTATAAGCGTAGATTATTAAAGACTTACCTAGAGTAAACTCTTTGTCCGGATGATTCTTCTTTAGCAGATCAATCACATGATTTGTTTGTATTAGGGCCAGCTAAAACGGTTACAATAAATATTGAATGAATTTACGACTACATTCTCTTATTTATATATGTTATTTAGTTAAACACCTGTACAAGTAATTAATATGCATATAGAATGTATAATTAAAATATCTATCCCTATTTCTTGTTCCAAAATTTGATGTGGAGAAACCCAAGATTTTTAACAAAATTATAACCCTTTAAAGTAATTTAGTAGCAACACGTACCTCGCTTTTCCTTGAGCCGACTCTAATAACACTTTTTGAGCCGCTTTCCATTCTTAAGTACTGGGTATTATTATTTTATATAATCGAAAGAATTCACAGGATATCCACTTTTAGGGTTACGTTTTCGGCCAAAACATATGAGGTTTATTAAGAAATAAGCTATTATCAACTCAAATTAACTTGTCACTAACACTGTAGTGGACAAGTGGTCGATAAAGTAAGGAAATTATTTATTTCGATACATTAAACCTCGTTTCCATTGCAATGCAATTTTACTAATTAGACGACTGAGGAGTTGAGGACTGCATGAAAATTTAGTGCTACCAGGTAGCTGACTCAGTTTCCCCCAAAACTTAGTCAGAAATCAGAATTCTACTTTCAGAATATTATTGTTTGAGTATAAATAAAACTTATATATATATATATATATATATATATCTAAGTTTTATTTATACTCAAACAATAATATTAAATAGTATCGATTGTTTGCTTAATTTGTCCTTGCCACAGCCTCTGCATTAACGATATTGTTGTCTTGAAATGTAAGCTTTAAACCACTAGTAGCTTGTAAGTGCGTAACTTAAAGTGAAAAACCTTTATTCGCATGGGCCTTAAGAGGGCACTCATGAAAGTCGACTGACACAACCACCAGATTTGGCATACATCCAACTGAAATGAAATGGCAAGAAACATGTAAGTTATTTTTTTAAACCTGTATTCTTAATGTCTCTATATGTGTTAGTGTCATAATGTCCCCATGCTTAGAGGGAAATTCCCCGACCTGGCAGGACTGAGAAAATTGAAAATGAATATGTGATGACATGACTGACGTGACGCTGACTGATCAAATCCAGTGTTACCATATCTGGGATCTATCAAGCGGTCATCGAGCTATATCATTATCAAGCTTTAAATAGTAATAAATTAATTATACCAACAGATTTGAAAAAAAAGTCCTATAAAACTAAGACTCACAACTAACAGCTTTGTTCATAATATCATTCAAGTTTATGATAGATTTATGTAGCGTCGTTATCTTTGTATTTCACAAAGTATAACTTCGACAAAAGGATGATGAGGCTGCCTTTGTTTGCTCGACTTGGCGGGGCGCAGACGTGCCTCCAAATAAACGTTTCGACTAACTCGACCTACGTACATTTCAAAAGTATCCAACGATCTTTCTCTGGTTGGAGTTAACGCCACGAAGCCACCATTGTAAAAAAACGTGTACGTGTTGAAAATCTGGTAATTCTTCATGTGGAAAAGGAGAAACAAAAAACATATGTCGACAAAATTGAGTTTTATTGATCACAAATACACAAGGACATATTTTTGAGTCACAAATCGACTACTAATTCCTACAATATACCTACGAGTACAACTAAAAAAAGGCAAATATGTCGCTAAATGCAAATTAAAATGGATAAAGCTCAAGCATACCCTACAAGTCGGTTAAAAGTGGCCGATCTACCTTATCACTACATATTTAATTTTTGAAAAATGGGGCTTATATAGCCATGCTTATGTAGATAGAAATTAAAAATAAAGATCATAGATGTGACATACCTAAAAAAAAATTAGGTACAAATTACCTCACGCCGCAGTAATATTTCAACATGAAATTATCATTCAAATGTACTTTACATCAATCACATATGGTTCTCACATTCTTATTCGTCTTAGCTTACCTATAATGCTATTGCAGTGTAGAGAAATAACGATGAATGAAGCATAGAGTTTAAAGATTAATTATTAAAAGTGTATCCAGTACTGAGGAGTTAGGTGATCATCGATCAACAGTCTGGTAGTTTTAGCTAAAGACATGTATATCCATATTCACACAAAGTTTACAAATCACAGTTTTATCCTCTAAGTCCATTTTGATTCATAAAAAAAGTGGTGGGTTATTTAATCTTATCATATCACACAGCAAACTTATCTATAATACCACAAAATAAAAAAAAGGAAAGTTATTTTGTCATATAGAAACAAAAGGCGGGTAGTTTACACTATGTATAGTCGATAAATTCGAATGTGGAATCACTGATGAAAATTGCTAGTTCAAGAAACCATTCACATATTGCGTTTACTGCTGCGCAGGCGTCGCCTGTTTGGAAGCGAGAGCGACGTGGTTCTTCGTGATGATTCTGAAAAAAAAATAGCACTATATTAAATATCTGAAATCTTTAAATAGCTACCAATAAAAATAAAAATTCAGCTGGCCTTTTATGGTAACTGCATATTATTAAATCACAATGTCAATGTCATATTTCATACTATTTATTCATGTCATTTTTATGTATAGGACAGCATAATGGAACACTCACTTCTTACGGTTTTCGGTTCAGTTGGCTTAGTCTCTTCAACAATTTTGACTTCCTTCTTGCTTGGAACTGTTTTATTGCTGTTAGATTTTGATCTACCTTTTCTCTTAGGTGCAACGTTTTTTTTTACTTTTTCACTGCTGTCTTTTTTTACTTCTGTGTTTCCCACACTTTTTACACTTGCTTGCTGTCTCGTCACTCTCGACGACGGTTCTGGAGGCTTCTTGACATTGTTTTTCTTTGATGATCTAGTATTTCTCTGAATCTGAACTTCTTTTTTAGGAGAGTTTTGCTTTAACACCTCCAGTTTTTCCTTTGCTTCTCGCTTCTCTTTAATTCTATAGATTTTCATCATAACTGGCGTGTAACCTTCTAGACTTTCTGGATTCGCTTCAGGCTCTTTAGCGCTTTTTCCGGAAAGTTTATTCTTCAACGAATTGATGACCTCTTGCATTGCGTATGTAGGATTCATGCCTTGTAGATAGTCTCTCTGGAGAATAGGTGATTGAACGCTTGAATCTGATTCAGATGAAGCATTGGACAGTCTCCTAATGCGGTATGTGCAGGTGTCATCATCATCATCATCATTTGCAACATTGCGTTCCTTCCGAATGATGTGCTCTGGATTCTGAGCTAAAATCTCGGCCCAAGTAAACTGCCTTGCGGAACCCATAAAGTTGCCAAACTTTCCAATACTGTTCCTGTGTCTTCTTATGCCTCTTCGTTTTTGAATGGGCTTCTGTTTCGAACGTAAGTTTTTCGGCGATAGCTTCTTGCTGAAAACGCCATGAGGCATTAGCGATTTCTTTAATCGTGCGACTAAATCCGCATTGGATACGAAGTAGGTGCCCGACGTGCATGCCTTTCGTACACCTTCTCTGGATATGTTCAAAAACTTCCTTAAAATCTCCACCTTTAGACTATTTTCATACGAAATATGGTCCCTTACACAGACTTTCCTGATTCTTCCATCTGAAACTGTAACCTTTGGTGTCTTCGTTCTTCCAAGTCTGTGCCACATCTTCCAATTGTAACGGTCTACGAAGGATGTTATTATTTCATTAAAGTTGAGTGTTACTGGTTTGTTTCCATTCTTGCATAGCTCACTTTTGAAGAGATTCCTGCAGTAGTTGTAATCTGGTTTTTCAGTAAAGTCAAGGGTGGTGATGTACTGAA
This sequence comes from Campaea margaritaria, assembly GCA_912999815.1. Classification (NCBI taxonomy): domain Eukaryota; kingdom Metazoa; phylum Arthropoda; class Insecta; order Lepidoptera; family Geometridae; genus Campaea; species Campaea margaritaria. The sequence goes on from OU538814.1 coordinate 2,978,666, forward strand.
GGTATTTTTCCATGAACCGTGGGTACAATTCAGTTTTGAAGCATGTTTTGAGAAGCAATTTTATGTCGCTCATGTAATTCTTTTTTAGGGCATGAACTAAATCGGGCTCTGCTAAGACCTCTGGAGTTTTCCATGGAAGTGTTCCTGTGGACCATTCGAGGAGATTGTAGGCTAATGTTTCCAAGTCAGACCTACGGGAATGTGCCCCGATATGGGAATCTCGTGAGCTGTATTCAAGCGTGCCATCGTGTGCCTTTCTCGCGTCCATTCCAAAATCTTTGTGCTTCCCCTCTGAATCTAGAAACTTTGACGCTAATCCATAATCCAGCAGATAAATCTGTCCAGCCGATTGCGACATAACGGCCTCTTTATATAATTCATCATTTACTGGGGCACTTTTGACTTTAGCACTCTTTGCTTTTGATTTTTGGAACTCTTTTGTTGTCTGTATGTCATTTTTGTTCCCAAAGTCGTCAATGAGTTTCTGGTAAGATTGATCGGAACACACAGAGCTATTTAAATCTTCATAATTAGCATTTTTTGCGAGCTGACGCAAATTAAACACAGTATGCCGATGTAGATTTCTGTTATTTCTATCTGAGAGTATCTTGCTCAGTTTCCTCGTAACATTTTCTAGTTTCTTTGTGTTGTCATCATCGGCTGTTGTGTGTTTTTTGAAGTCTTTCATAATGAAGTCTTCATCAATATAGTAGTTGGAGGATCTTGATTTTCCAGTCTTGGACTTGCCATCCTTCCTGGATAGTTCTTTTTGGAATGGCGAGGACTGTTTGACTATAGTTTTGCTCTGACAACTATAGCCTATCATGAGGTTAGAGGCTTTGATGTCAGAGTGGGTGTAGCCATAATTATGTAGGTATTCAAGCACATCCAGTATCTGAATAGCTAGTATCAGGACATGTTTTGGGTCTAACACTTTAAAGAGGGAGAAAATTTTGTGGAGGTCTGTATCATATCGAGGCAGGACGAGGAACCTGTACTTCACGCCCGAGGTCTCGTCTGTGAATGAACCACTTGCAATGTACACGGGCATGCCCAGGCGCCTTTGGTTGTGGTCTTGGCGCCATTCCTTCACTAGAATGAACAGACAATATAAAACTTTTGGATAAAATTATAATGATCTTGATAATTTTGACTGTTTTAATGACAACAAATGAGTCTTTGTCTATGTATTTATAATATCCAATAGAAATGTTGTATGGTTTCACCACATAGCCGTAATAGATGTCCTTTATGTTATAATGTGGGATGGTGGCAATCTGTCTGCTTTGATATAAGACTTTAGAGCTGATTTCTCAGGGTGACGAGCGCAGTGCAGTGCCGTACAGGATTATGCAATGCAGTGTTCTCGGTGGTGCTGTGACTGTTATGGGCAGGCGTAGCGCTTACCATCAGCTGAACGACTTGCTCATCTCGTAACTCAGTCAAATAACTAAAAAAAATTGTAAAGAAGATTTTTAAACTTACGTTTTTGAGCTGTGGCAGTTCTTTTGAGGCAATGAATCTCAACAAACAAAGGTCCATTAGTGTGAGGTTCAATTTTGACCACATATTGGGCATAGATCTTGGAGACCTCCTTGTCTATGTTGTCTGAAGCGAGGTAAATCCTACCAAAGCTTCCTCTGCCTGAAACGTTAAATTTTCTTAGTTCTTTCAAGTACAATATAAAATTCTTATAAACACAGCTAAGATTTAAGAGATAAACAGCACTACCCCCTTAATAGGGATGTGACAAACCAATGTCATGATATGCTTTTGCTGTAGTACACACTACCACAAATCTGGCAAAAGTTGAACTGATTTAGTTATATAATAAATAAAAAAATCGGCCAAGTGCGAATCGGACTTGCGCACAAAGGGTTCCGTACTTTGTTATATGGGAGACCCCTCAGATATTAAATTTATTTTAATTTAATTATTTATTTTTAAAGTTAATATAATAACTATATATTCTGTGAATATTTCAAGCTGTTATAAATATCGAGCAAAAATGGGCAAAAAGATCACGTTTGTTGTATGGGAGCCCCCTTAAATATTTATTTTATTCTTATTTTTAGTATTTGTTGTTATAGCAGCCATAGAAAGACATTATCAGTGAAAATTTCTATCTATCTATCTATTCAGCCCGTATCCACCCACTGCGGGTATAGGCCTCCTCTGTTTCACGCCATTTGTGAAAATTTCTACTGTCTAACTATTACGGTTCATGAGATACAGCCTGGTGACAGACGGACTGACAGACAGACAGTGGAGCCATAGTAATAGGGTCCCACTTTACCCTGTGGGTACGGAACCCTAAAAAAATTATAAAACACAAACGTGTGTTGTCAGCAGTTAATGTATTAAATTAATTGTGACTTAATACTAAAAATGGTACAAGTACAAAACTTCACATAGTACCTCTACAATAAAGATAGCTGTATGATACACCTTGCATGCAATAAGCAAGTATCTATATGTATAGGTGGACTATATTATGAATAGAACTGTTGGAAGGTATTGAGAGAAAACTTGTTCTAAAACTAGATGAACCACTTTACCAGTTTTACTACTCAGCTACCACACTGTAAGTACTTTGGATGTTGTATCATTCAGTAATGGATTACAGATTATTTTTCACATTGGTTACTTTAAACTTTATTATTAACTATCAGCACCCTGCATTTTTATTCGGGACAGCTAATATCCCACAGGAACCATCAGTTTTTATGGTGTAAAAGGTATCCTTTGTTCAATTCCAGGACCTAAAGTATCTGTATACTAAATTTCATCAAAATTCGCATTTATAATACGAGTGTGGTAGGATGCTAGATTTCACGAGCATGTGTTACTGATAAAATCGTAATAATAAATAATGTAGTATGATCACATACATAGATTTCAACTCCAAACTAGGATTCCCTATATCTATGGAATCAGGAACTAAGAGGATCATGGTGCCACTAACACCTTAGGCTTAGGACAAATCTTTATACTGTGCGAGAATCCAAGCCACAACTTCATGTTTTGCAGTCAGCTCATCATCTACCACAGGAGCCGCCAACTGTGTAGTTAACTTTACTACGCAGGGAAAATGTTTGTGTGAATCACGGGTATTTGCTTTCGAGTCTTGTTTTTTGTCACACTTTGTGAATCAACTTCCTGATTTCTTAGATACGGGGAATTCTAGTTTGGAGGAAATTACTAAATATCACCTTTATATTGAATGTTTTTAGACTTCATTAGGAAATCTTATAGTTAGTGTTAGATAGAATACAAATCCAATTCCATCATGACAAAAATTTAATGTATACTTATTACATTCCGCTGTGTCATAGGTTTCCCATAATAAGCTGGAAGGAGAGCAGTTGTTACGTTTTCTTAACACATTCACTGCTGAAAACACAACTGTTGTGTTTTTTATAACTTGCCATGAGTACGGGAAAATATAACTGTTGTGTTAGCAGTACAGGAAAACAAATGGTGTATGCAGATCCGTAACCATGGCTAGATAAGAAAATCGGCTCAGCAGTCAGTGTTAAATGGGGACTAGACAACCTCTGGAAAGATCTACGTAGGAACTAACTGAATATAGCACCTGTCTCCATACAGTTTCTGTGTAGTTTTGTTGTAAGTTAAAAATGAGTTATCAATCTATTTACAGGGTATTTATTGTTAACTGTCTTAGTTCACGAAGCTATAGGTTAGCTCTAAGATCTCTTTGTCTAATGAACAGAGACAACCCAAATGCCTATTAAATAGTGAATTAGTGTTTTTGTCTATAAAATTAGGATAATATGACATATTCCTTACCAACTGGCTTTCCAAGCCTCCATTTCTTCTTATTCACGTCAGTGAAAATAATGCCAGGACGCAACGCCTCGTCATCACAGAAACTGACGTCTAAACTTGGAGTAGAGGACTCAGGCGGCTTTTCAATGGTCTTTGCCCTCTTGCTAGGTGAAGAAAGCAGTTCGTTTACTTCAAGTCCCCTTCGCGGCATATCGGAAACATTCAAGTTTCAGCTAGTTGGTACGATGATTCACCCTTCGTTTTTCACGACTGTAGCTGTAATGCAGCTACAACATATGAGTGAAACTGAGGATTATACACAACAGTCTACTTTAATCCAATAAATAACAACGTGCAAGCAAACGTGACGGTAAATATTAGATTTATTGGTTACCCAACACAATACGGTCATTACCTCAATATCATATTAATATGAAACAAGCGACAGTTGGTACAATTCTAACTTATGGAACGATTTCTTATCAATTTGGTTTGCAATAATAACGGCACATGTGTTATTATTATTACATTTATGTACGATTAGAGAATTTCGATGAAAACTAACCGAAACACTACAACTGATCAAAGATCCGCCATGTTGTTTGATATATTATATTAGAGATGAGATAATGAGGGAAGAGGGGACAGATAAAGTACGATTATTATTTCTCGTTTTGATTCATACAACTCATTATTTGATCATTCGTGAGTTTGAACGGCTTTAATATCAGCATAATATTTTGTTACTCTTATAAACAGAAAAATAAAACAGGCATTTCATAGAAGTTAGTTCTAAATCATGTTTTACATATAAAAAAAAATTATCCAACTGTGTTTTTTCTATGCTTTTATATTTTCGACGTAGGTATTACAGAAGAAAATAAATTTAAATGGTGAAACACTGGTTTAAAACTATTCAAACAGTGATTTCAACCAAATTATAAGATTCAATCGATAACAATGCATGTCAACGATTGAGACAAGACAACTCTAGTTTCATTCAAAAGATCGATTTTTGTTGTAACCACAGAGTGAAAAACAGAGACCATGTAGATTATAAAGAGAATATCTAACAGATTCTTTTAAATTGTTAAACTAGAATAGCCGTGGACAATTTTATTACAGAAAAATTGTAATAAAATTAGTTCCAACGAGCTCAATAGATGGCACTAAAACAATATAACGTTCGCCAGCTAGACAACCGAATGGGCCTTACTCTACCGATAGACTCTACCAAAATACGAAACGGTAGAGCTTTTCGGTAGAGATGATTAAGGTGGTTATTATGCGAGAAAAAACTTAAAATTATTTTTATATGGTATTTTTTCTGACGATTGAGTTACTTTTACCAGTGTGTTGTCATGAATGATGAATGATAGATTTATAGCTTTACGAATATTCTCTACGATATCAGTACAATAATTATGTCGAGCGAGCTACTTAAGTAGGTACCTATCTATATAGGTAAGCTAAAATAAGATCAGCTCTTATTGCCCTCCAAGACATTCAATTAAAATACAACGAAAAATAGCATAAGTAAAAGTATAATGGGCGGCCTTATTGCTAATTAGCAATCTCTTCCAAAGAACTTTTAGATGGAGAGGATCAAATAATGAGTTACTTGTCTAATAGTATTCGTATTGTATTACAAAAACGACTAATGTTTATTATTCTAATCTTTTGAAATAGTAAAAGGTATTTACTTGTACAAGTAAATACTTATAATTACCTACCTATCAATGTTTAGTCCTTAAGGCTCTAATTATTAATTATCGCTATAGCTACGAGTGAATATAGGAAGAAACTAAGCTTAAGTCAAGAGATGCATGATAGCCAGCCCGAGAATGCAGCGCGCGGGTGCGAGTGCGAGCGAAGCAAAACTTTTTCGATTCATTCACGAGTAGTCGCCGTCGCGAGAGCCCGCACGTGCGGCCTTGCGTACACGAAACATATCGAACGCGATGTTTATCAATAAAACAGTAACAACATGTGATCTGTGACACAAATATAAAGGACCCTCCTCTTAGTTTATGTTTTTGAAGAATTATGTCGAGTTATTGTTAGATAGTGCACTAAGATGGAAGGTGCGACCGCTGACTCAGATCATTCTATGACTTGGGAGGACTTTTTTGGTAAGTCCTAAGTACATAATTATTCACTTATTTAGATAAAAGTATTTTTTTCAGGCGTTAGCCCAAAGCTGAATACAACATGTGCAACATGCCAAAAAAAAGTTTTTATTTGGCGGGGCGATATTTTAATCGAAACTTATTTTATTGACAAGTGGTATCGATTTGTAATAATCGGTCGTGATTTTCCCCGGGCGAATCGCGAGAATCTCGCAGCGAGATGAGACTGGTTTGCTCAGCATTTCCACTTATGGGAGGCTGCATGCAATCCGTTCCTTGCCTGCATACATTTTGCTGCAAGCAATAATTTTCGTAATATTGTTCTTCGTAATATCACTGAGAAAACCGACAAAATATTTAATAAATGCACCTGAATTTTTCTTCATTTATTATATCACAGGAACTGTTAATTTTTACAGAATCAAAAGTATTCATGTGCTAATCCAGGCAATAAACTATCTTTATGCCATATCTATACTAATATATAAAGCTGAAGAGTTTGTTTGTTTGTTTATTTTAACGCTAGGATCTCAGGAACTACTCGAGTCCGAGTTAAACAACTCTTTTTCTGTTGAATAGTTCATTTATCGAGGAAGGTTGTAGGCTATATAACATCACGCCACGACCAATAGGAGCGGAGCATCAATGAACAATGTGGCAAAAACGGGGAAAATATATTGCTTTTAAGAGAGTTATTGCGGGAAAACTTGAATTATGCGGGTGAAACTGCGGGGCGCAGCTAGTTTCATATTAATCCGCTCAGCCGTTTTTCCTCGATTGAGTAACAAATACCCAAACATCTAAGCATACAAACTTTCCCATTTATTATATAGTAAAACCTCCTTATTCCTGTATTGGCGGCTAAAATAGGATTCATACAAATAATTTTTGGTAACATGGTCTAGTTGTATAACTGACATGAGCAATACAACAACTCATACACCCATACAAGTATTGTGTGTGGTCTCTATTATATAGTAGATATAATAAGGCAGGTAACACAACCTACGTTATATACAGACCTACTTGTCTACTCATTATGCTATTATACCCGTGCTTCATAATTATGCAGAGAACACAAACTGCTATCGGTGTTATATTCTATCATCATTTACATTTTGCATGTGAGGTGAACATGATTTCTTTGTTGTGAATAAAATAAATAAATAATTTATAAATTTCCTCTATTAAGGGGTGATTAAGGACATGTAAGTGTACTAAGCCAGTTAAGGCTAATATGAATAAACTGTTAAGTCGGGCAAATAACTAAAAAATTGCTCAAGCCCAAGGTATGGTACAGCAGAGTTGCCAATTTTTTTTATTAATTTCACTGACTTAGGCAAGACTCAAAGAAAAATAAATAAGCTCAAAAATAATATTTTAAGCTCAGTCCTAGTTTTCCCGCCAAGTTTAAAACTAGGAAGATCTTATATTTTAATATAAAAAAATATGTTGCAGAAGCATTGAGCAAGTATAGTGTGGGTGCATACGCGACGGATAATTACCGCTATCTCAGGAATGCACGTACAAAAGATAAAGGTGTCGAGACGAGTTCTGAATACACTACCTGTTTCACTTATCTCCCTTCTATAAAAGTCTTAGCTTGTTGTCACGACGCTTGTCAGCTTGAGCAACGGTTTCAAGTGAGAGATAAGTAAGGCAAAAACGTAATTATCGCGGTAAAAAAAAAAATAATAGGCATAAACAGTAGTTTTTCTTTCTTCTTATTCGTGGTCATGGTGCGGTTAATACATTGTGCCATTGTGCCATCCGATAGTTGTGTGTTGCTAGTAAATTATACACAATGAAGTAGTTTTATTTTAAGGTTAGGATTAATTAAATTAATTTTAACAAGCAAAAACATCTTGTGTTTATGGGCACGCCAAATAATTTAATTATTGTTGCAATTTGTAAGGGTGCTTTGAATCACGATGTTACCAAATTGATGATCGGCGTAACGTTATTACTGTTATTAGCATCATGATAATAACTTATAAAAAGGTCGTCTCAACTCGTGTGTAAAGGACACCCCGAGTCCCGACTCCCACTCAACAGATGTTCTGTTTGCGTAGCTGACACACACCCACGCAGCTTCCTCCCCCTTTTATGTAAGGATAAAGACCTTCTGAATATTCCAATTATTACGATTATCTACATAAACTCTATATTTTGCGTTCATAAATGCAAAAAAGTGTAATGCTTAAATGCAAAAAAACATGACAGGAATTCACATCTTATATATATAAAAATGTTATGTTGGTTTGTGTACGCTTCAAAAACTCAAAAAGTTCTGCACCGATCGAGCTGAAATTTTAGCATGAAGGATTGTTTTTATCTATTTTTTTCATCAGTGACATATCAGCGAATGTGCGAATGTGCCACAGCGAAGCGTGGCAGGGTACAGCTAGTTCTTGTATAATAATATCACAATTTTTTTTAAATGTGAGTGAATGTAACTCATGATAGATGTACCTTCATATTTTGAACTAACGGAATAAAAAGCTCGTCATGGTAGAGGAGAACTTTTGTTTCTTTTTTTTTCGTTTTGGCTTCGCACGATTAGTGCATTTACTCCCAGTGTGTAGGTCCGTGAGTGGGTGTGTAGGTCCCATACTTAATCGACCTTATTTTTACGTGTTTTTACTCTATTCAATCTCTTTGAATCATTCAGTCAAAAGGCGGGAATTAGTTCTGCCAACGTCTACGAGACGAGAACAGAATTAATGAAGAGCACTTCCGATGAATTCAGCCGGATGTTCCAAATTTAATTCGACAGCTGGCGCCGTTTTACGGAGGAGGTTTGATAACAAATAGGTCTATTAGAATATTTTATTGTCAGTTAGCGTGTTAAAAAGACTTTAATAACGCAGAAACCTAGTAGAGACAGTCGGTTTCTTTAAAAATCTGAACGAAATAAACCATACAAAATATTGAGTCGATAAATTACCTGGATATTTAACTTTTACCTCGATGTTTACTTAATTTTATAATATTTATTCCATCTCCACAGATAAGTAGGCACATATAAAAAAGTACGTGGGTAGTTTTCGTTCTGCCATTGCTAGTTCTTACTGTTCTTAGCCAAATCAGATCGGTCCAATAACTTATTATCAAGGTTGGAACCTACCCACCTTTAAAATAAACAACATTGTTCCAACGGGTACAATGATGTTTGTAAAACACAAAACCGCGGGTAACAAACAATATACAAATCTACGCATAGTTTCCAAAATTTAATTAGTCTGAACAACAGAGATCTAATTACGCCAATTAACGTCTTGCTAAGTGCTCTCGTTCTCGTATTGATCCAGGAATAGAATTCACGGAATCGTGGAATAATGGACAGAATGGATTCCGGAAATATTTATGTGGGTGCTAAGGTTTTGTAAAGTTGCTCCAACCTGACGAAAATCACTAAAATATACTTTGTTTCGGTAAGTATTATAATTATATTTTGAATTAAAAAACGATAATATAAATCGAATTATACAACACAATACATTTAACACGATCGATTTATTTAATAAAATTGTAACAATTTTAGAAAAAACGTGTCTTTATCTACTTATAAGTACATTACTTATTTTTTTATATTGGCGCAGAATGTCCAATCCTCAAAATGACATACTAAGAGTCTCAAAAGGACCATATCACAGAACGGTAGTATCCAGTAGGTATGGTGCAATCAGATCTTGTTGATCGCAGCCGTGGCGCAAGCGGTGACAAATGTAACTTGTCCCGAGCCTGTGACTGAACACTGCACGGTCAGCACGACCGGTTTCTGAATATAAACAAATGACAATCAAGGGCACACCACCGGGACCCCTTGTCCAATAACTCCGGACTCCGGGTACAAAAGCCATCTTTTCGCGAACGTCGGGAAACCAGAACAATAGGCAGAATCGATTTATTTATCGATGTGTAGAATCGATTAACTTGCCTCCCTGGTTGCCCTGTAGACCGCAATTTGACGTTGTAATAGAACAAATAAGGTAACGAATGAAATTAACCCCTGCCAAACCTTCTCACCTCCTACTTCTCAATCCTCATGACCCTTTAAGTGGTCCACATCTTTTCCAATATTCCCCACTTGCAGGGATAGCTGACCCCGCCGGCGCCGCTGGTTTCCTGCGGTCGTCTCGAGTTGCGATATTCATGCCATGCGGATTGTAACCGAGCCTCGTCTGGCGCAATGGAGGTACAGACAGACACACAAGTCGCTGTTACGTGTACATGGCAATGGGCGAGCCAGGGATGTTCTAGCCGATTGCATCGATTGTTGAAACATATCGATTGTTCTCGATTATTCTCTCTCACAGAAGGAAATTATAATGCCACCGATTGTGATTCTTTCGAGTCAACGATGCCGCATCGGCGTCTGGTTAATTCACGACAAGCTCCTAATTACGTGTTACGATTAATTATAGAGGTCTCCAAAATATTCCAAAAGCATCTAATTATTAGCAAATTCCATCTTATGCATACAAACATAAGTCTCAATCTGGATTGGAATGCTCGTTAAGTGAATTTAATCTTCGTAAAATGAAGAGAAGTGTTTTGGCATAAGGATATGAAAGGGCATTCGCTTTGAAGTCTAGACGGCTTGAGCTTCCAATTAGACTCAATTATCGGTAAAAGCTTTCCAGTTTAGCAGCCTCACATCTTTTGCAGATACTTTATGGAGCTTTTGAAAATTTAATTTAAAATGTAAGATTTAAAAAAAAAAAGTAACAGTGCCACCCAAATCTTTGCATTGCATAATCCTGCGCGGCTCTGCATTGCGCTCGTCCCCCTGAGACATCGGATCAAAGTCTCATAAGCCCATAAATTTAGCTGGAAACAGTGCCGTTCTAACCGGCACACAGTAATGTTTCGTTTGGTAGAGTGTTGTGTGCTTGGTTTCAGGTATTTCATTAATTATTCGTCATACTATTTACAGATGCCAAATGACTAAGAGCCCTAAAGACAATGTGCTTATCAGATAATGAATCACCCGAATGCCTACTAACAAATCAACCGCAAATGACAATAATACTCGTACCAAGGAATAGACAATAGTAGGTTACTCGGTACTACCAAATGCACAAATACCAAACCACAACCAAATACCAAAGTCGCAATAACATTTACATAAGCAGTAAAAAAACTTATTCACCATCAGCATCATCAACCCATAACGTCCCACTGCTTAGCACGGGTCTCCCCTCACTATGGGTTGATGATATCCGAACTGAGCACACCCTGGAGTAAAACAAATGACAGCTGTTAAGCTTAAGACAGAATCCGGCGAAGAACTAATATTTTTGACGTCAGAATCACTATTGTAAAACTTAGATGGAGCTGGGCAGGGCACATGGCCAGGCGAAGTGATGACAGGTGGAGTAAGGCGGTGAATGAGTGGTGGCCTAGACAGGGGAGGCGAAGCGTCGGTCTTCCAGCAGCAAGATTGGCTGACGGATTGGATATAACTACGATCGCAGGTCCAACCTGGATCCGACAGGCACAGGACCGATGCGGATGGCACGATGTTGGAATGGCCTATACCCAGCACTGGGAGGATAAAGGCTGCGGATGATGATGATGATGTTGAAGCTAAGACTGAGTTACAACTATCATTGAATATGCCTAACTTAGGGATTAGAAAGGAGGTTTTAACCAACTCAATGAGTCCAAAAAAGGTGGTCATAACATTGCTCTCCTTCTGGAGCAGTGGGTAAAAAGAGGTTCTACTACTAGTTAAAACTTGTTCTAGTTAGGTTCTTCAATTATTTTAATCATAGTACCCACAGCTTCAATAAAAAAGTGCGCAAAAAATACTTTCAAGTACGAACATTTCTGGTCATCGCTTTCGTCTGTAACCGGCTTTTAAATAAATTATAGATACGAGTAGCGAATTTTACCGACAGGCGTTAAGGCTCATTTACACGGCTCATTTATCATTGAGTAGCGATCCCGTTGGTCACGATATTGCTGACCGTTAATGCATAAAAATCGGAATTTCATTCATTTTGTATAGTTCACGGGTAAAATGTCACAGGAGTCAGTTACTTCCTGCCAGGAAGAAGTTAATGACAACCTCAGCAAGTAATTATTACTTAAAAAATATGAAATTGAACATTGTATTCCCAACTCCCAACGCATTGTTGTCCATGGTTCTCGTTGTCTCTGATTCCGTAAACACAGAGAACTTAGTTAGGGGTCAAGATCTATGTGATCGTGTTTATTATTATTATTTTACTGTATTAAGATTCATAGACAACTTCTATATTATAAGCAATTTGTTTAACAATCCGCAGTTATATAATTATTTAGTAAATTGGTAATTCGTGGCAAAATGGCAAACAGTCAGTGTCCAAATCCAAATCGGGCACTTTTTTAGTCAGTACGCTCGCTCGGTCATCCGGACCATATCGGCCGATGGATCGATGGATGGTCGGTATTGTGTATGAGCCTTAGCATTATATAATAATCGCTCGGTGTCTTGCCACTGGCAGGTTGTCTCGCAGCGTTCTATTTGTGAAGGAAACTAGATTATGTTTATGCGTTTATCTGGAAGTGTTTATTTCAACCACGCCCCCCGTGGGACCACTTAGGAATTTTCCACAACAGAACCTGTAGTTATCCGATGATGCTACCTGACAACATACTATATTTATCACATTGAGCCACTAGATGCGGCCACCGGTGGCCAAGCCGAGCCACTAGGGGCCACAAGTAACGAGCGCAGATCACTCTCACAGCTTCTGTCCGCTGATACTATATAAAATGCATGAATAATTCCGTCCACGGATTTGTGGCTGCCACCGGTGCGGTGGACGCGTCCAGTGGCTCAGTGGCTAAACTTGCTAATAACTGAAACCTACATATAGGAATTGCTTTAGGGAATGATATAATTGTAGAGCGGCAGCGGTTTCATGGCAGCTTATCGCGGACCATTGAATCAAGCACGAACCAATTAGCATGAAGAATCTAGGCACTGTGGGAGGAATCAAATTATTTATTTATTAATAGACGAGCAGCTATAAATTATGCGTAATATATCTACATCACAGAGTATTGAAAGTCAGTTCACAAAATGGTTCACTTTTGTAATTCAATGATTTATTGGTTCAAAATGCTTTGTTTAATTAATTCTAAACATGAATACTTACATTTACATGTATGCAATTACATACATATTGGCCTTATCTAAGACTAACTTTACACATCCAACCATGTGTGTAATCGCAGCCTTTTACGCAACGACGGGCGTGCACTGCAACCTTTATGATCCCACTTCTGAAAACAATAATGAACTCTATCTCTTTGCATTAAGGTTGCTAATTTAGTAGTAAATGTGTCTATTGTACCATAAACACTTCACATGCTGTTTTTTTTTAATTGTAATCTAGCAAGTGTTTGCACGCTACGACATGACGTCAATTTAGTAATTATGTGTGGCCGTTCGTAATGATAGATCTAGATGTGGCGGACGCAAATGTAACTGTTCGATCATGGGTTGAAGTTATTCGATCATTGGTTGATATATCATGTAGACAGGTGCGTGTAATCTGTGAGTTTAATAGCTATTTGAGTTCTTTGGACCGCGTTTGGGCAAACTTAGTGTAGGACGCCCGCCGGCAAGGTGGAGTGACTGCCAACTGGATAAGGAAAGCCGAAGATCGGGCTCAGTGGCGTTCATTGGGAGAGGCCTTCGTCCAGCAGTGGACGAGTGTGGGCTGGTGACGATGATGATGATGAAGAGTTCTTTTTACGTATCTGAGTTGAGGTTGATGGAACTTTTGGTTTTTTAACACGATGACTGCTGAAAACACACACTTCTGTGTTTTTACAATTTGACGCCAAGCGAAAACACGCCTGGCGTGCTAACCCGCCCAGCTGTATTGACAATTTTATCACACCAGGTGTGTGCGCCCGCACAGCTGATTGAGTTTAGTTACGACACAACGCCAGTAAACTGTAAATACACACGTTGTGTGAAGATTCGCAAAAGAGCCAAAAAAAGTAAATCGGTTTGGAAAACCAGACATTATTCGTAGCATTGTATTCTCTTTGAGAATTTCATTCACCTGCCATTTAAATTAACTTCAAATGATGCCTACCTAGAACCAAAAACTATTACTTCGTATATAAATAACTAAAAATCTAACACAGAATAACATAAAACGAAATATATTCTCAATTCCTTCTACCACAATTTTTGATTCGACATAAAATTACGAAAACATTCTTCCTGTCACCGCCTTTCTTCTCCACGTATTCCGATTTGCAATTTCATTTCCCAAAAGTGCATTTATTATGCACCAAATCCCATTTTGTTTACTGGAATATGCCAGTAGTGTAATGGAATGGAATATGCCAGTGCGCATGTGTGTAACGACAGACTTTCGTCTAGACAGGGTGGCTTGTGCGAAAAGGTCCCCCTATACGCTGCATTTAATTTGTTCAAAAAGGATGGGTCTACAGAGGTCAGGGTGGGGAACGCGGAAGGTAAAGATTTTGTTAACCTTGGCGGATTGCCAAGATTCTAGTTGCCATTTCCCTTCATTTCGCTAGTGGGATGCGCTGGGTTTTTCATATGCGGGACTTATGCAGGTTTATAATCGTATATAAAACTCCTTTCATATTTTTAATTTTTTTTTTGTCTTTTCAGCTATTGTTAGAGAAAGTACTTTTTTAAGGGTGTGTGGAGCAAGGAAGACAGAGAACCTATCCTATCCTACTAATATCATAAATGTGAAAGTTTGTGAGGATGGATGGATGGATATATTTGTTGCTCTGTCACGCAAAAACTACGGAACGGATTTGGATGAAATTTGGCACGCATATAGTTTATTACCCGGATTGACCCATACAATATTTTTTATCCCGTAAAAATGAATAGTTCCCATGGGATAATACTCAACGCGGGTGAAACCGCGGGGCGCAGCGGGTTATATTTTATATGTACATAATGTTTATTGGCACAGAGAACATAAGTATTGTATGAATTTTAATTGGACTCTACAGTAGTCTACATTCGACGCTAGAAAGCGTAAACGCTGTAACCCTTTAACCGACCCGAAAATACTTTTTTTACATATTTGGAAACAAACGCTGTAACCCACATTTCAACGTCCTCTAGGAACTTTAGGATATAACCAAGGCAGTATTGTAGCTTTGTATGAAACACACCAAATATCCAAAATTTTCGTTTTTAGGTCGAGTAGATATTGAGTTATGATTTTTTTTCAACAAAACAAAGTTTTTTGTCTCTGGTGAACAATTTTGCGTTTCAAGGTTACAGCGTTTACGCTTTCTAGCGTCGATATACAACTCTACATTATTTTAACAAAATCATTAGCACGAACAACTTGCCGTCCTGTCATCTGTCAATTGTCGTCGACATCCTTACAGCGTTCCCGCCAAACAATTCTTACGTCAGGCGCCATGCGGGTGCACGTATGGCGATAACAACAATCGACAGGACGTACTATTATCTAATATGTGAACACAGAACACGGTCTTGGCAATGAAATGGGGTGCCTTTATTACCGGGGGCGCGGAGAGACAGAAAACAGCAGGGGTGGTGCTCAGCACTTTTTTAATATTTACTTTTTTGTGTTTTGGCTTCGTACCATTGGTGCATTGAGCCATTGTCAAGTATAACTTTCTTTCTATCTCCAGTAACTTATATTATCTCTTTTATCTATCAATCTCCTCTCAACTTCCATTCGCCTCGCCCGATCACATTTTTCGTAACGCATTCACCAGCTTACTCCCCAAGGCGAGCGTGCGTAGAGAAGTTTTACTTCAATAAATAAATAAATGTAGTATGTATACCAAAACACGAACAGCGGGGCTATGCAGCACGGTGCGGATCAGCTCGAGTTCGTTTTATTTTGACGTTTGATTGCCACGGGACTCGTCATTTCAATACGAATGATATAGTCCAGTGGCAATTAAACGTCAAAATGAAACGAACTCTAGCTGATCCACACCGTGCTGCATAGCCCCTCAGGAGAGTTTAAAATATGCAGCCAAGTCAATTTTATCTGTCAATGCGTGTCGTGTCGAGTGAAAGCTGATCTTGTGGGTGGCGCATAATAAAAATAGAGATTCAATAGTGATTCCTGTAGGAGGTACATCAATTCAGCGTAGAATAATATAGAAGCTTAGAAATATATAACTATTGCCTAACCAAAGAAACCAAGAAGAACAAAATGTTAAATAAATAAATACAAGACATTTTAAAGGTAACATAAATTAGTGTAGAAGTTTTAGATGTTCCAAATTCTACTTAACTAACAATGGAAGTATGGTAGGTGTGTCTTCGATGCTAAAAACCTTAATAAATCATAGGATCTTGGCTTTGAATATATTGAATAATTTAAGTAATGAATGACCCAGTCAATGACTTCGTCGACACTGAAACAAACAGACAGACAGACAGACTGAAGAACAGCAGAGTGATCCTTATATGGTTACTTTTTACTTAACTGCGCAACGCAAAGGAAGGTATTGTGTTTATAAGTCTATATAAGTTTGTTCATCCTAGTTCCTGTTGAGGTATGGAGCTAGCGTTGCCATTTTGTTTTGCTCCGTCGGGATTTTGGAACTTTTTGAGTGAAAAATGCGGGATTCTTTCGTCGAAAGCGGGACACAGCAAAAACGTATATAATTAACCAAAAGTTTTATATTTATCTTTCTTTTTATTTGAATTCAAATTACGTTTACGTGACAATCGATGGCAAAAATAGCCATAGAAAATGTATTTTCGGACAGTCCACACTTGTCTGTGCTGCCCGCCCACGCTTCCTCAGCACGCTGCACGCACGGTCAAGTTTTCCCCGAAAAGCGGGACTGAGCCCGTCCCACGCGGGACATTTAAATTTGATAAAAAAATCGGGACGTCCCGCCAAAATCAGGACGTCTGGCAACGCTGTATGGAACCCCAAAAATGAGATGAAATTGCATCCATCTAATAAAATTCTCATTATCATCATCATCTGTCTCAATTCTCAATACAATCCGTTAATAAGTGCATTACCCCGGCTCGCCTACAGCTGTCTGGAAAAAAGAAGATATTAAAATGCAGACGTTCCTTGAAAATGTCCTTTTGCTTGTAGTGATGTTCTTAATAAGCGACGGCCATTTCACGTATCATAAATCATTAAAAGTTAACAGCAAGTACAAACTACGGCTCAGTGATATTTCAAGCGCTGAACCATTATTAATGAAGGCATAATTATTGTAGAATTTAGAACGAATCCTCAGTGTGACGAGCGCAGTACAGTGCCGCAAAAAGGCTGCAAGACATAATGTAATGCAAAGTTCTATGTGGCACTGTAACTTTTATGAACACTGGACAGGCGTGGCCCTTAACATCAGGCGAATGAATTGCTCGTCTCGCTACTAAGTAACATAAAAAAAAGTTTAGAAAAGTGTAAGAATCAACGCCACCGTAACAACACTAACATTGTCTGGTGGTTTGTTTTTTTATTATTTCAGTTTTTAACTGCCGCTTCTCAGTGAATCTGACTTATGCGATGTCGGGCATTATGCTCTACGACATACGTATTTAGTACGAGGAATTGTAATCAAAAAGTAAGACTGAATGAAAAAAGCGTGGTTGAGAGTGTTTGATGACCTATCATTGGCAACTTTGAGAATAAGTCCATTGTAGAATTGGGTCCACGCTTAAACCTTTCCAAAGTTATAGAAATTTCTTTTGATTTTTAGAAATTTTGGTCGTGATCAGCTATTTTTGTCACTGACCGTGCGTATTATACAGACAGACTAACTACCCAAACCTTCAAGTTCTTGCCGCTTTGCTTACCAAAAGCTTCCTCTCAAAGCCACCAGTCAGAAGTTGACAATCAGACGACACAATGATCTAAACAACTACATAAATTTTCAGGGTGTTTTGGTAGGTTTTAATATATTTTTACAATTGTTAGTTTCTGGTAAGTGCCAGCCCTGTTCCCGCGTGTCTGCAATTTGGGATAGGTCGGCGCCGCGCCGCGCGGTCGATACTTCCCGAATATTTACGACTATGGTTTATGTATTGTGTGGCTGTATGTGTGTGTGATTGTCGGTGCAACAAACGATTGTATTGGCAAGTCGGCGTTTGTTTTCTGTATTACATAATCTGTTATTTAGTTGTTTTGACGTGTATGTAAAACCTCATTGGTAACTAACCACCAATGAGGTTTTACATACTCTATCGCTCAAGGTAGTTACCGTTGATAGCACAGAAGTATAGTGAAATGTGATAAGAAAATCTATGTTAGTTACAGTTAATAACTAAGTAAGTTAGATTGTAATGGTTGTTCTAACTAATAAATTGACTTAGGGCGTGTCGGTTGTATTGTATTATTATTTAATTTGTGGTGTCGGGCCACACACAGTGACAGAAGGAAATATAATATATAGTTCTCACAGTGTAGGGGAAGGGTAGGTTTCTGGGATATTTTAAAAACTTTCAAAATAAAATGTTATGGAAAGTATTCAGGTAGCCAGCGAAATTAAAATTAGACGTACTTATTCTATTCAGTCAAGGGTTATTGCCAAGAAGGCGTGTTCTATATTTTTATTGTCACTGTTTTTAAGAACTCTCCCTATCAGAACAGAATGAAAACACACTGGCTGGAAATAATTAAGTAAAAGCGCGCGAAAGGATTACTTGAACGCACTTATGCCTACGTAATTGATTTATGGTGAAACACCCCATGAGAGCACGTTTACCGCAAGCTGGGGAGAACGAAACGTAAGGAAATGTTATTTGCTATTTAAAATGTTCATATTTATAAACAGCGCGATTAGATACAAGGAATTTCCTTAATAAAAATGAAAAAACTCTATAAAAAGTTTTGTACAATTTGATGTCAAATGCACAAATCATGCGAAGCCAAAACTAAAAAAAGTTGCGATAGCATGAAACAGTTCAGAAAAAAAAACATTTAGTTTTATAGAGTTGAGCACAGCATAGCAGAAACCAAGGACTTTGCTGGTTCCTGGAATCAACAGAAGAGTCCGTCCGTAGTTCGTTACTAAAATAGGGGTTGACTTTAATTAAAACTCTCTATTGCAATTAATGTTATTTTGCCCCTACAAATTATTGTAACTTATGCGGCGAGGGGAGTGCTTCCGTGGGAAACGAAATGTTTGTTATTTTACCATATTTTTTATGTAATGTTTATTAATGGGAAATAAAGACTGTAAAGCAATAATTTTATAATTAAAAAATACAAATATGTTAGTACCCCCTTGGCGTCACTGCGACTTGGTCGAATTTTATAATTTCATAGTTTCCCGCTTTTGATATTATTATGTATGTATTATTTATTTGATCAGTTGCCAAATAAAACACTAATTAAATGATCTTAGTGTAAATAATTAATTACATAGATATAATTGTTGTATGTTTGTTAAAGAATTTGTACTGAACAACTGGTTTAAAAAAAAGGGTAAATTATACACAATAATAATTAAATCTAAGTTACACACACGTATCTTAGAAGTTCCTTCTTAAAAAATACTGCCAGTGTTAAAATAAAGGAAGCAAATCAAAAAAATATTACAAAGAGGTTTCACGCCAAAAATAGTGGTGGGAACCACGCATAAAATCGATTTATCACATCCATAGAAACTCATTCACCGTATAACGCGACATCAATTGACATCATTAGCGTAGATAAGATCTGCGATCTGAGTATGATTAATACGAAGAAAGTGAACTTTCTAATGCTAAAGATTCACCGAATAAGGCGTAACTAAAGACACTATACTTAGATACGTATTTATATTTGTGTGGGCTATTTATTCCTGCGGGCAAAGACCTCGGGTTTTCAGCTGAATCGGTATAGTGATGGGAAATTATTCAATCTCGATTCGATATGGGCGATCTTAATAAGGAATATATTTTTGAAATTAAACTTCTTTAGGCGTTCTGAGCACTTTATTTTGTGGGTATTGAATTTGACTGAGCCGTCACGCTCGGCTATGTAACGCTCGTTCGGGTAAATTCGGCTTGAGTCGACTAAGAGAGTGAGAGAGATACCTATAGTCAACGTGTCACTGCTAAACATGAAGATTAGTCAGGGCAAAATTGACAACAGTAATTTATACACAATTATTACGTGATGAATACATAGAAAAAAAATATTTGCTTTTTATATTATTAACCGCGCCTTGATGAAGTTTTCACTTCCGTCGCACACACGTTTTTTTTCTAAATGAATTAAAAGGGTCGAAGCAATTAGCAGTTAAAAAATATAAGTAGATAACGACGATCTTGTTCAAGTGATGGTCACGCATGCAACTTGCCTATCGATATATTATCTATGGTCTATGAAGCTTGGATAGGTGAAGGTTAGGAAAGAACGGAAAAGGATAAAAAATCTGACTCCTCAATACGTTCTCTTTCTACCACAGCTACAATTGACTACACTACACGCTGCACTAGAGTGGGACATAAACACGCAGCAATGTTTTTAAAATATCTAATGAGTTGCGTCGATTTGAGTAGTTCCGAATTCCCTTTCAAGACTGTATTGAACTATGGATTCAAAGACTTTAGTCTACGTCAAGACCGTGCCAAGTCGCAGACCCCATCACTAAACCACGATGTGCGTAACCGAGGAATGCCAGACTCCGTTCGCAGTTTGTCTAAGTAAATAGTTGATTCGCGTATTTATTTACATATTGTTGTTGATTGCTTGTTGATTGTTGTATTTGTGTTCAAACCAACAATTTAAGAACTAATGAAGATGAGAGCCAAACCTCACTGTATTTTTCTTGAAAAAAAAAAAAAGATTTTTACGAATTACGGCGGAAAAAAAAAGATTTTTGCCGGATATTTACGTGAACGGCTTGCTCGTCTCGTCAGATAAAATTTGATTGCTAATAATTCTGTCAATCTGACGTTAAAAAAAGGTAATTTGGGATATTTTAATGGTAATAATGGTTTGTAATAAATGCTTACTTTTTTTTTAAGTAAAACTTCTTTACGCACGCTTGACTTGGGGAGTAAGCTGGTGAATGCGTTACGAAACATGTGATCGGGCGAGGTGAACGGAAGTTGAGAGGGAGATATAAGTTAGTGAAAATAGAAATAGAGACAGATAAAGTTACGTTTCGTATATTCTTTAAAATACCTTTTATGATATTTTTTTTGAAATAATAGATTAGTTGAAGTTTTGCTTCTACCACGTGTCCCAGCATACATTTAGTTTTTTTGTTTTTATCACGGTCACGATAATACGCCGTTGTGTGTGCGTGTGTTATGTATGTGTCATTGCAATGCCCTGGCCGGTGGGCTTAGTTCCTCAGAGGAACTGTTCTATTTGCAGCGTAGAAATAGAAAGGGGAATGATCGCCTCGATCGGATGTGCGTTTCTACGTTTTACTATTGATGTGTTTCTACGTTTTACTATACTATTGATGTGTTTGGTTGTGTTGTGGATTGCCACCGGACAAAGACTTAAAATAACCCCGGACATTTTATCGAAATCGAGTCTTTGTCCATGGACGCCGTTGAAATCGTTTAAAATGTGTTTTTTTTTTTTTCATAGAGTCTTTACAACTTAGGTACTTAGACGCCTCACGGGTGGCGTCCAAAACCCCACCCGGATGTCTCCGGACATCCTCAAAACTAGGACATATCCGGGGAAACCAGAGGCCGAGACTAGTTCAACCAACAAAAATAAGAGGACTAAGCCCGGCAATATACGTCCGATTTGGTTTCCGATTGTCCATAAACCACTATTACGAGTATTCCTTAATACACTTGCTAGTGACTATAGTAAAATATTTGTACGAAATCCAGTGCAGCGCCTCTATCGGTAGCTAAAAACGCGATCACGGGTTTGCAAAAGGTAACTATTGCATTATGAGGTCGAATAAGCCACTGGCGTGACTTCTCGCCGTTGCAGCAGTCAAAATCGCTTTCTTTCACGCTGTGCGGCCTGAATGGATTTGTGAGGCCGGAGAGGTCTCATACGCACTGCAAAGAAGTTCACTATTCCTCTAAAAGACCTCATACAGACTGGCTGAAAGTCCATGAAAAATGACTCCGTAGCGAACGTGTTAATGAATAAGCGAAATTCTCCACCAGTCCACAAACGGTACAATACAATAGTGCCCTAGAGTCCGTACTGCCGATCGATGAGGCCAAATGTCAGTGAACTTGAAGCTCATAACTCAGCCGCACCTTCTTCGGGACGAGCTAACGTTTGCTTTATTGATATAAAGTTTCATACGCGCGTTTCGCGCGTTTTTTCTGGTTTTTTTTTTGGTGCACAATAAAAAGGTTTCTCTATTCTATTCTAATTTCACTGAGCTTGGAGCTGTTTGGACATGCGACTTCATAATAAAAAGAAAAGTATAACGTAAATAGCAATAATTCTTTGAACCAAAAAACCGGTTTCAACTGAATTTACTTATAAACACCAATAAAAAGTCATAGGAAAGCAAAATACGCAATTTCGATTATATTAAGACATATTTTTTCCATGTTGAAGATTTTTTTATAGGCCGAATCTGAAACTATAACCTTTATAAAAAAATACGGTTGTAAAATGACGGAGTTCTGACAGAAAGACCATAAAAAACAATTGAATTGGCAATCTCATCCTTTTTTAAAGCATGTGAAAAATGACGCCTCAGTAGAATTTCTTGGTGGTGTCTTCTGAATACAATTTATCTCTGGTTATCTTCTTTCTAAACCTATTGTCACAGCGTGAAATGGAAAACTGAGTTGGCTTTATAAGCACTTGATAGAAAAGTTTTTGCTATTATTTTCTCTAAATACTTACCAACCATCCTCCGCTGACTTTACCCGTGTTATTAGATATGCTATATCATCAACTAAACGACGTTATTGGCATCACGCGCGATTGCTCGCTAATCGGTGAGGTTGTTAACTTATTTTATTACTTCTGGGAATTGAAACGGCTGTCACTTAACTGACTGGCGTTATATTTTGTGGTACTGGGGCCTCACCGCGAACAGTTAAATCCATCCAGTTTAAGGCCTTAAACTGAACTGCCCTGCTAACTGTCACCACTAATATCGCTCAGCGTTCATAAGTCGACCAGCGAAATTTATCCAAAGAGATCGTAACAATTTGTTTGCATTATGGGAGTTTATATAGCTCCATCTCATTCTCTTTTTCTGTCATTCTCTTCAGTCTATTTTTGAATGACGTCAGTCACGTTTGTCATTTATGAGTGTGTGGTGCCAATCTAGGCCGTTCAGTTTAAGTAGAATAAGTACGTGGTTAGTATATATATATGGTATATTTTAGTAGGTTTGCTTAGTTAGTAGCTTGGACATCTAGGAAGAACTCTAATTGCATGTGATTTGTGGGCATAAGTTTGCTTTTCGATCTTCGATCACACAAGTTGAAGTGGCAGTGGGCAGGCTACGTAGCTCGTTGTACTGACGTTGGGAAAGAAAGGTTCTCGAGTGACGACCACGGAACGGAAGACGTAGCGTAGGACATCCCTAACGAGGTGGGCCAACGACCGACAGGGATCCGCTGGATACGAAAAGCTAGCAACTGCTCGTTGCTGCGTTCTATGGAGAGTCCAATGTTTAAAAGTAGACGCCTTCCAGCTGATGATGATGATGCCTTAATCACATGAACAGTCGGACCAGGTTGAAAGGATTCTAGAGAAATTACCTTGCCTCAGACGAGGCTAAGGATTTGTTTGCTTGAAAGTTTCGTATCTACCGCGATGCAAGTGCCAGCAAACATGCATAGTTATGAACTGCGGCCAAGTTCCGATGAAGGCGCAGAGTTACAGATTAAATACGCACTCTACATATTCAGTGCGCAATACCACTTGCTTGTTATTCCACGATTGCTACTATTTCCTAGTGAGGTACAGTTGAGGCCGATATCAATAGCATAGTTTCAAGAAAACACAAGAAAGTCGTTCATCTGATGTTGAATTTTACGCCTGCCCAAAACAGTTACATTGCCAACTAGAACTTCGAAATGCAAAATCTTGTGCGGTACTGAGACCTACATACAGTCACGCCTTTCTCCCGTTGGGATAGGCAGAGACTACATCTTTCCACACGCTACGATCCCAGCGGAAAGCAGTACACCAACTCCCTGACACCCTCTACTGGTTTCTGGAACTCCAGACCAATAGCGGTGTAGGCACTGAGACATTGGTTTTTAACTCTCATAAACCCAGTAATTTCACCGGACACAGAACCTTTAAAACCGGAACACAGTAATATTGCACAGTAATACTGCTTAGCGGATGAATATTAGGCGGCGGGCGGTGTGGTACTTCCCCAGACGGACTCTTGCAGAAGAGGCCTACCACTACAAGAAGTCTGCCACATTTTCGGAAAGGACCCCACTTGTGCTTAACAGAGAGTTCATTCCGTTTTTCTTCTCACGGGTACTGCAGATTTTTCTTCTCCCGGATACCGCAGAGTTTTTCTTTCTCCCGGGTTGCGCAGAGTTTTCTTTCTCCCGGGTTGCAGACCAACGTTGACTAAGCTCACTTCTCCGAAAACGTAGATTTATGGTATGGAGTATGATGTGCCATTTGACGTCCACCAAGTGTATCTCAAGTAATGATTATTTCATAAGCCCACGCCGCTCTGAATGGGAAATTGTTCTATTTGTATAACGCACTGTAGATAACGGAGTATACAGAACTACGCACTTCATTGCATTGGGATGAATGAATCGGTGTCTTGTTTAATACATACCCAATTCTACTACATTGATCTAAATTACATGTCACACCGATAAAAAGTAAACAAACCATGGGAATTTCTAACGGCTTCTCAAAATCTATTTGTGAGTCATTTAATTCTGTATGTTTATTGTCCTGATAATATTTTAAACAAAAAAAAGAGAACCATAACATAGCTGAATCAATTTTGATGAAATGTAAATCGTGTATAGACAGGTCTTTGGAGGTATATACCTAGGCGTTCTATCTTATTTAATATTGGTGATGCCATAGAATACTAAAGGAGGTGATGCGAAAGTTTTTTTCTTTGTTCGATACTCAATCACGCCTAAATGGCTGAACGGATTTTAATGAAGTCAGGTACAACAATATACTTGAGGTTGGAACACAGGGTAATTTTTACACCCAAAATCTAAATAATCTTATATTCCTATTGCCACATACCTACCCGAGAATTATTTCGTAGGTAGGTATGTTATCCACCAATCCGGACCGGGCCCCCGTGGTGGATTATGTCCTAATCCTCCTCATGAAAGCGAGGGGAGACCCGTGCTCAGCAGTGGGACGTAATGGGTTGATGATGATGATGATTGCACCTACACATACAGCATAATATACCTATAGTTACAGTGACTTTTATTTGAAAATAATGTACAAAGGCCAGCTTAACCCTATGAAGAGACCCCTTTGTTCTTCCGATAAAACCGGGGAAATCGGGGACGCAGCTAGCACTCGAAGGTAAATAAGTGTTATGTACTATTAAAACCATCAGTGCTGAAAACACAACTGTCGTGTTTTTCACTTGCCGCGAGCGCGGGAAAACACAACTGTTGTGTTTGTTGTATGTGAAAACGGACTGTGCAGAGCCGCACCCGTGGCTAGACAAGCAAATCGGTTCAGCAGGAAAGTGTTAAGTATTCTGTGGTATTATCTATGGTTGTACAGCTACTACGCAAGACACATTTCGAACTGAATGTTTTGAACATGTGCCTTCGATTCGTCCTGAATCACACACGTGTTCGATAGATATGCATACCTATCGGAAATGAAAATAAACAAAGAATCATGAGGCCTGTCGCAGTTACTACTCACACAATCTATAAAAAAATGGCTTAAAATGTGTTGCTTAGCTCAAAACTCGAGCACGGCTGGACTAATTAGGCTATGTTTGTTGTTTTAAAATGGTCGTAATAAGGTGAGATTCAAACAGAACAAAAAACAAAAAATGGAAAATTTCCCCAGATAAATTGAAAATTGGAGAAAACTGCAAGTGGTTTGGTTCTCCATAAAGCGGCATAACAACATTTTTTTTTTATTTGACTGAGTGACGAGACGAGCAAGCCCAACCTCATGGTAAGCATTACGCCTTCCCATAACAGTTACAGCGCCACCCAGAACTTTGCATTGCATAATCCTGCGTGGCACTGCACTACGCTCGTCACCCTGAGACATCGGCTCTAAAGTCTCATATGCCCAGTAATATCGCTGGAAACAGTGCCCTTCAAACCGGAACACAGTAATGTTTGCACTCTACTGCTTGGCGGATGAATATCTGGCAAAGGCGTGGTACTTCCCCAGGCGGTCTCTTGCAGAAGAAGCCTCCCACAGCAAATACAGCCATAATCCACATGACAAAGGAGAATTTCTTCATAACTTGTACAATTTGTTACTCAAAAGGAATAAAATGAGTGTAACTGACACAGTCGCATTAACATTTGTAAGAATTGTAAGTGTCAAGTGTCTCCATCGGCGTAAAGTTATCGCTATCATGTCACCACACCTGCGGTGTGGCAGATTGGATCGCAGTTGGAAATGGTGCCAGAGAAATATTACGCAATAATTATGATAAAATCAACGCGTCACCGTCAGATGAAGCACCTTGGGTAGGCAGTTAGGCATATTGACAGAGGAATCTTTATTTTTAGTGGGAGGCCTCTTCTGCAAGAGACCGCCTGGGTAAGTACCACCCTTTGCCAGATATTCATCGGCCAAGCAGTAGAGTGCAAACAATACTGTGTTCCGGTTTGAAGGGCACTGTTCCCAGCGACATTACTGGGCATATGAGACTTCAGAGCCGATGTCTCAGGGTGACGAGCGCAGTGCAGTGCCGCGCAAGATTATGCAATGCAAAGTTATGGGTGGCACCGTAACTGTTATGAGTAGGCATAGCGCTTCCCATCAGGTGAACGACGTGCTAGTCTCGTCACCCACACAAATAAAAGAAAATCGTTAACCGTATCACACATAATATATGAGTAGATATCGATCCTATTCCCATGGATGTGTGCCAATATAATACGATAAGAAACAACATTCAACACTTACCATAATATTCCACTGCACCTACTTACGGTTCAAATAATCCTGTGCCCCACGAGGCAGTGGGCGGACCGGCGACGCAGGCGCGCCTTTACTCAGACCCGAGATATTGGTACAACCGTTAGTCTGCTATAGGGACCCTAGTGTTTTACCAATTATTGTCATTTGATCGGTGGTAAACTGAACTCCAGGAGTAATAGTGTTCTGTGACAGAACTGCCGAGTTTGCGGCAGGGAATCATAAGGGTGGTTACTTGGGAAGGGTGCTGGCATGAACTCTACCAGTTTTTAGTTCCACAAAGGCTTCCGCAGGCGAGGGAGTCCTCGGTGTATTATTTTGTCCGTCAAATAGATCGTTTACAACTGCACCGAATAACGCACAAGAGAGGCTTAAAGTACCGCGTGTATGGAAAGCTTTGTATTCGCGAACCAAAATGCCCCGTCTGCGCCTGAATAGGGACAAAGTCTAAGTTTTCATAGATGCGTTCTTTTCATGGGATCCAGTAACCATTTCCATAATTGAACGATCTAACAAATCGTTCAAGTTTCATTTATAAAGGAAATCGTTACGACATACCCCCTTTTTAGGCTTAATGTTACTGGCTGTTGCCACTAAAATTTAAATTTCGTGCGTTCGAAATTCAAGTTCAATGACAGTTATGACGTAACGCTCCCATAAAGCGGCATCTGACGACCTTTCCAGATAAGTATTAATGTTTCGATTACGAAAAGAGGTTTGCTTATTTGGTGAAGTACTTTCGTTAACTTGTCATAACGCGACGGGTCTCGAGTGAAGGATGCCTTAAAAAGTTGACTTTCTCTCAATATCAGAGGCGTTATGCAAGATACGAAATGTTGATGTGCTTTCGTCAGTTTTTTTTCCATTTATACAGATTACAAATATGATTTTTAGCTTCACTCAAATAGGACTCTGTAATATTACACCGGAAACTGTCGATTATTTATTTATTATGAACTAGCTGTACCCTGCCACGCTTCGCTGTGGCACATTCGCACATTCGCTGATATGTCACTGATGAAAAAAATAGATAAATACAATCCTTAATGCGGATTATATATCATGCTAAAATTTCAGCTCGATCGGTGCAGAACTTTTTGAGTTTTTGAAGCGTACACAAACCAACATAACATTATAAATGTATATAGATAGTTTTGCTATTGATGGCAGATTGCTTGGTAGATAGAATACTCAAGGAAGTTAGTCAAATGTTTATTGTACTGTGTCTACTTAACACTTTCAGTGCTGAGAACACACATGTCGTGTTTTTCACAACTTGCCGCGGGTGCGGCAAAATACAGCTGTTGTTTTTGTTGTATGGGTATAAATATTTAACTCCTAGCTGTTAAGTTAGGTTGTAGTGACAATTCCATATCGACGCTAGAAAGCGTAAACGCTGTAACCTTGAAACGCAAAATTGTTCACCAAACTTTTTTTTTGTTGAAAAAAAATCATAACTCAATATCTACTCGATCTAAAAACGTAAATTTTGGATATTTGGTGTGTTACATACAAAGCTACAATACTGCTACCTTGGTTATATCCTAAATTCCTAGGGGACGTTGAAATGTGGGTTTGTTTCCAAATATGTATAAAAAGTATTTTCGGGTCGGTCAAAGGGTTACAGCGTTTACGCTTTCTAGCGTCGATATTTTCTGTAGGATCCATTTCTTTTGGGTCTCTTCTGTTCTACATATATGTACGGTTAAATGTATGTACATAGTTACGGTTTTCGCCATTTTTCTGCGACACAATGTAGAATAGAGAAGCCAAGGCGTCCTACATTACCATTGTTATCATTAGAAGATAGTCTGCAGTTTGTTTAAGATAGGACGTGTTTGCAGAGATAGCCGTGAGAATTTAATGTGTTAACTTTATTGCCAGGCTTGCCCTGATTTAAAAGTAGGCATTTTACGAATAAAAATGTCTGTTGTAAGTAGAGTAAGCATACTTCTGTACATACATCAGGCTTTGTCATAATACGTAATTGGATTTCCTATTTTATTTTAATATATCAAAAGTAAAATGCACAACTAGACGTAAAAGGTATGGAAGGCATGGCAAAAGGTCTGACTCAAGGAAGTTTTATTTTATTTTACTGTGTTACGAGACGAGCAAGTCGCTCACCTGATGGTAAGCGCTTCGGCTGCACATAACAGTTGCAGTGCCACCCGGACTGTGCATTGGATAATCCTGCGCGGCACTGCACAGCGCTCGTCACCAGGAGACATCGGCTCTAAAGTTTTATATGCCCAGTAATTTCACTGGAAACAGTGCCCTTCCAACCGGAACACAGTATTGTTTGCACACCACTGCTTGGCGGATGAATATCTGGCAAAGGTCTAAGTTTTGCAAGAGCTTAATTGGCAGCTTGGCACTAGTTGTTCAGGGATCGTTCCCCAATTAGAAGTGGGAGGCCTCTTCTGCAAGAGACCGCCTGTTATGGGCAGGCGTAGCGCTTACCATCAGGTGAACGACTAGCTCGTCTCGTCACTCAGTCAAATTAAAAAAAAAACCGTCTACAAAGTTAAAGCCATGGCATAATTAAGTAATAGGAAAACCTCAAAGCCAATCTAACAAATCTATCTTGTCTACCGTTCATTATAAAAACCATGGGCAGTTTTCTGATTCACTCACTCTCGTGCACGCTGTATTATTAAAATTGAATAAGAGAGCTATGGAACAGCTATTCCTTTTAATCTTCCTTCTATATGTTTATTCCCAGTTCTGACTACACTCCACATTATGATCTCTATAAATATTCATGGTGGTACATCAATATGACAACGGCTCGTAAAGCCAACAGCCCATCACAGCGCCATAAGTCAAGCCGTCCAAGCGAGCCGTGGCGCGGCTCTCCACTTTGAACTCTTTGAAGTTGCCGGTCGATAGGAATTTGCATTTTTTCTTTGCATTTTTACTGTTTGGGTTTATGTAATGAGTCATTTTGTTATTGGTCTGTGAGTCATCGTGTGGGATTGGAGGTCTTATTGATGTGTGTGGAGTGTATATAACTACACACATAGTTAATGAAGAAACTGTCACTTTATTCAAAACCTCCTTTGTTACCATCTCCTTTTAAAAGTAAAAGCGCTTTTTTTATTTAACTCGGTGGCTTGACGAGCAAGTCGTTCACCAGATGGTAAGCGCTACGCCTGCCCACAACAGTTACAGTGCCACCCAGAACCTTGCATTGCATAAGCCTGCGCGGCACCCCACCGCGCTCGTCGGCCCGAGACATCGGCTCTAAAGTCTCAAATGCCCAGTAATTTGCAGTTTATCTTTCAAATTAGACTTCACCAGCAATGGCAATGACTTACTTATAATGGCGCTTACTATTAGTAGAACGACTTGCTCGTCTCGTTACACGTAAAAATACCTGTTTTAATGGAATGTAAAACAGTTATAATATTATCGTGTCTCCTAGATTGGATCAAAATGGTCGCGTATCGATCTTGAAATAATGGCGAAACTCGGTGAAACATAGAAAATCCTTGATACAAACTACAAGCATAATAATGGCGACAGTGCACTTTGCAATTCAAAATCTTGGCGCCATGAATGTCTCTTTACTGCCAAAGTTCAGACCACCAGCACACCCAACAACACTCTGTAGACAAAGACAAATGGCCGGTAAAGGAATGGGGGCGGAACACGCGATTGAAACTTCGCTATTGCATCTTAAAATCATCATATTGTTGGTTTTATTTATTTGTAACGTTCGAGCGGTAGTAGCCTAGTGAGAGAACGTCCGCCTTCCAATCAGAAAGTCGTGAGTTCAAATCCCAATGCGCACACTCCTCAATTATCCCATTCTTTGCGGTCTTGTGAGATGAAAAGCTCGTCCCGCTCCCGTCTCTCTTGCCTGTCCTTTGTTTTGTTGCCCGGGGAAATGCTTTAAGCATACCACCCAGCCCTGGGCAGGGCCAAGGGTGACTATGTGAGACTTCCTGACAGCTAATCTGACGGGTTTACCTACAAAAATGATGGATGTTCCTTCGGGACGCCTTTAGTCGGGGCTTCCGGAGAACTGAACGCATCCGCGGCCTCGACCACGTTGGTCCTAGATTGAGGACCCAGTTCTTTTGCCTGGCCTGCTGCGACACCTTCTAACTTCTTAGCCTTTTCTTCATTATATTGTATGAATTGAATCTGCCGGACAATCACTGACGGACATTGCACTTTGATGCAGTAAATGTGTCCATCAGTATTAGAATAGAATAGAATGGAATAGAAAATACTTTTCTGTACAACAGTTCGAAATACACAATGTACAGGAATAGAACTTATTGAAATAAATATAGTACAATGGGCGGACTTATTGCTAAAAGCGATCTCTTCCCGTCAACCTTATTAGTCAGTATTATATCTTGATGTTCTGTCAGAACTTTGAAATCACAATATAAAGTCTACTTATGGATCATCGACTCTTATACTAATATTGGTTTCTGCCATAATTATAATACTTAACTTCATTTAACTGCTAGACACTCAGCTCGTATTAAAAACAAACAAAGCCATCAGAAATTAATAACATCTGCATAAAATTAATATTGCATGCACGGAACATCGTCGCTATTATAGCTGTTAAGGCTTGTACACATACGCATAGTATACGATACTAACTTGATTTGATTCGAAGTTGATACTAGTATTTGTTCATGGACTAAGTACTTTCGGGTTTTAGGTTATTGTGCTTTTAGAATGATTGGGTCTTGGAATAAATATAGATTGAATCTTATGAATAGGTCGCGTTCGCTTAAGTTGCAAGGAAAGTGTCCTAAGGTGTTAGGTGTTTACGTGCTGAATCGAAATTTGTATTTTTAGATTATTGATAAAATGATTGGACATTTAGAGGAAGGGAGAGGGAATGTACACATTATTACCTAGGTACCTGTGAAACTTATTATCTCATATAGTATTCACATATTCACCTAAATATAAAAGTAATTTCTAAACCTTCATGACATGACTTCCAAAATACGAGTAATTTGAAAATAGGTATGATGAATTGGTAAAGGTTTTATTTTTGTTATTTGTCTAAAGACCCTTAAAATCTCTTGAACTCGCTTCCGCTTGAAATAAATTATCAGTTAATGCTGCGATCAATACGACGCGTATTAGGATCGTATATCGGCAACGGATCGGCTTTAGTGGGTACTTCTTTACCCATGTATCATGGGCCTTAGTAAACATTGCAAAGCGATCGTGCGAGCATGGAATAATAAAGCTGGGCGGGATGATTTCACTCTTTTGCATGAAAGTGAGTTTTTCCGCAAAAGGGAACATTGTCAAAGGAGGTTTGTATACGTCTATTATTGTCTGTGGTAAAATTGCTTTTCACTTTTTTGTTCTTTTTTCTTCAGTTTGGCTTTGTACCGTTTGTGCATTTAGCCAGTGTCAAGTATATAAGTTTTACATATACATTTTCCATTACATTAACACAATATTTTATTACATATGATATTAATACGATGTTTTATATTAATTTTCTTTTTACTCTTATATAAACCTATTTGTTAACGATTCGATTTGAATATAATTAGAATAAATTATTACCCATTAAAATCTGCTGATACCATAAAATCTGGTAAAAAGGAATTAAAATAATCTCAAATATAAAAAAGACGGTTATAAAATTCAGTTTACAAATTCAGCACAATCTGTTTGTTTTTATCATGAAATTTGTTTCTGTGCAGTCGGAAAAATATTTTTTTTGCTTACTTTAGAAATAGCGTGATTTCTTGTACAATTTCACCTCCAAATAATCTAAAATTACACCTGTATTATGTCGTTTTTGTATAATTATAACTGTTATTTGGAAAATAACCTTACGCTCAATAGCGTAAAGTTGTCATTTGTATAACATGCAATACAGCGAAATTTCGCATGTTCGTGGACGTCTAAACACTTTATTATAACCAACACGTACTTAGAGACAGTTTAACATAGAATGGCGATGAAATCATTACCGATGCGAAGTCCGTGGGAACGAATAAAGCGTTACTTAAAAGGCAAAAACTGCGCATAGAGGACGCATGCCTTCCTTTGTCTATATATATATGTCTGTACTAATAATATAATAGCAAAAGACAAACACATTACGACTATTTCTTAAAAAAAAAATGGAATAACATTTTTGAAAATGGAAGCTGCTTGTCTGTTTCTTTTTCCAACTCAACTGAAAGTCGGTTTTCACTGTCTGGATGTTTTTAATAATATAGTAGAACCGGGACAAAAAAATGTAGGCAGTGCGCCAGCAATGCATGGGCCATCAGGCTTAGTAACTGTTGAAAGTAACTGTCTTATAATATCGATGTAAAAAAAATACTACTTTGAACAAAATCCCAGGTAACAGCTTGTACCTATAGCACAGATAACCTGATAGTTATTTTATAGTCTATCCAAGCAGGTAAGTAAATAATTTAAATTTTAAGTCACTTGTTCAAGTCTTATTTGGAGTCTAACGAGATTCTTTCTGTTAATGCAATCACTGACTGAATCAATTTTCATTCTGCAAATCGCAGCAAGCTCGCCTCAATCAGACTGGCGGACAAAGAAGGCGGAAGGGTTAACGAAGTTAGCTCATAAAAACTGCATTCTTAACATCGCATCGCAGCGTCTTTGTTTCGAATAACTTCTCAATGATGCACTAATCAGAGTTTTTTTTGTATAGTTCTCCAGTTCTGCTGGCTGGTAACATTAGATGAGGCCCTATGGTACTAAAGACTTAAGCCAGCACAAAAAAAAGTTATGGATCGATTAGTAATCTATGGTTCCTTCAGTGTCAATAGCCGCGAACAAAGCGAAAGTTTAGAGTGGATTGTTCGCGGTTTTTTTTCGTTATTTTCGCGGCATCTGTTTGGTAGGATAGCACGTCACGATTGCTGAGTGTGAGAGTAGGGCGGGCTTTAGGAAATGGCCCGATTCTCGTGCATTTAATTACTGCTTATAATACCTCGACTCTCGCAGAAGAGTTTGCCACCATATTCTTCTACATTTTTTTAAATGATGGTGAGATATTAATTAAAGTTTTCTTGTTTACAGGTAATTTGATGGAGTTTTACAGTAAGCTCGTACCTACATAGTTAGAGTCATTTCATTGTGTCTGTCAGCTCGGTTCCATCCAATACAACGTAGGAAGTCTTTCGTCGTGATGATAGATTTACGAAGCCATTAAGGTTAGCGGCGCTGTTAATTTCACAACTTAGCTCACTTGACAGTTAAGTTGTGCCTGTCAATCCTGAAATACACCTTTAACACCAAGGAAGTTTTACTAAACTAGAAGGAATCCATACTAAATTGGTACTAAATGTCACTAGTTGTTCGCTTGTTTTATTCTACAAGCTGTCCACAAATATTTTAAGTTAAATAGACAACCTGCGGGGCTATGCAGCACGGTGTGGATCAGCTTGAGTTCGTTTCATTTTGACGTTTAATTGCCACAGGACTCGTCATTCGTATTGAAATGACAAGTCCCGTGGCAATCAAACGTCAAAATGAAACGAACTCGAGCTGATCCGCACCGTGCTGCATAGCCCCCCTGGTCTATCTGGCAGTCTTTGCTTGAAATGATAAAAACCATGGCAAGTTTTCTGTTTCCCTCACTCTCGTGTCCGTGTTACTAGATGTGATTAAGAGAGCTGTGAGACAGCTGTTGCCTTTAATCTTCCTTCCATAGCTTGTTCATATTCTGAGTTTAATACTTTTACCTTCAAAAAGTTTGTTTAGAGTGATTTGGTTTGATTACAGCACTTCTAATACCATAGAATAGAATATGAAAGTCTTTTCTTCTTTTTTCTTCTCTTTTTTCTCATATAGTACCTACGGTACAATTCGGTATATTTTAGTAATAAAGAGATTGTGTTAAAACGAAAGACGAAAAACGAAAGACGTTATTAAAACGAATCGACCGATAGCTGCGTTATCGAAAGGTATTGAGTCGACCGGCTGGTTATTTTATGTCAGAAAAACATAAGTGGGTAGGCACCTACTTACTTAGACACAAATGTAACCGCAGTGAGCATGTAAGCCCACTAATACACGGCAAACATTTTCCCTAGTGGAGGCACGCCTTAATGACGATATTGGTGGCGCCGCTGTCAACTTCGTCAAGCTGTCAGTAATTGTGGGCATTGACAAGGTGTCAAGGTGTCCACCAAGCGGTGACAGGCAGCTCCATTTTAGTTTAACACTTTCTCTAAAACTATCGTAAAAGCTGATCGTGTGTACAGTTCAATCGGAAAATATGTCATAAATCTACGTTACGAAGTTCCTTAAAAAATTCTACTAATATTATAAATGCGAAAGTTTGTGAGAATGGATGGATGGATGTTTGTTCCTCTTTCACGCAAAAACTACTGAACGGATTAGAATGAAATTTGGAACACAGATAGTTTATAACCAGAATTGAGTAATAGGGTACTTTTTGTCCCGATTTTATGTTCCTGTGGGACAAAAAGGAAAGTACGCGTGTGAAACCGCAGGGCGCAGCTATGTAAATAAATACACCATCTATCGACAACCAACGGATATAATTAGTATGCATAAGATGACACTTGTAATAGACAGTTGTTAGGACGGCTTATGCCATGCTCCACAAAGTTATTTCATTGAGAGTTAAAAAAAAGCAACTACCATTCCACTAGGCTTCAATAAATATGCAAAAATTAAAACTATTCACTTGTTAATACAATCAGAAGTACTAGGGTAGCATGGAAAACGAGAAGGCCTCGCCTTATGTAACCTATACTCTTTGATTAACCGGCTCTACATTATCGTTGGAGGCTCTTCAACCGTTCAAATCAAGACACACTTTGTATAATTAGTCGCTTAAACGATCTATCCAAAGGACCATGCACGCTAATTACCCCCTCTGCTAAAGTTACATGACCGACTGTTCGTCTAACAGTAGTAAACTTGCAATCTTCGACCGTTCTAATCGGTCTTTGCTTTTCGCAATCACTAGACAATGTTCCCCGCGACCCCCGGCAGAATTTTTTGTTTGCAATCCGATGCGTGCTGGGTCCATAGAGTGTTATAAAACATCTTTGATTAGTAGCAAGGTATCGTATGTTGTTATAAACTTTTTTTATTTTTTACTGAGCGATCAGAAAAAGTTAACTAGACTGAGACTTTATTAATACAAAAACTAAATTGTTACAACATCGCACTAGTTACCATAATAATACATTACGACCTCCTTAATAACACGTCTTGTCTAATCGCAATTAATTTCACCTACGTTCCTCTTAATGTGTTCTAGCACGCAAGAAAATCGTTACAAAATGGTACCTCTATATGATATAGTTTATTAGTGGTGGTTGGTTAAGCAACTTCGCTCCAGGAATACATTCCAATGGGGCTCGAAAAGTATAAGAAATATTGTAAATACATTTTACCGGGCTCTATTAGATTGAAGCCGGTCTCCAAGCAATTTGATGAAAGCAATAAAAATAGTTACGGGAAAATTCTAAATACCCCTTTCTCTGAAGTTGATTGGTTGGATTTTTTGAGAATGCAGGAAGGGATACGCGATATCATATTTCTCTATCTATGATAAAATGGCTTGTTCCCAAAGATCCACAGCGCACTGTTGCTGAAAAATAAATTTTATGATTATGTAATGTAAATTTATTGACACAACTTAAATAACAATATAAATAAAAGGAAAACTAACTAAAAGTGAAACTTAAAAATCTAACAAAAGAGGGTGTCCATGAGGCATGGTGCCAAGAACACTGGCTGCATTTCCACGTTGATTAGCAATAGCTATTCTCTGTGCGAGAAATGAGCCAGCCGTCTTGTCACCAGCGGCATCGACTAAACGAGGAAATAATTGCTTAAAAAATTTCCTCGTACTTGGACCGCATGGACCAAAAGTTTGTAAATGTAATCCCTACTTCCCTACTTATATTATAAATGCGAAAGTAACTCTGTCTGTTTGTCTGTCTGTTACTCTTTCACGCCTAAACTACTGAACCGATTGAAATGAAATTTGGTACAGAGATAGTCTAGAGCCTAAGAAAGGACATAGGGTCCTTTTTAATGCGAAAAAAGCATTGTAAGGGTTTGAAATAGGGGATGAAAGTTTGTATGGAAATATGTAAGGTTTCGGCTAAACCACTGGGCTGATTTTAAAAATTCTTTCACTAATGGAAAGCTACATGTTATAAGTTCTGTAAATAAGTATATTTTGTTTATGGTACATACCAAAGCTCGTTAATGTTTTCTATGATCGTCTATACTTACTATAAAAATAATTATAACAATGTCTGCAGATATCCGGGCAAGCAGATGGACGCATAAAAATACTCCGCAGACCAACGGACGAACAGACGGTATAATTTGGGAATGCCCGTGGTTGGCAGCCATCTTCTATTTTTATTTTTTAACGCTACTGGGAATCGCCGCGAAAACGCAATGAGTGTACGTGTTGTGTGTGAGGAAGCGGATGTTTTGGTGGGCTATTTTTAGAATTAATTTTAATGCTGGTTCAAATAATTAAACGCATAGTGGAAGCACGTCTGTCTTCCAAGGATAGGGTCCCACTGTGGGCAAGTTACCAATGTGTTTCTTGTAAAACATAATTATGTACCAGCGTTTTGTTTTTTAGCCAAATCGGTATTTTGAAACTTTTTGAGTGAAAAAAGCGGAATTCTTTCGTCGAAAGCAGGACATAGTAAAAAAACGTGCATAATAATAATAATTATGCACGTTTTTTTACTATGTTCTGATTAATTATTAATCAGAAGTCTTTAAAAATAGCCATAGAAAATGTATATTAATAAAAATATAATATTTTAAATCAGAATTACAGTTAAATAGCTTCCTCAGCATGCTGCGCGCACGGTCGAGTTATTCCCGAAAAGCGGCACTGAGCATGACTCGCGCGGGACATTTAATTTGGATTTGAAATTCGGGACGTCCCGCCAAAATCGGGACGTCTGGCAACGCTGATATGTACGCATTTATCACTGTGAGGAAACCCACGTGCCTGAGAAGTGTTTCGAAGGTATATGATCCACCATTCGGTGCGGCCCCCCTTGAAGTATGGCCTAATCCTCCCCACGAAAGGGAGGGAGGCCCGCGCTCAGCAGTGGGCTGACATAGGTTTATTTTGATGATGATTTTTGTACTAGGCATTACATTTTCTAAAGGTATTTACTTACCTCACTACGTTTGCTAATGTTATTGAGTAATGGGACAAGCAAGTCCTGCTGTAGTGTGCTTTTTAGGGTTCCGTACCCGAAGGGTAAAACGGGACCATATTACTAAGGCTCCGCGTCTGTCTGTCTGTTCGTCTGTCATCAGACTGTATCTCATGCACCGTTAGGCAGTTGAAATTTTCACAGATGATGTATTATTGTTACCGCTATAATGACAAATAGGTACCAAAAAAATAGAATAAAATAAATATTGAAGGGGGCTATCATACAACAAACGTGATTTGTTTTTGCTCGATTTTGCTCGCTATTCATTACGGCAACAGGTAGATGCTTGAAATATTCACAGAATATTTAGTTATATATATTCACATTAAAAATAGATAGTGGTACGGAACCCTTCGTGCGCGAGTCCGACTCGCACTTGTCCGGTTTAATTTTGTTGAAATACTTAAATTTTGCAGCGTAGGTATGTAATTTAATGCCATACATACATCCACATTTCTTCCGTAACATCCGTTTTGAAAGGATGTAAGTCAGCTACGCTAAAATACTATAACTGTATTTTTTTCTGATTATTGATTTCAAACCACAATTTAATTTGAATGGAATGAAACTTCGATGGGTAATAATAATTTACGTAACTAATACCACAGATGATACTAAGTTCGGTTTTTGTTTTACTGGTATTTTTTTCCTAAATCAATATGACAGTAACACAAGGAAAATTTAAATAAAAAAAATAATTAAAAAGCGTATTAATACATTTATGTACATACATTTATTTATTTATTCAATTGAAACGGCCGCAGCCAATTACAACAATCGATTACACAAAACACAGTAGAATACAGATAACACAAAATACACATTCAAAGATTCACTCTCACTCTCTTTCACAAAAACGCAAGCATTCTGACAGTATATTGCCCAAGATAAGTAAGTATATTATTTGTAGTATAAGTAAGTATGTTGTACTATGTTAGTTAGGTACAGTTTGGATGAAAAAAAAAGATTAATTTTTTTCGTGCTCCGGCGCAATGTCAACTTTCAGTATTTCCTTATTTTACTTTCTTCATATTTGCTCCATAATGACAGAGTTTGCTCTAAGTTTGGATTTGACACGATACTTATTTATCTGTTGTGGCTTTGTAGATCTCACTGTGAGTAGAAAACATGTACTTTTTTCATTATAATTCATACAAACATATCAGTGTGTTTACTACAGAGGGCCAATTCATTCAGTAATCCGGCGCGGGCACAGTATAACAGCAAAGGGATCTAAATGTAGCGCATTGCGAGTACACACGTGCACACAGGATATTGTGACTCTTGAGATTTAGAGATGTACCTCTAAGTCCTGATATCGATTGAAACTTCCTTGGATTTTATCGATAAATATCGCTTCACACATTATGTCGATATTCTTGTTCGTTGCTACTAAAGAGTTAGTTAAAAGCGGTTCAGGTACGGCGCAAGACTTGTTTATTTGGGCAATGATGGTTAATTTTTTATTTTTGATAATTTTCAACGATGATAATATTAGGCATTTTTTAATTTTACAGTATAGTTTGGTTAATTATATAAATTTATTACATGATATAATCATTTATATTTAATACAAGAGATGGTGGGATCAGCTGGATTTCTTTAGCAACGACTGGAACCATAAAGCTCTCAACCGTAAGGAATGGAAAGAGAGAAAAGAGGTCTTTGCCAAAAATAATATTAATGTTTATTTGTTAAAAATAGCCTGTATTGTTTCAATATAAACCACTTTTTAAATTCTCGAGTAAAGGTGATTCGACTGGTAGGACAAAGAATAGAATAGAATAGAATAGAAAAACTCTTTATTGTACATCAGAAACAAAAATAAACACAGCACAGAAGAATTACAATAGGTAAACAAGGGTAGTTTAACGGGCGGTCTTATCGCTGAAAGCGATTTCTTCCAGACAACCTTTGGATGGACAGTAAAAAACATTTTTCGATAGTAGGGTGGGTGGCGTACTTACAGTATTTAACAGTCACAATACATTTAATAATACACATACACACTATACTCAATAAATAATAAAAAATAATAATATACACATATTTATAATATACTACACACATGATTACACAAAGCATTATTTTTATTAATATTCATTACTTTATCTCCGCAGCCTGCAGTATTGGTGACTGTCATCATTGACTGCTGGTATTGGTCTCTTCTCGTAGACGCACCTCTTCTCTTTCCTTGCCAGCCTTCATCTTACCACAGTGATAACATATTTTTATCCTTAAATTTGTAGTTTTAAAACCGTGTCTCATTATTTTTATATCTTAAGATCACAATTAATCACAAGCACTACGCTAAAACCAGTTGAGTTTCGCTTCACTCTAGCATGCGTCATAGCCACAATTGGGTCACTTATGTTTTCATTTATGCATATCGATTTCTACTCGCGTTGCAGTGTAATGTTACACTCTCAAACCGTCAATATTTATTAAAGTTAAGAGGTTATGTGACTTGTTGCATTTAAATATTATGCTAATTACGTATTAGTTTAATAGTTTTGCATAAAATAGTGTGTGGGTACAAATAATTACTGCTTTAAAGCATTATTTAACTATCTATTAATTTCGCCTATCAATAAAATATTATTATATTTTAGGCATCTAATATTATCGAAGGAACTGTGGATATTATAGTTCTCTTATAGAGACAATTATTAAAAAAATTATAATTTTGAAAATAATTGGATTTTAAATAAATATTTATGTTATGTCAAATATTTCCTTTGTTACAGTTCCCTGTGAGTTATCAACTTATCAGTTTTACTTACTCGAAAGATATTTATTTATGTTTACGTAGTTATCGTTATGAGAAACATTAAATATCGATAAAAAAATATGACCCAATTTCAGTATCATTTAGTTATCGATTATAATAATAATCGATAAAAAAATCTCAGATTGTCGACTGGCGCACCGCACTGCGTGCGATATGACAAGGGTTCGATGCCCTCTGCACTGAATGCACTCAGATAAAAAAAGTATATTAAAAAATATGGCCGCCACAGGCCCTTGAGAAAATGAATGGAAAGAAACTAGCTATGGCTAGACGTGAGTGGTTATTTTAATGATTTAGCGCGTAGAGTGCGTTATTTATTGGTTTTTGAAGTGCTGTTTATTTTTGAGACGATAAGCTTTTATGGTTTCTTAGTTTGATATTTGTTTGTATCGCTTAGGACTTACGGTATTTAAAGAAATTAAAAGCAATA
Source organism: Campaea margaritaria (assembly GCA_912999815.1). Classification (NCBI taxonomy): domain Eukaryota; kingdom Metazoa; phylum Arthropoda; class Insecta; order Lepidoptera; family Geometridae; genus Campaea; species Campaea margaritaria. Next base: position 3,020,059 of record OU538814.1, read on the forward strand.
GAACTCACATTTTGTTTGGGACCTTACGTTTTGCAGTTTTTGACCGCTGCTTTAAATAAGGAGAAACAAAGTTTTCAGTCCACGCGCAGTGGGGTTATTTCCATCTTTAGGTCTATGATTTTAGGCTCAGCCAGATCTTAGAATTTTTGCTTGGGTGTTTTGTAGGGTTCCGTAAGTAGTGGATATTTAAAAAAGTTACGAAAGAGTCTTGTTTTTTTTTGACTTAGAGAGAAACTGTTATGAGAATCGGGCAGAGTATTTGCTCTACCCTGCTCCATTGACGCTACGGGTATGCTCACAATGCCAAACAAAATAACGATAATCTGGAATCACGAGAAAAGGGCTGAGTGGGGCACTTGCCCCACTCTGTCCCCTGATACTACGCCTGTGCCTGCTTCGCTAAAGAAAATACCGATTGTTCTCAATGGCACGTAGGAGGAAGGTCTCCTATTCATCCGCCAGACGGCAGCCTTGTGTCGACGACCTTAGGAATTTTATTTAAATGTATAATTGATTTCTTCACTCAACTGCTACTAAAATGGTAACAAAAAGTTATCAGAAAACAAACTTATTTTTTATACCATAAGTTAGCAGGCTTATTTGCATAACTAACTAAGATGGCGCAAGGATCCCAAAGGGGTCTTGGCCTCTGATAATGGACACAACCACTTCGATCTATCTCATGGCACCTCCAGCTCTCCGCCTGGAGCTCACGCAAATCTTTCCCTACTCCATCTATACCCAGGACGGATACCGGGCCGGTCGGCCACTAGCTAAGCATACACGCACAGATTTGCCCGTCAGATCTGCCCGACAGACGTGCTTGGCAGGCAAAACTGCTGGTGTATGATGAAAACAGACGTCAGGTACGTCTGTCAGGCAGATCCGCCGGGCTAATCTGTGCGTGTATGCTTAGCTACTCAGCCGTTCCTAAAGCTTTTTCTAAGCGATCCATAATTTTATAACCACCAGATCCATGGCTTTACGTAAGCTATAGTATAAGTATTAATTCTAAGGACATCCAAGAAAATAGTGACGTAATCTTTATAATTTTAATTTTTTCATGCTCCATCGAACACTAGACGAGAGAATTGCAGTTTGCACCTTTTGCGATAGTGATGTACCAATTTTATACTAACGAATATCGATAAGTATTGGAAAAAATATCACGCTTTTACGAAGAATCAGCCAATGCTTTAAGGAGGTCAACTCAGCTAATAGTTCATTCATAAACTGGTTAACACGTCACGTAAACCGCGTAGCGTTTTTACACCTCGCATTCGCTTTTCTAATTCAATTGTTACTCTTATTGCTTCGTATTAAAGCCTAGAATCGCATGCAAATATTTTTGATCGGGTAAATATAGTTGTAGTGGTAGTTAATTGGTAGTATTTTGCCTTGTTTCATGATTCATCCAGTCAGTCAGTCAAGTCGCAAGGAGGGCGTACAGCGCGCGTCTCGATACCGCTAACTGTTTAATTTTATTTTTTGATCGGTGCGTGTGACATGTGCAACACTGTTTAGTCTAATTTGGGATAGTGTGTGGACAAGTGTTACCAGCCAGTGTCAAGTTTTGTGGCTTTTATAATCTGTTAAATAAATTGGATATTTTGGTGAGTTTATTTAACTGTCACTTTTAATTTAAACTCTTTTGGTAATTAGCATTGGTGGTTTGTTGATGGTTTCTCTTCATTAGAATAAAGTCTTGACATTATCGTGAATCGATCACAAGAGGAATTCGTGTCAAGGTTTCCACAAATAGAGATTTAAATATTGAATGGCTTTAAGTTAAAGTAACCCGTCTAACTGTACTTGAAGATACTCCTCGTAATGATGTCATCGAGAACGCTTCAAGCAAACTCTTAGTTGGAACTGTTGGATGTTTTCTTCAAAGGTTGACTTGACAATAATTACGTTCGTGTACATAAGTTCATACTTGCATTGTTCGAGTGGTGATTTTTAAGTAGTTAGAGACTGAACAGGTGTTCTTTGACATAGTTATTTATTTTTATATTTGTTGTCTCAGTTATCTTAACCTTTTTGGTGACTTTAATTTTTTTAGGTCGGTTTGATAAGTTTATGTTATTTAAAACTATCACTTTTTGATCAGTTGCGCCTTTCGGGCTGACTGGTAGCATTCTGTTTTTAAAATTGTATTTTTTTTATTTTCAGGCTGAGAGCCTATGCAACTATGTAGAGAGACAGCTTGTTAGTAGGTTTTTATTTATTAGTAAATAGGTTTTATAGCTCTTAGTCTGTTTTATCTGGACTAAATGTTAATGCAACATTGTGCAGATATATTTTTTTCGTTTTTAATTATTGCGGATAGAAAAAAAAACAATTGTATTTTTAAACGTAGGTTCTAAGTAGTTATTATACGAGTACAGATGGACTGAAAAATGTTAAGTCGAGATTTTTCTTGTACCTACTTCGCGAATGAGTAAGTTACTAGGTAAATAAACTTGTTTAGCATTTCTGAGTCACAGTAGGAATTATATTTCCGTACTCATCGTTAGGAGTCATGTGTTTACGAATAACGGACATCTACCTGTTAAAACATATCCATGTTTATTTTTATCTCATTGCTTAATATTTTGATAATATTTACACACATAAAATATAACATTTTAATCGGTTAGTAATTTTTTTCATTATTAAAAATGATATATCGATTGATATTTAAATAATGATTGGCTTTTAATATTTATGAAAAGTTAAATCTTTAATTTTTATGCGTTTTCTGACCTCTAACGTTGGTCATTGATTAAAATCTTAATTGATTTAGAGACTGATTGTTATTAATTGTATATTAATAATTAAAATGTTATCTTTTAAATAATTCTAACGTAACTTTTGCTTGCTCTCGGGATTCTGATTTTGGGCCGAATGCGATTCGTTCGGTTGGTTAAACATATCGGATTTGCCCATCACTAATAGTTATATAACGTAGGAAGGCAGAGTTTCCTTAGTAAGTACAGGTTTCTAAGTTCCACCTGCCATTGTTTAAGGTGCCCTCGGGTGGCGCAGATGCCAGCTTAGATTCTAAACCTGTGTGGCCATTGGAAAAAATCGATACACCTGTGTGGCCAGTCTGGACTTTTTTATTTGGAAGATTTGAATTTGCACGATTTTTATTTAGCCAATGTCAAACTATATTTTAAATTTTAAAAAATATATGTTATATTTAATCTTAATCTGTTCAGTAGTTTTTGCGTGAGAGAGTAAAAAAACATCCATCCATCCATCCTCATAACATTGACTTATATACAATACTAGCTGAGCTCCGCGGTTTTACCCGCGTTTAGTACGGGATAAAAAATAGCCAGGTAATAAATTATCTGTGTGCCAAATGTCATCCAAGTCCGTTCGGTAATTTTTGCGTGAAAGAGTAACCAACATCCATCCATCCCACCTCACAAACCTTCATACCTATAATATAAGTAGGATTCAACTATTCACATGTAGATCGTTGTTGTTGTCTAACTACAGTACCTTCAGCTGCTATCTCAATTGCAATCTCTACCATAGAGGGGTAGCTACTTCTCAAAAAAACGCCGATTCCACCTGCCTGAAAAGATAAATAGATAGATAAACTCTTTATTGAAACACCATAGAACAAAGAAAACTTAAAAACTAAGACAAATATTTAAAAAAAGAAACAAAACAAAAACATTGACTATTTTATGTTGTGGCAACTTTGTTTTCCGATTTAGGGCAAAGTAACTCTTAGGATAGTTGAAAGAACACCAGCTGCATCGAGGCCAATATCCTACACAATTCTAAAGAAAGATGGAGAACTCGAATTTAAGTTTGTAATTGAATTTTCTAATTAACCCGTTTATTCGAAAACGGCAATTTTTTGAGAACTACCCAGAAAGCAATTAAAAAGTTTCACGGCCATTTATGTCAACGCTATCAATTTCCTCCGAAGCTATCAATGAAAACATAACTTGTAGCAATAAATATTACGTGTGACTTATCGTAACAGCAATTACAGATATCGTACATTGACATGTAGCTCCAACGTAAAATTTCTGCTAAGAATCTATAAATATTGAGCTCTATTCCCTTACAATAAGAACTAGGTGACAGCTAGGCCCACACAATATGACTCATGTTTGTTTTCAAACATAATAGTTGTGGTCACGGCAGACATTTTGGTATTATAAATGTCCATTAAATTTTAATTGCTACGATCATTGTAAACGTTTCCTGGCAACTTTGGTCTTGCCACAGTCCAAAGATACGCTTTATTTAGGTCAGTGTTACTTTAATTTGTATCAAATATGTAAAAAAAAAGTACGAAATTATAAAACTCAATATTTATTTAACATTCCGAAGTTAGTTATTCAAACATTAACACATTTGTCTATGTCTCAAAAGAAACACAATTACAATATTCACAATAATAAATAATACAAGTACACAACACTTACAAGTGCAATATGTCCTACTTATCAGATCTTACATAAAATGATTGACAGAATAAAACCCAATCAATCACAAACTGACCTTTAACAAAGACATCATTCTAAATTCAAATCTGAAATGGCGGGAATTACATCATTCGAATAAGGGCATCTAATCCGATGTGTCGATAAATCGGGGCGCATCACTGACAACACTAAGCTTATCAGATAGTGCGCAATCTTTCGTTTATCGTTGTGCTACTTTCGCAACTCTAAATCTGGCTGAGTAGGATTTCCTTCAGTGGGATTAACCTCTTTGGTTCAATATATATTAGCAAGTAGGTGTCATTAAATTGAGGTTTAATATAAAAAAAATGCGATTTCATAAGGTATCACTATCGGAGGTTATCTCTTTTATTCAACTATAATAAATAATAATATAATATAACGCCTAAAGTAATCTAACTAATATTATGAATGCGAATGTTTGTATGTTTATTCCCTCTTCCCGCCGAAACAGCTCAACGGATTTTGATGAAATTTAGTACACAGATGTAATAGAACACAGTACAGGTTCTGGGATAGAACATAATATAATACCTTTTGTCCCGTAAAAATTGACGGTGCATGTGGAATAATAGTTAATGCGGGTGAAACCGCGGATGCTGCTTGTTAATAATTCGGCATGCCATTCGATATAGGTGCTGACCTAAGCAATTTACATCTCGTAATTTTAAGTGCATTTTATGTTAAGTACGAAATATGGCTTTTTTAAACATAACTGTACCTCGTGGGCGGCTTACGAAGACAGCAGTAAACGTCACATTCAAACTTGGAATGAATTAACGGACGAGTGCTAAAACGAATTCGTTTTACACTTAACTTCCTCATTTGAAAATCTAAACAGTGCCAGAGTAAATTAGAATTAACATTCTTAACGGTATAGAGCGCTTTAATGCGTGAGTTAAGTACTACCTAGGTACTACTTAAAATAGTTACCGCTAGAGTAAGCAAAAAAAAGCCGCACAACCCGCACTTAACTGCCGCTCAAAGAGGATTTAACACTATTATGTATTACGCACTCAACAAACTGGGTGTAGGAAAAAAAACTATTTATTTTTTATCACTGGCAGTTCGAAAAAAAAAGTATTGCGGATGGAATTTCCGGAATTTGAATTCAGAACGCGATGTGTCACCGTGGGATTTTGGCGGCAACGCATGCCGTAGCAACGTCTTGGCGCCAACCTGCAACTCGATACCTTTAGCTTGAATACATAATGTATGGGATTGTAGAAAATGTAAATAAAATCTCGTTGCTATGTTAATTATGTCGCCAAGAAAGGCATTTTCTCTCGACACAAGCGATTATGGCTGATGTATATGTAAATGTATGTAGGTATGTGTGCCGGGCAAAGTTCAGCACAATAATTATCAGTTATTCCTCTCCTCTATGTCAAATTTACTAGATTGAGTAATGGCGGCTTTAGTCAAACTACACGGCGGACAATTAATTATATTAGACGAAAGGATAATTTGAAAGAGTCCTCTCTACTAAGGGTAGGCCATACGAAATATCCATTATATTTATTCTCATACACTTATTCATGCACAAATTAGCTCATTAATTATTTTATCACCGCAACCGTCCTCCTCATGCATAATTATATTGTATCACTCGACATGCCACTTCAGACTTTGTATAATTTGAAAGCTTGGCGACTCAGTGATTGTAGGAATTTGCTACTGTACGGTGTATGGTATACCGGTTTGCGGTACACGCTTTATCTAGCCATAGCTGCTTTATGTTCTTGCGGACTTTGGATTTACGGCAACACTGCATTCTAGTAGTATTCTTGGTAGAGTCCGCGCCACAAAAGTCCCGCATACGCAGCGTTTCGCTCGCGAGACGTGATGTTTTTAGCCATTTTCCAGCACACTAAGTAGCAAGTCCGGGTAAGTCTTGATCTTTACTTGAACGTATAAATCGAGAACTTCAAAGATAGGGAGAGTATCTAGACCATTTGTTTCAGACATTGGCCGGGAAAACGTACTTCTTAATTTTAGTTCGTAGTTTTGCCGCGGACTTCTTTTGTGGCGCTAACGCTGACTCTAATCAGTGGCATTCTATTTACCATGACAGTCTGATTGACAGAAAACCACAGACTACTAGAAAACGACAAGGTACTTCTTTTTCTTCTTTGTGGCCATGGTGCGTTTAGCATATTGTGCCATTTCAAGCCCTTTCAAATAACCAAAGCTCACACATCTGCATAACATTTCGCGGACTAGGTCACCCATCGAGATAGCCTTTACAGAAGCCGCGATCTCTGCTTCAAAACTGGTTACCATTGAGAAATGGACATATCCAGTCATTACATTACTCTTTTTTTCAACAACCATGCTCGATTTCGCCAAACGGTTCTTTGGTTATTAATATCGGCCATTTGTTAACGTGTAATCCTTTCTTTTTCGTATCTTGTATGATAGGATTTTAACATTTGCTTCGGTCTTTTTTTTGCGTCCTGCTATGAGTAGGTTTTTTTTCGTGTGTCAGAGTGTAAAGATTATTATTAAAGATATTAGTACCAATTGTTCGCGCCACTTACATTGGCACTCATAATACCTTCCTACCTTCCTATTCCTATCATTTCTTGGCGACTATCTCTGTCGCTCATATCGTGGTATCCACGAGAAAACTGCTTGCCGCCGCAAGTAGTCTGCGATCGACCCTCGTCCTTCGCGGCTGCCGCTCTCGCCGAATCCAAAGTACTGGATCTGCTGCTCCTCTGCGGTGGTCCACGTGAATTCGACGCGCAAATATAAACAACACCCGCTATAAACCCGCCGCGTAAACGCTCCTTGCCGACACGCACCAACCGCCTAAAATACAGTCCACTACATCGAACGTCATAACATCCTGAAGGAACAAGCAGCTTGGAGACGGACCCGAACCGAGGTGATTGCAGTTGCATGGAGACCAGGTTAGTCGCCAAGTTCCTTTGTACTACTCTTCTACCAGCCATCCTTCCCCCGCCATTGGAGGCGCGCTCAGCCTATACAGCTTAGCTGCCGCGCTAACATATTGTTGGTCCTCCGCCGCCGGATCTTCTTTGGTCCTCCCGCTATTCTCTGGCCCCTCTTAGGCCTCATATAGTCCTCTTTATAACCGCCCGCAATTTTATATTGGTATTTTTACCAACGATAATTTCCTATAATTATCGTGTTCCCGCCCGCAATTACAGTTCAGATAGTACCCTGTACTATCCTACTACGCTCTTATATACTTATTTCGTGTATTCCGCATTCCTAAATAGTAAAAATAACGATTTTTCCGTAATTCTTAATTTTTATTAAAAAGTGAAGGTATTCCTAACGACCGCCCGTGCGTCTCCATGTGGGTATTCAATACGCCGCGCGCGCGACAGGTAAATGCTGTAGGCAGTTGCAGTAAATTAGGAATTTCATACTTTATCTAGTTTTTTATACTTTGTTAAGATCGCTATGGCTACTCGTTCAAAAGACAAAGATAGTGAAGTATACGAGGACGCAAAAGCGCTCGATACGTTACAGATCGAACGTTTGACCTTGATAGGTAAACGTGACATTATATTTTCCCGCTTACAAGATATTTTTAACCGATCTTTAAAGGCTTTCACTGATGATACTGAAAAGGATTTATTTCTATGTGGAATGATCTCGTTAGACCGTTTACGCTCCGATTTCAATGAAATTGTGAACAAATTAAATGTCACCGAGTTGACTCTCAACGCTTCGTACACGGTAAACTACCAATCTATAAACGTCTTCGAAGATATGTTTTGCCGTTGTCAGTTTGTTTATAATAAACTTAACCCGCCTTTAAAAACCGCTGATTTCAATGTTGCCCCGCAACGTAAATCCATCAGAATTCCTGAACTCGATTTGATGGTCTTCAATGGAGATCCGATGACCTGGAGAATATTTTATGAGTCATTCAAACGCACGATTCACGAAAATCCCGATCTCACTGATCACGAACGCGTCCAATATTTAATTAATAAATTGTCAGGCCGGGCCCTTGCAGTTTGTTCTGGTATCGTACCTAACGGTGATAATTATCCGATCATATGGCAGACGCTCGTCGATAAGTATAACGACAAACGTAACCTAGCCTCCGCTTATCTTGATCAAATGCTTGAATTTAAATCTTTTAACACCGCGACGAATAAAAACTTAGAATTATTTCTAGATAAATTCTGCACGGCTGTGTCAAGTTTGAAGTCTCTCAAGCTCGATAACGTGTCTGATTTTATTTTACTATCGCTCGCTTTGAAGAAAATAGATTCAAGTACTGCACGGTCGTTTGAAATGCACATGCGAGGTAAATCTATGCCTACATACAATGAACTTTTAAAATTCATCCGCGAACAAAGCAAAATATTGGAACGCACTACGACCGATTCTCTTAGCCGCAGTGATAACAGGCCGGGTACTGCAAGGTCTACGCAGTCTTTTGCAGCATCATGCGTCACTCACTGTCCGCTTTGCAAACAAGCCGATCACGCTAACTTATATAGATGCCCTGCATTTGATAAGCTTTCTATCGACGACAGGTACACTTTTGTAAAACAAAGCAAAGGTTGCACTAATTGTCTAAGCACTACGCATATAAATACTGCTTGCAATTCTAAATTTAATTGCCGTTATTGTGGATGTAAACATCATTCCATGTTATGCCGCAAAGTATCATCTTCCCGTGAAGACAATCGCCCGTACCCTAGCGCTCCGTCACAGGCGCACGCGCCGCCTCCGCGCGCGCGAACTGGCAACTTCTCCGCCGCCGGGGATCACATGCCGCCTTCGGCATCGCCGCCGCCCGTCGCGGGCTCCGCTAGCGCTCAGCTGACGAACTTACCTACAACTGCTTATCAGTCATCACAACAACAGGTGTCGCTGTGTAATATACGCCCCGCTTCGCAGCCTAATGACACTACTTGTTTACTGGGAACCGTACAAGTTTATGCTACGGATTTAAATGGTCGCCGCCATGTAGTACGCGCCTTAATTGATTCGGCTTCCCAAAGTAACTTTTTAACTTCAAAATGTTGCGCTAAATTAAATTTAAAATGCAATAAGGTGACGAACACCGTTGTTAAAGGGATAGGTTCCGCATCTAACCCAATCAAGGGAGCAGTTTCTGCTACTTTATCTTCCCGCCTAAATGATAATTTTATTGCAATTGACGCCTATGTTATCGACCGCATAACAGACAATTTACCGGCAGTGAAAATTGACGTATCCTGCCTTTCATACCTGAACTGCCTGCCTCTGGCAGACGACAGTTTCGCTTCGCCTTCCGAGATCGACATACTTATAGGCGCGCCGCTCTTTTCTGAAATATTGCTATCAGGCCGCGCCGCTGGTCCGCCTGGTACTCCAACCGCTTTTGAAACCATTTTTGGTTTTATCGTAATCGGGACCGCTCCCGTTACTCCCGCTCATGTTACTCCCGCTCATGTTACGCCCGCTCATATTGAAACCGTTGTTTCTATCACTGACCCCTTGGTTGAAGATAGATGCCGCTCTCATATTTCCCTCTGTACCTTTACGGAAGGACCACGTTTAGATAATCTTGTCCAACGCTTCTGGCAGCTTGAAGAGGTGCAATGCACGCCGACTTTGAGCCCAGACGCTATAGAATGTGAACGCATTTTTACAAATAACGTTTCCCGCGATCCTACGGGACGCTATTCTGTAGCGTTACCTTTCTCCCGCGATCCCGCGACCTCTCTGGGTAATTCTTACCCTATCGCTAAAAAACGCTTCATGTATCTCGAACGTAAGCTCGCCGCGACACCTGCTCTGCGCTTAGAGTACGATGCTATGATCAAAGAGTACATTCAGAAGGGTTACATTTCACTGATCGACAAGGATAGTCCTTTTACTGGATATTACGTGCCACACCACGCCATTGCGAGACTACAAAAAACAACAACTCGATGGCGTATGGTGATGGACGCCAGTGCTGAAACTGACTCAGGCCTCTCCTTGAATCAAGTTTTATATACCGGGGATAATTTACAAAACGATCTTTTTACAATCCTCTTGGATTTCCGCCTCTACCCAATCGCTTTTACTTCCGATATTAAACAGATGTACCTACAAATTTTGATAAATAAGGACCACCGCAAATATCAAAAATTCCTGTATCGATTCGATCCCGTTTTTCCGCTTGATACCTACCAATTCAACCGCGTTTGTTTTGGTCTACGTAGCAGTCCGTTCCTTGCAATGCGAGTGTTGCGAAAGCTGTGCGCCGCCGACGGTGCCCACTTCCCGCTCGCAGCATCTCTTATCAGCGACAACACATACATGGACGACGTGTGCTACTCCATGCCTACTCTGTCTGCTTGTTTACAACTCAGAGACGATCTCTGCGAGTTGCTCAAGGCCGGGGGCTTCGATCTCGTCAAATGGGCTAGTAACTCACCCGCGCTCCTTGACTCCCTTCCCGTCTCTGCGTTAACGGAATGCGTTAAAAATGCGAAAAATGCGTTAACGGATCTTTTAAATTCCGACGAATATAAGAAGTCTATCTCAGATGAGTTATCAGCTAATCGCATACACTGGAAATTCAATCCACCGCGAAGTCCTCACTTCGGGGGGAATTATGAAATATATGTGAAAGCGTTTAAAAGTCATCTTCATAAGACGATCGGTTCACAGTTACTCACCTATGAGGAAATGTTAACCGTACTCACACAGATAGAATGCGTTATCAATTCTCGTCCTATAACGTTATTGAGCGAAGATCCGTCTGAGCCGACCGCGCTGAGTGCTTCACATTTCTTAATGACCGCACCGCTGAAGCATTTACCCGCTTGCACGGTTCCCGATGAACCTGGACACTTATTGAAACGGTACGCTTTATTGGATCAAATGGTACAATCATTTTCCAAACGGTGGAAGTTGGAATATCTTCACTTACTTCAATCTAGAGGAAAATGGAATACACCTTCGAATCCCATTACAATAGGTTCTATTGTTCTTATTATCACTGATAATATTCCCCCGCTATCCTGGCCTCTCGGCGTCGTCGTGGCCACTCATGTCGGCGGCGATGGCATCTGTCGAGTAGCGTCAGTAAAAACGGCGACCGGCGTCTACCAGAGACCCGTCGTCCGTTTATGTATCTTACCTACCCAATAATTTAACCCCTTGCTCCCCGGTCAACCGCTATGTTATATTTAACCCGTTGACGGCTTAAGAGTTTAACTCTTATTTTTATATTTTTTTATTTCCCGCTTTCTTTTAAAAACCAATGGTTTTTAGGCCGGGGGCAAATGTTCGCGCCACTTACATTGGCACTCATAATACCTTCCTACCTTCCTATTCCTATCATTTCTTGGCGACTATCTCTGTCGCTCATATCGTGGTATCCACGAGAAAACTGCTTGCCGCCGCAAGTAGTCTGCGATCGACCCTCGTCCTTCGCGGCTGCCGCTCTCGCCGAATCCAAAGTACTGGATCTGCTGCTCCTCTGCGGTGGTCCACGTGAATTCGACGCGCAAATATAAACAACACCCGCTATAAACCCGCCGCGTAAACGCTCCTTGCCGACACGCACCAACCGCCTAAAATACAGTCCACTACATCGAACGTCATAACATCCTGAAGGAACAAGCAGCTTGGAGACGGACCCGAACCGAGGTGATTGCAGTTGCATGGAGACCAGGTTAGTCGCCAAGTTCCTTTGTACTACTCTTCTACCAGCCATCCTTCCCCCGCCATTGGAGGCGCGCTCAGCCTATACAGCTTAGCTGCCGCGCTAACACCAATATTATAATAACTTATTAAAAGAAAAACTTTAAGCTGTCTTAATGCACAAACCGTGCGAAACTAAAACATTAAAAATAAACTGACAAGTGGTCAACAAATATGGCGATTCCCGCCAAAGGGCGCAGGCGCCACAAAGACGCGGGAAAATAGTCATGCTCACCGTCTCACTGGCATCCATCTAAAACTTAGCTACAAAACTGGAAAATCTAGCTTGTATCACGCTTTTTGCGCTTATTCGGTATACCTTATCGCGCGGTCTTACGCTTATTTGGATTGTTTACGATGACAAGATAATAAATAAGACTCATACAAGACGCCATGTTGCATTTACATCTTAATTTTCTTGGAATGTTTTATTTATCTACTAACGTTTTGCGATATAAATAAAGAAATATAGATATAATAATAATAATAAATATGGTCTGAATTCTCTGATTTATATAGAAAAGTTCGATTCGTTACCTTTTTTGCAAATTGTAAAATCGCCGTTTTGACAGTTTAGCTGTTGACAGTTCAGAAGCCACAGATAAAATAAAAGAGTACTTCAAAAATAATTCCTCACGGAATAAGCTGCCTAAGTTGTATTATACCTACTAAGTTCTCCGAAGCGATTATTATTGGTAAAGCAAGGTACAGTCAGCTAACAATTATACTAAAGATGTCCAAACTTCCAATTTAGCTTTACATTACATAGCGTTTGATAAGTCGACTGAAAGTTCAGAAATATTTAGCTATTTTTGGCGCCGACTTTACCAGTTCTCACCTAATACCTACTCTGGGCACAGATCAAAGAGGTACCATGTGTGGAAATAGACTGGCTTCCTGCCTACGAATGGTTATTCTTCCAACGACCTACTTTTTTAATTGAGGCACGGTGCTTCGTTAGTTGTTTAGACAAAATTATTTAAGGTTTAGGTTGCAGATTATAATTTATGGACGTTCATCGTTTTTCGTTTTTTTTATGCACTGCCTTCGCTCGATTTGTGCATTCAGCCAGTTTTAAGTTTTTTTTTTGTGTATTGTCTTCGCACTATTAGTGTATTGAGCTAGTGTCAATTACCGATAATTTTCTAGTATCATTATACTAATATTTTCAAAATAGTCAGTGTAGAGTCCCAGTCAGGAAGTCTAGTCATAGTCACGATTCAGTAAATTGGTGGGTGCTTTACTGAAACTTCTTGGGAGTTTTGGAGAGAACATGAAATGGTAATTTTTTGCAGCATTTGCCTACACTCTTTTACACGTCGACGAACACTCAATGGTTAATATTTATTACACATGTCACACGACACACGCAGAAACACAAATTTGAAAAAGAAAACATCTACTTCAAATTCCGGTTTCGTTTTCCCGCCTAAATTAAAAACTTACGAGTATGTTGATATGGGTAGTTCTCAAAGATTCATGTTTGGATTCGGCATCATTCTTCAGATGCGCAAATAGCTTACAGTGAGGGAAAACGTATCCATCTATCTTATGCCTTAATAAAAACAAACAGAGCTAGTCAACTTTACTTCCCATACCTCACAGATTCCTTCCCGATGAAGCGTCCACGGGCTCCAAAGAATGAAAATAAAAAAACAAATTGGCGACGGTCTTCGCCATTTTGTTTTTTTTAACAAATCGAGAGCTTGTGATCCTTGGAATCCTTTGGATTAGCTGCAATTTTGATCCCATAAAAGGGGTTTGATGACAGCTAAATATAGGCATTGGGAATTTATGGCGGACTTATTTGATTTTTTCCATTAATAACGGACCTTTTTTATTGCATTCATATAGTTACTAATCTTGTTTTGCAAATTATTATAAATTGTATTGTGTTTAGGTCCTATAGCAAAACTCTTATGACAATGGCTTCCAAAAATAACCATAAAGTTTGGTCTATTTAATAATAAATGCTTTTCGGTGAAGGAAAACATCGTGAGGAAACCCACATACGTACCCGAGAATTATTTTTGGAGGTAGGTATGTGATCCACCAATCCGGATCTGGCCCCCGTGGTGGATTATGGCCTAATCCTTCTCGCGAAAGTGAGGGGAGACCCGTCCTCAGCGTAAGTACCCGATAGTTTCGGATTAAAAGTGTGGTATCAATGTGGTATCCGATACAATAGTTACCTATACAAATAATGGATATCCATATAAGGCTTTAAATATTGACTTTCGAATAGAATCATTAAGATTATCTCTCAATGGAGGGTTATTTTACTGCTCAATTATATCTGGTCGGAGGATCATAGGCCATAGGATAGACAATCTATTTATTATCTAGAGAATTAAGCTTTACGATCGCTCGGTAAGATGATTCTCGTGATTTAAAGGACACTTAAATTCTCGTAACTCGCCTTATCTTCGTTTCTAGTTCTCGTTTTTCGTTCTCGTTTCTAGAAAGGACTAGACTTCTTTTTTTGTTCACGTCGGTCTTTGTCGTTGTCGTCTTTAAGTTACGAGAATTCCTAACCAGAACCTTGTCGCGAAATTGGTTTGATTTCGGCTTTTAACGCCTCTGTGGAATAATTCGACGATAAGCCGACTTTGAAGCGTGAGGTTGCTGCTTCGATTCCCGCACAGGGCAAAGATTTGTGTAAACTACTGGTACCGACTGTGAGTCTGGATGGCTGTGGGACCATGGTCCTCGTAACTCCTGATTCTATCAGGAATCATTCTGATCAGGCTCTATGTACAGGCATCTTTTATTAGAGGCCAAGATTCCATTTTGGATAATAGGGGCATCCTACTGAGTAAGTGAGTTTAACACGTTCTCTACTGAAAACACACTGTTGTTGTTGTGTTTGTGTTGTTGTGTGAGCGGTACGGGAAAACACAACGGTGTGTGCAGGTCCGTAACCGTGGCTTGACAAGAAAATAGGCTCAGCAATACTGTGGATAATAAATGCAGAAATAAGTACTATAGTGTTTTTATTTTAAGAAAACACGTATAATTCCAACAAAGCCGGCTGGTACTCGCTTCCAGTAACCAAAGTCTAAATCAATTGAATAAAGATGGGAACCAATATTGATAGGCTGGAGTCAGAGTCGGGTGCATATCTTCGCCGGAAGTGAGCTATTACAGAGGCTAGAGGTCACCACCTCTAGTCTATACAGATGGTGAAACCACAGAATGGACAGTACTAGTGAAACCGTGCTTCATGACGAATATGTCCCTAATTAGGTAATCTATTCTCCTGGGTTTCTTTATAACGTGTGGACGGCCTCCGTGGTGTAGTGGGTGATGAGCCGACTGTGAAGCGTGAGGTTGTTGGTTCGATTTCCGCTCCGAGGAAATATTTGTGCGGACCACAGGTGTTTTTTACCATGTTTAATGAAACTTTTTTATATTTTGTTCGCAGTCTGGTTTTTTTTTTAATATTTTTTTTATTGAATTTGATTTTCTGTAATGCAACTCATCTTTCTGTTTTTGTAATATCATAAATATAATCTACTAGCTGTACCCACCCTGCCACGCTTCGCTGTGGCACATTCGCACATTCGCTGATATGTCACTGATGAAAAAAATAGATAAAAACAATCCTCGATGCGGATTATATATCATGCTAAAATTTCAGCTCGATCGGTGCAGAACTTTTCGAGTTTTTGAAGCGTACACAAACTAACATAACATTTATATATATATAGATATAGATACGTAATTATTCTAATACAAGTTTAATGAAATACAATTTAACGAGTCGTTAACTGTGAAAAAGGACAATGGTGGTCGCGGTAGTTTGTCAGCTAAGTCCCATTTGTCTCGGACCATTCTTGTATTGTTAAGTCGTTAGAGTTCATGTATTTAGGAAAGTTCGACGTTCAAGGATATACTTTACATTGTTAACTATTCGCTAGGTGTTTAGCTTTGTTTTTTGATGAGTTGCTTACTAGGCGCCCCGTATTCGACCACAGTCTAAACTGTAAGCGACACAAACCTCCTTTTAGTTGTAAAACCTTTTTAGTTAGGAAAACCTTTTTAGTTAGGAAAACTATTTTTAGTTCTGTAGTGGTAGGCCTCTTCTGCAACAGACCGCCTGGGGAAGTACCATACCTTTGCCAGATATTCATCTGCCAAGCAGTAGTGTGGAAACATTACCGGTTTGAAGAGCATTGTTTCCAGCGAAATTACTGGGCATATGAGACTTTAGAGCCGATGTCTCAGGGTGGCGAGCGCAGTGCAGTGCCGCGCAGGATTATGCAATGCAGTGTTCTGGGTTGTGCTGTGACTGTTATGGGCAGGCGTAGCGCTTACCATCAGATGAACGACTTAATTGTCTCGTCACTCAGTCGAATACAAAAAAATAAACTTAAATATAAATATAGTGCACATTTACCTACCTAGAAGTTACCTACGACGTCACCACACTGTGAGGTCTCCATAATGACAAGCCCTTTCTTCACCTATTGAAGACCGTCTTCGTTCACCAAATATAGAAGAACCACAGACAATACGCTAATGAGCTGACGCCCACTGATGGTGTGTGACTAATTAGTTTAAGACATAGACAAAGGGACGCGGGAGATTGGGAATTTTCTTTGTTTCGCAATGGTAAAGAAATTTAAATTTTGGTCTGATATTATTCAGGAGTTTTTTGTCTTTAGACTATACATGGATAGATAAACTATTTACTAGTTAAATGACTTACAGGGTGCATTTCCACGTTGAATAGCAATAGCTATTCTCTGTGCGAGAAATGAGCCAGCCCTCTTGTCACCAGCGGCTTCGACCAAACGAGGAAATAATTGCTTAAAAAAAATTTCGCGTACTTGGACCGCATGGACCAAAAGTTTCAAAGCTAGCGGTACCAACACGTAATCGCTAGATAGCAAAACAATAAATTATAAATAGAAATAACTAGCATGCATTCATCTCACAATACTTCAGACATTCTGATAAAATCATCTGCCACACACACACTCACATACACACACCCTCGCAATTGTTCTGGTAACACGCACTCGGGTCCCAAGACACAGACCTTGCGCCTAGTTTGGAACTCATTGTAAATCCTTTTTTTCAACATAATGTCTGCTCTTATTGTAAATTGTATTTGTAACACTAACTTTTTTGGCAATAAAAATTCATTAATCATTTATCATTTTATCATTTTCATTGTTGCATGTTTCAAGTTGATCAAATGTTGTGCTGACGAAGAGAGATGAGAGATGCCTATCCTCAAAAAGTTTACCTTCAAGTCCACTTACAGCCGCAGTGTTGTTCATTACATTAGAAACTGTTGTTCCATTAAAGCCATAAATCCAGTGGCCGCTCCCGAGCCCACTGAATTATCAACGGAGCATCGGTTATTATTCGGAAAGCTTTTTTGTTAGCATCTGGTACTGTCTAATTTTAAACTACCGGTTATTGTTCCACCCTAATTTATTGCTGTAATAAAGTATCTAACTATTGTTTTATAATTGTGTTTGTTTTGCCGATGGCTGTGATCGCTTATGCCCTAATTATAATTAAAAAAAACAAAGTGAAAAGCCTACAAGCACCCGAACTTATAAAAATATTAACAATAAATGGTTAAGGGACAAAAAGACAAATCTTCTTTTCAGAAGAATAAGGACCAAAGAAGAAGAAAGAAGACTAAAAGACAAAACTCCCTTCCTTAGGATATTAGAAATAAGCATTTATTAATCAAAGACACATAGTAAACAATATAAAGACATTTCTGTTTATTTGGCTTTGCCTTAAAATCGGTCGCTACTGGGCGTGTTTTATATTTGCGGGTCGAAACCCACAGCACTGCATCAATTCGAAATTTTGCTGAATGCTGCATTAAACTTACTATAGCGCCACTCCGCGTAATTCCCGTTTTGCCGCAGCAAGCCTGTATTTTCCTACTATAAAATATTGCCTATAGCACTCAGGTATAATGCAGCTACCTATTAGTGAAAAAAAAAAAGTAGTGCGTGGAGTCCCTCCGCGCGGAAGAAGTGAAACTTCGTAATCTGGATATGAAAATAGGAAGGGGTAGAAATTGATTATTAGTGAAATCATATTGTTTCTTTGAGACAAACTTCATTAACATTGCTTACGATTCGCAAATGATCGCATGTTTAAATTATCATTTTTCAAACGCAACAGTGCTTTCATACCCCCTCCATGGTAGCGTTAAACGTTTAACACAACCTTATTGGAAGTCGCATTAGAAGTTTCACTTCAATAATAATCTAAATCTGATCAGTATGTAGTTTTAAAAGTTACTTCAAACACAATCAAACTATACCTCTTGATATTATTAGTGTGGAAGTGTAGATTTGAAGGACCGTCGTCTCTAGCTAATGCATTAATCTCTTGCACTGGTCCGGTGGAAGTTGACCCTTATGGCAAGAATGTAGAACCATTAAACTGCAGTTAGTAGTTAATTGATTGTTTACTGTCTTATTTCACTGGACATTTAACTCCCATAACAGGGCATCATAAAAATATTACATTTAGGGCAAACGTATTTTCTTACCATTACCAAAGTTATATTATATGGCCTAGATACAGAAAGAAACATGTCTGCGACATACAATACAAACCACTTTTTTTTAATTAACTACGGACGATTCTTACATTTGCAAGTGTCAAGTAAATACGCCTACTTACAACCACTTCTGTAAGTTAAAAATGTGGAGCGCAGAAGTTAAATGACATTCTTAACTTTAAGAGGCGTAAAGCCGAAGGTCTTATTTTTAGGTGACAAAATATTATCAGCGTGATTAAAACTATGACATGCATGCGTACTACGTGATATGCGGTCACACCGTTGTCCCGTTGGGGTAGTACTTCATCTTTCCACGCGCTACGATCCTGACACACCTCTTTCGCTTCTTCCACTTGTGACACTTGTGACAATTCGCTCGCTCACTTTGCTCGTAGTTTGTTCTCTACATACTACTAATACGCGAAAAGCTCACCATACTTAAAACGTGTTTGTTAAAATCTGATTTTGATTTGTTGCAGGCAGCACAACAGACCTGGCACCATCCCTGATCGGAATCTACGATTCCTTCCTGGAACCTATCAAGAAACAGGACTCCACCCAAGTAGAAACGGCCAAAGACGCTCGCAACGATCCACCTGTGAAACCTGAAAGAAAAGTTACAGCCGAAACAAGAAAGCCAACAAAAGAGGTTGAAGAAGTTAAGGCAGAATATACAAGCCAAAAGGATCCCACCATGATAGCTGGAAGTGTTAAACTACCAATCGCGTCAGTGAACAAAAGTTCCCTATATCCCATAAGAACAAAAAGTGATAAAATCAGTGACAGTGATGGAAAATACGATCTTACGTGCAGTGACTCCTCGGTTATTATCAAAGATAAACAAAGGACGTTTAGAGAAACTAAAACTGACATGACTTTAGGAGCTCTATCTCCAAATGTTCAAAGAATGATATCGAGCGCTTCCGAAGCGAACACTTTGAAATTTCAAAAGAAAACTTTAACGCAGGCGAGATCGTCGATGAGACACAGATCTAACATTCCTTTGGTGGGTACGACGTCAAAGATATCTCAGTCAGGTGTCGATATTCTACCATCAGTAGAAATTTACGATACGGTTAAAATTAAAGAAGAGAGACCGGCTCTAGTGAAACCTGAATTTAAAACAGAAGAGACTGAAGCTACTTACGACGTCCCAAAGAACAATAGGCCAGCTATATACGACGTACCTAATAATAACAAGACTGCTTTCGAATCATTGTCCCTTCCTTACATCGACCAATCTATCGAACTCTCTATAACTTGTAACGATAGAGAATTCGATATCAAACTTTCCTCGAAAGAGAGTTCACCTCAAAAAATTGCACCTAAGGTCCCTCCACGAAAAGGTTCACAAGGGTCTCCTGCCAAATTCCCGAAAGTAGCGGGGACTAACAGTTTGAACCGGAATGATTTAAAAAACGACAGTCCGAAAAAGCTGGCAAAATCTGGACCTTATCCCGAAGCGGTAGGCTATACTGGAAATCTGAAGACTTGCGCTATACCAGAGAAGGAGGTGGTGAGATTAAATCCGCCTTGTACGGAGGTGACTCGTCCGCTGTCCATGAGTTCCATTGCTTCTTCGAGCTCGACCTCAAGCAGCGGCGTGCAGAATAAAGGTGGAGTGAACTCTGCGTACTTGGCTTCGATCGAAAGTCTAGATGACCACAGCGACGTGGACATGACTTCTGCTAACGGCAGTACCAGTTTCGTCAACAGCGCTGGTATTTTGAATAAAAGCGCTTCTGAAGAGAGAAATTCGGAAGATACACCGCGTAAGTATTTTGTTCAAAACTTTAGCAGTAGTCATTTACAGTTACTATCAAGGAAAATAATGTTGTTCATGAAGATTCCCCTCTATTTGTAATATAATGTCTTGTCTTGCTATGTAGTATATGGGCAGAGGTTTAACATCGTCTAAGCTATCATATCTTTTCATAGCGTTGTTAATGTCTAAACTACATTAAATTTAAATATTGTTTTGCTTGAGAGCAGAGTTAATTACGATATTAAACTAAATGTCTTTAAAGCTTACAAATATCATGTAGAATGAGGCATAAATACATAGCTTCCTAAGATATGCCAGAACATTTCCAAATCATAAGGATTTATAAATCTTAACTCGGGCGGCACATGTCTAACATTTGATTGCATGCACCACATTGTCATTTATAACTTAGCCATGTATTAAAATAATTTATTAAATTAACTGTAGGTTTGCGTGTGTTGAGTTGTTTTTCGACTAAAACGTTACTTCTCTCAGGACAACACATTTTGGATGTGATGACCGGCATGTCGCAGCTGGAGAGGGTCTGCGCTGAGATCGTGCAGACAGAAAACGTCTACGTGGAGGACCTCCGGCAGGTTGTGGAGGTAAGGCTTTATAACCTCTTTTGACTGTGGCTTATGTACCATCATCGTCTTTTTCTATGCCTATATGTTGGAATAGAATGGCGTAAGACAAAAACGATATCTTCACGACAAAATGGATTAAATCATCGACGATTGGCGACAATATATGAAAATAAAAAAAGAATATTTTAAAAAGTTCTAACCCATCCTACTATTTTTTTAATTTACATTTGCTGATATCAATAACTCTCTTTACTCGTAAAGTGGACTTGCAACAGTGCCGAAATATCGAGAAGTCGCAACTCAGATGGCACCCCCTTTCTTATGACCATTGAAAAGAATAGAATAGGAAATGCTTTGATGTACTTACGCCAGCTTACAAAGCACAAGTGATAACGGAAACCATGTCAGTTAGAAAGCTCATACTGCAGCATTTGTGGACGCATTATTTCGACATCTCAAAATGAATCGACATCTTCAAACGTGAAACATTCAAAAGAATTTCGTCCCACTTGTTTAAGATTAGTTTATTTTGCATTTCCTTTCATTTCAACTTCTACTTTGAAACCTCAGCTGTGTTCCACATCTCGCCACGGGCTGTTGCCACCATGCCTCGGGTTTCAGTAGTTATGTAACGTCTTTGTAAGCCGAGATGCGGTTTTGGTTTCGACCAGTGAAAAGTGGATTTGAGGATTCCTTTCGTCGTGAATTCTTGAGAAATATTTGCTTTTCCCATCGTAGTTTGTCATTATCTAAGGTCCATACTACACAGGCGGTTCTCCCGCCGCGGGAAACCGCTCCTGAACGGTACTAAATGTAATTTATTATGAACGTTGTGTACGGCTAGAGAACCGCCCGTGTAATATGGGCCCATACAACTTTCATTCAGGAGTGGACCCGCGGCGGGAGAACCGCCCGTGTAGTATAGCCCTAAGGACTTAAGTCTTCGCGTGCGACCCTGCCTGACCCTCGCTACTTTAACAACATGCAATGACGCTAATGTATTGTGCCTTTGATGTGATGAAGGCTTGTTTATGCAGAGGTGGGCCTTTCATTTTCAAATGCCTTTCCCTTCTTAGATTCAAGATAGGGACGCGCTTGATCATATCGGCCAAAATATGTAAGTTTGAGAAAGAAATACCAATCAACTACGTCACATATTGGTTTCCCGCGAAAATCTCATAAAGCCAAACTATGTAGTTTTCCTAAAAAAACTTAAAAAAGCTTTGAGCCAAAGAATAATGCCGAATGTGAAACTAACATTGAATAGATAAAACAGTATTGGGCCGTAAGCAGGTTAAAGATGGCGAGACTGGAGGGTACTGCTTTACCCTGGAAATCTAGTAGGTCACGCCAGTTTTCAAAAATGGCGGGAATTCTTTGGATTTATCTGTTGGATGGAAGATAATAAGTATTTAATTAGAGGTGGATTGTTTTATTAGTCTGCAAAGACTAACAAATCATTGTTTGGCTCAATGCTTTTTTAAGGCTTTTGAAGTTAAGAGGAATATTTTAAGTTTTTTAACCATGTGTAAATTAATGGCAACATTAATTTAGACTATTTAATAACTGACTTTGAAAGAAGAGGAAGTTGTCAATTCGTTTGTATTTTTTTAATATTTGTTACCTCGGAACTCTGACATTTATCTACTATTTTTTTTTTATTTGTTGCTATTAGGAGTCAGTTTTTCTGTGTATTTTTTTAAATTTACTTTCACTCATGTAGGTCAATTAATAAAACACAAAACACAGATTATAATGGAGTTATACCTTTGCGATACCTGACACTTCAATCCAAACAACTCGACTGCGGTTTTTCCCAGTTCGACCCGAATTCAAGTAGGAAGCTGACCGATCGCCGCCACCGTGACAGCTGACAATGTGTCAAGCTGTCACGCTGTCAGCGTAATTAGGAGGTCAATTAGTCGGTGGAGCGCGACCACTACATGAAAAAAGGCTTGGGTTTTTTCTCATTTCGAAAGAACTTCATTATAAATTACGCTGCGCTATTTCGAGATTATATAATAAAGTCAATGTTACACCTATTACACCTATTCGTGTTTTTTTTCTTCGACTGCGTGACTAGAGGTTCAAATCGTTCACCTGATGATAAGAACTACGCCTGCCCATAACAGTTACAGTGCCACCCAGAACTTTGCATTGCACAATCCTGCGCGGCACTACCCTGAGACCTCGGCTCTAAAGTCTCTGCCCAGTAATTTCGCTGGAAATAGTGCCCTTCAAACCGGAACACAGTAATGTTTGCACACTACTGCTTTGCGGATGAATACCTAGCAATTATTCCTAACTACGTTTGAGTTTGACCACTAGTTTTCCATGTTTTGTTTTTTCCACTTTATAGAAACATAAAAGAACGGCATTAATTCCGACATAGCCATTAAGTTTAATGTTAAGTTACCGCTCATTTACTTCTTTATAATACCTAATATAATGACTTCGTTATAAAATAACTATGTTTTATTATCTACCGTTACATACAGCGAAATCACCGCTTTCACCGTCATTTAAATAAATATCCGAGCTTTCTGAAGCTAAAGTCTTTCTTATAATTAGTTGCAACAAATTAATGGAGAATTTCAACGGCCTCAGTGGGTGAAAACACAAACGTTCTGTTTTTTATAACTTTACGCGGGTGCGGGAAAACACATCTGTTGTGTTAGCGCAGCTTACCTGCTGGCTCTGTGGCGAAACACAGACGTGTATCGCTACTACGCACACACAATGGCTCACACAGACGGCACGCTATTGCTGGAAAATTGCGAGAGGTTGCAGGTTCGATTCTCACACAGGGCAAAGACTTGTGTGTACCTTAAATATCTATTTTTTAAGCTTTTTCATAAATATTTTTATTTTATAAAAGCTGTTCCCTCAACGTAAAGTTCTCTGGTGAAGAGCTGAAGACAGACAGTCAAATTGATTGATATTAGTAAACCTAACATCCAATAATTTATGCTGACCTCTACTCCAATACATAACTTTTTAATTGACAGGCCAATTTATTTTGGTCTTACGACTTATTGACCAATATAATAAAATCTCCAATTGACTCGAGGTAGCTCTGAAAAGCAGGTCAACGTATATTGGATCTATCTCCATAGGATTGCAGCCTAGTGTAACCAGTGTCACTAGTGCCTAGTTTGAAACGATTTTCGATCTTATTTCTAGACTCATAAAGAGTAATTAGTTTTGCTTTTACCGAAGACCGGGTTGTGGGACGTCGGTAACGGGTCTCCCTAATATGGGGGTTGATTGTAGGGTGACTGTGATTTGGTAAAATTCAGATATCTTTATGAATATTTTTTAGAATGATGTCTCAGGGTGACGAGCGCAGTGCAGTGCCACGCAAAATTATGCACTGTACAGTTCTGGGTGGCACTGTAGCTGTTATGGGGAGGCGTGGCGCTTACCATAAGGTGACGAACTTCGTCATGAAAACGAGAAATAACACCATCGAAAAATTTAATTTCAATGCCGAATTAGACAATCCAATTCAAAGAAGTCTTGAGTTCTTAACAAGTTTTGATAGTCTTCAAGTCGAGTCTTCTAGGCAAGCATGCTCCATCCATCATAGACCGTGTCACTTACCACCAGGTGAGACTGCGATCAAATGCTTGCCTATTCTGCAATAAAAACATCTATAAAAAAGCTCAAAATTTTAATAAAAAATGAAAAAAGATGTCACCCTATCGAGTCCCGATAGAAATAGGGCAATAGCATTTTACGCAGTTCAACGAGACAAAAACTTTGATTTATGGAAAATGTGTAGGACCGGTCTATATCGACCGGTGGTGCTGGAGAAAAACACGATTTACAGTTGGGTTTACGGTGCAACATTTCATAGAATCTTGGTTGGTACCTAAGGCAAACTGACAAAAGACCACCAATAACATAGAATCGAAAATATATTAAGGCCTAAGGAACCAAATGATCACATCAATTTAGTCTCTAAGATATTGTAAACCAACCATATTACTCAAGTTAGAAACACCAGAAAACATACATTGTAGTAGTGGCTTCTTCTGCAAGAGTCCACCTGAAGAAGTACCGCTCCTTTGCCAGATATTCATCCGCCTAGTAATAGTGTGCAAACATTAGTGTATTCCGCTTTGAAGGGCACTGTTTCCAGCGAAATTACTGGGTATATGAGACTTTAGAGCCGATGTCTCAGGGTGACGAGCGCAGTGCAGTGCCGCGCAGGATTTTGTAATTGAAAGTTCTGTGTGACACTGTAACTGTTATGAGCAGGCGTGGTGCTTCTCTTCAGGTTAACGACTCGGTCCTCTCGTCACTCAGTCAAATAAAAAAAAATGGTTGATGCTTATTAAATGTGAACTAAAGCGTATGATATTAAAATAGAATAGGATAAAATAGAAAACTCTAAGAACACACCCTCTCTCTTAAAATCAATTCTCCATATGCCCAATCCGCGAAATGCGTAGGTCTCATAACGGACAAGGCAATAAGCTTTTGTAAGCAAAATAAGAATGAAGCGGCAAGCGCGTCCGACTACGTGTAACGTCCTTTATTTATTTCCATAGCGTAAAGTCCAATATTTGGATCACCTCTGCCCGCAATCCATTCATATAATATTCTATTATTACGACTCCACGCACAACCATGGGCATTGATATGTATTTATAAACCAAAACAGAACTCAGCGTGGGTGGAGAGTTTAAAAATACTCTGTCGTGCGTTTGGACCACTTTTCGATTCTCATAAACTATAACACCTCGGCACATCCATACTTGACTCCTTACAACGACTTTATTTAAGTAGAATAGAATAAAATAGAATAGATTAGAATAGAATAGAATAGAATAGAATAGAATAGAATAGAATAGAATAGAATAGAATAGAACAGAATAGAACAGAACAGAACAGAACAGAACAGAATAGAATAGAACAGAATAGAACAGAATAGAACAGAACAGAATAGAACAGAACAGAACAGAACAGAAAGAATAGAATAGAATAGAATAGAACAGAACAGAACAGAACAGAACGGAATGGAATGGAATGGAATGGAATGGAATAGAATAGAATATAATAGAACAGAACAGAACAGAACAGAATAGAATAGAATAGAGCAGAACAGAACAGAACAGAACAGAACAGAACAGAATAGAATAGAACAGAATAGAACAGAATAGAACAGAACAGAACAGAACAGAATAGAACAGAATAGAACAGAACAGAATAGAACAGAATAGAACAGAATAGAACAGAATAGGACAGAATAGAACAGAATAGAATAGAATAAAATGGAATGGAATGGAATGAAATAGAATAGAATAGAATAGAATAGAATTGAATAGAAATTTATTGTACACCAGTTCAGAGATACACAAGGTACATAAAGAATAGAACTTATTACTTACTTTAGTTGAACTTTAAACTATTTTTATTAATAGAACGAAATTCAAACTAACTAGTCTAGTGTGTAATAAACCTTTATCGGTAGGCAATTTCTATGAAATTTTACTCAATTTCCAATAGTCTAGGACGTTTCGTAAATAGCCACTTTGTTGAGGTAACAAGCATTAAAAAAAAACCGTCAAATTCAGAACCTCCTCCTTTTTTGAAGTCTGTTAAAAATGGCATAGCTCTAAACTGTCTCAACTCTTTTTGGGTTCCTCGTACCTTAAAAGGTAAAAGGAACCCTTATAAGATTGCTTTGTTGTTCGTCTGTCTGAGTGTCTATTTGTATTATAGTTAAATTAATAATGTTAGATGCTTTCTTCAGACCTACAAGTTTGTTCGGAACCCTCGGTGCGCGAGTCTAACTCGCACTTAGCCAGCTTTTTTCTTTATTTGGTCTTATTTTTAAGTTAAATCAATTAAAATTAAAAGTATTGCTTTTAATTTTCTCTGTTTTTTTTACTGCAAATTAACCTATCAGCTTCTAAAGCCCTTAAGTTTTTTTAAATGGTATTAAGTAACGAGACGAACAAGTCGTTTACCTGGTGGTAAGCGCCACTCCTGTCCATTAAAGCTAGTGTTATGATTCCACTAACATTTTATATCTTTTAACTCTTTTGATCGCCAAGAATAATGAAAGTATGCCACGGGACTGCCCACGAGATTGAATCTTGAGTTATAATAGAATAAATCTAAACTTTATAGGTTCTCCATTAGTTAGTGTTTTGTCGTGTGTCCGTGGGCTTTTAACCTACTAGCAGCGCCCCGCGGTTTCGCCCGCGTTAACTACTATCTTCACGCCAAAACGACTGAACCGATTTTGATCAAAATTTATTATTCAGACGCTTTAGGTCCTGGAATAGAACAGGATTCTTTTTATTCCGTAAAAATGTGCGATATCCTGTGCGATAATGGTGATCGCGGGTGAAACCGCTGGGCGCTGCTAGTAATAAATATATTCTATGACACTCACAAATAACGTGGCTCTCTATTGATAAAAGAATTTTCAAAATCGGTTCAGTAGATCCAGATACAACCTCACAAACTCACAAACTTTACCTCTTTATATTACTATAGATTAAATATCAATAAATCCAATGATTTATCATGTGTTACCGTTACAAATTTTGATAATCTATAGAATCCAGAAGATAAGCTATGAGCTTTTTAAGTTAATAGCACAAGCTACAGGCTTTTGGCGTTTTTTGAAAAGACGAGGAGACAATAAGTAAATTTTGTTTTAATCTCAATTGGATAATAGGACTGTGCCTTTTAACAGTCAAGGTTATAGTTGTGACCAAATGACACTATGACCATAATATTTTATCCCTTCTCTAAATTACCGTTCATCACTTTTAAAATGCCTTTTTTGCCACCATCGCTCCGTATTTCTACCACTATCACTTGGAGTTTCTGCCACCATCGCTCCGTATTTCTACCACTATCACTTGGTGTTTCTGCCACCATCGCTCCGTATTTCTACCACTATCACTTGGTATTTCTGCCACCATCGCTCCTTATTTCTACCACTATCACTTGGTATTTCTGCCACCATCGCTCCTTATTTCTACCACTATCACTTGGTATTTCTGCCACCATCGCTCCTTATTTCTACCACTATCACTTGGTATTTCTGCCACCATCGCTCCTTATTTCTACCACTATCACTCACTATTTCTGCCAGCATCTCTCCCGATTTCTATAGATAGAGATATAGATAAAATCTTTATTGAAACACCATAGAACAAAGAAAAATAACAACCATTTTTGCCACCATTGCTCCCTATTTCTATCACCATCACTCGGTATTTCTGCCACCATCGCTCCTTATTTCTACCACTATCACTTGGTGTTTCTGCCACCATCGCTCCTTATTTCTACCACTATCACTTGGTGTTTCTGCCACCATCGCTCCTTATTTCTACCACTATCACTTGGTGTTTCTGCCACCATCGCTCCTTATTTCTACCACTATCACTTGGTGTTTCTGCCACCATCGCTCCTTATTTCTACCACTATCACTTGGTGTTTCTGCCACCATCGCTCCTTATTTCTACCACTATCACTTGGTGTTTCTGCCACCATCGCTCCTTATTTCTACCACTATCACTTGGTGTTTCTGCCACCATCGCTCCTTATTTCTACCACTATCACTTGGTATTTCTGCCACCATCGCTCCTTATTTCTACCACTATCACTTGGTATTTCTGCCACCATCGCTCCTTATTTCTACCACTATCACTTGGTGTTTCTGCCACCATCGCTCCTTATTTCTACCACTATCACTTGGTGTTTCTGCCACCATCGCTCCTTATTTCTACCACTATCACTTGGTGTTTCTGCCACCATCGCTCCTTATTTCTACCACTATCACTTGGTATTTTTGCCACCATAGTTCCCTTTTTCTATTCGAAACAGCACTCGCTGCTTCTGCCATCATCGCTCGCTATTTCAACCACCATAATTATAGCTCGCTAATTTCAAATCGCCGTACCTTTGTAACTTATAAGTGGAATTGCTGGAAGGGCAGACAGCGGGCGTGAGCTTAGTTATTTAAATACAGACGGCACGTGGGTTTGATGTATGGACGGGATGCATCGACGCGACCGCTAGAGGTGGGACACTTGCCGACGTGGTTGACCAAAATATCGATGAAAATATTTTGCATGGTATATTTTTAACGTATCTGATGCTATAGCTGGGCAAAGGTCTCCTATCACTGATCTCTCTCTATTAAAAGCTTCTATTTAACTTGCAATCGTTAGATTAATGTGTGTTTGGGTCAATTCTTGCAAGCCAGTTTTAACCCTGTTCCAATTGTGGAATTGTGTTGAAATTTTGCATGCCTCTCTAGTTCCCATGACAGTGCAATATTATAGTAACAGCGAGCTGATTTGATGATGGAGACGGAAGGTAGGGACTCCTTGGAGGCTAACAGTAGACCGATGATGTTCCGCCAGCGCTTTCTGGGCCTCCCACAGCGCCCGTCTTCAGGGATCCATTGAGTTGTAGCATCGGCCAACCTCTCTGTATGCATTCTGCAAATGAAAGATAAGAGGTCGTACGTACTCAATAATGAAGACAAAAACTTACTTGATACTTGAACTTTTTTCAAAAACTTTCTTGATAAGAAAGTGTCATACAATGTTTTCACGCTTGACGTGCAAACCCCACTACTAAATAAAATACTCAAACTTACTTTTCCTAGTAATTTCGGTCCTGAATTAACACAAATAGAATAAAAAAACAACTTTATTGCCCATCAGGTACCAGTGTCCAGGTGTAATAAATAAGTACATACATATTTACTGTTCAAGGATAGCACTTTTTGCGACTATATCGACAAAAACTGACAACCCTATTATTCGTAGGCGTTTTACGGTTATGCTGTATGCAGCCAGGTTCATATTTTAACTGTAAGAACCCTGTCACAATGCGATTGCTTGACAATTGTTAAGAGAATTAATGAAGATATTAAATAGGACTGTCTGTGTTAAAGTCCATTTACCTGTATGGATTTATGTTATTGACAGATCTCATTTAGATGCACCGGTATTCATGATTTGATTGTTTAGTTAGACCAGCCCATTATAGGGTTGTCAGGCAAAGATTTGTGTTAACTACAGGTATTTGCTGTGAGTCTGGGTGTTTGTGGGACCATGGTCCTCGTAGTTCTTAATACTCTCGATACAGGGTATCCTAGTTAGAGTTAGGGATCTAACATATGTATGTGAATGTGACGCGTTATTTCTTTATGAAATACTAGCTGTACCCTGCCACGCTTCGCTGTGGCACATTCACACATTCGCTGATATGTCACTGATGAAAAAAATAGATAAAAACAATCCTTGATGCGGATTATATATCATGCTAAAATTTCAGCTCGATTGGTGCAGAACTTTTTGAGTTTTTGAAGCATACACAAACCAACATAACATTTTTATATATATAGATGTTATATTATGATGATTGAAGCCTTGTAGATCTAATTATTTAATCTATCTCGTGATTAGTTAGAAGCCTCTATCAAAACTTTAGAATAAAAACAAGCTATAGAAGGAAGATTAAAGGACACAGGTGTCGCACAGATCCCTTATTCGCATCTAGTAATACAGTGTGCACGAGAGTGACTGAAACCGCAAACTTCCCATGGTTTTTACTATTTTTAAGTATGGTTCACAAGATAGATTGAAAAGGTTATCTTTGGGGTTGTCTATTTGCTACTAAATTATATCATGGCTTGAACGCTTTGTGGTCGGCTTGGTGAACAAAACATGTGAACATTTAGTGACAATTTAGTATGGATTCCATTTGCTTTAGTAAAACTTCCTTGATCAAAACATAATCCACGTGTGTGACAATGACAACGAAGTTGAGAACCGGTGTTACGGGTTACGACATACGAAGCGAGTAGCTCTATTGTTTGTTCTCATGTGCCGCGTTTGAATGGGACAGTTAGTGGAATGACAGTGAACGAAAGGGATTAATTTTTGAAGCATGATTTTATTTATTTATTTCAATATACAGTGCCTTAACAGGTGTTAGGTGTTAGGTTTTATCGACGTATGGGAGAAATTTTGTAGCAATCATCACACTTTTCTGTTACGCTCAACCATCACGCGCCGTGATGTTTACCAAATTAATGACGTTGCGTGTTTGACGGGTTGGAATGAGAGACCAATAAGAAGGAATAGTTTTACTTTTTACGCGTGTACACTATTACACACACCCTTTTATTTTGTACATATTTCTTGATAGACAAATTA
This sequence comes from Campaea margaritaria, assembly GCA_912999815.1. Classification (NCBI taxonomy): domain Eukaryota; kingdom Metazoa; phylum Arthropoda; class Insecta; order Lepidoptera; family Geometridae; genus Campaea; species Campaea margaritaria. Next base: position 3,051,309 of record OU538814.1, read on the forward strand.
ATTTTTAATTAGTATTCAAGTAGCTATTATATCATAATAGAATAGAATAGAATTCTTAACTGTAAACCAGTTAACGCTGCCAGTGCTTTATATTATAGCATTTTCTGACATAAAATAGAAGGGAAGGAGTTAATAATGATTAGGTGATGTTATAACGAAGTCACTTCATGGACAGAATACATAATACTAATGGTTACGCTTCACATGAAGTTTGATCTTAAATATCTTGATTGCGTCGAAGAAAAACATATTCGGAAAAAAACCATGTGAATTTATATATTTTTTATTGTTATCTGCATCTAATAAACGTCAAAGTTATGTGTGGCAACAATCAAGAGGACAGGTGTTTACTACTTGTACTAAATCTTTCTTTTCAAGTTACTGGAACACCTCAAACGGTCCATAACAACTAGAATACGTTTACATGTCGCACTACATCATAATCCAGTGTAATGTGATATTATATCACACTAGTTTCCGCCCATAGCTTCACTCGCGTGTATTACATATCTTTCATTTGCAACTAAAACGTGTTATCTCCCTAAAAGAGATATAGAAAAAAAAATAAGACGTTTAGGTCTTCAATTGAATCGCTATAAGAGGTCATGGTATGCCTCCAGTTCTATTCCTGTTCCTTGTGTATTTGGGAACTGGTGTTCATTAAAGTATTTCCTATTCTATTCCAAACACAACTTTGCACATTAATTTTTAAATTACAGACAGACGCCTCAATTTTATCATATATGTTATAGATTCTATTGCTTCCATCTATCGATACGAGATAGGTATACCTGGTTAATTTTATGGTAAACAGGGCTTATTTTATGGTGACGGAGGTTTCTTTTATGGTGATTTTCCATAGATAAGAGCCACAGGGCTTCTGTTTTATTGTTGGATGTGCTGTATTGTGGTTAGGTTGTTGGTTTTACTGTTGAGATTTTATCTTTTGTTCTTTACGCAAGGTTTTCGGTTTTGTTTGACAGATTTAGGAATCTATAAGGACGCTGCGTTCTACTTCTAATAGGGCGTTATTTGGGTAATTATGTTATGTCGGATAATATCGTGTCTATGTGGGGGGATAACAGTAGGTGTGAGAGTTGAATGCTAAACTTAAGTGAGTGCAATTGGCTTCGACTGAATTCAACTCACGTGCCCATTGAATGGGGTATTGATGCGCTATTATTTATATTTGATGAATTTTTATCTTTCGTGCTGGAGGGTCAATATTTTTCAGGGGTAATTAACAATTTTAGCTACACAAAAAACGTTTTTTTATTTGACTGAGTGACGAGACGAGCTAGTCGTTCGCCCGATGGTAAGCGCTACGCCTGCCCATAAAAGTTACAGCGCCACCCAGAAATTTGCATTTCATAATCATGCGCGGCACTGCATTGCGCTCGTCCCCCTGAGACATCGGCTCTACGGTCTCATATGCCTAGTAATTTCGCTAGAAACATTGCCTTTCAAGCCGGAACACAGTAATGTTGGCACACTACTGCTTGGCGGATTAATAACTGGTGCTGTACATCCCCAGGCGGTCTTTTGCAGAAGAGGCCTCCCATTACACGAATTAACAACAAACATGAAATTTCTTAAAGAAACAAGCACTCCAAACAAAACTGCTTATCAGTTCGTGAGTTAATAAACACTATTTTCCAAGGAGTTCGTGATCTAGATTTTAGGTTTCCCTATCTAAATATCTAGAAAGTTAAATCGGATTACAATTACACAGGCCGGGTGGTCCACATTATACCCTTATAGAGAGCACAGGGTGCTCCAAATATGGGCACGTCGTGATACAGTTATCACGGTATCGCGCTTTCTACAGCCCCGCGCGTGGTGTTTCGGCACGCCCTGTATATCAGATGGTGTAGAACTGTAGATAGGGTTTGCAACCTTGTTGACACATATCCATTTTACTACTCTTGTTTACCTATAGTAATTTTTCTGTACTATTCTATATAGGAATATAGCTATACCAAAAATAATATTGAAGTGTCTGGCTTAACATGTTCACTGTTGAACCATTTAAATTATTTGGCCCTGTTGCGAATCTTCACACAACGTATGTGTTTACTGTTTACTGGCGTTGCGTCGTAACTGAACTCATTCAGCAGGCGCACACAACTAGAGTTGTAAAATTGTCAATACAGCAGTGCGGGTTCTCACGCCAGGCGTGTTTTCGCTTGGCGTAAAATTATAAAAACACAGACGTGTGTGTTTTTAGCAGTATAAGTGTTAAGTCAAAACTGACTGTTTTTAGAATTATTATCTACCTAAAAGTTTGTCATGAATAGGCGCCGAAACCACTCGACGGATTTCAATGTAAATTTTAGGGGTTAAAACAGGATGTTTAACTAAGATATTCGTGTATTTCACATTTAGATATCTTGAATATGTATATTTTATATCATCTCCGGACCCAGGGCCACTGCAGGCACAACTTAGCCAAATGGGGCTTCATAGACCAATCTCTCGAGCATTGCATCTGTGGAGCTCCAAAACAAACCATGGTTCACCTGCTGTCATGCCCCTCGTACCCTACATCCCGCACAGGAGAGGAACTTACCGCGGCCTCAGACAACGCGGTGACTTTGGCTACATTCTTAGCCAAGGTCTTATGAGCTACGACCATTGACTCGAAAAGAAGAAGAAGATATCTTGAAGGCGTCAGAAGATATGAACACACATATTATCGCGGGATAAAGTCACAGGCATAGCTAGTTTAAAATACACCGTCGTTCAACTTGCAGCAAATGAGCTATAGACCTAAAACTGTGCTAAATAGCCCAGTATTTTAGTGTTTAAATTGGAGCGGAAGATACTTTGGACTGCCCGTGTCCTTCCCACATGCCACGAATTGCACTGCCATGTAGGACACGATAATTAGACCTATTTAGATGACTGGAAATATAACATGGCATATAAATGTGACCAGCTAAATTAAGTAATTATCGAGTTAGCTAGGATCAAGGACGTTTTGGCGGAACATGGGGATTAAATATATCCTATGTTACTCGCTGATGATGTAGCTATACAATGGTGAAAGAATTTTTTAAATCGGTTTCGCGGTTTAGGCTTGAAAGCGTAACAAACAAACAAACTCACATCCGTATTTTTATAATAGGATATGGACCCAGCACGCCTCTAATTCTGAAAACTATAATTTCGTGAGTAGCTAGTGTTTGAAAAAAAATAATGGACTAAAAGGATCGCAAATGGCGAGATTATACTACTGTTATACGAACAGTCGATCATATAACATAGACAGTGAGATTCTGGTAAATCGATTAAAAATAGTTGTGGCAACCCTAACTGAATACCGGCTGTGAGCTTTGACAATGCGCCATAGAACACGCATATTGACATATGCATTGCACTGCAGTGCTGCAATGACTGTAGTGTTGCAGTGAGTATCAGATGAATTGCCAATAATTTGTCTAGACGGTGGGTGGAGCGACGCTTAATCCCGCTTGCTATTCTAGTCTGCTAACTTATTTAAAAATTGGCTGAATCCCTTACGCCCGTCTTTTCTATTTTACCGAGTAAACGAAACGAGCTTGCCGTTCACCTGATAGTAAGCGCCACGCCTGCCCTTAGCATTTACAGTGCTACTCAGAACTTTTCATTGCACAATACTGCGCGGAGCCGCACTGTGCTCGTCGTATTCAACTGTTTGTACCTAGACCTAGATTTAAAATGCGGGCTTTTCTGTTATTCCAGGGATATCTCCACGTGTGGCGCCGAGAGACCACCTTCTCCGATGAAGAGCTGTCAGAACTGTTCAACAACATTGAGCACATCTACACATTTAACAGGTAAGTCATTTCTTTTTAAACGACTTTCTAAAAAGGAGGAGGTTCTGAATTCGACGGTTTTTTTTTTAATATTAATCTTAGCGAACAAATAAGCCTGATGGAGAGTGGTTATGGATGCATACCGTTACTGATTTAACAGTAGGTACAAAAACATTGGTAGCCTAGTGGGAGAACGTCCGCCTTCCAATCAGAAGGTTGTGAGTTCAAATCCCAGTGCAGGCACGTACCAATGTGTTTCTTGTACGTTATTATCACACGCTTTTCGGTGAAGGAAAACATCGTGAGGAAACCCACATACCTGCCCGAGAATTATTTCAGAGGTAGGTAGGTGATCCACCAATCCGGATCTGGCCCCCGTGGTGTATTATGGCCTAACCCTCCTCACGTAAGTGCGGGGAGACCCGTGCTCAGCAGTGGGACTTTATGGGTCGATGATGATGATGAAGATGACAAAAACATTATTAACTGTACTGAAAACAATCTTTGTTTTAATCAAAGCCAGTGGGATTGCAATTGGGCATAACCCTCCTCACGAAAGTGAAGGGAGACCCGTGCTCAGCAGTGGGACGATATGGGTTGAAGATGATGTTTTATTACTGTACTCATTTCACACTGAACCTTTCCATGTCTCAACTATAAATTTTAAACATTAGAAAGCTCAGCAAACCGAAGCACAACCATTGAAATCATTTCTACCAAAGCGAAACAAAATGCGTTAAACTACATGAGTTGCGAGGACTATTTCCGACATATTGCTATAACGTATTTTTTCACAACACAGCATAATTGACGTCCCCCTCATCGAGATATCGACTAGCGCTGTTTCGTGGGACAGGGGTGGATTAAGGAATCGCCGAAACGAGAAAGGGGGTAAAATAACGCATGGTCAGTCTTATGGCCGTCAAAAAATATTACCATAATCGCGTAACGTAATTATTGGATGTCTCCTAACATTAAATTTGTGTTAACTCCATCTCATGGTTATTACAACAATTGTAAGTAATACCAATAGCGGCATTAAGTTCATTATATTTTATGAAGGTATTTTAACAAGGAAAACAATACTATAGCTGCGGTCTGACAAACTGACAGTAATTAGCAACATAATGATGACTTGTAGAATCAATAAATTAAGTGGAAAAACCCTGAAAAGTAAACACAATCTATATCTATCTATATATATATATAAATGTTATGTTGGTTTGTGTACGCTTCAAAAACTCAAAAAGTTCTGCACCGATCGAGCTGAAATTTTAGCATGATATATAATCCGCATCAAGGATTATTTTTATCTATTTTTTTCATCAGTGACATGTCAGCGAATGTGCGAATGTGCCACAGCGAAGCGTGGCGGGTACAGCTAGTATACAATAAAACAACTGAATTTAATTCTAGATTGTTGATAAACGTTGGTTCCGAATAATTATTCTTAGGAATAAAGTTTTTTTTTTATCGTTATGAATTAAAGCCTCTTTTCAGATTCATCTCTTAAATTTTAGACTTAGTACGCGTCGCAGTTAACCCCGCATTTACAATCATCCCACAGAGCCGTTCATTTTTAATGGATAAAAAATATCATTTTTTCTATTTCTGAAACTATAGTATCTATTATACTATATTTCATCAAAATTTGTCCGTTTTGGCGTGAACAAGGAACAAACACACACATACATACAGTTTTTTCAGATTCATAAGATTTTGTTGTTTGTATTGTAAGCTTTACTTCATCGGCAACTTTTCGACACTTCATCGTCACACCTTACCTAAGACTCAAAAGGGTTATCAATCTGCTTCATAAACGGTTTGGCAAGAGCTTATTTTCTTTTATCAAAAAGTATGTACTTACTATGTTTCTTTTTTATGTTGGCCCCTTTTCAACCATTACCGAGTCCACCCCTGCCTAAACGAGGGTGTTAAAATAATAGCGGAGGGTCCCCAAGGGAGTCGCAAGAGGGTAGTTTTGTAGAAGCTTCCTGCGCGTCGCGCTTGACGTCCGTGCTTTTGTATTCTTACAAAATGTTTAGTAATAATAATAAATTAAGCGCCACGTTCACTTACATAGATCCTGACCCCTAACTGGGATTCCCTGTATTTAGGGAATCAGGAACTACGAGGACCTACAAACACCTACACTCAGAACAGATACTTGTGGTTTACACAAATCTTTGCCCTATCCGGGAATTAAACCCACAAAGCAGTCGGCTCATCGCTTACTACGCCCTGGAGGCAGTTTATAAGTAGTCTGTAATGAAAGAAAATCTACACGGAATAATTGAGAAATAAAAAAGAGAACTATCTAAAACTAAAACTTAAAAATCTAACAAAAGAGGGTGTCCATGAGGCATGGTGCCAAGAACACTGGCCGCATTTCCACGTTGAATAGCAATACCTATTCTCTGTGCGAGAAATGAGCCAGCCCTCTTGTCGCAATTGAGAAATTGAAATAGAGAAATTAAAACTATTTGTAATGTAAATTTATGCGCACTATTGCCATAAAAACGTACCTCTACTACCAGTAATAGGAATAACCTCAAAATACTGATAGAAGTATTAAAATACCGAACAGTGTGAAATAACTACACTGCTGATGGAATGGACCCCCATAAACCCAATGGCATTCGTTAATGTAAATTCCTTTTATATTTATGGTTTCATTACAGTTTCTAGAGCTGCATGGTAAAATAAACTTATTTATGGACTTTTCATAAGAACTGGACATGTCTACTGCGTTTGATGCATTGATACGTATCATAGCTAAGATGTTAATCGCATTACCACTGTTATTTTCACTGAATAACATTTCGATTATTTAATTAGTCCTATCAACTGAAAGCTGTGCGCTTTTATGAGCTTTACATAAACATTTGCGCAGTTTTAATATTTGGCGTACCGCAAGGCTCCGTATTCAGACCGATTCTGTTTAATTTAATTAGCTCCGACCAGAAACGACTCGTTTATTATGACTTATCAGAAATATAAGTACATAATTAAGTATTTAATTTTAGTCTCTATAAAACTTAATGCTCTTTTTAACGACATCCTGTTCCTAGCAAATGTTTTGATAACTTTCTTGCACAATGTCTTTGTAATTTTATAGGTGGTAATGAATAATTAACTTACAAGCAAATTTCAATAAAGTGCCATAAAGTGTTAACGATGTGAATTAAGATATAGATTTAACAACTCAATCAATATTCATTAAATCCTACAGTTATGTGGAAACGTGGAAAGCTAGAAAGTTTAGAGAACATCGCATTTTGATACCTTTATAATGTCATTATTGTTTGGTTGTTACGTGTTAGTTTCTACTGAAATATCACTTGCCATTGTTATATTATCTTGGAGTTACCCGCGAGGACCTCTAAATGGCACTCTGTTTCTATAAAATTGTCTATTAGCATAAGTTCTGCTGTTGGTATTTCAAATAAAACAAAATCGGAATCTAGGTATTTTGGAAGTGTTTAAAATTTTTCGTGTCGATGTTTCAACTATTGTCATTGTGCCTTTTGAAGCTCTGGATCGTAGTATTCGTGATGTCAATTTGAGCCAGTTATAGACTGGCCTAGTGTTCTCCGGACGTTTTTAGGATTAGAATCAACGCCTGCTTTCTTCCTGCTTTGCAACCCAGTTACAAAAATAGATGATCCATCATATCATAAGTATTTAAAATAACATGGTCACTAATATTAAGATGAGGTACTCAAAACAAACAATAAATGGTAAATATCCCGTTCCTAAAGATAATACTAATGATCCTTCCATAATGTAAAACTCGAACATAAAGGCAGATTATCAGTATGATTGCACCTCAATAGGTACCCACCAGTCTAGCCAGACGTTATAAAAACAGCAAGACCTAACGAGTGTTACCTTCAAGCGGTCACGTAGCTACTTGCAGTCGCGGTCGTAAACTTCAACAATGGCGTTTTGTTCGCTAAGGTCACTGAGTCCCAGGATGTGTGAGGGACGAAGGATTTCTGTAACTTGGTCCGGAACACGTATCGTAACTATTACTAGGAGATTTTCAACGTTTTTTGACGGTTTAAAGTTACATTAGGTTCGATCGATCGATGTTACTTTGTAACGAGACGAGAAATGCGTTTAGCTGATGGTAAGCACCACGCCTTCTCATAATAGCTACATGGTCACCAAGAAATTTGCATTCAGAAACTTCCGCGTCACTGCACTGTGCTCGTCACCCTGAGACATTGGCTCTAAAGTCTCATACACTTACCCAGTAATTTCGCTAAAAACTTAGCCCTTTAAAAATGTCTGCTTGGCGACATCTTGCCTCATGCAAACTAACAATGAAACATTAAGACAATCACATTTGCTTACGATGCTATCTTCTTCAAATTCCAGATCTCTCTGCGAAGCCTTGAACAGCTGCCGCCTGGACGCCACCTGCATTGCCCGCTGCTTTGTTGACAACACGTCTGGTTTCTCCGTCTACACTTCCTACTGTACCGGGTATCCTAGGACCATGGAGGTTCTCGCAGCCCTAGCGTCGAACCCGCAGAGTGCTAGAGAGTTCAGGGAACGGCAAATTGACCTTGGCCATCTTCTTCCACTAGCTTCTTACTTACTGAAGCCGGTTCAAAGGATATTGAAGTATCATTTGCTTTTACAGGTGAGTCGCTTCTTTCTAAAATCGTCTCAAGTTCTTCAAGCATCTATAATTTGAGGTTCTTGATGGTCATCTACCAATCTCTGGCCGTTTTTACATCATAATATTGGCAACCCATTTCTTAGTAGCGTTACCTTCAAAGCCTATACAGCAGTATCTCCAAGCCTCTTTAGCCTATTTTCTCTTTATATTGAGTTGAAAATTTATTTCAGAATATTGAAGTAGGTCTGTTATGTATATTTTCCAGAACGTGGTGAAGCAGTGCGCCTCGACGGAGACGGAGTATGCCTTGCTGAAGATGACCGGCATCGCACAGCACATCGACGACATGAAGCGACGCCATGAGCACGCCGTGCGAGTGCAGGTCGGTACTGCTGATTAGCAACCAAAGAGTCCGAGAGGTTTTAGCCGACCGTTTCGATTGTTCAACCATGTCCATGATTCTCTATGATTTTCTCTCACATTCGAATTTAAGATTTGGAGTACGACCGGCTTGTCTTCTCACCTATTTGCTTAACACTTTCACTGCTGAGCCGAATTTCTTGTCGAGCCACGGGTGCGGCTCTGCACACTCCATAGTATTTTCCCATACAAAAAACACAACAGTTGTGTTTTCAGCACTGAACGTCTTAAAAAACAAGCATTTTTTATGAGTCAAATTAAACAACCATTGCGCCCATAGAGTGACTTTGTATTCTGGAGAATTGCAAGCTGAGGAGTCATTTGATAGCGAAGGGAGTACTCAGCCAAAAGCACAAAGCTGTATATTTCTATCGATACTTCAATATTTCAGGAGATCCAGTCGCTCCTATACGGATGGAATGGCCCGGATTTGACCACCTACGGAGAGCTATGCGCCGAAGGGACATTTCGGTAAGAAAATAAATAGATTTTATATACCGTCAATACAAGAAACTTTGTTGAAAAAGTGTTGAATGCTCCTTTCAAGGCAAAATAACGCCAGCGTAGTTTTTATTTTTAATTTTTTTTACTGATTGATGAGACGAGTATGTCGTTCGCCTGATGGTAAGCGCTACGACTGCCCATAACAGCAACAGTGCCACCCAGAACCTTGCATTGCACAACCATGTGCGGCATTGCACTGCGCTCGTCACTCTGAGACATCGGCACTAAAGTCTCATATTATTATGCCCAGTAATTTCGCTGAAAGTTCGGAATCACATTTGGTTTGTGAGGCGTGCGGCGTGACGCGCATTATTAGGTTTCTTCTTCCTCAATAAGGGAATTTTCCATATATTTTTAAATTATATAGTCCATGTTCTTTTACAGAGTATTCGGCGCTAAGGCGATGCGACACGCCTTCCTCTTCGACAAGATGCTGCTCGTCACCAAGAACCGAGAGGACGGCATACTGGCCTATAAGTCGCATATTATGGTACGTTACAAGATTAACCAGATAACTAATACGCTGCAGCCCGTGGTGGCACACCGTTATCTATTTTAGAAGTGAAAACTTCTTTTTTTTTTAATTTGATTGCGTGACGAGACGAGCAAATCGTTCACCTGATGGTAAGCGCTACGCTTGCCCATAACAGTCACAGTGTCACCCAGAAACCTGCACTGCATAATCCTGCGCGGCACTGCACTGCGCTCGTCCCCCTTTTTTTTTTTTTTTTTTTTTTTGGCCCGGGGGAAATTACCTTATTGATACCACCGGCCTTGGGGGAGGCCGGCTGGTTATGTGGTGGTCCCCCGTCAGCGCGCATCCTAGTGATGCGCGCTGACTGGGTGTACCCACTAAAAACCCCGGGATGTTCTCTCTCCGCATGTTGGGGTGGCCGCGGGCTCGCGATTGCGCTTCCACGACCACCCCTGCGGACGTCCGGGCGACTGCCGCGGACGCGCCTCTAGGGGCACTCGGCCTCGCCTAGGATGGATGCGCTCTGGAGAACATCACAGAGCGCATCTCGCCTCGGGACTATGTGGTGGGGCGAAGGATCCCCCGATCCTCCGCCCCTAGTCCCCGTTATGGTGGCAGGTGGTGGGCATACGCCAGCCTCCTGCGACCTGGCCGGCGGCGGCGGATCGGGAGCGAGAGGACATCGTCCTCCCGCGCCCTTTCCGCCGTCTCCTTCTCGGGCACTACGCGCTCGGCGTATGCCACCACCGCCTCCCAAGCCTCTGGGCTGCCGACCATCTTGCGAATGATGGCCGGCAGCGAGAGGTCCCCGCCAATCACCGCCTGCAGGGCAGCTCTATGCTCTGCCCAGGCGGGGCACACGGCGCGGGTGAGCTGCGCCGTGTCTTCGGCTCCGCCACAGTGGTGGCACGCAGGTGTTGGCTCCCGACGCGCCACCCGGAACAGGTACCTGCCAAAACAACCATGTCCTGACAGGATCTGCGCCAGGTGGTACGTCAGCGTACCGTGCCTGCGCCCCAGCCACTGGGCGAGCTCGGGCCGGATGGCGGCCACCAACTCGTGGCCAGCCGTCGGGCTCTCAAGTCTCTCCGACCACCTCCGGAGGAGGTCATCGTTCGCCTGCTGTCTCCATCGGTTGACCACCTCCGGAGGGGGCCGGACTCCCGTCCGTTTCGCCTCGGCGTTGCGCAGGTAGACGATCGCCTGGGCCTCGGCATCGAGGTCCCAGGGTGGCGTGCCAGCCAGGACGCACGCCGCCTCAAACGAGACGGTGCAGTACGCCCGGGCCGCCCTGAGCGCTATGGCGCGCTGCGGACGTCGCAGCAACGCCTTGTTTTGAGCGCTCAGGGCGTCTGCCCATATCGGCGCTCCGTAGAGCGCCTTTGAGCGCACCACACCGCAGTAGAGGCGGCGGCACGCCACGCTCGGTCCCCCGAGGTTGGGGAGGAGCCTGCCGAGCACTCCGGCGAAGGCGACGACTTTCGGCGCAAGTCGTCGGAAGTGCTCGGTGAACTTCCACCGGCCGTTGAGCACGACGCCCAGGTACCGCATTGTCGGCTCGACGGCTATCGCGGCTCCTCCCACCACGATCGTCGACCCTGGAGGCGGCGCCCTCCGAGGACCATGAAAAAAGAGGGCCTCGGATTTGCCGAGAGCCACCTCCAGGCCGAGAGCCCGAATCCTCCGGACCACCTGCGCAACGCCGGCCGTGGCGAGCACCGATGCCTCTCTATGGGTGGCTCCGCGGGCGGTGACCAAGGTGTCGTCGGCGTAGCAGGTGACGCCGACACCTCGGAGGGTCGCACCGCGGAGCACCCAGTCATATCCGATGTTCCACAGGAGGGGCCCGAGGACCGACCCCTGTGGAACACCGCACGACATCTGTCGCCTCGTCCAGTTAACCTGCGCGGGAAAAACAATGCCCCTATCAACGAAGTAATCCGACACGATATTCCGGAGGTACCGTGGGATGCCGTGGAACCGCAACGCCTCCAGGATCGTCTCCCAGGGCAAGGTGTTAAAGGCGTTGGCAATGTCGAGTGACACTGCCAGCACCACCTCACCCTGGGCGACCGCCTCCTCGGCGAGGTCACGAACCCGGGCGATGGCGTCCAGGGTCGACCGGCCGTGGCGGAAGCCGAACTGAGCGCCGTGGAGGTCGGGCCCGACCCCCACCATGTGCCTGACGAGGCGCGCCGCGAGCACCCGCTCGAGGAGCTTGCTCATCTCGTCAAGCAACACGATGGGGCGGTAGGCCGACGGCGACTCAGCCGGACGTCCGCTCTTCCGGAGTAAAACGAGTTTCCCCGTCTTCCACGGCCGGGGGAAGCGACCCTGGGCCAGGCACCCGGAGAACAGTGCCCTCACCTGTTCCTCCATTTGTTCCACGGCAATCACCACGGCACGTCCGGGAATACCGTCCGGGCCGGGGGCCTTGTTTTTCCCGCGCAGGCGCAGAACTGCCACCTCCAGCTCTGCTTCGGTCACCGGCGGGACCTCCTCCTCTTCGTCCTCATGGGGGTCGGCGGGAGCCATGGACGGCGGCCACCACTCTCCCCTCTCCGGGAAGAGCGAGGACACGACGCGCTCGAGGAGTTGCGGCTCGAGACTCTGCGTGAGGGGGGGGGCCCATGGGCGGAGCTTCCCGCTCACCACCTTGTATGGGCGCCCCCACGGGTCGAGGTCGAGGGTCTCGAGCCACTCACCCCACGCCGTGTCCTTTGCTCTGGCGACCGCCGTCCGGAGCGTTGTACAGGCAGCCCTGTACTCTGCGTACAGCTCCCGCTCCCGCTCCCCATTCCGGACTCGTCTCCGCCGGGACCTTGTGTACTGGCGGCGCGCGGCGACGCAGGCCTTCCGCATCTCGCGGAGCTCCGCGCGCCACCAGTAGAGCTGGCGACGTGGCGGGACTGGCCCCGCCCTGGGCATGGACGCGTCGCACACGCGGGTCAGAGCACTGACTAACTGCTCTGCCGCGGCGTCCACGTCCTCTACCACATGGTCGGGACCAGAACCCGCCACCCAGGCCTCAACGATGGCCGCCTCCATCGCGACCTCGCCGTCCAACCGCCTCAGGGACCAGCGCGTCCCCTGGCCAGCAGGGGCTCGGGTCGCCACTCCTGGTGTGGACGTGGAGACGTCAAACCGAATGTATCGGTGATCCGACAGTGTCTCCACGTCCACCCTGACGCACCAGTTGTGGACACGGCGCGCGAGAGCAGGGCTGGCGAACGAGACGTCCACGATGGATCCGCCTCGCTCCCGCACGCACGTGTTTTCCGAGCCCCTGTTGAGGACGGCGAGGTCGAGGGCCACCGCCCACTCCTCAAGCGCCTCGCCGCGGGCGTCCGTCACCGGACATCCCCACGCCCTGGACTTGGCGTTCAGGTCTCCGGCGACGATTACGGGAACGGGGTGCGCCCTCGCCACCAGGGCCCCGACCTCCGCCAACATGACCTCAAAGTCGGCGAGGGTCCTGTTCGGCGAGAAATACACCCCGATCACCGCAATGCCGTTCCGGATGGCCGAGACGCAACCTCGGCCCCTGACCACCTTGTCCAGAGGTGGGGATTGGGCGACGATGGCCACCACGCCCTCCCTGTCCCCGACCCAGTTGTCGCGGGGGGGGACGTAGTAGGGTTCGGCGACTACCGCTACATCTATCAACCACTCTGCCATGCTCTGGAGGAGCAGATCCTGAGCTCGGGCAGAGTGGTTGATGTTCGCCTGAAGGAACGTGGTGGCCATCAATTGGTGGTGTCCATATGCTTCTCCGCCCGCGGCGTGGCCTGCTGGGCCGGCAGCGAGGGGGCCCTAGGGCCTTCATCTGCCGGCTTTCTTCCTTTTTTCCCCTTTTTAGGGGGCGTGGCGGAGCACGACTTGGTCCCGATGGGGTGGTCGGCCGGCTTCTTTGCCACCTCGCACGCCGGGCAATGCGGCTGCGCGGCACACAGGGCAGCAGTGTGGCCCTCTTTCCCGCAGCGGAAACACAGTCCGCTGCGGTCAATGCCCACCGCACAGTTGGCCCCCAGGTGGCCGGGCTCCAGGCACCGGAAGCACTTTTGTGGTCTGGGCTCCAGAATAACGGCCCGGACCGAGGCCCAGCCCACCTGGAGCCTTTTCTGTGCGGCCTTCTTCGCGGCGGCCACCGGGCACCGGAGCCACAATGTCCCTTGGCGTGCGCTCGTCCCCCTGAGATATCGGCTGTAAAGTCTTCATGAAAGAAATCAACTTAATTTTTTTTTTTGTGTGACTTGAGTTTTTGACTTGTTTAAAGGTTTATTTTTGCCTACTTGTAATAAATTATTTGAATTTGAATTTAATACCCTGAATTTCAAATGAGATAAAGCGACATAAATATCCTTATACCATTAAAAATAGATAGGTACACAACTGACCCCAAAATGAACGTGACTTCAGGATTTTCCTTCTAACTTATTGTCTTCTATATTTCAGTGCAACAACATGATGCTGGTAGAGTCCATAGCTGGAGCCCCACTCTCCTTCCACGTGATCCCGTGGGACGCGCCTCGCTCGCAGCTCACACTGCAGGCGCGCTCGCCGAGGCACAAGCGGGAGTGGACGCTGCTGTTGAAAAGAGTGAGTAACGTGGTGCTAGTAGAGTACGATTAGTAGTACAATAACTCAAGCTCTATAAGTCACAGTACAATAACTATATTATTCATCAAAATCTCATTTTTTCCGTTAATAATATATGAAAATAATATTTATTTGTCTTAATTCTCAGGTAATTTTGGAAAACTACAACGCTGTCATTCCGTCACACGCACGGCAATTAGTGATGGAACTTGGACAAAACAAGACTGACGGTAAGGATCCAAGTAACACCTTCTTTAGAATTCAATATAATTATACTTTCTCCAATACCTAGGCACTACTAAAAGTATCACTTCAAAGTGGTAAAATCTTCAGACCACCGAAACTCTTGGCAGTGCATGTCATTAAGATAAAATGCTATTCGTGTAGTTTTACAATATTGTCTTTACACTCATGCTACGTAGAAAAATGCTCATCAATAAAAAAAAATATCTTAATTTGTGTTATTTCAGATGACATGCTAGCAGAGAAATCACACAACCTGATAACCCAAGCATCGATGAGGAAGCAGCTCTCCGCACCCGAATACCTAGAGAAACGCAAACTGGACCGAGAGAGAAGAAAGTCTTTCGAGAACGGAATCAGAGGACGCATGAAGAAAAATAGAAAGTACACCCTTACCACCTCCAGATCAGAAGGGAATCAGGACTGTGACTGCAATCAGGTGTCCGCTGAAAAAGGAACCGACTACACTTGCGAGAGCTGCTACATAGACCTCTGCTCAGATTGCGAATCGGAACTGAACAAAGATAAGGCTGTAGACGAAAAGTGTCCATGTAGTCATGAAGATAAAGAACAAATTGGAGACAAATGTGCAGAATGTGACAGAGCTCTGCAATTTATAGATGCAGGTAGCGCGGAACACTTAGAAAGAAAACAAGTATCCTGTAAATGCTCAGAATTTCAATCATCTCAAGAAAGCTTTAACAAAGAATTCGGAGGAGCTCTAAACAAGACTAGAGGATATCATTCCACTGATAATATCGTGAACTATGCAGATAATACGAAAACTACAGAAGACTTAAGTGATACAAACAATTCTCTGACAAGTGTAAGGAATATTCCGAAGACGTGCCTAAAATGCGCCAAGATCAAAGAAAACATAGTAATAACTGACACAATACAATCACGGCGATCTAGATGTAACGATAATGACAGAAACAAAACGGAATCTTTAAGATCAAAATCTAAAGACGATCCACACAGATCCAAATTATCCAAAATCGGAACTTGGAGAAGAAAATCAGAACCAGGATTACAACAAAACATTATAGGGATAGTGACAAAGAAATCCCAAGACAGTGACAGTGAAAGATATGAATCCAAAGGTTGCGAAAAGATAGAGTTCGAATGTCGAAATTGTGGCACGAATAAAATAACTAGAAAGGTGAGAACGAATGATGGAACAATAATATCTGATCCGGAGCTAGACAGTCAAAAGCGCGGAGTTAACGCATTGAAACCGAATTTAGAAATTAGAATGTACAACACGAAAAATATACCAAAGAAAATATCCAAGATAAAGAAGAACAGAGCTAAAGGACTACGTCTCGGATCTGATACGACCGCTAAATTTTACGCAGACTTTTCTACTGATGTATCTATTGAAAATATTCTTCACATATCAGAATCCAATGACAGCCTTAATGTAGACAAGCCTAAAGAAAAACAGATTATCGTACCTGAAACAATTAGCAAAGACGAAGACATAGACGAAGAAACGTACAAAAAATTGATCGAGAAAACAGATTCCTTTAAAAAAAATGAATTAGAAAAAGTTAAGTACTTAAATAAACAAAAAGTTATAAATGAAGGCTCTGAAGCAGAAGAAAAGTGTTGTGAAGTAGAAGATAATCAGGACGCAGTAGTTGAGACCAGAGAATACACAGAACAGCCCCTGGAACAAATAATATCGCAATTGTTAATGCAAAACAGAGAATTTCAGAAGTTAGTGAAAAAGCAGCAACTGAGAAACAGTGCTCAAAGGCGACACCAGAGACTCATGAAGTCACATTCTAATCCAGAACATGTAATTGCGGCAAAAAATCTTGATCCCAAATTAAAACCTAAATACGTACGTCAAAGTTCTGAAAACGCTGGCTCAAAAACTGAAGACCATGAAACCTGCACTCAAAGCCAAGATGACGTATCTGTTTCTACTATAGAAGAAGACCATATTTATGAAACTTTACGAGTTGAAAAAAGAGTTGAAGAAAGTTTGCATAGCTTGGATAGCAAAAGCAAAGCGATACAGCACTCCCATATTGCTAGACCAAAGCGATTACCATCCCCACCAAACCCTCCCCAAATAATAACTGAAGCCCCCAAAGGTCATGGACCTGAATCCGATTACGTCTACTTATCATTTGATCAACTAAATAAAATACAAGACACCGAAGGAATTTACGATGTGCCAGTGAAATCTCCACAAAAAGTGGAGTCACAAGTGGATACAGATTATTATGTACCTATGGAAAATCAAGGTCCAGTAGCCGAACCTAACATTTACGATAGCCTTGTAGAAATTTGTCGACGGAAGAAAGACGTACCCGATACACTACTACCGTCTTCTGATTACTTACCTATGGGCCCTGATCAACAGAGCCCTAATACTCCTGAAATATGGTTGAGCCGCCAAAAAGAACATTTTAATGTTTCTCGGGATAGAAAATCTGGTTCACTACCACGAAGCTTTCAAGTAGTTACTAGTAGTACTGAAGACAATAGTCTCACTACATTCAAATGTACACCTAATAGCAATAACAAAACGTACTTAAATAGAGATGGCAAAGTTAAAAACACAGATAGACCATACACAATAGCATCGGATCAAAGTGAAATAAGCTATGATGACGTAGAAAACTACATGAGTGAAGGCGACATACTTAAATTCAACAAAAGTTCAAAGTCAGAGACTGATTATGGTCAAAATATAAGTCAATCTACATTAGAACTTGAAGAAGAAATTGATAGATGTTATAAAAATAATTTCGAAAGTTCTAATAATTTAGATAAGAACAAAAACGAGACTTTACTGACGGTGTCTCAGCCGAATTTAAACACATCTATGACATCGTCTTGTGAAATCTTACCATCGGAACGCAGTGATGATAAACCCACCGATATAGAAGTAATACACCCAGAGCACAAGATTTACAAGCCAACCAGTAACATGCTGTCGCTCAAGAACGTTCTCAGTCGGTTTAAAAATCGTACGCCAAACAAAACCGAAGAAGCTGAAATAAATTCAAACGATCAAAGTAGTCCTGATAGCGCTAAATCTGATTTAAAAAGCCCAACAACTGAGAAGAGATCTGCTTTGAATCCAAGAAGCTATTCAAAGAACTTATTGCAACGATTTAGGAACATTATTGGTGATGAACATCCGGATACTAATGAAAGTAGATCACAGTCTCCAGTAAAGACACAACGCTCTGTTGAAGACACTCAAAATGTATTGCTAAAAAATGAAATCAAAGTGGTGATAACTTCAACTGATGCAAGCCCTACAGCTTCTACTATCGTTTATGCAGTAAACAACGAATTACTCAGTAAAAGTGTTTGTGAACCAAGTTCTTTGTCGGAAAGTCAAAACGAAAAGAATAATCTCGAAACATTGTCTATCAGCTGCGATAATATTACACAGAAGCAAGAAGGCAAACGGCCGAAGTACGAACAAAGTATTAGCATGGTTACAAATATATCTAGTTCCATCGGCTCGCCTTCGAGATCAAATAATAATTTGAACCAACTGCCTATTTACATGCAAGGTAGCAAGCATCTTGGAGCAAGGATTGCTCAATCTGATTATGTTGATCCTACTACATTGATTAGCGAAAAATCTGCGCTAAAGAATGTTAATATTTTTATTAACAAAAATGCTGTAAGACCTGACAGTTTGTTCTCCAATTCTTCATATGTGACGTCATCCAGTGAGGGTACTTATCTTGAATGCCAGAAAGCGAACAGTAACCAAACTGAGACTAAACCGCAGACATCAGAATGTTCGACAGTAGTTAATACCGATGAGAGCTTTTACGAGAGATCTTTCGAAAAGATTGAACAAATGACGGATGAAGACGTTTTTAGAGACTCGGCAGTTTATTCGGACCAAGAAGATGGTGATGATGCCAAGACAGACACCAACAGTAAAGTTGTCAACAAGGGTATAACAAAATTTGAAAGCTTGAGACATAGATCTTCATTCAAAACCCAAGTAACGTTAACAACAACAGTTAGTGCAAAAAGTAACACACAAACTAGAACAACTGTCATGATAAATAAAACAAATATAGCAAAAGCGAATACAGTAAATGAAAAGAAAACTGAAACTATCGAGAGAGTTAAAACTAAAATTGCTCCTCCGGTACCGGTCAAGCCTAAAATAAGCCACATACCGGCAACCACTTCTTTCCAAACTAAACAGGTGACCACTAGAAGTAATTCCCCAAGTAAGGCCGTAGAGAAATCATCATCCAGCGACTCAGTGAATACAAGAACTATCAAAAGAAACACGAACTTGAAACCAACTGTCTTAAAATCTGAATCTACACCTACTCAAAAACAAACAGAAGACCGTGATACTAAAAAAGAACCTAAAACAACAAAGATTTCAGAAAAAGATGACAAAGAACACACTGAAACTACCACAAACAAATTTAATTCCAAATCACAAAGCAATATTCAAATTAAAAGACTGAGCTTCGAAAGAGCAAGCCTCGATTCCGCAACGAGAAAAATAAAAGTGAATGACGTTAAAAGAACATCAACCGAACCAACGAAAATTACAACAAAATCAGTGTTTGAAAGGCGAATGGAGATAGAATCGATGTCGAAGAGTCAAATAGGCAAACCGGGTCATACGAAGAAGCCTTCGCAGTTAGAAAAACCGAAATCAATAACAACGAAAGTGGCGTCCTTTGAACGGAGCGTGAGCGACACTGGCAGAAGCGAAATCGAAAGAAGCGAAACAAGCAAACGAGAAGTGAGAAGCACGACCATAACTCCTAGCAGCAGCACAGAGCGAGCGAACATTCCTTCCAATAGAAGCAGTATTAATCAAGAAAGCGACGATACTAGAAGCAGTTGGGTAAAACAAGTCGTCAATAAATTCCAATGAGCTTGAACAGTGATACTATTGCATTTAAATATAACTTTTTTGACAAAAAATAATACGTAGCTTAAACTTTGAATGTAGGAGCAGTGCAAACGATTGTTTTACGTGAATTGCTTCTTGAGGTTTAAGATGAAGTGCAAGATAAGTATGAATTGTATTTTTGGAAATCGACATAACTTGCAATAGTATTCAGTATCGATAGCTGAAAACCACCCTTCCATAGTGCGTAAGTAGGCGCAATAGGACCCACACCAATCAGCTTTATCGAGGCAAATAATTGTACTTCGATTCTTTTGGATATCGATTACCTACCAACTTGATTGTGGAATATCAAAAAAGCTAATCGATTCTTTGCTAATTATCAAGTACTAACTTGATTTTGAATTTCAAAAAGTTATACTAAATATATTATAATTTTAACGTGATTTTAATTATTAAGTTTCCCATTCTAAGCAATTTCTCTGACACATAATGGAATCCGTCTGTTTTACCCGACTGCGCTGGAAAGAGAGTTATGTTTTTGTACTGCAAGTTTAACACTTTGACTGCTGACCTTAATTTCTTATCTAGGCATGGTTACGGATCTGCACACACCTTTGCGTTTTCCCGTACCGCTAACACAACAGTTGTATTTTCCGGTACTCGCGGCGAGTTAGAAAAAACACAACAGTTGTGTTGTTTTCAGCAGTGAACGTGTTAAAATCCATAATTTTGTACTAACCTAGATTATTATGCGATTTAATTCTAAGTATTTTAGTACCTAATAAGGTTAATCAATTTGTAAATAACTTCTAGTGAACTTATCAAAACTTTGAACGGGTTTTGATACCTTGTGCCATAGTTTACTATATATTTTGGCATATAATCCAGCACAAAATATAGTATTTTTCTCATGTATATTGCGTATAGCTTATTTTTCTATTTCAAAAGTGCCATTGCAAAAATCGTATTCGAAAATACTTTTTTATTGAAATTTTTCGTGCAATTTATTAAAATCGATCTACTTAATTATTTATTTTCTATTAGAATTAAGTTTTTGTTGTTTAACTACTAACACCAAAAAGTAGATTGTTTTAGTATTATTTTTGAATTTTTTACTAATAAAATGATGTATTATTTTGAACTTTTGTTTAATTATACAAAACCCTAAACCTTTTGTTTATTTTACTTTATATCTTTGACTTAAAGCGTTCATAATGTCTGAGAGCTTCCGAGTTAACACTTTCACTGCTCAGCCGATTTAATTGTCTAGCCTCGGGTGCGGCTCTGCACACTCCATAGTGTTTTTGCCATACAACAAACGCAGCAGTTGTGTTTTCCCGCACTCGCGGCAAGTTATGAAAAACACGACTATTGTGTTCTCAGCACTGAATGCGTTAAGCCACGTTAGAGGCATTTGACAAAGCCAAATGGAAAAGTTATGTATTTGGCAGGGGCCCTATTTTTTAATTTCACCGGGTGGTACTCAGTGATATTCAAAAATAAACCGAAATCTTTTTTTATTTGATTGTGTGGCGAGACAAGCACGCCTGCCCATACCGGTTACAGCGCCACCCAGAACTTTGCATTACATAATCTTGCGCGGCACTGCACTGCGCTCGTCACCCTGAAACATCGGCTCTAAATTCTCATATGCCCAGTAATCTCGCTAGAAATAGTGTCCGGTGGTACAGTGCAGTACGTCTGGTTGCAAACAACACCGAAAGTAACGTATCGTCATCATCATCATCAACCCACATCGGCACACTGCTGAGCACGGGTCTCCCTTCATCTTATTGTGGAGGATTAAGTCAGTCATAATCCACCACGGGGGTCCGGCCCGGATTTGTGGATAACATACCTCCGAAATAATTCTCGGGTAGGTATGTGGGTTTCCTCACGATGTTTTCCTTCAACGAAAAGCGAGTGATAATTACGTACATATGTTTTACAAGAACACATTGGTACGTGCCCGCACTGGGGTTTGAAGTCACGAGCCTCTCCTTGAAAGTAACTTATAGAGGCTCCCAAAGAAACGGATAAACCGCGACAATATCGATTCAACGCCGCCACAAACCAAACTTAGGACATTAAATTCACCGCTATACCGAAAAACAAAATTTCCAAGTTTTCACAACAAACAGATAAGTACCCGAGTTCGGAATTTCTTGAATAAAAAGAATATTATGAAAGGTAAGAATACCCCGATGGTAGCGCGGGAGGTCACGCGAGGCACCGCCTGTCACGGACGCTATAGGTTTTCGAAGCTGGTAGGCAGTATATGGATACTGAATACTGAGATATGAGTAATGCTTTGCGTGTTCATTGATTGTATGCTTACTGGCTTTTTTTGGCAGCGCTTTGCTAGGGTTGCCATCTCTAAAACTTGGCAACCAGGACAAGACGCGTGAAAACGACGGATTTAGGAGCCCTGAATCCGGATATGTCAATAGGTGACGGGAGGGGTGGGGGGACGGTGAATTTAGCGAGTCGGCTCGTCGGTTGATCGCGGCGTTCGGGCACAGAGCGTGTCTTGAGCGGCCCAAGACTTTAAATTTTTTAACCCGGACTGCAAATGAAGCCATTCCCGGACGCTCCCCGGATGTCCTCTAAACTAGGACAAATCCGGGGAAACCAGAACGGATGGCAACCCCTAAGGTGAACTCCACATGTAATGGCGCAGCATGGAAACATGCAACTCATTGTCACTGTACGAGGTCCCAAAAAGCCCCGCAAATTAAACACAGATCGAGGTGCAAAGTATGAGTTTTATATTCAAAAATCTTAAATAAGGTTACTGATTTCCGCGGAACGAAACGCTTGCGCGATTCAGAAATTTGTCGCTCAAGTCAACCTGCCATCTGTTATTAAACTTAGGAACTAAATCCTCAAAAGAGGTTTCATAATAATATAAAGAGGTTTATATAGGCGTTGGCACTTAAACAGTCACATACGTTATGCATTATTTTATTTGATATCCATGCCAAAAACCGAATGTCCGATAAAAACTTTAATAAACTCCGAAATAAAGAAATTACGTTTCACGATAGGGTTGACGAACAAATGAATCCTGAGTAATCCTCAAACTAGGATACCCTGTATCAAGGAGATCAGGAACTACGAGGATCATGCTCATACAAACACCCAGACTCAGGCCAAATAGGTAACTGTGGTTCACACAAATCTTCGCTCTGTGCGGGAATCAAACCTGCTACAGTGCCACCCAGAACCCCATCATTGCAGAATCCTGCGACATCCCTGAGAAATCGGCTCTAAAGTCTCACATGAACAGTAATTTCGCTGGAACAATGCCCTTCAAACCGGAACACAGTAATGTTTGCACACTACTGCTTGGCGGGTGAATATCTGGCAAAGGTGTAGTACTTCCCCAGGCAGTTCTTTTTAAGGCATGGGCTTGTGTATAACACATCTTGGTGTCAGTACCTGTTAATTTATTTATCTATCTACCAACTGCTTATTGAAGTAAAACTTATTTACGCACGTTTGACTTGGGGAATAAGCTGGTGAATGCGTTACGAAAAATGTGATCGGGCGAGGCGAACAGAAGATGAGAGGGAGATATAATTTAGTGAAGATAGAAAGAGAGAGAGTCACGCGTCGTATATTTTTTTAAATATATTTTTTGGATTTTTTTTGTCATTTTTTTTTAATAATTTTAGTTGAAGTTTTACTTCTACTATGTGTCCCGGCACACATTCCAATAAATTGCTTTCAGAATAGCCTCGATTACTAAACACCGAAGCCTGCCTACCCATCAGCATCTAATTAAAGCGACGGCTCACGGCAGTAAACTATGATTTATGCCCGGCTCCGCTCGCGTGTCAGTAATCCGCGTCCCTCCGGCCGGTACCCGGAGTGGTGTCTTGTGAACACGCGAGACACTGCCTGTCGCGTGGGCAGAGAGACGGTCGACGCATTTTCTTTTCAATATAACCTTCTTTAGAAAATGAACACTGGCTAGATATATAAATCAAAAGAAACGAAAATAAAATCACAATAATCTTTTAATTTCAAATATATCCTTCTTTAGAAAATAAACACTGGCTGGATGCACAAAATGAACAAAGCAAAAAATAAAAAAAAACGGTCAAGTACGAGTCGGACGCGCGCTTGAAGGGTTCCGTACCATTCCGTTGCCATCGCTCGCGTAGGAAATCTAGATGGTCTCAACTCTCAAATTAGTTCGAGCGCGTGCGAGCAAGCAATATTACGTAGTCTACCATCTACTGAGTGAGAAAAATATAAGGTTGCTATACCCGTCCAGTCGGAAACCAAATCGATAGATCGAATCACCTAGTCTGACCAGCTGGGTCTATTAGTCTTGTCCCTGTAATAAAAAAAGGGTTTGTTTGTTATTCTTCAATACCTTGGTTTTACGTATGATATTATAATAAATCATTTAGATCAAGCTCCTCGACTAGGATGTCCTGAAGAAAAGGAATCCATTAGAGCGGCGCCGATACACGATTCAGCGACGCACGAGCGAGCGGGACGTAATACAGGAAACAGCAAAAAGGTTCATTCCGAATTCATTTCACCTGACGTCTATTGGCTGAATCGGTGCGTCGCGATGCGTTCCACGATCAAAATTTCATTCTATTTTTGAATTGTGCAAAATTCTCGCGTGTCTTCTTCTATTAATAAAAGATAAACGGCCAGTGATCGAAGAGGTTGCAATAAAATTTGGCATAGATTTTAGCGGGAACGCAGCCGATCAGTGGTTGATAAATAGTGATGGGATCGACGAGTTATTTGGCGAAGCCGAAGTCAGCCGGATACAGAGCCAAGAGCGGGTCTAGCGTGGGCTCCGATAAGGAGATGAATGGCAAGCTTAAGAGAAATAAGCTTAGGTGAGCTTCTCCTTTACTTTTAAAAGTTTCGTTGTATTTGAAAAGCTGAGAGCAGAAATAGCCGATTTTGCTACAAAAGGGAGGTCAAAAGGATTCATGCCCAGCCAAGACATTCAAGACAGTCTAGTTAATAAAAAACTTATAATATTTTAATATTTTTTTTAAAGCTGAAGCTAACTTGTAAATTTCTTCGTTTTTATTGCTTCATAAAAGCGCCGGTACCGTAGTAGAAATATACATTTCTACTATGCCGGGACAGTCCCTGAGAGCCAGTTCCATTCTAAGCTCAGCGTGCTTACTACCTTCCATTGTGGATAAACGCAAGCCTATAAGAAACGTAACTATATTTTCCAATAACTAAATAAATAAGTTTCTATTACTCTGTAACCTTTCAAGTACCTACAAGTGAAGGTAAATGGAAATTACAGTTCTAGACAAAGATAGAAATATATTTTCCGAGTTTCTTTTTCTTCTTTGGCGGCTATGGTGCGGTTTGCACATTGTGCCATTATCAACTTACTTGATATCGACTGGCTTCACTATTTTTAAGCTATTGACAGTCAAGAAAATAAAAATTCAGTTAGTTTTTTGTTCGGTGGTTTTTCTTTTTTTTCTGCTATGCTCGCGACTTCGTTCGCGCTAACAAATCTTAATATTTAATTAACCCCTGAATCCTACAAGGTATTGAAGCGTAACATATTATACAAAAATTTAAGCTAGTGCTGTTTCTAACAATAATAATTATAGTAATTAGTCACGCATTACGTCCACATACATAGATCTTGACGCCTGACTAGGGTTCCCTGTATTTAGGGAATCAGGAACTACGAGGACCATGGCCCCACTAGCACTCGGACTCAGAGCAAATATGTGTGGGTCACACAAATCTCTGCCCTGTGCGGGAATCGAACCCGCAACGTCACGCTTCGCAGTCGGCTCGTCACCTGCTTACACAACGGAGGCCATTAGGTTTCAACCATATTTTTTTTTTATCTATTGATCCGTTTTGGAGCCTATTTGAGACAAACTTGCAGACAGACAGACAGACAAGTATTTTAAAAACCATAATTTGTAGTAATTAATATTCTTAAATACGAAAGTTTTAGTAATTCTAGTCAATGGTGCCTGAAAATGTTTTGAAGGTGAAGCTAAGTTTTTTTATTTATTTTTTTATTTGAATTAGGGACTAGCCGAGCAAGCCGTAACTCGTAAGTTTATCGTTTTCAGAATGTATAACGCTTTCAGTAAGTTCTAGTCATTTACTTTAATGCCTAGAGTCTCCATTTAGTCTTCGTGTTTAAAGCCACTGTTGGTGCAATACATATTTATAAACAATCATCATCATCATCAACCCATAACGTCCCACTGCTGGGCACAGGTCTCTCCTCACTTTCGTGAGGAGTTTTAGGCCATAATCCACCACGGGGGCCCAGTCCGGATTGGTGGATAACATACCAACCTCCGAAATAATTCTCGGGTAGGTATGTGGGTTTCCTCACGATGTTTTCCTTCACCGAAAAGCGAGTGATAATTACGTACATATGTTTTTAAAGAAACACATTGGTACGTGCCCGCACTGGGATTTGAACTCACGACCTTCTGATTGGAAGGCGGACGTTCTCCCACTAGGCTACCACAAACAACAACAATAATTTACAATTTATATCTGCACAGATACAAGAACAGTCAATTAAAAACAAAATGTATATTAATGTTCGAAATGGACATGCTGTTGGAACTTTTTAAAATTATATGGCCACAATTATTATTTTTTCTTGTCAGTTTTTTTACTGAGAATAAAAAAAAGAAAAAAAAAGTGGAAATGAAGACAGTGTTCCTGGCACAATGCCTCGTGGACACCCACTATTGATACATTTTTCAAGTAACTTTTCTCATCTTTCGTTTATTATTTTATCCATGTTTTAATAATAATGTTTCTTAATATTAAATTATTTTTCTAATTAATATGGAATAGTACACCTACTATCTGTTCATTTTATGGTAGGTAGGTATATCACCTTAGAAACCGTATATCTCGACTTGTGCTAGTTTTGTCCTTAGTAATAAAAATTTAGGAACTAAAAAAAACTGGAGTAATAAATTTTGGTTCTAATCCTAAAATAATTAAACATTAATCATATCTGAATAATATAAGGAAACGGAACTCAAATTTAAAAGCCTCCCCTAACCCGCTACACCAAGGATTAAAGAGTTTCCAACATAATTTATAGATCGACATTGCTGCTGACAATTACCTTACCATAATTAGTTGAACCAATGTTTTTCCAACTGTACCCGTAAACGTTTGTTGACGTCAACAACGGTTGCCATGACAACACTATTGTGTAATCGATATGACTCCTCTGTAGCAAAATACACCACTCGACTCAAAAGGCCGGCGCAATGCGCAACCCTAGTTCCAATTTCAAAATTTAACTATTAGTTTTATTTTCTTTATTCTTAATTCAATATGTGATCTTTTTTTGCTTTGAGTGAGGTGGCGTACGAGGTTGTATATACGGGTTTTTAAGTTCTAAATATGACTTATTTTTATTCGAAATATGCATACAGGAGGCCGACGAAGATGAACGAATACGGATTGAAACGAGTTCCAGACTACACAGAGTTGGCCTACAAGGAGGCTGTGTCTAAGCTGAGATACTTTTTGTCGGGAAACTACGCGCCAAGTGTAAGTAAACCTTTATTATACGAACCTACATACAAAATTATACAAAGTGTTTAATTATTAATTCATCATCATCATTCCATATCGTCCCACAGCTGAGCACGGGTCTCCCCTCACTTTCGTGAGGAGGGTTTTTTTTAATTTGATTAAGTTACGAGATGAGCAAGTCGTTCACTTGATGGTAAGCGTTACGCCTGCCCAAAACAGTGACATTGCCACCCAGAACTTTGCATTGCATAATTTTGCGCGGCACTGCACTGCGATCGTCACCCTGCGACATCGGCTGTAAAGTCTCCATAGACTAAGTCGGGTTAAGCCACAATCCACCACGGGGGCCTGGTCCGGATCGGTGGATAACATACCTACCTCCGAAATAATTATCGGGAATGTGTGTCGGGTTAATATTACCAAGCTATTATTAGCCAATAAAAACTTGCATTCTCGTCAGTTATGTATTCAAAATTAAAAAAATAGTAAATTCTAACTATTCGCAAACTATTAACTATTTGGGCTCGGTGATAGCAAAAGTTTAATCAAAAAGATAAGATAAAATAAATCCAGTGGGGTGTGACTGATCTATGAAAATTATTAACGCGATATAAAGCTTCCAATTTTAATTTCCCACTATACCTAGATTTTTTTTTAATTGATTTTAATCGACCGTCTCCTTGGAAGGCGGGCGTTCTCCCACTAAGCTATCACCGCCTTAACGTGCACGAGTGTGGCCAAATGATAAAAACATCTAGGCCTCAAATTTTTTGCCATCGCCTCCAATTTAGTGGGAGGCCTCTTCTACAATAGACCGCTTGGGGAAGTACCACCAGTACCTTTGCCAGATATTCTACCCCCAAGCAGTACTGTGCAAACATTACTGTGATCCGGTTTGAACTGTTTCCAGCATAATGCAAAGTTCTGGCACCGTAACTGTTATGGGCAGGCGTAGCGCTTACCGTCAGCTGAACGATTTGCTCGTCTCGTCACTCAGTCAAATAAAAAAAAAATCTACGCAGCCTGCTGGTGAATCCGCTGCTGATAATAGCTATGGTATAGGTTCGAAGCTGCGGCGGCGGCTCGGCGTCCCTGAAGAACCTCGACGAGTCCGATGGCGACCTCGACAAGAAGTACTCGCCGTACTCGCACACACTGGCCGAGTACAAACCGCGGCCGAGGCTCACGGCGAAATACACCACGCTGTATGCTGACAGCCTGAACAATTATACGCCTCAGCACGTCCCCGCTGGTGAGTCGTGCCACATCCATCAATCTATTATCCCCCTCCAATCCCCATTCACAGTTGTTTTAATAGTTTGGTAATGATGGTATATCATAATATTGTCAATAGAATAATTTATTTTTATATTGTATATTATGGCTTTAAAAAAAAAAAAGAATGACTAAAATTTTAAAAATGACATCGCCGTAGAGTTTCTTGGTGCTATCTTCTCTAACGGGCGTATTTCCGAAGCGCTGGTAGAGTTAATGGAGTTTTCCTTTTCCTGTGCGAGACTCAGGCACGAGTCACCACTTGAAATGGAAATATCCTTTTTCTAACTCAAACCATAATTAGATAATAATCATTAGTTTCGTAGATCATAAAATTTGACTTATTTTTTTTGTATTTCTATACTTATGTATAAAATTTTTTTTTTTTTTGACGTGTAAAAGTGCAATATTTTGCCTATTTACAATAAATGATTTGAGTTTGAGTTTGGAAGGCGATAAGACCACCCATTGTAAATTGTCCAACTTATTTTGTAGGTTTGGGGAAATAAAAAAATATTATAAAACATTGAATGTCTTAATTGCGGTGGCTTAGCGTGCCCTGTATCAAAATTAGTGTGGGTCCAAATGAAGGGTAAAGATATCTCATAAAAGAAACAAAAATCCTTAACCCGGGAAAAAAAGACATTGCTTTTTTGACTTTTGTCATTTCTGAATTGAAAACTCTATAGGCATGTGTGGCAGTTTTTTTTTATATGTTTTTTCCCGGGAAGCACGAGATTAAATGACATTATGGATAACATGTTACTAATTTTTACTTGTTTACGCCTTGTTTACCTATTGTACTTTTTCTGTACTGTGTTTATTTTTGTTTCTGGTGTACAATAAAGAGTTTTTCTATTCTATTCTATTCTACGCCAGTTAGGGGCCCCTGTAGCCCGGGGGCCCCATATCATTGATGCGGCTGATACGGCGGTAGCTACGCCCCTGCGGTTGATTGAATTGAAACTGTCTAGATTTCTTTTTTTACATACCTAGCCATTTAATAACCCACACAATGCATCTCCGCCATAGTGGTTTGTTTAGAAAGCTTTTATCTACATACTTAATAATATGTAATTATGATACGGTGATCAAATTATGATAACAAATGTTTCTGTTCTATTCTATTTTCCGTATCCGTAGCAACCGTACCTCCGCCCAGCACCAGCCCGCCGGCTGACGTCACTGGCGGCACCAATCCTGACGTCATCAACTTCATACAGAAGCAGGAAGAGTACATCGAGCAGCTCGAGCGAGAGAGCCAGTACTGCAGGGTAAGTTAGAAAAGGACAGAAGCACGAGGACCTTGTAGCTGAGCTGGTAAAGTTGTAGCTAACTAGTATTCCCTGTGTCTGGGGAATCAGGAACTACAAGGACCATGGTCCTACAAAAACCTTACTCAGAGCAAATAAAACGCGTCACAAAAACAAAAATATCTTAAGAAACTTGAAGATGAAGTTTCCAGCGAAATTACTGGGACTTTAGAACCAACGGCTCAGAGTGACGAGCGCAGTGCAGTGCCGCCGAAGATTATGCAATGCGAAGTTCTAGGTGGCACTGTACTAACTGTTATGGACAGCCGTAGCGCACCATCAGGTGAATGACCTGCTCGTCACTCAGACAAATAAAAATAACATAATATACCTAGTATCTAAAATTAAATAAGTACATATATCAGAAACCACAAATATGCTTACACCTAAATCAATTTCCATAGGATGAACTAAACAACCTGCTGGGAAAGGTAAAAGAAGTGATCTCCGAGAATGAACACCTGCATGAGACGCAAAAGAACAAGCTGATAACGCGCATGTTCCACTCTTACAACGCTGGCTCGGAGACTGATGACCTGGATGACGTAGGGGACAGCACTGGACTTGACAGTGATAATAAGGTAGGCGGAAAAGGCGACACACCTGCTAGTGAGGTAGGAGTAGAAGAAACAACTTTACACAACCTAGCAGAACAAACTGATATAGACGATAGTGGTGAAAGCAATGAACTTGATAGTGATAGTAAGGTAAATAGAATATAAAAAGAAGCTGAAAAACCATCTATGCCAAGTCCGGTAAGAAGAAGTTAAGAGAAGAAGGAGTTATACCTTTTAATAAAGATTAAAATAAACATACAGATTCAATATTAAAAAATAAGCTGATATAGGCGAGTTTAGTGAAAACTCTAGACTTGATGGAATTAATAAGGTAAGAGATGAAAAACAAAGGATTGAATGTAAGCAAGTTTAGCCAGTGAATACTGAATAGTGCCGGTTTTCAGATATCTCCGTCAAAGGCGCGCAGAGGCAGCAAGACTCGGTCCACTCGGCTGGAGGGGCCCAATATTGTCTTCGAGTCGCGCATCGCAGAGTTGGAAGCTCAGCTCACACAGGCCAAGATTGACTTCAAGAAGGTTCAGGTGAGACCAACAATGATACTTAACTAAAAGAACTAAAGTCAATTGTCAACTGTGGTAAATTCTACCAACATGACATATTAACACATGAAGAAACACAAGTTCGAGAAATTAAAATCTAAATGTGAGCTGGGACACATTGTAGAAGCAAAATATCAACTAAAAAATATTACAAAAAAGAAATTTAAAAAAAGTTACGAATCTTAACTCTTTCTATCTTCACTAACTTATCTCCCTCTCAACTTCCGTTCGCCTCGCTCAATCACACTTTTCGTAACGCATTCACCAGCTTATTCCCCAAGTCGAGCGTGCGTAAAGAAGTTTTACTTCAAAAGATATATTAAAAAATATACGAAACGTAATTCTCCCTCTTTCTATCTTCACTATCTTATCTCCCTCTCAACTTCCGTTCGCCTCGCCCGATCACACTATTCACCAGCGAATTCCGAATTCAAGCGTGCGTAAAGGAGGTTTACTTAAAAAAAATATAAATACAACTACTTTTCCCGCCCAAACTTCTTGTGTGTTTGTTGACAGAAGATTTAGAAATAGAAGATTCTGTTTGTTTCAGGAAGAGAACAACGAAAATAAACGTAAGCTCGCGTCCGGGCTGGTCGACTCGACCTGCCTCGACGGCTTCAAGCGCCAGATCGACAACTTGCAGAGGTAATTTCAATTTAAAACCTACTGCAGTTGAATACAACAACCTTGCAACACCTCTCAATCTCTAGTTTCTAAACGTTCTCCCACTAGTGTATCACCGGTAGGAATTAAAATTAAGAAGTGCGTTTTCCCGGTCAACCTCAGGAACAAACTTCATGGTCCTCCAACTCTATAGATCTTTGAATTTCTCGTTGATACGCTCTAGTAATATCAAGAGATACCAGCGGGGCTATGCAGCACGGTGCGGATCAGCTTGAGTTCGTTTCATTTTAACGTTTGATTGCCACGGGACTCGTCATTTCAATATGAATGACGAGTCCCGTGGCAATTAAACGTAAAGATGAAACGAACTCGAGCTGATTTTCACTTTGTATCATTATTCACAATAATGATACAAAGTTATGCAACAAAAGATCGTGTATCGATACGAAGAAATCAGTATCGATAAACGGGGATACGATAACATCGATACAAATAGAATATCGGGTATCACTTTTCCGCATAACCCGTTGTTCGTCCTTCCCAAGGGACAAGTCGGCCCTAGAGTCGCAGATATCGAAGCTGAAGCTGAGCCTGGAGAGCCGCGACGACGGCTACAAGCGAAACGACGGCGTCGAGAGCCAGCTCCGAGACGAGAGGAACAATTTGGAAGCTGAGCTGCGGCGCTTGAAGGTATAAATATGGAAATAAGTACAAATTAAAACTTAAGAACGGAAGAACACTCCCGTTCAAGTCACAAACAAAGAAAGCTATATCAAAATCGGTCCATCCGTTTGGGAGCTACAGATAGTATACGCACACGTACAGTGTGAGTTTTGTAATACGATTATTATTCTGTCCGAAGTTTCACTCGCGATTTTTTTAGAATCGGATCAGTGTTTTCAGAGTTTTTTCTTTATTTTTATTTTTTATTTGAGTGAGCGTTGAGACGAGCCAGTCATTTACCTGCTGGTAAGCGCTTCGACAGCCCATAACAGTTAAAGTCCCGCCCAGAACTTTGCATTGCATAATCTTGCGCGGCACTGCACCGTACTCGTCATTCTGAGACAGCGGTTTTAAAGTCTCATATGCCCAGTAATTTCGCTAGAAACAGTGCCCTTCAAACCGGAACACAGTAATGTTTGCACACTATTGCTTGGCGGATGAATATCTGGCAATGGTGTCTGTGGCATCATAAAAACAGATGAAACGAATTTAATTTCGACAGAAGAACTTTGCATGAAAAACCCAGCATATAGTATTCAGGAGTAGAATAGAATAGAATAGAATAGAAAACTCTTTATTGTACACCAGAAACAAAAATAAACACAGTACAGAAGAATTTTATTACAATAGGTAAACAAGGGTAGTACAGTGGGCGGTCTTATCCCTGAAAGCGATTTCTCCCAGACAACCTTATATATTTATTATTAAATAGTTTCAAGGGATGAACTAAATACTAGTTATAATCATGTAATTCCCAGGATGACCTCGGTAAGGAGCGAACCAAGGTGCGTGAGCTAGCGGGCGAGGGCGCTCGGCGCGCCATACAAGAGCGCAGCGCGGCGGAACAGCGATACAACGCGCACTTCGATGAGCTGCAACACGACCTCGCCGCGCAGTACGACCACGTGGCCAAGCTGCAGGTGAGTGAGACAGAACTATGTGCTAACACAGTTGAAGGACAGAGACACACGATTCTCCTAGCTACAGCTATAAGGCCGAGCAATGGTACAACGCACACTTCGATTAACTGCAACACATCCTCGCCATGCAAGTCGACCATAGACAGTGAGACAGAATCATGGTAACGTTGAGGAAGGAGAGAGACAGACAAACTATACTTAATACTTTATGTGTGGCTAGAGCTATTTATTAGCAAGACGCACTTGGATTAGTATCTGTAGGTTCTTTATTAGTGCTTACTTTTCATGAAGTGTAAGACATCCTTCTTAAGCTAGATTCACATTTGTCTGACGTGTCGTGTCGTGATGCATCAGAAAGGCATCAGTTTCATACATTTAACAAAAGCCGTCACAACACACTGCATCGGAGAAATGTGAACGCTACCATATTAAATGTATGAAACCGATACCTTTCTGATGCATCACGACACGACACGTCAGACAAATGTGAATCTAGCTTTATGCGAAGTCTTGGAGCTACCAGTAGATAGATGAAGCACTCAAGGTGCAATCAGAATAACCTAAACCATAAAGTCCTTAGAAAGGTAGGAGTTAACGCTAAAACCAAATATTAATTCAAGATTAATCCAGCAGTAGGCAAAACCCGACATAATAATGATGATGGTGACATATTTGTTCCAGCTGGAGTTGGAACGCAACCGCCGCGACGACAACGACCTGAAACGGGAGTTGTCCATGAAGAACAACGCCATTGAGGAGCTGAAGATGGAGCTCAAGAACAAGATATGTAAGTGTAACATCAGATAGGGCTGTAGCCAAATCAGTGGTTGGGTCTACCCAAATTGGTTCGTCTATTAATGCTTGTTGATATATTCTGGTGTTCAGCAACGTTTAGGTTCATTTCTAAGCTACTTTCACAGAAACATTGTCCTTTGGTCAGTTCCCAGACGCTCTAAACCTACAAATACTGGTTTGACAACGCACACGTCATATTAACACGCTCGCTGCGGAGCCATTATTCATGGACTTTCAGGCATTGCGTATGAGGTCTATTCAATCTCATATATTATTAGCTGCACCGTTAGGCTAAGCTTCGTGAGAGAATAAATTTTATATGTTTGTCTCTCATTGAAAAGTTATCGTAGCTATCCCTCGCACAGAGTGAAAGAAAGCGATTTTGACTGCCGCACCTGCGAAAAGACACGCATGTGGCTTATTCGACCTCATAATGCTGTGAGCGTAACGTGTGTACATACGCGCCAAATGCGCGTGCAAAAGAAAAGACAATCCGTTAGTGGGAAGGTTCATACCGACCTGTTTGTCTATGACGTTCAGGCGGTTAATATTGCTAGCCTCCTGATTGTCCTTCCGACCCTGGTCCGATCGCGAGCAGAGGTGCGAGGAGTTGGACGCGCGGGGTGGAATGTCCGTTCTGCGTGTGGTAGTACATAGAGTGATGCCCCCCGGCCGCAGCGTCGCTGCAGGCGGACCTGGCGGCGGCGCACGCGGAGCGCGCGGCGCGGGACGAGGAGCTGGCGGGCGCGCGCCTCGCCATGGAGCGCCAGCAGCGCCAGGCGCAGCACGAGGCCAACCGGCTCAACTCCGAGGTACGTGGCCTTTCGTGTGAACCGCTAGCTTTTGCTCTGTTTGTGAGACCATGGTCCTCGTTGTTCCTGATATCCAAGTTAAGATCGAAATGTGTGAATATGATCACGACGCGCTGTTATTATTTAACCTATATTCTTAAACTTCTTTGATTTGAATTCACACTTTCTAGGCGGGTCTGATTCGCGTACGGGTTATTATCATAATGCTAACGAAAAAAAAACGAAGCCAATAAAAAATCGAAAGCCGAAGCGATCGAAATTTCGAAGATAGATAGGAGGTTGTCTACTTCGTGAAATCGAGGTATTAAAAAAGTGTATGGCTGTCTTAAGTTGTAGTTGACGTTGACGTATGATGTTGCTTCTACCAAACTCGGACTTTCTACAATCCAATTTCCAAGCCATAATTTCCATGATTCTTCACTGGTCAATATATAATATTTAAGTGTACTCCTATCAAGCCATTTATAGCATACCTAGGTGAAAGAACTAATGATTGACATTACATGTATGTCTTTACAGATCCAGTCTCTTCGTCAGCGCTTGGACCGGGCTGATGCAGATCTGGTGCATTCTCGCCGGGAGAACCTGCGTCTCTCTGAACAGATATCTACTTTGGAGAAAGAGGTGATGACGATTATGAAATAGAAACTTGATAATTATGATCTTCCAATGTCTCTAAATAACAAAAACGAAGAAATATCAATGTGAGGAGTCCTAAGATTATACTGAATTAATGACAGTTAATACAGCTGCTAATGTTTTAGTTTAGGTTACACGACATTATTTTTAAATTCAAGATGATTTATAACTTACTAATTATTGTTAACATTTCACAGCTGAATATGAAAAGCCTGACACCAATTACTCCGGAGAAGAACAAAAAGGAAAAAGAACTGTCGACGATGCTCGAATCAATGGAGAACAAGCACGGTACGCTACAACTAAAATATATTTCAACCAAATAAATGTTTTGGCACTTAATTACCGTTCTTGGGATGTATCACCTAATGGGTAAACTATTGATGTTTTGGAAGATGCCATATTATCACACAGTCACAGACCAGATTTAACTTCAAAACATTCATATTTTACCCTTTCATCTAATACGCTTGCATGACCGTCAGTAGTGTTATGAAAGGGCTTCTCTTTCTCAACGTTCAATAGTTTATTCATCAGATTGTTACATTTGGTTTCGATAATGCTTGGGAGGTTTGCGGGATTTAAAGCGAGAACATTTGGTTCACAGCTAAAACCGTCGCTGAGTTGGAGTCTATGGTTCAATCACAAAACAGTCTGATGGAGAAACTGACAGGGGAATGTCGCTTGCTCACTGACAAGCTCGACGACGCAAACCGTAGGCACAAGTACGGAACGTTTTGATGTCTCTAATTTATAGCATGACTTACTTCACCTATCTTTACTTATTCCACAACTTGCAATTCTTTTACATTCGTACTCGAATCCCTAATTACTTTCTATTTGTAAACATTATCATTGCCCATTTGAAATTCAAAATTCCTAACGTCGTGCTGTGTTTTCATTGGTGGCAGGCAGTGCGCAGTGTCGCGGCCGTTCAGACGAACCAATCAGAACACAGCGCGACAGTTCCACGTCCCGAGACCGACCAGTCGCGAGCCGCCGTTCCAAGCGCCGCTCAGAAAAAGAGTCCGTTTCGTCGAATAATTACCCGCCAATTATCGTTGGCCCGTTGACGACCAATCAGGATCTCGCTGACGTCAAAGGGGAGAAGATTTACAATCTGCCGCTTATGATTCAACAGCCCTTTTTACGGGAGAAAAAGGAGCCCATCAAAGTTGACATAAGCGTCAAGCTGATACCAAAGCCGAGAAAAAAGGAACGCAAGAGACGAGAGGCACAAATCGAAGAAATCGTAGTAGACGATGATCACAAAGGCATTAAGAATAGCATTAGTATGGAAGTTGTGGCAGGAGATATCAACGTACTGAACGAGACTGTAGAGATTCTCGAAGATGAAGGTAGAGATAGTGGCAAGGATTCAAAAATGGATGAAAGAGATAGCCCCAACATTTTAGTGGAAGACAAAGATATACCTAAAATTGTGGTACAGAGTACTGAATCGATGGAAAAAGAAAACGTAGAGCAACTTCAAGCAGTAGAGAATAACGATGTCCCTGAAGTGGATGAAGCAATTCTACAAGAAAATACCGAGGATGATAACGCAAATGAAGAAATTACTATAGATGTAGATCAATCACAAAATGAAGAAGCAAATCCGATAGATGAAGTACAAGACAATGTAGAAGCAAATGATGAAGTTTCCTAAAATGTTAACACGGAACCCAAAACTTTATAATTTGAACTAGACTGAATGACCTAAAATTAAGTATACTTACAATAACAAGAATTTGCGCTTATGATGTAGCAAATATTAATTCTTTGATAATTGGATGTCTTTTCAAACTATTTTGATCTTACTATTAATGTTTCTATCTTAATATCCTGTCGTTACTATGGGTCGTCTATACTTAATGTTATTCTTATCAAACATAATTTTGCACGTGTAATATTTTAAGAATTAAGATTATTGCAATTGCTTCGTTCCTATTAAGAATTTAATAATGATTATCTTTTGTGCAATGCTTAAATGTGATAGTTTACATCTAGTTAAGTATTTGTTAATTGTTTTTTAAATTCTACATGTTAATTGTTAACGCATGTTATTTTAACCTTTTGTTTAGCTTAGCATGATCGATTATACTCGATGTTATACGTAATATATTTAGAACTGTAGCTTAATCAATGTGGACGTTAAAATTAACCATTACTGTTTTTAAATGGGTAATGATAATGTAAAAGTGTGCATTAAAATATGACAAAACAAAACTATAACTCTTTTACACAACGGTTACAGTTCATCACCCATCGCTCACAGTTTCTTTCCGTTTCAGAACAGAAAGAACGCAATTGCTTTGCAGGAATAATGAACTTATGAGAAAGCTTAGAAACCTGTGGTGTTCACATAAGAAATATTGCACTACCACCGTACCACCTTTAAGGAGCTATTCTCCTTTGAGTGGCTATCCCAATAGCAGATCATCATATGACCTAGATCGCACGTACTATACATCGACGCCTTACACCAATAGATTTAGAAGGCCTGAGTCTAGATTCAGCCATGACCTTGGGAATCTTACGAGATGTCTGAGCGATTTGTCGATTGATAGAATCGATGACTCTGATGACGATCCGACGAAGGTAAGCAGGTTGACAGACGACGAGCTTTTGCCAGTTGCATGATAATTATTCGTACGTATTTGGCATGTGTGTAACCATTATTAGCATTTGATTCAAAACCTGTTTGTGAAAAGCAAATAGTCTTATAATCAGCTAAATAAATGCCTTGTGGTGTATTAGAAAT
The DNA here is from genome assembly GCA_912999815.1 of Campaea margaritaria. Taxonomy (NCBI): domain Eukaryota; kingdom Metazoa; phylum Arthropoda; class Insecta; order Lepidoptera; family Geometridae; genus Campaea; species Campaea margaritaria. The sequence continues at coordinate 3,089,371 of OU538814.1, forward strand.
TGCTTTAGCAGTTTTATATAACAGTAGATTAGTATCATACTTGCAAAAGATTGATCTGTAAACTGCATTATCATCTAGGTAGATAAACTAGAATAGAGAAAAAAAACTTAAATTTACCTGATAATTACAATTATTTCTAATAATTGGTAGCCTCATAAAGATACTTCATTCAATGACGCTAACAAAAATCTAAAATTTATAGCCAACATGTAGTTTATAACCTTACTAATGAATTCAGTTAGCTAAGATTGTAACTTGGCAAAAACCTTTTCTAACATCCATACTGGTGAACAATTTTGCATGTTGTTGTGCACGTGTGGTGTTTGTCACACGTTTGTGTGTGTGATGCAGGCAAGAACTGGCCACTCTGCAGCGTCAAGTAGATTCCCTGGGGAGGAGCTTCCAGGCATCACCGCGCACGACACCTAGCAGCTATCAAGGTAAAGTGCTGGTGTGAGTGATGTAGTTTGAAGAGTGGTTTTCAATTATTTATTAACCAACTGCGTCGATGATGTTGAAAAGAAAAATAGGTTACACCGTATTCCAGGACCTAAAATTCTATATAACGCAATACTTTATCTAAATTTGTTCTGCCGTTACGGAAGTACGGTATAATAAACACACATGTTAGACATGTTATAGTTTATTTGACCTCTTAAAAAACTACTGCTCAAAATTAACAAAGTAGCTTGACAATTGTTATAAGTACCTACATAACTTGATTTCTCTAAACGTATAAATTTTTAGCACCTACCACGCACGCTACCCAAGCCATCCGAGATGTACCAGCCCCACCCAGTTCCGGACAAGACGATCCCCGAGCTGAGCCCCCCGGACACCCCGGCGGACTCTCCGCGCTCTCCCCCGTCAGACCTGTCGGACTCGAGCGCCACGACGACCAAGCAGCAAGAAATCTAACGAAAGAAGACTCTAGAAGCTCGCTTTACAACCAACCGCACGTAGACGCTTCTGAAACTAAAAACATCGATGAACCTGTCGACTACAGCGAGGACACTGTCACTGACGATCAAAAAGGAACTGCTCAAATAGAACCTCAAGAAGAAGATGAGATAATGGAAGTTGAACAACCGCAAACGGAAGAATACCCAGCACAAAACTTCGAGAATTACGAACAGACTCAACCTGTAACTGAACCAGAGTATCAAGATCAGCAGTATGAGCAGCCAGAGTACACAGAAGGACAGTACGAAAACTATGAACAGTATCCTCAGCAGTACGCAGACCCTAATGCACAGTTCGAAGCAGACCCTAATGTTCCATATGAGACAGATCCAAATGCTCAATATCCTGCAGATCCTAATGCACAGTATGAAAACTATGCACCTGATGGAAACTATCCCACAGACACAAATTATGATACTACGCAATACGCTCCCGAATACCAAGAAACTCCTCAGTATGCAGATGTGCAGCCAGAAGTACCGGAGACTAAAGATATAGCGCCGAGTCAGAGTTAGCTTTAAGTTTTAGTAACGTGCAATATTTTGTTATGTTTTATAATTATGCTTTTGTTTTTAATGTATTTGTGCTAGCATAGGATAATAATAAGATCAAGATGAAGTAGGTTGATAGAAATTCTAGTGGCATGGAAATTAAAGGTTGGCTACGTAAATAGTTGAACTATTAGTAAAGTGATTGGGAAATGGTTCGTTCTAAAAATCTACCTAATATTAACATTAAAATAAATAAGGAAAACAGTAATAAAAATTAAAGCTGAAATAAGCGTGTAATTAAAATTACTAAAAGTTTAAAATTGCTCTAAATAATTATGATCGATAGAAAAAAACTAACGCTTTTGATGTGTAGAAATGTCTAGAGTTAATCGAAAAACTCTTTTTTAAATTAATTGAAATAGAATCTCAATTACATTCATGCAAGATTAAATAAAAGCAAATAGAAAAATTCGTAAAAATGAAAATTAATAATAATATTTAATAAAATGCACTTAAGAAATACACGTACCTACCTAACACGATTCTTTCTAGTCAATTATAATAAATTATGATTTATAATATTGTGAAATTACTACAATTATTGAGTTTAAATAATATTTGCTCAATAAAATAATGTTTACAACTATTCAAAGTACCTACTTACCTGTTTTTTTTAATAATTGGTGTCAAACAAGCATGCGGCTCACCTGATAGTAAGTGGTCGCCGCTGTCTATGAACATACATAATTTTAAAAAGGTTATATTTTACCTATCCAGAAACAAGAACTAATTAAAAAACCGACTTCTATTGGATATACCTGCTAATAAAAACCAAACTACTGCACTGATTTTGATCAAATTTCTATGAGACCACACTGAAAGTATTTATCCTATAAAAAAAGGAATTTAAAAATGACGGAGTTCAGAGTTAACAAACATACAAACAAAACTCATACAGCCCAATTATTGAGAACCATTTAGAAGTCGGTTAAGAAGTATACCTACCTCCAGAAGCAAGTTTAATTTTCTATAAACTGAACAATATTAGATATTAGGGAGAAATAGACCAACCCCTTTATTTATAAAATGTTATCGAACGTCACTTAGTACTGCGCAGTACAAAATTGTAGTGCGCTATTTTGTTAAACGTCACATAACTTTTTATGAATAAGGGGATAAGATATTTAAAATTTAGCTAGGTCATTTAAAACATTTTTTTTTCTAAATGGTGTCTGTTTATCTGTCTGGCTTTTTGTATGCACAACATAACAACTACTAAACCGATTGCAGTGAGATTATCCACGTTTGGCAACTTAGAATGGAGATTCAAAGGCTGACGGCTGCTGAGCAGTGTATTGTGTATAGTCTACGACAAACAGCGGCTTTGTAAATACGATAGAATTAAAATACATTACATAATAGACCGGGCGTACACGGACCGTTCGAGCAGTTAACACCGTCTGCAGTAGTGGGGGCGGACGAGAGATAGGCGATGCCACAGAATATATATGGCAATGCGTCAGAGCACTCGAGAACAGTCAATGTACTTAGTTAGTTAGTATGTCTTTCAACTGCTTCACCGTACGATGGAATGTCACCGTGCTGCCGATCGCTTGGAGAGGTTGCGACTGCCCAGGCCGTCTCGTGCAAAGTAGGCTGTGGTTCGCCATGCAGTGGCAGCTTGCAGCGGTGGGTCTTGACTTCTTCAAGCGGTCAGTGTATAGCTGCCGTAAATTGCATAGTTCACGCATTGCCTGTAACATTCCTTAGTTAATAAACACTGATTGAAAGATGTTATAATTTGACACAGTCGAACAAAGTTGGTTACTTAAAAACCTTCTTAATTAGGTTTCCTTCGGAAATGCTAGTCAAAATTATGTTTCTGGTTTTGTTCTGTTGTTTGTTTTTCAATATTGAAGTTTCAGCCGTAAGTATTTAAAAATGTTGGGAACTACTAGACTCGTAGCCGCCCGTGAATTCGCCTGCTTTAACTATTTTCCCATAGGAACCGTAATTTTTAACAGAATAAAAAGTAGCCTATGTTCTATTCCAGGACCTAAAGTATCTATATATAAAATTTCATCAAAATACGTTCAGCCGTTTTGGCGTGAAGAGGTGACAAACACAAACTTTCGCATTCATAATATTAGTGAGATTCAAAATACATAATTATTTTTTCCGGGCCTTAACTGCGGCCTCCGTCTACCTGTAATATTTACATAGGTGTATTAACGTCTTAACGTTCTTGCGAGCTAGCTAGTAGAGACAATCCTACTTGATCCTATCCTACTAATAACATAAATGCGAAAATTTGTGAGAATGGATGGATGGATGTTTGTTCCTCTTTCACGCAAAAACTACTGAACGGATTCAAATGAAATTCGGAACACATACGAGTATAGTTTATAACCAGGATTGAGTACTAGGGTACTTTTTATCCCGACAGTATGTTCCCGTGAGACAAAACGGGAAATACGCGGGTGAAACTGCGGGGCGCAGGTAGCAAAATATAAATGACAAATAAAAAAAAGTATTCTCTTTGACAGCATAATTACATTATACGCATAAACGTACCAGAACATCTTGTCAACGATGTGTACAGGGCTTTAAAAACTGTGCCTGGTCTATACGTCGGTACAGACTTCACACATTATAGCAGAGATGGATACAGCAGTGGAGAAGACACCTACAGTTACGATTACAACTCTCAAAGTGTAAGGGAATCAGATTACTTCGATATGGGGTATTATGATGACTTGACATACAAAAGGGTAAGAAATCACCTACTGACGATGTCCCCCTTGACGTTTTCGTTAACACATTGACTGCTGAAAGCACACACGTTTGTGTTTTCCTAGCGCCTTTCCAACACGCCTAGCGTGCGAACCCGCACTGCTATATAACATAGATGAATGATGATGGTTTAAATGATTGAAACATTAATTAGGTAGGTGCAAATGTGCAAGATAGTGGCGACTTGGTCATTGGGAGGTGAAACCCCAGCCAACCACAGTAAAACGTACTTCATAATTATTATCACAACATATATCCACCCACTGCTGAGTACCGGAGGCCTACCATGAAATCTTATAGCGATTCAATTGAAGACCTAAACTGAACCGCGTCGCATAATCGTACCGTGACGTCTTATTTTTTATGCTGCTGCCATTTTGAACCTAAATTGGATCCAGTTTAGGTTAAAAATGGCAGCAACATAAAAATAAGACGCCTCTAAGTATGCCTCCAGGTCTCAACTCACTGTCTTGAGAAGAATTAGACAATCCAAAGGGTCTGGTCGATGCCAGACGTACCTCCGATTGAAATAATTCTCGGGTCGCACATATGCGTTTCCTCACAACGCTTAATCTTTCACCGAAGAGCGAGCGATCACTGTACTTAGTTAAGTTCTTTCAATAATCTTTATTTCAGGCCTTGCGCGTGTTCTACGTAAGTTGCTACTGAATTTCCTTTATAATCTGTAGGTAGGTACCTGGCCCACCTGCGGGGCTATGCAGGACGGTGCAATCAAACGTCAAAATGAAACTAACTCGAGCTGATCCGCACCGTGCTGCATAGCCCCGCTGATAGCTCATGAGTAGGTAGATCAGCGTTGCCAGATTTTTTTTTTGCCACATCGGGATTTAGGAACTTTTTAAGTGAAAAAGCGGGATTCTTTCATCGAAAGCGGGACATAGTAAAAAAACGTATATTTCATTAATCCAAAGTTTTAAAATATTTGTGTTTTTATTTGAATTCAAATTACGTTTACGTGACAATAATAATATTATAATCAGCAAATATAGCCATAGAATATACATTTTAACAAAAATATAATATTTGAAATCAGTTTTGCCTGCGACTTTGACTCTAAATCTAAATACGATTAACTGGAGCTAGGGTTAGATAAAATTCCACAATTCAGCTTCTAGCTTCTAGCTAATTCTAGCTCCTGGCAAATAAAGTTGGGAGGAGTCGAAATAGATGCTTTAAAAAGGGTTCTGTTCCGATTTGCTAAACTATTTTCAGGAACCAAGTCTGCCGATGCCGATGAGAAACCGTCCAAAGAGTCGGAGTGATTTTGTAAGTTGGAAGTTTATCGTTTATTGGTTGAGAGTAGCATTGTATAGCGGGCCACGATCACATACATAAATCCTGTATCTTGGGACATTATCTGAACGTTGTCTGGAAGAAATCGCTTTCAGCGATAAGACCGCCCATTGTACTACCCTTGTTTACCTATTGTAGTTTCTGGTGTACAATAAAGAGTTTTCTATTCTATTCTATTATCTGTATTTGACCATTCTTTTATTTACCTGATAAAAATGGTCAACGTTTAGTGGCACAGTAAATAAGTTATGTGAACGCTTCTGTGCTTCGGAAGGCATTATTTAATCTCGGTCGTTATCAATTGACGTCCAGTCAGAGGCACTTAGGCGTATCCTTACAGAACACCACTCCTCATCCCGTTTTTATTTGTCTGAGTGACGAGACGTGCAAGTCGTTCACCTGATGGCAAGCGCTACAGCGGCCCGTAAGAGTTACAGTGCCACCCAGACCTTTGCATTGCATAATCTTGCGCGGCGCTGCACTGCGCTCGTCACCCTGAAACATCGGCTCTAAAGTCTCATATGCCTAGTAATTTCGCTGGAAACAGTCCCCTTCAAACCGGAACACAGTAATGTTTGCGCACTACTGCTTGGCGGATGAATATATGGCAAAGGTGTGGTACTTCCCCAGGCGGTCTATTGCAGAAGAGGCCTCCCACTCTCATCATGGAGACATGCATCAAATTTTCACTTCTCGGTTTTCAGGGTAGTATTTTTACAAGGAGACTAGCCCGTGCCACCCAAGCAGGTTACACCACCAATCCAGACACCTGCAAAATCTACAATCACAACCTTGTAAAAGTTTGGTCGGCACTATCCAAACACAATATCGTCGATGAGCACAAGATGCCTAACGCAAAGTCTTTAGACAACATCGCACTCATCATACAAGCTTATTTAGATCACCATAGTGAACATACCAGCGATGAAAATGACAATGAAACTACGACGGAAAATGAAGCTACGGTGATTCCAAATGATTCAGACGTAACAGACATCCTGAATAAGATCGAAGAAGTCATATCAGATGCAGTCGATGAAGATACCGTTGATAGAATTGTCGATTTGATAGTATCTAATGTAATGACACCTAAACTCGTGAGAAAGGACAAAGAATGTGATAAGAACAAGAAGGAAAAGCTATTTATTCCCGTAAGTAAAGCGTTTCAAAAATATCTAGATGAATCTTCTTGCCGCAGAGCGACGAACATTAATATTGATATAGCGCTAAATAACAATGGTGATAAAAAACAAGTGGAACATCCAGAAAAACATGTAAACAATGTTGATATAAATATCAGGGATGGTAAGAAATTCTTGAGACACTGGCAAAATGACGCAGTAGGGGGCTGTGACCTAAATGCTCAGGATAAATTCTTGGAAATCATAAGATTAGTCATCAATAAATATAGTCGTGATTTACAGTGCTCTACCTGATAAACGTACCTAATGAAGATTGTATAAATAAAAAAATTATAAGTAACCTTTGAGCTTTTTAAGTTAATAAAGTATAATAGCTCTATTTAGTGTTGAGTATAATTAAGCTTAACAAAATAAATAGGCTAGCTACTTAACGTTAGATGGCGCTGAATGGGTAATCTTTAATGCTCAAAATCTGTTATGCTCGCTTCAAATTGGAACGTTACGTTTTTGACTTATGACGCATCTTGACATAGCATGTTACTAGGGATGCAAGGTTGATGAAATGTCGATCGATTTAATCGATAAAAGTAAAATACATTGTTTGTTGACATGATATAATTATAAAAGGAACTAGCCCATTATAGAAGGAATTTGAAGGGATCGAGGGAGACCTTTGCCCAGTCGAGGGACACTAATATAAACGAAATGAATAGAGTAAATAGAATTTAAAAAAAGTCTAGTCATTCTTGTTAGATATTGGATAATATTTGAGATATTTCGTGCTTTTCGTTACGATTAAGACATTGGAATTATCGCAGCACCAATTTAAAATTATATAAATCTTTTTCGCTATGATAATTTTATAATCGTTTTTCGATTGATCGTTTTAGTTCACATTCGCAGCCCTTTAACTGTCAAATCAATTGACATTTTGAATTTCAAAGTTTTGAATAGGGATGGCGATTCTTTACGAAAAAGATCGATTTTTAAATCGATTCGAATCGTAGTCTAATGAATCGATTCACGAAAAAATCGAGGCCTACAAAATCGATTCTTAAAAAATCGATCTTTTTTTCAAGTTTGCGTTTACAATGTAAATTTGTATCAATTTTACTAAAAACAAGATTAATATTGCAATTAACGATATCTTATCAATAAAATCAGGGAATTCAAAAATAGCTATTATTTTTATTAGCGTATCAAACTATAAGATCAACTATAAAAAAAAAAAAGTATTTATATACTAACGGCCTTACTAATAAAAAAAAGTTAAACATCTGTGTAACAACTGTATTACTATACAGTGAGTAAGCTATGAATAGGCGTTACACACTCCCTTTATTAATAATCCGTGGGTAAACAATGCATAGTTATCAATTCCTTTTAACAAAAACCACTGGCAACTTTCGTCAGAAACGTTCGAAAACATTACGTCATAATATCAGAGTCTTATTATTAGTTCTAAAAACGCTCATAGCTTTGATGCATTAGTAGTGAAAAATATAAATTTTATTAAATTAACTATCTTTTTCGTTCTTTAATTACTGTTTTACTTTCACTTAGCCATTTAGTAAGAGTAAAGGATACTAAAAATACAGCCATCTCGCGAGTTTATGAGTAGTTAACTCTTTAACCGGCAGCACTCTTATAATTCAGGCACATTCAACTAAATGCAAATAATTGTATGGTTTATACCAAAACAGAAAAAATCGAATGTCGATTTTCAAGGGTGATATATCGATTCAGTGAATCGATACAGTACTTCATATCGATTTAAAAAATCGATATTTTCTACTCGAAAAATCGATTCTTCGATTAATCGATCTCAGATCGCCATCCCTAGTTTTGAAACTAAAGAATCCATCAATGTTTTTGTTTTTGTTAGCAATAATTATTTTGGCTGGTTCAAGTTTGTGTAGCTAAAGTTTTCAACAGTGTTTGTAGTACTAATTATCCATAGTAACATAACATATTTACAAAGAGGCACCAACTAATATAATAACAAACACTTGTAAGGTTTAGTTCAGTTAAAAGATACTATGGTTTGCGATAAATGTGAAAAGAAACTGGGTCGCGTGATCACACCTGACCCTTGGAAGGCCGGCGCGAGAAACACCGTAGAGTCAGGCGGACGAAAAGTCGGCGAGAACAAGGCGTTAACCGCTTCTAAAGCGCGCTTCAATCCATACACCTCCAAGTTCGGAGAATGCAAGTAAGTAAGCCATTGAAACCTCAAAAACAACCACAAAAAAGGTTTTAACTCGAGTAATATCATCTAGTAATAGTTTAAACTGAATCCTGCTAATCTCGCGCAGGCTATATTTACATAGAGAGTAGATTTTAAATTGATGTCTTTGTAATTTTCGGTTGGCTTATTTTCTTTCTATAGTTACAAGCCAACATGCTTATGACGTCATCTCGGCGTGGTCCCAATTAGTACCTTATCGTAAATGTCAGATATCCTAAAGGGGGGGCTGATGGTAAGGGGTCTCTGCCATCCATGGACTGGCAAAAAACAAAATTACTAGCAAAAGCCTCTTAATATGTTAGGCGAGGCTCTTCACTACAAGGCCGTTCACCGAAACAACTAACGAGACAATCTGTCAATGTTAATTAGTCAATTATTATTATTTCAGAATCTGCCGCACCAAAGTCCACCAAGTGGGTTCCCACTACTGCCAGGTCTGCGCTTACAAGAAAGGCATCTGTGCTATGTGCGGAAAGAAAATATTGGACACTAAGAACTATCGGCAGAGTGCGACGTAATATTCAATTAAGGATTTAAGTTTCAGATGTACATATACTATTAAATACCTAAGGTAATTAACTAATTTTAATAAATTTAAGTTTTTATCGTCATCGGTTGATTTTTTTATCACCAACTATCTGCATCCCACGGCTTTACTCATAAAATTTCAGTTTCAACGTTCATACCGTCATTGGTGTGATGTATGCTGTATGTCCATCAATAAATAAAATTAATAAAAGTTTTTTTTTTGTGTAAGTTAAAGCTGGTAAATAGGACATGTCGAGCTACTTCTGAGGCTATCAGCTGTGCTTATATGTCTTGATAGTACTAGGAGTGACAGTGGAAAAAAAAATGCTGTTCATATACTCCCCCTGGCATATGCGTGTATGCATATGGCATAGGTTCATTTTGGGATGAAATGGTACAGACATATAACTTACAATAAAGCGCAGTTAAGAATTCCGTACGTCTATCTATCTATATCATCCTACAGCTGAATATAGGCCTCCTCATGTGCACTTGGGTCTGGTAAGCGAATCCTCTGCCTTCCCGCTATCATGATGACGTCTAACCATCAGGCGGATGGGCTGCCTCTATATCTCCAATCGCATCTTGGCCACCATTCTGTTAAATTAATTATTTCCATCGGGCACAGTTAAAAATTCCTTACATAATACAGTATTATTACAGTTCATAAAATGTATTGTATAGTTCAGCTTACATATGAACATAACATTAATTTGTTCAAGAAATTAAATTATAATTTTCAAAGCTGAATGTAATCACAATCCGGCGGTGAAGCGTAAAATTGAATCATATTCAAATGATTTCTTATTTAACTTCTGTCCGGTACTTACTATGATGCTGTGGTATTTGAATGTGCTGAGATGATATCTTTTTATCCTAATGTACTTTTAGTGGGAATTACTATGATTGTTTTATGTGGTAAGTTTTATAATCTTTTCTTCGTTTTATCTTTCTTTTTTATTAATTTATGTGAATGTGTTAAGTTAATAACGCTAGCGTTCCTTGTAAGAACCCCACCACCGGCTGAAGTAGTGACTTTCGTAGGATTGGGGAACTGTCTTCTAAATTCGATATAGTTGTGTTGATATTACCTCATCATCATCAGCAGCCGGCAGACATCCACTGCTAAACATAGATTTCCCCCATATAATGCGACAACGAGCAGTTGCTAGCTGTTTGCATCCAGCGGCTCGTCGCGACTCACACCAGGTCGTTGAGCCACCTTATGAGGGGGGCCTTCCTACGCTGTCTTTCAGTCCACGTGCCACTCGAGTCTCTTTCTTCCCTAATTCCTAATATTGTAGAAATGGTCCTTGAATCATATGCCATTTTGACAATTGCACCTATACCTAAAAAATGGCACCGCGACCGAAGTTGCGGCTAACAGGTAAGTAGGGCATAAACAATTTACAATATTTCCTCATAATCGAGTGAAAACTATAAAAACCAGGTATTTGCAGAATTTGAAGAAGTGAAAACTGAACCAAATGTAAAACATACATTCCTAAAAATGTTGAAAAACATAATTGTAGCCAACGAAAGGAGAATGGACGCTCTGAAGAAAATAACAGAGCTGGAGGACTATGTGATGACTAAAACCAGCACTCAGTATATAGATGGTAATTACGGTGATGACAGGGAACCCTCGGAGGACCATTCTACAAGAAGTGAAGTCGCAGCTCTCATTGACATTATACAAGTAAGTTCTTAGGAAAAGGAAACTGCGGGATGTGAAATAAGCTACCGTCATACGTTTTTCCAAAAAAAAGGGGCTCTTCATGAGAAGGCTGAAAAGAGCTGTAGACAATAGACAACCCCCGAGTGTTGCAAGCGACGGTAAACGTTTGCCGTCAGCTTGTTTGCCACTCCATTATACTTAACTCTCAAATTAAAAGTCAGTCTTCATAAACACAACTAAGGTTCTGCCTGAAATGTGGAGCAAACTACAGACTTGTAGTGGTAGGCCTCTTCTGTACGAGTCCTGAGGAAGTACCGTACCTTTGTCAAATATTCATCAAGCTGTAGTAGTTTCTAAACAATGCTGTGTTCCGGTTTAAAGGGCAGTTTCCAGCGAATTTGCTGGGTATACGAACAGGGGGACGAGCGCAGTACTTTAACTCGTGCCACCTACCCGATCTGAAATTAGCAGTGCCACCCAAAAGTTTTCATTGTCCAGTGTCGTGCGGCATACCAAATTGTGGTGGATCTGCACCCACATTTCTACCATATTCCTATTCATTTTTTACCATAATATTATTTTTCGTCACGCCAACTTAGAACCCCGTCGAGTCTCCCGTGGACTCCTAGGGGTCCACCTGGACCACTTTGGAAACTAAGGCTCTGCGTAGATATTATTAACGTTATGATGTCTTATTTCTCAGGACGATAGCACATTGAGAAGAGCAATAAAATTAAACAATCAATTCAGAGCAACCAACGATATCATTTTAGTTCCTGTTAAAATTAATAATATGAAAGATGACAAGTTTGTACCAAGTGCTGACGGAGCACAATCTAAAGTTAATGACTATAGCAAAGAAGTTAAAGAACTTTCAGGTAATATGGATGACAGCGAATATGGACAATTTAATGTGGAATCATCTGACGACAGGAATGTAGACCTTTCAGTCAAAGACCAAAAAGTAAATTCCCTATTAAACAATTTACGAAGAAGCAGCTGGATGAGTTCTTGTGCGAAAAAAGCCGCAAAAGTTTGTATAAGGGCTTGCAGAAGTGCCGCTTCAAATTTTTTTAGAAGCTACTCTGTCAGCAGTAGGGCGAGGAGAAAATTAAAGATGGATTGTAAACGATGCTGCAAAGCTAAATTTTCTAGCAGTAATCGATATAGTGATACAGAATAAAATTTATGTACAAGTTGAATATGTTTTATTGGCAGTTGGTATTTTGTTTCATCCATCCCTACAGTAAAACTACTATGGTTAAAATTTAAAACCTATGCAGATTCCGGTCAATTCCATCTCATTTAAAAATATGGAAGCAAATAGTGTTTGGTGACGCCACAAACTAAACTAGAAGAGCCGCTAGTATTGACGGAGGAAGGAGCAACGTTTGTGTGGATGACTAAGGATGATGGGTTATCTCCTTAACCGTTAAGGAGATAACACGTTCTTGTTGCAAATTAACGAAGTGATGTCGAGAAGTGTGCTGCACTTACACCAATCACTGCTAAAGCTAATACTGTTCTGAGAGAGCTACTCTCGGCGGTATGTCTTTAACACGTTCTCTGCTGAAAACACAGCCGTTGTGTTTTTTAAACTTGCCTTGAGTACGGGAAACAATTGTTGTGTTAGCGGTACGGGAAAACACAACGGTGTATGCAGATCTATACCCGTGGCTAGACAAGAAAATCGGCTCAGCAGTCAAAGTGTTAACAGTTCCACTCTTGGAGCTCTTAGCTCTTTAGTCTTCACCGGTGTATCAGTCAATGCAAGCCTGGAGTCACGCAAGGTGCTAATTTAGCCCTTTGAGTCTCGAAGTTTGCAGGGATAAAATTTATTAGGACCTCATGGAATTTACTGTTGGTACTTATTAGCTGGGTGTACGGTGGAACCTCTAAGGGCTCAAACTGCACTACGTGGGTGCCGTCGCGGTTCCATACAAATTCCTCCAGCGGGCGGGCGTCTTGTATGAAACCGTGCGGACCGAGTAACGCAGTTTCTGCTCTTAGTTTGACACGTATACGTCGCAACCGCGTACAACCGCTAATATATACTAATATAAATAAAGCTGAAGAGTTTGTTTGTTTGTTTGGTTGAACGCGACAATCTCAGGAACTACTGATTCGAATTGAACAATTCTTTTTGTGTTGAATAGTCTCTTTATCGAGGAAGGCTATAGGCTATATTTTATCTCTGTATTCCCACGGGAATGGGAACTACGTGGGTGAAACCGCGGCAGCAGTAGTTCAATAAGATGTAGGTGGATACTAAATATAATGAATTACGTACCTAGCTCGGGAAAGTCAATACTGTATACATAATTTTCATCGTAGTTTTAAACGATATAGGTATAGCCTGCTATGCTAGTAGTACCCTATACATGCATGCAGAAATTAATTATTTTCGTAATAGATTAACTGGACACGATTCTAGCCAACAAGTCGTCAGTGAGTTGAGTTATTGCGCGTGCATGGAACATTGTGATTTGCAATGGTGCAGTTTTCACGTGGACTTGTCACATTTGTATCTTGTTTGATTTTGATTCATGTAAGTTTCCTTTTCCACTTATATTTTCTTGTATTCAGTTGTATTTGTTGTAGGACTTTGGTAATCTCGTACGCTGACTATAATATGTAGGTACCTGTAAAGGAATTGTAATAAGTCGCGATACTTGATTTACAATGGGAAATTTTCATAATTGTTTTGTTCTAGTTTTTGAGTTTTCTTTGTTCTGTGGTGTTTCAATAAAGAGTTTATCTAACTATCTATCTATCTCTATAGAGGTTCTGACTATGTCAAAAATGTATCGCAGCAGCAGATTAAAAGTTCAAAATCTTGTCATGGTCCTCGTAGTTCCTGATTCCCTAGATACAGGAGATCCAGGGTTCAGGATCTATGTAAGTGATTGAGACGTTATAATTTATTTTGCCATTACAATGAAACTGTTAATCTTCTGATAGATACAGACCTAAGTAGGCCAAGGTAGGTAGGCAGGTAAGGTTTAAAAAACAAAAAAGTTAAATCAAATCTTCCACAGGTAACAGAAAATAAATGTGAAATAAACAAAAAAATTAAATACTTGAAAGATGACGAAAGTAACGTTAAATTTAGCAAACTGCTGACTTCCATTGCTAATCTAAATAAAGTAAGGATGAACGCCTTGAAGAGATACACTGAGTTGGAGAATTACAGCACGGGTGACGGCATTCTAAGGCATGCTGAGGAAACAAAGAAAGATCCCCTGGTTGCCATTCTCATGCTAAATGTAAGTGCTGAATGAATTGTAATTATAAAAACACTAATAGTAGTAAAGAGACCAAGGGAAACCCACATACCTACCCGAGAATTATTTCGGAGGTAGGAATCCGTTTAGTAGTTTTGGCGTAAAAGAGGAACAAACATCCATCCATCGATTCTCACAAACTTTCGCATTCATAAAACGATGTAGGATACATGTAAAAACTTGTAGCTTTGCTTATGACGTAAAATGTACCTTATTGTCGCTGATTGAATCATAAAGAAATCTTCCTATGAGATAGTCTAGTTGTTGAATAATCTGTCTGGATTCCAGGATTACAACGGCGAAGCTAACGACGGGTTGCTGTATGAAGATGACAACAGTATTATTACTCCAAGAGAAACCCCCGTTGAGGATACATTACATTTGACGAACGAAAACTATGATTATGACTCCAATGACAATAAAGAAGCAAATAAAATAAATCTACGCTCACTTATTGCAAATTTGAATAATGAAGCTATAAGAAAAAATGTAGGCCTGGCAATAGATGACTCAAGAATCGTTCCAATCGAGACAAAGACGATTCCAATCAACACAGAAACAATTAAAATCGAGACAGAATCGATTCCAGACGTTCCTATTTCATCTGACCTGACTTCAACGGAACCTGTCGTTCGTCCTGGAAGCAAAGGGAATGAAATCGACTTGTATGAGTCCAGAAATGATAACGAAGAAATCAACGATAACAAAGAAGCGCTGGAAATATCAGAGTCGAACCCCAATATTAATTTTAAGACAAAAGACGTTTTGAGAATGTGGAAGGCGTGTAGCAAAAAGGCAAGGAAAAAATGCGTAAAGGCGTGTAAAGCCGCCCGTAAGGAAACCTGTAAAGATTACAAGTGCAGCTCAAGCATGAAAAAGAGTTTTAAGAAAAACTGCAAAAGTCAATGTAGAGAAAAATTTGACTGAACACCTAGTTTAATTATGCCAATTAGTTTACATCAATGTTACCAGTTATATTCGTCATACAGACAAGCGTTAAAACGGAGGACACGAGATGATGTTAATAAAAAAAATTATAAATAAAGTAAAATGTCTTTATTTCAAATGTAAAAACCTCATAGTCCCAAATGCATTACAAACTATAGATATAACCTAACTAATATTATAAACGCGAAAGTGAGTTTGTTTGTTACGCTTTCACGCCTAAACTACAAAACTGATTTTAAAAATTCCTTCACCAATGCAAAGCTACTTTATCAGCGAGTAACATAGGCTAAATTTTATCTCTGTGTTCCCACGGGAACGGGAACTACGCGGGTGAAACAGCGGGGCGCAGCTAGTAAGTAAATAAGTATCAATATTATATCCCAATCCTACTAAATGTGAAATTTTGTGAGGGTGGATGTATGGATGTTTGTTACTCTTTTACGCAAAAACTACTGAACGGATTTCGATGAAGCAAATTGGATAGTTTTTATCCTTCAAAAATTTATGGTTCCTGTGGGATAATCATCATTGCGGATAGTAGATAATAAATAACGCCACACGATCACATACGAAGATCGTGACCTCTAAGACTCTAGGGAACTACGAGGACCATGGTCCCACAGCCACCCAGACTCAGAGCAAATACCAAAATAGCATAGATTTCTTTTTTACCATGCAATCGAGCTTGTATGTAATGTTATTAGTCAGCTTCATAACTGGTCAAGTTCGTCATCAGCAATTTGCGAATTGTGTAAAATTAGGTACCATGGTAATTCGTGCGTAATATGTGAGTTAATGAAATTTTGGTAATCGTCAATTCGTCAACCCCAATATAACGTGTTCAAATAATTAGTTTCTTATGCGTAGGGAGTTAAAGGTGTGCACATAAATGCACGTAAAAAAAATACCTCTTATACATTATACTTTATCTTCTTCAAGTAGGTACTTCAAGGCTCTAGCACAGAGGTTCCCACATTTTTCTCATAGACCACTTTCAAAATTTAGCTGGTTCCGGTGGACCCCGTGCAGCTACATTTCTATCATATTCCTGATTATTTTTGTCACGCCAACGTAGACCCCGTGGAGTCTCCCGTGGGCCCCTAGGGTCCACCTGGACCACTTTGGGAACTAAGGCTCTAGCAGATGAGATATCATGTAAAGTAGAGCAATTGAATCTCGTGCTTGGAAATTACCCGTTTCATGCGAGCAAGGACTAACAAATACTAATAAGGTCGTTTTCTCGAATGATGCCACATTTAATTAAGCTATATCTAATGAATGTGGTGTTTTGCGCCCTTTTATAACTCCTAATATTACTGACCTACCATCGAACATGCCATAGATGGTGGTTATAGAGGCACCACCTAATTAACAAACAATCAGTTAATTTTTTTTTAATTAATATTTTTTCGATGCCTGTGCCACCTTAAATAGAAAGTCTTTGGAGCTACGCTTTTGGATTTTTTTTTCAAAGGTACCAATTTTTCATAGAATTGGTACCTTTGAACGGACGAACAATACAGGCGAGGTATTATGTGGCTGGCCGTTCTCTTTGCGCAGCATGGCGATGAAATACCAGAACAGCTTCCAATAAACGCTGCAGGGATTCAGTATTGTCGCGGAGAATTTGGATAAAGTAACCAGTAACAGTATGAATTCAGTGGATGTTGAGAAATTTATTAGGGCAGGCCTCCAGATGAACCAATAAGCATTCTCAAAACTACTACATGCAGAGGCTGTGACACAGGTCTTCACATTTTTGGTGGTTCATTAACACTTTCACTGCTGAGCCGATTTTCTTGTCTAGCCACGGGTGCGGCGGTTGTGTTTTCCCGCACTCGCGGCAAGTTATGAAAAACACTACAGTTGTGTTTTCTGCAATGAAGGTGTTAACCACCACCTCACCCTATAGCATGCCAATTTAGTGACCATTAAATGCATGCAGATATTAATTATTTTCGTAATTGAATAATTAACTGAACACGAGAAATTTTGGCCAACGAATCCACAGTGAGCGGTTTTGTGGAGTTGTTTGCAGATTTTTCATTTCATTTCACACCAGTTGTTGCGTGGATGTAACATTTACAATGGTGCAGTTACCATGTAGACACATTATTGCTGTATCATTTTTAGTTTTGTTTTATGTAAGTTTTTCGTTTTCATTATCCATGTAGAACTTGTGTATTAATATGCAGTCACCGGTCGCTTGGTACGTATGCCTGGCTAGGACTTTAAAAAAATCCCTCTATATAAATACGTAAACAAGTAGGTGACAAATTTATTAATCCACTAGCTGTACCCTGCCACGCTTCGCTGTGGCACATTCGCACATTCGCTGATATGTCACTGATGAAAAAAATATATAAAAACAATCCTTGATGCGGATTATATATCATGCTAAAATTTCAGCTCGATCGGTGCAGAACTTTTTGAGTTTTTGAAGCGTACACAAACCAACATAACATTTTTATATATATAGATAGATAGATAGATGAACTACTTTCCTATGTACCTACCTACCTACAGCAACAAATATTTCTACAACATTCTGTTCAGAATAAAGTAAAGTCGGTAATAGTAATACTGTGCCAAAAACAGCTTGCGGCGCAGGCGGCTTTTTTTTAATAACCTATACTGTCCCACTGCTGGGCAAAGGTCTCCCCATTTACTTCCACAAGTCGCGATTGTTCGCCACGTCGGACCAACTTGGTTCGTATGTGTCAAGATTCTCATGCCAGCGTTTTCTTGGCCTGCCCGGCGCCTTCGCCCCTTTTCAGGCACCCATAGTGTGACGATCTTGGCCCTTCTGTCACGCAGGCGTCTAACTTAGATAAATGATAAATGATACCGTGACATTTAAAAATAAAAATAAAACCTGATAAATACCTGATAGGTAGGTAGGTACCTACTTACGTTTTAAACACAAAAAGTAAAATTAAGTTTTCCGCAGATAACTGAAAATAAATCAGCTGTAAGCCCGAAATTAAAATACTTAAAAGCAGACGAAACTGTTATATTTAGCAACCAGCTCTCGTCTATTGCTAATCTAAACAAAGAAAGGATGAACGCCTTGAACAGATACACTGAGTTGGAGAATTACAGCACGGGTGACGGCATTCTAAGGCATGCTGAGGAAACAAAGAAAGATCCCCTGGTTGCCATTCTCATGCTAAATAATGTAAGTGATGAAGCAATTATAATTTTATTTAAATTAAAAACGAACGACACAGGAGCTTATCATCAGGTTAACGACTTGCTTGTGTCGTCACTCAGCTAATTAAAAAAACTCAAAAGACCAAGACAAGACTACGTCGCGGAAAACCAAGGAACAGGAAGGCGGGACGAACTTGGCACCTTTAACATAGACTAGTCAAATTTAGCGGCACGCCTGGCCATAGCAGCTAGTGTCACCAGGAACTCTAAATTACAAAATCTTGTGCGTTACCGCACTGCGCTCGTCACTCTGAAACATCGGTTCTGAAGTCTCATATACCTACCCACTAATTTCACTGGAAGCAGTGCCCTTCAAATACAGTAATGTTTGCACTGCCTACTGCTTGGCGAATGAATATCTGGCAAAAGTATGAGACATCCCCAGGCGGACTCTTGCAGAAGAGGCCTACATAAATTTACCCGAAATAGTTTTACTGAACAGAACTTTCTGTAGGTGACAATGAGGGAATGAGGGAAATCCTTGAAATAGACAGTCTGATTGTTGAATAATCAATTTGAATTCCAGGATTACAACGGCGCCGCTAACGACGGGTTGCTATATGAAGATGACAACAGTCTTATTACTCCAAGGGAAACACCCGTTGAAGATATTTTCGATTTAAAGAGCGGACCCTATGATTCCAATGACAATGAGGAAGTAGATAAATTTAAACTACGCTCACTTATTGCAAATCTGAACAACGAAGCGATGAGAAATAATTTGGGCTTGGACATATATGAATCAGGAATTATTCCAATCATGGAAGGGACAATTCCAGTTAACACCGAAACTATTGAAATTGGTAGAGATGCGATTCCAGTCATTCCTATTTTATCGTTGCCTGGCGTTGAAAACAAAAGGAACGATATCGACTCGTACAATTATAATATCAGAAACGATAGCCAAGAAATATACGATGATAAAGTAATTCTACATAGGAATAACTCAGAACCACACGCTGATATTGACGTTAAGACAAAGAACTTTCTGAGATGGAGGGGATGCAGCCGGAAGGCAGAAAAGACTTGTGTAAAAGCATGTAAATGCGCCTATCGTAATGTTTGTAAAAAAAAATACTCCTGCACCTCAAGGTTCAAAAGTGATTTGAAGAAAGACTGTAAGGCGCAATGCAAAGTATACTTTGACTAAGTATAGTTAAGTACTAGTTTAGTAATGCAAATTTGATTATTTACCGGTTGTATTCGGTTTAGAGACAAGAAGGCATACCATGACCTCTTATAGCGATTCAATTGAAGACCTAAACCGAACCGCGTCGCATAATCGTACCGTGACGTCTTATTTTTTAAGTTGCTGCCATTTTCATCCTTAACTGGATCCAGTTTAGGTTGAAAATGGCTTATTAGCGACTCAATTTAGGCTGCTGCCATTTTCAACCTTATCTGTATCCAGTTTAGGTTGAAAATGGCAGCAACTTAAAAAATAAGACGTCACGGTACGATTATGCGACGCGGTTCAGTTTAGGTCTTCAATTGAATCGCTATATGAGGTCATGGTAGGCCCCATGGTGTCAGAATGGGAGCGACGGCAAAAATTATTCGGATTTATTACCAAAGCAGAAAGTCGAAACTATTTAAGTACAATTCATTGAACAATTAAAAACGAATGTTAAACATTTTTCATCTTTATTTTTACAATACATCAATAAAATACAATGTAGGTATATCTTGTAATAATTGTTAATTGCATGTGACTTATACAAATATAAATTGAACATTATTCCAAATAACTTTCGTTTAACAAGTGAACCGTTAATAAATATAATGTACTAAACTATCTCTTACATAGTAAATGGCTCAGAAATCTTTGTTCCTGTTTACCTATACCGATTTCAATATACTAATAAGTAAATACTTATACTTATAGCAAACTTAATAAACATGGTAATACTCATGGGACGGAATGTCAAACAGTAAATGGAAAATTATATAAAATTAATATCATAAGTAGATATAATCTCAACGCTATTTTGATATAAGTAAATTGATAATTATGTTTATTCTATAATTGTGACAAAATAATAACATACGATATAATAAAATTATGAATTTATAGTTACTACCTATAAACTTTGTTTTCACAACCCCAAATAAATGTAAATAAACGTCAAGACATGGTAAGAAATACAATTTCTTAAAGTTACAATTTTAGAAGGCACTTGGTATATTTAGATCTACAATGATAGCAACATTTTTAAGTACACGCAGATATTGTGGCACTATCTAATGCCTCTTATTTATATAAAATCTTCTTCAGACCTTAATTGGATAATTTCTACAAAGTATTAAGTACATGAAGAAGTAAACTATTTTATACACCTATCCTATACTAAGAATAATTATTGTAAAATGTAAATGTACCAAACAAGGTATCCATCACTATTAGACGTTTAGAAAGATTCCTTTAAAATATTTTACAAAAATTTTCCACCGCTCGGGTTCTTGGAACTAGTTTTAATGGAAGTCACAGAAATATTTCCAGAACTGCTGAATTGTGGGGGCGGCGAGCGTGGTAGAGTAAATTTCGTTTCAGTAAGATTTTCTTGACTTAGAGATTTCTGAGTCGCGAACACCGGTATCTTGGAAGACACTACGATCGATTTCTGTTTCTTCTCTTCTTGCTTTACTGGAATGTTGCTCGGCTTGGCCGCTAGAGCCGGCTTCAGAGCCGCCTGGTCCGCCGCCCTCAGTTGCATCTGATCGAGTTGCGACAATCTTCTGTTCTCAAGGTCGGTGCTAGTCACAATCGTGCCTTTCGGAGATTCGTATGTGGCAGTGCGAAATTGGATATGACTGTTTCTTGGTAGGTCGAAATCGGAATGCCGCTTCTTTGGTTCGTTGTTCGTCTTCGTTCGTTTGTTCGCGTCCGCTTGCTGCTTGGCAGAGTGGTGTCGTTCGTTATGGATGAAGTCGTTTAACAATTCGATGTCCAGTTCGTACGATAGAGGCGGCTCTTCGTACGGAGGAGCTCTCTGTCTACTCGAGAATTTATCTTTAGTCAGGTCTTCAGATTTCTGCTTCATCATTAAAGTGCGCGGCGTCACGACTTGAATTTCTGTGATGTTTCTAAGATCTTTCTGCTCTGTTTCGTTTTGCCCCTCAATTTTTGTACGTTTCGGCGTTTCGGACATCGCTGCCGCATTAATTGAATATCTTGTTTTTGTAACTTCTACGGCGTCTTTGCTCGAAGTTTGTACATCTTCTAAATCTTGAATGATTCTTATTCCTAACTTTGATAACTCTTCTGGTGATTTCTGTGCCATAAAACTGGGATCGTTCTGGAGTTTTTCCATCAATGCTTTAGCTTGTTCTTCGTCCATTTCTGTTGTGTTCAATATTATTGTTTCAGTTTTCGTATAAGCTGGTTCGTCTGTGGTAAAATGCATGTGAGGATTTTTTCTCTTTATCTCGTCTAAAACTCTTTTATCAATATCTTTGACGTCTCCTTCTTCTAAATTTAGTTCATCAATCTCTCCTGGGTTTCGTACAATGCCGAAACTCATCTGTTCAATTTGTAACGGCGCTTCTGAATTTATTGTTGTATACTTAGTAGATATCTTCTCAACATTTTGCGTGATCACTTTGTTTCCAAATTCATCTTCAGCAACGTTTACAGTGACAGTCTTTTGTACTGGCTCTTGAGTCATGGTCAGAGACACGTTTGCAGGTTCCATATATAGCGTTCTGCTTTCTCTTTCATCGTGTCTCTTTCTTATACCTTCTAGAACGTCAGGCGGCATCATTCTAATTGTAGGCTCGCCTATTTCAATAGATTTAGTATAAGATTTTACTTTTTGCTCATCAGCGGGCTTGTTCTTTTCAGTCGTGATCGTAACGACATTAGTACTGCTCTGAACTTCTTTAGGTTTAGTCCACTCTGATGTAAAAGTGGTTAGTGTCGGGTTTTTTTCAGGTTTTAAGCTGTTGTTATGTGACCCCACTCGAATGTTACTAACAAAGTCAACATATTCTCTTTCTTTTGGTTCAGCGCTCTCTGCATAAGATTTTAGATCGAAATTTACTATATCTGGTTGGTGCAATGATTTATGAGCATCTGTCATTGTTGTGGTATCTTTGCTAGTACTGGCTTCTTGATCTTGACCTTGTTGAACGCCTTCGTCGATGTGTACATTCAATATCGGGTTTTTAGCGAGCAATTTTTTCATCATATCTGATTTAGGTCTCTCTAAGCTATTTACGTATGTGTTACGAGATACTTTCATATCATCTGGAATGTTTGTGTCATACGTCATTGTTAATTTCTCTTCGTATTTAGATGGTGATGTTTCTGTTTTGATAGTGGAAGATTGGCCCTCGTGGGAACTGTCAAGAGACGACATGTTGCTGCCGTCAGATGTAGATTTCGCGAACTCAGACACGAGTTTTAAATGTACTTTCATGTTTTCGTCCATTATCCTTCTCGCTAGATGATCAGATGTCTCGTGTTCCTCTTTATATAACTGAAAGGCTTTGCCTCTCTTATTTAGCGAGTCGGTTTCATCAGTCCTTTCAGACTCGATTGAGCTGCTCGAACCTTTCACAATTGCATCTTCTAAATTACCAAACTCAGATCCTTTTTTAAGGCGGTTTTGCAGAAACGCCTCGGCTCCTTCAGGTGTCTTAATAAAATTTAAACTGAGCCTCGGCTCTCTATGTTTATTCACAATACCTTTATCGATGGAGTCAATCATATCATGTCGATTATCATGACCTTCTGGATCGAAAAATAGTAAAGGTTTTTCAACCACTGATATAGCTTTTTTCCTTTTAGATGAAATAGTGGTTTCCACGATTTCAGCGTCATCGGCGGATATGTCAAGACTTTGAGCTCTTTCAAGAGTACCTGTAGAAGGCTTTTTGACTTTGGTTTTTATTTCGAATCTTGATAAATCTCCCAGTGAAGCAGCTTTGCGTTCGTTTTCATCTAAAATAGAATTATCATCAGACCCGGAATTAACCGTATCATTTAGTGGAGAACTGTGGATAGTAATGTCACTGTTGTTAAGTTCTATGGTAGTAGAACCTTTATCGCTTTTATCGCTTTGGTTCAACGACATAACGGAGTGCCCGTCTTGATTTGATGAAAGATTGGACTTGGAATCTTCAAAGAAATTATTTAGAGAATCGCTTTCTCTCTTAAATGGTTTCGACACAATATCGTCAATGTCATCTTGACTAAAGTTAATTGAATCTTCTGCCCGAGAAATATTAGAGCTTTTGGTTTTGTTGACCTTTGGCGTTGAAGTATTTATGAACGAAGAAGTTGAGGATTTAGTGGGAGTTGTAACATCTGAATCTTGGAGTAAACTGGAATACTGTTTTTCACTTTTGAGGAAGTCTTTTACGTTTCTAAGCTGTTCGAGTATGCTGTCATCGGTTTTGTTTTTATCTGTATCAGGGGGGGAAGGTGCTTTGCCTTTAGATTTCTTTGATGGTTTCAAAGCTTCTTCCCTTTTCTGTTCAAGTTTTTCTTTTTCTTGAACTAGATCTGCAGCACTCTTCCTGTTACTTCTGGCAGCTGCTGCCGCGTTGAGCATATGTTGAGGTATCTCTTGAGGTATGCCATTCTCGTCCCTCTTAATGCCACTAGAATTCAAATCATTCCTTGCAAAAGTTGTCATCGTAGTTTCAGACGTTTTAGAAGTATTGATATTATCTGATAGAGTAATACTTATGTCAGATTCATTGGTTTTGACTCTGGCATTAGGTATTGGCGGCGCCATTTTCTCTCTTCTTTTAGCGACTACTGGTTTCTTTTGTTCTGTCTCACTTTCGTGTTTTATTTGTGTTGTTGGAGCAGGTCTTTGAGGTTCAGGCTTGTCTATTTCATCTACAGTCTTCTTTTCTACTGCTACTACGCCATTTTCTACATTCTTCTGCTTCAACACTCCATCGTCGGGTACGTTTGGCGGGAGAACACGAATACCGAATTTCATCGCGCGTTTCGGATCATAATCTTTCTTCTGAACTTCAGCATGTTCAATGTGAGCTATGCCATTTTCTGGTTGAATTATTTGGACATCGCTTCCAGTTGAATTTCTGTTCTTATTTCTTTCGGGTTTGTTGATATTAATATTAGTCGGTACTTCTGAATGCCTGGTTTTGTTAGCAAGCTTGAAGTTCTTCTCGTTCTCTCTCTCCAGCGTCGTAGTTCCATCTTTCTTCTCTTTCTTGGTCCGTTCTAGTGTAGTTGAGGTGATGATCTTATCTGTGATAATTTTCTTGATGCCGCCGCTCTTCTGTTTGGTCTCTAATGTAGAATTGTTAGAATGCGACGTGTTCGGAGATTTCGGCGGGTGCAGTAGTTTTGCTTCCTTTTCAAGCTGTAACAGAAGAAAATCGATGTTTAGGTTTCAGGAAATTTAGATAATAGCAGATATTGGCTTTTTGTCCAGCCTCATAATATGAATGACACTTCTCTAATAACAAATCTTAATATTTTAGATGTTGATGCGGTCTGCATCGAAGCAAAGTAAAATATTTGGATATAACTAAAAATATTGCCGTACTTTTATAGAGGTTGAGAATGAGCATAGTTAAGTATTTTCGGGATATTAAATTCATTTTTAATTAGTTGTAACCTGTGAGTTCGTTCACGCAGTACTTGGAAAAAGAAGACGTCCTGATTTTGGCCTGAGTGTAAAGCGTTTTCATTCCTATAAAAAAATAAAGCCAATTTTATATCTTCGTGGCTTATTTTATTTATTAGCTACAATAATTAAATCAGATTTAGAAGAAAATTTGCGAAAACCTTTATATTTTCTACCATTTTGGTCGGAATCTCCAATAAACGATTTCGATGTAGCCTATCAGGTTTTTTTTAAGTTTTGGCCTAGCTCGATTTGTGAATTTTAGAGGTTTTAAATGTTTTAAAAGTCCGTTGTTATATGTCGTAATTCGGCGACACTAAACATCTTTCTAGGAATGCTACAAACAAGATCCAAGATCAGCTTATGATTCAATGTGCACGTACTACATTGTTAGTTCCCGAAGACAATGGAGACATAACCAATAAGCATTCCTTTACGTGCCGGCATTGTATTCCAAACAGTCAACCCCGATGTAAAACAACACAAGCGATGCGGTTGTTGATTGAAAAACTTCCTTGTTTTATTTGTAAGAATGTTCAATTTAGCTTATTTTTGTTTTGGTTATTCGGTTGTTGTATAATAAATTCATCAAAAATCATTGCCAGTTGGGTAAGACCTCTCAATGGAAGACATTTTGTAAGGAAGAATACGTTGTTGGGGGGCTAAGGAGAAGTGGTTTGAAAGGTATTGATGAGTAATAGAAACGCGATTTGTGGGGACCATCAAAGTAATTAGTATGCTTACAAAATGACAGGTATCATTGATCTTTTATAAGGGAATGTATAATTCAATATTGCAAGGCGATGCAATGCGTTTGTTAGTCACGACAATTCTGAAGAAGTACCTAGGTAGGTAAGTAAGTATCTAACGACTTCGTTCCTTTAAATTTGAAATCATTATTTTGTAAATTTTGTGGTCTGAGGGATAACTAATGTACCTATGAATGGTTTTTTTTTTCGAAATCAATGGACTGTTGTTGCTGGTTGTTCCAATAGATCCACATCTATGGTAACAACCGACAACAATAGTTGTTAAAGCTATGGAAGCATAGCATAAATTGGTTATGAGCCGACTGCGAAGCGTGGGCGTGGGTAGGAGACGGAGACGACCATAAAGTCTATGCTAAATCACGGCCCACTGAAGCAACAGATCGCAATTCGCATAAGAAGAGAGAAGAGAGAGCCTTTGTCCAGTAGTGGGCTTTGACAGAAATTATAATAATAATAGATGGAGATCTTCTCCTGGTTTTAAAGCTCAGCTTTTGTCGGTGGACTTATGGTCAGCGTTATCTAACTTCAGTCAATGCTCCGACTTCCTTATACGACATGACGTTTGCCTTTTCCTTAATCTGATCTATGAATGTCCTTCTAGGTCTGCCTCTTCTTCTCCTGTCTACTACTTTCCCTTTTATGGTGTGTTTTATGGAGTTGTCATGTTGTATAAGTTGGCCACACATTTTTCCACTTCTGATTTCTAACGTAGCTAAGTACCACAAGTAGGGACGCTACAGAGGTGTTTTAATTGGAACCGAAGTCGGAGTCGGGGTTTTGAAACTCAATATTAATATTGAGTTTCAAAACCCCGACTATAGTCAATATTTAAATATTTACTCCCAAATTAGCAAGACCTCCGATATAAAATTGTCGGAACCGAAGTCGTAACCGGAGATGTAATATAAGCAGAAGTTCCGACTTATCGGAGTCGGAGTCGAAGCTCCGTAACATCCTTAATCAGAAGTTAACCACAAAAAGAAGCAGAGAGCAAGAAGCAAGTGAGAAAACACAAGCAGTAAAGAAAGTCTTGCGCTTTCCATCTTTGCATCGGCTGCGTGGGCGGACGGCGATGGCGGGGCGGTCAATTAGCCACTTAGGTATAATACTCACTGACTTTTACTACTTGTACAAGACATCAGGAGGCCTACCATGACGTCTTATAGCGATTCAATTCAGGACCTTAACTGAGCCGCGTCGCATAATCGTACCGTGACGTCTTATTTTTAATGTTGCTGCCATTTTCAACCTAAACTGGATCCAGTTAAGGTTGAAAATGGTAGCAACCTAAATTGAGTCGCTAATAAGCTATTTTCAACCTAATCTATATCCAGTTTATGTTGAAAATGGCAGCAACATAAAAAATAAGACGTCACGGTACGATTATACGACGCGGCTCAGTTTAGGTCCTGAACTGAATTGCTATAAGACGTCATGGTAGGCCTCCTCACATCAGTGCTGGGTCCCAAATCAAAATTCTAGCAGAAAACATTTCTTCCTTTTTTGTATTAATACGGTCTGTAGGTACCTACCCACAGATTTCAATTGGTTAAATTGTTAATAATATTTTATCAACAATTATTTATCTACTCAATATAAGGTACCTTAAAACTCAATTTAAGATAGGTACCTCAAATTGAGTAGATAAATCATTGTTGATGAAATTAACCCGTTTGAAATTTAAGGTCGTCTAAACTAACTGTTGCACTTAGGGATTATAGACATTAATAATCATACAACATCCATCAAATGCTAATTAAAAGTTAATTGACGTCGTTCAACGGTAAAGTAAATTAGATATTTTAAAGTTAATTTTTTGTATAATAATTTTACAGCTTCGTTTTGAATCTATAGCTCTCGGACTAGTTTCGACTGTGTTTGAGGATTCAGTGGCATCCGCCATAACAATGCGCTATGAAAGATTTAGTTCAGGTTAACTGCTGAAAACACACACGTCTGTGTTTTTTATATTTTTACGGCAAGGGATAACACGCCTGGCGTGCGAACCCGCACTGCTGTATTGACAATTTTATCATGATAATTGTGTACGGCTACACTGCTGATTGAGTTTAGTTACGACACCAGCCACCATCCAGTAAGCAAAAAATACACGTGTAAAGATTCGCAAAAGAGCCAAAAAATGTAAAACGGTTCAGCAGTGAACGTGTTAAGACAAGTTATGTGTAGATTTCAGTTGTGATAACTATCGATTTCTCAAGGCGAATACGTCCTATTAGCACGCCAGTGTCACTTTGTACAAACTCGCGCGAAGTACCAATTTGTCAATAGAACAGAAGTTGCTAATTAGGGTCGTAAACATTCCTTTTTTTGCAAAATAATAGTCATATACCTACCAATAAACCTACATCGAAATCGTTAAACATTCAGAAAACGGTGTTCAAATCAGAAATGGTGGATACTATTTTCGCTTCTCTATTTCTTCTTAGTTCCGTTGTCTGTAAAGCGAACTTGTTTCAACAGCGTTGTTCCCCCGCACGCTTCGCTCATACAAAAAAAAACAAGCTACATCAAGTAACGCGAACCGAACCTACGCGAATAATCTGTAAACTGAAGGTTGTTTGGTTTTAGGAGCGGATTTTGCTTCGCTCGCTTCGCTCATGTCAAACCTACAAATACAGAACATACCGTGCTAACGTCGCCCGTGGAGCCCGCTCGCTTCAGCAGCGGATGCCGCACCGGCCGCCCCGCTCCGCTCGCTCGTCCCCCTTCCACGACCTCCAATTCCACAGGATATGGAGACGCGAGGGACAGAATGCTCACAGCGTCTTCTAAGGGAGTCCCCACGAACTCTATCTTGATGCTCTTGATTTTGTCACCTGAAATACGGGACGTTTGAAGATGTTATTATATATTATTGTTTAAAGATATTATCGCGGTGCGTTAACAAAGTTAAACGACATGAACGGATGATGTCCTCTGAAATTCCTCATTATTCCGTGGGACTTTATTGTGTCAATCCGTCCACACTGACTGAAATAACAAATCCATGACCTTTAACGTGAGTATTTATGTGCTAAACTGAAAAGGTCGCCAAGTTATTTGTAGCGTGGAAAAGGCCACTTTCGCTAATTTCACCTAAATGCCATTCTGCTTTTAGCATTTCGAGGGGTGATTTTGATGTGACCAAGTATAGGGCATTGGTGGTAAGGCCCATAAGGTGGTAAGGTCCCTTGCACCGCAAGTCAAGCCCGGGGAAGATGCACGCATAACTTTACAAGAATATACTGCAAGGTCATTCACCTGACTGTAGTTTAGCGGCCGCTGCTGGGCCGCTTCTCAGCACGGAGTGTATGTGAACCCCGTCCCGCGCACCGCCTCCGCACCGCAGGCCAAGCCCGGTGAAGTCGCGCGCCCATAGTTTCACGTGACGGATTCTGGCGCGCTGTCAACAAGGAAAGCCATTACATATTTTGTTTGTTGTCATGAGTATGCTTAAATACAACCCAGTATTTTCTGGTAGACCTAAATAAATGAATGCTCAAGATATAGGCAGGACGAAATTCAAGAGTTGTCCTCCAATTTGCACGGCATGATGAAACAGCACTCATAGATCCAAGAGGCTAAATTGCAGCCTTGGCAAGAATGTAATAGTACTAGAAATATTAAGCCGGTTAGAGCCTAAGCACACGGCGTTTTTTTTGCGTGCAGACGATGCGCGTTTCACGAACGCGCGTTTACGGCGTAGTTTGCCCAGAAAGCTTACAAGGCTGCGTCAGAATCGCAATTGAATTGCGTTTACACGCGTCGTCTGCGCGCATAAAATACGCCGTGTGCTTAAGCCCTTACGTTCTAAAGGTTCCTTTATTATGCCCTCTTTCACTAACTCTAATAATCGCCTAAATTGACACCTATACTTATTGACCATTTGTATAAAAAATATCAATTTAGTTTCCCCATTGTAGAAAAGATTAGGGTGCAATTTATAGCAACAATCATAAAATTAAATTAAAATTACGAGCCTTATAACATTAAGTAAAACAAAACCCCATGCTAATCTACCGATGATTTCATACAGCCTCCATGGTCGCTCCATTAAGTCTATGACATCACCTGTCACTCTGCCAGCAAAGAGGCTTGCGACCGTGTGAACTTGGCGCGAACATTACCTTTGCAACATTACCCGTTTAAAAAAAGAACATTGTTGTTGTTTTTTAATTTGACCCATAATTTATTGACCTACCCGATACTTTGGTACAGAATGATTACTAGGTCATTTTAGAGGACGATTAATTTAATCCCTTGACTAGCGCGCGCACAATTTAAAAATAAAGCAAAGTAAACATAATATTTCACACATTGTCATGCGACATATCCGCTTTGTGGTCGCCGGTTCACTTGGAATGCTTGGCATTATTTGTTTGAAATTGGTCCTACAAACGACCGAGTGGAAGCTGACTACTATGTAAGTAGGTACTTAGATACGTTTCATTATTTTGTACAATTTCGCGCCAAGATTTGCGCTGTTACTAAATCAAATGACATCACCCCAAACCAACACCTGCCATTAAAGCAGCAAGCAAGGAGGTTCCGTGTGAACAAAGCACGGTATGACCTTCACAGATTAAAAAAGACCTTGGAAATTGACCTACCTATCTATAGTTTATGTTATCGATATTTTTTATGGAGTCCACATCCTGTGCATTGGTAAGATATTATAGATATGTATATATACTATTACTAGCTGTACACTGCCACTCTTCGCTGTGGCACATTCGCACATTCGCTGATATGTCACTGATTAAAAAAAATAGATAAAAACAATCCTTGATGCGGATCATATATCATGCTAAAATTTCAGCTCGATCGGTGCAGAACTTTTTGAGTTTATGAAGCGTACACAAACCAACATAACATTTTTATATATATAGATAATCGACAACAGGTTCTAGTCGATATCCTTTGCATACTATCATAAACTTATAAGCACTAACTCTCACAATTTTGCACTGCGCACTGCGCAGTACCTACTAAGTGACGTTTCATAACTTTTATGAGTAAGTTGATAAAGCTAGTTTAGTTTAGTTTGCAGTGATAAGAATAACGTAAATCTTTCGAAATTTTTTAATGTGAGGTTATAACTATAGAAACCCAGGTACCTAAATAAAACAACGATTTCAGGAGACCAAAACTCTCCCAGATAGTTATTTACACATAAGTCATACATGTCACTATATCTTTATCTTATCAGAAGGCACTCTATTTTTGGTTTTTCTTTGTTTACAACATCAAATTATGATGAATTTGACAGTGTAGCATTTTCTGAGACTACCTACATGTACCTACATACGTAATTAGTACCCTTTGTTAAAAAGTAATGAATAAAAAAATAAAAAATTGAACTCTTAAGTCGATTGACATAGATAACTCATTTTGGCCCCGAGTGTCAGTTATGACTTATGAGGTTTTCGTACATCATCGTCGATATGCTGTGTTTTTTTCTTCAGTTTGGCATCGCACAGTTTGTGCATTTAGCCAGTGTCAAGTTCATAATAATTTTCAAGTTTTATATATATATTTTCAAGTCAAACGTAACACTGAGATAAGAGTTTACCATCAAACAGGTGACCTGTTCACCTAAACAGTCCAATTGTCAAGAAAGTTAAAAAATTTCATACCTTATTTCTCCGAGCTGTAAAACTCTCAGACTCCCAACCCAACGAAATTCCTCAATTTATAAGCATTCCACCTCGAACCGGCCTTAGCAAGTATTACCAAACCAATACCCGCCCTTCCCTCGACCTTACACCCACGTGGTAAGGTGGAGATTAGAATGGCAAGCTTAGTATCATTACCATCAACGCACAGATCTGCATTCCTCGGCGACGCGATGCGAATCGATTTGATGGTGAATGCGAATCAACTGTCGGTATCATCGATCACCTGTACTAATAGGCTAGTACCTAGGCCGCCTAGTTAGAAAGTACGGATGTTACGGAGGTGGTCCAATCGGAACCGAAGTCGGAGTCGGAGTTATTAAATTTGGTTTGTCGGAACCGGAGTCGGAGTCGGGGGTGGTGGTAAAAGAGAGATGTGTTACGGGCAGGCCTCATAAAATAAAATAGTGCAAACATTATTCAATCGGCCCGTTTAATTTCACAATAATAACCTTACTTGGCATGAACAAACAATATACATGTTTTCAATAACAGTTAACAAATGAAATCAATTGAATTGTCTATCAAAGTAGCAAGACCTCCGAATAAAATCTCCGATTCAAAGGTGTCGGAGCCGAAGTCGGAACCGGAGGTGTAATATCAATCGGAAGTTCCGACTTATCGGAGTCGGAGTCGAAGCTCTGTAACATCCCTATTAGAAAGCTAGGTAAGTACCTAGTTAGGTTAATGGCTATTGAAGGAACTATAATTACTACCTAGTACCTACTCTACCCACGAAAGTGAGGTCCCAGCAGTGGGACGTTATGGGTTGATGATGATGATGACCTACCCTACACTACTCTACCAGTGAGGTTTGAGAGCACAGCACAAAAAAAGACTAACTAAGGGAACGAGCAAGTCTTTCAGCTAATGGTAAGCGCCAGGCCTGCCCATAACAGTTACAGTGCCACCCAGAACATTGCATTGTATAATCTTGCGCGGCACTGTACTGCGATTCATTCGTATTGAAATGACGAGTCCCGTGGCAATCAAACGTCAAAATGAAGCGAACTCGAGCTGATCCGCACCGTGCTGCATAGCCTCGCAGCAGTCCTATTATGTAACTCATTATGAAACTGAAATTCGGATTAATTTGACGTTTTATGTATGGGGCAAATGTCAAATGAACGCCATTTTGATTTCCATTAGCCTGCAGTTTAGGATAACATAATTATCAGTGACCAAAATCGATGTTTACAAACTATAAAAGAGCATATAAATTATAAATTATAATACTAAAGAAGTATCTTATTGTGATTCAGCAATAAGTAAACTTTTAATCCAGCACACGTATTTCATCGTTGGTTATGCAACTTGGCTGTTTGGCTTTCCACTATCATGTTTGCCAAACATAACGCCGGAGAGAGTAAAAAAGTGAAATTGTAAATATTGCAGAATACCAACTTAGCTATTAGAGTTTCTCGAGTGTTTCGGTTACGTATTTTTATCGGTATTATGACATGTTAAGTATTTTTGAAGTAAAACTTCTTTACGCACGCTTGACTTGGGGAGTAAGCTGGCAAATGCGTGAAGCGTTACGAAAAGTGTGATCGATGAAGTGGAGAGGGAGATATAAGTTAGTGAAGATAGAAAGCGAGAGAGTTCCGTTTCGTATATTACTGTAGGGGGAAGAAAGAGAGGTGCTGCACACATTTTCTTTCTCTCTTTCTCTCATAGCGAAGTTTTACTTCAGTCGTGTGGTCTAAAACACGCATTTTTTTATTATAAAATTGTATCCAGAAATTGTTAGTTATTCTAAGGTTTTATGAGAAAATCAGACTGTAATGAAAATACAATCAAAAAAGTAAAACATGAAGTCTGCTCTTTTGCTTCTTGTACCTAAATTATGTAACGTGGAGCAATTTAACATGGATGCAGTGCAAGTATATGCTACCTACCTACTAGAAGTACCAACCCTATCACAAAATAAATAATACAACGATGAACGTGCGGTGGGGGCGGTGGGACTGGCAACAGGGGGAAAAAGGCCTAAGCTAAAAGTTGTGGATCTGGCTGGGAACGAAATCATGGACCTATGGGAAGCTTCTGGTTGGAATTGGTCATATTCTTACTAGCGGGGAAGCTAGGGGTTTGCTTTTGAATGCTTCACGTCCCTCTTGTTCACACGTCCTGCACTACAAGGCCCTGAAACGGTTTCCCTTCCAGCAGCCTAGGGTTAGCACTTCGTACATGAAACACGGAAACGTGTCCAGGGCTGTCTGACCTGTAGGTGAGAGTCGTCCTTGCTCTGCTCTGGCTTCGTAAACTCCGCTCGCAGTACATGCGGCTTGCCTCCCAGCGGCAGGGTTGGCGCGTCGTGCTGCCACGCGTGGCGCTCCTCCTGCCTGAAGCCAGGGTTGTCGAACGCGAACTCGTCTTTCACTGACTCCGGGTCCGTGGAGAAAACCAGGTGCTTTCCTGGGGACAAGGGAAAAACACTGTAAGCACACATTTAGCCTCTCTCTTGGGTTATTGCTTCTTTTGGCTCGTTGTTGGGCTATTTTTTCTTTTTTTTATGAAGCTGCTTAGTGGTTAGCTATACTGTGGCGTAGCACGAAATGTGAGTTTATCTGTGGCGATAAGACCGATGCGAGATTCCGTCTCGAAAGATTCTAGATAACTCGGTATATCTACCAATCCCGATACATTCTACCTCCAATGAAGGAAGCAGGTACAGTCAGCGTTAAAAAACGCTAAGCATTTCCAAACCTCCCATTTAGTAGATATACTGCGCAAAAAATTATTTCTAAAAGTTTACCCGAAGTGTCTTTTGTCTGCCTAAGGAATTAAGACTTAAAGATGTTACTTGCATAATTATTATGGACAGGAGATATATACCAAATAAGTACCCAAGTGCAACATTATTATCAAATTACTCAGGAATTAATATCCATATAATGTTGAGATTACCCAACCGGATGTTTCTCTAAACGTCTCAGCATATCTACATTCTAAAAGTACATTATTATTATAACGAACTGAATTTTATGCGTGAGTTTGTTTGTTTGTACGAGATAATTTCTGGAACTGCTGAATTGATTCTGATAATTCTTCCACTAATAGTAAGCTACATTATCCCTGAGAGATATAAACTAAAAATGAACGAAAGATATTTAATAAACGACTTCTCGGACGGGCGTGTTTCCTAAACGCTGGTAGAGTTAAAGGGGTTTCCTTTTCCTGTGCGAGATTCTACCATGAAAGGAAAATCCACTAGAAAGGGAAAATTCCTTTCTCAAACTCATAATCAGTTACTCTTTAGTTTAGTTGTTTTTTTTTTCTTCTCTATATTATATAGTATGATACTTTTGTTTTTTACTTGTAAAAGAGGTTTATTATTGCGAACTTGCAATAAATGATTTGAGTTATGGCTATGTTTTGTCCCGGTAAAATACAGAAATATAGCGGGCAAAGCCGCGGGGTGCAACTAGTTATTTGGGGTATAAATTAATAATTAATAATTGCACGTTCCAACGCGAGCTAAAGCAATTAATGTGTTGATTGCTCGGAAGGAACGGGTTTCTTACGAAATTGTTATATGTTTGACCATGGCCATTTGGTATAATAATATAATGTAACTAAGATATTTGTAAGGCGAAACACAGATCAATGCAGTGCGGCGTGCGGCGCGCCGCGCGGCGCTGTCAGTTTCATACATTTACGTCAAAGTGACAGCCACGCGCGGCGCTATCAAAATGTATCAAAATGACACCACGCGGCGCGGCACACAGCCCTGCATTGATAATTTTTTCGCCTAAGAATGGTTAATATAGGTGATTAATAAAGAAAAGAAAAAAAAAAAAAAAAAAAAAAACACGATTAGTTCCTATAATTTTTTTTTCGCTCGTATAAGAAAGACTTTTTTACATTCTTAGAATCGGATGAAATTTAAATTTTTTGTATGTATAATTTATTGCATGTAAGATTGGAAATAAATGGGCTTTATTATTATTATTATTATAATAAAGAAACTAACATATTTTGCCATCATATGAATCTTCAACAACTATCTTCCCACTGCTGAGCACGGGTCTCCCCTCACTTTCGTGAGAAGGGCTAGATCACAATTTATAATTATGTTTGTATACTTATGTTTGTCAATAGACTAGAAAATAGAAAGATGCGTGCCCTAGTTTCAAGCGTGTGATCATTAAGCCGCGTTCACACGGGTGGTTACTGGTAATACTTGTGGCCAATTAGAGATCAGCGTAACTGCGTAACTCTTGTCGGTGTAGATTTATAGTCAAGAATAATTGATGAAGAAGTCGTTAAAATTAATTTGCTATTTAGTTTATAGGATGGTGTAATAATTTCTTGGTGTAACTTAATAAGACTAATTTTTGTTATTGCTTATTTCTTATAAATATAGCGTTTCTAAATATAGCGTTTAAGACAGTTCCAATGCGATACTTATATAACGTTAAATTCATATTCTTATCTTAATATTATACTTACGATAAATCGGCCGAGATTTTTATAATAAAAATAAAAATAAAAAATAAAAAGAATCATTATAATCCCCTACTGCTAATATATATACAAATAGCTTTCATTAATTATAATATGTAATTATGTTTGTCTGTAAAATTTATAATAATAATAAGATTAATATTTAAGTTTTAAACATCACATTTTCGAAAGTTCATTATTTTTATTTTTAACTGTAAAAAATAGCAATATTTTTATCATAACTGTTCCTAACCAAATTATCTTCATTTTCACATAAAAATTAATCAATTATAGACAGATAGATAACTCTGCATTGACACTAAAATATATAAAACACAAAGAGAAAAAACAACATAACTTAATAACAGGTACAGTGAGCGGTCTTATCGCTTAAAGCGATCTCTGCCAGACAACCTTTGGATGGGCAAGATAGACATTTAATTTTGTTTATAATTGATTAACAAGAACATCTACAAGTGCAGTACGACCCAGTTTCACAGTGAAATCGCTGGAGCGCGTTCACACGATGTTATCTGCGTAACCGATCGCATGCGATCATCGTGCGTAACAGGCAAGGTCGCGGAATGACGGATCTTGGATGTTTTATTTACAGACAAACGGCTTAATTAGATTTTCTAATTATGAGGAAAGAAAATACGTAATGCGGTGTCACGTATGGAACTGCTAGTATTTGTTTTATCATCATCATCAACCCATAATGTCCCACTGCTGGGCACGGGTCTCCCCTCACTTTCGTGAGGAGGGTTAGGCCATAATCCACCACGGGGGCCCGATCCGGATTGGTGGATAACATACCTACCTCCGAAATAATTCTCGGGTAGGTATGTGGGATTCCTCACGATGTTTTCCTTCACCAAAAAGCGAGTGATAATTACGTTCATATGTTTTACGGAAACACATTGGGTACATGCCTGCACTGGGATTTGAACTCACCACCTTCTGATTGGAAGGCGGACGTTCTCCCACTAGGCTACCACCGCTTTATTTGTTTTATAGAGGTAATTATTTTAGAGAGGACGCTTCTCCCGCGTTTTGAGGCAAGTAAGTAATTAAGTAGGTAGTCGCGCAACTCGATGACTTAATTAAGACATTTTTTTCTCGTGACATAATGGATAGAGAAGGAAGATGGAGTGAGATGTGTCTGTGTAGATTACACGACCTATACCACCTATTTTTTTTATTGACGTGACGTGTCTAATTAATCGCTGAACGCCGGCTGCATGCACGAAAAAGTTGACACATTGTCCCGTTACGCTCGTTGTACAACAACGTGCAAACGTGCGAAGCAAAAATTAAAAAAAAAGTAAAAATACAACTCGAAAAAAAAAAAATATAATAATAAATTTGTTTTGTTCTAGTTTTAAGTTTTCTTTGTTCTGTGGTGTTTCAATAAAGAGTTTATCTATCTATCTATCTATCTCGTAACCCGTCGAGTAACATGCACTCGGCTAATTCTCACGTAATTACACTCTCGCTGTCAATAGATATCGGATGTGACAACGCCACTTTCCCGTGTGTACGGTGCTTTAATTACAGTGTTTTTTCTCCTCATGATTTTCTAGTTATCTAGTGGGTATGTAGGTCTTATTTCTTGTGGTTGTAATAGCTTGGGATTTTCAAAGCAACTCTACAATCTATGGGTGTGTATTGCAAAGTTGAAAATATTACAAGGGAAAAGTTTATCAGCTAAGATTTTTTTATTAATTTCAGTTTTTTTTTTTTACTTTAATACCTTAAGTTTGTAATCAATAGCAAGTAATTGCTCACAACTGATTTATGATAAGTACATAATTTTATCTTGTTACGTATGTTAAAACTTTCTGGTTCTGGGTGGTATTGTGATTGTTATGGGCAGGCGTAGCGCTTACCATCAGGTAAACGATTGGATCGTCTCGTGACCCACTCAAATAAAAAAAAACATAATTAAGAATATTTTTTTGATCTTTTTTTTATTTGACAAGACGGGTAAGTCGTCCCACCTGATTCACCTCGTTCGTCCCACCTGTTCGATAGGCTTTTTAAAATATATCTTAAAAATTAAAACCTCCGGTAATTATACCTACACAGTTATGTAAGAATAAATTAAGATTCTATTTTAGAGTAACAGCCCAGTGAAATGATATAGTATGCGTTGGAAATAATTATTTCCATAAATGTTAAGCTTAACAATTTCTACTAATTACAAACTTACCTCTATATTTTGCGCTTTCATAACTCTAAAATATATTTTTATGACATTTAAAAACTAGATAGATAGATAGATAGATAAACTCTTTATTGAAACACCACAGAACAAAGAAAACTTAAAACTAGAACAAAACAAATTTTACCATTAGTGTCACAATGGGCGGTCTTATCGCTCAGAGCGATCTCTTCCAGACAACCATGCACGGAGAGGAGTAATTAAGACATCGGACGGTGGCTTTCCTTATATACATAAAATAAAATAAATAAACTAGATTTATTAAATAATTCATATTATAATGCACAATTAGGAGCCGTTTAGTTACGCTTTAGACATTACAGAGTATGAAAATTATTACAATAAAACAGAACTATACGTGACAGTTAGATAATTGTCTACTAGTATCGAACCTGTGGCATCAACTAAACTTAAACTAAATTTGACAACTGTAAAATTATTGTTTATAACTTTGAATCCTTAAGAAGATGTACAGGAATAATGATTTCAGAACAAATAGTTCATACTGAAACCAAACTAAAGTAAAACCAAATAAAACTAAACCAGACAAAACTAAACTAGTAACTTATATCTAGTTTTGATTTAGTTCCCAGAATTTAGTCCACTGTCTCACTATGGTCGCGTCTTTCATATTATAGTTTTCTTGTTTTCTCTTTTTTTTTTTTAATTAAACTTAAGAGGGATTTTAAATTTATTTATTTATTTCAAAAGTCGCATAATAAGATAGTGGTGAAACGCGAGCATTAAAATAAATAAATGCACCAAAAACTCTCATTCTCTAAAAGAAGGCAGCCCCGACGGAGCGGGAACTGAACAATTTACCTACTTTAGATATTTAAACTAATACTAACTGCGTCATGCGGTTTCACTCGCGTAATTCCAGTTTTCCCGTTAGAACTCAGCACCTGGGAATAGTGAAGCGATGAAATAACATATATGATGTAGTGGTAGTGATGATAGTGATGAATAACAACTGACTATAGTGAAAAATTATTAAAAACAAATTGCGAAATCGTGAGTTCATAAAAAATCCCATAGAAAAACGAAAACACTTTCAGTTTTCCCAAATTTTCAAATTTGCGTTAAACTTATCTATTTGTTTCCCATAAAGACCTAGTTATTACTTATTAAGAATATTTTAGCACTAAAAATAGGCTAATCGGTCCAGCCGTTCTCAAGCGAAGCGGCTATCATCGAACAGCATTTCATTATCAATTCATTTCATCATATAGAGTTTATTATTTATAGCGCAGTGTGCAAAGCTCTAACCACTCGCATGCTAATGAGTTTGAATTTGAAAGTATTCAAGCTAATTTGCACATGTGTGCGAAGTTGTCATTCAGCTCTGTCAATCGAAATGAGTTACAGTTGAATATATTAATCTAATAGCTGCGCCCCGCGGTTTCACCCGCGTAGTACCCGTTTTGTCCCACAGGAACATACTATCGGGATAAAAAGTACCCTATTACTCAATCCTGGTTATAAACTATCTGTTTTCCAAATTTTATTCGAATCCGTTCAGTAGTTTTTGCGTGAAAGAGGAACAAACATCCATCCGTCCATTCCCACAAACTTTCGCATTTATAATATTAGTAGGATATTATTTTCTAGTTACTTAATTATAGAAAGGCAGTAAAGGACAAAATCTGTACACTGAAGATAATATAAAACCGAAAAAAAAGGAATACATAAATAGTAGTCTTAAAATGGATTATTGAACAATAGTATAACTTTTTTGGAAATTACATACATGTCCGAAATTAAATACATTCCATTTTTTCATTGACTTCTTACTCTGAAAAAAACCTGTGCAGCAGTGGAATATTTTATTATAATAACCTAAATTATTCTAGCTGTAAATACTAGTTCAGCGTTTGACATTTAGTTTTAGCTGTATTTATTTTGTTTATTTAACATTTTTTATTACTTATTCTTTGTTTCAAAACTATTCATATTTTAACCGGTCTGGGCACCGATTTTTTAATCTTATCGGGTGACTAATTTCATCAAAATGGCCGATTTTCTATAAGAAATCGGCGAAAATCGGCCATTTTGTTACAAAAATGGATATTCACAATCAGCTCCGAGTATTTATAACAAAAAACGTGTTATTTTAGTTGCTTAATGGTGTCGATTCCAGAAGCAACTAACTAGAATCAAAGTCAATAATTTTACAGCTGTCAAATTTTGTTTTAGTTTAGTTTCGTGTAAAAATAAAGGACACCATTTTAAAATTACAATTATTCGAACACGTTGAACAAATATTGAAAGTCAATTTTGCCCCGTTTCCGTTTTTAATTGAAATCATATAGATGACTAGCTGCGCCCCGCGGTTTCACCCGTATTATTCCAGTTTTCCCTCAATAACTGCATTTCCCAGGTTAAAAACCACTATATTAATATAATATGCTACTAAAGAATAGCTATAGATAGCAAAAATAAAATGTGAAATTCATAGAAAAATCTCACAGAGAAAAACATTTTCATTTTTTCTCAAGTTTTCCAATTTTGCGGGCAACTTTCTCGGTTTCTTCTTTCATAAGAATCTTCTCAGGACAATAAAAAAGAATTAGCGAAATCGGTCCAGCAGTGACCAAGGGAAATAGGGATTATTTTTTCTATATAATATAGATATATATTAATTCTGCTTTACTTGCCTTTGGTAAAAAATTATGTCATCGTGTTTGAGTACAGACTACCGACAGATAGTGTCACCGACCTGCGCGTGGGTGTGGGGGCAGCTTTACAAATTGCACAAAGCACCGTGTCTATCTGTCTGTTGTCTGGTTGATTGAATTGAGCTGTAGTTGATATATTCTGTTGTTTAGAATGGTAATGGTAGTTTGGGTGAGTGAGTGGGCGACTTTTAGCGAAGGTTTAATAAGTTTAACGAAAATAAAGTCCATTCTATTTATTTCGGAAGTCTCGAAATCCCGGGAAGTCTCGGAACTTTGACCCTAGGCTGTCTCGTGTCCCGGGACTTTGAGAAGGTCGAGACTTCCTGAATCCAGACGAGAATATGCCTTACATTTAGTGTAGGACGAATATTATATGGATCCTTTCATTCTTCGTTCCATACTATTCTAGGTAAAATTCGAGATTTCGGATAAGTAAAGCTAGTAAATTAGAAAAAAGAAAATATTAAACGACTTATGTTCATAACTGTACTGTTACTTATGTTATGTTATTCATTATGCAGTTTGTAAGTAGGTTCCTGTACTAAGCAATAGATAGTTTAGATTAATCTCAGAAGCGCCGTAACGAGGCGATATCACACGTAATTGTGGGTAAAATAAGCGATGAGAACTAGATCTTATATTATGTCATTTGCTCATTACATCTAAGAATGATTTCCTAATTCCCAACCGTTATCGAGTTTCGCACTTAGCAACACATTTAGCTATTCATATTTATTTACATATATAGATAAATTCGTGCAGTAGCAGTGTGTAGTATTAATTTCTTTTTGTCATTTGAAAAGGAGGACTCTAAATTTTTTTGTTCAAAAACTTATTTAGTAGGTAGGTTTAACAAAGCGAATCTTCATCAATTTGTGTCATTACTTAATTAAAGTCCAAAGTTCACAAGGAACACTCGAGACTAGCTCAATTAAGTAATTTGAAACACTTATCCATTGTTTTTGCAACGTTCCTAAATAATTGTAGACGCCGTGTGAATGCACCATTGCTAGCTAATAGACACAAATTAAAACTACTGTCAGAAATACTTGCCATTTCCAGGCTGCCTAATGTTTACGAGCGAGGGTTTAAAGTCATGTGCATTGTTGCCCTGTGCGGGATTCAAACCCACAATGTCATGCTTTGCAGTCGCTTAATCACCAACTTATGTCATTAGCTAGAAATCAACTAGGTTCTATCGCTATCTACTTACTAGAGAATCTCTATAAACTAGGCAGTCCGAGGGTATAGTCTAGATTAGTCTAGAAATCAACTCAGCTAGTAGACTCATTGGTAGAAACTATAGATTTAGTGGTAAATGAAAATAAATAAAATTATTGGTAGTACATGCTACATGTCTAAAAGTGCT
The DNA here is from genome assembly GCA_912999815.1 of Campaea margaritaria. Taxonomy (NCBI): domain Eukaryota; kingdom Metazoa; phylum Arthropoda; class Insecta; order Lepidoptera; family Geometridae; genus Campaea; species Campaea margaritaria. The sequence continues at coordinate 3,131,746 of OU538814.1, forward strand.
AGAGTGTGATTGATTTCCAGCTTGTAGCGTAAGTAGGTTATAAAACAGTGACGTGGCGGGTTCGATTCCCGCACAGGATAAATATCTATGTAAGCCGCAGGTATTTGCACTCAGTCTGGCGTTTGTGGGACCATGGTCCTCACAAGTCTTGATTCCAGGGAATCTTAGGTAGGGGTCAGGATCAAAGTTCTATCGATATAAAGTTTGCAGCCAAAAGTAGCAGCCTAATACCCGATTAAATTATGAAGTTCCATTTCATTTGACTCGTTATCACTGTTTCTATAGTAAAACTATACTTCCATAGTAACTAGTTAAAAAAAATGGAACCACAGAACACCAAGCCCACAACAAAATAAAAAAGGCTAACCATGTGAAAGCTAATACAATAGATAACAATACAGTGAAAGTACGGGCCGAGGTCAATGTCAAGGGGCGCCTCCGTCGCATGCAGCCAACTGCACTGGAGTTTCGTAGCAACTAACATTACGTGGCTTGGGAACAACTGATACCAACACTCCTACTTGCAGTTTGTTTACTTTAGAGATATGACAGTAAGCCGGTCACACCTCTAGAAGAACCGACAAATGATGGGGTAGACATCGCACAGGACGAGTTCAAGAGGACAGACCGCGTTTAGGCAAACGTACTGTAGGACGCCCGCTGGCTAGGTGGAGTGACGACTTGCGGAAAACGACTCGCAGAGACTGGATGAGAAGAGCTGAAGATCGGGCTCAGTGGCATTCACTAGAAAAGGCCTAACTTGCACCTGCACATAAAACATGTGAGGCTTGGAGAAGATTTAACTATGCTAACATGGCTGTTAGCATAGTTAAATCTTCATTACACTATGTATTGTACTGACAAGAGTCACGAGCAAAAGCTGGTCTAGTCTAACTATAGCAGGCTGTATCTAACTAAACAGTCGTGCGAGTGAACCAGTTCTGAACAAACTAGGCCATTTTTTGTCTTTTCAACTAAATAAGGTAGTTAAACTTATTTGGATGAAGCCATATTAGTTTATCTAAGTAGGTATGTAGTCGAATTGTATAGTCACTTTTAACTTTCATGATTCGATCGCCATAGTTTCAGTTTTCACAAGCTTGTTTTGACATTTTGTAAGTCAATTTTGACCCAGTTTCCGTTGTTCAATTGAGTTGAAATTTTGCATGCCTGACGCCTGTCAAGTTTTTATGACTACACCAGTATCATTCTTAGTGGGGCCACTGGGAAAAGAAATTCCCAGCGTCTCTCCACTAGATGGATTTTTAAGTCGACAGTGAGTTGGGACTATTTATGTACATGTGCAGATCTGATGTTAGAGACGGAAGGTAGACAGCGGGAACCGAACTCTACCAACCGTGACTGATGATTGATGGTGTTTGCTCTCATTTTGAGCAGCCTGCAGTACTTGTCTAGTTATATAAAAGCTTGTCTCCAAAAATCCATGGAAGGAAACCAAATTCAGGGACCTTACGTTTAGTTTTTAAGATTTTTATAATTTGCACTATGGACAGCCCAAGGTTTTGTTATAGGCAAGCTTGGCGCTTACCATAAGTGAAATACCTGCTTGTCTCCTCAATATTTATATATATAATATATTTGTGCTTTATAATTTTCCATTATTTTCTAATTTTTTTTAATGAGATATTTTGATACACGCCTACACCGTCTCTCCTTCACTATGGGTGGTTGACTGGTAGAAAATGCTCTCAGCGTTAAGTCCGCCATTTGTACTAGTTAGTTAATCTGTGCAATAAAGTATTAAATAAATAAAAAAAAGATTGTCAGGTCTTCGACCGTTACATAGCAACTTTCCGTAAGAGATACTTGACCTACCCACAGCTACAAGCTGGCTAAAGTGTGTCAACCACTAAGTAGGTAGAGATACTTCAATAAGTATGTGTCAACGGTAACCAGCGGAGGTTAAACACACGCTATCGACTTTCCAACTGTTCTGGCGTTTTAACTTTGTAGTAAATCGTCGGTAATTATAGCTACTGATCTTAGAATTAGCCTCCAGGCTGGTAAAACCATTCAAGTTGGCACGGTTTCGATGATTTCAACACCGTCATTGAAGATATAATATTATAGTATGTAGTACTGCATACAGGTTGGCCACTATTCATCCCGCGCAATCCGCTTTCCCTGTACTCCCAATCAGGTGGAAAATCAGGTGGACAGTCAATATTTCACGTCCAAATGTAATAGGCAAATGGTTTGTGTGAACCTTCATACTAGAGGGTAGGGATGGCGATTCTTTACGAAAAAGATCGATTTTTAAATCGATTCGTATCGTAGTCTAATGAATCGATTCACGAAAAAATCGAGGCCTACAAAATCGATTCTTAAAAAATCGATCTTTTTTTCAAGTTTGCGTTTACAATGTAAATTTGTATCAATTTTACCAAAAACAAGATTAATATTGCAATTAACGATATCTTATCAATAAAATCAGGAAATTCAAAAATAGCAATTATTTTTATTAGCGTATCAAACTATAAGATCAACTATAAAAAAAAAAGTATTTATATACTAACGGCCTTACTAATAAAAAAAAGTTAAACATCTGTGTAACAACTGTATTACTATACAGTGAGTAAGCTATGAATAGGCGTTACACACTCCCTTTACTAATAATCCGTGGGTAAACAATGCATAGTTATCAATTCCTTATTACAAAAACCACTGGCAACTTTCGTCAGAAACGTTCGAAAACATTACGCCATATTATCAGTCTTAATATTAGTTCTAAAAACGCTCATAACTTTGATGCATTAGTAGTGAAAAATATAAATTTTATTAAATTAACTATATTTTTCGTTCTTTAATTACTGTTTTACTTTCACTTAGCCATTTAGTAAGAGTAAAGGATACTAAACATACAGCCATCTCGCGAGTTTATGAGTAGTTAACTCTTTAACCGGCAGCACTCTTATAATTCAGGCACATTCAACTAAATGCAAATAATTGTATGGTTTATACCAAAACAGAAAAAATCGAATGTCGATTTTCAAGGGTGATATATCGATTCAGTGAATCGACACAGTACTTCATATCGATTTAAAAAATCGATATTTCCTGCTCGAAAAATCGATTCTTCGATTAATCGATCTCAGATCGCCATCCCTACTAGAGGGTTGTCTTTTGTTTTGGTCGTGTAGTATGTTTGTTACACACACATTTCACACGTCTACAAACGTCCGATATATACATACCTACCTACCTATCTACCTTTTGAGGGGAGAAAATGCAGTTGCACGGGGGGTGTCTTTGACTTAAACACATTTAAACCCCTCTGTGAGCAGTTCTCTCCCAAGGTGGGGAAGATAGGGTCACACTAGCATTCACTAGCCTGAAAATAACCTACCCCTTGCAAAGGCACTCCAGCTAACTTTGAACAGAGTGACATTTATAACAGAAATCATTGAGAAAATAAGTACTATACCTACTTATTTAGTACACAGTTATTCAAAGATAGAAAGTCACCATTTGGAGTGTTCTTAGCCAAGGCGTTGACATTACCGAGGCTCGAGGGGGCTGCGGGTACTAAATAAATTCACGACGAAAGCATTTCCATAATAATGAAGTAACATCGAACGGTGTTTAGCAATAAGATATACAATGCGCCCATTCAGCTATCAATCGTAGAGACTGTGAGCATGGGACAGTCTGATTACAGCTCGATTGGTAAACATCTATTATTTTGTTCATATTTTTGTTCTATGAACCTGCTTAGCCTTCTAATAATGACTAGCTGCGCCCCTTATTTTTACCCGCGTTATTCGTATTTTCAGCAGGAACTCTACATTTTCCCGGGATAATAAGCTATAATTATGTCAGTAGGGAGTACTGAGGCTTCAGCGAAAGAATTATCAGAATCGGATCTTTAGTTCCAGAGTTTACCTTTCACCTTTTGAATTCTCGTTTTCCCACAAATTTCCCGGGATAAAACAACCTATATTATACGACTCAAATCATTTAGCTTCCTATTATCAAAAGTATTTTTGGAATCCAATCAGTAGTTACCTCTTGCAACAGGGTCCCCAGACCCAGCCAGACACAGCTTTTGCTTAGCCTTTTGTTTAAATAGTCATGTCAATCATCAGTTCATAGGTAAGCAGATTCTCCCGTGTCTCATTCTAATCCCGCCGTAAATCGTTTCGTTTTCAACCGGTCACGGCATATCTCACGGCCGCCGCCATCTTGGATCCGATGTGACAGGTCCGTCGTAATGGCGGGAACGTTAAGTAATTGTCTATGGTTGAGTAATAAATTCGATACAGCTAGTGACTCCGTCTGGTCGAATCGTTCGAAATTGGAATTGTGGTTTTGTTTTCCTTTTTTTTAATGCGGTTAGGTGACATAGACAAACCAATCTTGATCTTTGATTTTAAATAAAAAAGTGAACAAAAAATATAAATAGGTACCTACCTTAAACTATTTATTTAGTACCTAGTTGCCTAGATACGTCAATCTAAATTATTGAGACATCATATCGGTACTATAAAACTATTATACTTACTAGCAGCGCTCGCGGTTTTACGCGCGTTAACTAATATCCATCAGGAACCGTAAGTTTATACGGGCTAAAAATTATCCTATCTATTCTAGAAGCTAAAGTATAACAAATTTTATCAAAATTTGTTTAGCGTTTTCAGCGTTAAGACAGGACAAACACAAACTCGCTAACTTTCCTTTCGCATTTATTAGTGAGATGTGCCATCGGACAGAAAGGATAGTCTATGTGTGGTGTGTCTCTCTGGGTGTGTGTGTGTGTTTATGGATGAAAAATAGGGCCTTCGACAGTTAATCGTAAACACGACCTAAATAACGTGTAGGTAGTAATTACCTGAGTGATAAACAACATAAAACCAGTGTTTCATTATCATCCGAAGGTGGGACCCGCGGATCGACCTTGACATTACGTTCGCAGCTTCACGCTAATTATTTGGGGGCCGATTGTACTAAACCTGATTAGATGATGTTGATTTGGAAAACTAAACTATTTGAAACCATGAAGTTGACTTGATATTGTGCAATATAACCTAAAAATATTTGAAGGAGCACTTTATTTTGTAGGTATTGCGGTGGTAGCCTAGTGGGAGAAGGTCCGCCTTACAAGGTGAGGGTCGCGAGTTTCATCCCAGTGCGAGACCAATATTTCTTATAAAACATACGTACGTAATTACGTAATTACGTACGATTTTCCTTCACCGAAAAGCGTATGATAATTATCATACGCTTTTCGGTGAAGGAAAATCGTGTAAAAACCCACTTAACCGAGAATTATTTCGAAGGTATGCGATCCACCAATACCCCGGGCCCCGTGATGGATTATGGCCTAGTGGTCCTCACGAAAGTGAAGGGAATCGTGCTCAGCAGTGGGAAGATATGGGTTGATGGTGATATCCAATTGATGTTAGTTTTTTAATTGCAGTGGGAGGCCTCTTCTGCATGAGATTGCCTATGGAACTACCGCAACTTTGCCAGATATTCATCCGTCAAGCATTAGTGTGCAAGCATTCTGTGTTCCGGTTTGAAGGGCACTGTTTCCAGCGAAATTACCGGGCGTATGAGACTTTAGAGCCGATGTCTCAGAGTGACGAGCGCCGCGCAAGATCATGCAATGCAAAGTTCTGGGTGTCACAGTAACGGCCATGTTATGAGCAGGCGAAGCGCTTACCACTAGGTGAACGATTTGCTCGTCTCATCACTAAGTCAAATAAAAAAAAGCATAATATTAAATGATTTATGATCATTATCTTAGTGTTAATCTTTAAGTCCAGACCAGAACAACAAGAAATTGCCGTGTGAAAGAAGGCCAGCTTCACAAATTAATTGCTGACCGACCACACTCTGTCAATGTCACCGTTGATTAACCACAAATTGGACTGTTGTTTTCCGAGTTTTAATTAAAAGGGGCAAATAAATGGCATTACATTGGTTTTTTTTTTAAATGGTTACCATTGAACATGAAATAGTATCAAGTAATGTTACTCTTCCGCTGTTTTAGTAATAAAATAATGTACTGTTTATTGTTAAACCAACATTTTTATCCGGCTCATCTATTAACGTCGCACGTACGCAAAAAATGTGAAGTATTTTTATTAAATATTTTTTTCTCATACTCCTATTACTTAGTTGGTGGAATATTAAACTTCAATGAGGTTGAGCGAATTCTACAAATACTGTAAACGTGTCAATTTATGGTCTCCTTAAAACTGCCCAGGAGCCAGAAAGTTTCTATGAGTATCTTACTTAAATTTAACCGAAAACACAACTTTTCCTGCTGCCGTAGAACATGACCTCATCTAGTAGCAGCGTCTTGAAAGACCCTGATGCATGCCAACAACCTTAGTATCCTTTTCTGTAATTGTTTCCAAATTCACTTCACCCTTATTACCAAGGAAAATGGTTCATGTTTGTCTGTACTTATTACTACTTATGCAGAACTAAACTTCACAAATAACTATACGACCCGACACCAACCACCACTGATAACGATACGCTACTATTCTACTATTGCTATAGTGCTGTGTGAAGTTCTAAAGAATCTAAATACTATGGAATACCATCTTCAACGCTAAGGAATTGGTTCTAGTATTATTCACTACTCAATGATGTCGAGAGATGCCTTGAAATCTGTAGACAGTACGTTAGATTTTGCATTTTATCGTCTTGAGAATACAGTGCAATTCGCCATGTGCATCAGAAGAATGGGACATAAAGTAGGCTTTACCATTTACCTGCTCCGAGACAGGATCTTTGTGTGAGTTTTGTGAATGAACGTGCTGTGGTTGCTTCATTTCCGTTAACGGTTATCAGTTGTTTTACTTTGGTCATAGCTTTTTTTTTTAGCTTTTGGTGTAGTGATCATTAGCATTTAATCCTTGGTTAGAGAACGGTTGACTTCAAATTGTCCGACATTTTACAAGTTTGCCGTTGTTTAAACATAGTTTAAATGTTGGTGAACTCAAGCCTTCACTTCAACTAGGGTTCTTTTTAACACGCTTTTTTTCTCTCGTTTGAGGGTTTTGGCGTCTTCAACCAACTTCTGGCCTGGTTCTGGCTTTGGGTTTTTGGTTAGTGTTCGTTTTTGGGATTTCGTTCTTTGGGTTGTGTTGAGGTTTGGCCATCATTTGTGGATACATCTTCTGGAAGATCAACAGATGATATTTCACTCTTGGTAACCCTCAGTAGAGCCTCAGGAAAACACCATTTTCAATGAATATCTAAAAACTTGTCAACCGGCGTATACAATTTCTGTTTTTACCATTGAGACTAGGTACTTCATTATACCAAGTGTTTAGAGAAGGTCATGTCGGGGTGATCAGTATTTTCCACAATGTTTTTCTCTAAAACAAATATTTTTATTATAGACGACGATAATCAATTTATTACATGTTATTTGCTCGAAAGATTTTGAATCGTAATTAAAGTCATTACTGTTCCCTATTTATCTTAATTTGTTAGTTTTTATCCGTCGAAATTGTCCCATGAGTAAAATCCCGTGTTATTTCTATATCTCCATAATCCTCATTCTCAAATGTTAGTTAAATCGGATCAGATGGCTTTAAAAAAATGGCTTACAATCAACGTTACAAAATATTTGAGTCCTTTAAAAACTTGCAAATTTATATCTATGCATGTAATTGACATTCAAAATGTGAATTATACTAAAACAAGAAATACTAACCAAATGGTACATTTGTGGCAACATTCTTATGTATTATGCAAATCACGTAAACGTCCAATGTCTGAACTGAACACTTGTGTACACACGAGAAAAATTTAACATTGACTTTACATTCTATTGTCAAGCTAATTCTGACTCCACTCATGCCCACGAAAATTGAGCAGACGTTATATTGACTAATAGTAATAAAATTACGATAACGTCACTATAAAATTCAATAAAATAGTCTTTCAAAGAACCATATTTAGCAGAAATTCTTTTTACGGAATTAAAACAACTTGAAACTATAAAAAGCGTCGTAGACAAAACGACTTTACAAAGATGTTGTAAAGAAGCGGCTCCAATATTCGACCTTGTGGAACGCCGGCCGCATCTTGCAAGCAAGTCGCGTCGCAAAAACTGGAATGGTTCCAATACCAAGCAATTCGAAGCCACATATGTACCACCAGGCACCACACCAGTTGAGGAAAGGTGGCATGTATAAAGATTAATTGATTGACAGATGCCTTGTGATCGAGTCTGTCAATTGCATCAGCAAATACTTTTTCCTCTTATATTTTCTTTTGTATGGTGGCTTTACTTGGTAAAATAGGTACCAATGTCGTTTTCATAAAGTAACAATAAAGATTAAACATCAGCGGGGATCAAAAGAGAATATAAAAAGAATAACTTGATGAAATATTTTTATACTTGGTGCAAAATTTAATACTCTTCCACACAATTCAGTCTTGTATAAAATACGTTTGCTTAGGTTATATTTATAAACTTGTTGACCTTGCTTGTAAAGCCGATTTTGCTCGTGAATATTCATAATTTCGGCTAAATATTTAAATGATTCCTTTGGCATTTAAATTTTCGGCGTCAGACAATATAAAAGTGTTTGCTCTAGGTTTATTTTGCTTTTCAAATGAAAAAGATAAGATCTCTTAATTGAATGATATTATGTACAGTGTAAACTCTTTATAACGAAACTCAAGGGACTGAGCATTTTTTGTCGTTATAGAGAGTTATCGTTATATGGAGTGAGTGTTTCAATATGTGGGTTTTAACGCAAACCAACCAAGTTGGGCTCACTTCAACGTTATAGGGAGTTTATCGTTATAAAGGATAACGTTATAAAGAGTTTACACTGTATTTATATTACTGTGTTTCCTTTTTTTATGAAATTAGATTTACATTGAATAGCGTATGTATGATTAATTCTCATGTCATGCCATGACATGAAACAACCTTCTTTAATATTGTCGTGGTGCGTTATTGTTACCTAATAATAATAATTCTGAGTCTTGGCTCGGAGACAATTCGATTTGTGTAATTCCATAGTCGGCTTCCTTTAGGATTTAACATGTAATAACCATTCTACTGCTTTATTAAAAGCTGACAAAGTCTTCTTCATTCCCCATCGATTCCAAAAAATTAATCTTGTCCAATTTCCGTTCCAACATAACTTAGCTGCTTCGCTGTCATAATGATGCTCACACGCTGACGTCGCGTCTAGGCGCGAAGTGATTGTATTTAAATTAGTTTTTTATGCAACCACGTCTCAGGCACGCACGAGTTGTTGTACGGAGCCCTTGCCTTGATGTTAAACATTTTTTTATATTAATCCTCTCTTCTATCTGAAGACATAATCATGGGTATTCAATGACACACATTATTCTAATTCTGATGTAACTACGGAAACTGCGTTTTTTCCATTGCATTCTGAAGTTTCATGAAATACAACAAAGGTAAAGTAACTGGAAGGAAAGAACTGCCACGAACCCAAAACGGCTTGACAACCAGATGGAAAAATCTACTAGTTGAGTTTAAGGATAAAGAAACAACGTAGAATAAAGAATGAGACGTCGTAAGATTATGATGAAGCAACCTGTAGAAACATCGATAGATCTCAAATGATTTAGCGCCATGCTTTGTTATAAGAGTTAGAGTTTGCTAATGGGCCTCTGAGACTGCCGGTAGCTCGGAACTGCAGTATCTCCATTCAAGAGTGTGCTGGCTACTTCGGCTAGGAACATTGTGATTGGTCATTGATCCCCCAGTCAAACTATGGCAAGGATCGTTTGCTAAAAGACATGAAACAACTAATCAAAGATTACAATCATATCGTTAAAATATTTGTATTGGATCTGATAAATCCAGTTAAACAAAATGATCTAATATCGGTTCATTGATTTGTATCTCTCATATCCTACTACAGAAAAACCATAAACAAAAAACTACATAAAAACGATATTGCCTATTCCAAGCAACATTTACAGTTTTTTACGGTTCTCCGAACCAAGGTTGTGCTGTGATGATCTGTTAAGGAAGTGGTCAGCTGACACTACATCATTTCTAGCACTTTGTCTCAATAAAAGAATCGATAGCTTCTTCGAGGACTGTGTGGTGTCTCACAATGTTAATTATTGTAACACAGAACTAAGGTGTCATTACATTTTATAGAAGCCTTAATAGATATGGCCTTAAGGTATTGTTTGTGTTTTAGCTCATTCTATTTGTGTAATTGATTTGGAATCGCTTATTTTGGCTTTTATTGATGAACTGCTAAAATTATTGCAAATGTTTCTTGTTTCGTCGTCGTAGTAGTCGTGGGTTAGAAGGTACCTAATTAATGAAACGATGGAAAGAAGATGCTAAAATACGATTTAGGTAACCCTGCGACGGCGGCGTATAAAAATCTTGCATGAATTAAGGTAAAAGGAATACTTTATTCCATATCAATTGGGTTGATAATTGATATGCATTAAAAAATAATTCAATATATAGGTAATGGTTAATCGTAAATCGAAAGCACAAATTTAACAAGTATAGTTTATCGGTTAAACAATAAGTTATTTTTGATGAACTAAGTACATTAATCTTATGAAATTCTAAGGCTTTAAAGTAACATGGTCACTAACATTAGTGATATCATTGAAAATTGAATATTAACCATACTTTTAATTCTTATAAAATTGTTGTATGTGGTAGGTAGGTAGGTATGTACCCTTTTACAATTGAATATGAAAATTTTGAATATTTCGTTCTTCTCGAACGTAGTGTCAAGTAACGTAACAACCGAATCGATTACAGACATCAAATCGCATGTGTAGAATCGAGAGAAAGTGAATCTAAATCGATACTTGACTTCTTTTTGGTTGATTGTAAGATTAGCCGTGACGATGATGCTGGAGAATGGCGATGTTTCGGTGAATCTATGCTAATTGGATTTCAGGAAATGTCCGGTTGTTCGTCGTCGGCTCAAACACTTTTGACAGAGTTTTGCAAAGGCTACATACCCGAATCAATTGGCCCTTCCTTTCAAAATAGATATATTATATACTCTGATATTTTTTTATCTGTTCATTCCAACTCTGGCTAAAAGACGGGTTCCACAAAATAATTAATCGCCGATTAAAGTTAACCACGGTGCAAATTAACAAACATCTATTCTAAGATCACTGCGACCTCTGGTATAATCACCATTATTCCTCGTTTATCTTTATGAAATAATCTTTACTTAGCATAAATCGCCAGCTTGTTTACAAGACCTGAATAGGTAATACCATAGGTAATACGAAGTACCTTGACCCGTGTCACAGATTAACTAATAGTATACATATGCAGTCGTTGAATACCGCGTATTCTGTGGCTCAAGCAGACCCTGGACATTCTGTACAAAAAGCTAATATTGACAGCTCGCACTTAAAAATGACATCTTACACACGCGCGTCAAATTTGTGTCTAAGATCACAGCCACACTATACGAGCAAAACAAAAGACAACATTTTGTCATTCATTACATTTGAGCGTGTAGTATTGAGTGTCCCGGCGACTGCGGGTAGAGGCGCGGGACGCGAATTGCGCGGGATGGAGTGTCCTTTCTGTTAATAGTAATATATTTTATTCTGTAGTTCAACTGCAGATTAGCATGTCCACAATCTAAAAGTAGGTTGAATAGCTAGTTGATTTCGATTTTGTACTGCATTCCACTGCTGGTATGCAATCTGGATTCGGAGTCGGTTCCACTATGGATTAGAATTTATTGTTATAGTGTTTGTTATGGAATGAGTATAATATACTTATGTTGAAATAGCAAGCAATTTATATAGATATATATTCTGTGATATATTTATTGTGAAAAAACCAATTAACATACAGAGGAGTCTTAGTGGAAAACCATGAATGTGACGATGTTTTTTATTCTTTAGCTTGTGTTTTTTTGGTGGTATATTTACTGTATTTTCCTGTTCTACCCAAAATTCCCAGGAAGTTTAGTACTGTATCCACCACTTTATTGCACTGTGACGTTACTTGGGCCTCAACTAGTCAAAATAACAAATGTCTCGACATTTTGACTCTAGTAGACCCGAGGCGAATCGGATCAGGGGTTTATCGGATCACCAATAATTCAGTCATGTTTCAAAATCCACGGGTAGTTAAATGAAACCAATCAGCACAATACGTTGCTTCTATCATTCTTCCTCGTTGCTTCTACCTGGATGCACCGAGAATGATTTAGCTTGACATTACCTGACGGGTCAGTCTAGGCGACCCTTCCCAGAGGACCGCTCTTTTCGTAAGTAGTGATCCGAATCGCCTCGGAGTACTACACATTATTTAAAAAATATAAAATACTTTTTCAAAATGCCAGAATAGGCTCAATACGTCTATATAGGCAAATAGCGTACAAATTGTGACTGGAATAGATAAATTGCAAAGGTTACCACACTTTTTGCCGCTCATTGAAATTCAGTCAGCGCTTGCTATTGTATTATTAGGCCCTAGCTGATACCCGCGACTTCGTTCACCACGGTTTTTTTTTAATCGAAATTAATTGAAGTCAGTTTCAATTTAAAAAAAAATGATGGTCTATGCTAGCGCGCCGCTTACAAATGTGTTTTTAACAATAGTTTAGTTTTAACTTTTTGTATTGAGATGTATCATTCCAGTCTGGATTAAGGCCCCCATGAGAAAGAGAGGGCAGACCAATGTTCAGCTCTGGGCCGATATGGCTTGTTGTTGATGATGATGATTGCAGTTTGATTCTTTTACTAATTTTTTGCTGAACCCAATAAATACAATTATCTAAAATGTTATTTATCCTGGTTCATTTGCTAATTTTAAGTAAACAAGACATTTTTTAAATCTCACTTGTACAGACTTTTCGTTTTTTGCAAGATTATTATAGACAGTCAAGTTATAAGTATTACTTAAGCTATAGTATTCGACCATTGCGCAAATCTATCTAGGACAAGATAACCGCTTTGTGAGTGAAGATTAATTATCTAAATGTCAATGTCAGAATTTGAAGATGTTTAATTTAACCGGCGTTTAATTATTCGAAGATGGTGAACAGGTCGCGGGTCTGATTTAGGAATTGCTAAGTGAAATTAAATGCCTATTTATTTTGTTTCGTTCTTTGTTCCCTGGTTGTATTATAAAATCTATCAATGTAATGTAATGAACAAAATCCTTACTTATATTATAAATGCGAAAGTAACTCTGTCTGTTGCTCTTTCACGCCTGAACTACTGAAGCGATTGAAATGAAATTTGGTACAGAAATAGTCTAGAGCCTAGGGAAGGACATAGGCTACTTTTTATCGCAAAAAATGCATTGTAAGGGTTTGAAATAGGGGATGAAAGTTTGTATGGAAGTATCGTCATTTTTGAAGCTAGAAGCTTGAAATTTATTTTTTAGGCTTTTGATTAGATATAAATAAATTTGGCATTCAAAGTTTGTAAAACTTTACTCTTGAGGGGTAAAATAAATATAGGGGATGAAAGTATGTATAGCAATATGTAAAGTTTCGGCTTAATTTTCTCTAATGGAAAGCTACATTGACAGCGAGTAACATAGGCTATATTTTATCCCCATATTCCTGCGGGAATAGGAACTACGCGGGTGAAACCGCGGGGCACAGCTAGTCTTCTATATTAGGCTCGTTGAGTATAATATTCAGTACGTCCAGCTTATAATAGGAGAAATCATAAAATTTTAAATTTACTGAATCGTGATTTTGTATTGAGAAAATATATTATGCAACACTTGAAAATTATTATATACTTGACACTGGCTAAATGCAAAAACCGTGCGAAGCCAAACTGAAGAAAAAAACATCAGTACAGCGCAGCGTGCGGCGTGCAGCTCGGCACTTTGATAGATACATTTTCTATCAAGAAAAAAGTATCGAGTGACGTTAAGCGACGCACCTCTGCACACTGCAGAGGTGCGTCGCTTAACGCATATACATATGCTTGCCGCATATACATGAAATAACGAGCTTTTTGTTAGATAGTTTGAAGGTAAGTAAATAATGTATCGTAGATCCAAACCACAGAGTTATAAATATCATGTTATACAAGTACTACTAAAAGAATGGACACTTCAGCCCGCGCAATACGCTTCCCCGCACCTCAACCCCCAATTGGGTGGACAATCGGCGGGACAGGTCAATACTACACGTCCAAATGTAATAGACAAACGGTTCGTATGAACCTTCATAGTATTAGCGGGCTGTCTTTTATTTTAGTTTACGCACACACATTTAGCGCGTGTAAAAATTCCATCTATATTTGTGTGGGTTGCAAAATCATCTTTTGTATGGATTGTCGTAACTAGATACAATACTTTTTAGGGTAACCCTTTTGTTTAGTAAGTAGTTACCTACCTAGTTTCCGCAATGACTATTAAAGTAGGTTCACATACCGTCTCCATTAATCGCGAACCTATTTAACGCAATCTTACAGCTTATCTGATAGGAAAGGAAACTGATAACGGAGTAAACATTTGTGACTCTCAAACAAACCGCAGAGTTCACAACAAAAGCGTTATAGGACTGTGTCATAGTAAATAAGGGAACGACGTGGATTGGTAGAAGATGTAATGACAAAAACAGAGAAAGGGATTGGGACATCTAGAGAGGATGGATGAAGGAAGATTAACGGAGCAGATTGGTGGATCTAGTATGGGTGGGCCAGCCGGTAGGGGTCGACGTGGGCGAACGTAACTCGATCAAGTCGAGGACGCACTAAAGATAGGCCAAGTCAACAGTACCTATGACCAGCTATAGCAGTATGAAGTATATATAGTATGAAGGCAATCATGAACGTGGAAGAAGCAAAAGAGGTGCGTCAGGATCGTAGCATGTGGAAATATGTAGTCTCTGCCTGCCTACCGTAACGGGAAAAGGTGTGACTGCATGTATACATATTATATAAAGTATCATAGTATCAGAATAAAAAAAAATCATCAAAAATCAATCAAAATCAAGAAAAAAAGAAAATCATAGTATCTGAAAAAAAAAACAATACTAACTGTCACGTACTTAGCACGATCTCACTCAAAGATTCGGCCTAATCTTGTCCGATTCCTAAATAGGATTAAAAAAAAAAAAAGAAAAAGTAAATATTCCCCCAATTTCTTGGATTTTTTTTTTATTTTTGGCTTCTTACAGTTTGTGCATTTAGTCAGGGTTCTGTGTCTGGAGAAACATGAGCTGAAGATGATAGATTGAGTCAGCTAGCATCAAAATCATGAAGGCAATGCCGCCAGCATGTCGGGCAGGTACACTGCCAACTGGCAGTAGGTTAGAACCTTTGACCAATATATACCACATAAATCCATATGCTTTGGATTTATATGCCTAGTGTTAGAACACTGAGTTACCTATTATATGAGCCTGTAATGGTTTGTAAGCTGTCCAACTGCTGTACATAATAGTTAGCGTTACGCTGTAGTTGTTAGTAGAGAATAAACAATAACATTTTCCCATTAAAAATCCTATCATACGAAAACCACGATACGATGATGTTTTTTCTGGTCATCATACGATTTTCTAGGTTTTTTGGTAAGTAATGCAAAAAGTTTGCCTACCCCTGGCGTAGTCCTATTTATTCAGTGGCATAGTGGAAACTGTTTCTCCAATGCCTCTGGTCTAGGTAATGATTCGTATTATGCCAAGTAATTTCGCTGTGAACAGTGCCAGTGACAAAGTACCAGAGCAGAACATCTGAATGGCTGCATAACTAGTACCTATATTTACCATTTATAAAAAGTGAGCTCATAATATTGAATGAGGATTTATTTTTCGCAGCGTTATCTTGTGTGTATGTATGACAAATGTAGGGCGTAATCAAAAACATTCCTCCATTTTTTTTATAACTTTCAAAGGAAAAAGTTCTAGTTTAGTACTTACCTACCTATTTAATACTTACTAGGCGCGTTACACACACTTACAACAGACTTATCAGGGCCGGATTATCCATGAGGCGGTTAAGGCATCTGAAAAATGTTTCATGTAACAATTTTTTTTTGAGAATTTATATATTTCCCCAGTATTATTTAGTACTAGCTGTGCCCCGCGGTTTCACCCGCGTAGTTCCTGTTCCCGCAGGAATATGGGGATAAAATATAGCCTATGTTACTCGCTGTCAATGTAGCTTTCCATTAGAGAAATAATTTTTTAAATCGGTGCAGTGGTTAAGCCGAAACTTTACATATTCCTATATATAATTTCATCCCCTATATTTATTTTACCCCTCAAGGGTAAAGTTTTACTAACTTTGAATGCCAAATTTATTTATATCTAATCAAAAGCCTAAAAAATAAATTTCAAGCTTCTAGCTTCAAAAATGACGATACTTCCATATAAACTTTCATCCCCTATTTTAAACCCTTACAATGCATTTTTTGCGATAAAAAGTAGCCTATGTCCTTCCCTAGGCTCTAGACTATTTCTGTACCAAATTTCATTTCAATCGGTTCAGTAGTTCAGGCGTGAAAGAGCAACAGACAGAGTTACTTTCGCATTTATAATATAAAAGTAAGGATAACTTCTTCTTTTCAAAACTCGACAAGATGCTTGGTTGGTAATCGACTGGAACTTTATAACAAAAAAAATAATTAAAAAGTAAGAAAAAGGTAGCAAGATGCGGTGGTAGCCTAGTGGGAGAACGTCCGCCTTCCAATCAGAAGGTCGTGAGTTCAAATGCCAGTGCAGGCACGGACCAAAGTGTTTCTGTGAAACATATGTACGTCATTATCACTCGCTTTTTGGTGAAGGAAAATATCGTGAGGAAACCCAATATAACCGGAATAATTCTCGGGTAGGTCCCGAGAATTATTCCGGAGGCATGTATGTTATCCACCAATCCGGATCGGGCCTCCGTGGTGGATTATGGCCTAAAAACCTCCTCACGAAAGTAAAGAGAGACCCGTCCTCAGCAGTGGGACGTTATGATGATGATGATGATGAAGAAAAATGTAAAGTTAAGGGGCCAGGTTAATTGCATTGCATAAGGGCCCCGATAGGGTTAATCCGGCTCTGCTTATAACCTTGCTTATCCATTACTAAAGTGCTAACTGTGTCGACAAGTAAAGGTAGGTATGTCTACTTTAGGCGGCCTTAAGTAACTAACTCTCTGATTGGCTAAGTCCCATAGATCTATAATTGTGTCCCCACCAGGTCCACGGCGGTTTTTAGTTAACAATTTCATTCCAAAAACGTCAAAAAAAAAACCATACGACTTCGTCTTACGTATTGGAATTTTCTTGCGTATACCCCCCCCCCCCAGAACGCAAACTGCACTCTGCCTTATAAAATAAAAAAAAACAAACTCTTTCCAAAGGGGATACCACAGATAAAATACTTACAGTATCCTAAAGCGGAAATATCACTTGCCACTACGCACTTGAGAAAAAAAAACTTTTTACTTTTTACTCTCTGGTGCTCATCGCTACATGCCGCACACATGCACACAGGTGGAGTGCGCCTGTGTGCGTGCACAGGTGGGAGCGGCCGGCCCGGTGGCATTCCTCTTGTGACCCACATAGTTTAGCGGTGGTCAGGCCAGCAAGTATTGGCCGATGGAATTAGGGAATTTCTTAGTTGATTCGGTATGCAATTTCATGTACTTATACCGGTACCTATTTATTTATTTGAATTCGTTTGTATGGTATTAAATAACGATCAATGACCGGTAAAGTAATATTATTAGATAGGAATAATAATACATTGTATTACTGGAATAGCGGAATCCTAACCGTAGTAATAAAAAAAAAAATATTACAAAAATGACTTTTAAACAATGGCGTAGCTAGATCATGGCTTCAATCCAGCGGACGTAACAAATTAATATAAGAATCCAGCGTATGATCAACTCGTGATTATGAGTAACCAGCTAGTATTAATTGCCCGAGAAGCCCATGATAATTATTTATCATAGTGTACTGTCATTCATCGTATTCCAAGTATTCTATTTAGCAATGCACATTTTTATCACGACCATCCACGGGTAGCGTTCACGCCAAGAGGTAAGTCACGAAATGTTTGGTTTATATAAATAAACTTACTTAGCACTTAGCAGTGCAATAGATAACTATTGCACTGCTAAGTGATTACAACTGCGCATAATATTGTACATTCTCCTAATAACGCTACATAATATATAGGTAGGTCCATACCAAAACAAGACCGCAAATTACCGTAACGCAATAACGTCGAAAACATTTCAAAATCGTGTAATCTATAGCTTTATCATCAATTAAATTACTTAATTAGCCTCCGTTTTGTTTGTGATTTTCCCAATCTAGGAATTATTCTAATAAAAAAATAGGTATAGACTGAAAATAATAAAAGCGAATGACTTTGATTACCTCACTACCGTTATCAGATACACATGTAGTTTACTGCGCGGTGTCAACAATGATCATTTAATTTGTAGTCTTAGTAATTTTTCAAAGTTGTTTGTCATTCTGGTGCAGCCTTGGGAAAACGTGATTGTTCACGTTTTCCCGATGTTAATGCGCAAAGAGTGCTCTTGAATGAGCTGAATTAGGTACGTAATAGGTTATTTCATTGGCATACAATTTTATTGCTTTCAAGAACGTGTTCAGCTTCGTGTTCGTGTTATGTTGCGTTGTCACAAATAAATGTTTAGTTTTTTCAACTTCTTTAGATTCATTTTGTTTATTGTTATTTGAAAATCCCTTTATTATCCACGCCAAAATGACATACAGAGTATACTTCTTTGCCTACAGACTTCGATTTTAATTATGACAAGCAAAACGCGAATTTTAATAAGCTTAAAATTCGCTAATGCAGACGGGCGCAGAAAAAAGCATGAAAAACGGACGTTCCTTTAAATTCTAATCAAAAAATACTACATAACTAACTACATATTACATAAATAGTTGGACAATCAATGCGCCATTACAGGCTTATAGCTAACTCAATGTGATCGCATGTCAATATTACATTACCTTTCATTTCCCCAATAAAGCATAACTACAATGTTAATTTTAATAATCAAGGTAATTTTAGTAATAAAACTGTTCCTGAAAATGTTATTGTGTGCAGTTAAAAAATAATAATAGCCAATACCAATTCCCTACAGACGCATTACAACACCCAGTACCTGTGTCGTATCAGTGACGTCACCGTCCTTCAAAAGGATTTTTTCTTTTCATAGTTTCCATTCCCAAAACAATTAAGCGGGCCTTTTGTTTTTGTTGCTAGCAGCATTGTTGACGGGCCCAAGTTTTGACGCGATAGAATTAAAAAAAAAAAACTTTTTGGAGCTTATCTTAGAATGTTTAAAAATAGAAGTTGGCCTTGACTATAAGTGCATGGTTTTGGGTTTATATTTTTACAAGCAGCATTTGTTTTTCTAGCATTTGACCGCTATCTTCGAAGACGGGAACGTTGGGCCTAGAGTAAGACTAGCTCTTAGCTCTTCTCCCCATGTGGACTCTTGCAATAGAGGCCTATCGCTACAAGAACTCTGCCACAAAGAAATTAATAGGGCACACGGTTAATATCAAAATTCCCACGTTTTAAGTACATTATTTACTAAAATGTTATTATCTGTCATATCACTAATGAATTAATTGATTACAATTGATGAAATTGCGTATTATCGCATTCCAAATTCTTTGAATAAATAATGATAACGATAAATACCTACCTATAATCGATAACACACTAATGTATAATGTAATAGATTTTCTAATGTTTCTACGTAAGGAGGCCAGTTAGCGAGTTAAAACGATGACATTATATATAAGTACCAATCTAAAATTATTTACCAGATACATTAGTTCTTGAGTCATCAGCCCCTTTATTCCCTTAAAGTGCTGTTGGGTTCTCAGTAAATACACAAAATCGAAAACTATTTAATATGAGAAATTACAAAATAATATAAAATATGGTGACTTTTTTCTTATCTTGTTAATTATATTAAAATTTATTCATACTTATAAATATAATTATGTAATTATTTAACTTCGATATTTACTCTATGGATCTGTCAAGACTGCCAACATCTGTGAATTGAACTATAGTTAACTTCTTGAATTTAAATACTAGATATTATTATTATTAAGCAAGTAATAGCATTATTGACAAGTGCTTCTAGTATATTCTAATGAGTTGATAGTTAATGTTTAGAATATATAATAATTCTTTTATAGTTATTGAATTCAAAGCCAATCCATTTTTATGTATCTTTCTAGGTACTTGATACTAGACCCGCCATTCAAGTAGCGAACCCGTTTGACTGGTGTCTACAGATATTAGATCTAAACATATTAACAAACGTTAGACACTCCATATAAATTAGCTAATTTGACAACCCACAAAAAACGACATGAAATTATTATTATAAAATAATATAAAATTACAACAAAATAAACCAAAATAAAAATAAAAAAAGTTTAAAGGGTAAAAAGGTTTTAGGTTTAATATTTTTAAACATAAAATTTAAATACTTCACAATAGCTAAATGCAAAAAACACCAAGTAATCGCCACACTCGCCACGACAGGAGCCGTACCTACAATAATACTATGAGATGTTTCAAATCAATAATAATTTTACTGTGACGTGGAACTTGGGGTTGGTGGATGTAAGTTTACATTGCAAGCCGTGGACATCACGAAACTTTCAATTTCTCTGTCAGTTTATCTTATTTCCTTTACTTTTTCTTTAGCCAAGGCCAAACGAAACTTTTTATTCGGCCTGTTATATTATTTTCATGTATTTACCAAGACGTGCACCAGCCAGCATAACTGTTTGGTGGCCGGTGGGCAGCGGACCGGATCGTATGAAATAGGACTCACTCCTTAACTGGTAACTGGTCGCTGACACGCGGTATAAAAATATTTCAGTTTCGAATTTAGAATGTTTTCTTTTTTATGACACGGTTCGTGTACTGTTTTGGGTAACATTTGTTTGGGTCTAGCGGGCGGCGGCAGTGGGTCAGCCGAGTTCGGCTACTTTATTACCTGTGCTTTTAACTAGTAACTGTTAGTGAAAAGGATGGCCACGAAAGAAAATAAGGTGTTGAGTTTAGGCGGGAAACTGAAAATGTGACATTGATTTGTATAATTTTCTCAAACTTGTGTATATTGGTGGAATATTAACCACTAGGCTAGATTCACATTTGTCTGACGTGTTGTGTCGTGCAACTATTGTTTATTACACTATGTTTGCCAAATATTAGAGATGATAACCCCGTTTGCAACTAGCAAAAACCCGGTAATTTGCCGTCAAAATATGCAATTACAACAGAACACGAATGCTCGCTAGCTCTATTGTTTAAAGACTCATTAATTAACCACTCTTGTTGGTAACCTACTTTGCTAACAATAACTTGCATTTTATTGGATGATTTATTACATTTACAGTACAAACTAGTTAATTTAAAAAGTGTCGTGGCGGTCAGTGGTCCTTGATTCCGGTACCGAAACTGCGGTGGAGGTGGTCAAGTAGCATCATCATCATCTTCAACCCAAACGTCCCACTGCTGAGCACGGGTCTCCCCTCACTTTCTTGAGGAGGGTTAGGCCATTATCCACCACGGGGGCCCGATCCGCATCGGCATTGATTGTATTAGTCCAGATTTTGAGAACAATTTTATTTTAATTGCAGATTTGAGCGAATGATACGTTGAACTATATAATTGAAGACACATAAATAAATAACAATAAATATAAGAATAAACATTAATTATTGGGATAGCTTTATTCTATTTCCTTTTTAGGGTATGATACATGCACGATTTTATATAACGTAAATTAATAATTGACCACACTGTATTTACGTAAGCGTATAGTATAAAAGAGAATAGAATAGAACAGAACAGAATAGAATAGAATAGAAAACACTTTATTGAGCACCAAAAATAAACTCAGTACGGAAACGCTCACGGCGTGTGTGTATTGAAACATTGAAACCATAAGAAGTGTAACCACAACCCGCTGCCTCACCCGTAACTACGTAGCCTTTGACACACCTAAACTATCCAGAAATGTTATTACGTATCTAGCTACATTTCTTCTGAATGCAAACGAGATACATAATTACATCGGTTCTCCATAAAAGGCTGCAGGCATCTCGTGATGCAAACGCTAGTGTGGCAACCGTACGTGACTCGAAAGCGTGAGGAGTGACTATTCAAACATGACTGTGTGATAACACCTACTTTAGAAGGTCTATAGAAGATCACTGACATAAAAAAAATACGAAAATGAAAGTTGACGTTCCCAGTCTCTTGACGCTGACTTTTCTAAGGGCGTCAGGTACCACATCAATCGATCGACTGTCCATCGAGTGGTGCGGTAGCTTCGGCTATTGAGTAACTATCGATCGACGTCTACTGATGTGATTTTACCATCCATCGATTGGTGTGGCGACCTCTTCGTGGGGGGGCTATTGCAGAAGTATTGGTAGCCTAGTGGGAGAACGTCCGCCTTCTAAGCAGAAGGTCCTGAGTTCAAATCCCAGTGCAGGCACGTAGGTACCAATCTGTTTCTTGTAAAACATCTATGTACGTAATTATCACTCGCTTTTCGGTGAAGAAAAACCATCGTGAGGAAATCCACATCTACCGGAGAATTATTTCGAAGGTAGGTATGTGATCCATCAGTCCGGATCTGCGCCCCATGGTGGATTTTGGCCTAATCCTCCTCACGAAAGTGAGGGGAGAAACGTGCTCAGCAGTGAGACGATATGGGTTTTTGTTGAAGATGATTAATTGGTAGAATCAAGGGGTGATTTCTTTTTTCTGTATGAGGAACAGACCAGCCCAAAGTTAACACTTCCACTGCTGCGCCGATTTTCTTGTCTAGCCTCGGGTGCGGCTCTGCACACTACACAGTGTTTTCCCATACAACAAACACAACTGTTGTGTTTTCCCGCACTCGCGGCAAGTTATGGAAAACACGACAGTTGTGTTTACAGTACTCAAGGTGTTAACACTTGAAAGGTATATTTCCTTTTGGAAATCAAAGCACACTTTTCATAAAATTTGCACCTTATAGGATAGAATAGAAAACTCTATATTGTATACCAAAAAAATTAAACACAATACAGAAAAAATTAAATACTTGAGTACATACTTGGTATTGTATTTCGGTTATTCTTATTCAACAGTGTACCGAGGCATTTTAGTTATATTTTTTTAGAAGCGTAGAGGACGTTAAGCCGTATCGGTTCCGGTTGTTATGCTATGAGGCCCTTGGGTGGCCAACGAACTGACACTAGAGCAGGCACCTTCCTAAACCATGAGTCAAAATACCTCTAACAAATATTCTGCATAGCTATTTGGCTAAGGGATGGAAGGTAGTATTTACGTTGAGCCATTCGACGTCAACAACCCATACATACCACTGCTGAGCGCGGGTCTCCCCTCACTATTGAAGAGAATAGATCATACATAATCCACCTTTTTTTTATTTGACTGACGTGATGGTAAGCGTTACGCCTGCCATTAACAATTACAGTGCCAACCAGAACTTTGCATTGCATAATCCTGCGCGACACTGCTCTGCGCTCGTCACCCTGAGACATCGGCTCTACAGTCTCATATGCCCAGTAATTTCAAACAAACAGTGCCCTTCAAAACGGAACACAGTAATGTTTGCACACTACTGCTTGGCGGATCAATATCTGGCAAAGGTATGGTTCTTCCCCAGGCGGTCTCTTGCAGAAGAGGCCTCCCAATACATTGCGGACCCGGTTATGATTGGCAGATCACATAACCGAAATAATTCTAGAACATGTGTTTCCTTGGTTATTGAGCTATTGTTCCTGGTCAAATCTGACCGAAAAAATCATTAAATCTCTACCTTTTTTAGGCGATAACTTGGTGAGGTAACTGAGATGTCATAATTTGTTTGTTTTATGACCAAATAAGTAACGCTACTAGCATTCGGAATACATCAACAGGTGAAAGCAGCCGTTTCTCCTCGTAAATTGCATAAACATAATCTTAACTCATTGAAAATGCAATTAAAAATACTTTCTTATGAGCAAACTGTTATAAAATGGTAAGTTTCTTATGAAATTCTTGTGTGACTGAATTTACGCGCTTTCGAGGCATACGGCCATGTTATGATTTGCTAGAATATTACATTTAATATTGTGTACCATATTACATAAAGGCCTCATAACTAAAACACATTGATATGGGAGACGCCACTCCTGCAACACAGTTGTTTTTTTTTATTAAGTTGCGAGACGAGCAAGTCGTTCACCTGTTGGTAAGCGCTACGCCTGCCCATAACAATTACAGTGCCACCTAGAACTTTGCATTGCATAATCTTGCGCGGCACTCCACTTCGCTCGTCACCCTGAGACATCGGTTCTAAAGTTATATGCTCAGAAATTTCGCTGGAAACAAAAGCTCCCACTTGTTCGGGGCTCCGGGGCCTGTGGAGTCAAAACGAAGCTGTAAAACAACTCTATGTCTTTAGTACAGATGTCTGTTACATCTGGTGTAAAGTGACGATGTGCTTAGGGTTGCCCTCCGTCTGGGTTTTCCCGGATTTGTCCTGGTTAAGAGGACATCCGGGGAGCTTCCGGGCGGGGCTTCATTTGCAGTCCGGGTTTAAAAATGTAGTCTTGGGTCGCCCGCGACACACGCCGTGATCAACCAACACACCGACTCGCTAAATTCACCGTCCCCCCGCCCTTCCCGTCGCCTGTTGACGTGCCCGGGTTCAGAGCTCTAAAATCCAGGGTTTTCACGCGTCTTGACCTGGTTGCCAAATTTTAAATATGGCAACCCTAGATGTGGTCAAAGGTGGTGAACGTGCTCGGCCTAAAACGTGGCTGTTTCCAA
The DNA here is from genome assembly GCA_912999815.1 of Campaea margaritaria. Lineage (NCBI taxonomy): Eukaryota > Metazoa > Arthropoda > Insecta > Lepidoptera > Geometridae > Campaea > Campaea margaritaria. The sequence continues at coordinate 3,156,549 of OU538814.1, forward strand.
GAACAACTGCCGAAACACCCTGATAGGGGTTAGGTGACAGATTATCTACTGCCGTTTTTAAATTAGTTACGAGACTACTTGACTTTATTTCACTAAAATATGGCGTCAGCTTTTGAGATACTTTACATTATCTCACTATCACATTAGGATTATAAAGATAATATAGTTAGCATTAGACTATATTTTTTTAAATGACGCCATTAGGTACTTTATCTTATCTGTGCTAATGTAGGCTGTTTAGGAAAATTAGAGCAATAATGTTTAAATTTAAGTAGGCTTAAGAACTAGACGACAAGATATGGTAAGTGGTGGCCTTCTTCTGCAAGAGCGGGAAATACAACGCCTTTAATAGATACGGCACTGAATAATTAGGAGGGCACTGATTCCAGCTTAATTACTGGGCATTATGAGACTTTAGAACCAATGTCTCAGGGCGACGAGCACAGTGCGATGCCGCTCAGGGCGTAATGCAGTTTTGAGTGGCACTGTAACTGTTATAAGCAAGCGTGGCGCTTACCACCTGGAGAACGATTTCCTCGCCTCATTACTCAGTAACATAAAACAGGTGATAAATTTAGATGTATTTAAAAGGAAAATCCAAGGCATGACCAAGTTTACGATGTCATAATATGAAGCCAGGTACTGACTGAGGTCATACGTGTTTATAACCTGAGCTCCAGTCATAAGAACACTTCAATACCTAAGTAATTACTAGGTATACATACCACACAGGTATTTATAATAACATTACATAGGTATTATAGTCGTCTGCAGTTCTCAGACTCTCAGCGTAGAACATTTTGTGCTCTCAGTAAGCGAGCGGTAACCTAAAAAATTGTAAAGGAATGCTTACGTTTTCTAAGGATAAATTGGTCGGAAGTAACTATGGAATTTATTTGGAATTCAGAAGATAGGTTTTAATCAAAGACAGCTAACAATTACAAGAGACACAAGAAGAAAAAAAGAGCAAGATAAATGGTCCAAGAAGTTTTTTCATTGGAATATTAATGACACCCAATGATGCAACTAATATTTCGAGAATGATATCGTTAGAATTTTGCTAAGTCTAATTTTATTGATCAAGAACGTCGCAAAATTCTTTAGAAACACTACGCAATAACTAGGTACCGTCTCTGTGTATCAACACCTACGTAAAAGGTCAGGAGAGCTGTACTAAACTACTAACCTACCTTATCAAATACGATTTATATGCGCACCACGTTGTTTTTCATGTTTTGTTTTCAAGGTCAAAAAGACTTAGTTCTCTTATGAGTCTGGGTGACCGAGCCTAGTTTGAGCTTGAGACAGTGGAATTTTGATTTGAGGCCGATTGCGAATCGATCTTTGGATCTATAGAGAAACCAGTTCTGTCCCAAGCTTAGCTTGCAACTTTAACTTCACAACCTTCGGCCACATCATCACTCAACACCAGGTGATATAGAAGTTAAAAAGTGACAAGAACTAGTCTAAAAGTAATAGAAAAGTCGGTAGACATGCGAGTTAAATTTGAGTATTCAGATACCTATTTTACAAGACTAAAAAGACTGTACCCGTACCTATGTATAATCATGAAGCGTTTTTTTTAAGTGGATAGGATCTAAATAACCTTTTAGATTAGAATAGAATAGAATAGAATAGAAAACTCTTTATTGTACACCAGAAACAAAAATAAACACAGTACAGAAAAATTACAATAGTGTTGTGCCGGCTGGCATTTAATATAGCGGAAGGTTGTGGAACTATCTCGAACGTTCGAGGCACTATAGGAAACCAATGCAGCAGCGTCGATATAGTGCCATCTAGTAAGGAATAGTGACTTCCTAGGCTCTAGAATATTCCACGCGCCGATAGAAAACCGCGGAATAGGGAAGAGTCTTCGCGAATGTTCGGGAAGGTGCTAGGGATCCCCAAAGGAGTATAAATGCGCGACCTACGGCCGAGTCAAGCACAGTTGACTGTGCGAACTTCGAAGCGATACATCTAAGCGATAGAAGAGCGATAACTACGAACTATAGACCAGAGTGTTTAGTGAATACAGTGTGTTATAAGTGATATTAGTGATTTTGTGTGTTAATTTACTGAGAGTGAATATTTGTTGGTTTCTCCGAATAAACAGCGTACTTTCGGTGTAATTTGGCCTATCATTTCTAATCCGAACCCCTAGCTCGTAACAATAGGTAAACAAGGGTAGCACAATGGGCGGTCTTATCGCTCATCACTTACTACTGCTCAATCAATCAATGGTAGGTACGTAGGGCCACATCTTCGCTTACCATCATATGAATGTGCTTTACTTTTCTTTCCTTTATTTCATGGAAGTCTTTGAGAATTAAATGGTACGAATAAAGATAATGTAAAAACACTTGTGGATTTGGCTAAAAATAAAATCGTGGACTTTGAAGTAGCCGAATGGTGGTCAATGGTACCGATCTTACCGTTGATTAAAAAATGGAAATATTTAAGTGTAAAATCATATGTAATCCTGTGCTTAGATATGATTTACTATGCGTGTAGGTACGTAACTCGTATTAACATTCCTCTAGATAAGACAAGCATACTGACCGCAGCGTACGTGAGTGTATTCGAAATTATTATCTCGTCTTGAACCTTCATTCAAGTACTTTTTATGACCGCCGATACCCGATAACTTAATGCTAAGCACTTTAAGTATTATGCTAGATTCACACTTGTCTGACGTGTCGTGTCGTGATGCATCAGAAAGGTATCGGTTTCATACATTTAACACAAGCCGTCACAACACACTGCATCGGAGAAATGTGAACGCTACCATATTAAATATATGAAACCGATACCTTTCTGCGGGGCTATGCAGAACGGTGCGGATCAGCTCGAGTTCGTTTCATTTTGACGTTTGATTGCCACGGGTCTCGTCATTCGTATGGAAATGACAAGTCCCATGGCAATCAAACGTCAAAATGAAACGAACTCGAGCTGATCCGCACAGTGCTGCATAGCCCCCCTGATGCATCACGACATGACACGTCAAACAAATGTGAATCTAGCTTTACGGAAATACAACCACAGATAAACTATCCAAAAACATTATCACACCAGAAATTAGCAATGATCTTAAAAGTAATAAATAATATTTATATATATATATATATCAATTAAATTGAGTGACCAAATTGCACTCTAGTATCGATCAGAAAATTTGTGAAAAATGAAAAAAAATGACATTCACCTTTGCATCGAGCCAATTTTCTTGTCTAGCCACGGGTGCGGCTCTGCACACTCTATAGTGTTTTCCCATACAACAAACACCACAGTAGTATTTTCCCGCACTCGCGGCAAGTTACGAAAAACGCCACAGTTGTGTTTTCAGCACTGAACTTACTAACAATAATTTCAAAATCAGTCCTTGTGCCATTAACTTTCTAGGATTGCAATTTGAATGGAGTGTTTTTCCATTTTCGACTATAGTGTTACCTACTTACTAAAAATTTGAGAGAGTGGCAGTGTACTTGATTAGCACTTAATATCTATTGACCGACCAGAAATGGGTTATCCCCTTTGTAGTGGCAGACAGAGAATTTTCGTTGGTAGCCATACTCCATAGAGTCCATAGTGACCATAGTCCATACTCTATCTTTGAGGGAATCCCGCCACCTTTTGGTATGTAGCAAAAACATCTTAGTTTTTATAAAGCCTGCCACACATAGCGCTGCACGCCTTCTACTATGTGTACGATTTCTGTGAACTAACGTCCAACGTAACCTGACATCTTTCATTTTGTCTGGCTACGGCTGCTATGTGTGACAGGCTTTATTCTGTTACTGATTCTGAGAAGTTAATAGGTTTATTTTATACCTACTACCAAGTCCATGGCGTCAGCGTCTAACTTTATACCTGACGTCATTCGTTTTTTATTTCTTAATTATTAAAAGTTATGAATAAACAAGTTAATATCGACATTATCGATTCATAAATTTTATCGATTTATTAAAATCAAATAACTCATCGTATTTGTTGATCATAAATCATAAATTAAACATAAAGGACTTAAATCTTTAAAGAAAAAATGCAAGCATAAATAACTCGCAGATGCCAGCTTTTATCCTTTCAGAAAATTAGTAAAAAAAAAAACAACTGTCGTTATCGATCGTAAGCAGTTTTCGCTACATGATTGATGTCGGTAGGTAAGTTAAGTAGGTAGGTACCTACTTGGCTAACGAGCGAAAACTGTGAAAGTATAAAACACTAGATTACAGTGAGACTTCGTTACGGAATTTCTCGGCATATCGATCACTTCGCTGCGATTTGTGTGCGACTGAGATGGTGTGATAAAATATACCTACTTGTAAGTTTACTTTACTTCGATTTTTCTTTAAAACAATATAAAAATATCGATACCTACACCGTTGGATGTAGCTATCCTACTATAATATTTATAAATGCGCAAGTTTGTGAGTATGGATGTACCTATGTTTGTTACTCTTTCACGCAAAAACTACGGAACGGATTTGGATGAAATTTCGAATGCCGATAGTTTATTACCTGGATTACCACATAGGATACTTTTTATCCTGTAAAACATTATGATTTCCATGTGATAATACTCACCGCCCGTGAAACCGCGGGGCGCAGCTATTAATTTATAATTTCTCTAAATTTCTGGACATAAACCAAAGAAGATAGTTCATTTTGGGTTACAACTACACCAACACCATGTATACGCCATAGAAAAATAGGGGATGGTCATAAAATGTACTACATGGATTTAATTCTACATTTTTTAAACAGTGATTGAAATAGGTATATTGCTATTTTATATACAAAATCTCAGTTCTATTGAGTGAAACCGAAAGTTATTTTCAAACACCAATTAATGACACGCAGTTCTTTGATTTCGAATTACGTTCTATGGAGATTATGTACGTCATTTGACATTATAAAATAATGTTGATGATTGATTGGTTGATTTTTGACAGATCGATGCCGTGACGTCAAGTTACGTGACTCGGGTATTTTGCAGTGTTAATTATTATTGTAACAAGGGTGTATGTCAAATAATATATCGCAGTAAATAAAATCATAATGTTGCATCTATTTAATTTTTATAGTTATAATATTTTTTTTTTTTATAAATAATTATACTATTTCGTCCACGAGCACGCTAAAGCCTTTAGGATCATAAAGCCACGTAATTTTTTTTTTTGTGTTTAGGTAATGAAAATCCACTTATTTTTTTTGGAAACGGTTTTTAAAGTCATATCCAGTTTTAAATGTCTGCATAACAAGGCTAGATCTTTTAATAATACTAATAAAGCGAGTTCCGCATTCAAAAAAAAAAACAGCGCGCTAAATGGTTCTAGCCAATGGTCATCCAGTCAATAGTTTTTATAAACTTTTTATTCATAATATAGGCTTGTTACAATTCGGTTGTTGAGCAAATCAACCTCAATTGAGTAACGATTTGTTAGTAACGAATGAATAAAGATTTCGAATGCTCGATTTACGATCAGGTTCGTTCCTATCTAGGGGCGTGCGCGCAATGAATGTTAAACATTATTAGAGGCCGCAGGATGTTTAAACACAGCCCCCGGTATTTTTGTGTGAGTTATAGGTAAATCTTGTAACTTTAATTGTACAAATGTAATGTCGGCATTGGTTCGTTTCTACTTCCCTTGAAGGGAACGCCTTACTACCTTAACTAGACAGTTAAATACAATTTTAAAGTTGATAGTTATCTTCTACAATTGAAACCCAAGCTCAATGCAAGTCCATGGGTGTGTTCTGTTCCTAATATAGTATATCGGTGTAGTATTTTTTTTAATCCCGTGATGAAAATGAGGGTAGTTTTCTATTTACGTTCCTAACCATACCCTGTCGATGTAGGTGGGTATTTATTGTACTGTCTTCAGCGGTGGTTAAGACACCGACACGGGTCACCGCTTCTAAATTCAAGTTCGTCAAGTTAGCTAGGCATGAAATATCTACGTGGGACGTCTGAGTCGAGTCATCATCTCATCTTACGCCGCGAGCGTTACAAAAAACGACAAACAACCACAGAGTACATAGCGAATAGGTAGTATAAGATACAACCTCCCCTCTCTCGACTTACCTTTGCGCGATTTCCAATACAGCTTCCTTAGGTAATAAGCAGCTGCGACCAGTAAAAGTGCAGCAATGAAAGCACCGATCGCCGCACCGGCGACGCTCCCAGCACCATAACAATCAGCAGCCTCCTGGCCAAATACACACGGCACCAAAACCGTTACGAAAAACAACAAAATAACACACATTTTTTCTATATTACATGAATATTCACATCACTATTTTTATGGCACATAAATCGTTTCTCCAAAGACACCGGTCACATTCCTAAAATTTGAATGTTTTCGAATTCGGAATGCATGGATTAACTTTTTAAAGCGCGGGTGGCATAGGCGTGCGCCGCGTCAGCCAGCGCGGTCGACTGTGGCGCGTAAAGTCGTCCGTACTTCGTAGTGGGACCGAGACGAGATTGCTTCTTTGGTTGTGTTGTGAAAAGGCTGTGATTGTGGGACAGAGAGCGTGTGTGGAAAACGTGTTTGGACACCAGAATAGTGTGCGTTACTCTGGCGATACACCAATAAAAAAATAATTAATGTCACTTTGTTTAAGTATATTCTCTCAGGTTGTTGGACTAGTTCACGATAGAGAAGTGTGAAAAGATATGGGGAAGAGCTTTGCCCAGCTGTGGCATTAGTGTGAGCAACTAGAAATAATTCTTGAAACCAAAAAACCGACTTCAAATGGATTTACTAATAACCACTGAAAAGTCACAGGAAAGAAGAATACGCAATTTCGGATACTTGGATGACATATTTTTTCCCAATTTCTTTCATTAAAAAAAACACGATGAAATATCTATGTGACCAATCTGAAAGTACTTAATAATAATATTATATTTTCAAGTGAAAAATATTTTTTAAATCGCCTTATAACCAAAAATACAACCGAATTAAGAGCTACACTTGCTTTTCACAATATTATTTTGAGTTACTATATTATTTATTTATTTATTTAATACTTTATTGCACAGATTAACTAACTAGTACAAATGGCGGACTTAACGCTAAGAGCATTTTCTACCAGTCAACCACCCATAGTGAAGGAGGGGTGTAGGCGTGCATCAAAATATCAAAAACTAAAATACCATACTATAAATGAGATGTTCCACAAATGTATGAAGTTTGGGCCAGCACTATGCACCTACACTACATATTTTATAATAAATGTGTGTATATTTTCAAGTACACTTGACACAGTAAGATTAGTGAAATATATGTATCTGAATTCTAAGCTACAACTTTCGGCCAAGAATGGAAACGACTTTTTTGACTGATATTCAATTGCTGTAAGATTACAGAAATATTTTCTATTATTCTAATTATTATAGAGATTTTATTAACATAACTTAAATAACAATAATTAAATAGAAAATCTAACAAAAGAGGGTGTCCATGAGGCGTGGTGCCAAGAACACTGGCTGCATTTCCACGTCGAATAGCAATAGCTGTTCTCTGTGCGAGAAATGAGCAATTGTAATGGGCATAGTACAGGAACATTGTTATTTTATTATCTATTCTAAAAGATGCTCCCGCCATGTTGACACTTACTGTACACCTGCGACTATTTTACGCAGGTATCACACAAGCATACACTCACGCACACACCCGCATAGTGTGTATACACCTGAGACGGACGGACGTGGTATGATAATGGTCGTAATTGTATGGTATTTGATACCTCTGACTCCGGATATTACATTCATTTATAATACAAATTACAAACATTGCAAAGCTTAAGTTGTAGGTGCCTTTGAAATACTCAGATTAACCCTTAGGCTGCAGCCTAGGGCGCGAGGATCGGGGGGGGGGGGGGGGGGGGGCTGTAATCGTGAGGGGGGGGTGTCCTCATAATAAGCCTAGGGTGGTCAGAACTCTTGATCAGTCGCTGGAAATACTTACTTAATAGGTATTATACCTTACTTTCTAGAGAATGTATGTTAACCTAGGTTTACTTACATTTGTTAATTGTTTTATAGGTACGAATTATTATTTGTACATAATTATCTACCGAATTAGTAAATATTATGTAAAATAGGACCGTACCGTAGGCATTGGAGTCCAAAATAGAAATGAAATGGTAAGGCCTCCGCCTACATTTCACCATTCAATTTTGTTAGCAGTCAGGTTCCTTTTTTATTCGGTTTATAAATTTTAATATTATTATTTGGCCCCAGTCGTGTGCCTAGTGAGAGAACGTCCGCCTTCTAAGGCGAGGGTCGTGAGTTCAAATACCAGTGCGGGCACGTAGGTACCTACCAATGTGTTACTTGTAAAACACTATGTACGTAATTATCAGTCGCTTTCGGTGAAGGAAAACATCGGGGGAAACCCACATACCTACCCTAGAATTATTTCGCAGGTTATCCAACATTCCGGACCGAGCCCCCGTGGTGGATTATGGCCTCATCCTCCTCACGATAGTGAGCGGACACCCGTGCTCAGCAGTGATGATGATGATGACGATTCCATCTTATTACCAATATTACACTTTAACATACAAATAAACGTAAGTTTGAGAAATGAATACAAATTCAAATTCGGATACGAGTGCCCAAGAACTTTTTTCGTTGTTTGTTGGTAATATGTTCTGACGGAAATGCCCATGTACCTAGTTAGTTTTTGCTGTGGTTATCTCGGTCTTGGCAGCAAAATTTCATAATGCGACATCTAGTGAATATAATGAGGACTACTAGCCTGAAACCTTATTTGGTAGTACTGCTACTCGACACTAGATGTCACGGTAAAAATAAAGACATTCTCGAAGCCATCACTGAATAAATGAAAATTGATAATTTTAATGGCTACGAGAATGTCTTTGCTACCAACTGTTTTATCATTACTGTGGAACATTTTGTTAGTGAGGTGCCAATGTATTTTAAAAGTGTTCGATGGGAATGTACTGATAGACTGATATAAAAAATCGATTTATAAAATTTAACAAGGATGGGTTTCATTGCAGTCAAACTACATCTTTGTAACTACATAATAATAATAATAAAAGATGCATTAAAAGGAAGCATGCATCTCTCCACCATGCGAATACTGAATAGTTGAATATTGTACCTACCCATGTACCATAAATATTACCAATCTACAAATCGAAGTGTCATCGATATCGATATATTATAGAATTCTAACAATATTTTTAACATAAGTGTCCCAACTACATAAACCATAGTAGTAATATAAAACAGACTGTCTCTAACTATCTGTTTCTACTCTGCCTAATTAAGTAATTACGAACAGTAAAATGACTTACTGTTTAATCGATGCCCATCAATTTAATTATAATTCATTGTAGTAATCTGGCATTCGAGCTCTTACTCCATCACAATTATTACAAGCTGACAGATTGAGCTACAGACTTGGTTGGTTGGTCTGTGGACTGACAGACGTCTGACAGCGGCTTCTGTACGACGTGTTTTCTTCGAATTTTTCTAATCTTTTCGAGAAATTGTGACATTTGCGGCCGGCTAATACAAAATTTTCTTGTTCGCGAACGGAATAACAGTAGCACAAAATGGAAAACGATATTTTGGACTCATTAAACGATCTGGGGTAAGTATTTTGATGTTTGTAATTTTAGGGTTATAGCAGTATAGAAAACTATTGCTAGCAAACTTTGTAAAGTCGGTCTCAAAAGTTAAACATCTGCATACTCTTATTTCTTATTCTATCAAAAAAGTAAAATATTTTTCGCAAGTATTTATTATACTCGTTATAATGTTTATAAGTTTGTGTGTTTGTCCTCTCCTCATGCCGAAACTGCTGAACGGATTTTGATGAAATTTAGTATGAATATTCTTTAGATCCTGGAATAAAACATAGGATAATTTTTATCCCATAAAAATCAACGGTTCCTGTGGGATATTAGGCTTCGCTGGTGAAACTGCAGGACTGCTAGTAAATTATGAAATAAGAGTATTTTACTATACCCACCTTTATAAGTTCGGTTACCTACGCTTTTTAAGCTCAGCATTATAATTTTCAACAGAAATTTTTTCTTAGTTATTTTTAATTAAAAAATATTGTTCAAAAATTACATTAAAAATCTTCCCCTTGGCTTCTCTATTCTCCATCTGACGGCATCATAAAAAGGGGTCATAGGCATGGCACATTCGAGCACAAAATAAAACTTATACCTACTATAGACAGAATGTCCAAACCTATACCTGCCAAAGTTATAACATAATTAACATTTTCCTACCTAACTCTTTATTAACAAAACGGGAAAAAATTGCACAAGGTAAAAATCTGTACTGTAATCTAGTATTATGTTTAGCAATAAAAAAAATCCATCAAACTCAAAATAAGAAAAGTAAAAAAAAAAAATTATAGCTTTAATTCTGCCTAATTGTTAGAAAAATGTAAGATAAGGTTATTGTAAGAAGTTCTAATCCCTAAGCCAACCCATTATGTAACATCAAAATCCCTTACCTTGGAAAAAAATCTTTTAGGAACCTTTTTTCAATACATCCTCATCATAATCATCAACCCATATTGTCGCACTGCCGAGAACAGGTCTCCCCTCAGGAGATTTCCACTCTTATGAAGACAGTTAAGCCATAATCTGCTCCGGGACCTGGTTTGGATTGATGGATAACATATTCCAAAGTAATTCTCGAATAGGTACATGTGGGTTTCCTCACTTTGTTTTCAATTAACTATCTAAAACTCAACATTTTTGATTCCATATGAATTAATAAACAAATAACCTTATCTGTTCTCCCAGCTACCAAGGTCCGCTCAATGATGAGGTTGCCTTTGCAAAGGCCCTGGACGGAGGCCCAAAGTCCGTTGAGTTCACCAAACTGATCCATATCCTGGCCGAAGAGCTCAAGACGTTATGCCACTTAGAAGAAGCAGTCAGCATCATGAATAACCCGGACGAAAGCAGCTCTTTCCTCCTCGAGCTTAGCTCGTTTCTGAAAGAACTTGGGTGCCCTTACAAATGCTTAGTTACAGGTAAATAAGTTTTTACATATGTTTTAGTTACTGAGGGGTTCCCTTGTCTACCTCCCGTCTCTATTAGAAGTGGGCGTTTAAATGACAAACATTTAAAAAAAAATTTACCAACATAAGCGCTAAAGTGCGTTTATGAAAATAAGCTGACTTTGTAGATTGTTTCATATAATTATATTAACAGTGAAAGAGACCTTATTTCTACAGCAATGAGGCTCACTATAAAGAGTTCAATTGATTTCATCATCATCATCATAATCAACCCATATCGTCCCACTGCTGAGCACGGATTTAATAACCTTATTTCTATGTCATAATGACTCAATATCGATGGGATCAGTTACCATATTATGCGACCAAACTAAATTCTTTGTTGACAGACTGACAACGACATGTTTCTGGTTTGTTACTACAAACTGAACGTAATGTTATGTTTTTAGTTTATTCGGTTAGTACACTTTTTTAAGTGTGCTTACAAGAAAAAAGCTATAAATGTGTTGTCATTTTAAAGTTGTATGTCGCATCTCTGGTCTATCATCAGATCAGCTCGCTGTCCTCAATATTGTACTGTCATCCAAAATTGGCAGGCATGCAAAATTTCAACTCAATTCAACAACAGGAACTGGGTCAAAATTTTAATGACGAAAAGAGGGACCAAAGAAATTAATGAATAATGTGCACATTGACATAAACAGATCCTAACCCCCTAACTGGGATTAAAAGTATGATGAGGAAAAGTCAAAGTTCTGTATTATCTACTCTACAGGGTACATGTCATCCCGTCTCCAAAGCAAAGAGGACCGCTTACTGCTGCTAGACTACATGATATCAGAGCTGATGGCCTCGAGGATGGTGCAGGTGGACTGTCCCAAAGACAAACAGGCCTCCGGCATGGAAATTGTCATGGTAACATCCTGTGTTTTTTGTTTGTCAGCTTGCTCAAGCCATTTTACATACTTTATAGGCTAGTAGAAGCGGTGATAGCTTAGTGGGAGAACATCCGCCTTCAAATCCCAGTGCAGGCACGTACCAATGTGTTTCTTGTAAAACATATGTACGTAATTATCACTTGCTTTTCAATGAAGGAAAAACATTGTGAGGAAACCCACATACCTACCCGAGAATTATTTCGGAGGTAGGTTAGTGATCCACCAATCCGGATCTGGCCCCCGTGGTGGATTATGGCCTTACCCTCCTCACGAAAGTGAGGAGAGACCCGTGCTCAGCAGTGGGACGTTATGGGTTGTTGATGATGATAGGTTGGTCCTTAAGATTAAAATCGTTCAGTAACATATGAAGAGAGCTATACTCTCTGAAGGACAGGATCCGTAATGAAGTGTTTCGACAGATAACCAAAATAGCTCAAGCTGAAGTGGTAGTGAGGCTAGTCACATCTCTAAAATAAATGTCATCCGATGGGGTAGAGAGTTCTAAAGTGGAGACCGTGATTAAGCAAACATAGTGTAAGACACCCACTGGGTAAATACAGTGATGACTTGCCGAAAAAAGCTGGCAAAGGCTGGATGAGGAGAGCCGAAGATTGGGCTTAGTGGCGTTCACTAGGAGAGGCCTACGTCTAGCAGTGGACGAATACAGGCTGATTTGATGTGATGGTTAACATTTGACTGCAGCTGGTGCTTAATACATTCTGTGTTCCTCCAGCAAGAGTCCCCAACTGCAAAGGATCTGAAAGATATTCTTGTATCGCTAAAGTTTAACAAGCCTCCGCCCAACATTACGATAGAAATGCTGTTCTCGAAACTAGAAGCCAAGCTAAAGGACACTATACAGAAAGAAGGTAAAGTAGCTCTTTATTTATTTGGGTTATGTCTAGAATGTGCACTGCGCAAGGTCATTTCTCTTAAATGGCACTTTATGTAAAGAGCACTTTTATTAAGTGGCACTTTTCAAAATTACCTCTTCTAAAAATGTACATGTCATGAGGTGGTTAATCTCACTTGTTATTTGAACGTATTTTTTTTTTATTTGACTAAGTTACGAGACGAGCATATCGTTCACCTGATGGTAAGCGCTATACTTGCCCATAACAGTTACAGAACTTTGCATTCCATAATCTTGCGTGGCACTGCACTGTGGACATCACTGCTCAAACATTGGTTCTAAAGTCTTATTATGGCCAGTAATTTCACTCAAAACAGTGCCCTTCAAACTGGAACACAGAATTGTTTTCACACTACTGCTTGGCTGAATATCTGGCAAAGGTACTTCCCCAGGTAGTGTCTTGCAGAAGAGGCCTGCCACTACATTGAACAACAATAAACTGTTGTTAGTCACTGAGGAGTTCCATTGTCTACCATCCGTTTTGACCGCATTACTACTTAATTTCCAAGAAGAAGCGGTGGTAGCCTAGTGGGAGAATGTCCGCCTTCCAAGCAGAAGGTCGTGAGTCCAAATCCCAGTGCAGGCACGTACCAATGTGTTTCTTGTAAACCATATGTACGTAATTATGACTCGCTTTTCGGTTAAGGAAAACATCGTGAGGAAACCCACATACCTACCCGAGAATTATTTCGGAGGTAGGTATGTGATCCACCAATCCGGATCTGGCCCCCGTGGTGGATTATGGCCTAATCCTCCTCACGAAAGTGAGGAGAGACCCGTGCCCAGCAGTGGGACGTTATGGGTTTGTTGATGATGATGACTACTCAATTTCAGGTGTCAATTTGGTCGGCAAGCCTCTTTACAACAAAGCAATAACGGAGAAGGACTGGAAAACTCTAGAAACTTCATTTAGTGAAATGTTTGAAGAGTATCAACTCAGAAGAGAAACACTTATCACTCGGTTGGAATGTACTATACAAAGTTTTGAGGTAATACAACTATTTTATGTTGGTTAATGCAATTTTGGAAATGGTCGATTATGGCCTAACCCTCCTTTCTCGAAAGTGAAGAGAGATCCGTCCTCAGCAGTGGGGCGATATGGGTTGATGACATATTTATACCAATATACAATTTTTTACTGTAATGCTTTTTATCGCTCAATAAATTAACATTGCAATCCCATAAATGTACAAAAAATGGTATAGAATTTATTTTTTGTCATAGTAAAACTCAAGACATAATTTAAATATTATGGTAATGCGAATAATACAACAAGTCATAAACATAGACATGTAAATTTCATAATAATATAAAAATTGATTTGCCTACTATTTAATTACATTAATTTCATTCTAAGGACCAAATACAAGCATAATATTTATATGCCTCAGGCCAATAACACTTTGTATCATAAGAGCTCTTACTTCACAGCTATTAAAGTGTATAACAATCTACCTCTAGACGTTAAGATGCAAAGGGGACCAGATTTCAACAAAAAGTTAAAATTTTGGTTGCTAACGTAAAGTTTTTATAATTTAAAAGAATACTTTTCTATATAATAACTATGTTTTTAAATTCCTAACAATTTATTTAAAATATGGTTAATTGTTTTGTTTTCCAATTTTATCTAGTGTATAAGTAAGTTAATTATTGTGCGCCCGAAAAGGGGAAATTGTTGAAACTTTTTATTGTAATAACAACAGCATAATGTACACAATTTATACAATAAAATATTCTGATTCTGATTCATTTATATGCTGTATAAAGAATAAAACATTATAAAGAGTACCAACTGAGAAGAGTGAGTGACACATGTCACTCGGTTGAGATGCACTTTTTTAATTAAATAGAAATCAAACGTTAAATACGCTTTCTCTTTGGCCACTGCTTTAATTAATCATATTAGTCCATAAACTTTCGCTAATAGAATTTTTCTTTTTTTCTTTTGCTAATCATCTTGTGTCCACGGTCAATGTGACTTGATCGATATATCATGAATATTTTGATTTTGACTGGTTTATATCTGGTAAATATCAACTAACACGTTCACTGCTAAAAACACAACTGTCGTGTTTATTGTATGGGAAAACACTATGGAGTGTACAGAGCCGCACCCGTGGCTAGAAAAGGAAATCGGCTCAACAGTGAAAGTGCTAATCATACCCAATTTTCCAGTGGTCAGACCGTCTGAAGACGAAGAAAGACTTGATCCAGTCGGTGTACCGTCCCAAGCGTGACCCGCTCAAAGTGAAGCCCAACGTCAAGTTTTCAGACTTCCTTGCAGCCCGCACTTCACTACTCCATGTAGAGAAAACCTCTAGTGCCATTGTACGGAAAAACACACAGAGTGAAGTTAATAAAGTCATTATTGGACAGGTCAGTACTCATTTTTGCCTTGATAATCCAACTTTTTGCCTTGGTTCTTCTTATTGTTGCCTTGGTCATACTATATTTTGAATTGGTAGTACTAATTTTGCCTTGATAATATTATTTTTGCCTTGGCAACCAAGTTGAGTAAGTTCATGTTACTTTTTATGTTTACCCGGCCGAAAATTATTTCAGAGATGTTATCGTCTAATACGGACTGGGACCCCGTGGTGGATTATGGCCTTATCCTCCTCACGAAAGTGAGGGGAGGTCCTTGCTTAGCAGTGAGCTGATATTGATTGATGATGATGACTAAATAGGTTGTTTTCTTGTTTCCCAGGTGCCAGACCGGGGCGGCCGTCCTAATGAGCAGCAGCCACCGCCCCCAGAAATGCCTTCCTGGCAGCAACGAACCGCACCACAGGTACTGTGATTAAACCCGTCGGGCGTTACAAAAAAAAGCTAGAACTAGTGGCGGAGCCCTATATCATCGGCGAGATCAAAGCAAATAGGCTTCGCTGGCTCGGTCACGTCGAAGGGATGGGTGGGGTGGGGAAACGTGCGGGCTTGGGACGGCCGAGTGGTCCCAGGTACCGCTGGATAGATGAAATAGGGAAGGCCTGGCGCGAGCTCCAGGCGGAGGACTGGCAGGAGGTGGCGCCAGACAGACTGAAATGGTGGCTCTGATTATCGGAGGTCAAGACTCATTTCGGATCGGTGCGCCATCCTAGTTTTGTAGTGGGAGGCCTCTTCTGCAAGAGACCGCCTGGGGAAGTTTTTGCCAGATATTCACCCGCCAAGCATTAGTGTGCAAACATTTACAGTGTTCCGGTTTGAAGGGCACTGCTTCCAGTGAAATTACTGGGCATATGAGACTTTAAAGCCCATGTCTCAGGGTGACGAGCGCAGTGCAGTGCCGTGCAGGATTATGCAATGCAAAGTTCTGGGTGGCGCTGTAACTGTTATGGGCAGGCGTATCACTCAGGAAGATAAAAAATAATTTGGTGTTATTAAAGCTACCTCAGACGTTAGTATTATCATTGTGATCGTAAAGCGTTATTTATTTTAAACCGACTTTATGGTTACTCCACAGGGCGGTGGGGGGCGAGGTGGGGCGGGCGGAGATGGAGGCAGGGGTGGCGGCAGGGGTGGTGGCGACAGGGGCGGGCGAGGGGGCGACAGGGGCGGGCGAGGAGGCGACAGGGGCGGACGCGGGGGCGGCAGGGGAGGTCGAGTGCAGGGCGGGTATAACCACCAGGGTAATCAGGAACAGCCTAGGTCAGTAGTCGTACACGTATACCACACCTCGGACACTCCATACAAATAACGAATTTGACATTTCGCACTTTGTAATTTATACACGCGCCAAATGCGTGTGTAACACACTACGACCAAAACAAAAGACAACCCGCTGGTATGAAGGTTCGTACGAACCGTTGGTCTATTACATTTGGGCGCGTAGTATTGACTGTCCCGCCGATTGCGGTTGGAAGTGCATGAACGCGGATCGAAAGGGGTGTAGAGTCCATTCTCAACGCATTACTATGTTTATTCTGTGTCATTAGTCATTCGTCATCCATAACGTTTCACTGCTGAGCACGGGTCTCCCTTCACTTTCGTGAGGAGGGTCAAGCCATAATCCACCACGGGGGCCCGGTCCGGATTGGTGGATTTCATTAGTCATTTGGTTAACTTTATAATGTGGGATGTGAAGTCAACTTATTCGTATCAAGTGTCCGGGTGTGTTATTTAATTAAAGACCAATAAAAAGATTAAAATTGTCAGTGTGTAAAGAGCTTTACTCAAGTTTACCATTTCAGGCCTCAAACGAGTCCCGCCTTCAACCAAAGCCAGCCGCGTAACTACCAAACCTTCGAAGTCCCGCCTGGAGGTTACGGCAACCAAAACAACGGTGGCTACGATAACCGTAGCGGCGGCTACGAAAACCGGGGAGGCTACGAAAACCGTGGCGGTCACGATAGAGGTGGCTATAATCAAGGTTTGTATATATCATTTAATATATTGTATATGATTGTGTTAACTATCCATCCAAGAAAAAAAATGGTTAAAGGTCATCGCTTATTTAACTTCATTTCAAATCTAAATAAATATTCTTTCGGATTCAATATGTAATTTATATTCAGAAAAAAACTCGTCGATGGATTATCGACAGTTACTCAATAGCCGAAGCTACCACACCAATCGATCGATTGGTGTAACGCCCTAGAAATTATTATAGAATAGAATATGTTTATTGTTAAAAACTGTGTAGGTACAAAACAATATTGTGGTCTTAAAATTTAAAAAATGTCCAACAGCCTGTCCGTTTCGAACATACAATAATTATTTTAAACATGTGGTAACATTATACGATATTAATTTACAGTTAGGCCAAAGTAGCAATAAATTCTTAATAAATACAAACTATTATAACATATTAATTAGTGTTAAAATTTTCATCTAAATTATAATATATGAATTATAATTATAATTAACTTTGTCTTTGTAATCTATCTATATATATATAAAAATGTTATGTTGGTTTGTGTACGCTTCAAAAACTCAAAAAGTTCTGCACCGATCGAGCTGAAATTTTAGCATGATATACGAGGGTGAATCAAAAAGTTCTTAGAAGTGCATATATATGAAACCTTTTTGGATCAAGTTCGATATTCAAATTAAAGAGTGTCTATCACACTATATTTATGCAGACTGTCACTTGTTTTTGTCAGTTCGTTCGCATGTAATAATTTTTTTTGTGCAACGAGTTGCTAAAAAGTCAAAATTATGGATAAAAGTGAGTTACGTGCGGTGATAAAATATCTCAGTTTGAAAAAAATGTCTACGAAGGAAATTTTTTTGGACATTCAGCAGACATTAGGGGGTGATGCTGTACCCTATTCTACGGTTGCGTACTGGGTGGCTGAATTTAAAAGAGGTAGATCAAGCTGTAAAGATGACCCGCGTTCTGGGCGGCCTTCAACCTCCGTTACAGAAGAAAATGTCAAAAAGGTTGAGAATCTGGTTTTGGAAGACAGAAGAATGACTATAAAACATATAGCTGAGATCCTAAAGATATCTTTTGGTAGCGTTTAATCCATTTTAATTGATTCACTGGGGTTCAAAAAAGTGTCTGCAAGATGGGTGCCACGAATGTTAACCGACGAAAACAAAAAGCGACGTTTGGAAATTTCCAAGCGTAATCTCGAAATGTTCCAGCGTGATTCGGATAATTTTTGCCGTCGTCTTGTCACCATGGATGAAACGTGGGTCCACCATTTTGATCCTGAAACTAAAAGACAAAGCATGTCTTGGAAACGACCATCCTCTCCATCCATTAAGAAATTTCGAGTTGCTCCTACCGCTGGCAAAGTTATGGCCTCTGTGTTCTGGGATAGTGAAGGAATCCTTTTTATTGATTACATGCCAAAAGGCCAGACGATTACTGGACCCTATTATGCAAATTTAAACCCGAAAGTGCGTGAAGCGATTAAAGAAAAACGTCGTGGAAAACTGTCGTTGGGCGTGTTGTTCCTTCAAGATAACGCTCCTGCTCATCGATCGGAAGTTGCGCTCAACGCAATCCGCTGTGCTGGCTTCAATCTCCTTGACCACCCACCATATTCTCCGGACTTAGCCCCAAGTGATTTTCACTTATTTCCAAAATTAAAAGAGGAAATTCGTGGAACAAAATTTCACGATAATGACGCGGTTATAGCTGCCGTAGAGGACTTTTTCGAGAGTCAAGAAAATAATTTTTTTTCACAAGGAATAAGGAAGTTAGAAACGCGTTATTCTAAATGCATTGCATTGGAGGGAGATTATGTAGAAAAATAAAATATTATTATTTAAATCTTTGCATTTTTTAATATTGATTCCAAGAATTTTTTGATTCACCCTCGTATAATCCGCATCAAGGATTGTTTTTATCTATTTTTTTCATCAGTGACATATCAGCGAACGTGCGCATGTGCCACAGCGAAGCGTGGCAGGGCACAGCTAGTATTTCTATAAATTATAAGATAATTTGATGCGGTGTTAAGCTCGCGATGACCTTTAGCGCCCATAAATAACATTACTTACACCCAGTATAACGCGGACATTATTTTGTTGCACAGTAAAGTAATCTTTGTTACATAGTTGTTACGTTTCTTTTTAGTATAATGATTGCAAAAAACATACTGTTTTTTGTATTGCAAAGCAGCGTCTACCCATTATGGTCTTAGCGGTTCTTCTAAAATTACACAGTAAGTTCAAACAGTGACTAAGCTTCGAAAATCATCAGTGTTGATTTAACCCGTTGTTTGTCTCTGTTAAAAAAAGCGGTGGTAGCCTAGCGGGAGAATGTCCGCCTTCCAATCAGAAGGTCGTGAGTTCAAATCCCAGTGCGGGCACGTACCAATGTGTTTCTGTAAAACATATGTACGTAATTATCACTCGCTTTTCGGTGAAGGAAAACATCGTGAGTAAACCCACATACCTACCCGAGAATTATTTCGGAGGTAGGTATGTTATCCACCAATCCGGACTTGGCCCCCGTGGTGGAATATGGCCTAACCCTCCTCACGAAAGTGAGGAGAGACCCGTGCCCAGCAGTGGGACGTTATGGGTTGATGATGATGATGATAATGTCTCTGTTATGTGGAATATTATGGAAGCGTTTATTTGTTTGTCGAATGACGTATTGCCAACCATGGTGTCAGATTTATCAAGGGCTTTTAACGTGGCATCCGAAGCACGGAGCGATGGAAATCCGGGCGTAACTTATGAAAGTCACTGGTTGGGGATCGAACCCGGTGTTGGTGGGTAGCAAAGCGCCTCAGCTTCCATCGCTGTACAGTCAACATCTGAAATAAATGATGATTAGACAAGTGTCAAAATCCATGTCCAGGTTCTTAGTGACTATGTATCATAAAAATAATTCGGATTTCTTAAATAATTCAAAATTCTTGCTGTACCGTTTTTGAGTGATGGCTTCCGAAATCACTCATAACTTATTGAATATCTTATTAGTGCAAAGCTGAGGTTTTTGTTTTGCTTCTTCAGTCATCATCGTCATCAACCCATGTCTCCCGGCCCGGCCCGGACTAGCCGGATTGGTGGATAACACACCTACCTCCGAAATAATTCTCGCGTAGCTATGTGGGTTACCTCACGATGTTTTCCTTCACCGAAAAACGAATGATAATTACGTACATATGCTTTACAGTAACACATTGGTACGTGCCCGCACTGGGATTAGAATTCACGTCCTTCCCCATGGAAGGCGAACGTTCTGAACCGCTGAAAGAGTTACCAATTGTTGTCATTAGGCGTCACGTGAATGTTTCATTCATTAGGCTATGGTGGGGGCGGCGGCGGGGGTGGCAGAGGGGGCGGCAGTTATCAAAGCTACGAGAACTCTGGGAGCTATAGTTATGGACAAGGTATTTCGCAATCATTATCCATTCATTAGAATAGAATAGAAGAATAGAAAAACTCTTCACTGTACACCAGAAACAAAAATAAACACAGTACAGAAGAATTACAATAGGTAAACAAGGGTAGTACAATGGGCGGTCATTAGTAACTTCTCAGCGATATTAAACACGAGTTCTTTAACACTTTCGACTGCTGAGCCCATTTTCTCGTCTAGCCACGGTTACGGATCTGCACACACCGTTGCGTTTTCCCGTACAGCTAACACAACAGTTGTGTTTTCCCGTACCCGCGGCTAGTTATAAAAAGCACAACAGTTGTGTTTGCAGCAGTGAACGTGTCAAATCTCATTGAACTGTGTGATCAGCTGGTTGTCTATTAATGAATAAATAACAATGTGGATGGATGGATTGATAACTCTTTGTTTTCTCTTTTATGTAATGTAATTGTTTGTAAGTTGTCCAACTGTTGTATTTACTAGTGTAAGACTAGGTATCACTGTTCTAGGCCCCGTCGGAGTAAGTTTATTAAATGATAAAACATTACTTAACACGTTCATTGTTTTTATTTCTTTTTCTCCAGAAAATCATATATTTTTAAAATAACAAAGTCGTTCGCTCGATTCCAATTTTAGAATGCCGCACTGACATACATTCCTCCTTTTTTCCCTTTTTCTTTTCTTCCGACTAAGGTCCGACTACTCAACCAAAAAGATCTCAACCAAAAGGTTGTCAGCATAAAGAGGTATTAAGTAACTATTTAGTTAATTGATATCGATTAATTGTTACAAACTTACAAACCCGAACACTAGATATGTTAGTTAGTTTTACGATGTAGTTAGTAAGCTAGTTAGTTATGAGACAATAAAGGCATTTGCCTGTTGAAAGAAAACAGTTTCCCTAACATAAATAATTAGAAACAGGGTCTAGTAAAAAAAAACAAAAATGTCGCGATAAGGTGTCACCATCATCTGTGTACATGCACTCTACATTCAAACATCTGTGTATAGTCTCTCCAATCAAAGGTTGTCTGGAAGAGATCGCTTTTAGTGATAGCGTGCTTATCGCTCTCATACTCTTTGTACTTTAGATGTATGATTTTTTTTTATATTGGTGTAGATACCTTGTGTATATAATCTCGTAAACCATTTACTAATTGAACAATTGGAAAATTAAATATGATAACATTTTGACATTTCATAAGTATAATCTTATATCTTTAAATGAGCAATTCTTGTATACATATAATTGGAATTTCGGAATCGGCTCCAACGATTTTCATGAAATTTAGTATATAGGGGGTTTCGGGGGCGATAAATCGATCTAGCTAGGAATCATTTTTAGAAAATGTAATTTTATTCCTGTTATATCAAATTAAACATAAACTTGGAAGAAAAATCACAAAGCGTTGGAGGCGTTTGAGTAGTCCAAATTTAATCTGAAAAATATGACTCTTCCTGACATCTATTGGCGAATAATAATACTACCGAGCAAAGCTCGGTCATCCAGGTACTTTAGATAAAAAAAAGAAAGAACGAAAGAAAACCATTTATTTACACAATATTTTTTAAACATTAGAAAAAAATTTGTTAAGAACGCACCCGAAAATCAAAATGTTACCTTAAATCTAAGTGGGATTTTTAATCACTTTCAAACCAATTCCAGGTGGTGCTGGCGGTGGTTACGCTAAAGGTTACCAGTCGCAAGGGTACCCGCAGTCGGGTTACCAGTCCGGTTTCCCGTCCCGAGGGGGATACCAAAACGAGCACGACGACCGCGACCGGAGGGGGAGGGGGGGCGGCGGCTACAGAGGGGGTAGACGTTGATCCCCAGTAGACGTATCGGCAGTATTTTTATGTTTTCGACAGTAACAAGTAGATATTTTCTATCTATTTATCAACATATTGAATACGCACGACTACTCAAAAGGTTTAGGCCGGTTTAAAGATACGACCTTCGCGGCGTGTGCAGTGTTTTGTATTGTCGCGCAACCCACGGAATTTCACCTTTATACTGACGGTGAATCAAGTGAGTCAATCCAGCGCTGTATTGGAGTGGGTGATATTGGATTCCAGTCATTTAGAAGCAGTTGAATTGTAACAGTGATTTTGAGAAAACAATTATAAAAATGATTAAGGCACTGGACTGCCCGTTTTTTTTTTTTTTTTCCTGTCCTGGCGTATAGTTCGCCCCGCGAGCTACTTAGAACTAAAATGATTATAAACCGGATCCTTATAATTCAACTTATATCTATTACAGAGATCTTTTACTGAGGTATTCTCTAACGTAATTAGAGGTCTTCTTACATTTTTGTTTCGTATCTCTGTGCTGTATTGGAATACAGTTTCTGGTCTTATTCGTAGGGGGTAGTAAGTTTTTCAGGTTTCCTACCTTTATTAGTTTTCTTACCAAGTTTTGGTGTCTGCTCTTAATGCTATTTTATTCTGTTACTTATTCTCTATTTACACTTTCGGTTGACATGTATTTTATTTGTTCTATCCAGCCCGTATCCACCCACTGCTGGGTATAGGCCTCCTCTGTTTCACGCCATTTGTTCCGGTCCTGTGCCAGTCTCATCCATTCAATCCCGACGTGCTTTGCGATGTCTATTTTAATTTTTCTTACATTCTACTTAAATTAATTCATATAACTATTATATATCCAGCGCGATTTGTAAACATTTTCTCAGCTGCTTTCCATTTGAAATCTCAACTGGTTCCTAATGACTGGACGCGTCCAGTCCAATGCAGTGTTGGATTGATCCACTAATGGATTGGAATAAATTGAAACGGGCTAAGACGACCTCGATTAATGCCGTTGCGATAGTAACTATGGGTTTATAAATGACATTAGTGTTGATACCACATAGTTACTATTTCAACTTAATTCAGTTGTTTTGTGGGATTGTATAGATCCGTGTCTTCCATGCATGTTTTTTTGTTGTTATGTTGTACTTGATATTGTAAAGTTGTGTGGCAGGATTCGAACCTGCGACCATGGGGATACCGTTCCATCGTACTGTCGACTAACTTGGGAGGCCATTGCACGCCCGGAGCCGCGTTTTTCCGTAGCTACATCCCTCTTCTCTCGCTCGAAAACGAGGTTGTGTATTGTGTTTTTGTTCTCTATTCTGTTCTGTTCAGTTCATAAATAATATGGAACGTCGTTCTCATGATTACAGATTAAAATAATGCTGTGTGATCTTTTTTATACTAGTTTTTTTAAATATTTATTAGCTAGCAAAATCTCTTTTGTAATTGAATACATTTCGCGTAACGGATCTTGGCCGGCTGGTTGAGAAGAGAGATGTGAACGACTAGCAGAACGGCATTTCTCTTAATTATAATACAAATAATGAAAGTTGAATCGAGACCGAACTGTGAATTGGCTAAACATCGGCGTTTACGATAGATTCACAGTGCTGTAAGCGTGTGACGTTGAATTGTCAATTTAGGAGGACGCCATTTTGAGATTTTAATGGGATTGAGTGTAGATCATAGCCTTTTTTTTTTGCCCGGGGAAATGCATTAGTGCCCTGCCTCACCGGGACGCCATGGCCACGTCGCCGGCTACGTAGCCATGGCTACCTCTGGCTTCCTTCGGATGCCAAATGGAGTAGCTAATAGCAGCCATTTTCTGGCCAGTCAGTTCTCTCGGCACGAATTTGACGTCTTGCTTGGCGGACCGTTGGCTACCGAGTGAGTGAGACTCAACTTGCTCGCATACATTTTGTTGGCGACGTCGCCAGGCTGCCAAGTAGCCAGTCTCCACCCAAGTGACCCGTCGTCGTGGCTACGCTTCCAAATTGGCGACGTTGCCAAACCGTCGCCAAGTCAGTGAGGTGCCATATATATGAATACTAATTGTTCCTCTAATTGGCCTCTTTCTCCGCTGGGTGCGTCCCGGAACACACGGGCCGCACCTCAGCTCGAGACTTCTAACTTGGGCGTTGGACCCCCGATCCGCGGCCCAAAACTCCCCGTTATTGGTCCCTCGCTGTGCCCTCTGCTGATCAGAGGGACACGCGAAGGACCTCTTCTCGCCAGGTTATTTGCTACGGCCACCAATTCCCCTAGGAGAATTGCTGACCGAACCCCAGGGTGCTTCCGCGACCACCTCTGCGGGCGTCCAGGCGTCGGCCTTGGACTCGCCTCTAGGGGGTGTAGATCAGAGCCATCATCATCATCATCATCAATCAGCACAATGCTGAGCACGGTTCTCCCCCCACTTTCGTGAAAGGGGACTAGGACATATCACAGCCATATTTTGTCAATATTTCGAGAATTGAATATCAGGCTTTGGACGCGTCTTTTGCACTAACGTCCCGGGCGGCCGAGATCCGTTGCGCGCATTGTAAATAGGATTAAAAGTTGTTGATCTTTAAATATACTGTAATAAAGTTGTGAATGGCATGGTACAGAGTATAGATAGATAGTAATATAACCATAGACTGCATTTTAACGTTTAGAAAAATTATTACCTAATTATATTCCTGGTTTTTTTTTATCATGCATTTAGTTCTAGATATTCACTTTTGCTCTCAGAGACTTTAATTAACACTAATCAAGCATTAAATGATAATAAGATTAGTAATTGAATAACGTGTTATGATTGACATCTTAAAATCTTTTTGGTAGAATACCTACCTAAGAAAAAACTTATAGAAAAAGCCAATAGTTATTTATTAATAATTATAGGTTTTTTCTATAAGTTTTTTCTTAAACAGATATTAATATAATAACTAGTTAATAGTATATTTAAATATTAATAAATGGCTGAAGAATATTATATTCAAACATAAGCAATAATGTTATATAATTATTATTATGTACCTTAATATTTAAGTACATTTATAGAATTATAGAATGTATAGTAATAAATTATGAATAATTATAATTTGCTTTATCGCTGATTACTATTCTCGACTGATTATATAAAATTGTAATAAGCCAGACTGTCATTGTGATTGGGCATACCTGATTGGTAGATACAATTTCATAGTTCCCACCAAGTAGTTTATATAATTATTTATTTACAGGTTTAATAATAAGCTCACAGTAACAACCAAAACGTTAACTATCTTAAGAAAAACTTGGTGGGGAGAATGAGGGCCCGTATTTGGTTTCAAGATACTCACTAGTGGGGTTTAGCTTGGTGGGGCCATCCTTAAATTATGTCACACGAATTTCATGATTGAACACCCCCCCCCCCCCCATCCATGTCTCTGTCACATGTGGTCACAATGTGAGACTCCCCCAATGTGCCGTTTGTTGAAATGTTACACCAAGAAATGCTTTAACTCAAATAACAGTTCCGGATATCTGTTTTCATCATCATCGTCGTCGTCAACCCATATCGGCCCAATGCTGAGCTCGGGTCTCCCCTCACTCGTGAGGAGGATAATCCATAGGCCATAATCCGCCACGAGGGCCCGGTGCGGAATGGTGGATAACGTACCTACCTCCGGAATAATTCTCGGGCGGGTAAATCTGGCCTAATTACTTTTTTTTTAAGATTTTAAAATATGACTCCTGCCACGCCTTGACCGTTGACCCCCCCCCCCCCTAAAGTATGACGTAACTTATACAAGTCGCCTAAAAAGAACCGAAGTTTACCGCCACTATTATCTAATGACTGGGTATAAACGAGACTATATCTGAGATCTCAGGGTGACGAGCGCAGTGCAGGATTTTACAATGCAAATTTCTGTGTGCTACTGTAATTATTATGGGGAGGCGTAGCGCTTACCATCAGGTGCACGACTTGCTCAAATAAAAATTAATGTAACTAAAATAAAATTTCAAGACAGTGTACTGCAAAAGCATCGGTACAAGTCAAACGCTTAGGTCTCATGTACAAAGAACAGATTAAAAGATAAAGTATGATAAAAGAAATTAATGAATTGCTGATTTGACTTTTTAAAGGTTCCCCTTTCATGTGCTCATTTATGTCTGAATCTCGCACAGGAAAAGGAAACTCCATTAACTGTACCAGTGCTTGAGAAATACGCCCGTCGGAGAAGATAGCGCCAACTATGTGAATTATTCAAAATACGCTGACAAGGATGTAGTTAAAATAATTGTTGAAATCTGTAACATAGAGTAAATAAAAAAAGAAATAACAGAAAGCTACATGTATGTAGAATTATACAATTTGTAAAATATATTTATAGCTAGCAATTATTTTTGTAATATTAAAAATAGTGCCGATATGTTAATGGTTAGATAAATTAGATAGATTTGAGAAGTTTTTAGTTTGAATTATGTTTGTTTAATGTAATAATTTACCTTTATAGGTACTCGTAAGACTTTTAATATTCGCGTCTGAGACGCGCGCGTTTATTAGGCGCTGTGGTAATTTGTGGGGCTACTCCGATACGGCGGAGAAGCGCGTCTGATACGCCGATAGGAAGTTGTCTACCTTTAAGCCCCGTATGTTTTCACTCCGGGACAAATGTCTGTAGATTTCTTCACACATGTGGCGGGAAATTTGTCCTGAGTCAATACACGGCTTTATGATTGTATGTAACTTATTATGCCCGCTCTACACTCACGAGAATTTTAATTAAATTATTTTATTAATGAGAATCTATGTTCCTATAGTCGGCGAGCGCGGTGGATTGTCGCAGAAACTTGGCTATGTAAAGGTTTTGGCCAGGCGCTTACCATCAACTGAATTGCATGCTGATGTTGTGACTCAGTTGTTTAAACAGGCTCTTGTCGAGAGTGTAGTGTCGCCTTTACATGAATGTAATGCGTAAGCAGCAATAAACTATTAGCATTACCTAAACCTATGTAGCTACTAATAAAGCCTTTTTGCTTTTCTAAAACGGTTGTTTTATTTAGAATTCGTACATCGAATATTATTATTTTGAGTATTGGCGGGAAACCGAAAATTGACTTAAAACTCGATTATCCGGACTAATTATTTTTGTCGTTAGGCTTTCGGATAATCGAACATCCGGATAATGTATGATGAAGACAATGTATGAAGAAAACCGGGTTTTGTGCATATTATGTAGTATATAATGTTATGTGTTTATTAAAAACAACATAATATGCATATCGACGAAAATCAATACACATACCTTATTCATGAAAAGTTATGTGACGTTTCATAAAATCGCGCACTACAAATTTGTACTGCGCAGTACTAAGTGACGTTCGATAACTTTTTATAAATAAGGGGGTTATTTATTCGAAGACACTATTCTTCAACACTTTTTTTGACAGATTTACATTTTAATTTTTTAATTTTGATGTTTTGGCTTTGCGTTTTTAACCAACTTCAAGACGTCCGACATGAAAATTTGTACATGTATTGAAGACCAATGACAATTCAAAATTAATTAAACTGGCCAAATGCGAGTCGACTCGCGCATGTAGGGTTCCTTATTTTGTTATATGGGAGCCCCATTAAATATTAATTTTATTCTGTGTTTTTGTATTAGAATGAGAGTTACGTTTCGTATATTTTTTTAAATATATATAATGATAATATGTTTTTTTTTTTTTAATATTTTTTGTTGTAGTTTTACTTTTACAATGGGTCCCAGCACACATTTCGTTTTTTGTGGTTGTTCTTATCTTGCTAACGGAGAGTACTTACACACTCACAACCAAGTAGCCAGGATCATCCACCAGCATCTTGCTCTTCAATATGGCCTTCTCGAGTCAAAAGTGCCGTGCAGTACGCTTCAGCACCAGTTCTCAAAAATGCTCGTGAGTTGCTCTATTGGGAGCACTCCGTCATCACGGCAGGACTATTGTAGCCAATAAGCCAGACATCGTGCTGGTAGACTAGTCCGAACGCCGAGTAGTGCTCGTCGACATCACCATCTCCAATGATGAGAACCTCGTGAAGTCGAGAAGGAAGAGCTCAGCAAGTACTTCGACTTGGCTCACGAAGTAACCGCCATGGAGGGATGCTGACTCGACGACCATTTATAGTTGTTTTGGAGGCTTTGTAACGAAGAGCCTCGATGGATTTCGCTAGACGGCTTAATCCAGCCGGGTCTGATGCTAAAAGCAGTACTGCTCGACACGGCGCGTCAGGAGGTTCCTCGTAAAAAGGGGTACTTCAAATCAAATGATAAATGTGTAGTAAAAGGCACCTCCTGCTTTTTGCCACAAAATTAATTATTTGCTATTTATATAGTTACTAGCTGTGCCCCGCGGTTTCACCCGCGTAGTTCCTGTTCCCGCAGGAATATGGGGATAAAATATAGCCTATGTTACTCGCTGTCAATGTAGCTTTCCATTAGAGAAATATTTTTTTAAATCTGTGCAGTGGTTAAGCCGAAACTTTACATATTCCTATACATACTTTCATCCCCTATATTTATTTTACCCATCAAGGGTAAAGTTTTACAAACTTTGAATGCCAAATTTATTTATATCTAATCAAAAGCCTAAAAAATAAATTTCAAGCTTCTAGCTTCAAAAATGACGATACTTCCATACAAACTTTCATCCCCTATTTCAAACCCTTACTATGCATTTTTTGCGATAAAAAGTAGCCTATGTCCTTTCCTAGGCTCTAGACTATTTATGTACCAAATTTCATTTCAATCGGTTCAGTAGTTCAGGCGTGAAAGAGCAACAGACAGAGTTACTTTCGCATTTATAATATAAGTAAGGATAGTTTTAGTTGTGCTTGATTTTACACCGTGTCTACCTTAACTACAATTTATTAATTATTTCTATCTTCGATCTTGCAAGATTGGTTATATTAATCCTATTGGACAGTAAAAATAATTTGTTATCTATGATATTGTTCACTCACTAATTTGAATACTTTCTATGTGTGCAACTATCGCTACTTTGTGTGCTACCTTTCGCTGTAGATTTACATATGTGTGCATTCTTAGTTTGACGTTTTGTGTATGTGTGCAAATTTTTGACATTTAAATGGTTTGTTTACTTTATTCTTCCACAGTTCCAACTTAAGAGAATTTTAGTCAGAAAACTACAACTCTGTACTCATACAAATAGAGTCTATTCTTGTATTCTCAACAACATTATGATAACTTTGCTGTGGATGATATATATAATAAAATGGGTGTACAATGTATATGTGTATACGATGATTGCAAAACACTATAGAAAGAGAAAAAAGGCTATCTCGTTGTATGCGTTTTGTTTTTCCTGATAAAACAATAATTCCGTTTAATTAGAATATTAGAATCTTATGAAATAATTTTTATAAAATAACAAATGATTATTAATATTATTACTCAATTAACTATTGAGTAATAATATTAATAGTAATTTATTATTGAATTATATGATTTTAATCATTAAAGGGCGTGCGTCCCAGCGTTGGCAATTTTTTTTCGGTCAAAGAGGGCTTTTTTCGAAAGCGGGATATATAAAAAAAACGTACTTATATAATCAGTAGTTTTATACTATTACTTTAATACTTATCCTTTTCAATGATGAAATTGATGATAGACCATAGAAAATGTATGAGTACTTATTTCCCAATGTCAGGGAAGAACAGTGTTTCTAGAGCGGATATTTTTTCTTTATTTTGAAAAATTTTGGGAACACGGAAATATTGGGGAAATTTTCGGTGACATAAAATGTAAGTACATACCTAACGTTAAAATTTCATGAATTATTCTTTCATCCATGCGTGATCTGTTGCCTAAGATGCGAGAAAAAGTCAGACCGAAAGAAGTTTTAACTGTGTTCACCTGCACTACTGGCTGTTGGCTGCGTGGCTGTGGATGAGGGTTTCTTTTAAAGACTGATTTAAAAAAATATAGATCTAGGGTCGTACTAAATAATAGATTGTGTTCACATAAGCTTACATTAAATTTAATGGGTAAAGGTTTGTGTGGCCATGTGCTAGGTGGGGTTGCGCTTCTGTGCACTATTTTATTGAATTGCCTAAACATAAAATCGAAATGTGGGTTGGGACACAGTAGAAGTGAAACTTTAACGGACAAAAAATTATATAAGTCACTTAAAAAATGCATCTAAAAAGTGCGCTTGCGGTTTTATCAGAATGATATTGAACAATAATGATGTTTTATTGCAATATAAATATTATTAACCTGTAAATAAATAAATAGAAAATTTAAATGTGTATTTTCAATATAATTGGGCAACACTTGTCTAAATAGTATAGTTATGGGATTTTTTTCTCTGCCTTATGAGGAATTTTCATCGACTTCATCTGAATCTGAACTAGCAATGATTCACCAGCGCGAACGCAAATTTTTAATTTCTTTCAGAAAGCTGAATAAAACACGTAACTCAGAATGTTATTGTACAGATTTTTTTTGGTTAAGTATCTGATTTCTAAATCAGAATAGGAAAATAAACTTATTAGCATATTTCCAAATTTTGTTACATAAAGTATCTCACTCAATAGAAATTTTAGCTATTTACATCAGAATGGGTAATAAAACGTAATTCCAAATAATATTGGAGAAGTTAGCAATAATTCAATAGCGAATGTTTTTTGCTCTTTTTATCAGACTGGTGAATGAAACAATTTCAAACGCTGGGTCCGCCCCAACCCACTTTGACCTGCTACCTACTAATAACTTTAGAGCGGATCACCTGTCTAATAGTTAGGTTTTAACCCTCCTAGCGGCAACCCAACAGCACGGCTTATTCCAGAAATCCCAAGCGAAGATTTTTTACTTTTTGTTCATAATTATTCCCCTGTGCATGCTGGAAGGGGACAAAAATAATTAAGAAACGTCCCTCGTATATCAGTTACCCGTTCCCGTACACATCGTGTATGTGTGTACTTTGCAGAAATAAAACAAGTTTTTTCATGATTATAATTTTATTGAAGTAGTACCTAAATAAATGCAATCTGAGGTTCTCTATATTTATATCATCATCATCATCATCAACACATAACGTCCCACTGCTGAGCACGGGTCTCCCCTCACTTTCGTGAGGAGGGTTAGGCCATAATCCACCACGGGAGCCAGATCCGGATTGGTGGATCACCTCCTCCGAAATTTTTCCCGGGTAGGTTGTGGGTTTCCTCACGATGTTTTCCTTCACCGAAAAGCGAGTGATAATTACGTACATATGTTTTACGAGAAACACAATGGTACGTGCCTGCACTGGGATTTGAACTCACAACCTTCTGATTGGAAGGCGGACGTTCTCCCACTAGGCTACCACCGCTTTTTATATATTAATATGTTTGTAATTATTAAATTAATGAATTCCCATAATCCTCACCAAACATCCTGGTGGAAACAACTTGATAGGGATTATGGAAATAAAACATGAGTGCAAACGTCTGATAATACACAGAATAAAAAAAAAAAAAATGACTTATACACAGGTGAAAATTGCATTATATAAATTAATTTGTACATACATAGAGTTACTAAATCATGTTAAATAAAATGCGCCACGCGGTTTAGGACCGGCGCCATAAATGTTGAGTAAACTTAGTCTTCTTTGGTGTAGTTTTTACCCTTGTTAGTTCCTTGTGAGATCTGGAGCTGATGGAATGGCGATTTTAGAGTCAAGTACTTTCTTGATAGAGGCGCTGCTCCATATCTTGGCTTCTCCTCTTTCAATCTCTACCATTATTTCGTCTATGCCTGGCAGTTTGTGACACCGCTCCCAAAATACAGCTGAATATTCCATTATCTAAACAAATAAATCAATTATAAACAAAATTACAGTTTGAAGATGGGCAAGGAAGGATGGAATGAAGACAAGTTTCTTCTTCTGTTCTCCATGCAGATTTCGGTCATGGTCGCTATTTCTACATTAAGTATAATTTGTCTAGAGCAGGGCTTCCTTCGGTACTAGCAATGGAGCGCCCTCAACGCGGATTTCGGTGGGTAGCGGCCGACGCGACAGACGCGTGTTACATTACACTAAACTTAGAGTACAAGTAATGTATGCGCATACCAATCAAATGATTTATGAGGCTCGGAAGCCTTTTTTCCGTCAACCGTCAACCTTTATGTACCCTATTTTATTAATGAGAATGATTAAGTGTAGGGTAGTTATTAAAAACACAACAGTTGTGTTTTCAGC
Organism: Campaea margaritaria; assembly: GCA_912999815.1. Taxonomy (NCBI): domain Eukaryota; kingdom Metazoa; phylum Arthropoda; class Insecta; order Lepidoptera; family Geometridae; genus Campaea; species Campaea margaritaria. The sequence goes on from OU538814.1 coordinate 3,189,243, forward strand.
ACTGAAAAAGTTAATAATAAGGACACCTCGCAACGCTGGCACAGAATAGATAGTACTAGCGCTCCAGCCCCCTCAGAGGTCCTACTTATACCTCCTATAGCTACTAATTAAATATGCCTCTAGTGTAAGTACCCTAAGTAATGATAAATGAATGATTAGGTGACAAATTAATTGTCCGAAGCAGCAATTTCACATTATGCTATCGCACATTTCTCATCCTTAACATAGGTTGGCTTCACAGTAAGCGCACAGAATAAATGGTAAGCGCGACTGCTAAACGGTCACTTTGGACGCCGCCGTGTAATGGGCATAGAACCACAGAATAGATAGTACTACGTAAAGAAAAGATTCTTGTTGTTTATTACGCGAGCCGCGTGCCAACCGCGCGTACGGCTGCGCCGGCGCATTTCGAAATTTGTAGGTATAAATCGCTGTAGGTACGGCGGAGTGGTGGAGGCCTGACAGAACACTATTACTTCTAACGAAGGTAATAGGTATGAATTTCGCGCGCTGTGCGTCGCCCTCAGAAAGCTTAAAGATACCTACAGTACGTAGAATAGAATAGAATAGATAACTCTTTATTGTACACCAGAAACAAAAATAAACACAGTACAGAAAAATTACAATAGTTAAACAAGGGTAGTACAATGGGCGGTCTTATCGCTGAAAGTGATTTCTTTCAGACAACCTTTGGATGGACAGTTAAAAACATTTTTCGATAGTAGGGTGGGTGGCGTACGTTTGCAGTAATTAATAAACACGATACGTTAAGTACGATACGGTACACGATACGGTAGTACGTAGTACTATCTATTCTGTGCGAGCGAGTACGGTACCGTTCGGTGGCCACCAATTGGTGACCATTCGCTCGCTAATGTTCGGTTGGTCTGTACCTACCATCAGAAGAAAAAGTTCGAGCGCCATGTGCTGACTGTTGTTATGACGCGGCTGGGCAGCTGCAACATAACTACCTACTTAATAATAAGTATACAATTTAATTACAATTTTAATTATTATACAATTTAATTGAAGCAAGTAGTATAATAACAAATGCAATCTGTAATTCCCTATATTTATTATGTTTGAAACCAATAAACTAATGAATTTCCGTAATCCCCATCAAACATACCCCCTGGTGGAAACCAATGAGTGCAAGCGTCTGAGAATACTAATACTTACCTAAATATAACAAATCGTGTTAATACTTTGACTGCGGAGCCGTTTTGCTTGTCTAGCCACGGGTGCGGCACTGCACGCGCCATAGTGTTTTCCCATACAACAAACACAGCAGTTGTGTTTTGCCGTACTCGTGGCAAGTTATGAAAAACACGACAGGTGTGTTTTCAGAAGTGAACATGTTAATAATTGAACCCTTAAATGGACAATGTTGTTTTTAAACAACATACTAAACATCACAGATAAAATTGACCTTCTTTTAATTTTTTGTTAATTTTAACAACTAATTCTTATTTCTGAACAAATTTTGTACTTTTTTTTAATGTTGGCACTATCCAATATTTTTATGCATTACTCATTTTTCCTAGACAGTAATACATGTCTATTACACAAATATATTTTTTTTTAAATTGAAACAAAAATCGTCCTTTAAGGGTTAAATACTGTGCCTTCCTCCTTAACCCGGGCTTAGGACCGGCACCATGAATGTTGAGTAAACATTTATGTGGCGGAGTTACACAGTCATTCGTCCCATATATACCATCTCAAGGTCTCTCTCAAGACTCCTGTGCCAGAAGTCCAAAAGCAACAGGGACTGAGTGGTTATTACCATCTACTGCCAATATAATATATAAAGGCATCCCGCAATTATTAAGACAATATGTGCCATCTATAAGAATGTGGTCCGGATATTCTGCAAATTATGAAACCATCCAGGAGAATTGAAAATATATTAGCCGTGTTATATGTCCAGCAGTCATGGTTTCTAGAACCATACCCGTATCAGACTTGAGATCTTTTAAAAGAGAATCTAAAAACCTATCTTGATTAGTCCGATGCAGAGGGCCGGATTGCAAATTTTGTTTATTTTTAATATTCCAAAGTGTTTGAGTACTAACACCATGCTCATCTCTCAGAAATTATTTAACTTTACCTACAGGAGTGTTATACTTTACAAATAAAGTAACACTATCTTTAATCAGTTCTGTAGAGTCCTTGGTTTTGGTTATAATAGTATGTGAATCCTGATTCACATGTACACGTGGTACAATATAATCTAGACTCCGTAACCCCTTGTTGGTGGAATACTGTTGGAAAGTATTCTTATCAACTGGGTGTCCACAGTGTTCAACAACTAACGATTTAATAAGGAAAGCTTTATGTTTCGTACTGTATGAAATGAGGATAGCTGGATAGCTGGGCAGCCTATTTTTGCGCTTCTCTGGAGAGGATGCAAGCCCGACGAACTACTTTGGTGATAACCATTGTGAGCACAAACAAAGCGAACACTTTGATAACCTTATTCGGTAGGCAAGTTAGTGTTGTTCTGTTTGTTATAGGTGGGTATAGTTCTAGAATTGCCAGCGACAAACAGAGGACTGTGGGAGGCCCTTATAAATTTTTCATAATTGTCAGCAAAATCATTCCAAGAAGCAAATGTCATACCTTCGACAATGAGCGATGCGATACCCACATCTACAAATAATATTTTAATTTATTTTATGCCAAATAATTTATTTTTGAAATATTTTAGAAAAAATTTTATAATAGGCATAACCAATTTAACCAAAGCACCTAGCTAGGCATAATCATAACTAAATGAAATATCTCTAGACAGTTTTGATGTGGGTTAAATCGATAAGTTGTAGTACAATTTTTTGAGTTCATAAATGTCAGTAGGTAGGTATGTAAAGTGAAAGGAAGTTTGTCTGTAGGTGCTGTATCTTCCATAAAAAATGGGAACTGATAGGGCTGAATGGGTATTGATAAAATTCGGTGTTCCTACTATGTTTAATAATACTGCAGCTATCTTGGAAGGTTAATTCAGTATTATCGTAAATGTTGTAAGATCATTTAAATAGTTATATTGTTTTACATTAATTTTGGAGAACAATCAGCAACAAAGTCAATGAACGTCTGGAATATAATATTGTTGTTTGGAGTTTAGAACCATATAAACCACTTATTCATATCTTGTGTAGTAGGTAGCTGCAATTATAAGATTGTCCTTTCATACTCTAAGATAAAAAGTTAATTGAAGCGTTATAATTATAAAACGCAAATTATTTATCGTAAATAGGCAAAATATTGCACTTTTACACATCAAAAATAATATATTATACATAAGTATAGAAAAACAAAAATATAATAAGTCAAAATATTATGATCTACGAAACTAATGACTATTATCTAATTATGGTTTGAGTTTGAAAAAGGATATTTCCCTTTCAAGTGGTGACTCATGCCTGAATCTCGCATAGGAAAAGGAAAACTCCATTGACTCTAGCAGTGCTTCGGAAATACGCCTGTTAGAGAAGATAGCACCAAGAAACTCTACAGGGAATTTTGCTCTGTTAAAGTAACATGCGGTATTACATTTAAAGTAAAACAGATATAAAATTGTAAAATGCATTATGAAAAAAAAGAAAAAATACAAAAGAAAACATTTGTTTGGTTCCTTGTTGTAGTATGTATAATATTATGTCTAAGTATTTTTTCTTTTTTAACAAATGCATGATAGACACTGTTGTCACAGTAATATTTCAAATAATAAGCTTACCATACTCTGTAGAAAGATCAGGAATACCCTGTAAAAAAGACATAATACATTTAGTTTATAATACAACACTTTCTACTTTTGACATATCTATTGTATATTTATATATATGTTTAGAAAACTCACAAATGTTTAAGATACCTCTTATAAAAAACTATAATAATATATCTGTGATCCCAATATATGGGCAATGCCTATTTTAGGACAATTAGTTGATTTTAATTATCTATTTGACTTGTTCTAGTTTTTTAAGTTTTCTTTGTTCTGTGGTGTTTCAATAAAGAGTTTATCTATCTATCTATCTATCCAATACAACCTATGTTTCTTATATTTACCCTAGTAAGAATTGAACATGAAATTGTGTTTATTTATTTATTTAACACATTCACTGTTGAACCGGTTTACTTGTGCAAATCATCACATAAAGTGTATGTTTACTGTTTAATGGCGTTGTGTCATAACTAAACTCAATCAGCAGTGCGGGTGCACACAACTGGTGTGATAAAATTGACAATACAGCAATGTGGGTTTGCGCACCAGGCATGTTTTCGCTTGCTGTAAAATTGTAAAAACAGAGACATGTGTTTTCAGCAATCAACATGTCAACATTTTGACTGCTGAGCCGATTTGCTTGTCTAGCCACAGGTGGGGCTCTGCACACTCCTTAGTGTTTTTCCATACAACAACAGCAGTGGGAGGCCTCTTCTGCAAGTGGCCGCCTGGGGAAGTACCACACCTTTGCCAGATATTCATCCGCCAAGCAGTAGTGTACAAACATTACTGTGTTCTGGTTTGAAGGGCATTGTTTTTGCAGTGAAATTACTGGGCATATGAGACTTTAGAGTCGATGTCTCAGGGTGACTAGCGCAGTGCAGCGCCGCACAGGATTCTGCAATGCAGTGTTCTGGGTGGTGCTGTGACTATTATGGGCAGGCGTAGCGCTTACCATCAAGTGAACGACTTGCTCGTCTCAATTATATAATAACTTATCAGCAAAACATTGTATAGACAAGTTATCACTAACTGATAACCAAGAGATGGACTGAGGCCTTCTGGGCGGTCATGGGCGGTCTGACAACACCTAATTATACTTATCGAAGGAACCAAGTTTGGATACCTACTATTGGAATAAAACACTCCATAGAATATTGATTTTTGTTTACATGCATGAAGTAAATATTTATCATATTCCCACTAAAATTAAATTCTATAAATTATAGCAAAAAACAACACTAAGATTTTTTAGACTAAGATTTGCAGAGAACCTGCAGAAAACTTGAATAATATTACAAAGTCTGCATGCAATGGCATACACCAATGCCTTTGAGAACTTTGAGTAAATTCTAGAACAACCATTTAATAATTACAAATTTATTGGATGTGAAGTTAGACATAAAATACTGCACGATAGCGAATCAGGGTGTGAATCATAAAAGAGTTTAGTCCTGTGCATAGTAAGCTTGCAGCACCTTTTGTAGCTGCTATTAAGTTTGCGTACCTACCTACTTTAAACTGCAACGAGGCTTTATTTATTTCAGATTCAATAGCAGCATATCCCACAACAAATGCCATATTATTGTATACCTATAGAAAAGCTCAGGATCTTTGGGAACAACCCCTGCAGTTGCAAGCTACCTACATATCAACAGTAACGAAAAAGAAATAAAATTAACGGGTCATACTTAAAAAGATCCTGTTCCTATACTAGAATTCCTCGTATCTAGGGAATCAGGAAATGAGTAGGATAAAAGCAGTAGTTAACATAGACACTTCGTTTCGTTGTTTTCAATGTGTGTTTTCAGCAGTCAACGTGTTAAGTAGCAACATTAGCAACAAGTCATGGACGCACACCCAAAAATCTGCAAACCACTTTTGCAGCAACCGTTAGGAAAACTCTAAAGCAAGTAAGTAGGTAGGTAACTCACGATTGATTTCGGGAGGGACATCACGGAATCATGTGAATATTGACGTTGGTGATAAAGTAAAGGAACAATAACAGCATCTGCAACAACTTGAAACTTATCTTGATTACGTAATGCAAGCTGCAAGTTGTTTAATGGTTTTGAAAAAGTCACAGACAAACTATCTAAATATGTACGATCAACAGATAATACAATTTCAATGCGATGTTCATTCCCATAAAAGATTTCCATTCCCGTGGTTACGTAGGCCTTATTATTATTATTATTACTATTATTATTTTTCTGTGGTAGCTGTGGATGAATAGTTGCGGCCTTATTTATTACCTACTTAAGTATTACATATTTTCTTAGATTACATACATACATACTGGAATAAAGAGTTAAAAACAAGAGAAAGAGAGAAGAGAAGAGAGAGAGAGAGTTAAGAATTTTGTGCAATAAAGAGTTGTTATCTTATACTAAAATAAGGTTAATCATGAAATAAAACAGGTAGGTAAGGTACGTATACAATATGTAGGTATAATATAATATCGTAATTTGCATTTGGTAACCATGACAAAAAAAATGTGTTTTTGCGTTTAAAATATTTGGTAATTGTCATTTGACGTAAGCCGCTTTTTCTCTTCATTGCTGCTATATCACGAATTCGTTTCAGCTGTATTAAACTCACTTTCATCTTGCAGCTCCCGCTGTTCCTTTATCTGCCTATAATTATGTTTTCTACGATTTCGATATCTGACATTATCTGAATGCCTTGATCGTTAGTCACAAATGACCCACTCTTTTTTGACGATTCGGTATCGGCGGTATCTTCCTACAACTAATTATTTCGGAAATTCCCCTAGTCCCTCCCCCTCGAGGGGGATTTCCTGACATTTTCCCCGGAAATCCCCCTAATAAAATCTAGCTACCTCGAGGGTCAATTTCCAGAAAGCAGATTTCTGGAATCCCACTTATATAGCTCGAGCATTAGTGTTTTGCTTCACGGACTTTCACAAATAAGTTTTTTGACTGTTTCTATGTCGAACGGAAAAACGGAAGGACTAATAAATTTCTAACGTTCTACCTTCATCATCGGGTAAAATAAAAAAGTATTACACAATGTACATCGATACAAATAATTTATTTACATATTCTATTACAATAGGTATCTTTACAGATAAATTCAAGGTGAGAATTTTATCGCATTCATTTTTTTGACAGGCTATGACACCGAATGGATAGATTATTTTAACCCACCCACACTATCTGAATGAATATTATGTACTTGATATTCCCAGTAAACTAGCCTCGTATAACCTGTTCTTACATACAGCCATGTTATTAAATCAATGACTCGTTGAATTGGATGAGTCACCACGAGTCACCACTTGAAAGGAAAATGTCCTTTTTGAAACTCAAACCATAATCAGTTAACACTTGCGACCGCTGAGCCGATTTTCTTGTCTACCCACGGTTACGGATCTGCACACCGTTGTTTTCCCATACCGCTAATACAACAGTATTTTCCCGTACTCGCGGCAAGTTATAAAGAACACAACAGTTGTATTGTTAGCAGTGAACGTGTTAACCCTAAAATTAATATTTCGATACAAGACAATATAAAATCGAATCAATTTCTTATCAAAAAGTTCTTAAACTCCCAGCAGAATAACAATCAGCAGGGCTATTGGGACGGTCTCTTGTCTTTCTATTTTTACATCCTATTTTTATTGGCAAAATGCCATTACAGTAAAAAAAAACATCAAAATTCCAAGTAACAAACACTTGCACTTTTTTCTTCACCTAATTTTAGCATTCTTCGGTGTTGTTTTCTTTCTTCACTTTCTTTATTTAATTTCTTCAGATTTGCCATCCCTTTTCTTCTCGCGTTATTTTCCATGCTCGCATCTCTTCCTTGCTTTTTTCTCTATTTACAGATCCTCTAGTAGATATGTTGTAAGTTTTCTAATACATGTTTAGTTTTACCGGTCAATATGTATATTTTTATTCTAGGGTAATGAGGCGAGCAGATTGTTCACCCATGATAAGCGCCTCGCCTGCCTATAAAAGATGCAGTATTTGTTTAACAATTATATTACATTTGACGACTAAATAACCATTCTTTCTTCAACTGTTCTATTTTCCTTCATGTCTCCCTCGCCACAGAATATACATACAGAAGGGACACTCTTCAACCCGCGCAATCCGCGTCCCCGCAATCGCCAGTTCAGTCAATATTACACAAATCAGTCAATATGAAACTCCATACTAGCGGGTTGTCTTTTGTTTTGGTTGCGTATTATGTGTACTTACACACATATTTGGCGCGTGTACACACGTCATTTGTATGTGTGAGTTGGCTTATTTTTATGAAGATATTGCTTCTAGAGATCTTCAGTGCTCCACTTGTAAGCGTCTTCCTCCTGAGCCTTCCTCTTGCTCTGCTGATCGAAGTACTTCTTCTCATACCCGTTGGAGCGGTCGACGCCATCCCACCGGCATCCGGGCCGGATGTTGAACCGGTTTGGTGGGAAATTGCCTTTGTATATTGGTTTCTCTGAAAAAAAAAAAAATATATTAAAAAAAAAGAAAGAATACCGACTCCAAAAACGCATTTTCGATTACTTGGATGATACATTTTTGCCAGTTCTTTTGATTTAAAAACCAAACTACTTGACCGATTTCTATGAAATTGCTATGGGCCAAATGAAAGTATATCCTTCAAATAGAAAAAAAAAAACAGATTAGTCGATAGATGATGGAGTAAGTCTTCAAAATGATAGAGAAATATAATCCTGTGAGGAAATGATAGTCTCTAATTTTAATTTTAGTAAATTTAGAAAATGTTAGTTAAATATTTTATTTGCAAAAACTGTTTGTAGGTGGCGGCGTGCTCTTTCTAGAACGCCAGGCTTTGATCGAGATTGTTTGCCTACGTCGACCCCTACCAGCTGCCCCATAGATCTATAAATCTATTTCATTAAACTTTCTTCATCCATCTTTAGATGGCCAATACTCTGTTACCTTATAAACTAGTATAATTACCTGGTAGCATCTCGCCTCGTTCTCTCTTCCTCTCTCTAATATACTGGAGCATGGGGTCTCCTGCTCGCTCCACTTGCTTCAAACTGTGCTCCAAGTCCCGGTCACCCTTGTGCCGGGCCAGCGGCTTAGATGCTTCATGTATGAAGTCTTGTACGCGTGCCTCCTGTGCCTCTATTTGTTTTAACCTGCAAGATAAATGTGATTATTTCATCATGTAGTGGTAGGCCTCTTCTCCAAGAGCCACCACATCTTTGCTAGATATTCATTCACCAAGTAATAGTGTGCAAACATTACTTTCCGGCATTGTTTCCAGCTAAATTACTGGGCAGATAAGACTTCAGAGCTAACACCTCAGGGTGACGAGCGCCGTGCAGTGCCGCTCAAGATTTTGCAAGGCAAAGTATTGGATAGCACTGCAACTGTTATGGGTAGCCATAGCCTTACCATCAGTTTAACAACCTGTTCATCCCCTTGTCAGTATCATAAAAAAATCTGGTGATATGTGCGAATTCTACTGAGTGGGGAACATAAAAATAACCAACCATTCTTCTCTTCATTATTTACCAAAATAGTCCAAGATTTCAGACGGACTAAATGTATCATCATCATTGAGCACGGGTCTCACGTAACTTTCGTGAGGAGGATAAGGCCATCCACCACGGGGGCCCGGTCCCGACTGGTGGATAACATACTTACCTCCGAAATAATTCTCGGGTAGGTATGTAGGTTTCCTCACTATGTTTTCCTTCACCGAAAAGCGAGTGAAAATAACGTACATATGTTTTACATAGACACATTGGCACATCCCCGCATTGGGATTTGCACTCACCACCTTCTGCTTGCAAGGAACACATTCTCCCACTAGGCTACGACTGAGTAGATATGAGTAATCTTATTAGAACAAATGTGTCATTCTGTGACATACCCTTTAGTCCACTTCTGGTACTTAGCGTCTAATTCTTTCTGCCTCTCTGCTTTCTCTCTTTTCTTCTGTCTGTCTGCTGAATTTTCTCTCTTACCTGAAATTGAGACATTTATAAATTAGTTATTCTAATAAAATCTATACTAAATTACCCATAATGATATAGAAGAGTCAGACATATTTTTAACATGTTGACTGCTGAACCGGTTTTTACATTTGGCCACCGTTACGGACCGTATGTTATCCAGCAATGGCGTGTCGTCTGTGTGAGCCGCACTGTAGTAGCGCCGCGTTAAACACACACGTCTGTTTCGTCGCACAACCGGCACGTAAGTTGCGCTAACGCAACACAACACGCTACAAAAACACAACATTTGTGTTTTCAGCAGTGAATGTGTTGAAATATGAGTTAAAAATACATACTCTTTCTTGAGACTGCCTGAGCATTCCTCCCAGAGACTTCATCACCTAACTTCTTAAAAACTTCATCCTCTTTCTTCCTGAATTCTTCATTTTCTTCCCTCAACTGCCTTGCATCCTGCAAGCCTGCCATTTTTCCTTCTAATGTCTTGGCCATTTTCTTGTTTGTAGGCGGTGGACTGTCACTATTTCGTCTCTGCTTGTTTCTGTCTCTACCTTTTCGAGGTGGTGATAAGTCAGAATCACTGTCGTATTGCTTGTTACTATTTTGTGGACTAGGACTTTTCCTTCCTTGTCTCTTATCTTTTGATATTCTGTCTTTTCCTTTCCTAGGAGGTGACATATCTGAATCACTATGGTACATTCTTTTACTGTTCTTCGGACTGATACTTCTTTTCCTTTTGTCTTTTCTCTCCCTTTCTGACATGTTTCTACTTCTGTCTGAACCATTTCTATCTCTGTCTTTCCGAGGAGGTGGTAAATCCGAATCACTATCTTGTAGCCTCCTAATATTTCTAGTATCTGAAATATATTTGTCTTTTCTGTCTCTATCTGACCATTCTCTTCTATCTTTATCTCTCTTGGAAGTTTCTTTATCAGTTTTATAATAAGTTTCGGGTGATTTAGACTGTCGCCTGTCATTCTTCCTTGGAGGTGAAAGGTCAGAGCTTGGTGATTCTGCTTTCCTTCTATCATTTTTGTTAGGTGACAATTTTCTTTTCCTTGTCGGTGATTCATCAGAATCCACATTTTTCTTGTATCTTGGAGGTGATATATCAAAACTTTCAGGGCTAGCATCTCCCCAGCGGCTTGGTTTCTTTCTTTCCCGGCGCTCTTCTTGTTTCCTGGAAGGTGAGAGATCACGCTTTGTCTCTTTCCTTTGTGGTGATGGATTTCTTGAATCATATTTTGCTTCTTTCCTTTGTGGTGATGGATTTCTTGAATCATATTTTGCTTCTTTCCTTTTCGGTGATTGGTCTCTTGAATCGTGCTTGTTCTGTTTTCTTTTTGGTGATTCGTGTCTCGAGTCATGCTTCATCTGTTTCCTTTTAGGTGATTGGTCTCTTTTCCGAGGCGGACTGAAGTCACTATCATTGTCATGTGTCTTTGCTGATTTTTTCCTTGGCGGAGACACATCAGAGTCATTTTTCTGCTTCTCGTCTTCGGAATCACTGTACATTTTACCGAATATTACTTCATTTTCTTTCTCTGTTTCCTTTATGTTTGTCTTGATTTCTTCAATTTGTAGTTTGCTGTTGAAACCATCGTCCTGAAACAAACACATTAATGTTAAGCAGGTTTTGACGAGTGAGGTGGTGTCTGTGTATAAATTTATCAGGGCATCACATCAGAGGCCTTTGGGAATAGGCCTTTGATGTGAATTAACAACTGAATCCATGACTTAAGGAGTCCTTGGAATTACGGAGTGCTGGAAATTTGAACGTATCTTCTGAGAACGAGTCATCCAGAGTGTTGCGCATACATTATCTTTGAACTATGTTTTACCTGATTAATAACCCTCCATTTTGAGCCAGTCTTGAACTGCTCCAATTTTTTCAACTCCTCAGGTCTCTCGTCTACAATGCCAGCTACCTGCGGAGCGTCCTCACCATCATCCAGAATATCCAACTCGCCATCCTCGAGGGGTCGAAGCTTGGACAGGTCTATGTCGTCATCTATTATCTTGAAACTGGAATAAAAAAAGATTTAGCGACCCTTTAGGGGAGATTTTTGACAGTTTACACTAATCTGAAAACATGTTAGATAACTATTTACTACCATTGTACTACCCTTGTTTACCTATTGTAATTTTTCTGTACTGTGTTTATTTTTGTTTCTGGTGTACAGTGAAGAGTTTCTATTCTATTCTATTCTATTTTTATAAGTATATATTTTTTATTTGTCTGAGTGACGAGACAAGCAATTCCTTTACTTGATGGTAAGTACTATGCCTGCCCATAACAGTTACAGAACTTGGCATTGCATAATCTTTTGCGGTACATTAGTAAATTGGTTAGGGTTTGACTCACTATCTCACCTGATGTTAAGCGACAATGCAGTCTGATGGTGCATGCTTATCTAGAAGTAGGTAACCTATTCACACATGACTTGAACTTTCGTAGGTTGTAACTATCGGGAAACAGACACAGGCAAGTTTGGAAGCAAGCAATTATCTTTGTATTCACTTGACTCCTTGATTTTGGTATCTGTGGCTAATGATTAGTTAGTATTGTTTACTCTAGCAAATGTTCCACTAATTTCTTGTTTTTTTGGGAATTTCTGATGACGAAAGCATTTTCAGAAGGGTTATAGTTCCATGAATATTTATTTAGGAGGATGATGAGACATTCATTAGCCCTAAAATCGAACAAAATTATAAAATGTAAATCTCACCCACCCTTTCCCTTTGACTGCTTTTTTCTTCTTTTTCTTTTTGTCTTTCGACGGCCCGCCTAGGTATTTTTGCAAGTAAGCTTTCTGGTCTATTGATGTAGACATTATTAATCTTGAATTTAACTCAAATTAATTGATTTACGAGGTATACAAAAATATCAAGCCCGAACTGCCGCGTTTGCTTTGTAGGTAGTGTAGTTTGTTTCAAAACGCTGTCAATGCTGTCATTGTCAATTTGTCATTGATGTCAAATAAGAGTCATAGACATAGATGCTAAAAGTATTAAAATCTACAATTGCGCTGAAACGCACCCACGGCGCGTTCCGCCTGAAATGAAAATCTTTTATACTTACCTCAGAATGTATTCGATGATACTTTAAATATGTTTTCTTTCGTGTGTTAGTGCTTCGATCAATAATGATTATATGAATTGATCGAAGCATTAGTGTATACCTAATCCTGTTCAAACCCTAGATAGTAGGTGCATGCATGTCTTATTCTTGTATTATCTTAGTTGTGCCTACAACAATGTCCCTACCTAAATTTTAATGTTTTAAAAAATGAAATATACCAAAGTAGTTACTAGCTACGTAACTAATCCACCAACAAATAAATTTATAGAATTGACAAAATTAATTTCAGTGTTTTCTTTTACATCTACGTTAAAATTAAATATTCCGTGTATAGCGAATAAAATACATTTTGTGCTGCAGCTACGCTCTTTATTGGCATAATAATTGAATTACATTTATCTAATGTTACTGAATGAGAATCGAAGTCCATTGCATCGCCGATTGGTCTTTCTAAATCACATTGGTTTTATAAGTAGTAAAAAAGGAGAAAGTTCCTAATATTCAGCATCAGTCGTCATTATCGTCATCGTCATCATCATCATCACGATCTTGGTACTTTGGCCTTCTCTGTAAACAAATAAAATTGTGTAAAATAAAATAAAATTCTTGATCTACGAGTACTTAGGTATTATTAATTGTGGAAGTAGGTGAGTTTTCTTTTTAAAATTAATCAGGTTCATTTTAATTTGTTTTTTGACGAGAGGAGCAAGTCTTATAAAAAGTCGGTGAGAGGATTCTGTCTCTTATAAAAAAGTTAAAGTAATATACATAATATAAATTTCCCGCCACATACGAAACGTTCCATCTTAACTTTTGTTGTATTGTATAATATTAGTGAATATCTGGGATCATCTTGTGCTTACCAAAGGAGTAGCCAAATACTGGTTGTAGTTCATTGCCTGTTTAAAAAAAAAAAAACAAGAAATTGGTAAACAATGAAAATGCAGAAGAGGGACGAGATTTAGAGGGTATGTTGAGATTCACTTATTCTCAACAACACTAATACTACCAATCCGCACGGTTGACATGTCTTGATGCTTTATCCCGTCGTTAAAAGTTTATAACTATAAAGAGTTAGTGACAGTTTTGATACGGATTCAAACCCGCCAACTCCTTATCTTGTGGTTCCTGTCAATAGCGGAATGCCCTACAGATATTCTATACATTTCCTGTGCCAACATTTTTTTTTTAAATTCTTTATAGAAATATAGTTAAGGCACTAAGTATAGTTAAGTAGAAAAAAGAGTGTACCTATTACTCCTAGTAAGTGTAAACGTAACTAAATTAATAACGACTGCTGAGCCGTTTTGCTTGTCCAGCCACGGGTGCGGCCCTGCACACGCCATAGTGTTTTCCCATACAATAAACACAACAGTTGTGTTTTGCCGTACTCGTGGCAAGTTATGAAAAACACAACTGTTGTGTTTTCAGCAGTGAACGTGTTAAGAAACTCACATCTTCAGCTGGTCGCGGAATATACCACATTGGTTTCACCAGAGGCGGAATTTGAAGTTGCTGTTGAATGGTAAATTTAAATTAATTAAATTTATAAAAAAAAGTATTTAACAAAATAAAAAACTATTATAACATTATATCATTTTGAATATTGTTTCCACAAAACAAATAAAATAGTATTAAATAAGTAATTTTTAACTAAATAAAAAAAAAAAAAACTAATGACTAAATTTTTATTTACCTCTCTGCTTCTCGATGGGATCTAAAGAGACAAAAAAGAAAATATTTTTAACTTACATTTTTGGACTAGGTGAAATTGAATTCAAATTTATTTTTTATTTGTATCATTATCTATATATATAGAAATGTTATGTTGGTTTGTGTACGCTTCAAAAACTCAAAAAGTTCTGCACCGATCGAGCTGAAATTTTTGCATGATATGTAATCCGCATCAAGGATTGTTTTTATCTATTTTTTTCATCGGTGACATATCAGCGAATGTGCGAATGTGCCACAACGAAGCGTGGCAGGGCACAGCTAGTAGTCTACATAAAAATATTAAAATAAATACTAGAAACTTACATATCTGAAGTTGAGAGACTGTAAAATAATACAATTTAATTACAAATAAAGCATCGAGCACAATTAATTTTGATTTACTTAAATTTAATCAGATTGTACTTACTCCAAGATCATGGGACAAAGCTGATTTTTGAATGGGCGGGATCTGAAAATGTTTCATAACTTTTTACTAACCAACGTATACTTTTTTTTAAATATTTACCCTAAAAAATACAGCCGTATTTAGTCTTATCTTGAACGTCAGTACGCGATTCACGTCAGTCGTTCATAGCTATGTATATGTTCATATTATTCCCCATAGAGTTTCTCGCCCCATAGAGTTTTGCTATCTTCTCTAACGGGCGTATTTCCGAAGCACTGGTAGAGTCTATGGAGTTTTCCTTTTCCTGTGCGAGATTCAGGCACGAGTCACCACTTGAAAGGGATATATCCTTTTTCTAACTCAAACCATAATTAGATAATAATCATTAGTTTCGTAGATCATAATATTTTGAATATTTTTTTTTGTATTTCCATACTTATGTATAATATATTATTTTTGACGTGTAAAAGTGCAATATTTTGCCTATTTACAATAAATGATTTGAGTTTGAGTTATGGCCATTAAAACAGTGCGGACGCGGTCGGTGTGTTGCTGTATATCCCCACTGGTGGGTTAACGCTGGTGGGGAGGACTGAACCCTGCTATTTCAACAATGGACGTATGGTTTTTACAGCCATAGCTACGGATGACCGACGCCATTACTGACACATAAGATTAAATACGGCTTTAAGATATCTGAATAAATATTATTAGTTTCAAAATTATATTTATGTATAAAAATGTATCAACTTACATAAGAAACTTTCACTCTCTGAAAAATAAAGTAAAACCAAACGTCAAATAAAAAAATTGTAAATAAATTTGACATATTATTAAAATTTACGAAAATATACTAACGCCTTGAGATCCGTATTTCTGAAAAAAAAAAAATATAGTGAATAAAATTAGCGTTAGGATATTTTTTTTTTAAGAATTAAAGTAGGTAAGTACCTATTTGATAATTTGGATTTCGTACCTATCTCATAATTAGCTACATACCATTGCGACGAGATCCATTTGCCGTGCCAGAGCGTCCAAGTGGGAACTCTGGAAACATGGATAGTTAGAAAGATATCTCTTTATTGACATGAATATGTGTAAAAAAGTAGAAAAAACAATCAACATAGTAGTACTGTGCAAACATTACTGTGTTCCGGTTTGAAGGGCACTGTTTCCAGCGAAATCACTGGGCATATGAGACTTTAGAGCTGATGGTCACAGGGTGACGTGCGCAGTGCAGTATCGCGCAGGATTATACAATGCAAAGTTCTGGAGGCACAGTAACTGTTTTGGGCAGGCGTAGCGCTTACCATCAGGTGAACGGCTCAAGTCAACGGAAAGTCAGTCAAATAAAAAAAAATATTTAACATACTCACTGCTGATCTGGTTCTTTTTTTAATTTATGCAAATCTTCACTCAACGAGTGTGTTTACTAGCACAGGCGTTGCGTCGTAACTAAACTTAACTAGCTGTGCGGGCGCACACAACTGTTGTGATAAAATTATCAATACAGCAGTGCGGGTACGCACGCCTAGCGTGTTTTCACTTGCCGTAGCGTTATAAAAAACACAAACGTGTGTGTTTTCAGCAGTGAGTTAGTTAAGAAAGTCTAAGTTAAGTTACCACTTTATATTAACCTAAGTATATAAGTAGGAAATAAATTAATATACCCGTATTTTTCAGTTCTTGTGACTACAGTCTCTGCAGCTTGATCAAATCAAAAATTGAATGAATTTTGGATATAATTATGCCCGTTTTTGTCTCAAAAATTAATTTAATTCGTGAAAAATAATGACTTCTACGTTTAACAAGTTTCAACTTACCCTCAACGAGCGCAGTTGCTCATCATCGTCCCCATCGCCGCGGTCCTAAAAGAGCACAAATATTACAGGCAAATCTATCTATATATATAAAAATGTTATGTTGGTTTGCGTACGCTTCAAAAACTCAAAAAGTTCTGCACCGATCGAGCTGAAATTTTAGCATGATATATAATCCGCATCAAGGATTGTTTTTATCTATTTTTTTCATCAGTGACATATCAGCGAATGTGCGAATGTGCCACAGCGAAGAGTGGCAGGGCACAGCTAGTTTATTATAATAACTACTTCCTTACTTATCCCTACTTATATTATAAATGCGAAAGTAACTCTGTCTGTCTGTCTGTTGCTCTTTCACGCCTAAACTACTGAACCGATTGAAATGAAATTTGGTATAGAGATAGCCTAGAGCCTAAGAAAGGACATAGGGTACTTTTTAATACGAAAAAAGCATTGTGAGGGTTTGAAATAGGGGATGAAAGTTAACATAGGCTATTTTTATCCCCATGTTCCCGCGGGAACAGGAACTACGCGGGTGAAACCGCGTGGCGCAGCTAGTAACTACTATACTTTATAACTTAGTTTTAAAATAAAAAAGTGTTAAATAGACACTAAGAATTAAAAAAAAAAACAAAGAAATTTAAATTTCCCGCCATAACAGAAACGTCACCACCGAAAACATCAGGTGAGGTAGCGGTCAATTGCGAACTTTATTTATTAATTAAATAATATATTTCAGACGAAATCAACGAGTCAAGTCAAGTAAAAAAATGACACGAAATTTGTTCGAAGAAAAACTGAATTATGAGTTAAGTATCTTGTCAAGCTTCTTACCTGATCCTCCTGATTCCGAAGGTCACGCTTGTCAGTTTGATCTCTTTGGTCGCGTTTGTCATCAGATCTCTTTAAAGAAGTTAGATAAAATTATATTTTTATTGTATCAAATACGATATTTTTCTATCCTATACGATAAATGAAAGCTGGGGTGAAATAAACTTCACATTCACTGCTGAAAACACAATGTCACAACACAATACACTGTCGTATTTTTCATAAGTTAACGTGAGTACGGGAAAACACAACTGTTGTGTTTGTTGTATGGGAAAACACTATAAAGTGTGCAGAGCCGTGTTTTCTGAAAACACAACTGTCGTGGTTTCATAGTTTGCTGATAGTGCGGGAAAACGCAACTGCTGTGTTTATTGTATGGGAAAACATTATGGAGTGTGCAAAGCCGCGTCCGTGGCTAGACAAGAAAATTGGCCCAGCAGTGAAAGTGTCAATTGAAACGGAGTAAAATATCTTGTTTTTTTTTTTTATATTTCTGAGTTCACTTGATGGTAAGCGCCGTGCGTGCTCGTAACAGTTACATTGCCGCCCACAACTTTGCATTGCTTAAGCTTACACGGCACTACACCGCGCTCGCTGAGCTGTGTTTAAGGGGATGTGGGGTTAAGTTGGAATACTTAGTATAGTTACTTAGTTGTTGTTTAGTTGGTTAGTTTGGTGCTACATTTGTTTGCTTATAGCAGCTATTGAAACACATGGTATTTAAATTATATAAAGGGGATGTTGGGGTTAGGGAGCTTAAATATATAATTAATCTATTTTGATTACGTCATCCTCTCTATCTTCTCGTGCTCTTCTGTCACGTCTGTCGTCGTATCTCTGGAAAATATTTTTTTATCAGTTATATTTTTATCATACTTTGAGAGTATAGAGTTCAAACTCTGAATATAATTATTTCCCTTACGTCTTCTTCCCTGTCTTCTCGGTCACGCCGGTCGTCGGAACTCTAAAAGCATTTAATAATTTTATGTAGGATTTTTTTGTGCTTATTTCTATCATTGTCAGTTTTAACTCGCATCTCACTACTGTTTCCGATAAACACGCGGCTTTCCGTGTTGTAACTCAAGATATTGGAAACATCAGTTTTGCCGTTCAATTTCCTAATAACCGCTGAAAAGTTCCTTTCAAGCCTATTCGCCACTAGACTGCGATGGCTAGTCACTTGGGACTACTTATTGATGGTAGACAATAACTACGTCTTATTAAACACCTAGTGAATGTAAAAACAACTTACCCTATCTTCCTCCCTGTACCGGGACTCTCTGTATCGTGATAATCCTCGACTACGGTCTTCCCTGTCTCTCCGGTCTTCTCTTCTGACATCATACCTATCATCATCGTCTCTGCGGTCATCCTGGCGATCTCTCTGGAAAGGAGTTGATTTGTTAAAGGGTGTTGGAGTTCCAGATTCCCTAGATACGGGGAATCCTAATTAGGGGTCAGGGCAATGCAAGTCAACCGTTAGTTTCGGTGAATAATGCCATGTATAAAATATTACAAAATAAAATTTACAACGTCATCATAAACAATTAATAATTGTTTTTTTTTTTACAGCGTGTATAGCTTTTGGCGGACTCTCTGCCCTCTCTCAGACTCGGTTGAGCGCATGAATAAATGTATGGAAAAAAAAATAGTTGAAAATTTTATGCTCTACAATTTTTAGCATAGTCAAAATGAAGATGTAGTACGAGTTTCCAGCTTATTATATCTCAGTCCTAGGTGAAACCCTTAATACGGTTAGTTTTTTGAGTAAACTAGTATTTATTGGGACACACTAAACTGAATCTTACCTGTCTTTCTTCTCTTCTTCGCTAGTAAAATAAATTACAGAATAAGAATAGGTAAATTATAAAAAGTACTGAGAGCAAACTCGCGGGGTGCAGCTTGCTTAGGCTTAACTTTTCTTTAATTTACATATGTAACAATAATTAACTTGATAAAATAACTGGCAACATTTATTTTGACTAAATTTTACGTCATAAATTATAACTAGATAATAATACAGTAATAAATAAATACTCCATAATTATGAATATACTATTTATATTTTTTTAGACTATAATAGTTAACCCTCTATTTTATTAAATTTACAATTATTAAATAAATAATCCTAATAAAATCAAATACTTACGTCATCATCGTCCCGATCTTCAACCAGCTGAAATAAAACAAAAAAAAAAACAAAAGCAAATATTTTGGGGGTAACCGTACATATTATTTTAAGGTCTCCGCGTCTGCGTATCTTAACTTATAGCAAATTTCATTAATGCTTTATCTTACTTTAACGCTGAGAGTTTGGAGACGCCTTCGGTTTTCTAGTAGGTCTTGCAGTTGCTAAAAAAAAACAAAAGAAAAAACAAAGTAAGTGGTGATAGCCTAGTGGGAGCTTGCTGCTGATTTGATGAGAGATATGGAAAGAAGACTCTCTTCTCTTCTTATTTCTTCTCTCCTCTCTCTCTGTTTGTACTCTCTTCGATAAACTAAGTAGAGTAGATTTGATAGTATTTGGCGTTATTTTAATTCAATTATATACCAAATACTACACATATCTATATATATAAAGATGTTATGTTGGTTTGTGTACGCTTCAAAAACTCAAAAAGTTCTGCACAGATCGAGCTGAAATTTTAGCATGATATATAATCCGCATCAAGGATTGTTTTTATTTTTTTTTTCATCAGTGACTTATCAGCGAATGTGCGAATGTGCCGCAGCGAAGCGTGGCAGGGTACAGCTAGTGTGAATATAAAAAAAAAATTCTACCAATCCTTATTTGATCGAAATTTGGGTGGTTGTAGGACCATGGTCCTCGTAGTTCCTGATACAGGGAATACTAGTTATTTGTTACCTATTTATTAGTATACAAAAAAATAATAACCTCTTCAAATTCTTCTTGCTGGTTTGGCTGTAAGTATAAATAAAAATATTAGTATTAAAGGGAGTAGGAATAATTGAAGGTAGACGTAACATATAAGGTTATATTTAATGTTATCCTGACGGTCCGTAATGACGTGGGTCGTCCATAGCTATCGCTATGAAAACTGTGCGGACGCGGTCAGTGCGTTGCTAAATGCACGCACGGTTTACAGCCGATATCAGGAGGCATACCATGACATCTTATAGCGATTCAATTGAAGACCTGAACTGAACCGCGTCGCATAATCGTACCGTGACGTCTTATTTTAATTATACTGCCATTTTCAACCTATAAAGGATCCAATTTCGGTTGAAAATGGCTTATTAGCCACTCAATTTAGGTTGCTGCCATTTTCAACCGAAATTGGATCCATTATAGGTTGAAAATGGCAGCAACATCAAAATAAGACGTCACGGTATCGCTATAAGATGTCATGGTAGGCCTCCAGTACTGACCATCGGGATAGCACTATATACGGTGTAATGTAGTGCCAAAAACGGTATACCCAAAGATAAACAGAATAATTATTGTAATTATAAGAATTGAAATAATCTTAACTTCCTATTAAATATTATAAATGCGAATGCGAGTTTGTTACGCTTTCACGCCTAAACAACTAAACCGCTTTTAAAAATTCTTTCACTAATAGAATGCTACATTATCAGCGAGTAACATAGACTATACTTTATCCCGGTATTTCCCACGGGAATGGGAACTACGCGGGTGAAATAATAATTCACTAATAATTCATAAACAATTTATGCACATTCCCTTGCAGGGCAAATATTTGTGGGAGCGTGGTCTTTGTAATTATTGATTTTCTAGATCCAGAGAATCTTTTATTTTTATTTGACTGAGTGACGAGACGAGCAAGTCGTTCAGCTGATAGTAAGCGCTACGCCTGCCCATACAGTCAAGGGCTCTTTGAAAGAATTTACTACGGTCCCCGCGTTTACTCAATCCGGCACTGATGTTAATGGAAAAACATTAAAGAAAACCTTACCCATGGCGCAGCTAACGCAACGGAGAGGCAAAAACTAAGGAAGATTAGTGAATTCATTATCGCACCAACGCACTAATGGCAAATGCTATCGAAGTCCTTTCTTATAAATTATCGATATCCCCATGTCTAATCGATATTAATTATGGGACATGTTAATAATCGAGTGTGAAATGTGATATTAGAGATTTTTATTGCTTATTATTTTGAGTATTTATGTCTTGAACATGACTTGTTTAAAGTGGTAAAGTAGGTAATTAAGTTTTAGGGTTTTGATAGATAGATAGATAGATAAAGTCTTTATTGAAACACCACAGAACAAAGAAAACTTAAAATTTAGAACAATACAAGTTTTACAATTAGTGTCACAATGGGCGGTCTTATCGCACAGAGCGATCTCTTCCAGACAACCATGCACGGAGAGGCGTAATTAGGACATCGGACGGTGGCTTTTTTGATGGAATACTTAAATCGACGGCGTTTTCTTTTTGCTTACCTGTATATAACGAAACGTATTACTTATTTTTATTGAGCTTACTAACAGGAGACCTTATTAAATTTAACTTGCATTTTATTTCTTTTTATTTGACTGAGTTACGAGACGAGCAAATCGTTCACCGGAAGCGCTACGACTGCCCATAACAGTTACAGTGCCACCCAAAACTTTGCATTGCACTGCACTGCACTGTGTTCATCACCCAGAGACATGGAGTGGCAAAGTTAAGTTTGTCCTTTAACCTAGTTTGTCTTTTAGTTAGAGCAATAATGTCCGACGCATTTTGAAGACCTACAAATATGTACGGAACCTTCGGTGGGTGAATGCAACTCGCTTTTAGCCGGTTTTTAATTGAACATTGAATATTTTCTCACCCCATTAAAGAACGATGTATTAATTATTAATAACACGATGGAAAATTATGAGAGAACAAATAGCCATTTTTTTGATCGCGTGTTTACGTAATTACGTACAGTTTCTCTGTTACTTCTTCGTAAAAACGTGGGTCGGTATAGTATACAAAACACTTGATAAATTGTTTTTAGATCGGCAATAATTTAACTTCGATATCAGTTCGAACGGATCAGTTCATTACGTTGAATTATGGTTGATATTACAGGGTTATACTACACGGGCGGTTCTCCCGCCGCGGGAATCTGCTACCACGCTGTGCTGTGGTGGGTAACCACGTACTTATTCTTATTCCATGCAGTTCATTTTAAGTTCTTAAACTGAACGGCCTAGATTGGCACCACACACTCATAAATGAAAACGTGTTGTGACGTCACTCCAAAATAGACTGAAGAGAATGAGAGAAAAAGAGAATGAGATGGAGTTATATAAACTCCCATAAACGCAAACAAATTGTTACGATCTCTTTGGATAAACGTCTATGGTCGACTTATGAACGCTGAGCGATATTGGTTTTGCCAGTTAGCAGGGCAGTTCAGTTTAAGGCCTTAAACTGGCTGGATTTAACTGTTCATGGTGAGGCCCCAGGAACAGGTTTCCGCAGTGGGAGAACCGCCCGTGTAGTATGGCCCATAGGAAAACCACAGCCTAATAAATCCTCCATATATTTACTGTGGTTAAACTTAGCGATAATATTCCATTGGAATCCATGAATTAAAAAAAAAGATAGCCGGAACGGCGTCAAACGCGAAAATAACGCCACGAAAATATGCCGGACAGACTTAAGGGGACAACGACACGTGAAATGTTTACCTTCCATTGTCCCCGTCCCTGATTCTACGCTACGGGGACAACGGGAAAGAAATTTAATCACGTTCCGCTGTCCCCGTGACGGGGACATGGTGTAAGGGGACAACGGGAATAAACCATATTCCTATTATGTTCAAAATTAAGTAGAATTTAACTGATGACGTCTAATACAATTATCAATATGTAATTAAACTGACGTAGATTTAAATTTTTACTGCGTTTTTTATTTGACTAAAATACAAGACGAGCAAGTTGTTGCATTCGATAGTTAGCGCTACGCCTGCCCATAGCAGTGACAGTGCCACCCAGAACTTTGCATTAAGTATATTGCAAAATATTGCCACTTCTGTACCTTATGTGTAATCTTTGACAAAACGCAGCAGAACTAGAGGACAGAGCGTTCGTACAACACAACGAGCGAGCGTTGCCTAGCAACGAGCCAGACACGCCTACACTCGAGGAATACGGTTGATTCTATGAGGCAAGTCGGTATTAAGCAAAAACGGTTATTTGCAAATATATATAATATCGCCTTTATTTATTTATTCTTTAGCACACAAATGGAGTACAAGGAGTACTTAATGCTGATACGTAGTACTGAATACTGAATGCCTTTGGCTTAATACTATCTGAAATGCTATCTAAGTTTAAGATAAATAATAATTGAACGTCTTTTTGAAGTAAAACTTCTTTCCACACGCTTGATTCGGGGAGAAAGCTGGTGAATGCGTGACGAGAGCGTTACGAAAGGTGTGATGGGACCGGCAAACGGAAGGAGATTAGTTAGGGAGGATAGAAAGAGAGAGCTACGTCGTTTCGTATATCACTGTAGGGGCAAAAGAGAGAGGTGCGAGCACACATTTTCTTTCTCGCTTTCTCTCATAGCCAGTTACGCTTCCTATATCTAAGACACAGTGCAGGCCCATTTTGGTAATACGTGGCATCAACTTCAAAGAAGTTTTAGTTCAATGGCGCGTATAGCAATAATAAAAAAAAGATATTTATGAATATTAATACAACTAAATGTATAGAATTATAATAAAAAGATAAATAAATATAAATCAGTTTAACAAATATTAATAATAAACAAATATTAATTAGTTAAATAAAAAACAAAACGAAATGTATGCTAGGACACATAGTAGAAGAAAAACTTCAACAAAAATTATTATAAAAAAAAATATTAAAAAAAAATAGATAAAGATATTTAAAACAAATATACGAAGCGTAACTCTCTCTCTCTTTCTATCTTCACTAACTTATATCTCCCTCTCAACTTCCGTTCGCCTCGCCCGATCACATTTTTCGTAACGCATTCACCAGCTTACTCCCCAAGTCAAGCGTGGGTAAAGAACTTTCACTTCAAGCTTCCTTGCAAATATTATACTACCCTAACGCCACCATACGCCCATTGTACTACCCTTGTTTACCTATTGTCATTTTTCTGTACTGTGTTTATTTTAGATTCTGGTGTACAATAAAGAGTTTTCTATTCTATTCTATTCTATTATACCGTGGTCCATTCTGCGGCAGACGCCATAATCTTTGCCAAACGCAATGAAATCGGAGCGTGGGGAACGATCGGCCGGTTGCCTAGCAACCGTCCTTCAGATACGGCCAGAGTAAGCTAGGTATAGAGACAGCGGATGTTAAAGTGAGACAACAATATGATTGATTTGAAATTCCAATTTAGCATGCATACGTGTCGATGCATTCGATTGACTGAATGCGGTTCGAATAGCAATGAGCAAAGGTAATTAATGAATAATTGAATAGTAAATGAAGTTTTGCTATGAGCAATATCCAAACGTTTGCTTCGATAAATTTATGATAAAGCTTCGGATGATAAGAAGGAAGGGTCTGGGCTCCACCCAGACCCTTGATATCATTACGCGATGCAACGTTCTGGATGACACTGCAACTGGCCAAGAGTGACGCTTACTATCAGGTGAACAAACGTAAAAAACAAAACTTTGCTATGAGAGAAAGAGAGAAAAAAAATGTGTTCTTGCACCTCTCCCTCTTGCCCCTACAGTAATATACGAAACGTAACTCTCTCTCTGTCTATCTTCACTTACATGTATCTCCCTCTCAACTTCAAAGATCACACCTTTCGTAACGCTCTCGTCCCGCATTCACCAGCTTACTCCCGAAGTCAAGCGTGCGTAAAGAAGATTTACTTCAATAAAAAAGTATGCTTGTCAAAAATGGCTAGAAAATCCTTACCAAAAGTCCTATATTTCTACATAACGTTGACTACTCTGCATTGCCTCGCAGACAACACGTCGCCGACGCGTGAACTCACTCCGGCGGCCCCCTACCACGATATGCCATGAAACGATACGCCATCACTCCCCCTATTTCGCCTGGAAAATCTACGGCAATGAGGACCGATTTATATTGCTAAGTACCGCTTATTTCAATTATATTCTATTCTTATTGAATATTACCAGCGGTGGTAGGACAGTGGGAGTACGTCCGCCTCCCAAGGACAGGGTCGTCAGTTCAAGTCCCAATGTGTTTCTTGTAAAATATATGTACGTAATTATCACTCGCTTTTCGGTGAAGGAAAACATCGTGGAATCCCCCCCTAGAATTATTTCAGAGGTAAGTCTGAGTATGCTATCCACCAATCCGTGCCGGGCTACCGTGGTATGTTATGTCCTAACCCTCCTCACGAAAGTGAGGGGAGACCCGTGCTCAGCAGTGGGACGATATGGGTTGATGATGACGAATATAATAATAATTAAAAATAAAAACTAAAAAATCATGCTTTAATAGGAAACCAAACTTCAAATTAATTTTATAAAAAAAAAGCGTGGAGTCATTTTACTTTATATTATAGTTAACATTTGATATGAAGCCCCCCCCCCCGCTTTTTTTACCTTCTCAGATCTTCTCTGATTCTTCTCTTCTTCGAATATTCTGTAGTATAGTTAACACTATTAAACATATCAAAAGGTGGCAAAATATCGGTACTAGTTATGTTCCTTAGCCGGCAAGCTGCCGTAACGTGGTAGGGGGCAGACAGTGCTATAATAATTTTATTTGTTCACGTTCGGCCGGACGAGAAATTTTATAGTAATTTCTACAGTGTCATCATCATCATCATCAACCCATAACGTCCCACTGCTGGGCACGGGTCTCTTCTCACTTTCGTGAGGAGGGTTAGGCCATAAATCCACCACGGGGGCCCAGTCCGGATTGGTGAAACTCAAACTCAAAACTCAAACTCAAATCATTTATTGTAAATAGGCAAAATATTGCACTTTTACACGTCAAAAAAAAATAAATATCTTATACATAAGTATAGAAATACAAAAAAATAAGTCAAATTTTATGATCTACGAAACTAATGATTATTATCTAATTATGGTTTGAGTTAGAAAAAGGATATTTCCCTTTCAAGTGGTGACCCATGCCTGAGTCTCGCACACGAAAAGGAAAACTCCATTGACTCTACCAGTGCTTCGGAAATACGCCCGTTAGAGAAGATAGCACCAAGAAACTCTACGGCGATGTCATTTTTTAAATTTTAGTCATTCTTTTTTTTTTTTTTTAAAGCCATAATATACAATATAAGAATAAATTATTCTATTGACAATATAATGATATACCATTATTACCAAACTATTAAATTACATTATTGAAATTGTATAAATTACGTTACTTATCATTATTATGGAGATTGGGACATTGAGGCCATGCATTTTTGTCTTTAACATAGTCATTAATAGTGTAATAGGCTTTCTTTATGAGATTAACCTTAATAAATGTTTTAAACCTCTGCATGGGCAATTGATCAATTCCCTCTGGTAACTTATTATAAAAGCGTATACAGTTCCCCATAAATGAACCATTAACCTTCTGCAACCGAAATCTAGGTAGGTGGATAACATACCTACCTCCGAAATAATTCTCGGGTAGGTATATGGGTTTCCTCACGATGTTTTCCTTCACCGAAAAGCGAGTGATAATTACGAACATATGTTTTACAGAAACACATTGGTACGTGCCCGCATTAGGATTTGAACTCACGACCTTCTGATTGGAAGGCGAAGGTTGGTCTATAGTGTACTCTCGGACTTTTAAATACTCTGGAGTTTTATATTCTCTGCTCACGCAGAGAAGCGGTGCTACGGAACTACGACGCCTACGACACGCTACGAAAATTGTAGCAAAAAAACAAAAAAATGCAATTGTGTTGTTATTGTTGTGTATTGTGTGTGTGTTTTTCCAAAAAAATTGAAATTTTTTTCTTTGAAAGTGCAATTTGTTCTCAATGTTAGAATAGAAGAGAATAGAATTTTTCACTGTACACCTATTAAAATAACTACTAAGTAAAAGAAAAACCAAAAAAAAGCTGACTTATCGCCAAAACAATCTCTCTAGTCAGCCTTCGGATGGAGAGAAATAATGGAGTTAGAACGGTTGTATATGAGAGCCAGTCGATTCTAGACTTAGCATGTTTAGCACCTTCGACCTCATCTTTGATTAAGAATAACTAATGAAGAGATAGTACCGTATAACCATAACTAACCAATAAAACATGCTACGAGGCTACACGCCCTTGGAGCTACGAAAACCGTAGCAGTTACCGTAGCGGCGCATCGTAGTATATCCGTAGCTGATTCATATTTTCCAGGAAATATCGTGAGAGATTGGATTTCCCCTCTCATTCAGTTTCCATGAAATGCAAATAGGGTTGTCAGTCGTAGTAATGAGAATTACTGTGTTGGTTATTAAATTAAAGCGCTACAAGCGCTATGAGCGCTACTGAGTTTCCCAATTGGGTTCCGTAGAGTTTTGATTTATAAGGGGCTTTTAATTTGAATTTTAAGTTAGATATAGGAATAATATATTGAACCAAAAAATAGACTTCCATTTGTAAGTATTAGTAATCACCGAAGGAAAAGGAAAGCAAAATACGTAATTTCGGTTACTTTGATGATATTTTTTTACAGTAATTTGGATTTAAAGTCTTAACTACTAAACCGATTTTGATGAAGTTTCTATGGGAAAAAACTGAAAGAAAGTATATTCTTTTAGATAAAAAAACATAGAAATCGGTTGATAAATGATGGAAGTCTCAGGTTACAAATATAAAAAAAGATGTAACCAAATTGAAAACCTCCTTTTTGAAGTCAGTAAAATAAATGGTATTTTTTTTAATAATTTTGGGTCATAGAGATCTGTCTAATTGCACACACACAGTATAATATTTCTAAAGAAAAAAAGAAAACACCTCCTCCATAGTTTGACCAACTTTTAACACTTTCACTGCTGAGCCGATTTCCTTGTCGAGCCACGGGTTCGGCTCTGCACACGCCATAGTGTTTTCCCATACAACAAACACAACAGTTGTGTTTTCCCGTACTCACGTTAACTTATGAAAAACACGACAGTTGTGTTTTCAGAAGACACGGCTCTGCACACTTTATAGTGTTTTCCCATACAACAAACACAACAGTTGTGTTTTCCGTACTCACGGCAACTTATGAAAAACACGACAGTTGTGTTTTCAGAGAACGCATGCTAATACTTACTTTCAAATTAAATTCTAGTTTTCAATGAAGTAGATGTTACCAGAGTATAGCATCATCTCCATTTTTTATTGAGAAACACTAGCAACGCTCTACGGCTTCATTCGCAGTTAAAAGGTATCATAAGTATTGTTCCAGGACTTAAGTGTATCTATATGTAAAATTTCATTGAAATCTGATCAGTCGTTACCTACGCAATAAAAAAAGTCAACTACATACACACATAAATACTATAGTTAACTAAGTATGTGGCGGATATTGGATATTTTTTAAGGTAAGTATTTTTTTTTTTTTTTTTATTGCAGTTTTGGCAAGCATTTGACAGTAGTCTCACCTGTTAGTAAGTGTCGACATGGTCGAAGATGGAGCATGCTTGCTTAGAAGAAAAAGTTAAAAAAAAAAAGTTAATTATAATGGAAGGCTTTAACGGTAAAAGGAATCTTTTTCAGTCAAAAGGTCTTTTTAATAATTCCACACCTTTCTATATTATTCTATTGCTCAGATAGAGTTTGAAATGAAACCTACTAAATGCTATTAATGATAAATTTATTTTTATAAAACTTATAAAACTCAAAACTCAAAAAAAAATAAAAAAAGGCAATAATAATACACTTAAATCTCATATAAAGAGCGAAATAAAAAATAAATCAAACGCCATCAACTAAACTAATGAGTAACTGATTATGGTTTGAGTTTGAAAAAGGAAATTTCCCTTTTCAAGTGCCAGAGAATCTTGCAAAGGAAAAGGAAACTCCTTTCACACTAGAAACTACTAGCTTTAGAAATATGATCGATGTTAACAAACCAACTAAGGTTGTCCCGCTTGTCTATTCATTGTCCCGTTTTTCTAAAGATAATGGAAAAACGGGACAAAGAATAGACAAGCGGGACACGTGAACGCGCCCGGACTACACTAGATCCCAGACCCTACCTTAACATTACTGTTTTCTGTTTTCTGTCCATCCCGGGCAGTAGCTTCCCGCCGCCACAGAGTACGGTCGCGCCGTCCCGCGCAAAACTCTCGCGCGGTTTCCACATCCCATTCAAACCGAAGAACAGTCGCAAATGTGAGTTTCGAAATTGGAATCCAAGTGACAGTGCGTGTGCTTTTTTTATTCGGATTGTCTGTCAAAGGGAGCAAATTCAGCCAGTAAGTTCTTTTTTTTCTCTTCTCGTCTGAGTTTATTTACGTATAAATCGATTTGAGATTATTTATAGATTGTGAACGTGACGCGGTTTTATAATGTATAATTATATATTTTACATAATTATAATACATTAATATATGTATTAGTGTCTGAAAGCTTTAATTAAGCAGAAGAGGCTTCCGTTTGAGCGGAACCGGAAATTGAACTCAGTAGAGTTTAACGTAAGATAATGTTGATATTAACGAACCTTGCCGACGAAATTGACTATGTTTTTTGCCATAAATAAAGCCTAAAATAAACTTCCAGTACTACTATACAGTAGTCTCAAATATAACATAATGAGATGCAAGCTACATGCATTCTCTTCAAATGGCATGCTGTTTGACATGCAAATGTTGCAATGGTAAGCCATTAATCGATATATGGGATTTTTTGCATGCAAGCTACAGTCTGCTGTAGTGCAAAACTGTGACTTTGGTTGGTAGGAAAAATGATTTTCAGATGTTTTTTTGAGTCTAAAGCACATGTTTCCATTTTCGTTGGGCCGTGGAATAGTTAATGGTTACATTTTATGATTTATCATAATATAGATTTTTATAAAGCTTTTTATACAGAAAATAATTGTTTTATAGAACATAGCTGTACCCTGCCACGCTTCGCGGTGGCACATTCGCACATTCGCTGATATGTCACTGATGAAAAAAATAGATAAAAACAACCCTTGATGCGGATTGTATATCATGCTAAAATTTCAGCTCGATCGGTGCAGAACTTTTTGAGTTTTTGAAGCGTACACAAACCAACATAACATTTTTATATATATAGGATATAGATGATATTTTTTTCGGTTTAATTGATGTTTTTCGTTGTAATTTTTTATATTGTGACCTCGGCAGGAACAGATATTTTTACATGTATTTTCCGTGTTCAAATAATTCTCCCGTCACGGACATCGAACCCCGCCGCCACGCCGAAGGGCGTGCTTACATTAGAGTTAACCAACTATCGAACCGTGGTTAACTTAAAGTTAGCTTTGAAAATTAATGCTTGTTTAAAGTTAACAGTAGTTTAACCATAATTTGAGTGTTTAAGAACCTCTGCCTTAGTGGAAATTAATCTGAAGGGTTCCTTTTCATATTCGAGATTTATATAACTAAAAAAAAATGTCTGCAACGATAGAAATTTTTACCGTAAAGTTCTAGAGTCGATGATAATGCGAAATTGGTTTTCAATTCGTCATTGTCGAATACGACATAAAATCTATGTGGCGAGAATCGACCGTCAGATTGCTAAGGTCTCGTGAATCTAGTAATCGGCATTTTGTGTACAATTTTGCGTTCAATTGATACTTAATTTACATCACATTTTCCTCTACACTACAATCTCCGAGCACGCGAAAATTAGCTGTACTGTGTTTTGTACAAATTCAACTTAAAACTATTGAAAATAAGGTTTATATCCGAATAACAATACTATGTCAAAAAGGTCGTAATAGGTCGTAAAAGGTCTATAATAGTTATAATAGAAATTGCACTTCTTTGTACATAGTTATTAAGATTCCAAATCGCAAAATTCACGTCCGTCTCCTCGTGGATCAGAATATAGTTTTTCTGAATATAGTAATTCCTATTTTGCGAAATTTTGTCCACAAAAGCGATAAATAATCTCGTTGGCGACTATACAGGACGTACAAATAAATATTTTATCCCAAGGCTAGAGACACAGAGATCCTAAATTTTGGCAACTGTACTTTATTTCCTTCAGCCACTACTAGTAGCTCAGTCTCATATTTTTCTCATTCGATTAAATGTCGAGTTTTTCTCAAATCCAGTTTCATACTTTACAAAAAATAACCTAGTTGCAAAAGTCGTTAAGTCCAAAAACCGAGCTCCATCTATAGAATAATGGTTAAAAATGAAACTAAAACTTTAGTGTATTAAGAATTAATCAACTTATATTTGAGATCAATAAATGCCTATGGCGTAATATGCTTACTTATTTTCAAATAAATATTTTATGTGACTTAGGTAAGATTAAAAAGTCTCTGAAATTAGGGACTTCTGCAACTGGGGCCCAGTTCTTCAATGTAATTTTAAAATGAAAGTAATTTGTTTGTTTTTTACCTTTTTTTCGTATCGCGTGACACCAAAGAGGTGGGTGGCCCTTTACAAAAAGAGGCTGATTAGTCGATTCAAAAATAAATGAGGCTTCTTTTTTCATGGTGTACGAGTTCAACTAAAGAGCACCGGCAAAATAGTGTAGTGGGAGGCCTCTACTGCAAGAGACCGCCTGTGGAAGTACCACACCTTTGCCAGATATTCATCCGCCAAGCAGTAGTGTGCAAACATTACTGTGTTCCGGTTTGAAGGGCACGGTTTCCAGCGAAATTACTGGGCATATGAGACTTTAGAGCCGATGTCTCAGGGTGACGAGCGCAGTGCAGTGCTGTACAGGATTATGCAATGCAAAGTTCTGGATGGCACTGTAACTGTTATGGCAGGCGTAGCCCTTACCAACAGGTGAACGACTTGCTTGTCTCGCCGACGAATAAAAAAAAAAACAAATCTTCATTCACAT
This sequence comes from Campaea margaritaria, assembly GCA_912999815.1. Classification (NCBI taxonomy): domain Eukaryota; kingdom Metazoa; phylum Arthropoda; class Insecta; order Lepidoptera; family Geometridae; genus Campaea; species Campaea margaritaria. Next base: position 3,221,704 of record OU538814.1, read on the forward strand.
AACGCTCCCAAGAGAGCACCGACTATACCACCAGATTCAGCAATAACAGTGAGGTAAATAAATGATTATACTTATAACTTCAAGATGTCAGACTTATTTTCCAATTTGTATGAATGAGCCTCCGCCTCCATCCACGTCTGTTTATTTGTCATCATCATTATCATCAACCCATATCGGCCCACTGCTGTACGGGTCTCCCTCACTTTCGTGAGAAGGATTAGGCATTATCCACTGCGGGAGTCCAGTCCAGATTGGTGGATAGCATACCTACTTTCGAAATAATTCTCGGGAGAAACCATGCACAGTAAGTAAAAGTAATTTTATTTCCAAAAATAGTTTTTATGAGTTAATTGTTCGTTGTTAGGTATTATTATCAATTAAACAATCCCTGTTGGCCCCAAAGCAGGCAACGTCCTCAGAATCCAATACCGACGAATGGATTCCCAATCCGACGCATTCAAAAACGGTCTTCACAATCACTATCAGAAAGTCGTTTTTCGAATGCGTCAGATCGGGAATGATTCGAAAACTTATAAACACCAGTGAATGCCTGAAGACATAGTTTCTGATTATAAATAAAATTGCACAGACTGTACAGTTTTAGGTACTACAAGAACCATAAAAAAAAAGAAAAAAAACAGAAATTACAATGTTCCAATTGTTCAGAAGTCACAAATTCCAATGTTAAGAAGTCACTTACACGAGAATTATAACTTGGATATTTGATGTAAAATAGCCATATATACCATATAATATTTTCCCTCATAATAAATTTATAGTTCTCCCTGATTTATTCGACACGTAGTGCAGCTTGGTAAAATAAATTGATCTTCATTAGCGCCCTCCGCCACTAGTGAGCGCCCCAGAGTTATATAGAGCTTTTTAGTTTAAGCACCTTTACACACGGAGGCTTTTTGTCGCACTGTAATGTGCGTTTGGCTGTGTCATGCATTGTAATTCTCATATGAGACTTTAGAGCCGATGGCAAATGAGACTTTAGAGCCGATGTCTCAGGGCGACGAGCGCAGTGCAGTGCCGCGCAAGATTATGCAATGCAGTGTTCTGCAGTGGTGTGACTGTTATAGGCAGGCATAGCGCTTACTGTCAGGTGAACGACTTGCTCGTATCGTCACTCAGTCAAATAAAAAAAAAGCTTAGACACACAAATTCTACAACAATTTTAGCAAATTAGATGCAAATTCGAACGTTTTACTTTTGTTCAGAACCGTATAAAAAACGTGCGACGACCGCGCTGTAAAAACCACCGTGTGTTAATGCTTTTACATTGCCCGTTTATAACAGAAAGGGCGTTCCATCGATCTTTGTTCCTTGGATTCTGTGATTTATAGCCTGATCGCTCGGAATATGGTGAAAAAAATCTTTCTATATTTTTATATCGTTGGAATAAAGCCATATAAGTAAAATTTGTAATGATAAAGAATACTAGGTACTATTCTCCATCCAAAGGTTGCCGGGGGTCATATTTTGAACTCTAAGAGCCAGACAGTTTACGGCGTAAATTAAATTGCCTTCGTTCTATGAAATCTTAATTAATGCCAGCCCATAACTTTTAGGCTTTAATGTTGAGGTCATAACTAACTAGATTCAGAGTTAAACAGAATATAATTTGAGACAAGTTCATTTGGACTGAATCCCTACTTATATTATAAATGCGAAAGTAACTCTGTCTGTCTGTTGCTCTTTCACGCCTAAACTACTGAACCGATTGAAATGAAATTTGGTACAGAGATAGTCTAAAGCCCAAGAAAGGACATAGGGTACTTTCTAATGCGAAAAAAGCATTGTAAAGGTTTGAAATAGGGGATGAAAGTTTGTGTGGAAGTTTCGTATTTTTTTAAGCTAGAAGCTTGAAATTAATTTTTTAGGCTTTTAATTAGATATAAATAAATTTGGCATTCAAAGTTTGTAAAAATGTTACCCTTGATGGGGTAAAGTAAAAATAGGGGACGGAAGTTTGTATGGAAATATGTAAGGTTTCGGCTAAACCACTGCACCGATTAAAAAAATTATTTCACTAATGGAAAGCTACATTGACAGCGAGTAACATCCTTACTTATATTATAAATGCGAAAGTCACTCTGTCTGTCTGTTGCTCTTTCACGCCTAAACTACTGAACCGATTGAAATGAAATTTGGTACAGAGATAGTCTAGAGCCTGAGAAAGGACATAGGGTACTTTTTAATGCGATAAAAGCATCGTAAGTGTATGAAATAGGGGATGAAAGTTTGTATAGAAATATGTAAGGTTTCGGCTAAACCACTGCACCGATTAAAAAAATTATTTCACAAATGGAAAGCTACATTGACAGCGAGTAACATAGGCAACGCGGGTGAAACCGCGGAGCGCAGCTAGTGAACTCATATTCCTAATGAATGTGTATAGCACCAGACACTATTTCATCTTTTACGATTTGTTAACATTCTGGGTGAGTTCACACCTCGTTTATCACACGTCAGCGGACGTTTTTATTAAAAGTGTACAGTTAGTTTTGGAATTAGTAATTATTTTGTTCGTTTAATCGGATTAAAAACTAAGTCACAGTCGCCATTTTGAAAATCTCCTGCTTGGAAATATCTCGACCGATTCCGATTAACCAAGTTAATTACGAGTACATACTATTGTTACTAAGTGGTACCTTGGTTCCGTGCTTTGAAAGAAATATTTATATTCCTTTTATTGGCACAAAAACCAATGACGGACCCCGTTGTTATCGATTTATACCCGTGGTTAACCAAAATCAAGAGGCCTACCATGACATCTTATAGCGATTCAATCGAAGACCTAAACTGAACCGCGTCGCATAATCGTACCGTGACGCCTTATTTTTTATGTTGCTGCCATTTTCAACCTAAAATGTATCCAGTTTAGGTTGAAAATGGCTTATTATCGACTCAATTTAGGTTGCTGCCGTTTACGATACGATTCTGCGTCACGGTTCAGTTTAGGTCTTCAATTGAATCGCTATAAGATGTCATGGTATGCCTCCAGGACTTTTGGATTTGGGAATCTAATTTTACAAATTGTATGTGTTATTAATAAAAAAAAAACATTCAATTAGTTTCAGAAATCTTGAAGATTTTATTTTATTATAAAAAAAAATAACGGGTAGCTACAGTGTAATAACTATAAGCTATGGAAGACCAATTCTAAGTTTTCACAGTTGGAGAAGATGCGCAAAAAATGCAATCGAATTGAAAACCTTCACCTTTTACAGTTTGTTGTCATTGAAACAGCCTTGCACTCTAAAATAGACTGCATAAATGAAACTGTCAACTATGTACTATTCGAATACAATGAGGTAACAAACATAAAAAAAAAACAAACGAAATGATAACCTCCACCTTCTTTGAAGTCGTTTAAAAAACGAACTGTCACAATAAACACGACTACTTCACGATCTGATTCCGAAGTCGGAGCAAATGCAACCATTGGTAGGGGCTATATTGTGCACCGCCTACATAATTAATGAAAAGCACTCTGGAGGAGTGGAGGAGCCAAGGAATAAAAGTTGGAGATCAACACTGGATCGTAATGAGAAATCGTTTGATTTTACTGAGAAGCTACTCAGAGCAGCCTAGGGTAGTAAGCTGATTGCACGCTTGCTAAATTAGTTAAAACAGCGCTATAACTCGAAACTCAAATCAATTATTCCAAGTAGGCAAAAATAATGCACTTATAGAAGTCAAATAGTCGAGTCTCATATTATAAATGTAAAGAAAAAAAAACAAATATGATCTAATAAACTAATGATTAAATTATGGTTTTAATTCGAAAAAGGGATTTTCGCTATCAAGTGATGCTTCATGCCTGAATCTCATACACGAAATGAAAAACTCCATTAGCCACATCTTGCTCTTGCGTAAGATTGTGCAATGCAAAGATCTGGGTGGCACTGTAGCTGTTAAAGGCAGGCGTAGAGCTTACCATCAGGTGAACGACCTGCTTGTCTCATTACTCAGGCAAATAAAAACAAAAAGAAGACTGTTAACACTTTCACTGCTGAGCCGATTTGCTTGTCTAGCCACGGATGCGGCTCTGCACACACCATAGTGTTTTCCCATACAACAAACACAACAGTTGTGTTTTCCCGCACTCGCGGCAAGTTATGAAAAACACGACAGTTGTGTTCTCAGCACTGAACGTGTTAAGCGACTAAATTGCGCACATTTCCCATTAGTTTATTTGCTCATCTATGTTATAAAATACATTATAACTGACAGCTCAACACATAATGAAAGCAAACGTGTACCACTCCTGCCTTGAAACTAGCGTAATGATGCTAAAAATATCAGCACAGTCGTATTGTCTAATGGAAGATAAACATGAACATGTTTACTTTACTAGATAACTTGTAAACAATATTTTATTGTAGTTCTGAATCAAAGGAAAGCTTTTTATGAGACAATAATTAGAAGCTTTTTTTGTTTGACTGAGTGACGAGACGAGCAAGTCGTTCACCTGATGGTAAGCGCTACGCCAGCCCGTAACAGTAAAGTAATAATATTATTCCACAAGAGCCGTTCATTTTTATAAAATATTTTTTTTATTTTCTATATGATTCAGGACTTTCATCAAATTTCATCGAATTTCATCAAATCTGCTCAGCCGTTGCGACGTGAAGTGAGGACAAACACACACACCCATTCACTTACGAACACAAACAAACTTTCGCATTTCCTCATATAATATTAGTGAGATTGCTTTATTCCTCCATGTAGAATATTATACATGGAGGTGTATCTTCACGCACACGGCTATGTTTATGACTGTGTTACAGAAATAGATCGAAATAAATCATAAGAGCTATCGTAAATATTTAAATGCTTTTTCATTCGTAGCCAAAAATGTGTTGGCTGTAGCTACGCGGAAGGAGTCATACTAGATAGAAATGTACAGCAAACTGCTGTCAGTTTGCTAACAGATGAACCACAATCACACACCAAAGAACGACAGAACCAGATAGAGTTGTGGTTGTATCAACCAGAGTTATAAGCTAAGCATACACGCACAAATTTGCCCGTCAGATCTGCCTGACAGACGTGCCCGGCTGGTAGATCCGACGGACAAATCTGTGCGGGTATGCTTAGCTATTTTCTCTGAGACTGGGTGTTGTACAAAAAACAAATGAATGACGAAAATTTAAAAATGACATCTCCGTAAAGTTTCTCGGTGCTGTCTTCTCTGACGGGCGTATTTCCGAAGCACTGGGAGAGTTAATGGAGTTTCCTTTTCTCGTTTGAGATTCAGGCATGAGTCACCACTTGAAAAGGAAATGTCCTTTTTTAAACTTAAACCATAATCTATACTCTATACTAATATATAGAATAGAATAGAATAGAATAGAAAACTCTTTATTGTACACCAGAAACAAAATTAAACACAGTACAGAAAAATTACAATAGGTAAACAAGATAAAGCTGAAGAGTTTGTTTGTTTGTTTGAATGCTAGGATCTCAGGAACTATTGGTTGGAATTGAAAAATTATTTCTGTGTTGAATAGTCCATTTATCGAGGAAGGTTATAGACTATATAACATTACGCTACGACCCATAGAAGAGGAACATCAATAAAGAATGTGGCAATAACGGGTAAAAAATATTACTTCTAAGAGCTTTTGTTGCGTGCGCTGCGTAAACGGTTAAAGTTATGCAAAACTGATGTATGACGAAATTTACATTTTATAGATAGATAGATAGATAGATAAACTCTTTATTGAAACACCACATAACAAAGGAAACTTAAAAACTAAAACAAATCAAATTTAAGAATTAGTGTCGCAATGGGCGGTCTTATCGCTGAGAGCAATCTCTTCCAGACAACCATGCATGGAGAGGAGCAACAAAAGAAAGATGGGACGGTGGTTTACCATTAGTCGGTCAGCCAGTTGATTATTAGTTTAGCAGATTTTGTATTTTTTCTCTATGTATATGAGACTTGCAAAAGTAATTAATAAAGTAATTAGTAATTAGTAAGACTTACAATAAATTATGTGAGTTTTTAAAGTTATAAGTTTTCACAGATCATGGTTCTCGTTTCTTATTGCGTAGACGCAGAAAGGTTCCATGTATACAATAAGATGCGTTCATCATCATCAACACATAACGTCCCACTGCTGGGCACGGGTCTCTCCTCACTTTCGTGAGGAGGGTTAGGCCATATTCCACCACGGGGGCCAAGTCCGGATTGGTGGGTAACATACCTACCTCCGAAATAATTCTCGGGTATGTATGTCGGTTTCCTCACGATGTTTTCCTTCATCGAAAAGTGAGTGATAATTACGTACATATGTTTTACAGAAACACATTGGTACGTGCCCGCACTGGGATTTGAACTCACGACCTTCTGATTGGAAGGCGGACGTTCTCCCACTAGGCTACCACCGCTTTAAGACGCGTTAAATAAAGTTATAAGCCTGATGGGATTAGCGCTATGGCTTCATTTTTTGGATTGACGAGCCGTGTTATCGTATTAGGTAGTGGTATAGGTCGATATCAATTAACTAAATGGTTACTTAATACCTCTTTATGCTGTCAACTTTTTGGTTGAGTAGTCGGACCTTAGTTGGACGAAAAGAAAAAGGAAAAAAAGGAGGAATGTATGTCAGTGCGGCATTCTAAAATTGGAATCGAGCGAACGACTTTGTTATTTTAAAAATATATGATTTTCTGGAGAAAAAGAAATAAAAACAATGAACGTGTTAAGTAATGTTTTATCATTTAATAACCTTACTCCGACGGGGCCTAGAATAGTGATACCTAGTCTTACTAAAGATATAATTATAAAAATGTAACCAGCGCAAAAATAAACAGGCAAAACTCATATTCTCTCATATGTACACAGTGGCATTAAAAATAAAACAAGTCTGTTCATTTAATATTAAACCTTATCCTTTGAGTTACAGGCACGATATTAAACTTTCACAGAGCGGAGCTTGTTCAAGGGTTTTTCTTGCTTCAGGGCGCTGAACTCTCCGTTTTCAGGTTTTATGGTATAATTAATAATAGAAGCGTGAGGTAGACACAAGGACGTTTTACGTATCGCTCATTTCTGACAAGAACGTGGTATCTCACGTTTAACACGTGGACGATGCAAATGAGCGATGTAATTATACTCTATGGACCCGACACGTGTGCGCGCTTAGACCGCCGAATCATATCGTAATGGTAAATGTATTGCATTTGACATTTTGCATTTACTAAAAACGTCAACAGAAGGCATTTACCATTACTACGCGTATCAGTATCAGCAGTCTAGGAACCTCCTGGAAGAACGTCTGCCTTCCAAAGAGACGGTCGTGAGTTCAAATCCCAATGCGGGCACGTACCAAAGTGTTTCTGTAAAACATATGTACGTAATTATCACTCGCTCTTCGGTTAACGAAAACATCGTGAGGAAACCCACATACCTCCCCGAGAGTTATTTCGGAGGTAGGTATAATATCGTCCAATCCGGATCGGGCCCCCGTGTTGTATTATGGTGTAACCCTCGTCGTGAGGGAACACCTGTGCTCGGCAGTGGGCCGATCTGTGTTGATGACGATGATGACCATGGTGCAGATTTTCTATTTTACAAGAACCACCTGGCTTAGCATGCAAGAGTGATGTGTACAGACAGATAGTGTGTCTGTGGGTGTCATGACTGAAAATTGAACACTACACGAACATTGAACACTAAACAACCGCCTAACAAATGACTCCACTAAAACTGTACGGGAACAACAATTAATAATAGTGTAACGGTCTTCGTGAAATATAATTCCTGTCTGTATCGCGGTTCTGGATGTAAACTTTTGCCTTAAAGGGTGGGTGCCTCCCCCTTTACCACAGGTTAAACAGCAGCTTCTACGAGAATCGTACATCAAAGTTGATATTCGACAAAAACAGCCCCTGAAAATTGAGGGGTGAAGAACCGCATCTGTCAGCTATACAAAATTAAATAATCCCCTGAGCACCGCTTTTATCTCGAATTGTCAACAAAAATTATCCATTTGAAGAACTCTTTTAAATTTCAAATTCATTCGCTGTCCTTGTGTACATACGGCTTAGAAAGAAAGATGGGGTCTCCTGTCACACCATATAACCAAAGATGTAAATTACCTCCTTTTTTTATAAAGGGACCCCTTCTCCACCCTCTTTTTTTACCCGACTACAGCCATAGCCATAAAGAAGGGTTATGTTTTAGCAGTCTGTAGAATATGTTATGTTTAATTATGGTAGTTAGTATTTACCTTATGTTATTTATGTGACCTAGGTTACTTTTTAGCCGGGATTTAGTAGTTTTTCAACTTTTTGTCGACTTTTCATTCGCCTGACAACTTTTGGTTTACATCAGAACACATTTCGGAGAGTGTGCGATGGAGTTGCACCACTTGATTCCTCCATTTCCTTTCCACCATCGGACAACAAGACGTACGGAAACACGGCATCCGTATATGGTTGACATTCCTCCGATCCGCACAAAGCGATTCGCGTCCACATTTATAATTCGAACAGCGACGGAATGGAACACCTTCCCTGCGACTTTGTTTCCTGAGAGCTATAGCCTGGAAGTCTTCAAGTCGAGAGTGAATAGGTATCTTCTAGGCAAGCACGCTCTACCATCGGCCGCGTCATCACTGACCATTAGGTGAGACTGCGATCACATGCTTGTCTATTCACAATAAAAAAAAACATCATCTATACTTTTATATACTAATATAAAGCTGAAGAGTTTGTTTGTTTGTTTGTTTGTTTGTTTGGTTGAACGGGACAATCTCAGGAACTACTGATTCGAATTGAACAATTCTTTTTGTGTTGAATAGTCCACTTATTGGGGAAGATTATAGGCTACATTTTATCTCCGTTTTTCTGTGGGAACAGGAACTACGTGAGTGAAACCGCGGGTTGCAGCTAGTTTTATATATGGATAAATCTATCAACCTTCTGATTAAATAGCACTCCAATAGGACCCACGCCTCACATCACTGTCGGTGTAATAGCCGGCCACATCAAAGGAAATGTTGCCATGTCGCCTAAATTATCTTGATTGAGTCATTTGTACCTCCGAGTGTCTTGCGGGCGAATAGGGGGTGAATTGGGGCCAGGGTTGAATTTTGAAGACGAGCATCTGTTTTGGCGCGCAATTATGAAACGGTTCTTAGGTGTAGGAAGATAGGTCGATATATTTTTAAATGGCAAAGTTTAATCAACAATCTTTCTATACTAATATAATAAGGTTCCTTCTTATATTAGGATATGAAGAAAAGGCGTAAATTGCGTTGCTCTGCAAAACGAGAGATTTATTTAGTTGTTACATTACAACGTTAAACAATATCAGCATCTGTTTATAATCTATTCAACTTACCTGCTAAACGAGAGAAACAACATTCAATGCCTTTAATTCAGGAATTTTATCTATAATTAGTAAACTGAAAATTCAAATGGTGTAAATAGTATATTCCTCACGTGACAAATTCTACGACCCTTCATATTTTACTAAATGTCACAACTGTCAGTGTAGCTTAGCAGCACCACCTAGCAGGCTTTGCCAATAAAGCAGCAAAGCCAAACTTAAAGAAAAACTCTAATTATGAGTGAAATGTTTTCTTTACATATCCCCCCTCGGAAAGAAACAATTGCAAGACTAAGTAAGGATGTATGCAATTGTTTAATGACTAACTAACTGGTGTATAAAATTGAAGTGCATGTCTATGTTTTCATAATACATTTGAAAAAACTTCTGTTTATACGATGCCTAATAATAAATGAGCGTTTTAAATTGTTGTCTGTCAGATTGTCTAAAATATTGTCTCAAAAAGGCTCCGAAACGGCGAAACGAATTTCAATGAACATTTAAAGAATTCAAAGGAGTCAAGGTGCTGAGCTGCTATAAAAACATGCTAAACAGTTTTAACTTCAGAGGTTAAAATCTTAGAAAAATGTAACATGTTCCCAGCTCTTGGAAGACTTGGGAAATTTCCACTTTATTATACAGGCTGTTGTGAAAGTTTGGCGCCTGATCGGCAAAGTTTTCCAATAGGACAACTTTGAACCCAGCTCTCAAGTCAAGGGTATTTGTAACTTATAAAGTTAAGTGTCAATGACATTTAGGGTCAATATTCAAAGGTGTTTATCGACTTTTTTGTCTTTGGTACTAACTAATGATCGTCAGGTCGTTCACCTGATGGCTAGCGACACGTTTGCCTATAATACAAAGTTCTTTGTTATTAGAAAATCTGTCGTGGCACTGCACTGCGCTCGTCACCCTGAGACATTGGTCCTAAAGTCTCATATGCCTAGCAAAGTTGTTGGAAACTGTGAACTTCATACCGGAATACAGTAATGTTTGCACACTACTGCTTGGCGGATGAATATCTGGCAAAGGTACTAATACTTTATAATATTAGCGTTTTATGGAAGTGAAAACTTTTTTAGGCACTTTATTTTGTGGGTATTGAAGGAGACTGAGCCGTCATGCTCGGCTATGTAACGCTTGTTCGGGTATAGTCGGCTCGAGTCACTGTTGTACTCGCGAGCGTTACTTACCAGAGTAAATTATTGACTTGGGGAGTAAGCTGGTGAATGCATGACGAGAGCGTTACGAAAAGTGTGATCGGGCGAGGCGAACGGAAGTTGAGAGATATAAGTTAGTGAAGATAGAAAGAGAAAGAGTTACGTTTCTTATATTAGTATAGGGGCAAGAGAGAGAGAGAGGTGTGAGTACACATTTTCTTTCTCTCTTCCTCACATAGCTAGTTATATACATACATATAGATAGAGCTAAAGAAGTTTTACTTCAGTCGTGGTCTAAAGCACGCTCGTTTTTTTTCTTTTTTTTCACTTTTTATGTATTTTATATATTATAATATAATTATATTGAATTTTTTAAACACCGCATCTCATTACTATTATAAATACGAAAGTTTGCGTATGTTTGTGATTTTTTAATCTTCACGCCGAAACAACTGAACGGATTTTGATGAAATTTTATACAAGAACATAGGATACTTTATATTACCTGAAAATGTACAGTTCCATTTCGACATTAGTTTAGGCGAGTGGAACCGCGGGGCGTTGCTGGTGACTCATAAAACAACTCGGAATACATTCTCCGCTCGATCGGAAGCGGCTACCGTCGCGTTACTTCCTGCGTGTGTAGAAGGCTTTATGTCGGGGCTTTGTATTTACAAGATGCCCTGTCACACTCCCGACACTCCGTACAAAAGCTGTTTTGACATCTCACGCGTATAAATGACGTTTGTGCACGCGTCCAATGCGTGTAAGTACTCGAAGATACTACGCGACCAAAACAATAGACAACCCGCTGGTACAAATGTTCATACTAATCCGTTTATCTATTGTCATGTATCATTTTGGGCATATAGTTGTAGTGAGAGGCCTCTTCTGCAAGAGACCGCCTGGGGAAGTACCACACTTTTGCTAGATATTCAACCGCCAAGCAGTAGTGTGCAAACATTAATGTGTTCTAGCTTGAAGGGCACTGTTTCCAGCGAAATTACCGAGCAGAGACTTCAGAGCCGATATCTCAGGGTCAAGAGCGCGGCGCATTGCCGCGCAGGATTATGCAATGCAAAGTTTTGGGTGGCACTGTAACTGTTACGGGCTGGCGTAGCGCTTACCATCACGTGAACGACTTGCACGTCTCGTCAGTCAGTCAAATAAAAAAAAAGAATATAATACTGAATGACCTCCCAATTGCCCACCGGATTGCAGATAGAGGTGTGGGGGTGCGGATCGCGGGATAGGAGTGTCCTTTCTGTATGTGGTATTTTATATCTTCTGTAACCCTGTCGAAATGAGCCTCTATTTGCTCAGAAAGCATCTCCATTTGGCACGACAGGTTATTTACGTATTATGCTGAAGCAGAAAGGGTTTGGTTGAGTTGTTACTCCAACCATGAGCACGGAGTAAACATAGTACTAAGATTGACGCTTCAATTTCAGACGGTTTGTAGATCTATTCACTATGCCACTGACTTAATAAAAAAAAATACGTAAGGTGTGGTTTCTGAATCATTGCTTCTATTCTCTTCAATTATACCATAAAGCTCAATAAACACAGTACAATATACATCAAAACAAATACGTATTACAATGGGCGGCCTTATCGCTTCAAGAAATCGATTGGTGGTGGATTATGACCTAATTCTCTTCATGAAAGTGAAGGGAGACCCGTTCTCAGCAGTGCCGGCTGTGCGGCGAAACACAGACGTGTGTGTGTAACGCGGCGCTACTACAGGCGGCTCACACAGACGGCACGCCATTGCTGGAAAACACACACGGTCCGTACGAGTGTCTAAATGTAAGAACCGGTTCAGCAGTCAAAAGGTCTCGTAGAACATAGCATCTTTGTACTGACAAGGCAGTGGACGGAAGGGACAGTAACGTCAAGCGTCAGAAGCAGCTGTCATGGGCTTCACAGTGAAAGGAAAGACAATACCATGGTCCCTCCGACCCTTTTCACGCTCTAGACAGTGTTAGTTATATCTAAGGCAGTCCACACACGAGCCACTATTAATTGAATAGTTGCTCCAGACCAGCTGCGTGATTACGTAAAGCGTAGCAGCTAAGGGAGAGCCATCGCTATGCGACCACTTGCAAAATTAACTGCACTAGAAATCATATTACTGGAAGTTATCTCTGATAAACAATAAAATCATCAGTTTATTGACATGTTTGAGCGATGCGGTGCATTAATGCTAAATATTTGACCATAAAAAAGAATAGAATGATTTACGGTTGGCGTGAAATACAGTCTCGTTTATATTAGTGACCCGGCGTAGCTCTAAAAACGAAAACAAACTGTTTGAAATTTAAATTTCCCGCTATAACAGAAACCTTAATAAAATCACCACCAAACCACTCAGCCACATTTCCGACGTAGTTTAATAAGCTGTAGTTCCAACTACTTAAGTTGTTCGTGTAACTAAGACTTGCATGTTAACTTAATGGGTAATGGTGATCTGTGCTAATGGCCAAGTTGATTTAAGTTGGGAACTCAATTGTAAGTGAATTGGAGAGGAGGTAAGTGAAAGTGCCTTTGTTAATAGTTTTGTTTGTTTTTCATTTTCAGTACTGAAGGAAGTATAGAATAATATTGAAATAAAATAAAAAAAAACTGTTTATTAACTAAAAAAGAACTGATGATCTTCAAACCTCAAAGCGGGAGGCCTCTTCTGCAAGAGACCGCCTGGGGAAGTACCAATAACCTTTGACAGATATTCATCCGCCAAGCAGTAGTGTGCAAACATTTCTGTGTTCCGGTTAGAAGGGCACTGTTTCCAGTAAAATTACTGGGTATTTGAGACTTTACAGCCTATGTCTCAGAGTGACGAGCGCAGTGCAGTGCCGCGCAGAATTGTGCAATGCAAGGTTCTGTAACAGTTATGGGCAGGCGTAGCGGTTGCCATCCGGAGAAAGACTTGCTGGACTCATCACTCAGTCAAATAAAAAAAATTATGACACGTCACCTTTCGGCATGTAATAATATATATTTGGTGAAAACGCGAATATATTATATCATTCTCATGCTGCTTTACATACGCCACACCTCGTGACGTTTGTCTCAACTGGGAATCAAACCCTACATAAACAGAAAAAATAAAGGCGTGTTTACTATCACTTAGTAACGGCTAGCGGATTTTACAAACATACTATCCACTAAACTTCATTGGTACAGTTATGGGTAGGCGTGGTGCTTACCACCATGTCAACGAGTTGCCTGTCTCGCTACCCAGTAACACAAAAAGCCGCGGGCAACAGCTAACAATATAAAACAACAACAATTATAATATTTATAAGCCCTTTCATTTGATACGCCAACATTGAAAAAACATTTTTTATTTGATGCTTTAATCCTCTAGAGGGCGCTATTTTCAATTTATTGTGACATCACATAACCTATAACCAGCCGACAATAAAGACGCTTCCAACGATACTTCATAAGTCAAATTACGTAAAGAGTTAAGAACTTAGAAGGGATCAGATGACATACCCACATACATAGAAACCTGTCAAAATCATAACCTCCTTTTAACTTCTCCGAGGTTGGGTAAAAACTGAGCTATGCTTGCTGTACTTCGAAATAAGATCCGTAATAAGTAAATCCACAGAATTCAATTTACCGTCATCATCTCATTATCAACCCATATCGTCCCACTGCTGGGCACGGGTCTCCCCTCACTTTCACCATTAGGGTTAGGCAATAATCCACCACGGACGCCCAGTCCGGATTGGTAGATAACATCACCTCTGAAATAATTCTCGCGTAGCTATGTGGGTTTCCTCATAATGTTTTCCTTCACCGAAAAGCGAGTGATAATTACGTACATATGCTTTACAGGAACACATTGGTACGTGCCCGCACTGGGATTTGAACTAACGTCCTTCTCTCATAAGGCTACCACCGCTTACTTACCGACATACATTTAAGAATAAGCAAATCGAAGTGGTAATGGGCAGGCCACGTAGCTCGTAGACTCAAAAATCGTTGGGCAGAAAGACAAGTAAAGGTGACCACTGACCATGGACCGAAAGGCGTAGCGTTGACGGCCCTCGGATGCTAACAGCTAGCAACCGCTCGTAGTGGCGTTCTATGTAAGAAGGCTACCTTCAGTCTTCTAGCCGATGATGTTTCAACCAAAACTGTTCATCTCGAAAGTTGCAATAGAAAGAAGTGGCACCGACGTTGCCTCGACCATGTTGCTCCAGGTTTTCGACAATCTGTAGTAACGCAATGTTGTAATTTCGCATTGAATTTGTTTGAAGAGGCACAAAAATAGCATGAAATATTTACATGTACGGTGTTAACTGCTATTTTTCATATACTGTTTCTGTTTGTAACGAGTTCTACTGGATATATAGTTCGATGCCCCATTTTGTATACAGACCGAACCAAGGTTAAGACTTGTGTTTATACTGTGGTATTATCAATTTATACTTAGTTACAATAATATTATTCTTCTCCAATTAACGTCACAGAAGAGATTCACCGATGACGTTTGAAACATAGTTTTAAACAATGTTTAAAGGAATGGTTTAATAATTCGTAATTAATTTTTGATTAAAAGATGAGTGAGAATTATATATCTGAGATTTGAAATAAGTTTATACGAAAAAGATTTTGGTAAACTATTTTTCCGTGGCGTTATTGCTAACGAGCTGATTACGAAGCATGAGGTTATGGTTTTGGTTCCTTCGAAATTATTATGTGATTCCGAAACTTTTGCGATTCCTAGTTTCTCTCAGACACACACACAAAATTAAATACACTTTATTTATAGTAGATTTATGGTCTCGTTTCGATGCACCGGCAGGCTGAGGCCGTTATACTAATCAGCCATAGCGGCTGATAAGGTTCACCTTTATATTGCAAACAAAGCAATTGGTTATAAGATAATTTCAAGGTCATCGAATTTTTTATGTACTACTGAGACAGTATCTAAACTTGCACTAATAGTAGGAAGCTGGCAGTATATTTTATGGTATTCTCTATGCGTATACCATCAGCTAGATTCTGCATGTCTGTCTACTGATATAATGCAAAGTACACACAACTTATGATAAAAAAAAACTATTCTATGCTTTGAATACCTAATACTGTTGTCCCGAGAAAAAACTGCGGGTAAACCAGAAAAACTGGAAGTGTGACTTATCCTTCAAGTACCTACCAGCGCTTTTTTTTTAGAAAAAATATTTTACATAATTGTATTGCTTCGAAAACGAAATTTATGACAGATAATGATGTAGTGATAGATGGTGGTGATTCAAGATTCATGTGTGTGTCTGTGTGTGTGTTCACGTCATGTCATGCCAGCGGTTTCTGTCACTGCAATCCACTGCTCCAATCTACCCGTTGGTTCGATAAACCACGGAAACCGTCCGATGCTAGTTTGACCTGGTTTTGAGCGGAAAATATGCGAAGTTTTCCAAAACTTTCACGGTTTGACTACACGTAAAACACACACACAAACGCACCCACAGAAGTAACATAATATTATGAAATACACACAGAGATGACTAACGTTCAGCACACATAGCATGGTGGCATGCATGACGGTGCGTGCTGAAGGCTTGTGTTTGTTAATTTGTTTTTATGACTTGGCTTCGTTCGTTTTGTGCATCTAGCCAGTCTTAAGTTTCATTATGTTCTTAACTACATATAAATTAGTTAAAACGTCGAGTCCCAGTCAGTGAGGTAGCCAGTAATCTAGAGACTAGTCAGACTAGTCGCAGTCACGAGTCATAGTCACGATTCAGTAAAGGGATGGATGCTTTAACACGTTCACTGTTGAACTGTTTTTTTTTTGGCTCTTTTGCGAATCTTCACACAACGTGTGTGTTTACTGAATTTGGGACTTTAGATCATAACTTTAGTGCCGATGTCTCAGGGTGACGAGCGCAGTGCAGTGCCGCGCAGAATTATGCAATGCAGGGTTCTGGGTGGTGCTGTGACTGTTATGGGCAGGCGTAGCAGTTACCATCAGGTGTACGATTTGCTCGTCTCGTAATAAAAAAAAATCCCGAACAGTCAATATATCATCATCATCAACCCATAAAGTCCCACTGCTGTATATATGTCAATATATACTAAATGCCAAAAAAGACAAACGATTTGTATAAGCCTTCATACTAGCGGGCTGTCTTTTGTTTATATCGCATAGTATGTCGCTCATATAAACATAATTTACATAATATGAAAATTGACAAATGAGCTTTTACGTATGGAGTGTCCGGGACGTGGAAAGGGTCCGACTTCACTATAACACACACCCATAACACAGGTTTTGCCTTGTAAACGTGAAACGTGAGTTTAACTGAAATTTCCCTAAGGAGCGTCCGTCGGACTGAAACTTAAACGGGGGTTAAGAAGGACAGGTGAATAGGCCAGGTGATAACCTATGACATGCAAAAAATATAGCCACCCAAACTAAATACACGTTAAAAAGTAGAAAAATAAATATAAAATATTAAATTTTATAGTAAAAATAATTAATATTAAATAGGTAATTTTCTTTACTACTTATAATTTTTTTTTATTTCTTTCATAACAACGTTTTATATCACGCACTTTGATTGTCTTATCAGACATTTTTTATTAACAAATAGCTGCAGCTCGTGCTTTGACTGGCGTTGACTCCCATAGTAACCCTAAATTTTAACGGGATAAAAGTATCCTAAGATCTATTCCAAGGCCTAAAGTACCTATAATACTACTATCATTTAAATCCGTTAAACAGTATCCGAGCCTATCGGAGACGAACTTTCAGACAGACACATCAATGAATTTGACATTTTATTGAGCATCACGGTAAAATTATTATCCCGGTCATTTTAATAGGTAGGTACTTACAAAGCCTTTTATAATTAAATCACACCGTTTTACCCACGACATTGTCACCCCGGTACTACAATGCAATGAAATCCCAATTAATTCTGCACCGTTTTGTTTAAAAACGCCATTTTGCGTCCCATTTTCATTATTCAAGGATTTCATACGTTAACAAGCTTTTTGCGTAGGGCGGCCGAGGTGGGCGGAGAGCTAGCGCCGTAGAATTGTGCACCGTTTCGATTGACCATCGCACTAATATATCACCCGCGTTGACTAGTATCCCGCAGGAACCGATATGTTTTACGGGATACAAAATACAAATATACATAATTATATCGGGATATATCCTATTCCAGAACCATTTTGATATTATTTTGTATATTTATATATACCAATAATATCAAATATCGTTGAAATCAGCCTAATCGAGACAAATTTTAAGACAGATAGAAAGACAAAAATCGAAAAACAGTAATTTATGTTTGGGCACCGTATAAATAGCAGTTTTCATCTAACTTTTGGCATTTATTTTTGGATCACAGAGATACAAGATAGAACAGATTTCGATGGTATTTTATAATCTTTTGGTCCTGTAAAAATTAACAGATTAGTATAAACGGATAATATATAATTGTATAACAGGATAATAATATAACAGTTAACGCAGGTGAAACCGCGGAGTGAAACTGGTATATAATATTAGTGTGATATTAAAATTTCACCACTCAAATAATTATTATTTTCATTCCCCAGCTCTTGTACTAAAAGGGTAGTTAAAATATACCGTGGAAAGAGCTGCAAATTATTTCTATACACACATTATGTATGTCTGTGTGGTTTGTACGTACGTAGGCTGACCACACGGCGTGGAATGTTTTCGATCAAATGTAGACTCTACCCCTCGGATGTTAAGGTACAATTTGTTGTAGAGTAAATCCTTTGACCCCACCAGGCTTAGTGATTTTCATTAAGCAGTTGTAACAAACCTTTTACCACAATGAAAATGGGTTGGGAAAATCTGTAGAGACAGGGGAGAGTTTAACCAGGGTTCCTTTAGGGCCTAAACAATACATTAACGGAAAGGATAAACTCCGAAATCAAACCGAATAAAGTCTCCGTTACACACAAGTAGGGTCTTACTCGAAATTGTAGCAGATTTCTTGTAGTGTAGGCCTCTTCTGCAAGAGTCCGCCCCGGGAAGTACACGACACCTTTGCCAAATATTCCACCACCAAGCAGTGAGCAAACAATACTTTTCTCCCACTAGTCTCCCACTAGACTGCTAAAAGCATAGCCCTTCTTTATATCTTCGAAGTAGTCGGGTAAAAATAGAATTACCATAGTATAAATACCCTTAGTAAAGATGCCAAGAGATTCGTTTGATGGTCGCGGTCTTGCCAACTTGAGAGGCGATATTATACGAGATTGAGTGTTCTGAGACTTCTGAAGTTAAGAGGCACTGACCCTTTGAGGGGCTTGTTTTATGTTATCTCGTACTAGCTTGGATATATGATAATGATTTTTTTTGGCGGAATTAAGCTCGTTTGCTCACTGCTGAGCGTCACGATGCACCGATGTGCGTATTATACTTTTATATAAACGCATTGGTACGTGCACGCACAGTGATTTTGAACTCGCAACCTTCTCCTTTAGAAGGCACACGTTCTCCCACTAGACAACCACCGCTATATTTTTTTTTCTATAAGTAACAATAGGAGAGACAGTGGGAGAGACCCGTGCTCAGCAGTGGGACGATATGGGTTGATGATGATGATTATGATGATGAAGTACCAATAATGAAATTGCAGTGCCCCTCTGTGATTTAAAAAAAAATCATAATTAAAGTGAAATTAAACTGATATTTGTACGAAGTCTAATCATGAATAATGTTTAGCCGTCTGTCGGTCTAAAGTTTGCCTCGAATTGGCTAAGCAACGGCTCAAGGGATTTCAATGAAAATTTCCGGGATTCAAACACGATTTTCGCGTATGGTCTATGCCGATATCTTGCAGAGTTCACAAGATATGAACAATACATATTACTAAGCGAGAACGAAGTTGCAGGCACGGGAATTTTAGTATTTATGAAATCATAACACTGAAATTAAGGTTTGATATTGCATATGAACGGAGATAAGCTATTTTTTACATCTCATGCTGGAAAAGTGTGGCATTATAGCTCAGCGTAGTGGGACTAAAGTGTGTTAGTTACGCCTTGGGGATTAAAGTGTTTTTATTTTTATTTTATTTATTATTATCAACAGGCTACAAACTCTTTGTAAAGATATGCCTGGTACTATATTCCTTCTCAAAGACCTTACTTCATAGGATCATTTGCAGAGTAAGCTTTTTCCAGTACTACCTATATTCCTTCTGTGGTTAACACTCGGATTTTCGATGTTCCATTTTAAAAATAATTTATCTTTATCTATATATATATAAATGTTATGTTGGTTTGTGTACGCTTCAAAAACTCAAAAAGTTCTGCACCGATCGAGCTGAAATTTTAGCATGATATATAATCCGCATCAAGGATTGTTTTTATCTATTTTTTTCATCAGTGACATGTCAGCGAATGTGCGAATGTGCCACAGCGAAGCGTGGAAGCGTGTTGTTGTGTATACAATAGTTATTTGATTTTTTCGCAATAGAACTCAAAAGTAGAGTATGAATAAAACGACTCACTCATGATACTCGACTCTATTGTCGGCCCCGCTGTCGCTCGTGAGGGAAAACATCGGATATGTTGTGGTCAGCCGTTAGAAAATACAAAGAAAGGAAGTGTATTATATTTTCGAAATGTCTTTTCTAATACCTGGGGGCCTACTCTCACCTATTAGTTAGCGGCTCAGTTTAGGCTCAGTTCAACTTAGGTTCCTAAACTGCACCGCATAATTTCGTACCATGACCTACACCTATACAAAATCGTTATTGGATCGTTAACAATAAGAATGAATGAACGATAGTTTCTCACGTCTACTATGACGTCACTCTGTTGGAAAGAGACAACACTATATCAACATCCTTTGCTAACTTCGTTTAGCCGTGTTTCTTTCTTTTGGTTGCGTTCAGAAATAAATCAAAAAATGTTTCGGAAAATTACGCTTATTTTCATGTTGCATATTTTGTCATTTGTGTGAAGACACAACACCTAAGTAATTTAATTAAGTATTTAGATGTATGTATCAATAATGTTTATTGATTTATTATTTATTTAAGATCATTTTTAAATTAAATTACGAGTAAAATATTGTGTTGTCCTAGAATTGATATCTTTTTAGAACGTTCCTTTTATATTTTCGACATTTGACATTTGATTAATGAGTGACGGACGGATGAATGTTCTTCGACTCTAATTAGAAAATACAGCACGAAAGAGTTCGTATATTGAAAATACGCGCGCTTTTGTGCTGATTTTTATAAAATACTATTTTCGATTTCTTTTTATGTGGTTTATAAATTCACTACAATGGCGTCAGTAATTCTGACTAATATTTTGCATATTATATAAAAACCTTATTTCTTAAGTAGGTACTTATACGCATGAATCTATACTCCAAAATTCCCAAGCTTACGTCTCAAGTGTTAGCGGCTATTTTAAGTGGTTTTCTTTATATTATACTGTGAAACTTCTCGTCAACGAGTAAGCTACGGGCAACTTGAACACCTTTGGGATTTCATAAATAGGCACAACGAGATTGCAACGTGCTATAATAAAATCACGCAAGCCAGGGAATACTCTCGCCGGCTGTGGGAATCAGTAGCCCTAAGTTTAAACTCCCATGGCGACAGTGCATACACAAATACACACACTTAATTATTATGATTTTTACACTGAAATCAAAATAATCCCTACTTCCCTACTTATATTATAAATGCGAAAGTAACTGTCCGTCTTTTTGTCTGTCTGCTACGCTTTCACGCCTAAATTACTGAACTGATTTAAATAAAATTTGGTACAGCCTAGACTCTAGAGCCTGAGAAAGGACATAAGCTACTTTTTAATGCGAGAAAAGGGTTGTAAAGTGTTGAAATAGGGGATGAAAGTTAGTATGGAAGTTTCTTCATATTTTAAGCTAGAAGCTGGAAACTTATTTTTGTGCTTTTGATTAGATATAAATAAAAATGACATTCAAATTTTGTAAAAAAATTATCCACAAGGTAAAATAGCAATAGGGGAAGAAATTTTGTATGGAAATATATAAGGTTTCGGCTAAACCACTGCACCGATTTTTAAAATTATTTAACTAATGAAAACTACATTATGAGCGAGTAATAAAGGCTATATTTTATACCCGTATTCCCACTGGAAGAGGAACTACGCGGGTGAAACCGCGGGGCCGCCGCTATTAAGATATATAACCAAAAAGGCTCAACTTTGGTTGTGAAAATATTAACTTTTATTGAGACGCTTATTTTGACAGCTAATGGGATCAGTATAGGTTCAAATAGGATTTAAATATAGCTCATGGTACGAAAAGAATGAACGAAGTCATGACTTGCGATCCAGTTTAGGTTCAAAATGGCGGAAACCTAAACTGAGTCGCTAATAAGACGTCATGGTACGATTATGCGACGCAGTTCAGTTTAGGTCCTAAACTGAATCGCTATAAGACGTCATGGTAAGCCTCCTGGGGGCCTACTCTCACCTATTAGTTAGCGGCTCAGTTTAGGCTCAGTTCAACTTAGGTTCCTAAACTGCACCGCATAATTTCGTACCATGACCTACACCTAAACAAAATCGTTATTGGATCGTTAACAATAAGAATGAATGAACGAATTGAACGAGAGTTTCTCATGTCTGCTATGACGTCACTCTGTTGAAAAGAGACAACACTATATCAACATCCTTTTCTAACTTCGTTTAGCCGTGTTTCTTTCTTTTGGTTGCGTTCAGAAATAAATCAAAAAATGTTTCGGAAAATTACGCTTATTTTCATGTTGCATATTTTGTCATTTGTGTGAAGACACAACACCTAAGTAATTTAATTAAGTATTTAGATGTATGTATCAATAATGTTTATTATTTATTTAAGATCATTTTTAAATTAAATTACGAGTAAAATATTGTGGTCCTAGAATTGATATCTTTTTAGAACGTTCCTTTTATATTTTCGACATTTGACATTTGATTAATGAGTGACGGACGGATGAATGTTCTTCGACTCTAATTAGAAAATACAGCACGAAAGAGTTCGTATATTGAAAATACGCGCGCTTTTGTGCTGATTTTTATAAATACTATTTTCGATTTCTTTTTATATGGTTTATAAATTCACTACAATGGCGTCCGTAATTCTGACTAATATTTTGCACATTATACAAAAACCTTATTTCTTAAGTAGGTACTTATACGCATGAATCTATACTCCAAAATTCCCAAGCTTACGTCTCAAGTGTTGGCGGCTATTTTAAGTGGTTTTCTTTATATTATACAGTGAAACTTCTCGTCAACGAGTAAGCTACGGGCAACTTGAACACCTTTGGGATTTCATAAATAGGCACAACGAGATTGCAACGTGCTATAATAAAATCACGCAAGCCAGGGAATACTCTCGCCGGCTGTGGGAATCAGTAGCCCTAAGTTTAAACTCCCAAGGCGACAGTGCATAAACAAATACACACACTTAATTATTATGATTTTTACACTGAAATCAAAATAATCCCTACTTCCCTACTTATATTATAAATGCGAAAGTAACTGTCCGTCGTTTTGTCTGTCTGCTACGCTTTTACGCCTAAATTACTGAACTGATTTAAATAAAATTTGGTACAGCCTAGACTCTAGAGCCTGAGAAAGCACATAAGCTACTTTTTAATGCGAGAAAAGGGTTGTAAAGTGTTGAAATAGGGGATGAAAGTTAGTATGGAAGTTTCTTCATATTTTAAGCTAGAAGCTGGAAACTTATTTTTGTGCTTTTTATTAGATATAAATAAAAATGTCATTAAAATTTTGTAAAAAAATTATCCACAAGGTAAAATAGCAATAGGGGAAGAAAGTTTGTATGGAAATATATAAGGTTTCGGCTAAACCACTGCACCGATTTTTAAAATTATTTATCTAATGGATAACTACATTATCAGCGAGTAATAAAGGCTATATTTTATACTCGTATTCCCACTGGAAGAGGAACTACGCGGGTGAAACCGCGGGGCCGCCGCTATTAAGATATATAACCAAAAAGGCTCAACTTTGGTTGTGAAAATATTAACTTTTATTGAGACGCTAATTTTGACAGCTAATGGGATCAGTATAGGTTCAAATAGGTTTTAAATATAGCTCATGGTACGAAAAGAATGAACGAAATCATGACTTGCGATCCAGTTTAGGTTCAAAATGGCGGAAACCTAAACTGAGTCGCTAATAAGACGTCATGGTACGATTATGCGACGCAGTTCAGTTTAGGTCCTAAACTGAATCGCTATAAGACGTCATGGTAGGCCTCCAGAACATTGATATTTCACTTGACACGCTCTGGCAATTTTTTGTTCTATCAGAAACCCAACATGGCTGCTTATAGACGCCATTTTATTTTATTGTCACTTTATTACAGCCTATAACACTTACGTGATTGACACGAATCGAATGATAACTTATTTATTAAATTCCGTCAAGCCATTGTGACTAAAGGCCATACATACATAACATGTCCAAAAATATAAGCCTGCTTTTGGCATTTGGGTAAAATATGACACAGAACGAAATTATCTTGTGTATTCAGATAGCTGGCGCCTTTAGTAATGCCATAAAATGTCTCTGTATTGGGAGTATTTCTTACTACAGTCACTAACGAAAATAGAAATCAGACGTTTGTTTACTCGTAGTTACCGCTAGGGGTGCTGGATTTCATAATTTTTTTTACTATTCTTGCTAGCGACTCAAAGTCAAAGGAGCGCTTAAGAAAGTACATTGACTCTATCGCCGGTTTCGGAATACTTCGAACCAAGAAGAACCGGCAAGAAATGCGTCGGCCATTTTTTTTTTCTCAAATAGCTCTCTGCGTAAAAGGCAAGCATTTGCCTGCATTCCCACCTGATGGTAAGTTTCGACGCAGTTGATGGTGGAGAATTCTTGCCTAGAAGATACCCGTTCACTCTCGACTCGAAGACTTGCAGGTTTCGGGAAACATAGACGCTAGTAAGGTGTTCCATTCCTCCGCTGTTCGGAATAAATGTGGATGCGAATCGCTTTGTGCGGATCGGAGAAATGTCAACCATATACGGATGCCGTGTTTCCGTACGTCTTGTTGTCCGATGGTGGAAAGGAGATGGAGGAATCAAGTTGTGCAACTCCGTCGCACATTATGGTTGTCAGGAGAGGCTCGAGTGAGTTGCATTCTTGCATCTTTGTCAGTAATCAAAGCTCGTAATAAGCGCACTGAGCTTAGCATAATGCAATAATAAACACAGCTTTTCTAAAATAATGACATTCCTGAATCCAGTTCGATACCTCCAATAGTCTGGGCGTTGTCTAAGGATATTTGTCACGAACGTAGAATAAATCTCAATGTGGAAGACAGTACTTTCAGTAATGAAGCAAAACTTCGCCAGGGCCACTTGGTAAGGCTTGTGGGGTAGCGCGAGCGATGCGATGGCGATCAAATTAGCTTTGGGACAGAATCGGATATAGAGATACAAACCTGAAATATGAAAAAAAAAAGACTACGAATTTATTTGACAACTAACTTCGCCCTGCGGTTTCACCTGCGTTTTTTATTAGCCCTCAGGAACCGTTAATTTTAACGTAGTAAAACATATTATATGTGATAACTCCTATTCATAAAAAGTCGTTTGACGTTTAGTAAAAGTGCACAATACAATTTTGTACTGCGCAGTAATATGTGACGTTCGGTATTTTTTTTAAGGATAATGGGTAAAATGGAATTCGTCGGAACTGGATTAGAAATTTCTGACACTTGTAAATAGAGGCACAGATCGGCTCATAACCGGGATAAATGGTGAAAGAGGAGGATGCTTGTGCACTGCAGTGCGTCCAATAAGCGATTACGATGACGATCCTTGATAAATAGACGTTAGACTTAGACTACATGCTAAGCATAGGGTTGCCACCCGTCCGGATTACCCCGGATTTGTCCTAGTTTAGAGGGCATCCGGGGAGCGTCCGGGCGGCGCTTCATTTGTTATCCGGTGTAAAAATTTAAAGTTTGGGCCGGCCGCGACACACGCACTGTGCCCGCAGGCTGCGATCAACTGACTCGCAAAATTCACCGCCCCCCCGCCGCTCCCATCGACTGTTGAGATGTCTGGGTTCAGTGCTCTAAAATCCGGGGTTTTTACGCGTCTTATCCTGGTTGCCAAATTTTAGAGATGGCAACCCTAGCTAGGCATCATGTGCGCCCACTCGTAGTCTAGTATAGCAATCGCTTCGCCTCGTGTACACAGACACCCTACCTCTCCCTCGCCGAGGGTACAGTTAGCTATTCCATGGCGCAGCCCATCCCAAACGGTGACTGCTCACGCGACCGCCGCACCGCTAGCTAATTGATATAACTCACCCTATTACGGAATTAGGGACAATGCTAAATTATGTTCATTAAATGTATGAAAGGAATAATACAGTTTTATTGTTTTATGTTTTTTTTTTATTTTAATTGCTCCTTTGCATTGGGTTTCATCGTCATCATCAGACTTTATTCGTCCACTGCTGGACGTAGGCCTCTACTAGTGAACGCCACTGAGCCTGATTGTCTACGTTTCTCATATTAAAGTATTGTTTTTTTACTTTCTGACTAACCGACACACACGAAAGTTCTAAAAACGGCCATTAATGATTAGGCCTCGTTAGTGCAATTTTCACTGATATATTGGCATCTATTTTGAAATCACAGACAGACATCTGAATATTACAGTCTTTTGATATCCCTATCGTAGGTAGTGGCTCAATACTAATTCATCCCACTAGCCGCGCCCTGCGATTTTACTCACGTTTAGTATCATCCCATAGGAACCGTTAATTATTACGGGATAAGAAGAGTATCCTTTTGCGTTAATTCAAGTATTAAACTATAAGTGTGCCGAATTTCACCCAAATCCGTTCAGCCTTTTCGCGTAATTGAATAACAAACATCCAAACATACAAACTTTCACATTTATAATACTAGCTGCGCCCCGCGGTTTCACCCACGTTTACGCTTGAACTGATCATTTTTACGGTATATGAAGTATTCCACATGTTAATCTAGGTAATGAACTATCTGTGTACTAAATTTCATCTAAATCCATTTAGTAGTTTTTGCGTGAAAGGGTGACAAACATCCATACATCCAGCCATCCTCAAAAACTTTCACATTTATAAAATTAGTAGGATTAGTAGAATAGAACAGGATGGCATAGAATGTATCTTATGTAGTAGTTAAATAATAAGAGAAGAGAAGAAGAGAGAATACCGAAGAGAATGGCGTGCACATGAGGAGGCCTATACCCAACAGTGGGTTGAATAAACATAGATAGATAGTTAAATAATAATAAACCATTATGCTCATATTAAAAAAAAAGATGGATCGTTTATTTACTAACAAAGTTTGGAGGAAAGCCGTGCCTACCCCAGAGGGTACACCCAATTATTTTTATATCCGATGTTGGACAGTTCCATTTATGGGCTGTTGACAAAGTCTATTGCGTATGTAATAGGCATATATAAATTTACATTTGCGCAGTGCGATCATAAAAGCTTAATTTACAAAGAAAACATAATTATAAACAATCAAAAATATTATCCTACTATAATATTATAAATGGTTAGGTTAGGAGAATGGATGGATGGATGTTTGTTCGTCTTTCACGCAAAAACTACTGGACGGATTCAGATGAAATTTGGAACACAGATAGTTTATAACCAGGATTGAGTAATAGGGTACTTTTTATCCCGATAGTATGTTCCCGTGGGACAAAACGGGAGCTACGCGGGTGAAACCGCGGGGCGCAGCTATTAATTAAATAATATTGAACATTATGTACCAAGTTACTATTAGAATTGAAAACAATTTTCTAAATCAAAACACTTTTTAATTTAACAGATTTTTTTACAGATTCCACGTGATTTTGACGTAACTACATAATTATGTGTTACATCGATGCTAAAATATGTATTTTTGCAGTTAAAAAAGGGTTGCAAAAGAGTGCAATACAAATTCTAATAAGATGCATTAAAACGGACATACTAAAATAACATAATAACTTAAATTTCGAGATTGCTTAATGACCGATTTACTTATTTAACATATTATGTCTAGGCATGGCAAAAAGCAAGTGGCGTTGAGCACGTAAAACTTACTGTTTACTTAACTATTCTCTAAGTTTTTTTAGTTTGACTGAGTGACGAAACGAGCAAGTCATTCACCTGATGGTGAGCGCTACGCCTGCCCATAACAGTTACAGCACCACCCAAAACTTTGCATTGCATAAACTTGCGCGGCACTACACTGCGCTCATCACCCTGAGACATCGGCTCTAAAGTCTCTTATGCCCAGTAATTTTGCTGGAAACAGTGCCCTTCAAACCGAAACACTATAATGTGTGCACACTACTGCATGGAGGATGAATATCTGGTAAGCAAAAAAATCTAAGTTGAAAACAAAAAAAAAAGTCTAATCAAAGAAGTAGACGAGTAGACGCCCGAATAAAAAGAGTGGAAATCGAATCCAATCTGATTTTTCCAAGAAATCTAGACAAAATAAGACTCCCAGGACAGCCCAGACTAGACAGTGTTTGATCGATCGACAGCTAAGTACAGCTAGCAGAAACAACGAAACTGTGAAACTAGTTCGTACTTTATCACAATAAGGAGTTCTGCAGTTTCTTGTCTCATTAAACGATCTCGTCATATATTTATTGTAACATAGTGTTTGAGCGCTTATGAATGTTGGCCTTTTAGCAATTTCAATCTAATATGTTGAACCTTCTATATAACTACATAATAAATTATACTTCTGTATGATATGTTTGTGCTGAAATACTTTAACTAGGTAGAAGTATAATAAAAACCACTAAGCCGTTTAGGCCAGAGGATGCGCAAAAGGAACGTACAAACATAATTAACACGTTCACTGCTGACTTGTTTTACTTTTTTATCTCTTTTGCGAATCTTCACATACCGTGTGCTTACTGTTTACTGGCGTTGCGTCGTAACTAAACTCAATCAGCAGTACGGGCGCACACAACTAGTGTGATAAAATTGTCTATTGACAATTTTATCACACAACAGTGCGGGTCCGCACACCAGGAGGCATACCATGACATGTTATAGCGATTCAATTGAAGACCTAAACTGAACCGCGTCGCATAATCGTACCGTGACGTCTTATTTTTTTATGTTGCTGCCATTTTCAACCTAAACTGGATCCAGTTTAGGTTGAAAAAACATTAAAACATGCAAAAAAATAATGAAAACACAGACGTGTGTGTTTTCAGCAGGGAACGTGAACATGAGACCATATGACCGAACACATGACCGAAAAAAACATAACCCTAGACGACACAGTTTGGATAGTCGGGTTAAAACCTTAATACTATAAAAGATATCTCAAACACTCAGCCTTTAAAATCATTGAAGTGTAATCAACCATCAGAAGCGCATCTCTACATCAGTAGACAGAGATATGGGTACATCCCCCCACAATCAAAGCATCTCCCAAGCGGTTTTACCATTGGGGTGCAAATAGGGTGTCGAGCGGTTAAACTTTACGAAGAACAATTTCGAGTTTTGAGTGACTTTAGCAATAGTGGTACAGTCGCACAATCGTACCGTGACGTCTTATTTTTTATGTTGCTGCCATTATCAACCTAAACTGGATCAAGTTTAAGTTGAAAATGGCAGCAACCTAAATTGAGTCGCTAATAAGCCATTTTCAACAAAAACTGGATTCATTTTAGGTTGAAAATAGCAGCAACATTAAAAATAAGACGTCACTGTAAGATTACGCGACGCGGTTTAGTTTAGGTCTTCAATTGAATCGCTATAAGATGTCTTGGTAGGCCTCCAGGTGTTGTCCGTAAAAAAGCTAAAGAAAAGGTGAAGATCGATACGTCTGCCTTAATAAGTACCCTCTCGCAAGAACATCAGTCTGTACTCCTTATTATGGCGCCTGAAACGGTGCAGAAATATCGAGAGCTGAAAGTAAACATAATCTACTCGTATATCAATATAAACACGAATCCCTATTTCCCTTGGTCACGCCATAACTTGAGAACGACTAACTGATATGGCTTTTTTTTGTTTTTAAAATGCTCGTCATAGAATATGAACCAGAACACATTAATGGACACAGTCTTGCTTATAAATATCCTACTAATATTATAAATGCGAAAGTTTGTGAGAATGAATGGATGGATGTTTGTTCCTTTTATCCCGATAGTATGTTCCCGTGGGAGAAAACGGGAACTACGCGGGTGAAACCGCGGGAAGCGGCTAGTAGTTAATAGCATAAAGGATTTTTTGGCTTTATTGCCCCTCTACTAAAAAAAGAGACTATAAGATAAAAAACTTCAAAAAAAAAGTATCCAGTTTTATTATGCTACTGTCTTGCATAAAGAAAGGATGCTTTATTGCTTGTACCAAAAGAACTTAAAAAAAAACAAGTCTCAATAATTATTTGCTTCGTCAGATTTTTTAGGTTGGCCTTTTTCTGTTGTGTTTCTATAAAAACAATTATCTATCTATCCCTAAAAAATAAAACTGACACTCACCCCAGTTGCAACCGAAGGGTGGAACAAAAGGGCTGACGCCGAGCGCTAATGAATCCTGTTCAGGGAGGATCAGTAAGGGGGCCCTAGATAGGGTTGTTCTGGATGAGGAGTTCGAATTACGGATAAAATAAATAAAATAATAGTTAAGTACTTGCATATTTAAGTCCCATCGAAATTTAGTATCTTTGATGGGCTAATCGATCTATCTATCTATCTTATATATATAAAAATGTTATGTTGGTTTGTGTACGCTTCAAAACTTCAAAAAGTTCTGCACCGATCGAGCTGAAATTTTAGCATGATATATAATCCGCATCAAGGATTGTTTTTATCTATTTTTTTCATCAGTGACATATCAGCGAATGTGCGCATGTGCCACAGCGAAGCGTCGCAGGGCACAGCTAGTATAACATAAAGGTATATAATTATACGAATAAAGAGTACGTAATAACCTTCTGATTTTTAACGTTTTAAAGTTTTAATGGCAACTATTAAAATGGAAGCGTGTTCCTTTATTTATAGTTAAATTATGAATTTACTCTTAATATTTTTTCACTTTTTTCAATAAAAAAATGTTTTTGACTAGCTGCTCCCCGTGGTTTCACCTGCAATGAGTATTTTCCCACAGGAACTGTTAAGTTTTACGAGATAAAAAGTGTCCTCAGCATGTGGTTATCCAATAACTTTTACCAAATATTTGCACTAAAGAGTAATTCAGACAAACTTTCACATTTATAATATTAGTGGGACGAAGTGGGAAAGGGTTAGTAAGATAGGATGTAACGACATGGTTAATGTTAAGCTAACCTATAGAATATCGAGCGCACTTGTATGTAATGGTAAGTGGTGCCCATGAACCATCAAAAAGGCCGCTTTATAGCCGTAACTTGTATTTACGTTTCGGTTAACTCACGAAAACTGCGATTCTAAAAGTTACGGTTTATTTCGGTTATCCGATAGTTACGGTTACTTACGGATTTTTTTTGCGATATCCGATAGTTACTGTTACGGATTTATGACATCTCTAGTTTAGGGCCTGATGTGAAGAGCTGTAAGGGCTTTTGATACCTTTGAAGAACGTAATTCGATAAAAATTCTCGGGTTTTACAAAACAATTTGGATTTAAAAAAGGTTTCGGTAAACAATATGAACTGTTATCAAAATTAGCTCAGTGTTTTGGAGGAGATATTGGGTGAGGACTGACTTCCAGAAAAAAACTATCACCAAAATAATTACTTTTTTTTTTAAATTTAACGAGCAGGTCATTCACCTGATGGTAAGCGCCACGCCACGCCTGCCCATAACAGTTATAGTACAACCCAGAACTTTGCATTGCATCGTCCTGCTCGGCACTGCACTGCGCTCGTCACCCTGAGACAAAGGCTCCAAAGTCATATTCCCAGTAATTTCAAACAAACAGTGCCCTTCAAACCGGAACACAGTAATGTTTGCACACTACTGCTTGGCGGATGAATATCTGGCAAAGGTGTGGTACTTCCCCAGGCGGTCCCTTGCAGAAGAGGCGTCCCACTACTGAACAAGGGTTGTGGGAAATTACATATTTTACGAGAATTTTTTCAGAGGATTGTCTATCCGATGACGAGGTTGATGAAGACGTCGATGATCACTAAAACGGTTAATTTCTTTTTGTTTCAGGTACCAAACTAATCGCCAAACCAAGTACTATGTTATAATTATACATAAGTATACAGAGTAGTATTTTGTAACGTTTTACACTAGTTAGTGTAAAGTTTAGTGTACTTTTGACACTATAGTGTTTAAATTAGTGTGATAAGTGCGAGATGGGGTGCAACACTAGTTCCGAAGCCAAGGGAAAGGAGGAGAAGGATAATGCGCAGGAAAACAATGTGAATGCTGCGACAGGTAAGTTTTTTGTCTATATAATAAAGAAAATACCTGTGGTGCATATATTTTTTGTGCGGGGGGTATTGAACCCGCGTCCGAACATTTCGTAGTCGGTTCATCATCCACTGCGCCACGGAGACCGTCAAATATTCTCACAACTACTATACTTCGTAGTTTTCCGCGGTATAACCGCGTATTTCCAGGTTTCTTTCATGAACTTTGCATTTCACAAGTTCACAACGCATAAATCTCTATTTTATATTCGAGATTCTTACATTACGGGGGGTTTAGCATTGCAAAGCTTAATTTTTTCATTAGCAGCGCCATCTATTCAAATACGGTGCAAACAATGTACTGAACAGTTGACTATCTCACACGGTATAAGGTGAAAACGTTCTCAGTTAAGTAGCTCTCCATCTGGCAAAATGTTTCACCCGTAGTTCGATAGATGGCGCAATGCTAAATCTGAAGTTAGTAGACTCTACGAAACTTTTAACTTTCATTAATAAAAATACAATGCTATACCACAGACTTTCACATGACGCTACATTTCATAGATGGCGCTTATAATACTTATTCAAAACATCTAACTCTACAAATTTTGACGCAGTTACTACGGACTTCAAAAATACAATAAGTAGTAGAAATTTTCCGTAGGAGCCAAACCTATTCCAATATTAACGTGTAGGTCTACGATCATAGTTATCATGAATATTACTTGAAGCCAATTGTTTTTCTTGCAGCGGTAGGCTTCTTCTGCAAGAGTCTGCTTGGGGAAGTACACACACCACACTATCACACCACCACCAGACCTTCCCAAGATATTCATCCGCCAAAAAGTATTGCTAACTTCACTGTGTTTCAGATCGAAGGCCACTATTTCCACCATAATTACTGAGCATACGAGACTTTAGAACCGAAGTCTCAGGCCAACGAGCACTATGCAATGCCGCACTTTTACAATGCAAAGGAGACTGTAAATGTTATAGGCAGGCGTGTTGCTTACCATCAGATGAAAGACTTGCTCGTCTATCTATTACTTAAAAAAATTGACAAACGCAATACCATTATATAAAATATTACAGAGAAAAGCTTTTACAAGCCTACAAGATAATTTCGCCTCGCAGACATATTATGAGAAGATATAACGCCGAGTTTCTTTATACAGTTGAGTAAATAATAGAATTAATGAGCTTAAACGCTATACAAAGCCAACGCCACGATATTTACAATGGAGACGCCAGAAAGTGATGTTAGCTGATATGAGAATAAGTCATTTTAAATGAGTACATATACATTTAGGGTTGCTATCATCATTAACAACGCATATCTTCCCACTGGTGGGCACTGGTCTCTCCTCACGAAAGTCAGGAGCGAGGGGTGAGAAAAGCGAGTGATAATTACGTACATATGTTTTTACAGAAACACATTGGTACGTGCCCACACTGGGATTTGAACTCACGACCTTCTGATTAGAAGGCGGACGTTCTCCCACTAGGTTCTTCCCTTACAATATGAAATTCAAATCTTACTGTCTCACTAATATTATAAATGAAAAAGGTGACAAGTGACGCCTTGTGACCAGTCAGGCCTCATTGATTTGTCTTACGCCTTAGAGTTAGTGAAAACGAACCAAACCTATTATTATACTTGGTTATTTCGCTGGAAATAATTTCACTATATGATTATGCTTTACTGTTTCTTGTTTCGTTCATTTATACACTGTTTACTTTATATTGAAACCTCATAAATATTGTTTTCTCAGAGAGTATTGCTATTTACAATGCTAAAAGGAGTTTATTTTTGTTACTCTCCAGAGAAATCCTTACTCATATTATAAATGCGAAAGTAACTCTGTCTGTCTGTTGCTCTTTCACACCTCAACTACTGAACCGATTGAAATGAAATTTGGTACAGAGATAGTCTAGAGCCTGAGAAAGGACATAGGGTACTTTTTTATGTTCTACCCCCATTTTCCCGCGGGAACAGGAACTACGCGGGTGAAACCGTGGGGCGCAGCTAGTATCGAATATATGCAAATTTCAGATTACTCTGGCCGACCGTGTATAAATAATTTAATATTAATATCGAGGAGATTGAAAAAGAGCTTCAAATGAACATATCATTTATGTTACGGCTCACCTGCTCTTATTGCTGTTTTATTTAGTTACTGGGTTTTACTGAGCGGTGGTAGCCTAGTCGGAGAACGTCCGCCTTCCAATCAGAAGGTCGTGAGTTCAAATCCCAGTGCAGGCACGTACCAATGTGTTTCTGTAAAACATATGTACGTAATAATCACTCGCTTTTCGGTGAAGGAAAACATCACGAGGAAGCCCATATCTACCCAAGAATTATTCCGGAGGTAGGTATGTTAACCACCAATCCGGACTGGGCCGCCGTGGTGGATTATGGCCTAACCCTCCTCACGAAAGTGGGGAGAGACCCGTCCCCACCAGTGGGACGTTAAGAGTTTATGATGATTGGGTTTTGACTATGAATTTCCACGTAAGTATAAAAAATAATTAAAAACCCAAGTTCAAGAAATATCTACCCAACTGTTTTTATCATAATTACTAGGTATCATCATCAGAATCATCAACCCATATCGGCCTACTGCTGGGCACGGGTCTCTCCTCACTTTC
Source organism: Campaea margaritaria (assembly GCA_912999815.1). NCBI lineage: Eukaryota > Metazoa > Arthropoda > Insecta > Lepidoptera > Geometridae > Campaea > Campaea margaritaria. Next base: position 3,256,265 of record OU538814.1, read on the forward strand.
ATGAGCAGGGTAGGGCTATCCACCACGGGGGCCCGGTCCGGATTGGTGGATAACATACCTTCCTCCGAAATAATTCTCGGGTAGGTATGTGGGTTTCCTCACGATGTTTTCCTTCATCAGAAAGCGGATGATAATATATACTTGCCATATTATAAACCTAAATCTCAAGATTACGGTGCGATAGTGCAAGTTTTTTAATTTCAAATCGGTTTGTGAATTCAGGTTCAATGACAAAATTTAAAAAAAAGACCTAACGAAAATCACAAGGAAATTAACTAAAAAAAATACAGTCGAATTGAGAACCTCCTCCTCCTTTTTTGAAGTCGGTGAAAAATTACTCGTCACTCAAGTGTAAAAAAACTGCACTACGGGTTACCTTTACCCACCAATTCAATATATTTGACCTCTAAAATAAAACACGAATTGACAAATTGCCTCATTAAAAATAAACTTTAAACTTAAAGTCCATTATTAATCTAATTTAAACCTAAGCTTAAAACAAGCAATTAAACTAATCTTACTATATGCTATGATAATTATGAACGAAGTCTGCAAAGAGTCTACGAGGGCCTACGAGTCTCGCAGCGCTCGCTACGCTGCTACGAGCCCTCGTAGCGGGCGCCTCGTAGCCTCGTAGTAGTCTCAAGATTATTTCATATGAAGTTACGACCGAGGCCGTAGCATCTGTTTCATATAAAAATGTAGCTTATATGACATACATTTTCGTCGGTAAAACTTTTTATATAGGGTTTGCTTATATTTTTTTAATATAAAGCCAGGTTCTTCTAGTTATTGCGGAATCTAAAGTATATGTTAACTAAATTGTATGAAAATCCGATCGTTCGCTAGCGAGCTGAAAGTTTTGATTCTGTGACCCTTTGGTCATTGAAATTTTTATTTTCTGAGCTTCTTTCAGGTCTGTCATTCATGATTACAAAATAATAAAAAAATGTTCTGACAATATTACCAGAACAATAATGAGAATTGTTTTTATTTTAGCTATTAATATCCTTAAATTGTTACTATGTAAATAAATTGTGGGGTAAAATAATAAAAACGAATTCAGCTAAACATTAAATTGTCTTATATAGCTTCTTTTTTGTGTTTGTGTTTACTAAGGCTATGCGAACATTGACCAATAAACAAATACATCATAAAAGAAGCGGTGGTAGAATAGTGGGAGAACGTCCGCCTTCCAATCAGAAGGTCGTGAGTTAAAATCCCAGTGCAGGCACGTACCAATGTGTTTCTGTAAAACATATGTACGTAATTATCACTCGCTTTTCGGTGAAGGAAAACATCGTGAAGAAACCCACATATTTTCCCGAGAATTATTTCGGAGGTAGGTATGTTATCCACCAATCCGGACTGGGCCCCTGTGGCGGATTATGGCCTAATCCTCCTCACGAAAGTGAGGAGAGACCCGTGCCCAGCAGTGGGACGTTATGGGTTGTTGATGATCATAAAAGATTTTAATATTCCAACTTTTTTTACAAACCGTAAGAAAGTTTATTTCACCTCTTTAATGAACAAATGGATTAAGGGCCTTTATTCTCCATACATTAGCACGTCACATAAATCGACCATAGACTATCTTCTATTCAGCGTAATAATTAATCACCTTTTATTACCCGAAAAATAGAAATATAGGTACATTTATTTTCCCCACACGCCACCCTAATCTGCGACTAGTGACGTGAACGCACAGCTTTATCGATATCGATGTATTCTACAACTGCTACTTCTCATTACTACCTCATCGCAATACTGTGTTCCGGTTTGAAGGGCACTGTTTCCAACGAAATTACTGGGCATATGAGACTTTAGAGCCGATGTATCAGGGTGTCGAGCGCAGTGCAGTGCCGCGCAAGATTATGTAAGGCAAAGTTCTGGAACTCTTTTGGGCAGGCGTTGCGTTTACGAACGACTTGCTCATCTCTTGTTACTTAGCATCTTATGAGATTTTTCAGGACCTACAAAATGTATATTAAAACAAAACATTTTTCTCATTTAACACATACTTCTAAACTGTTTATAATATTAGGTATAAATGTCGGTTAAAATCTTACAAAATAAGTAAAATGTGAGATTGTTGGTTTTGTGTTCCATTCTCAAACCTGTATCTTTGTCTGTTAACGTGTAATATTGATGCAATAACCATTAAGTCTTGGTTAACGTGTACGAGTGTGGCAAAGTAATAATAACCCAAAAAAAAAACGCGCCATTTCGCGTTCTCCTCAAAACTTCCAAGAAGTATCAGTAAAGCACTCACCACTTTACTGAATCGTGACTCTGACTAAGCTGCCTCCCGACTGGGACATGACATTTTGACTATTAACCACGGTGAATCTAAAAAACTCAAATATGATTAATACTTGTCACTGGCTCAATGCACTAGCTGTACGAAGCCAAAATTAAGAAGAAAAAAAAAACAAAAATGATGGTACAAGTTACCTATTAAACTTCTAGTTTAGTGCCAACAGGTTGGTACCATTGTCGACACCGACAAAGCTATCTACGGCGGCGGTGACAGTTGTCGACAGAATTGATTTATAATTAACAATCGAGTGGAACAATGACTAGCGTAATCGACCGAGCTGGCTTGTACTACTAGGTATAGAAGCGGAGTTAGCTTTATCGATTTTATTTAGATTTATCGATAAAAATCTAAAAACTTTTACGAGAAACATTTGTTAACAGCTGATGTGATTTATACCGCCAGGTAAATTAATTCTAGTCTTTATTAATCCATTTTATCCTGAGATTTTTGAAACACTATATATTATTAAGAAAACTCGGGAAAAACAGTAAATTAATAAATAATAAAGGTCAGTTTCACAAAAAAAAAAACAAATGGTTTTTCCAGTGGAGTCTTCATTATATTCCTTTGACAATTCAAATGAGTAATGCTCAATATAGATTGATATATTTTTCATTAAATCAATCTCATTACAAAAATTAAAATATTCCACGTTGCAATAAAATTAAGACCTAACTAAACATTAAACGAATTAATCATTCCATTTTAGCATAACCTAACTTTTGTCTAGACTAAAACATCACTCAACTCGAAAACCCACTTAACTTAATAGAATATTAAATCCAAAAAACTTCTCAGCAACACCTTTCAACCGTAATCGCAGTCATCTCATTACTTAAGCAGCTTGCTTACCATAATCCCGTCATAAAATATTATCGACTAAAATCATCGTGTGGTGGCATCTCTAAAGCGCGCCACCGCCAAGGCACAGTTGCTTCGGGGTCCGTGGGGTTCGCACGTCGCGCTCGTGATACTTGTGAACCTTTGCCACTGCCATAGTGAACCTACCTATAACGTAGACATACAGATATTTGGAGCGCGAATTTTGAAATTCCAGCGGTGAGTTTAGTTTACTTTTTGTTTAAATTTCGACAGAAAACGTACTGGCAGTTTTGGTTTTACATACCAAAAAAAAAAGAACTAGATGTATTCTAAAATTTGAATTGGTTAAACACTGCGGATTTTTCTCTTTTAATGCTAATTTCAGCCAGTTACAATTTTTATTCTGCAGTGTCACATTTTTTTTGTTGTGTTTTTCGGCAAGCGTCTTAAAAAGGCCGAGAGTCGGACTTATTCGGCTCAATTTTTTTAAGCCGATTGCGGCTTGAGTAATCGTGGACATTCAGCCTACCTTAAAGGTCGCGTTGAAGAAGGGTCGAGGCTAATTAGGTTAGAACTAATTAGTAGGGGAGGTTTCCCTCTGTATTTATATTTATATCATGTGAGGAGGGTGTGATAGGGCTATTCTAGTGAGCGGAGACTAGATTGTAATTGTCGTTGGGGGATGTGTAGCATTTATTTATTAGTATCGTAACCTTTTTGGGAAGTTTCTTCTTCGGTTTGGTTTGACCTACTTTCTTCTACCTCCTTCCGTTTATCATAGCTTAAGGTTTATACTTCCCAATCCTCCTTGGACTCCAGCACCAGACTATGTATAAGACGCGGCTTTGTGCGTTTTTCTAAATTTATAACTAATTCCAGCCTGAATTGTGACTTGAATGTAACGATACGTCCTTCCAATTCATAAGAAATCCATGAAACCGAATTCAACTTCGTACCATATATATAATTATAGGATGTTATTATAATTCAGCCATCGCCTCTTGATCCCGGGCACAATGGAAGTCAAAATGTTCTAACCGCTTATCACACCCTTTAGAGACTCCCTCTCCTTTCTTTTCTTTTTCTCTTTACAAAGATTTCTATCCTTATTCTTACGCTTCATATTTCGTATGCAACAACAAAAATAATCGACATATATATATATATACATCATCAACCCATAACGTCCCACTGTTGGGCACGGGTCTCTCTTCACTTTCGTGAGGAGGGTTAGGCCTTAATCCACCACGGGGGCCCAGTCCGGATTGGTGGATAACATACCTACCTCCGAAACAATTCTCGGGTAGGTATGTGGGTTTCCTCACGATGTTTTCCTTCACCGAAAAGCGAGTGATAATTACGTACATATGTTTTTACAGAAACACATTGGTACGTGCCTGCACTGGGATTTGAACTCACGACCTTCTGATTGGAAGGCGGACGTTCTCCCACTAGGTTGCCACCGCTCTTACATATATATCTTATATATATACATATATATATCGATATGCGTAATGCACTCTCCAGATAAAAAAAGACCTTCCTAAGTTTTGACACGTTCACTGCTGATAACACAACTGTTGTGTTAGCGGTACGGGAAAATACAACGGTGCGTACAGATCCGTAACCGTGGCCAGACAAGAAAATCGGCTCAGCAGTCCAGGTGTTAAATATTGGTAAACACCAGTCTTATACGGTTAAATAATTAAAAAAAACTAAATTTAAGATTACGTACAAAACATACGAAAACCAAACTCAAAACTCAAATCATTTCCTATAAATAGGCAATAATAAAGTACTTTTACAAGTCTCCTACACATAGAGAAGAATTGAAAAAACTAATATGAGCAACTAAATTATTGAGTAACTGATTATGGTTTGAGTTTGAAAAGGAAATTTCCCTTCCAGTGACGATTCATGATTCACGGCTGAACTCAAGAATACTCCTTTTGACATTGAACCAGCACAGTTATAATCATTGGTGAACATCGGGCCGATCAATACGGTATCCGGCCGCCCACCACATCGTTCGTGTAATTTCTGTTTTGAATTAGTTATTCGGTTCTATGTTGTTCCACCAAACCACTGCTGGACTCTGTATTTTACTTAATGTTTATTGTAAACTCAGTCTTCCACTTAGATAACGTAAATATACATTAATAAATGATTCCCCGTGAGTCGCGTAGAAAAGACCAGGGCCTCACCACGAACAGTTAAATCCATCCGTTTAAGGCCTTAAACTGAACTGCCCTGCTAACTGTCACCACCAATATCGCTCAGCGTTCATAATTCGACAGTGACATCTATGCAAACAGATCGGAACAATTTGTTTGCATTTGTGGGAGTTTAGATAGCTCCATCCATAAGTACGTGGGGGTCACCAGGTAACCACGTACTTATTCTTATTCCACGCAGTTCATTTTAAGGCCTTAAACTGAACGGCCTACATTGCCACCACACACTCATAAATGACAAACGTGACGTGACGTCACTCAAAACTAAACTGAAGAGAATGAGAGAGTTAGAGAATAAGATGGAGCTATATAAACTCCCATAAATGCAAACAAACTGTTCCGATCTCTTTGGATAAATGTCTCTAGTGGACTTATGAACGCCTAGCGATATTGGTGGTGACAGTTAGCAGGGCAGTTCAGTTAAAGGCCTTAAACTGGATGGATTTAACTGTACGTGGTGAGGCCCCAGATAACAAAATATATGTGAAGGATCTATCTAAGTATGTAACTTGAATATAGGGCGATTTCGGCTACATAATCTACAAGCATCTACAACATCAAAGCGGCCGCTAACCACTGGCATTTAGTCGTAACCACAGGTCACTTAACTATACATAACTATGCAACTATACTTAACATAACTTTAAGCCGGCAAAGTAGCTTATGAAAGGTAGCATGAGTTTTAACGAAAAACCGATAATGTGATGTTGTTTTTGTTTCTCCAACATTTTTTTCTTCTTCAATGTGTAATATTAGTCGAATATTATCCATTAACACTTTGACTGGTGAGCCGATTTTCTTGTCTAGCCACGGTTGCTGATCTGCACACACCGTTGTGTTTTCCCATACAGCTAACGCCACAGTTGTGTTTTTCCGTACTCGCGCCAGGTTATGAAAAACAGCAGTGAACGTGTTAAGTGTTTTCTAACGTGTACAAGTGTGGGCAAATGATACAGACCCAAAAACCGTGCCATTTCATGTTATCTCCAAACCTCCCAAGAAGTTACAGTAAAGCACCCACCACTTAACTGAATCGTGACTTTGACTAGACTGGGGTATGACGTTTTGTCTGTATATAACTTAACTTAAGTTAAACTTACTTGTTAAAACATATGTTATGGGCAGGTGTAGCGCTTACTATCAGGTAGGCAAACGACTTGCTCGTCTCGTCACTCAGTCAAACAAAAAAAAAGATCTTTTTAAAAACTTGATATTTGCTAAATGCAACAAGCGTGCGAAACCAAAACTAAAAAAAAATCGCTTTTCAGTGAGTGTCCTTAATCTGAAAAAGGCATAGATAGTGCTCCTCCTCACTCCTCTTTATATAGCCATGATTTGATTGGCCTTATTCTTACATACCATGATGTGGTAGCCAAGCGGGAGCTTATGCACACATACTTTATATTTCAATTTCTAATTTATTAAACTTTTGTTTTTGGCTCTCTCACTCAGCTACCCTCGAAACGATGTACAAATAAGAGTTGTAAAAACAGTAAACATTGTTTTGCAAACCCTTCATATTAAAAAAATTCAAACCAATCCCTTCAGTTGGAAATAAACCAAACCTGCAAGCCCGGATACGTATTTACATTGCGTGGAATATTTTATTTAAATCTCTGAAATAGGTAAACAATATAGAAAAGAAACAGTACCTTATGTCCATTTAATTGGTGGATTGATTTCGAAGGCGTCCTCTGGTGTCAAAGTTAGTCAGGCCGTCCAAGGGCCTCTGACATGGTCTAACATGGTCTAGTTGATAAATACCTAGACGGGTGGTTGACAACTGAACCGGTTTTTACATTTAGGCACTGATAATGGCGTGCCGTCTGTGTGAGCCGCACTATAGTAGCGCCGTGTCAAGCTCACACGTCTTTCGCTGCACAGCCGACACGTAAGCTGCGCTGACACGACAGGTGTGTTTTTCAAGTTATAAAAAACACAACGTCTGTGTTTTCAGCGGTGAACGTGTTAGCCCCCAAGGCACGAAAGCGCTCAAATGTGCGAGATTCAGCCATGAGTCACCACTTGAAAGGGAAATTTTCCTTTTCAAACTCAAACCAAGATCAGGTTACTCATTAGTTTAGTTGATGATTTTTGCGTTTTTTTTTCTATACCTAATATGTAATAAGTGTTTTAAGTGTTTGACTTGTAAAAGTGCAATATTTTTGCCTACATGCAATAATTTAATTGAGTTTTGAATTTTGAAAAATGAATTGTATTGTTTCGTTAAAGTTAACCTACTGTTTTTATAGAACTTTGATTAAGCTCTGCCGCCTGTTGATTTTTATTTAATCCTTTTGAGTAGCAACGGAAAATGTATTCACTATCGTAATATTTGCGAGTGACATTTGTTTACAAGTTTTATTTGTTTTCAACTCTAATGGGATTTAACTAGCTCGAAATACAACTGGTTTTATTTTAGTAGCTTTTCATTCCGCCATTTTGTATTTCTGTTTCACTCGTGGCGTGGAAACTTTTGTTTTATTTCGATAGAGTCTATGAACATATTTTTTTCACAGAGATTAATGGCTGACTGACTGTAATACAAATTACAGTATGTATGACTATGAGGCTTAAGTGTTTGACATGTAAAACTGCTTTAAGATTGGCTACCTACAATAAATTATTAGATTTGTGAAGCCGGCGCGAGTCACTAGTTCGTATAGTTAGCATAAAAATCAATATCCAAATGTAAAGAATTCAGTAGGCAGGTGCCGTTAGTAATTTCAATAAAGCGAAGCACTTTGAGTACACCAAAGGGTTGTCCTTTTCCTCCAGCGCGGCACAAAGGCGATCGATTGTGTTCTAAAATTAATGCCTACTGCATTATCCTCTCATTCAATATGTACCGGCCTTTGTTCCTCAATGGCGTGGCATTAACAGTAATTGTTTGCTTTCGTTGTAACATTGTTATTTTGATTGTGAAACTATATTTTTAACTAGCGGCTAGCTGTTTCACCCACAATTCATTCACGTAGTAAAAAGTGTTCTAGACCGAGACCGAGCGCAGTGCAGTGCCGCGCAGGATTATGCTATACAGTGTTCTGGGTGGTGCTGTGACTGTTATGGGCAGGCGTAGCGCTTACCATCAGGTGAACGACTTGCTCGTCTCGTCTCTAAGACAAATAAAAAAAAAGATAGATAGATAACTCATAATGACTCCAACAAGTATAAAACACAGAACGAAAACGTAACTTCACACTACTGCTACTAGAGTATACTATTTCCACAAAGAACTGCATCAAAATCCATTGAGCCGTTGCAGCGTGTAAAGGGAAAAATGCGCACACACACACGCACACAAACTTCACAACAAACATTTATAGTATTAGTGTGAAGTGTGATGTTACTAGCAATAATCAAAAAAGTTCGTCGAAAAAATATTTTAAAATCGACCGAAAAAGTGACCCTGCTAAAAAGTTAAAAAAAAAACTAAAAAATTCATATTAGCATGATTTTTTAATAACTATGATCTACATTTTCAACTTTAATCCAACTCACGTGGATACGTAGAGTTCTATCTACTTAATTAATAGAGCACGCATTATACGCCCCTATTACTTTTGCATTAAAAACCGCATTCCCTTGTCCACAAACGTCCCCAAACTTGGTCAAAATGATGTCGAAACGACCCCATCACGAGCGGATAGCGGATAAAATCAGAGACTACCACGTTAAATACCAATTACGGACTCTAATTATGAAGCAAAGACACACAGCGACGACCTTAATGTGCTAACCACAAACCTATTACATTGTGATACACACAGATGGAAAGAGTTGCGAGCAAGTTCGGGTCTAGATCGCCAGAGCTTACCCTGATATTTTTGCTCCTAGATTTATTCGCAAGTGAAGATAAATGATACAAACACCAAACACAGATCGTAGTAGGCGGCCTCTTCCGCAAGTGACCTCCTGGGGAAGTACCACACCTTTACCAGATATTAATCCGCCAAGCAGTAGTGTGCAAACATTACTGTGTTCCGGTTTGAGGGGCACTGTTTCCAGCGAAATTACTGGGCATATATGAAAGTTTAGAGCCCATGTCTCAAGGTGCCGAGCGCAGTGCAGTTCCGCGCAAGATTATGCAATACAAAGTTCTAGGTGGTACTGTAACTGTTATGGGGAGGCGTAGCGCTTACCATCAGTTGAACAACTTGCTAAAAATAAAGGAAAACATTGGTACGTGCTCGCACTGGGTTTTGAACTCATGTCTTTTTCTTTGGGAGGCAGACGTTCTCCCACTAGCTTTGATAGGCAAAAAAGTGCAAAGCCAAAGCAAAAGTAGAGAAAGATATTTTTATCTTGTAAAAAGGAAAGGTCTAAGCCCACTATTTACCATTGCACGATAAAGTCATGCTAGCACGTGATCAAGGGCGCGGTCCGGGGCGGCCTTTCCGACTCGCGTGAGACCTTTAAAGGTCGGCCTTTTGTTTGGATCGAGCCCTAGAGTACCCTGAGTGCTTTGGGTAAACAAAGGATTTGATTTTAAAAGTTGTAGTTTTGTTTAAACCTTATATTGATTTAAAAAGGTTTTATTTAGCTACATAAGAAATGTAGCAACACACACAGAATAGACACTCTCCACCACAGACAGAATGGGCACTCTCTTTCTCTCTCGCGCTCTATCGCTCTCTCTCTCTCTCTCGATGCATTTCCCCTCACCTCTACCCGCAATCGAGAGCTCAATCAATATTATGACAAATGACAATCGACAAACGGATTAGTATGAACCTTCGTACTGTAGCGGCTTGTCTTTTGTTTTGGTCGCGTACTTAAAGACAGATTTGGTGTTTTTTTTTAGTTGTCATATCAGATTTTCTATGGAGTGTCCAGTGTGTGATTTAGCTTGCTTTTTGTAAGCTTGCAATGCATTTTTTTTGTGTTTGTTGGCTAAGCATTTGATGCAATGACTTTTATCCTCTGCACTATATTAGGTTTGAACGCTATCTCACCGGGTGTTAAAAAGAGACAAGAGACCTCCTGGGGAAGTACATTTGCCAGATATTCATCCGTCAAGCAGTAATGTGCAAACATTACTGTGTTCCTGTTTGAAGGGCACTGTTTCCAGCGTAATTACTGGGCAATTGAGACTTTAGAGCCGATGTCTCAGGGTGACGAGCGCAGTGCAGTGATTGACAGGCTTTTGTAATTGAGAGTTGTGGGTGGCGCTGTAGCTGTTATGGGCAGGCGTGGCGCTTACTATCAACTTGTTCATCTCATGATTTAATAACTGAAAAGACATAGTATTAAAGGGCAGGCCTGTTTACCCGACTTTGGATCTTTGCCTAAGTCCAAAAATAAACACTTATGGGTGTGTGTGTGTGTGTAATTGAAATATTCAACCCCCAAGCAGTAAAGTGCAGACAATTAACTACTGAGTTGGCTTTAAAGGACATTGTATCCAAGGAACCGGGTAATACTTAAAACCAATATCTTGGGGAGACAAGCGCAATGCAGTACTGCGTAAGATATTGGAGTGTAAAGTTCCGAATGAAATTGCTATTATTATAGGCAGGACTGGCGCTCACCATCGAGGGAATGCCCAGCTGATTTCAGTACTTGCTTGTAAAAAAGACTTAACCACAAATTTGGTTATTAATGCAGCTACTTAGGCCTATTTTACATAAATATGTAGGTTTCTATCCAACATCAAATTAATAGAAACATTTTTTTTTAAATTACTTTTTGAAAACAAAAGCTGTTTATCTAAATTAAAAACCTTGTTTTAAAAAAGTTAAAGAGTTAAAAATATAAGCGTTGTAAGAAAAAAATATACTCTGGAATCTCGAAGAAAGAAAACACTACTTCCCGCTTTCCCCCTCAGGACTTTAATTAAAGCTTTTGTTTCAATACCTACTTAGGGGAGAATTGTGGGGGTGAAAATCTTGATTTGTTGCCTTAGGTTATATTGTAAATACTAAAACTTACGGCCTACGGGCCTAGGTAGATGATGGGCTGACTTCGAAGGGTGAGGTCGCAGATTTCCGCACATGGCAAAGATTTGTGGTCCTTCTAGATGCTCATATAAAAAAGATAAAGGAATAAAGATTAATTGTGGTCAAATGCAAACATGCTGTGAATAAACAAAACAACTCCGCTTTGGGAAATAAAATTCCTTTCAGATATTCGACCGCAAAACAGTTATACTTGGCAATGCAGCCAGCATTTCGAGAACGTTAACCGTTGGTAGAGACTCGTTGGCTCAGTTTCATATGAATATATATACGTTTGCTTCTTGAATAAATAGTAAAAACCTATCTACACCAGCAGTAGTGTGTATTCAATTTGGCAAGCATTTTGTAGACGTTTTATGTTATCGATGGTAAGCGCTACGCCTGCCCATAACAGTTACAGTGCCAATCAGAACTTTGCATGGCATAACCAGCACCTCACTGCTCTCCTCACCCTGAGACATCGGTTCTAAAGTCTCATACGCGCAGTAATTTGCTAGAAAACAGTGCCTTTCAAACCGGTCAAAAATGTTTGCACAGTACTGCTTGTTGGACGAATACTCTTCCATAGGTCTTATGAACGCAAAAGTTCATACGACATAGCTTAGCCTTATAACCTTGAAACTAATTTGATCAACTTTTCCTCATAACGCTTAGATAATTCCCGCACAATTTCAGATATTATCTTCTTCAGGTATTGCCGCTTATCTCTATTATTATAGGAACAATATACGGGAACCAAGGACTAACAGGAACATAAGGGGTTCTCTTGGATTACGCCGCAGTCTATTGGATTGGAAGTTATGTCGGGGTTGTTATAAGCGTAGCAGATGGTGCGAGAATTTAGGTGAAACTGTGATTTTTTGTATTTGTCTGAGTGACGAGACTAGCAAGTCGTTCCCCTGATGGTAAGCGCTACGCCTGCCCATAACAGTCACAGCACCGACCAGAACTCTGATGAAAGAAAGAAAGAAAGATAGAACTATTTTTTTATTTTTTTACTGAGTGACGAGCTGAGCAAGTGGTTCAACCGATGGTAAGCGCAAGCCCTGCCCAAAACTTGTAACATTTTAACACAAAAAACACCCAGCATGATGCTGGTCAACCAGCGCTGGTCTTCCGCTGGTACTTTTCGGTGACTTCACGGCACGGATGTACCGCCAGAACAGAGCAATAAAATATTTATGCTAAACATGGTGACCACCTACACACTCGACTAAATGCTCTCTTTCCTCAAGAGTTTACTGGGAGAAAACTCTTCATAGGGTTAAGCTCGCCTTTGTACATTCATTGCCATTGAATGTCTCTGTAAATATGGTAGTCTACTGGGAGAACGTCTGCCTTTCAATTAGAAGGACGTGAGTTCAAATCCCAGTGCGGACACGTACCAATGTGTTTATAAGGACCATATGTACGTAACTACAACTCGCTTTTCGGTGAAGCAAAAACATCGTGAGAAACATTTGAGACTTATTTCAAAAGTAGCTATGTTATCCACCAATCGGGACCGGGCCCCCATGGTGGATTATGACCTTATCCTCCTCTGAGACGATATGGGTTGATGATGATAATGGTATCGATATGAATGTGTGTGTGTGTGTGTTCGATGTGTTCGAGTATTTCTATAGAATAGAATAGAATAGAATAAACACTTCATTGTACACCACTTCCCAAATATACAAGGTAGGTACATAGAAATTAGAACTTATTGAAATAAATATAGTACAATGGGCAGACTTATCGCTAAAAGCGATCTCTACCAATCTACCTTTGTTTTGGGGTCTTTCTTTTCCGTACTATTTTTTTTAAATTAGATATGACGTTTAGAAACATTGATTTGCGTCCATATGTGACTAAAACGTATTTTAACGCGAGTTACGACATTGAATACGCAATGGTATAAAGTTCCAGATTAAAATATCTGAGCGATATTTCGTCCCCATTTATTTACCGCCCTGCCGCTTACCCCGTGCTGTTGATAGGGGTTGAAGGGTGATTAATAAGATTACCCAAATTATTTAGGGGTAGATTTATGCTCATAAGTTAGTAGGTTTGATGGCTTAAGATATTTTCTTAAGCGTTTGTAATTATTTGAAGGGAATTGTGACCCGGAACGTTTTAAGAAGGAATTTTAGGGTGTCGGGGGTAACGCGATTGATAAGGCCAAGAGTGGCGCTTACCAACAGAAACAATGCCTGATTTATTGCGCTTCCAAACAAATACACAAGATTTCAACATGAATGGGGACTTTAACCTACTGTGACTTGTTAAATAACGCAGAAAAATTTACTGAACACTGTTTCACGAGCTATTCGAAAATAATTGTTTATTTTTTATTTTTTTAAAGTGAATTTCATAGAACTGAGTCTTAAGCGGTCACTCACCTGATAGTTAGTGGCTCGCTTGCCCATAACGATTGCAGCGACTCTCAGAACTTGCGATTAGTAATTCTTGGACAGCACTGCAATGCGTCAATCCATGACTGCGTGAAAATGAAAAAATAACGTTTTCTTTAAGCGAAGAGAAACAATTAGCCTTCAAGAAAGTTTAGCTAAATCCGGAAAAATCTGAAAGCCATAACTTCTTTTGTGTCGTGTTAACATCGAAAACAACACTTTAAATACGCCCATCCTTTAAAAAAGGATGAAACGTTACATAAAACGATTTCACGATCATTTGAAAATTGATATAATTAATCTGAAAACATACTAGATGCATTATTAACGCATCTATGAAATGATTACATTTATTTATTTGGTAGACAAACACCAGTGGCCTTACCACGAACAGTTAAACCCATCCAGTTTAAGGCTTTAAACTGAAATGCCCTGCTAACTGTCACCACCGGTATCGCTAAGCGTTCATAAGTCCACCGGAGATATTTATCCAAAGAGATCGTAACAATTTGTTTGCATTTATGGGAGTTTATATAGCTCCATCTCATTCTCTTTCTCTCTCAGTCGCTGCAGTCTATTTTTGAGTGACGTTACGTCACGTTTGTCATTTATGAGTGTGTGGTGCCAATCTAGGCCGTTCAGTTTAAGGCCTTAAAATGAACTGCATGGAATAAGAATAAGTACGTGGTGACCCCCCAGAACTGTGTGTTCGAAATAGTTTTGAGAGAATTGTACTTCAGATCTCCGCTTTTGATTGATCAAAGGTCCTATTCCCGAATTTATTCATCGCTATTACGATAAAAAAGTTTACGAAATAAAAATAGGGGGTTTTGTGGCTCTCTTTGTAAGTTATTGATGTCACGGGGTCTTTGTTCGGGAGCCCGGGCTCGTTTGTAACGGCGACATGACGCCATTAGGATTTTGGGGCTTTAGGAGAAAAAGTAGAAATTGGTCGAGATAGGAACTGATAAAAAGATTTTTGAACACTAATATATATTTTTAACACATTCACTGCTGAAAACACAATTGTCGTGTTTTTCACAACTTGCCACGAGTACGGCAAAACACAACTGTTGTGTTTGTTCTATGGGAAAACACTATGGCGCGTGCAGAGCCGCACTCGTGGCTAGACAAGCAAAACGGCTCAGCAGTCAAAGTGTTAATTGGTGTACAATAAATCATTTACTATTCTATTCTACAGCGTTTATCCCTATTTAACCACACCCATAAATAACATGGACTGCCAAACTAAAACTCTTCGACTTACCCGGAGTATGGTAAAATGCCACATTTTAGTCCTAAAACTGCGCACACATCTGTTACACGTTACACACCATTTCACGTGTAGGTATACTGGAACGAACGACCCCGTATTATCGGACAGCCCGACCATATTTTTATGTTACTTACATAGTCCTAGCTGGCAGTACACGCATGGCAATATGCCATGATTTTATGGCATACATGCCTTCTACATATATAGGCTTTATATGCCACCGCTGTTATTCCCCGCTATACGCACGGAGTTCGCTTAAACATTCATCACGGAGAGTGGAGGTCTTCGCAAGCAGCATCTCTATAAAATCAGTGAAGAGAAGAGAGACATAAATAACTTGACTATGAAGTAAAAAGCGTAAAGTAAAGCGGTCGTTTGTTGATTAGATTGACTTACGGTCGGGTTCTGGAACGTTAGTTAGCTCTGACAATAGATTAAGTTTAATAGTAATAAATTATAATAAAACCGCGCTATGATTAAATATTACAGAGATCCTGACCACTAACTAGGATTCCCTGTGTCTAGGGAATCAGGAACTACGAGGACCATGGTCCTACAAACAATCAGAGCAAGTGCAATCAGAGCAAGTGGGATTCGAACCCGCAACCTCACGCTTCGCAGTCGGCTCATCACCCACTTGATCCTGTTTCCAGTGAAATTATTGGGCATGAGACTTTAGAACCAATATCTCAGGGTGAGGAGCCCAGTGCAGTGCCGCGTAAGATTATGAAATGCAAAGTTCTGGGTGGCGATATTACTGGTATGACGCCTAGCGCTTACCATCAGGTGATCGACTTGCTGGTTTTGGTACTCAGTAACATCATCATCATCATCATAAAAATCAACCAACGTCGGCCCACTGCTGAGCACGGGTCTCCCCTCGCTTTCGTGAGGAAGATTAGGTCATAATCCACAATGGGGACTCGGTAGCATTTACCATCAGGTAAAGGCTCGTCACAAACTCAAGAAAAAAAAATCGAACCCTAAGATTAATGATTTAACTTCGAAATCAGATATTTATTGTCTCAGAATTTTTAGGAAGTACAATATATTTTTCACTAAAAATGAACAATTTTCAACAAATTCATGCCTTTCTGTATTATTACCAAACCTTTCCAAGCCGTTATCACACGTCGTTAGCTCTAAACCGCCTGGTGATTGATAAGTGTGCTTCAAACTCAGCGTTTTGTCGTCTGCTCAGCGATCAATTCCATTGATTGCAGGTTCCTATGAAAGGGAAGTTAACTATGTGTTGGATGTTTGAATGACGTTTAGTTTCTATTGTCATTCAATGAAAGATTTAATCGTCGAACTGGAGAATCCAAAATATTATATTCTACACTGACTGTAATATGTACGAGAGGAGCTACGCCTGCCCTCAACAGTGCCACCCAAAACTTTGCATTGCAAATTGTTGCGCGGCACTGCACTGCGCTCGTCACCCTGAGACAAAACCACCAGCAACCACCACTCGTTTCACCATGCACCATGAGTTCTACCATAAGAATCTTTTGCCTCTAGCTGGAGTCTTGCAGAAGGTCCTTGGAATGATATCAGACGTCTCTAGGTCTCGGCTCTTACAGAATAGTCCTTCCACTGTTATTATGTGTGTCTAGATGAATTCTTGCATTCAAACGGCGTCGTGTAATCTTTCCAGAACTATCACAAGAGACGTGTTTTCAAAATCTGTCAAAAAGCGCACGAATTGGAACCATTTGATCATCTCGTCGCTCGTATTTTCTCATCGCAGTGTAGCGGCAAAATAACCAATGATTGAGAGCCAATTCGCTGTATTGTTGGCATTTCAAGATCGGTCCATTGATTGTGAGCGAGCATAATGCCGGAACACGATGTCTGTCGAGCGAGGTTCTAAAAATAACTGTTCTTAGAAATCTTCTGAACTGAAGTAAGAAATGGTAATGATAATCACTTTTGCAGCTGCTTTTGTCTAAATTGGGAATTCTCCATTGAACCTTTTACAATAAAAAAGAAAGAAACTCTACCTGTATTTCTATCCTTTTTTTATTTGACCGGGGAGACGAGCAAGTCTTTCACCTGATGTTAAGCGCTATGCCTGCCCATATCAATAAAAGTATCACCCAGAACTTTACATTAATCTTGCGCGGAACTGCATTGCGCTCGTCACCCTGAGACATCGGCTCTAAAGTCTCATATGCCCAGTAATCTCGCTGGAAACAGTGCCCTTTAAACCAGAACACAGTTAGCACACTACTGCTTGTCTGTTTGTTCCTTATCCACGGCTAAACGGATCTTGATAAAACTCGGTATGGAGATATTTCGTACCCTAGGAAAGGAAATGGACTACATTTTATTACGATAACTGTATTTTTACACGCGGATAAAGTTGCGTGCCTTTGCTAGTAGAAATAATAGGTTTTTACCAGGCGTGGTGGATATGGAAACAGGCAACTGTTTTCCATTGTTAGGCGTTGTTTCCACCAAGTGTGTAGTCAGCTGCAGAATGAAAGCAAGCTGACTATCGTCTGAATATTGACGTGTCCTCGAATCGGTGTGTACGGGAAATTAAAAATGTGCGGAAAATTGGAACGCTCGCTTACATTGAGCAGCTGACAAGACAGGTTCCGTGGCGTAAGTGACGAGTCGACGGCGAAGCATTAGGTTTTTTTTTTATTTGACTGAGTGACGAGAGGAGCTAGTCGTTCACCTGATGGTAATTGCTACACCTGCCCATAACAGTTACATTGCCATCCAGAACTTTGCATTGCATAATCTTGCACTGCACTACGCTCGTCACCCTGAGACGTCGGCTCTAAAGTCTCATATGCTCAGTAATTACGTTACGGGTTCGATTTCTACTCAAGGTAGCATTTGCGTAAACTAGGGTCTTACTAGGACCGTGATTCTTTCAATCGTTGGTTTCCTAGTTACTAGGAATTCTGTAGTAACGGATTAGAAATGTCAGGATCGATATACGTGATCGTGACGCGTATAAAAATACATTTGGTGTCATCAACATTGGATTCTGCCCGTTCCCAAGCGCTCCCTTGGAATAATTAAAAAATATATTCAATGTAGGTCAAACCCGACCCTTCAGCCCTCTTGTTGGCGGTGGATTTCCAGTTGGAACCTTTAAATTTTTGGAATCGTTGTATTTTGTACCTTCACTATGAGAGCTTCTAAGGACAAATTTTAGACATACAAATATAGTATAACATCATATATCGATTATAAGTAAGTAAGTATAAGTCCCTACCACAGATCACCCCTACTTTTATGTTATAAATGCGAAAGTAACTCTGTCTGTCTGTTACGCTTTCACGCCTAAGCTACTGAACCTATTTAAATGAAATTTGGTACAGAGATTGTCTAGAGCCCGCGAAAGGACAGAGGCTACTTTTTAACACGAAAAAAGGTTATAAATGGTTGAAATAGGGGATGAAAGTAAGTATGGAAATATGTAAGATTTCGGCTAAACCACTACACCGATTTTAATAATTCTTCCACTAATGGAAAGCTACATTATCAGCCAGTATCATAGGCTATATTTTGTCCCCCTATTCCCGCGGAAACGGGAAATACGCGGGTGAAACCGCGGGGCGCAGCTAGTAGACAATAAAGACATCGTTCTATTGGTAAATGATAAAAATATATTTCTCCAGAGATAGTCAAAACAGTAACTTTCAATAAATTCAAGCAACGAGTACCTTCTGAAGACTTTTATTTGGCGTCGAATCGATGGTGCATCAAAGCGGAGCGCTGAACTGGTTGGCTCGCTTCACTGGGCTCACGTAAACAAATCGCAGGGCCGCTGTGTGTTTGTGTTTTTGACTTTGTCCAGCCAAAACATCATATCGAGCTACTTTTTATGTAGGTACTTGAACATTTTGATGTGTTTTGTATTGATTAGTTGACTTATTGGAGTTCAGTGTAGAGCAAACAGGTTTGCGTCAATAAGTCTGAGTATTTCGCTCATTTACGAGAAGAACGTGTTATGTTCTAAATGTGTCCTTGTCTTCCTTATCTTAGTACAGGAGCAACCAATAGAACCCTCTGCCCTCTCCTCTTTAAATTTAAGGGAATTTTTGAAGTAAAATTTCTTTACGCACGCTTGACTTGGGGAGTAAGATGGTGAATGCGTTACGGAAAGTGTGATCAGGCGAGGCGAATAGGAGTTGAGTGGGAGATATAACTTAGTGAAGATAGAATGAGAGAGAGATACGTTTCGTATATAGCTGTAGGGGCAAGAGAGAGAGGTGCGAGCACACATTTTCTGTCTCTCTTTCTGTTTTCTATGATAGCCAGTTTGTGGCAACTTTAGGATGAAGGTACATTTGTGTTTTGGCAGCTGTCATATTTATTAAATGTCAATAATGTCAAACATACGAAGACACTATTCTATCGGAGAAATTTGGACAGTATCAAGTTTTTAATTTTTTTGATTCAGTTGAAAATGGGGGCACTTTTTGGTGTTGGTTTATCATAAGACTGGCTCTTAATAACCAATTTTTTGCGTCAAGATGGTAGCTTGAAGAGCTCTTTATCCTTAGACTTTGGTTTCTTGATTCGATATGTGTTTAGTAATTTAAGCTTTTGAATGACTAACGGTTCGAATTTCCTTTATTTCGCTGTTTCAAAAAACACGTTAAGTCATTACAGACTATAATATCTTCATTGTGTGTCATTTTATTGTATTTTTTTCGATGTGTGCGAGTTTGTTTGTGAGTGCAGTTGTGTCAAAATATAAATGTACTAGCTGTGCCCCGCGGTTTCACCCGCGTAGTTCCTGTTCCCGCTAGAATATGGGGATAAAATATAGCCTATGTTACTCGCTGTCAATGTAGCTTTCCATTAGTGAAATAATTTTTTAAATCGGTGCAGTGGTTAAGCCGATACTTTACATATTCCTATACATACTTTCATCCCCTATATTTATTTTACCCCGCAAGGGTAAAGTTTTACAAACTTTGAATGCCAAATTTATTTATATCTAATCAAAAGCCTAAAAAATAAATTTCAAGCTTTTAGCTTCAAAAATGACGATACTTCCATACAAACTTTCATCCCCTATTTTAAACCCTTACAATGCATTTTTCGCGATAAAAAGTAGCCTATGTCCTTCCCTAGGCTCTAGACTATCTCTGTACCAAATTTCATTTCAATCGGTTCAGTAGTTTAGGCGTGAAAGAGCAACAGACAGAGTTACTTTCGCATTTATAATATAAGTAAGGAAGTAAGGATTTCTTTCTTTCTTTATTCGTCCCGGGAGCTATCGATTGATAACGGAATCAAACACACACAAGTTCTGACAGCAAAAGCTCGCGCTACTTCATTCGACAACAAACAGGGATCCAATAAGCCAAAAAATAAGACATTCCCGTCCATTTCACGCGTTTGTTTTCTAAGCTCGCGCCATTTTGCCCCATTTCGCACGTTCTAGCCCCGGGCAAGGCCATTATATTTTTAATGACTTGCTGGGTTATTCAGAAACCGCTATATTGCGAACGGGGCGGCCAGGCAGCTTTGTCGTGCGACTTTGCGGGGATCGCTCGTGTGATTGATATCCGAAATTAAATCGTGTTTTATTAGATAGAGTGGCGAGACTAGCATGTTGTTCACTTGATGGTAAGCGCTACGCCTGTCCATAACAGTCACAGCACCACCCACAACTTTGCATTGCATAATCTTGCGTGGCACTGCACTGTGCTCGTCACCCTGAAACATCGGTTCAAAAGTCTCATATGCCCAGTAATTTCCCTTCAAACCGGAACACAGTAACGTTTTGTAAAGGTGTGTTACTTCCCCAGGTGGTCTCTTGCAGAAGAGGCCTGCCACTATGAAAAATATTCTACGGTTACGCATACCTACTAAACACCATGCTAGATTGCACGGTGTCTATTCAAGGGAAGTCCAATCCATGTTCATCCAAGGAAAAACGATTATGGTCGGCTGCGGCACGATCGGGGGACGGCCGCGTGACCAAATGTCATCCCTTCTTTGCTCAGACCGTCCTGAATAGGGATATTGTAATAGATCTCTATATTTCGTAAGGGTACAAAAATGGAAACAAAATTATAAAAAAAAGTGTAAGTCAACCTCTAGGGCCAAGCCAATATTTAGTATTTCACAAAAACGAGGCGTATCTTCTTTTCTCACTTTACCGGGGACGATGGCACTTGATTCGTGTCATTTGTCCCGGTAAACATTTCACCGGGCCAGCTAAAACTGTTTTTTTTTCAGATGGGATACTATCAAACTGTTGATATGATACTTAAATTACATATACACACCGTTACACACAGTTATACCAGTTGTACACAGTTATTACAATAAGATATATTCTATTCTATTCTGGAGCTCGTTCCCGTGAACTAAGGTATTTCCCATAAGGAGGTTACCTCCAGCTCCAGTCCATTTTACTACATCAGGGTTACACGGCCCGTATCGGTACAAACCCGGCACGGTATATAAAATCAACCTTTATTCGTGTCAACGCTCCAGGCACTAGTACCAGCGAAATTCAATTTACTCAACGTAAGTACCATACCTTAACATAAATATCCCATCAACCGACAAATAGTTCGCGGAACGAGTATGGATTCCGCATTAAGCTAGTGAATCATAAAACAGAGCGCGCTACAGTATTGTACCTACTCTAGTGAACTAGGTCGTAAAAGGAAACTAAATAGTTTTTTTTTTTGTTTCACTTAGTGACAGACAAGCAAGTTGTTCTCCTGATGGTAAGCGCTACGCCTGCCCATAACAGTTACAGTGCCCCTAGAACTTTGCGTTGCATAATCTTACGCGGCACTACGCTGCGCTCGACACCTTAAGACATCGGCTCTAAAGTCTCATATGCCCAGTAATTTCGCTGGAAACCGGAACACAGTTATGTTTGCACACTACTGCTTGGCGGCTGAATTTCTGGCAAACGTGTTGTACTTCCCCAGGCGGTCTCTTGCATAAGAGGCCTCCCACTACACACTAATTCGAAAAAGTAAGCCACACAGTTCGTAAAGGTGGTATGGTCCTTCGGTTGGATCGTACAAAATCCTGGGGGTAACCGCGTATTTATTCTTATTCCACGCTGTTCATTTTGAAGCCTTAAACTGAACGGCCTAGATTGCCACCACACTCTCATAAACGACAAACGTGACGTGACGTCACTCAAAAATAGACTGAAGAGAATGGGAGAGAAAGAGAAAGACATGGAGCTATATAAACTCACATAAATGCAAACATATTGTTCCGATCTCTTTGGATAAATGTCTCTGGTCGACTTATGAACGCTTAGCAATATTGGTGGTGACAGTTAGCAGGGCAGTTCAGTTTAAGGCCTTGAACTGGATGGATTTAACTGTTCGTGGTGAGGCCCCTGAAGCCTTCATAGTTGGTTCGTTAAACAACCCGAATAGAACCATTCTTCAACTCACGAGTGATCTTCAGCTTTACGATGCTAACCTTGTAATAAAGGCAAGGCAGGCCTCACAAAGGTTATTGTATAAATAAATAATTGTTTGGCGAAAGAGAAATTGCGTGAAACGAGATTTATGTGTTTAGTGGATAACATCAGCTACCCCTTTGGTATAAAGGTCGTATTAGAAAGGTTTTATTGATATGGGCCGTATAAACGGGACTTTACGTTTGGACATGTCTTCGTTTCGGTTGCTTTGGAAATGCTCTGCGAGGCGACCGCAATCCCGCCCGATGGGATGTTCCGTTGTTGTTTTGTGTAACCGCAAAAGTCACTTTTTAAAGTAAAAAACGAAACGTGTGCTGGGACACATATTAAAAGTAAAACTTCATCTAAGAGATAAAAAAAAAAAAAAAATTGTTTACAAAAGATATTTTCAAAAAATATACGAAACGTAACTTTCTCTCTCTTTCTTAAGTGAAGACTTACTTATATCTTCTACTTAATTTCCGCCCGATCACATTTAAGTTTTTCGTAACGCATTCACCAGCTTACTCCCCAAGTCAAGCGTGCGTAAAGAAGTTTTACTTAAAAAAAATAAAGATATGGTGACGTCACAATTTATAATAATCGATATTTTTATATGGACGAATTATTATTAATTATTAATCATATTTAAAAGGCTGTGATAAAATCTTTCGACGTATTTTGCGGTCAGACGTCCACTAATTTAGGCTCTTTTTGACTAGCGTGCAGGACCTAGAAAATACGTATTTTAAAAGATTTTCTGGAAAAAGGTATTAAAGAAAAACCTTATTTTTATTGGTTACAATTTTCATTTCCAAGGCCTTCGTTCGGCAGTGAGATGATTATGGTTGAAAACAAAAAAAAAACCTTAAATAAAATTAGGTAGGTAAGTAGGTATACCCAAAAAATTAATCACGTACCAATTTCCTAATAAAAGGCCGTTTCTATACAAACCAGGCGGAGGCGTCACCTTGGAAGGGATGTCGTAAATACCTCAATAAATCAGCGCGTTCCGAAAAACGCCAGTCATCCGCCATTTTAGTAAATTATCTTTCAGACGGTGTTGCCAGGGATTTTAGCCCGGGCTTAATGGGTGAATTGTTGGAAAACAATGTACCTAATAATTATTGTTTGAAAAATATATCGCAATTTTAAACTGGGCGGTCATTACAAATAATTACTAGATACAGCTGAAAAGATAATTATTATTGATTGGATAATTATTATTTTAAAAAGTTATTATGTAAGACGTATAAAATTCTAGTTTCTCCTTACTTCTATTCCAAATTATTACATTGTAAGAATATATAAAAAGAAAATAAAAAAAAGAGAGTGAATTTGATGTATTTCCTTATTTTTTTATAGAAGTCTTTAATTAACTGTTATACCTACTATAGAAACCGATGCTTCAGTATATACTGCTACATATTTTAGAATAATACTGTATTTTTGTCTAGTAAATACAAAATTAAAGAAAAAAGTCCCATATCCCAAATTACTATCCATTGCCTTGTTGATTTGTACTACATTTTCTCCGGGGAGAACTAAGTTTTATTATGGCAATTGAACAAATGAAAGTACAGATGAGGCACATGGCTCAGTCATTCGTGGAATGGTTATTTCAGAACTGAAACTTTTGCCTCGTTACCAGCACCAAAATACATAGTAACAAATTTTTTTATAGGTGGCAAAATATGAAAGCTGACATTTTGTCCCCGAAACAGTAACTCCCTTAGAAAACCAGCACACGTCGACAGCTTCCGTGAAAAAGCGAGTAGCACGAGTATTGCCAGATCGCATGTGCTAAAAATATACCCCCAGGGTAAAAATATCCTGTCAGCTTTCACTATCCAATAAATAGTAAGGATAGTAAGTTAAACTAAAAAACGGTGTTTTTATCAAAATGAAATGGTTCGTAGCAAATGATTTGGGTAGTAAACTTTTATTTATCACGGACTTACGTAAACGTACATTTGTTTGAATTTATAATGCTAATTAAGAATTCGTAGGCTAGCGTTTGGCAATTAACTTACCACATGTGGTGGGCATGTTTCAAAGTTATAAAAACTCGAGGACACACCAAATGGTAGGTCCTAACCCTACTATTTTTTATTAGTAAATTTTTATCTGAACACCCAAAGGTTGTTTAGAAAAATCGCTTTAAGCGATAACACCGCCAATCGTACTGCCTTTCGTTTGGATTATTACCCGACTGCACCAGGAGGGGTACGTATTTCGAGTGTATGTATGTTTGTATGGTTATTTGGAACGCCCTGTAGTCCCAAGGGCTTGATGGGTTTTAGCTTTAGAGGTGTCGTTAGATTCTTCTTAATTTGTGAGTGTGACATTTCGTTTATCAAAATTATAAAAAAATAAAATGACGGATTTTTTGGGCCAAATACTATGTCTTGAAAACTTATCCTTCGAAACCTATCGAGTGGCGTATCGATGGTTTTAAAACAAGCTTACAGAAATATATTCAAGTTATATGTATATCGTGATAAGGGTAGACCACCCCTTTTTAAAAAGTGCAAAACCGCTGGCCTGCTGACCACCGGCTTTGCTATTGCAATGTAAATGTCTACCTAGTTGTTAACTTTACTCACAAGGCTAACAAAACACACCCTGGAATTTAGTTTGAAATAAAAGCAGATGAATCACTGAAAATTATAATCATTTTATTGAATTATTTAGCAAGGATTTACTCACAACGTTTTCGCACCGAGAATCCAACTCAAAGTGCCGTCAAGAAACTAGCTCCGATAGTTCCCAGCCACCATTTTTTGCGCCAACCAATAAGATGGTAGCGATTTACAAGATATGAAGATAGATGGCGCTCATGGCGGCTTCAAACTATCAGAACTAGCTTATTGAATTAGCAATTACTAAGCAGAAGCTTTTAATAAGCATTACTAAGATTATGAAGCCTAGTACGGCTAGTAAATAAGCATTACAGCAATCATAATTTTAAGTAGGAATAAACTTACTTTGAAATGACGATAGGAAACGATCGAACTGAGAACTATTTTAAGTTAGGTAATCATTTTGAAGGTTTTAACTGGATACAACGCAATTAGAATTTACTCTTAGATTTGATGTCATTCAAGCATACAGATTACTGATATTCAAAAACAAATCTTAACTTAATCGAGTCTTTTCGACTCGATGACGTAGGTGCCTGATTTATCATTGCGGCGGCGGATATACTCAAACATAATTCTTTTAGCTTGATAAATTAACTTAGAGATTGTAAATTGACAAAACGCTATTAAAATGGATGTTAAGGTTTAACATTATTAAAGGTTACAAATTGATAATCGTCATCTTAAAAATAAATCGAAGTATCTTTGATCAATGCCGGAGATTCCCGAAAGCTCCCGATTCGTCCTCGCGGCGACACGGCCATTCTGCGAGGCGGTGCGTGCTCTGCACCTGCCGCGGTTTCTGGAATTTAAAGTTTTCATTTGAGCTAGGCATCCGTACACCGGTACGCTAGCTGATAACTAAGTTTTACGATCGCTTATTTTCCGCCTGTTATAACGTTGTATTGAGAATAATACTCGGACATCATTGTCGGTATTTGTTAGTGTTAAGGTAATGACAAAGTTATCAGCCAACTTTTTAGTACCATAAAATATTTCCATAAGCAATGTTTATGAAGTGATTATCACATGTATTCAAAGCATTCATTGTCTTGCTAAGGAATAGATAAAATTGATTTGCAGTGCTGTACGTAGGAATGAGCTGAGTTGATGATTTGCTTGATGCAAACACTCCACGCATTTTGCACAAGTAGTTTTGTTATTATGTTAATGCAAATGCTCCACGCATAATTGCATTACTTTATATAGGTACTCGTAGACAGGGATGATGCTGTGGTCTGGGCGGTCTTGTACGCCGTGGTCCACAGAGGCTCTAAAGGAAATGGGACTAGGTCGATGCTGTGGTCTGGGCCTTAAGTATTATGACCGTGGTCCACAGAGGCTCTGAAAATGACAGAAATGGGAAGGGATACCAGCAAAGTACAGTACAGTCACAGTCACAGTGTACAGTCTTACCCACAAAATGAAAATATTATTTTACCCTTCTCAAAGATAGGTAAATGGATGTGTGATGTGTTTTAGTGTATGAATGATGTAGCAGAGTAGAATGAAACGTGCTCACCATGATTGTTATAGTAGTGATGCGCAATGTATGTTGTGTTATTCAGTGGCGGCGACGTCACCATCAGTGTCGTCAACCGCTTGTAGCGTCACCGGGAGTAGAGCAGCTTGCTGGTGATCTTGAGGCGACACGGCCGCCTGGGCTACGTCTCCCGGCTGAGGGGCGCGCCGCAGTTGATCGTGCGCGACTTTGCGGGGCCGCCCATGGTGGCCCACCACCTTCTTGACGAGGTAGCGGTCGTTCTCTAGGACTCTGTAAACTTCATAAGGCACGCTAAATTTCAAATCGAGATTGTTTGTCATGGTATTGACCGTCAATGGATCTGGATTCCGACCGAGAAAGTCGGCATGCTGCATCCGCTCGCCCTTCCTGTATTCTATTTCGAAGTCAAAATTTTGTAAATACGCCCGCCATCTATGTATGCGAGGTAGCAGGCCTTTCTTATGTTTGGAAGCCTTCAAGGCGTTGCAATCTGTGATCACTTTGAACTTACGTCCGTAGACAAAGTGACGAAAGTGCTTGATCGCTCGCACTACGGCCAATGTCTCCAGTTCGTAACTATGGTACCTACTTTGTGTCCGTGGTGCGCATGCTGAAGTAAGCGATCACATGTTGTCTGCCGTTGATGACTTGGACGAGAATTGCACCAAATCCGAGACTGCTGGCGTCAGTGTATAGCTCTATAGCCTCTCCTTCTTGGAATATAGTAAGGACAGGCGCAGAGGTGAGATGATGGATAATCTTTTGACGTGCCTCCTCATGAACATGAGTCCATTGCCACCCAGTGCTTTGTTTAGTAAGATCGTACAGGGGAACCATAGTTCGGGCGAAATCAGGAATGAAACGGCGAAAGTAACTCGCAAGCCCGTTAAATTGACGCACCTGTTTAACTGTAGTCGGCACGGGAGCTTTTAGAAGGGCCTCGACTTTTTTTTTTTTTGGGACTTGGACGAACCTGACCGTTTTCTACCACATTACCGAGGTACTCAATAGAGTGCTTGAAAAAGAGGCATTTTTCAATATTTATCGAGAAACCTGACTCGCATAACGCAATCAGAATTCGCTCCAAGTATGCCAATCCACTAGTAAAATTACGGCACTTACTGATGACATCATCAATATAAACCTGCGCTACACCGTCGTTATTATTATTATTATTATTAGCGTCACTATTTGCACTACCTGCGTTCAACAAGGGCCCTAGGGCGCGATTTATGCATCTCTGGTACACGGAAGGTGCGTTGCAGAGACCAAATGGCATCGTGAGATACTCATACAACCCGTCAGGTGTTACAAAGGCTGTTTTCTCAATACTGTGTTCAGAAATCGGTATTTGGTTAAAGCCGGATGCCGTGTCAAGCGTCGAATAGAACCGCCCGCCTGCCAGTTGGTCAATTTGATCCGCGATCAGTGGAAGCGGAAAATGGTCGCGTACAGTGTTGGCATTTAACTCTCGATAATCTACACACATGCGATCGTCGCCGTTTTTCTTTTTAACCAAAATAATTGGACTAGGATATGGCGATTTACTTTCACGGACAATGTTATTCTCAATTAACTCACTGACGATCTGTTTAACTTTCTCGCGCTCGACCGGGCTCAATCTATAAGGCCTTCGCTCAACATATTTGTCTGGGTTCTTTAATCGAATCTCCAATTCACCAGTGTTGACGCGAGACTTAGCAAAACCGCGGGTAAAAACATGCGAGTACTTGTTAAGCAAAATCATCAGTTCGTCAATTTCAGATGTGTTCGTCAAGTCGTGGTTAATGTTTTCAAACAAAGGGCAGTTCGATCGCACGTGCAAGACGCGGGGCTGAGATAACAAAGTTGCACTATTTTTTGTTACTATAACACTGAGACCGGTCTCGTGAAGTAAGTTCGCACCAATTAACACGTCTGACGTCATTTCGTAGTCTGACAGGACATGGAACATGATTTCAACATTTATATTGTCAATGATGCAGATCGCAGTGAGGGTACTTGTTGAAACAACAGGAAAAGGACCTATTCCACGTAAATATTGAATGGCCTGACGTCTTTGCCCGGGCAATCTGTTTGCGACAGACTCTCGCATCACAGAGCATTCCGCACCGCTATCAAACACAGTATCTAGAATTTTGTCACCAACGCAAATACGCATCGTATTCAAACTGGATCTATCGTTAGAGACCGAATTCACGTTAGAAACTACCCGTTCTTCGCGACGATAGCAGGTGTCAAACGTGTGACCTGGTTTTGAACAGAATGAACAAATCTTATCACTAACCGGCCTAGGCATTGTAGCGGATGACATCGTGGAACTTTTATCGGTCGGCTGGGCATTTGAATCGTTTCTGTTGCGACAAATATTGAAAGTATGGCCGCTCCTTTTACAGAAAGTGCAATAAAGGGGATTTCGGTAATCAACATTAGCCTTGGAACGTTTCAACGGTGGTTGGTTGTTATTACTTTGAATCGGGCGCTTCACGCGAATAGAAGAGGCAACAGTTATCAATTCGGGCACTGAGATAGCTCTGGCATTCATTAATTCAATACGGAGACGCTCGTCACTCACCGTTCCAATCACCGCCTCCGCAGCTTGATGTCGTGACTAACCAATTATCAGCCCATATTTTGGCACGACCCTTTAGCAAGCCGGTTACTTTCATCCGGATGTCGTAGTCGGTGAGGTTATACGTGCTTTTAGCTGTAGATATGTGATTGCACCACTCCCGAACTCCGACGTTACCGTCCGGGTCGTACGAAGGCAGAAATACGTCCGTAATCTTGACTTTATCGACGGATGTTTGTTGCATTAATAACCGATCACTCATATGCTGCATCATCGTCATCATATTTGAGAAAAAAAAAAATCTGGGGGTACATTACCAGATTGTAGTAACATTGCCGGTGGTGCTGCAATCGGGGCCATGGCAGGTCCGCTCGTCGCTTCGCATGTCGTAGACACGTTTGTACTCGCTGGGGCACCAGGCGCTGCGTGGTTCGGCTCAGGGGCATCCATCCTGGAGCCCAGTCGCTGCTCTCGGGGGTGTGATTAGGGTAACCTGAAAAATTATTATGAACGGACAGAAAAGGATCGTTGAATTCCATCCCACTTCTGATATCGTGATAAGGGTAGACCACCCCTTTTTAAAAAGTGCAAAACCGCTGGCCTGCTGACCACCGGCTTTGCTATTGCAATGTAAATGTCTACCTAGTTGTTAACTTTACTCACAAGGCTAACAAAACACACCCTGGAATTTAGTTTGAAATAAAAGCAGATGAATCACTGAAAATTATAATCATTTTATTGAATTATTTAGCAAGGATTTACTCACAACGTTTTCGCACCGAGAATCCAACTCAAAGTGCCGTCAAGAAACTAGCTCCGATAGTTCCCAGCCACCATTTTTTGCGCCAACCAATAAGATGGTAGCGATTTACAAGATATGAAGATAGATGGCGCTCATGGCGGCTTCAAACTATCAGAACTAGCTTATTGAATTAGCAATTACTAAGCAGAAGCTTTTAATAAGCATTACTAAGATTATGAAGCCTAGTACGGCTAGTAAATAAGCATTACAGCAATCATAATTTTAAGTAGGAATAAACTTACTTTGAAATGACGATAGGAAACGATCGAACTGAGAACTATTTTAAGTTAGGTAATCATTTTGAAGGTTTTAACTGGATACAACGCAATTAGAATTTACTCTTAGATTTGATGTCATTCAAGCATACAGATTACTGATATTCAAAAACAAATCTTAACTTAATCGAGTCTTTTCGACTCGATGACGTAGGTGCCTGATTTATCATTGCGGCGGCGGATATACTCAAACATAATTCTTTTAGCTTGATAAATTAACTTAGAGATTGTAAATTGACAAAACGCTATTAAAATGGATGTTAAGGTTTAACATTATTAAAGGTTACAAATTGATAATCGTCATCTTAAAAATAAATCGAAGTATCTTTGATCAATGCCGGAGATTCCCGAAAGCTCCCGATTCGTCCTCGCGGCGACATGTAAATTAATAAGATAATAATGCTAAAAAAAATAGAGGGTAAAAAAATATTTGATAAAACAAAAAATCCGACTGCGAACAAAATTGAATTGTGATTCCAGAGAACTGAAAACTGAAACAGAGACTGAAAGAGAAGGACGCACTGGAAGAGATTTTAACAATCATTCCGCCCATCGTAGGTACTATAGATTTGGTTAACTTCCATTCTGTATTTTATTCGCTGGTATATCATTAAGTATTCGCTTCTTTATTACACAGACGAATAAACGTTTTTAATACATTGTTCGTCATTACATTAATACATTCATGTTTATTTATATTTATTATACTAACAGCAGAAAGATTTCTTTAGTTTTCACTTTATTTTAAGATTACGTGACCACTATTATTTTAAAGTGAAACATAATTACCTGTCACCTGGCAATACAAGCCCAACAAAATGGCGGCGCTAATGGCCACCTAGTTTCCCGCCAAATGATTGAAACCCCATCGACAGTTATTAATTTTCTTTTCGGCCGCGGAAAGGTTAATTGTGTTTATATTGTTCCTTGATGGATAAGGGTTGTTGAATTAAAAAAGCCCTTGATTAAATTTGGTACGGTGACAGCGGGAATAATGAAGTCGGCCATTTTAATTGAGTGCTTATGGTCAAAGATTAAATAGGAAAAGAAGGGCTCATTTTATGTGAATTTGTTTTTATAGCCCCGCGGTTTCACCCGCGTTCAGTATTTTCCCACAGGAACCGTTAATTTCTGTGGGGTAAAGAGTACCCTATCTAGTAATCCCATAAGAAGAAGAAAGAACTGATATTTTTTTACGGAATATGAAGTATTGCATATTGTCAATTAACTATATGTGGGCGAAATTTCATCAAAATCCGTTCAGTCGTTCTGGTGTCAAAGAGTAACAAACATCCATCCATCCATCCTCACAAACTATCACATTTATAATATTAGTTATAATATTAGCTATAAAGAAAAAAATACAATATTGAGTCATTCAGTCACATAAAAAAAGGCAAATGCCCGAATACAAAACTGTAAACAGGTAATAAAGCATAAGTAAGTGTTAAGTATGGCACTTCTAAAAGTCAAACTCTAGAAGCATTCAAAAAACTCCGAAAGTTCAAAGCTCGCATACAAAGCTCTACGTCTCAGCCTAAGTAAAACCACAGAATAGTAAACAGTACAGAGAAAAACTAAGTTAATCGACATAAGTGACTTCGCTTCTGCACGCTGACATGTCTTTTGTCTACATAATTAATTAGTCTATGACGAAGCAGCGCAGATGGGTGGGTTTGAAAGAAACAGGCTGAGTAGTGAGCGTGTTGTTAGCCATTTTGGTACTGTTGATACGAAAAGCTTTATGAAATAGTGGTAGGCCTTTTCTGCAAGAATCTGCCTAGTGAAGTTATTCATCCGCCAAGCAGTTGCACACTACTGTGTTCCTGTTTGAAGAGCCCGGTTTTCACCGAAATTACTGGGCATATGAGACTTTAGAACCGATGTCTCACGGTAACGAGCGCAGTGCAGTGCAGGATTTTGTTGTAAAAACTTCTGGGTAACACTGTAGCTGTTATGGGCAGGCGTGGCGCTTACAATGATGCAAACGACTAGCTATACTTAGGAATATAACACACTAGCTGTGCTCTGCGGTTTCACCCGCATAATTCAAGTTTTCCCGCAATAACTCTCATAAAAGCAATATATTTTCCCCGTTTTTGCCACATTCTTCACTGATGCTCCGCTCCTATTGGTCGTAGCGTGATGTTATATAGCCTATAACCTTCCTCGATAAATGGACTATTCAACACAAAAAGAATTGTTCGATTCGGACTAGTGGTTCCTAGCGTTCAAACAAACAAACTCTTCAGCTTTATATATTAGTATAGATATAAATTTATTCTGCGTACCGCAAAGAAGTGGAACTATTTGCCGGAGTCTGTGTTTATGAATCTCCAAGGCACGAGTGAATAGGTTACTTCTAGGTAAGCGTGCACCATCGTAGACCGCATTGTCACTTAACATCAAATGAGATAGTGGTCAAACGCGAACCTTTTTAGTGATAAAAAAAAACCATAAAAATAAACGTTATATTCCAGCCTTAAGCCTAATAAATCCTCCGAAAGTCTTTAGACTGTACTTAAAGCATCTATATCATCGCAATTTCACTGATAACCAAGCCAGCCCATTATTCCAAACGTTATTCAAACTGTAGAGCGAACTATTATTTTATAGCTTTCATAAAATTGAAATCGTTGCGATAAAGGCCCTTTGATGTCTCGATGGATGTTTAGAAATTCCCTGCGTCGTAGTTTGCGAGAGAGTGAGAGGGTTAGAGAGAATGTTTGTAAGTCTATTTTTGGAGATGACACGAGAGATTGCTTTTAGGCAATCTTTTTAAGATTTTCCGCGGTTAACATCACAACAGGAAATAACACTGGGAATTTTTCAAAAATAGATATTTTTCTGACCTAATCGGGAACATTAGCTATAAAACTGATGATATAATTCAAATTGAATTGAAGTGTAAAATTTTATAGAAACTGTTCTTAGATCGTACTAATATTGCATTATTAAACTAGCAGCACCTTGCGGTTTTAAACGTTTTTACAATTATATTATTCTACAGACACAGTCAGTTTTTACGAGATAAAAAGTATGCTATGTTCTATTCCAGGAGGCATACCATGACATCTTATAGCGATTCAATTGAAGACCTAAACTAAATCGCGTCGCATAATCGTACCGTGACGTCTTATTTCTTATGTTGCTGCCATTTTCAACCTAAACTGGATCCAGTTTAGGTCGAAAATGGCAGCAACATAAATTGTGTCGCTAATAAGCCATTTTAAGCGATTATGCGACGCGATTCAGTTTAGGTCTTCAATTGAATCGCTATAAGATGTCATGGTAGGCCCCTAGGACGTAAAGTAACTACATACCTACTAAATTTGATCAAATTCCATTCAGATGTTTCGGCGTGAGGAGAGAACAAACACACAAACTTTAGCATTTATAATATTAGTGAGATTTGAATGTTTGAGTGTTTTTCCCTCATACTATTTGATGAGCATAAAGCTACTTCGGGTCTTGGAATAGATCATAGAATATTTTTTATCCTGTACAAAAATCCGGTTTCTATGGGATAAAAGTTAATGCGGGTGAAACCGGGAAGCTGTGTGGCCCAATCCAATCCCTTAGGCCGTTTTTGCATAATTGTGTAACAAACATAGCAATATACAATCTTACACATCTATATAAATATATAAATGTTATGTTGGTTTGTGTACGCTTCAAAAACTCAAAAAGTTCTGCACCGATCGAGCTGAAATTTTAGCATGATATATAATGCGCATCAAGGATTGCTTTTATCAATTTTTTTCATCAGTGACATATCAGCCAATGTGCGAATGTGCCACAGCGAAGCGTGGCAGGGCACAGCTAGTTTATAATATTTAAGTAGGATATACCTACTTCAATATAATGTGTATTATTATAGTAGGTGTACAAAATAATGGAATAGAAAACTCTTTATTGTACACCAGAAACAAAAATAAACACAGTACAGAAGAATTACAATAGGTAAACAAGGGTAGTACAATGGGCGGTCTTAGCGCTGAAAGCGATTTCTTCCAGACAACCTTTGAAAATTGAACCTTTGATAATATTGAGTTTATTTACAATTTTGTTCAATAAATCAGTATATAACAGACCACATATCGACGCTAGAAAGCGTAAACGCTGTAACCCTTTGACCGACCCGAAAATACTTTTTTTACATATTTGGAAACAAACCCACATTTCAATGTCCCCTAGGAACTTTAGGATTTAACGAAGGTAGCAGTATTGTAGCTTTGTATGGAACATTCTAAATATCCAAAATTTACGTTTTTAGGTCGAGTAGATATTGAGTTATGATTTTTATTCACCAAAAAAAAAAGTTTGGTGAATAATTTTGCGTTTCAAGGTTACAGAGTTTACGCTTTCTAGCGTCGATATATGCTATAGAACAGACCTTTGAAATATCCGATCCCTATTCAATAACCTGAGATGATTTCGTGGATAGTCGTAGCTCTCGGAATATGCTCGCGTTTCGCAACGTTGTCAGGTTTCCCGGCTCAAGTATTCCGAACATGCTACAGTTGGGCAGTCTATTGTCTAACCTCCCCTTTGTATCGGACGGTAAACTATCGGATCGCATGCATGCAGTGTTCGTAGGCTAGGATATTGAACCTAAGGATAGGTACACGCGGACTTTGAACCTTGTTTAATATGTTTTAAATAACAAAATGGTATGGCATGCTTTGAAATAGTTTGGTATGTACTTGTCTACCTATTTATTCATTTATTTTATGTGTATGCGGAAAGCCACCGCCGAAGTTACTCCTCTCCATGCATGGTTGCCTGGAAGAGATCGCTCTGAGCGACAAGACCGCCCATTGTGAATTGTTAAACTTGTTTGTTTTAGTTTTTAAGTTTTCTCTGTTCTGTGGTGTTTCGATAAAGAGCTTATATAACTATCTTTCTATTATAAGATATTTTTGAGGAAGTTTTATATCGAGTATCATTGTCTCCCTTAGAGAAGAACCAGCAAGGAAATCAGAGGGGAATTTTATAATAGCCACACTAACATATCCTTTTTCGAGTGGATCAAACACGTTCGTCTTTACTATAGGTACATCTAACGTAACGTAGGTAACGTGGGTATGTCGTGTCGGCAACTTTGAGCGTTTCCACGTAAACAGGTCTGCCGTGCACAGCGCTGTAGGCACACCAGTCAGATAGAAACGTGTGGATATGACTTACTTTACAATAGTGTTGATTTATCTAGGCCATCATGAAGTTAGCCGCAGAAAGCGTCAAAGTATTCGTATTTTGGAAGCGAGTTAGGATATCGACAGTTAGGGTTGGTCGCCTGGCATTTCCCACTATTTCCCACCTACTGAGACAAAGGCAAGGCACACTAAAACATTTCTTCGTGGCTGTCAACGCTAATGTACTTTGTCTTAGAAATTGGTTTCTTATGGCTGGAACTTTTATTTAATCTTCCTTTCTAGACTAGTTGTTCAAAAAGATTATCAGAAGTTGCCCGTCTGTGATGCCGTCTTATTCCACTGGCATACGATATATGCTCAATTATGTTTAAACACGGAATCATGTCAGGTTATTGGAATAGAGACCAGATATTTCAAAGGCCTGTTCTATAGCAGTTCAGATATACCAGATACATAATCCAGTTTTTAGTGGGAGGCCTCTTCTGCAAGAGACCGCCTGGGGAAGTACCACCACACCTTTGCCAGATATTCATTCGCCAAGCAGTAGTGTGCAAACATTACTCGTTACTGAGTGACGAGACGACCAAGTCGTTCACCTGGTGGTAAGCGCTACGCCTGCCCATAACAGTTACAGTGCCACCCAGAACTTTGCATTACATAATCCTGCACGGCATTGCACTGCGCTCTTCACCCTGAGACATCGGCTCTAAAGTCTCATATGCCCAGTAATTTAGCTGGAAACAGTGCCCTTCAAACCGGAACACAGTAATTGCACACTGCTGCTTGGCGGATGAATATCTGGCAAAGGTGTGGTACTTCCCCAGGCGGTCCCTTGCAGAAAAATTTCCAAACAAAAATGAACAAGTACTTGTTGGAATAAATATAGAACTGAAGCCCTCAGTCCTTGATTACACTAAACTTGTATATTCATGAATTCACAAACCCCAGTTTTTCTTACCTCGTCAAACACTAACCCCACTTGTGTCAACGACCTCTACAAACCACCTCTACATTTCGCACATCCACCTGGCGGCTAAAAAGGTAGGCGAGAGGGGAGGCCACCTGGCTTATGACGTCACGAGCCCCGGATAAAGTATTCCCATCCAGTATAATCAGCTTTGCGGTATATAAACTTGGTATCATTGGCGTAAGTGAAGAAGAAATTATTCTAACAAATAAACTTATTTCGTTCATTTGTTTTTTCTTTCGTCTATCTTCCTTTTTCTGACTTGTTGGTGTAAGGCTGACCGAAGTGGTAGCTCTTATTATAGGTGGCTAAGACTCATTTTGGGTTATTGCGCTTACTTAGTGAGTTAGTTCATCTTCTTTGTGTGGCAGTTAAAATACTTCAGCAGAGTAATCACGGATTGTTCGGCTCCTGTTGCGGTCAGTACTGACGTCGGTTATCTAGCTATCGCTACGAAAACCGTGCGTGCCTTTAGCAACGCACTGACCACGTCTATAGCCATCGCTACGAATACCGTGCGTGCATTTAGCAACGCACTCACCTCGTCTGTAGCTATCGCTACGAATACCGTGCGTACATTTAGCAACGCACGGACCGCGTCCGTAGCAATCACTACGAAAACCGTGCGTGCATTTAGCAACACGCGTCCGTAAAGTTTCCATAGCGATAACTACGGATGACCGACGTCAGTACTGACCGTCGGGATAAGGGTGAATACGGCCTGCTATGGAGTCATGCATGAGCGATCAATAGAACGCGCAGCCGAGCCTGTGATTTGTAACCTAATCGTAACTTTTAAAGCTAATCCGAGGATAACAATTAAGTCGGGTGTTAATCCTACAAAGTGAAACTGTTACGGACGCTTTATTTTATTCATTAGACTGTTTCTAGCGAAATTATTAGGCATAATGAGATCTTCGAGCCAATATCTCAGGGTGACGAGTGCAGTGCTGTGCCGCGCAGGACTTTGCAATGCAAAGTTCTGGATGGCACTGTGACTGTTACTGGCGCTTATCGTCAGTTGACTGCCTTCGTTACACAGAAACATTACAAAACGAGATTAAAATAGAAGGCATCATACTTTTTCCCTAATTTTCGGCGTAGCGAAAAGAAGGGTTATGATTTTGACCAGTATGTATGTGGGTATGTATGGTCATCTGTTCGCTCATAACTTTTGTATGACTTATCGTAATTTGACAAATGAGGTATCGTTGCGAACTTCTCTATTGTCCACTGGTTACAGGTTATGTGACATTCAATTGAATTTGGCGCCCTCTAGGGGACAAAGTCATGGACAAAACTTTTGACGTGACAACGTCTAATAAATCGATGAACGCCGGCTGCATTCACGAAAAAGTTGACACATTGTCCCGTAACGCTCATTGTACGCTTGCGCCGCATCTATCTCTCTTCTCTTCTTGACAGGCTAATTAATCTCGCATTTAAACAATCTGATTACAAGTATAATTTCAGTATTTATTCTTTTATTATTAAAAAATTATTCAATTTTATTTATAAAAGTATGCAATCATTTCATCATGACGTTGTCACGTTAAACTATCGTCCGTATACCAACTTTACAGACAACCAATTTTTTTTCAACGGTTAAATTTTTATCGTGTTTTGTTTGAAGCTCATATACTGGTTTCCAGATCCACTGCATTGTTCGTTGTACCTACGTGTATATTTTCAATGAATTGTCTGAATTTTTGGACGTAGGCTCATGGGCTGTTTTAGAATTTGGGTCAGTTCATGAGTTGAGTTTTTTAGCTGGTGTATTTAAAAGGGAGCGCTTTGACGTGAATACTAATTGATGTGAGCTGATGAGAAGGCATTTTTGTACAAATTACTGAGGAGATTGCAGTCCATTTGCCTGATAGTAAGTGGCTACGTTACCTTTAACAATTGTAGTGACACAAGACGAGTCCAGTTACCACATTAGCAATTTAAATTTCGTTGGAAATAGAAAAAAAAAATATTAAAACATAATTTTAATTTCTGTAACAAAAATAATACTAATAATTGTTTTTAACGCGTTTAAACAAAATACAATTTTTTTGTAAAAGAAAATACAAAAAGATTTTTAAATGTCGAACAACAATTATATTATAATTAGAAAAGAATTATAAAAAAAAACTCTGTTGGAAAATGTTGAATTGATTGTAATTCCACATGTAAGCTATTAGATATCTATCTATCTTTGAAACTACAATCGTATGAAAAAAAATTATTTCACTAATAGAAAACTACACTGCCAAGTGACAATAGGCTATGTTATATCCCTACAAAATGCCAATTTCCTGCGGCAAAACTGGAATTATGTAGGTGAAACTGTAAACCGTGATACGTGTATATTTTGAAACGGTTTTGTTGGTCGGTCCTTCGTAAGCAGTCTATAATTAGCATGTTATATACAGCCTTTGTAGTGGAAATTAAGGCTCTATGGAAAGCCTAAGCTTAGGGGTGAACCAAGTAAATATAAAGTTTGTTAGTTTGCTTACAGAGCAGGCAAACATTGTTAAGTTTATATTATTGTCGTAAGGAGGTGGGGACAGCCCTAATAACTGACGATTGTAAGTGGATGTTGATTTTCGTTCGTTTTCGATCTTAAAGATGGAAGTACATTTAGGGAAAGTTTTGCAAATTTTGACCCACTTTCTGTTGTTCAATTAAGTGTAAATTCTGAAGTTTTTAAAATGGGACGAGCACGTCGTTCACCTGATGGTGAGCGGCACGCCTGCCCTTAACAGTTACAGTGCCACCCAGAACTTTGCATTGCATAATTTGCGGCACTGCACTGCGCTCGTCACCCCGAGACATCGGCTCTAAAGTCTCATCATCATCATCATCAACCCATATCGTCCCACTGCTGGGCATGGGTCTCCCCTCACTTTCATGAGAAGGGTTAGGCCATAATCCACCACGGGGGCCAGATCCGGATTGGTGGTTCACCTACCTACCTCTGAAATAATTCTCGGGTAGGTATGTGGGTTTCCTCACGATAGAATAGAATAGAATAGAAAACTCTTTATTGTACACCAGAAACAAAAATAAACACAGTACAGAAAAATTACAATAAGTAAACCATGTTTTCCTTTACCGAAAAACGAGTGATAATTACGTACATATTTTTTACAAGAAACACATTGGTACGTGCCTGCACTGGGATTTGATCTCACGACCTTCAGATTGGAAGGCGGACGTTCTCCCACTAAGCTTCCACTGCTTTTTGTAAAGTCTCATATGCCCGGTAATTTCGCTGGAAACAGTGCCCTTCAAAACGGGACACACACGGAGGAACCCGGAGGGTGCAACGGGTATATTATACAGCGTTGTCTACGTGTCAGCGCTTTATCGAGTCTAAACACGTAGTGTTCGTTAACGAGCCCTTCAACTGAATTTAACCGGATGAAGTATTTATGTAGCAAGTAGAAAACTAGGGCCCATGCTACACGAGCGATTCCACTCCTCGGAAACCACCCCTGAACCGCGTTAGATACCGTTTAACACCTTCAGTGCTGAAACCACAACGGTCGTGTTTTTATAACTTGCCGGCGGGAAAACACAACTGTTGTGTTTATTGTATGGGGAAACAGTATGGAGTGTGCAGAGCCGCACCCGTGGCTAGACAAGAAAATCGGCTCAGCAGTGAAAGTGTTAATATGAAAGTTGTGTACGGCAGGAGAACCGCCCGTGTAGTATGGGCCTTAGCTTTCTAAGGCTAAAAATACGTAGGCGCATTAATGACGCAGCGTTAATAACGCCGCGAATGAAT
The DNA here is from genome assembly GCA_912999815.1 of Campaea margaritaria. NCBI lineage: Eukaryota > Metazoa > Arthropoda > Insecta > Lepidoptera > Geometridae > Campaea > Campaea margaritaria. The sequence continues at coordinate 3,296,380 of OU538814.1, forward strand.
CGCTTGAGGATCTGGTCGTTATAAGACACAAAACAGAGAAGCGGTTCGGGTGGTTTCAATAGATAGGTGCCACGCCACGTCGTTTCCTCGACATTATATATTGAAATTGGAATCTGAATCTGTTATGCGCGGGTCCGTCTACTTCGGTCGTGGTATTAAATTGTACGAGTATACCTAAAGCCATGGATCTGGGGGGAACGAAATGCCCATGGACCTATGGGAATAAGCCGGCTGTAGCGTGCAGGAATAGCAGAGTATTGATACTCTCATCGTTGATAGCGATGCAAATGGTATAAGCTGATCTAATAACTCTTTGAACTGATTTTAATAATTAATTTTTTTTCATATTTGTTCTGAGTCTTGGGTGTTTGTAGGACCACGGTCATCGTATTGTATGATTCTCTAGATACAGGGTATCCTAGTCAGGGGTCAGGACCTAGGCACATGATCGTGACGCGTTAAAAAAAAAAAAACAAAAAACATGCGGCCCTGCGAAAATACAAAAATCTTAACATTCGCATTTTTACCACAAGCTATCATTCGCGGCAACAATAACGAACTCGACGTGTCGAGACTTATAAGCGAGGTAAGTTAGTTACCTCTGGAATTTAGCCAAGTAAAGGTACGAATACAGAACGGGGTTTAAAATTAGGTTTACAAAGGTCGTTAGAAATAGTGCACAAACTAATTAATACCGGCTTTACACCCTTTTGTCTGCTTCACTGTGGAAACTGCAGGATTAACTGCACCAAATAATTAATTACAGGACAACTGAGCCCGCGACTTCGTTCGCGCTTGCAAATATTTATATCTTCTGAACTTTGCAAGATATCGAAATGAAACAACGTTTTTTTTTAATGAAAGTCCGTGTGTCACCAAAGATATGAGCTGAAATTCAGCGTTGTGGTTTGGCCACAGCATTATGTTGAGCTCAGGGCCTTTTTTACTTTACCGCGCGCCGCCCATCTGCGTACACTATCTTCGTTGCGTGTCATTTTCTTGTCTTGTCGTTCGATGTGTACCTACGTGCTTGTTGTGTTGGAACAAATGTTTTCTACCTTCCTTTAATTTTTTTTTAATCCCTAAATTGGTTATTGAATTCCGTTAAGCCCTTTCGGAGTCAATTCGAGACGAACTTTCATACAGACAGACAACAATTTTAAAAACGATCATTTATTTTGAAATCAAAGACATTTCAATTTTACTATTGGTACAAAGATTTACTAGAATCAAAGTTGTTCAGAATTTTCAGCTATTTCCATTACCACCAGGTTAATTAAAAACACCTTACTTTATTACAAAATAGATGAAGAACCAACCCCTTGTCACTCGCGGAGAAATTTTAATCCCTCATAACACGTCTGGACTTTCAATGGCTGGCTTAAGCTCCTGACAGCCGACCGTCCGTCCGACCGTCAGACCGACCATCCGGCCGACCTGTCTGACCATTCTGGGCCTGAATAATTTATCCCGGACCAAGATCCGGAGAATTACGGGGAATATTCGTGACACTTATTGTTTTTGTGGCTTTGTTAAGAGGAAAGGAGGAATACTCGGCCGTAGTCAGCGATTTGAAGCACCACTACATGTCCCTGAAGATGGCTACGGTTCTATTATTTACAGCTTTAAATGATCTAACCCAAGGACCAGGCTTACTCGCAAGTGCTTTGTAGTGTTAAAAGTTTCAACAAAATGGGTCCGCTGGTGCCGTGTCTTCGATGGCTGCTAACCAAACAATTACATTATTCTCATTATCAACCCACACTCATCCACTGCTGGACGTAGGCTTCTCCCAATGAACGCCAGTAAGCCCAATCTTCGGCATCGGCATCTCCGGGCTCCTTAACTATTTTGGATGATTTTCTTTAATTGAAAATTTTGCCTTTCTGGGTTGTTTACTATAAATTCATAAAAATTGTTCTTCAGTAAATGCTTACCAAGTCTGTTTTTCGCAAAAAATATTTTACTTTGACGAGTTTATCCTTCAAGCACCAAAATTATAATATTAAAGACGTCTCGGACATTTTCGGTACCATCAAACACTCTTGTAAGAGTGGCAAAGAGTAAAGTACACTGTTACACCGCCAATCTTGGTACATCAAACACACTCAAGTACTATAGAAGATTTTACTGAACACCGTCTCGACGTCGAGATGTGATCATTCTATACAGACAATAAAGTAAAAAATAAAACACGTTTTGACTATGTGCGAGACGATCATTGTGACGAGGGGTTCAGTAGATTGTTTAGTTTTGGAACGAATTGGTATATAAATAGATTTAAATAATTGTACTAGCTTATTTGATGGGAAATTGACTAAAACAGTTTTTTTTTAACTCCCGACGCAAAAACGACGTGGTGTTCTAAGTTTGACGTGTCTGTGTGAGTGTGTGTATGTCTGCTGTGGTAACGTAGCTCCCGAACGGATGAATCTTTTTTTTATTATTATAACCTTTTTTTTTTTTTTGCCCGGGGAAAATGTCTTTAAGCATATCCCCGACCTCGGGGGAGGCCGGGTGGTTATGTGGGTTTCCCCCGCCAGAACGCGTCCTGTGACGCGTCTGACGGGGTTTATCCACTAAAATTGTTATTATAACCTTATTGGAACTTGTGGTGACAATTTAAAATAGTTTTAAAAATCTTATGATTAGAATAATACAAACAGATACACAGTAAATTAATAATTCTATTGTTACAACGTGAAACCAGGATCCAAAAAGTTACGTTCCTAACATAAGGCCCAAACACTAGACAGTAAAAAAATCTAGGATCGAGAAATCTGTTGTTTGTACCAATAAAACTAAAACTAACAAACTACACACAGGGGAGTTCCCACAAATCGTTTTCACAGAAAATTTGCGGTACTCTAATAAAAGTGAACGCTTTACTGTCACACATAAAAAGCTGCTATGTCGCGAACCGTGTGTGTGTAAACGCCGTATTTTTATGGGAATGTGTGTAAAACCCCGTATTTTAATGTCCATGTGTGTAAAATGATGTTTAGTATGGGCAAAGAAGATTAGTACTAAATACAGAATAGACACTGTTTACTTCCCGCGATCCGTCACCCCGCACCTCTACACGCAATCCGGAGGACAATCGGGAGGCTGCCAATTTTACACGCCCATATATCAATAGACAACCTGGATACTACGAACCTTCATACTAGCGGGTTGTCTTTTGTCATGTAGTTTTTTTTATTTTTTTTTTATATGTGGAGTGACGAGAGGATCAAGTCGTTCACATGATGGTAAGCGCTACGCCTGCCCATAACAGTAGTATCTTTGAGTATTTACCCAAGCGTTTGGTGCGTGTGCAAATGTAATTTGTATGTGTGAGTTATCTTATCAGGTTTTATACGGAGTGTCGGGGGTGTGCTATGGGGAAACTTTTATTTTTATGTTTGTTATCTTTTGTGGCAGGCGTTAGGTTTAATTGCGCCTGTTATTTGGAGTGTTTATTATTCACGTCTATCTAAAAAGACTATGAAGTCTCGCATTTGTTTTAATTGGCATCGCAACTTCTACTCTATTTTTTACTTGACTGAGTAACGAAACGAGCAGGTAGTTCACCTGATGGTAAGCGCTGCGCCTGCCAATAAACAGATGCTTAATGGCATTTCTACGTTATCTTTATTCTAGTTATAGGCGAGTCCGGAATATTAAGAAAATCGAAACAATCGCATTCGGTGCGAAATTACAATCGAGTCTAAAAACATCTCGCTTCCCGACTAAAATATCGAGATGTTTAATTGTATCGAGTCAACTGAGTCGCCGCTGCGTTCTTTGCTCGCTTGTTTCTAACTTGGAAGGATTGCAATCAGTGGCACAAACCGCAATGATTTACTTTCAGATGTTTTTAAAATCTCGAATTCACTTAAATTCGACTCCGAGAGAAAATCATGGATTACAATCGAGATATTGGAACAATCGAAACAATCGATTAAAACATCTCGGACCTGCCTATCGCTAGCGTATTCCAGTTACAATGGTCCTCGTCTGCGGTTCCAATTTCCGGTGTGTGTGAAAGCACAGGATATTGAAAGGGGGTTTTTGCAGGGGTTTTAATCTAACGAGAATTTGTCACGAAGAAATTAATAGAGGTAACTATTGCGGCTGCTGTGTATTTTAAGGTTATAATGTTGTACTCATTGTCATTTAGAGACTTAGGTATTCATCATCATCATGATCATTATCAACCAATCTGAGCCCAACGTCCGCCTTCCAATCAGATGGTCCTGAGTTCAAATCCCAGTGCAGGCACGTACCAATGTGTTTCTGTAAAATATATATACGTAATTTTCACTCGCTTTTCGGTGAAGGAAAACATCGTGAGGTGGTATGTTATTTACCAATCCGGATCGGCACGGTCTCCCCTTACTTTTGTGAGGAGGATTAGGCCATAATCCACCACGGTAGCCCAGTCCGGATTGGTCGATAACATGCCTACCTCCGGAAATAATTCTCGAATAGGTATGTCACGATGTTTTCCTTCACCGAAAAGTGCCAAGCCAGTAATTTCGCTGGAAACAATGCCCTTCAAACCGGAACACAGTAATGTTTAATTCTTATAATATTCACTTAAATAGTAGTTATCTTTGCAAGAGCCAAATGTTAATTTCACGATCGTAACGATATTATAATTATCAAGAGGAAATTCGCTTCCTGTTCTAGCCAACGATTCCTTTCCTATTCACCACACCAGCACTGTTATTTATTCTGCGCTACCACGTCAAAGCGCCGGTATATTAGTGGCGAAGCAGTACAATATGAATTAGGGCTGTACGCTTGCGGAGTTCCGGATATCCGGTGTAAAAGAAATATTCACATCCGTTTTTTTATATATGCCTTTTTGTAAAGCAATGAAAGACTAAAATATGGACTGTATATTGAAGATAATATATAGAAGTTATAGAAGTTTTTGGCCTACATAAAAAGATTGACTGTAGATCGGAACTGCATACTGTCATTTTTGAAGTAAAACTTCTAGTAAAGTAAGCTTGGCTTGGGGAGTAAGCTGGTGAATGCGTTACGAAAAGTGTGATCGGGCGAGGCGAATGGAAGTTGAGAGGGAGTTACAAGTTAGTGAAGATAGAAAGAGAGAGGTGCGAGCACAGATTTTCTTTTTCTCTTTCTCTCATAGCCATCTCATAGTTATATTACATATTGATGGAGCTAAAGAAGTTTTACTTCGGTGTATTGTTGTTCCCGGACTCTGTGTCCCCGTCTAACGGGGACAGCGGTATAAATGGTTAAATTACTTCCCGTTGTCCCCGTATCCTGTCCCCGTTAATATAGTTGAATTAAGTAAAAATCTGTTGTGTCTAAATCACAAAAGTTTTTTTTAAGAAAATTGTTCACCTGTATCCGTATTTGAAACTCCCAACCCTAGTACCTACTTAGGAGTATGAATTTATGTGAGCGGCATTGATTGAAGCAAACTTAGCGCTAATGGGGAAAGCGTAGAATTATTAAGCGACAGCGCTCTCAGCCTGTGCACTATAGAACGTGTCGATTGAAGCGAAGAAACTCCTTGACATTTGACGAGACGTTCGTTTTGTACCTACTGGTTGATGGATTTCTGGTTTAGCGAAAAAAAAAACATCGTTACAACCAATATCCGTCCCTGCTGAGCACGGGTCTTAACTCAGTTTCGTGAGAAGGATAAGGCCATAATCCACTACGGGGACATAGTGACCAAGTGACCATAGTGGATATCATTTTGGATTTTTTCTTGTCAGTCTGCCGGGAACAAATGTTTTGACTTCACACATACACACATGCACCCAGAGAGAGATACTACAAACTTGGGTATTTATAATATCCATGAACAATCCATACATATCGGCCCACTGCTGAGCACGGGTCTCTCATCACTTTCGTGAGGAGGATTAGGCTATAATCCACAATGAAGGCCCGGCCCGGATTCTTGGATACCATACCTCAAAATGATTTTCGAGTGGATAGGTACTTTGCGATGTTTTCCTTCAGCGAAAAGCAAGTGATAATTAATTATATTATATATAGGTGGGTTAATCCTACTAATATTATAAATGCGAAAGTTTGTAACAATGGATGGATGAATGGATGTTTGTTCCTCTTTCACGCAACAACTACTAAACGGATATGAATGAAATTTTGAACGCAGATAGTTTATAACCAGGATTGAGTAATAGGGTACTTTTTATCCCGATAGCATGTTCCCGTGGGACAAAACGGGAACTACGCGGGTGAAACCGCGGGCGCAGCTGGTATCCATACAATTATGACATTTAAATTCATAATACTCTTCGCTTATGCAATAGGTATCCGTTTAAAAATAACGAACTTTTCTTTAAACGATTCTCAGTAATATCTCAATCTACATTCCGCTGATCCTCGAAAGCAATAAACTCCAACGAGCAGGGCTTAGTGGAATCACTGAATGCGATAGGAAATGCAATGACCATGTTCGATTGGGGCTTAGTCGCCCAGCATGGGCCAGCTGAATGGAATCATCTGTGCTAATATGCTACGGAACATCTGTAACGCCATTAACTATAATTACTTTTTTTTTTCTTTTTTTTTTTTCTTTATTACTTTATTTTTCTGTACTGTGTTTAATTTTGTTTCTGGTGTACAATAAAGAGTTTTTCTATTCTATTCTATTCTACTTTAGTGAGAATGTATTATCTATTGAAACCAATCCTGTTGTACAGTTTAGTAGTGGGAGGCCCCTCTGCGAGAGAGCGCCTGGGGAAGTAGATAGATACCACTGGGGAAGTACCACACCTTTGACAGATATTCAGCCGCCAAGCAGTAGTGTGCATTACTGTGTTCCGAAGGGCACTGTTTCCAGCGAAATTACTGGGCATATGAGACTTTAGAGCTGATGTCTCAGGGCGACGAGCGCAGTGCGCCGCGCAGGATTATGCGATGCAAAGTTTTGGGTGGCAGTGTAGCTGTTAAGGGCAGGCGTAGCGCTTACCATCAGGCGAACGACTTGCTCGTCTCGTCACTCAATCAAATCTTATATCTTTAAATGAGCAATTCTTGTATATATATATATATATATATATATATATAATTGGAATCTCGGAATCGGCTCCAACGATTTTCATGAAATTTAGTATATAGGGGGTTTCGGGGGCGATAAATCGATCTAGCTAGGAATCATTTTTAGAAAATGTCATAAAAAAAAATAAAAATACCGAGCAAAGCTCGGTCATCCAGGTACTAAACTTATATAAGAGAGACATAGCTCATATAGGCTACTTTTTATCCCGGAAAATGTTTAGTCCCTGTGGAATTATACCTTTCTTCGTTCCTCCAACGCGAGTAAAACCGCGGGTGATATTATTTAGGTATGATTTTTTGAACTTTTATAAAATAACCCTTCTTTTACGCTTTGTAAAAGCGGGCCTTATTCTAATACGCTGGTAGAATATTATCCGAGCGACCGTATATTATACCTACGTAGCGTTTATGACGAATATTGGAAATCAGATATTCTCTCGAAGACAAACCTCAAACTTCATAAGCTTTCACGATATCACAATCTCCAATCAAACTTGGATCAGCTTGTACTCGAAACTTCGTTAACTACCATTGATACCTCAATTTGAGTTCGAATCTCATTACGAGGAACGTAATTGTTCTCGAATTGCAACTCAATACCTTAATAATGGATCTGCAAGCTCAGCACCGGTGAGACGGTATAGGAAATGGCAGTACTCTAACTCCGTACAAGGATAAGATATCTAGAATTTCATAGATTCCTCTGTACACTTTCTAAGACATGATTTTGGGTGGACTTTCAATACTTTGCGCTTATTTATGTTGCTGTAAAATTTGGATTTTTAATACGAAACTCAAAAGATGATTCAAAGATGACTCAAAAGATCTTTGCCACATCTTGCCATAAAAATACAACAGAAGTATTACATAGATTTTGAAAGATTTGTTAGGTTTGCTCGAAATTAATTGAAGTCACTGATGGAAGCCTTCTTGGATATTTAATTTATCTTCGTTGGTAGATCAAACTCACCAGTGGCACTCTTTTGTGTTAGATGCCAATACCCACTTTGGTTTGCTGCACCAGTTTACCCCCAGGTGTGACTGCCGGCAAATACTTGCCTATACAATAAAAAATTGTAAACAGTACTCCTAAAATAGTTCTGAAATATGTCACCAAAGTCTAACAACCTTAACTACTGCCACAATACTATACTGTAGCATCATACTGCTTCATTTAACAGACCTTACAAGCACAACCCCACTGCGCCAGCAAACCTCATTTAGCGCAAGCTTGGCCCACGTTACTGCATACCTAATTACGTCCCTGTACCGCGCGAGCTCTTTGGTTTAATTATATGGATACTTAAGTAGGTAAAGTATGGTATTGTCATCACAGGTGGAAGTAAATGGGTTTCTTTAGTTTATGTTAAACTAGGCTTTCCTGTGGTTTCGCTCGCAATAATTAGGATTTCCCGCAAAAACTCGGCATTTTCTTGATATAGTTTACCTCGGGAATAGTGTAGCTTTCTATTAGTTAAAGAATTTTTACAATCGGATCAGTAGTTCTAGAGACAAATTTACACACAAAAAATTGTGCGTGGAGTCCGTCCGCGCGGAAGAAGTAAACTTCGTAATGTGGAAATGAAAATAGGAAGGGGTAGAAAATGATTTTTAGTGAAATCATATTGTTTCTTTAAGACAAACTTTATACCTTTTTTACATTTTTACGAACATTCAAAAGTTAACATTTATGTAGACAATAAGTTAGACCAAGAGTACCTACTAGTAGATGATGATGATATGAATGTGTGTGAGGTTTTTTATGTATTTAATTAGTGCGTCCTACCGTCTGAACGGCTTGATGAATTTTGATAAATAAGGTATCATTACGTTTGTCATTACCACGAGAGTGACATAGGCTACATTGCATTTTAATAGCTATTGATATTTGTCTAAATATGAATTCAATTCGCAAAAATTTAGAAACTTATATAGTACGTTTAGTATAGTATGTTTTTTACTGTCCATCCAAAGGTTGTCTGGAAGAAATCGCTTTCAGCGATAAGACCGCCCATTGTACTACCCTTGTTTACCTATTGTAATTCTTCTGTACTTTGTTTATTTTTGTTTCTGGTGTACAATAAAGAGTTTTTCTATTCTATTCTATTCTAAATGCACGGACATTAATAATCTGGGTTTGGGCAGACCGATTTTTAGGCCGCCATTTTGTTTGATGAAATATCACTACCGGAAGTGACCGCCATTACGCAGGCTGAGAAATACGAGTTTGAATGTATATGGTACTATTTGTTTTCTAAGAGAAGTGTCGATAAAATAAAGGCAAATAAAATTAATTAGGTATATACTTAAAGTTTTTGACAGTGATAGTTTGTGCATTTGTTTTTATTTAGTCGAAAGATAGATCAGCGCGTGGCCCTGTCACTTCGATCCATTTCGTAAATTTTGACAGCGGCGCGCGGCGCTGTCAGTTTGATGAAAATGTTTTAAAGTGACAGCACTGCGCATTGCGCTGCATTAATCTGTTTTTCGCCTTACGCTTTAACTAATGTAACTTACTACTATAACATAAAACTAACTAAGTCCTACATAAAACATTTGGACAACCTATTACCCATTACAGGCTTTTAAATAATTGTGTTTCTGTCTCACTCCCCATGTTAACCCAAACCGCCTCTACAAATAAAAATGTTTCTCAAAGCCCAGCTCCCAGGGACCACAAACATTTTCCCGTGCCTCCTCATTTATTTTAAATAATATAAATTCAGTGCCGCGCTTTAACCGCTGCGGTGTACAATAGTTTACACACAGTACGAACAGCGCAAATATGCCGAGTATTTTACTGCATAGCGCTGTTTACAATGTATTACTAGACTAGAAGTATAATGCGGTTAAAACACTTGTTTTATAGGGCATATAGTGAGCGTGTTAGGGATCCTCCTGAGGACTTAAACAACAGTGGACTGTAAAATGTTATCCCTACTTCCCTACTTAGATTATAAATGCGAAAGTAACTGTCTCTCTGTCTATTGCTCTTTCACGCCTAAACTGCTGAACTGATTGAAATGAAATTTGGTACAGAGATAGTCTAGAGCTTAAGAAAGGACATAGGGTACTTTTTAATGCGAAAAAAGCATTGTAAGGGTTTGAAATAGGCGATGAAAGTTTGTATGGAAGTTTCGTCATTTTTGAAGCTAGAAGCTTGTAATTGATTTTTTAGGCTTTTGATAAGATATAAATAAATTTCGCATTCAAAGTTTGTAAAATTTTACCCTTGAGGGGGTAAAGTAAAAATAGGGGATGAAAATTTGTATGGAAATATGTAAGGTTTCGGCTAAACCACTGCACCGAATTAAAAAAATATTTCAGTAATGGAAAGCTACATTGACAGCGTGTAACATAGGCTATATTTGATGCCCATATTCCCGCGGGAACAGGAATTACGCGGGTGAAACCGCGGGGCACAGGTAGTATTATCATATAATACATCTAAATACAACAAGACAGCCCGACGTGTGGCGTCGGTGGCGTATTGGCGAGTCTCTCGTCGTTCGTCGTTGGCCGGTGGCGCGCCCCCACGCGTCCCACACCCGGCCGCGCCGCTCCGGTGTCGCAGCGTATCCAACAGAGTGGCATACCCCAGACCACTCCATACAAAAAACCAATTTGACAACTCACACAAATGTATGACAATACATAATACATTTTAATCCCTAAAACTTTTATTGAAATCCATTAGGCCGTTTCGGAGATTATTTGAGAGGGATTTTCAGGCAGACAATAGATACAAAGGTAAGTAATTGAAAATTAGAAAAAAAATTTGAACAAGAATGCATTAAGAAAAATTTTTAACTAACTTCAATTGGATCAACTAATAAAGACTTAACTACTGCACCGATTTTGATGTAATTTCTATGGGATTAATCTGAAAGTATATCTTTTCAAGTAAAAAAAAGGAATTTTCCGAATTGGTTTATAAATGACGGAGTTATGAGGTAACAAACATACAAAAAAAAAACACGCAGTCGAATTGACAAACTCCTTTTTTGAAGTCGCTTAAAAGTTAAAGTAAATATTATAAAATCAATCATAAAAAGGATTTGATTTAATTTGAAAACTGCTCACATGCACAAGAATGCCGCACTTTACCTCTAAAAAAAATATCCCACACTTAAATAACAAAAATACCTGCCCAAACTAAAATATACCACAAAAAGCTCAGCTGCAAAAGCAATCAAAAAGCTTTTGTTAGAAAAGCAACGCTGAAAAATTACATCAAAGTCATTTCCGTCTCGTTACAACTAAAACTAGGTCAAACAATTTTCCAAACGTAATTAAATTTACACGTTTACCTAGTTCTATGCTGGTCATAGCTACGAGCTTGCCAGACGTGGCGTTTAATATCAGCCCTTATTAGCTATACCACATGAGATTCCTTGCCGAAAACGCGTTGGATCATAACGCGCTGTACACTTATTTTGAACCTTAAAGATTATAGAAACATGCTATCTTCTGGCATGTTATTTTGACAGATCAAAACGAGCGCGTTTGAGTCTATGTGGTCAAAGAGCTGATCAAAAAAGAACTATTCGTCTAATGACTGAACTATGAACACTATCTAACACTCAATCCAGTCACTTTTCAAAGAAAAAAGATTAATTAGTACATCCGACTCATAGCTACGATGCCAGAGACAGACCGCCCATTATGCCACTAATTGTTAAATTAAATTTGTTTTTTTTTTTTTAAATATTTTTTTGTTCTGTGGTGTTTCAATAAAAAGTTTATCTATCTATCTATGAAGATGCCCCTGATATACCATAGCGATTAACATTTTAATTAAACAAAACAATAACAGCTCCAAACAAACAACCTTAATTGAACACCGAATTCAACATTTCATAACAGAAACCAAACACTAATTATGAACAGAATAAACAGATCGTCTCAGTGTCGAGCACGCAGCTTGGAGTGTCGGAGCTCTCGCGTATAGCTGACAAAGCCGGCAGACACTCCGCTAGAGTGGTGTCGAGTGTCGCTAGAGAGACTAGTAACGAACCACGAAGAAAAACGTGACAACGACATGGTTCCGAGGCTCATCGAATTTTTGCATATCTTGGGAGACTTTTTTATTAAGAGTTTGGTTCGCGTTTGACCTTTATCATACCTGACGAGAAGTGACAATGTGGTCTAAAAGTGATACAGAATGAGATTATAGGGTGAGCTTTTAGGACTTTTAGGTACCAGTGACGGATCCAGGATTTTGGTTGGAGGGAGGGGGGTGCAAATGCATCTCGACTAAGGGGTAACTGGATATGATGTAGCGGAGATATAGCCGTGTATACAGTTTCCAGGCAACTGTAAAGGTGGCATCTGAGTATAGTATTAAAAATATGGGGGGAGAGAGGGAGGAGGGTAGAACACTTTACCCCCCCCCCCCATCCTGGATCCGCTACTGGTGAACACTACATCATGAAGAAAGATACCGCTGCCGGATATGAAACTATGATAAACTACGCCCCTACGAACACAAAAACCCTACTCAAAGGAATGGAAACCGGCGGCGCGGCAGTAAAACATTAGTATTATTATCACTGGACACAGGATATTGACTATGTATTATAGAAAAAAACATTAAACCTTCGCGCAGACGACACGCGTTTCACGAGCGTAGATGCCCAGAAAGCATATTTAGAGATTTGCATCGATACAAACGCGCGTAAAAAGCGGTACATACACGCGCGAGAAACGCATTTGTATCGCGTTCGCGCATCGTCTGCGCACATAAAATACGCCTTGTGCTTAGATTACATGGCTGCGTCTGAATCGCGTTTGAATAGCGTTTACGCGCGTGATCTACGCGTCGTCTGCGCGCAGAAAAAACGCCGTGTGCTTAGGCTCTCCGAACCTCAACCTTTCATTCATTGATTTTGTTGAAACCCTTTATTTATTAACCCTAAAACGGTATAGATAGCAGTGAAAGTTTGGCTTTTTATACCGGGTAAACTGTAATAAAATATTTGAGGTATCCCTTGAAAGTTTTAAAAACCGTTTCAAGTTTTCAGTTTTCTTCAAAGTTGTCGTGAATTTTATTCAGTTTTCAGTGGTTTTAAATCCCTCTTTGGTAGGTTTCAAACTTGTTTCCAATGTTAAAGGAAACAACACCTGGGGGTAACCACGTACTTATTCTTATTCCATGCAGTTCATTTTAAGGCCTTAAACTGAACGGCCTAGATTAGCACCACACTATCATAAATTACAACGTGATGTGACTGCACTCAAAAATAGACTAAAGAGGATGAGAGAGAAAGAGAATGAGATGGAGCTATATAAACTCTCATAAATGTAAACAAATTGTTCCGATCTCTTTGGATAAATGTCTCTGGTCGACTTATGAACGCTGAGCGATATTGGTGGTGACAGTTAGCAGGGCAGTTCAGTTTAAGGCCTTAAACTGGATGGATTTGACTGTTCGTGGTGAGGCCCCTGCATAGTTAAAAATCAATTCTGTCTGTGGATATTTTATAAACCACAGGTAAAAAAAATTATCACCCATTGTACTACCCTTGTTTACCTATTTTGATTATTCTGTACTGTGTTTGTTTTGTTTCTGGTGTAGAATAAAGAGTTTTATATTATATTCTATTCTATCTTCATTAATATTTTCCAATATTTTTTTTTATTCGCTGTTTACTTTTTCGAGCTTTTTGAAGTCGGCTGAAATTTTGTATTTTTATTTTTTAATTGTAATGGAAAGTTCTGAGTGGAACTGTAGCTGGTTTAGGCATGCGTGGCTCTTACCATCCAGGTGAACGACGAGCTTGTCTCGTTATTCAGTAACTTAAAAAAAAGTGTACACTTTCCACAAAACTCACCATTTTCAAGCAAAATGAAAGAAAACAAACAACAGGAATAAAAAGACATTTCTTGATACTTGAACATCACAAAGACTTTCAAGTTATACGACAAAGGAACTCACACGTCGAACCGCGCCTTTACAAAACACAAAAATACATTAGAAAACCAACTCTACCTTTAAGGTGGGAAGGCTTAGAATCCAATAAATAAATAATGAAATAGCAACAGGAACCCACACGTCTAAAGTTCTTATCCATGGTGAGCGCACAAAATATTTCAAAATATACCTACATTCGAAAGCGAATTCTATTTACAAGATTTAAGGCTTAGAATGTAACGGTGAGGTAAATAAATTTTACAAAAATGTGCATTCTCAAAGCAACTTTACTTTACAAAGACTAAGGTACAGAATTCAATGAAAACGCTTAGAAATGTTTTAAGGGGAAGACGTATTTGCTTTGAATGTCAATGGCAGGTAGCTATGAATTCTGAAGGAGTTCTTTGGGTGAAGTAATAAAATTAATTTCCTTAACGGTCTCACTTTGGAACATCATCATCATCAACCCATATCGTCCCACTGCTGGGCACGGGTCTCCCCTCACTGTCGTGAGGAGGGTTAGGCTATAATCCACCACGGGGGCCCGATCCGGATTGGTGGACAACCTACCTCCGAAATAATTCTCGGGTAGGTATGTGGGATTCCTCACGATGTGTTCCTTCACCGAAAAGCGTGTGATATATTTTGGGACATATTTTTTATATTTATTGGGTATTTCGTGACTACTAATTATCTATTAAGTAGCTAAACTTTTTTTAATATCTATTTTATTTACCTAAATAATGTCTCGTATAGGCACTAAAGGGTTCGACGGATTTGAATGAAAATTTAGGAAAAAAAAATTTACTTCAATTTTCATGTAACAATCCATACTCCATTTCAATAAATAAATAAATAAAAATATTTTTTTTTTTTAATTTATTTATTACCTTTTCTATACTGGGTTAAAAATATGTTTAAAAGATTTTACATAATACACAAACACGCCTTTAAAGTAGTACCCAATAAAAAGATTAAAAAGATTATTATAGGGTTCATAAGATAATAATATATAAACACATTTTTTTTACTATCCATAAAAACCGTATACGGTAAAATTAAAGTGTTTCATTTACGTGCATCACGCAATAAAAATTTTTACTTTCCATTCAGAACCATATGGTAGAAAATTTGCTTTCCTACACTGCGGGGGGGTGCGGGCTGGCCTCAGTGAAAATACGGGCTGTTTCAGCCGGGAATCGGATGGTCTCCTGAGGTTGTCGAGGGGTAGCAGTAGTTATGTGTATAAAAATGCGGAAAAAGACTACGTACCAATCTAGCACCTCAAGGGGGTCCGTCTCCAGCTACTGTCCATCCAAGTTATCACCCACAGTTCCGTTTTGCCGGCCGGCACACGTGAAATCACGTCACTGCACTATCGTTGCGGTTTGTTTACACAAGCGAGCGGGGGTGAGTTCGACAAACGAGATTCCTATTATAATAAATGCGGGGGATGAAAACACGACACGTTTAATGTTAAATTACGTCGTCGCGGAGCGGAGCATGTGCGATGCGGCGCGTGTGGATTTCGAACTGACCGTTGGAGTGAGTCAACACGATGCACTTCACTCTTCCGGCACAGATGCGTAAATTGATGCGTTTTGTCTATTAGCCACAGAATATACACATAAAAAGAGCCATCCCCCCGGCCTTCAGGAGTTAAAGAAGACTCCTGAACCAACAAAGAGAGAATGATCACCTAAATTGTGTTATCTAATGTCTAAGGATGCGGAAGCGGACGCGGAAGTAATCCGTCTAATAAAAGATAGGAAAACTTGAAAGATAAAAATAAACTATGACTAAAATTGCGGGTGAAAAATGCGGGGAGGGGTTAAGAATGTAGGTTATTGAGAAGGTAAAACACATAGTTTTACAACAGGGCGAACATAGGTACCATTCTTAGTGCGCACCGTTACCACTCTGACGATTCCGTCAGATGAAGGATGTATATCCTCTACTATGCCTAAAGGCCATTGTAACGGTGGTGAATTTTCAGTTTTTAGCACAACGACAGCTCCTTTAGTCACCGGATTAGACTTAGTATTCCATTTGGCGCGTGTTTGTAGGGTATTAAGATATTCTTGTCTCCAACGATTCCAATATCTCTGAACAACCTGGTCAGTCAAATGTTTACTGCGGACTAAATCTGTCAATGTAGGTTTGTAACGTGAGTCATCATGAAATGACTCAAGCGGACCCATAGTCAGAAAGTCAGAAGGACAAAGTGCCTTGGGCTCTGCGGGGTCAGAACTTAAAACAGCGGTTAGCGGACGACTGTTGAGAAGCGATTCAACTTGAGTTAATACGGTAAGCAGCTCCTCATAAGTAAGCAGAACATCACCGATCACGCGCTTTAAAATCAACTTTACACTGCGGACGTTAGTTTCCCAAATGCCACCGAAATGAGGTGCACTGGGCGGGTTCAAATGCCAAGATATGCCTTGAGATATCGTTTCCTCAGCGAAGGAATCACAAAAGGCCTTGGATTTGAGAAAGCCATTCAACTCGTCCAGCTGGGCTTTAGCGCCTAAGAAGTTTCCACCATTGTCTGAGAACAACTCCAGACAATTGGAACGCCTCGAGATGAATCGACGGAAAGCGCGGAAAAATGAGTCCGTACTCAAGTCTACTGCCAATTCCAAATGAACGGCGCGCGTCACTAAACATGTAAACAAACAGATATATGCCTTTTCTTTGCGGGCACCGCGGTATCTGCTTATCAATATGTTTATTGGACCAGCGTAGTCGACGCCCGTTCGTAAGAATGGTTTAGCCTCGGTGACGCGAGAAGCGGGGAGGGGTGCCATGAAAGGCGCCTCATTACGGGGATTTACTTTAAAACATTTATTACAAAGTCGAAAGCGTTGTTTTACTGTAGTGCGTCCGGAAATTATCCAGAATTTTTGTCTCAACAAAGATAGTAATAAATGTGGTCCGGCATGTAAATATTTGCGGTGATAATAATCTATTAAAATGTTAACGATATGAGCCTTTTTAGGAAGCAATATCGGATGTTTAGCGTCAAAACAAAGCGAAGATTTTTCTAAACGTCCCCCGGTGCGAAGCAAATCATTTTTTAAAAATGGTGAAAGCGGGATTAGCGATTTTGAAACCTTGCGATTGTTTGAGAGGGCGTTTATATCGTCTTTGAAATATTGTTGTTGAAGAGATTTTACAATAATATTTTCTGCATATTGTAAGTGTGAAAGTTCGATTCTATTAGAACGCGGAATTTTTCCTAAGAAGCGGTATAAATATACTATAATGCGGAGAAGCTTGGACCAAGACGATACTTTCTTAGCAAGCGTGCATAGAAATTGCGGTTGTTCATCGGTGGTGATGAAAACATTAGCGCGTTTTTTGATTTCCAACAGCTTTTCATCAGCTGTGGAGTCGAAAGTGAAGCGATTAATAGGCCACGTACGTAGATCGTCACGTGCCCAGGGCGGACCGTGGAGCCATAGCGGATGACTCAACAGTTGAGCGGGAGAAAGTCTGAATTTTAAAATGATTGCGGTTAAATCTGCCTGTAAGTTTGGCCCCGAGTGTAGAATGTCGTTTAAAGCTACTTGAGTGCTTGACTTCGCGCTAGGGTCACATACAAGTCGTAGCGGCTTTTCTGGTCGGCAGACTCCATGATGAGGGATTACATAATATTTGTTATCGGTGTTCAAAGCGGGAGCGGGGGAAACAATACCACCTTTTAAATAATCCGTCATTACCTTGTCGTATTCGCTCTTTAATGTTTTGTTAGTCTGGAATTTATGATCAAGATAAGAATAACGGCGCGTGGCTGTCGTCAAGGAATCTCCTAACAAGTGCGGGGATTTCGAAAATGGCAATGCGGTTACATAACGTCCTGAATTAACGTCGCGGTGCGTATTAGAAACATAGAAATGTTCACATTCTTGGTCAGCCGTCGACATATGTTTTTGTGTAGGTACCGACTCGAGCTGCCAAAATTTAGTAACTAAAGCCTCAATTGACTCGTCACTCGATGTAAAGAACGCGCGGTGAGTTTGATTATGTGCGGGTTTATGATTATCGGCGGGCACTGAGGCCGTGGACCCCATTACTATATATCCAAAGGCGGTTTCTAACGCGTCAGGTTGTCCTGCAGGGCCCAGCGATTTTCCAGGCCGCAAGATTTCGACAAAGACCTCGGAACCCAATAAAACGTCGATGGGTCCGGGCGCGTAAAAATGCGGGTCGGCGAGCGGTAGGTCATAAAGGTGCGTGACCGCGGAAGTGTTTAGAGAACAGCTCGGTAAATCTCCAGAGATTGTTTTAATGACTAGCGGTTGAATCTTCAAGCAAAAGTTCGGATCAAGGCGTGAGTACAATGTTAGGTCAGTAATGCCTGATATAGGCTGGGAGGTGTCACCTATTCCCATTACTGATTGATTACTGGAATCATTAAAGACACGGAGACCCAACTGTTTGCAGGCCTGCTTTGTTATAAAATGGTTTTGAGAACCATTATCGATCAAAAAACGAACTTTCCTAACAGATCCATCATTTGATTTTACGTCAGCGAGGGCTGTACCTAGTAGTACATTTTGTGATTTCCGCCCGTGACTAGCATGCGAGTAGGTATTCATACTGCAAAGTGATAAGGTTCTATCGTCTGACTTAGAAGAAGTCGAGTTACGTGAATTTTCCCTTCCGTTAGCTCCCTCACTACAGCGGGAGGTATTTGTATCGAGCTTCGACGATAAGGAATGCGGGTTTGCATAATCGGATTCAAGAAAATGTAACATACTGTGATGTTTTTGTTGACATTGTTTACATGTGTTTATGGATTTACAAGATTGAGCGGTGTGTGTTTTACTAAGGCAATTAATACAGGCGTTACAACTTTTGATGAACTTGAAACGTTCGCGGGGCGACAGTTTTCTAAAGGTCGAACATAAATAGAGATTACTGTGATCAGGTTGTTCACACAAAGAACATTTGTTAGCGGTGTTGTTGTTTACAATAAAAGAACGTACATTAGTTTTTGATGCAATTGTATTCTGGGTCTTAGAACCCGATTGGTCACCAGTACGAGTGAGGACCTTTACGCGGTCGCGGACAAATGAAATTAACCCGTTTAAGTTCGGTAATTCTACACCTCGATTCTCCATTTCAAATAACCGCGCGGACTCTTTGTCTAACTTTTGCAAAAGGGTGTAATACATAACAAAGTCGCATAGATCAGGTATGTTTAAGTTATTCAATGCTAAGTAGGCATTGGCGAATTGATCTATGAAAGATTCAAGGTTACTGGCGGTTGCGGAAGCGATCGGTTTAAGGGAGAACATCTGATCTAGGTATGTAACGGCTAGACTGCGTTTATCTTCGTATTTCGATATAAGCGCGCTATAAATCGCGTTGTAGTTTTCGGCGCAAGGAACAATACCTGTGCAGATGGATTTGGCTTTACCACTTAGTCTACCAACCAAATAATACATTCTTTCGGTATTAGTTAAAGATGCATTTAAATGTACAGCGTTATGGAATGTGGCATAAAACAATGGCCACTGAAGCCGATCTCCATTAAATTCTGGCATTTCTATCGGCGCTAACCTAATTAAAGATTTAGCGGGGGTAGGTTTAAATTCTGCTTTTGGCGGTGTAAACATGGATAATTTACGTTTAATGCGGCAATACATGTCTTCGAATGATAACCAGCTTTGAGAGTCAGGTACACTTTCTTTATCTATTTTCAACAAGGTTATATTGTATTCTTTCGCGGTTGATTGGAAGTTAGTTCTTACGTCTTCTAAACTTTCAATGGAGCATAGAAAATTATCCAGGGCTTCTGGATCTTTTAAATCGCAACATGAATAGTCGTAAATTGTTTGTAGGCGTTGGAAAAATAATTCCCGTTGAGATTCTAACAATTTCAACTTCTGTTCATTCGCGGCCATTATTATGTAGGTATGTACCTATTGTTCGTAGTGGTGTACAGAGATATTGAAATTGAAATACGCTTATGTAGGTTAAGTTTTTAGCGAAATATGCGGAAATAAATATAATGCGGTTGTTATAGGAGCGTAGTTAGTGTTTTTAGTTAAAAATATTAAAGTTTCGAAGAGATTTTAGCGGATGGCAATATGACGCGTGCGCACTAACAAGGGCAAAAAAAAATGGCGGGGGTGTCTAACTTGAAATGTTTGTTAGAAACAGCTAATTTTCACGGAGAATCCGGTTGCTGAAGGACCATAAAATGGTAGAAAATTTGCTTTCCTACACTGCGGGGGGGTGCGGGCTGGCCTCAGTGAAAATACGGGCTGTTTCAGCCGGGAATCGGATGGTCTCCTGAGGTTGTCGAGGGGTAGCAGTAGTTATGTGTATAAAAATGCGGAAAAAGACTACGTACCAATCTAGCACCTCAAGGGGGTCCGTCTCCAGCTACTGTCCATCCAAGTTATCACCCACAGTTCCGTTTTGCCGGCCGGCACACGTGAAATCACGTCACTGCACTATCGTTGCGGTTTGTTTACACAAGCGAGCGGGGGTGAGTTCGACAAACGAGATTCCTATTATAATAAATGCGGGGGATGAAAACACGACACGTTTAATGTTAAATTACGTCGTCGCGGAGCGGAGCATGTGCGATGCGGCGCGTGTGGATTTCGAACTGACCGTTGGAGTGAGTCAACACGATGCACTTCACTCTTCCGGCACAGATGCGTAAATTGATGCGTTTTGTCTATTAGCCACAGAATATACACATAAAAAGAGCCACCATATCCCATTTCATTCACCCGCATATAAAACAATGAAAAACGACGAATTCATTTAGTAGATAAGCATTTTTACCGTAAACTCGTATATCACATAATTATACGGAACCGCGTATAATTGAATTCCCGTATGACACGGAATTCAAACAGGATACGGAAATTTCTGAGATTTTCGCTGCAAAAAGTTATAAAACAAGCCTTTACGCAATCGTTGCAACTTATTTCAGTTCAATTTCTAAATATATAAAAATGTTATGTTGGTTTGTGTACGCTACAAAAACTCAAAAAGTTCTGCACCGATTGAGCTGAAATTTTAGCATGATATATAATCCGCATCAAGGATTGTTTTTATCTATTTTTTTCATCAGTGACATATCAGCGAATGTGCGAATGTGCCACAGCGAAGCGTGGCAGGGTACAGCTAGTGATATAATAAAACAACGAAATATAATCACATACATAAGAATAATACTTTCATACATACCTAAATAGTAATATTAATAATTGTAATAGTATATTTTATAATTGTAATACCTTCTTACTATATCGGAGGGGTAGCCAGAGATTACATCTTTCCACATGCTACGATCCTAACACACCTCTTTAGCTTCTTCCATTTTCATAAGTCCCTTCATACTTGCGGGAAAATGGCGTAACTGTATGTACCTATATACTGTATTAAAAAAGAAACGGGCAAGCGAGTTTTGAACTCAATACGCGATGGTTCCGTGGACTTTGCTTGAATTTAATTTGGGGCCAACAGTATGAATGATGCCTCGATTCGTATATTTTTTGTGAAGGATTAACCAAGCATTTTCAAAGTTTATTTACTTTTTATTGTACAATAAACATATTTTTTTTCAGGGCCTTTGTCCTGCTATGGGATAATCACGGCTAATAATAATTGTCAGGAGGTTCCTCTCTCTGCAGCCCTAACCATCGGTAGCCTGGGCCTTGCTCCGCTACCGGTGGTATCCTAGGTTTAAGTTTCTTTTATAATATTTTTACTAGTTAGACTGTATTTTTATTAGTTTTGTAAAGGATTGTAAAAGAAATTTAAATTTAAGAACTTAAATAAATAAAGTGAATAATAATAATATCTACCTATTAAGATATTATCGACTAGATCCAATCATTAATTAAGATGATTTAGACAGTCATTATGATGGACGGATAATAAATCTGAAGTTGTGGTTTTTGCGGGAAATCATATACATATACGAACGCAGGCGAACGTGCTACGATAAAATCGTGGACGTTCTAAAGAAAGGCCAACTCAAAAGTACTTATAACCGACGAGAATATAATGAAAAGACTCATGAAAGTGCAAGAAGTGTGTCAGGACCGTAGCTTGTGGAAGGAAGTAGTCTCTACCTACCCCAGCAGGAAAAAGGCGTGACTGTATGATTGTGTGTGTGATTACAATATGAAAGTTTGTTTTTAGATTACAATAGTATAGTTAAATGGGTTCACAGTTGTCGATCATAAAAGTCAATGGACGGCACCATCAAATTCTAACTACGAAAATTTCAAACAATTATTATTTTGTCCTTGGAGTTCCATTTTCATTATTCTTGCGACGGATCCCCAAAACTCGTATATCACACATACGGAACCGCGTCTAATTGGATTACCGTATGATGAATGGGAAATTAGATTAGTAATTTCGGAATGTTAAATGTTACGTGAATACGCCAGACATGGTTTTATAAATTGCCTTTTGTTATGTTCCCATATATTTAAATACGGGAGAATTTTAACGCCTATATTAAAACAAAGGGTTCATTTTTTGAAGTTATGTTTGTGAGTGTATTTTTTTATTAACTAGCGTTTGCCCGTCACTTTGTCCGCGCGGATTAGAGTTTCTAGCCATGAGTTGCATCCGCCAAGCAGTAGTGTGCAAACATTACTGTGTCCCGGTTTGAAGGGTACTGTTTAAAGCGAAATTACGGGGCATGTGAGACTTTAGAGCCGATGTCTCAATGTGACGAGTGCAGTGCAGTGCCGCGCTTTGCAATGCACAGTTCTGGTTGGCACTGTAACTGTTAAGGGCAGGCATAGCGCTTACCATCAGATGGACGACATGCTCGTCTCGTCACGTAGTCAAATGAAAAAAAAAAAGGTTTAAAGCCTTAGGTGACAAGAAGAACACAAGGCTGAAACTTTTGTAATATAAAGAATTTAATAAATTCAAATGAAAGCCCAAACTTTCACGTTTCCGTTCTGGCAACAAAGTTATTCAGTGCAAAGTTCCGCTGTATTGTCAGGCGCGTCTAATGAAAGTGACAGAGTACTTCCAGAGTTCTAGTTGTTATAGGGAGACGGACTTTGGCATAATGTGAAGATAAGTCGTAAACAAGCCGATAATTAGTTAAGCCGTAAACAGCGGTGATAGCTCAGTAGTAGAACCTCCCGAGGGTCGTGAGTTCAAACCCCAGCGCAGGAACGTTTCACTCGCTTTTCGGTGTAGGAAAAATTCGTAAAGAAATCCACATAACTACCCGAGAATTAATTTGGAGGTATGTATCTTAGCTATTCATCAATCCGGACCGGGCCCCCGTAGTGGAATAATGCCTAACCCTCCTCGCGGAAGTGGGGCAGACCCGTGCTTAGCAGTGGGACGACATGGGTAGATGATGGTGATGATGATGATAAACTGAAGCGGTTACTAGTCTTTTTAATAAAAAATCACACGTCTTTCGACCCCTTAAGGGTTGATAATCGTGAAATTATTTCTAAGTTCACCCCTTCATTATAAAATGAACGTCGCTTATGTTCTCGTGTCGTTTTAAATTACCTGTGTGTTGATTATCAAAAATATAACGCAAAAGAATTCACCGTATACGGTATATTCGAAACGGCTTTACACCGCTCAGAAGTACAAAGGCATTGCTTGGCATTACATATACAGATCGTGTAAGCACATACCTACAGAAGTACAGAGAGATTATACGGCATTGTGTACCTACACAATACATCCGTATACGAACAGCCGTATAAGGAGCCGTATAAAGAGATTTGTCTGTTACCAAGCGACCGAGAAAAACAGGAAAATAACACGATATCTTGAGAAATATTTTATACGAGGATATTAGAAGAAATTGTTTTATTTTATCGTGTGATTAAACAAATCAATTGAGATCTTTGTGATATGGAAAGTTATGTAAATTCTCATCGTTATCATCGTCATCATCCTGACCATACTATTTTATTTATCGTTCCCACAACTGGGAAACAAGCTCAACAATATAAATTCCAAGGGGAAAAAAGCCATAGAATACCCTGGGAGTCCTAGTTAGGAGTCAGTGTCTATATAAGTGATAATGACGCGTTATTTAAAAAGTTAGTTAAGTAAATAATTCATTAAAACTTTTTGGTAAAGCCGATAAAAATATATAACGTAGATATAAATATAACTTTCGGTGGCACTGCAGGCGCACAACTTTGCTGTTTATAAGTTTTAATTTTCTTTGTGTATTATTAAGTAATAAAATTTTTATATATAAAAAGTGGGTCAAATTCGCGTCCAAAGAAGTCGCTTACAAACATACATACAGGTGAAGCTAGTAAAAAGCGTGCAAAAAACACATCAAAGTGTAACGAATCATACAAAGAGATGAGTAATTACACTGGGTTATTTCTATAGGTCCACGATTTGTTCCCAGACCAAACCACGGACTTTGCATAACTTAATTCCCAAGGACATCCAAGACATAAACAGTACAATCAACATGAAAAAGGCTTTAAGGATTTTCCCTCAACCCTAATCGGCAATCCCTTCCAGACAAAGCAACCCACTTTCGTTAGCAAACTTTCTGAGCTATACAAAGTATAATGAAACTTTAGAAAAATTCTACCCTTCATTTTTTATAAGCACGCTTTAAAACATAAAAAATTAAACTGCGAATACTTGTCTTTTATGAGTTCTTCAAAACGTTTCACAATACGGAGAAATTTTACTACCCCTAATTTGGACCCCATATTTTTTGGTATCAGATAACGTGAAGGATCTCATAAATCTTTGTAGGCGGTAAAATACTTGGCAGATTATGAAAATATGGAAATTGTAGAGATAAATTTAGGGTTAGATCGAGATAAAAAGCCTGGGGGTAACCGCGTACTTAGGTATTCTTATTCCATGCAGTTCATTTCAAGGCCTTAAACTGAACGGCCTAGATGGTGGATGGAGGTCTGCCTACCGGTCTGCACCCTTATCTCAGCCACCATCCCGTCACTGCTTTTGTCCGTCTGCCGTCATTCCTTCTGGCCAGGTGTCCTGCCCATCTCCACTTAACCATCCATCTTTGCTATTAGTTTACTTACGTCGTAATCAACGTCACGATTCAGTAAAATGGTAAATACTTCTTTGAAACTTCCTGGGAGTTTGTATTCTTTGCCCAAACTCGAGCTCGTTAACAAACGCTTAGTGGTTAATATTACACGAACAAAATACAATATCAACATAATAAATACAAGCTTAAAAAAGTCACATTTTCTAATTCCAGCTTAAATTCCGATACTTGACGACGTTTGATGTTGACATTTACAAAAGGTTTTTTTTTTAAATTACGCGTGAAACGAGGAATTCCAAAATTGGCGAGAACACTCCACTCTATCATGTTACCGTATTCAATACACGAAGTATTATGTATTTTTTGCCTGAATACATTTTCTAAATAACCAAAAAAACCCAAGTCTCAGACGAGCTTATAACAATGATTTCTCTCATATTTTATGCTGGTCTTTCTTCTCAGATATTTATTAAAAACATAAATAACAATACATGAACCTCATAACATAAGGCTGTGATGTTTGATGTTGCTAGTCTGTTAAGATATACTAGTTGCGCCCTGTGGTTTCACCCGCGTTAATTGTTATTCCACAAGAAATGTTAAGTTTTACGTGACAAAAATTATCCCAAATCGTATTCTAACCAGAAAGTATTTATAAATCAAAATCCAATTAGCCGTTACAGCGTGAAGAGAGAACAAACAAACAAAGATAAATTAAAGTTACGCTTTTCAAATTTTGGTGAGTTATTAGACCACACGAATGAAGTAAAACTTCGCTAGGAGAGAAAGAGAGAAAGAAAATGTGTGTTCGCATCTCTCTCTTGCCCCTACAGTAATAATAATATACGAAACGTAACTCTCTCTTTCTATTTTCACTAACTTATATCTCCCTCTCAACTTCCTTCCACCTTATCCGATCACACTTTTCGTAACGCTCTCCGCCGGAATTCAACAGCTTACGCCCCAAGACAAGCGTGCGTAAAGAAGTTTTACTTCAAGAATGGAATTCAATTTAAAATTCATTTTGTATTTTATTTTTTAAACCGCCAAGAACTCTAGGGAAGAAGCTACGTGGTCTAATAGCACTGCAATGCGCACTTATAACTGTCACGTTACGTTATTTCGCATCTGTCGTATGGCGTCGTGCACTGAATGTTTCAGTATACACATTCTTAAATTTTTTAGTGAACTTTTCGTAAAGTCGGACTCTGGCTTGCAGTTTTAGGGGAGAAATGCCTTCGTACTTTCCCTTTTACTATGTGGTGAACTTTCAGGTGAACGACTTGCTCGCCTTATAATCTTATACAAAAGTTCATTGGTGTGAGCTGAGGTTTCAAACCCAGTGTCGTTCGCAAAGGACACAAGTTACAGCTGGACACCACCGTTGAAACGATAGACCGATGTGTTATTGAAAACACCTCATTGTAATGTCCTACAGGAACCGTAATTTTTTACACGATAATAAGTAAAGTATCCTCTATTCTACTCCAAGAGTTAAAGTGTCTAAATACCAAATATGATTGAAATCCGCTGCGCCGTTTCAGATCTAAGTCGGGACAAACTTTCGGACCGATCAAGGGAAAAGAGTTCTAAAAGTCTTTTATGATTAGACTTCGCGTAAATAGCATTTGGCAAATGTTGCCGTTTCTTTTGAAATTATAGACATACATTTCAATTTTAATATTGGTATAGATATAGAAAATGAACGCCTAAAACCTTCTCAGGAAAGTAAGGACCATCCATGCTTAACAGTGCGACGATATGGGTTGATGACGATAATGATTTTGATGATAGCTATAGATAAATTATTCTTTCTGATAAGTACTACCTACCCTCCAAAATTTATCAAAATCTTAGCAGATTGCGTCAGTATTATTCTATTCTATAATGTTACTGGAATCTGCAAACAAAACTATCTGCCTTATCGGAATCGGATAAAAGCTTACTAGAGCGCTCAACAAAAGATCAAAAAACTTTCAATATGATATCCTTATCCATGTAACTGATCCTTTTTCGTTCTTCCGTCCTTGATTTTTGATCTTTGTTCCAAAGAGTATTTACTTTCACTTCAGCGGGTGCTTACTGCTTAGTCGAGTAAGGTAAAGTATTGGGTGGACGGTGAGTGGTAAGGGAAACTTTAAGGTGGGCGTTGGTTGTAGCGCTAAGCGTTTAGCAGTGCGTCCTGTTGAGCGCTTAAGAATTTCCTAAGTTTTGCTTTACTCGCATGGAGAATAATGTAAATGAGTCATCTTAAAAACAAAACCAAATCCTATTTAACCAAATCAGTTCCAACTAAATCAATCAAAAACCAACCAGTAGTGTGCAAACATGACTGTGTTCCGGTTTGAAGGGCGCTGTTTCCAGCGAAATTACGGGGCATATGAGACTTTAGAGCTGATGTCTCAGGGTGACGAGCGCAGTGCAGTGCCACGCAGGATTATGCAATGCAAAGTTCTAGATGGCACTGTATTATTATGAGCAGGCGTAGCGCTTACCATCAAGAGAATTACATGCTCGTTTCGTCACTCAGTCAAATAAAAAAGATAGTTAAACCACCGTCATTATTTCATTCCCTATTTCCATTTTTGTATACCTTAATAATATGATTTCTACCACAGCCATTATAGAGTTAAGTAATAACGGAGACACATAGCTTATTTCTTCTTCTTCTTCTTTCTCCACGCTGTCTGTCTGCCTGATTTAAGTACAAATGATATCAAAAATTGCCATGCATTGTACACTCACTCACTCTCAAATTCACTCGCTTAGAGTATTGGATTATAAACACTAAGTCGGTCTTATTAAGTCTCAATTTTGATCCCTCAATGTTGATTAACGCTGTTCCAAATGCGCACCCTAACATCTCAAATTACAGGTAAGTGGATGTGGGGTTGTATCTTAGAAGGGTTATTAGATATCTCTATTATCGAGTTCTATATCAAAAGGGGGTACAAGGTTTTAATGGAACTTTATGTTAATATAGTTGAATAGCTAATTCTAATGTTTATTATGTTTCCCTTTGGTTATGGTTTGCCTTGATTGATTCAATAATTATGTTTGGTTTGTTGATGGAAAGGTAAATATAAGTCGGAATTGGAATCCATTACTTAGAAGAAATATTGTTATTCTACTAATGACATAGTTTTTGTTTAAATGGGAGAAAATATAAGACCGGAGCTTAATACTGTTTTTTTTTTAAATTTTTTAAGGTTAATGTTTCTTTTATTGGACCGAAGGAGTCGGACAAAACGCCGAGCGAGAGTAATTTTTTGCTCATGCATGCTTAATGGAACCTATGTTATGATCATTATATAGCTCAGTTAGAAGAGCGATTAAAAGGCGTTCCAGAGGTCATTGGTTTCAGGTAATGGATCGTGATCTCTCTAAATTTTCTTCATTAGTTTCCCATTAACGATCCAACAGCTAGTTTCTCGCTAAAACTAATTAACTATCTCAATTTTCCTTTCCTCGACGAAAACATCAATTAACTAAAAGTTTGACTCCGAATTCTTGAACTAAACGTGAAATGGATGTGGAGAGGAGCCCGCTAAATCTCTCACTTGGCTTTTAAATTTTTCTTCAAAAACTTGGCAAGGTTTCAAGTTTTTGGTATATTGTGGACTTAAAAAGCTGGTAAATTGTGGTATTTTCATTTTATGATTCGCGCTGCAAAGTATAAGGTAGAATTTCATATGACCCTAGAGGAATAATTCGGAATTTGAGGTAGCACTTTGAGGTTTGAGTAGGCAGAGTGATTGAACGTTACTCCCACTGTGGCTTGTTCAAAATCCAGTTCATGGTCGTCTCTATAATTTCCAAAAATAACTTGCTAAGTCTGTTTCCTCAATAAAATATATATATATATATATATTGCTAAACTGTCAGAGTGAATGAATCGTGGTCTATTATTTTTATAATCCTTACTGGAAGCTGCTCCAACAGGAAAACTTCAATAATTAACAAATGGAGCAGAAATTGAACAGAATGGAAAGATTGGAAATATTTCTCGCAAAATTAACAGTCCGTGCCCTACTTGGTATTGAAGTTTAGAGAATTTAAACTTCGGTCTTAAAAAACTTTTATTGAATAAAATGTTTTACAGTTCATTAGACACGGGTTGAAATTGAATATTGTAAAATTTACTAGTGAAAAACACGATGAAAAAATGTTTGTACATCCGAGATTACCATACGAATCATTAATTATACATACAGTTTTTTTTACTCTCTTATTATCTTTCCCTCTCGGAAAGTGGACTGGACATTTTATTATATTAGAGACTTGCCAAATCTTATCAGTGTAAAAAAATCTTGAGCCAAGCAGATACTTCCTCAAGGCAAAGGTTTTTAAGTATTCCTGGATTTGCTTAATTTTTTATGTTTATGGAATTTAGATATTTAAGGAAAAAAACTCCTCGTTGTAAATTAAAGTAATATGACAGTGTGAAGAACAACATAATATTAGTTGACTGTGGTAATAAGTAGTTTTTAAATAAGTTAAAGATATCACGAATTAATTAGCGTAAGCTGCTCTCGCAACAACTAATTTGGATTGAGACATTTCAGGTAGACGCCAAGTATTTATTTTAAAAACTCAACGTAAACTCATCAACACCTTATCTTCCGCAGAAGCACAAAGTAAAACTACCAACAAGAACCAGCCTACTGAAGAAGAGGCGGCAACAAAGATCCAGGCGGTTTTCCGTGGACATCAGAGCAGGAAGTCCATGAGCATGAAGGCAGCTAAGCAGCAACCCCAACAGCAGTCGCGGCAGCAGCCTCAGCAGCAGCAGCCTCAGAAGCAGCCCCAGCAACAGAAGCCGGAACCGGAGCCAACCAAGGCTGAACTGGAGGCCGAGTTTCGGCCTGATGACAAAGGTAGGATTATGATAACATAGCAAAACTTAAAATCTGAAGAAAAAAGATCTTCCAATTTCTTACCTGTGCTGATCACATTGAATGACGAGGATTCTAGCTGTCACGAAGCCACATTTTGTTGGACTACAGATAGCGGACGAAATTATGAGCACACTGGATACTTTATACACCTTTTAGCAGTTTCTTGTGGAGTATATCGCGACTCTTTTGGATATATTTCTGCCACTGTCGGATGTCATTCATTTTTTTTGTTTAAAACCCCGCTTACTTGCGTCTTCCAAAGAACTCTAAGAGCAATATTAATGCTATGAAGTTTAAATATTCTTACATAATTTTTAGGTATATAGATGATTTAATTATATCCAATGGAGTTAATAATTAAGTTAAGTTTAGTTTTTTCAGAAATATTATTACAGTCAGCTTAATACCGATTTGGATATGACAAAGTTCCATTAACGAGAGTACATATTCATATTCATGAGAAAATCTCGTTGGGCCAGAGGTACCAATTATCTCGTAAGAATCTGTATCCGAAAGTAAAGTATCTTTAAACATTCATTTAGTGCTTGAGCCGGGATAAAAATAATTCAGATATTAAGGAAACTTCGGCTTCTCCCAAAGTTAAATTAAACTTTATACTGGAAATGAAACTAATAAAGGAATTTTTATCAGTAATCCGTGAGGGCCTTACTTGCAAGATAACTTACTTTTGTTGGAATTTACATTATAAGAAAAGATTACTTTAAGGCTGATAATATTCTAGGAATAACTTCATTTTCCAATTTGAAGAGGAAAGGCAAACATATCCCATCTAATAATTAACTGTTTAATATTATCTTAATAATTTAATTGGTCTTCATTTACCTTCCAGATATAGCTTCTAAAGGATAGAGCAATTTTATTATTTGATTAATACATTACCGGTAAATGTCAAACATGTGCATAAATATGGGCGTGGCATATACAACGAAGTTTTACCAATACTTATTCCTATTCTGAAGGAATATAATTTGTTGAAAAGTTGGTACACTGCAAAAACTCCCATAAATTAATTTCCTCGGAAAAAAAGACACGCGGTAAAATGAATAAACAAAACTAAGTTCCTAATACACTACACTACACTAGAAAAGTAAGTATCAATATAGACTCAAATCAATCAAGCATTAAAAACTTTTCGCTGTGTTATTATTCTACATATTCTCCAAATACAAGTTTTGTTAACAAACTCATTCGACAAAAAGTACAATTCATCCAGCCCTCCAATTTCCATGTCGTGTCGATACGTCATTTCCGTGCGAGGAATTACACCTATTCAGGTATACCTTTGAAGGGCAGTGTAGCGTGCGGTGCAAATGGCTCAGAGAATAGGCCCCTATGCGATAAGCCGGTGACGAAACGTGAACTGGGTTTCGTCAACGATGTTTTATGTACAGGCTTATCGTCGTGGAGATCTGTTCTGCACGCTCTTTTGTTTTTAGTGTTTCGTACCTAATGCTTTTTGCGCGTCTTAACGGAACTAGGCTATGGGGGTTGTCTGAGATATTAGTTAATCGAAATAATCGTATTCCGTCCAAACTTACACTCTATTAACATCTCGCTCCCCAACTGAACCATCGGAATGTATTTTGAATGTTCCGAGTGGACCGACTCGGCGCTGCGGTCTTCACTTGCTCTCTCTAAGCTCGAGTTAATGTCAAAATAACTGTTCCAAGAATTATATTGGTTTTGATTCACACTGCTAAGTGCTTATTATCTTATTATGGAAAAGACAAGATTCATTCCAAGTGGCGTTTAAATAAATCAATCCCTACGATTCCTAAAGCGTCCAACGCACCTTGAATAATTAGACGGTGTCATTGTATTTAGCTAGTTAATCCTCACCATGACTTTTCAATAAAAACAACTCATTACAACGTGCAATGGCGGAAACAGCGATACACACAGAAGAAGAAGAAACGAAATTACTTAGCAAGAAAATGGCTATGAAAATCCAATCTCTCAAGATTTCATTAAAGCAACTGAACAATCAGCGTGTTCATTTATTTTAAGAACTGCAGGGGTCTCGAATGCTTTGCCTTTATCTGTGTTTTATAGCAAATACAACCCAGATGTGTTTACGTCAACAGTGAGTAGGTTTCTTTTGGCGCTTACTACACCTTTGACAACATTGTCGCTTCCCATCAGGTGAGATACTGGTCTGGTAAGTGCGTTATTAAAAAAACACGCCACGTTTACTGAAGAGTGGTGCAAAATAAGTTACACAATATAAGTTTTAAGTATGGAAGTAGACAGCGAGTCCCAAACTAGGCCGAGGCCATTGCCTTGTGAAGTAACTAAGCATGTTGTAAAATAGTGTAGTTTTTTTTTTTTCCCGGGGAAATGCATTAGGCATACCACCCGGCCCCCGGGGGCGGGGGGGTGGTTATGTGGGACTCCCCCGCCAGCTGGTCTGGCGGGGTTTACCCACTAAAACCCCGGGGTGTTCTCCTCTCCGCATTATGGAGGTGGTCACGGGTTCGCACGGCGCTTCCGCGACCACCTCTGCGGGCGCCCTCCCGGGCTCGCCACGTGAGGCTTGGGCCTCTTTCTCCGCTGGGTGCGTCCCGGAACACACGGGCCGCACCTCAGCTCGGGACTTCTAACTTGGGCGTTGGACCCCCGATCCGCGGCCCAAAAGACCCCGTTATTGGTCCCTCGCTGTGCCCTCTGCTGATCAGAGGGACACGCGAAGGACCTCTTCTCGCCAGGTTATTTGCTACGGCCACCAATTCCCCTAGGAGAATTGCTGACCGAATCCCAGGGTGCACCGTCCCAGCTGCTGCCCTTCCCTCCGGATGCAACGCATCAAGAGGGACGAACAACAGCCGGGCACTCGTGGAGGTTACCTGGCCCGCACCTTACTATTGAGCCCAGGCTTAATTTCGTCTGGCTTCAAAACAGATAAACAATTCAGGTACTTCGGTACCTAGAAACCGTAACTAATCACCGAATAAACTTTTATTTTCTTCAACGGCTCCCAGGGTTACGATAAATTCGTATCTAGCAATTGTAAGCTTTAACTAGAACCTCTGTGGAGAGGTCTATTCACATTGACTTAGTAAATGGCGTAGTACACAGTTCACGGCTGCTTAGAAATAGACAGTAGCAAATAGATTTAGCCAATAATCTAAGCTAAACTCAAATAATCAAATACAATCAACAGGTAAACAAGGACAATCAGGCAAACTACGCAGTTACAACAGACAGTACAGTTATCAAGGAAACTCGAGGTTATGATATTGTCGATAGAAAATTACACTACCACCGGGTTCATATATCATCGGAATAACTAGCTAGGAAAATGTATGGCGGACAAAAATGATTTTAATTAAGAAGTACAAGTCAAGAGCTGATGATGATTAATTTTAAGCCTTTATTTTGCAAATGTAAGCCTTAAGTTCCATCAAGTTGTATCAAAATCTAAAATCAAAACACATGATGAAATAAATAGTATATACTACTTATTTATAGAACATGGTAAAGTCAACAACAACATGGTAAATTAGAAAATCTTTACGTCTTTATTTCAGAGCTTGAAACTGACCTAAGTGATAATATTACATCCAGTGAAATCATGTGCAAATTTCTGCATATAACACATGCTAACCCTACATGGTCCATTATCCACATATAATAAAGTTCAAAGTCGTACAAAGTCGTAAAACTTCGAGGTTCTCAGCCATATAAAATCTACTCAATACAACATAAAGTTCATTTTAAACTGCTATTTACTTTACACTACCCACATTCGAACCAAACAGTCAGCCAGTCCAGTGAGAACTTGCCTCCATTACTAAACCAATGTAAACGGAGCTGTAGGTGTAATTCCTTGTCTAAAATTTACTTGTACAATTTAATCCGAAAAAGTGCTGTTTACAGTTGGCTTTCATAAGGGCTTTGTGTTTATTCTAGTCTCCTGGTACTTTTGGTGTGAAACAATTTATAAAACATTTTTGGCCGGAGAACTTTTGTGAATAAATGTAATATTATATTAGATCTATAATAGTGGTAAGCCTCTTCTGCAAGAGACCGACTGGCAGCCAAGTAGAAGTGTGAAAACAATACTGTGTCCCGGTTTGAAGGGCACTGTTTCCAGCGAAATTACTGGGCATTTGAGACTTTAGAGCTGATGTCTCAGGGTGACGAGCGCAAGGACATGCAATGCAAAGTTCTGGGTGGCACTGTAACTGTTATGGGCAGGCGTAGCGCTCACCATCAGGTGAACGACGTTCTCGTCTCGTATCTCAGCATATAAAAAAAATTGAAGAATTTTGGTTGGTTATAGGGATAGATAAACAACGATAACTGAAAACCTAGGTCCGAAAAACGAAAAGTTATTTATAAAAAAAAATATAGAGTTTAAGCGCAAATGGGCAATTTTTGAATTGACTAATATTAAAATGAGCGAATTCTTAGAAAGATCAATTTTATTCTCATAACAGTCGATTATGTAAAATTATGAATTATTAACAAGAACTTAGGGTCCCCTCAGGTTGAAATATGACCTGACCCTCTTCACAATAGTAAAGTGAGACCTGTGCTCAGCAGCGCGTAGTTATGGGTTGTAGATGACGATAAAGAAAGATACCTCCTCAATACATAAAAAATAATTATATATCCGTGAATTACATGACTTCAAAACCTCCCATTTGCCAGATTTCCACGCAAAAATCACATTACTACACGTTAACGTTCCAAATTACCCAAGAAACAGTAAAAACCAGCATAAAACACCGGCAATGGGCATGCTCATACAAAATGTATGAACTTTGCATTGCTTATACATATTTAGGTGCCTACAGAAGATGTCTAACTAGGTAGCCGAAATACAATACAATATACAACTTGTAGACGCAGTATGGACTTTTCTTAGATCGACATCAAAGACGAGGAACTTCTCGTAATACAGTTTTGAAGTAAAACATCGTCACACTATTCTGTTAAGCTCGACCGTCACTTAAGAGTTGATATTTTGAGATGGAGGTTTATTGAAAGAAGTTGGAAATAAGACAAATAATTCTGCGGGGCTATGCAGCACGGTGCGGATCAGCTCGAGTTCGTTTCATTTTGACGTTTGATTGCCACTGGACTCGTCTATTCAATACGAATGACGAGTCCCGTGGCAATCAAACGTCAAAATGAAACGAACTCGAGCTGATCCGCACCGTGCTGCATAGCCCCGCTGGTCATCATTAGGTATACAAACGTTTAAAAAGGTTTTATATTGACATCTCTTCTCAGATCTCAGTTTGACCACAGACTTTAAACATAATCAAAAGAGTATTTTCATGAAAGTTTTTTCTACTTTCATTATGTCTCGACTTTGGGCTCGACAAGGTCTTGATACAGAACATTGACGGGTCGGAATGAGAGACAGATAAGAAGGAATACCTTCAGTACACATTTTCTATGTTTTTTTTTTTTCATTAAAAGACACATACGTCTGCCCATAACAGTTACAGCGCTACCCAGAATTTTGCATTGCATAGTCCTGCACTGCGCTCGTCACCCTGAGACATCGGCTCTAAAGTCTTAAATGCCCAGCAATTCCGCTGGAAACAGTGCCCTTCAAACCGGAACACAGTAGTGTTTGCACGCTATTGCTTGGCGGATGAATGTCCGGCAAAGGTGTGGTAATTCCCCAGGCGGTCTCTTGCAGAAGAGGCCTCCCACTAAAATCTCCCCGTACTGTTACTACGACACGGTACGGACGTCCGAAAGTGCTTAAATATTAAAATGTGGATAGAGTAGTATTAAGTCGGCATAAAGGTGGAAAATACCAGGGAAGGGAAACAAAAAGTGAAGGACGAGGAATTTCGGACTGAATATATTTCTGTCCAAATATCGCGCAGGGAAATAGTTCTGTTGTGAAGTGGCAATAAGGAGAATTTTGGGGGAAGTACTACCGAAGCACTTTGTAGGCTTGGGTTATATTGGTAAAGTTAGGGCGAGAGTCCACTAAAGTAAAATGTGAAGAGTTTTATGTACATAATGATATGGCTCTTGCAGTATCAATAAGATTTATGATGGATATATTTGATTTAAGCTCTCGTTGACATAGTTTTATTGAGGAATATTACCGATCACTGAAGTAACAGAACTCATTCAGCAGCACACTCCGGGATGGATGATTGTTCTGACACTGAATGTTAAATTTGTTTTTATTCTAGTTTTTAAGTTTTATTTGTTCTGTGGCGTTTCAATAAAGAGTTTGTCTATTTCTCTATCTATCTTTATGGTACTGTTTTTTTTTACGAGCATGCTTTTACATTTGCTTAAAAAAAGCATACTCATTTAAAACAATCCGTGACGACGACGCGAAAGACGCGCTCAATGCACGCCCCATTCCACCCGCGCAGCAGATAGCATGCTCGAAAATCGATCGTCGTTCGATTTTTGAGCATGCTCGTAATAAGCATGCTAATTACTAGCAACACTTTGAAACACCACTAAGTAGCAATTGCTCGTCAATAGCATGCTTCCGTGCTATTAACGAGCATGTCTATCCGTAACTTTTACGTTTAGTAGCACAAGTCATCTTGGATCGTCATCAATGGTGTTTCCTTTTCCTGTGCGAGATTCAGCCATGAGTCACCACTTGAAAGGGAAATGTCCTTTTTTTAAACACAAACCATAATTAGATAATCATTACTTAAGTATATCATAATATTTTTACTTAATTTTGTTGTTTTAGTCAATGTATTAATTACTATGTGTATTAATTAGAGACTTATATGTTTGACATGTAAAAGTGCAATATTTTTGCCTATTTACTAATAAATGATTTGAGTATTGAGTTCCATCTGAGTATTATTTTTGCCAAGTGTCTTTGCACCATCCCGTCTCGGTCAGTTTGAATCTTAATGCGGATGGTATATCCAATGTATTCCTTTTGCTTTTTACAATTGCACCAACGTATAATTATTTACATAGATAAGTTACTGTGACCTACTAAAACATTCATCAACTCATATCCGCCCACTGCTGAGCACGGGTCTCTCCTCACTTTCGTGAGGAGGATTAGGCCATACTCCACTAGGAGGGCTTGGTCTGGATATGTGGATCACATACCTCCGAAATTGTTCTCGGGTATGTGGGTTAGCTCGAGAGGTTTTCCTTCTCCAAAAAGTGAGTGATAATTACGAACGTATGTTTTACAAGAAATACATTTGTAAGTAAATACCGGCACAGGGATTTGAACTCACTACCATCTCCTTGGAAGGCGGACGTTCTCCCACTCGGCTATCACCGCTTTATATTATAACATTACTTTCATCTTCGGGGAAAACCTTCCCTTCCACATTCGTAACAAATTTTGAAGAAACCGTCCATATTTCCCAAATGATAAAGTGGAGACATTACCCGGGGCAAGTTCCCCGATCCATTCCCCTAGCCCCCGGTCCCCAGTTCCCCTCAGACACTCAATTAATTTGCGATTAAAGAAACTCGTCCGGAGATAATCTTGTTTCGAAGGAAAAAAGTTGTTTTTGCGATACGACGTTCTGTCTCAATTTATAATTGGCGTTTCATTAATCATGACGTTCGTTGTTTTTGGATAGAGAATTGAGCGCTTGTTTGCTGAGCATTGAACAAACCAGTACAGTGGCAGATACGGTGGCGCTTGACACACGGCCTTGATAACCTAGCAGCGGTGAAACCGCGGGGTGGAGCTAGTCATTATTATAGGCGTACCTTCATGTGGGCGAGTGAGAATATTGCAGCAGAACATTACTTTTCTCCAAGTTTGAATTTTTGAACATTTAATCCTAAATCCTGTAAAACACTTTATTTAATACATCCCTATCAAGAATAAAAAATTAAGCAAGTTGCGCCTCTAAGGGCCAGTTAAGGCCAGTAAGCACTCTCGAACTGTCACGAAACTTATTCTGCAAGGAAGTATTAATTAGTTCTTTCTTCTTCCAAGTCAGTTAATAAATAACGAGTAAAGTCGGTCCCAGTTTATGGAAAACAGTAGTTGCGAAGACACTGGTTACTTTTGTTACGTGTCAAGAGAACAATAAAATTAGTAGAGGTGTCTGTCTTTTGTGCTACAGAAAACTGGTAATACTTTTCTAAATGCCGCTATTGGACTATGTAAAAATTACTAAGGTACTTACCTAATAAAATGTGCGTAACGGTGGATGCGCAAGAGGGGTGACAAACATTTTCATTTATAGAGTTTTTTTTAACCTGTCTTATCCCACTGCTGGGCAAAAGTGTCCCCATCTCCTTCCACCAATCTCGCTCTATTGCTTTTAGTGGCCAGTCGCTCAAGAAAGCATCCAAATCAACTTGCTATCGCTTTCTGGGCCTTCTTCGGCGTCGTAGTCCGTCTACAGGCGTCCACTGAGTAGCAGTGTTGGCCCACCTTTCTGGATGCATCCTGCAGTTGTGGCCCGCTCAATCCCGCTTTAGCCTGGCAGTTTTATAGCCCACATCTGCATTAATGCCACGTCAAAAACATTAAATTTTTTAAATCTTGTCTTGTTTTTAAACCCTGTTACTCTCTGATCGTAATAAAATAAGTCAACAGCTTTCATACTATAACAATATAAGCGTCTACAAGTCATCATATTTTATTCAGCGGCCGTGGGGACTTTATGAAAAACTCGGGGAAATAGTGGTGATAAGTTTGAGGAAAGTTTATGATTTATATGGCAACATGTTTTATACATGACGACGTTTTCATTCGCGCAGGGGACTCGTTAGTTTCCATGCACGAAGTTTACAAATGGACACAAGTCACATCTTTTGTAATTACAGTGTAAACTCTTTATAACGTTATCCTTTATAACGATAAACTCCCTATAACGTTGAAGTGAGCCCAACTTGGTTGGTTTGCGTTAAAACCCACATATTGAAACACTCACTCCATATAACGATAACTCTCTATAACGACAAAAAATGCTCAGTCCCTTGAGTTTCGTTATAAAGAGTTTACACTGTAATTTGATTATTATTTAATGTTTTTTTCGGTCCGTTCAAAGGTTGTCTGGAAGAAATCGCTTTAAGTGATAAGACTGCCCATTGTACTACCCTTGTTTACCTATTGTAATTTTTCTCTACTGTTTTTGTTTGTGTACAATACAGAGTTTCCTATTACGGAAAGTGTACACATTTACAATTATTGTATTCTAGCTGCGCCCCCCGGTTTCACCCGTTTTTAGAATTATCCTACAGGAACCTTTCGTAGTTACGGAACAAAAAGTATTGTTTATGGAATTCCAGGTAATAAATAAACTATCCGTGCGCCAATTCTTTTTTTTTATTTCGTGTACCTTCTTGTAGTAAAATTTTGGCAAGTCCAACCAATTTGGGTCACACACCGCCTTAGGCAACAAACGCCGTTAGGCGAACGAGCTCAAAAGATTGTTTACACAACGTATTGTTATTGCAAAACAACCTCTATAACTAACGGTACAAGTTCCATAACTTTGCTGTACCAAAACAGATAAGAACTGAGATTAGTTCTCAGTTCTCGGTCTCGGAGTCGTCAAACGCGTGAAACTTTCAAACAAAGCCTTTGAGTTCGCCTCGGGGTAGTACCCACTGGCTAACATTAATAAGGTACCGGCATTTCAACTAATAGCGCAGAGGACATAATAGGCGAGGGGACGGTCGTGAGTTCAAATCCCAGTGCAGGCACGTACCAATGTGTTTCTTGTAAAACATATGTACGTAATTATCGCTCGCTTTTCGGTGAAGGCAAACATCGTGAGGAAGCCCACATACCTACCCACGACCCTCTCTTTGGAAGGCGGATGTTCCCTGACTACAGCCGTTTCCCAACTTCTTTGCGCATTCAAATCGCTGCGTATTGTTGGATCTTTAACACTGATTGTGGCTGAGAATATCTTAACTCTATAGCAAGAGTTTGGTATCTCCACTCGTAACAACTTTTGATATATATTTTGCAAACACTGTTACACACAGTTATGAACAATACTGTGTTCCGGTTTGAAGGGCACTGCTTCCAGCGAGATTACTGAGCCTGTGAGACTTTAGAGCCGATGTCTCAGGGTGACGACCGCAGTGCAGTGCTGCGCAAGATAATGCAATGCAAAGTTCTGGGTGGCACAGTAACTGTTATGAGCAGGCGTGGCGTTATTAATCAAATAAAAAAAAAGTTGTGTGTATGGCGCATTATCTGAGTTTTTTATGCTACTATTTAACGAGACGAATAAGTCGTTCTCCTGATGGTTAGCGTCACGCCTGCCCATAACAGCTACAGTGTCACCCAGAAAATTCCACAGCAAAGTCTTCTGCAGCACTGCACTGCGCTCGTTACCCTGAGACATCGGTTCTAAAATCTCATCTGCCCAGTAGTTTCGCTGGAAACAGTGCCCTTCATACCTGAAGATAATAATGTTTTCTCACCACTGCTTTGCGGATGAATCATATAATTATAACCAACCAACCAATGTAAAACCAATGTAATGTTGGAAGTATATTTAACATCGCAAATATGAGGGTACAAAGTGTTACAAAGGAGGTACAAAGTAAAGCGTAGAAGTGAAGTAATACCCACAAAGGGTTACGTTAAAAAAGCTTTCATTGCAGCTAAAAGGAATGCGAAGTACGGAACAACTACCCTCGCAACGCCTGGCTTTTTTCTGTGCCACGTATAATGTACGTTACGTTGCGAGCTTGAAATGTGAAATTGTGTTAACTACGAGTATATCGACGCTAGAAAGCGTAAACGCTGTAACCCTTTGACCGACCCGAAAATACTTTTTTTACATATTTGGAAACAAACGCTGTAACCCACATTTCAACGTCCCCTAGGAACTTTAGGATATAACCTAGGTAGCAGTATTGTAGCTTTGTATGAAACACACCAAATATCCAAAATTTACGTTTTCAGGTCGAGTAGATATTGAGTTATGATTTTTTTCAACAAAAAAAAAGTTTTTTTGCTCTGGTGAACAATTTTGCTTTTCAAGGTTATAGCGTTTACGCTTTCTAGCGTCGATATAGATGGTAAATATAAACCCGTCTCCTGCGGGTGCTATGGTCTACACACTACACAAAAATCTCTACACAAAACAGTGTAATTTTGCCAACACTATTATTATCTTGCTTGAGATGAAAATTATGTGACACTAAGTTCTGGGTGGCACTGTAATTGTCATGGGCAGGCATAACGCTTACTATCAAGTGAATGACTTGCTCAACTCGTTACTGAGATAAAGGAAAACAATTACAATGTTTTGTGTAGATTTGTGTGTAGAATAAAACACTCAAGAGACGACTAAATACAAACAAATATAATAACATTTCAATTGAAGACCTTGTCCAAAATTATTGCCCTCTTAGAGGCTCGATTTTTATATTCATAACGGGTGCTTCGCAATTTCATCCACATTGACTATTATCCCAGAGGTATAACGATACCTCTGCGATAATAGTTAATTTTTACGGGATAAAACGGATAATGATGATGAACGGATGTAGAGTTCCTTGGTGCTATCTTCTCTGACGGACGTATTTCCGAAGCACTGGGAGAGTTAATGGAGTTTCCTTTTCCTGCGCGAGATTCAGCCATGGGTCACCACTTGACGGGGAAATGTCCTTTTCGAACTCAAACCTTAATCAGTTTAATATTAGTTTCATCATCAAACCATATCGTCCCACTGCTGAGCACAGGTCTCCCCTCACTTTCGTGAGAAGGGTTAGGCCATTATACACCACGGGGGCCAGATCTGGATTGGTGGATCACCTACCTACCTCTGAATATTAGTTTAGTAGATCATATTTGACTTATTTTTTATTTTTTTCTATGTAAATGAGACTTTAAGTGTTGACTTGTTAAAGTACATTATATTTGGATTGTGTATTTGCACTTGAAAGGATTTTTTTCTTTTTAAACTCAAACCACAAACAGATGCTCATAGTATAGAATAGAATAGAAAACTCTTTCGTTTTTTTTTTCTCTTTTGTCTTTTTTTATCTCTTCTTTCTCTCTGTAACTTAGTTAATCCGGATAGATTGTTTTTCTTCTTCTTCTATCACATATGATTGCTTATATTTGTATTGTATACGTTGTAAAAATGGTTTAAATGCTTACTTACAATAAATGACTTGAGTTTCGAGTTTTGATGATAGATTAAGAAAGTAACTTTCCATATCAAATTCACGAGAGACACAAAGTTGGAGAAGGTTCGAAGTTCAAGACAATGAAACCGTTCTTTGGCAATGAGCTCCTTAATAACCGTTCATCATATAGTATTACAAGCTTAATTTGGCATCTGCTCAATCCGTTCTTACAATATCTGACTTTTATCAAGTTACGCTGGATTAGGCGTGTAATAGAGCCTATAATTCTATTGATATATGTACCGATCTTCAGGAGATGAGAGCCAAATATTCCACGTATCTTGAGAAACAAAATGATCAATAAAACTGTCACTTATGTGAACCATAGCGGCAGTAGCCTAGTGGAAGAACCTCTGCCTTCCCAGGAGAAGGTCGTGAGTTCAAATCCCAATGCAGGCACGTACCAATGTGTTTATGTAAAGCATTATGTACGCAATTATCACTCGCTTTTCGGTGACGGAAAACATCGTGCGGAAACCCACATACCTACCCGAGAATTATTTCAGAGGTAGGCATATTTATATTATCCACAAATCCGGACCGGGCCCCCGTGGTGGATTAAGGCCTAATCCTCCTCACGAAAGTGAGGGGAGACCCGTGATCAGCAGTGGGAGGATGTGAACTTTATTTTGTTGTAATGGGCTAGATCCAAGGACGTTTTATATCAAACGCTTTCCATGGACCCGACACACATCTAACTGTACAACAAAAAAGTCTGTCAGGTTCAGCGGGAGTCGCGCGGGATGAGGAAGACACATTACACTAGTTATTGCCAAAACCAAAGACCGATTAAATGGTCGGAGATCGCGAGTTTACTACCGTTATACGAACAGTCGAACTTTGACAGGGGCGGGTAAGCGTGTGTGTGCGTGTTTCTTCGTTATTGGCCCCACGACAATCTCACGTTAGTGACGATGTGGTCGTAAGTGATAAGCACGAACGGTAAGTAGCTCTCAAGAACTGTTGCTGGAACACCCGAAAGGGACTTGGTTACAGATTTTTTGCTAGAGCGTGGTAGTTAGCTAAACGGACACTATAGTGTCGTTGTGACTTAACTACACTTCCTGACCCGAACTACAAATATCTGGGACTACATTTTGTCAATTTTAAACAAAAACTTAAAAAATATGTACCTACCTACTTGGCACTATGTCTGGATTGACTTCTTTTTTTTTTTATTTGATCAATGTCTCGGGGTGACGAGTGCGGTGCAGCGCTGCAACAGATTCTGGGGGCAGTGGGGTTGCTATGGGCATGCGTGGCGCTTACCATCAGGTGAACGACTACTTAGTAACATAAAAAAGTAAAGGAATGGAACTCCTTGCCTGAGACTGAGTTTCCCGATAGTTATATCCTGGGAGTTTTCAAGGTACGAGTGAATAGGTTACTTCTAGGTAAGCGTGTACCATCGTAGATCGCATTGTCACTTACCATCGAATGAGATAGTGCGAACCTATTTATTAATAACAAAAAAAAAAAAAAACACAACATACATCACAACGAAATTTACTACAATTTTTTTTTTAATACAACCTTTATTAAAGTACCCTCCTGGCCCGGTGCCAAAACGTTCGGAGCCCTTTATCAGTCTAGAACCCTAAAACAATGCTATAACAATTTCGCTCATTCAAACTTTTCGTCCATGGATCCATTCATTCAGACATTTTATAGGCAATTAGCATAGTAGTAAGAAGTTATGACGTCTTTTTTCCTTTGTCTGTTCAAGTGCGGCCTTGAGTTGGCAATGAATGAGCTGACTGCCCAGCGTGAAGTCGCAGGTCAGAGTAATTTTTTGGGTAAAGTTTCGCATCACAGGTATATTGACTCCAGTTACCCATGTTAAAATAAAATCGGGTCTGGCTGTGTGTACACGGCCGTGTATTTTAGGTAAACACAACAACCCTGTAGCTGCAAGTCAAAATTTGTACTAAACCGAAATTCTGTGACGCAGCGAAACGATTTCAAAATGGCGGCGGTTCCCCCTCCGCCGCAGGCGATGCGTCACAGTGCTCATTCAGCGCAACGAATTCTTTGATCCGTTAGCTATGGAATGGTGTAGTTAAATTTTGGACGTAGCTGACATAATATGTAGCTGCAACACCAAACTGTATCCCCGATATTGTTATCGTCCAATTTCTTAATTGCCTCCCAATAAGGAAGCAAATTTAAAGACTTATTCTCGTCGAAAAGTAAAAAAGTAGAATGTAGTGCCAAGTAAACAGTTCCACTAGACATCGCGACGCCACACAAATAAGAAATTATACTACGCCCTGGCATGTATTCAACTCTCTTCCTCATTGCCTATACCGTATACCTCTCTGATAAAGGCTATAATCCCATAAACCTGTGCAACAGAAAATGTACATAGATGGAAGCGTTTTTACAAGCTTGTTAGTAAATTTTGTTGACCTAGTTGTTTATCGATTGACAGTTGAGACTTGTTCGACATTTGTGGGTAAACAATCTATTATAATTTTTATAGTTTGTTATATTGGCACAAATGTGCTTTTATAGCGCTGTAAATATCGGATTATTTAAAGAAAACTAGGTTGTTTAAAGTAGGTCGTCGGTTAGTAGTACCCTATTTCTGTTGTTCAAAATATTTTTCGGAGATGAAACCTTGTAACACCAAATTATTCCTCTGAATAAAAAAGTCAAGTAAAACCTTCATGTTATTTTTTACGTGTCTAGTTAAATAAGTCTATCTTTTTATTCTAACGGAAATCCAATATGGCGG
Source organism: Campaea margaritaria (assembly GCA_912999815.1). Classification (NCBI taxonomy): domain Eukaryota; kingdom Metazoa; phylum Arthropoda; class Insecta; order Lepidoptera; family Geometridae; genus Campaea; species Campaea margaritaria. The sequence continues at coordinate 3,341,121 of OU538814.1, forward strand.
CTTACTACCGCCATATTGTTTTTTTGACACTTCATTTGTCTTATGTCACTTTCCGGATTAAAACGAGTTAAATGACAACCTTTTTTTATCAAAATCCGTAGAGTGGTTTTGGCTTAGTTTAGGCTAAAAATGTTCAAGAATAACATGCACAACACATAGATATGTTACTTGTAAAGCTACACTCAAAAAACTAGACCCTCTGTCTGGACGGAAAGTTAGGTGGTTTTGACCTTCACTGAAACAGCCACTTACCGGCATACAGTTGACACACACAAGCACTGTCAGATGTCAAACGCTTCACACAAATATTCAAACAAGTATTTTGCCCCTCAAAAGTAATTTCAATTCAGTTTGAGGTAATAAAATTTAACTGGAACATAAAGCGTAAAATAGTTCTAACAGCTGCCAAGGGGATTCTCTAAAATTCCGATAATTTAAACTCTTTATATCGCTCGTGACTAGTGATGACCGAGTCATAGATGTTTAACAATCGAGACAATCGCGTTCGGTGATAAATTGCAATCGAGTCTACAAATATCTCGATTATTGACCGATCATCGAGATGTTTTTCATTTTTGTTCATAGTCGATTGACTCCCCGTTGCGTTTTTCGATCGCTTTTTATAAGCTTGTGACGGTCTAAGCTCGAAATTATCGATCGATCTTTTTCTTTGCTTAAATTCGAGTGCGAGAGAAAATTGTTGAGAATAATCGAGATGTTTGAACAATCGTAACACTCGATTGAAACGTTTCGGACTTGCCCAACACTACTCGCAACGCGTCTCTCGGTACGATGGAATCTTTTTCTAATACCTCGATAGCCTCAATTTATTCTCACGTTTTCGAACGATAGAGAGAATTTTCTTCGAAAAGAATTTCGAGAAAACTTTGTACAGGTATTTTCTAAGTAATTGTACATTATCCACCACAATACACTTTATTGCTTAAGAATAAGGTACATTTTCTATAGACACATTCTTTGTTTGACTAAATAATGAAAAGCTAGGCTGAAAAATAAGTTTGAACAAAAAACTTAGTGTACCCCCTTTTTTTCTATAAAGGAGATTTTGGTCTACTACTTTTACACTACATCGTCATCATCATAAACCCATATCGTCCCACCGCTGAACACAGGTCTCCCCTCACTTTCGCGAGGAAGGTTAGGTCATCATCCACCACGGGGGCCCGGTCCAGAATAGTGAATAACATACCTACCCCTGAAATAATTCTCGGGTAGGTTCGGAGTTTCCTCACGATGTTTTCCTTCACTGAAAAGCGAGAGATAATTACGTACATTATGCTTTACATAAACACAATGGTAGGTGCCCGCGTCCTTTTCCTTAGAAGGCAGACATAAAAGAAAAAAAATGAAAAATGTATTAAAAAAAAACAGATGAATTGATAACCTCCTCCTTTTTTGAAGTCGTTTAAAAATACAAACAAATGACAACACGCGCACTCATAAGCCACCTCCATTTGATTTATTTTACTTTCGTACTTGGTACGCGCTGCCCATCTATACTAATATATAAAGCTGAAGAGTTTGTTTGTTTGTTTGAACGCTTGAATCTCAAGAACTACTGGTTCGAATTGGACAATTATTTTTGTGTTGAACAGTTCATTTATCGAGGAAGGTTATAGGCCATATAACATCACACTACGACTAATAGGAGCGGAGCATCAATGAAGAATGTGGCAAAACGGGGAAAATATATTGCTTTTAAGAGAGTTATTGCGGGAAAACTTGAATTCTGCGGGTGAAACCGCGGGGCGCAATTAGTTTATTATACGTCCATTGCATTATAATACCTTAGTTCTACACAATTAAGCTTGTTACTGTTCAAATTGCTACTTGCAATATATGACTACAACTGCCGAAAGCCAGTTCATTAGTGAACAGTACACGAATCATACCTAAAATTTCATTGTATAAACTGGTTGGCTCTGAATTTGCAAATTGGCGAGCGCTATGCTCGCAAATTATCCATGTAGGTCAATCGCAGTGTTGAAACTGATTTTTATGTTATTGAAGTGCCAACGTCTAATAAATTGACAAACGCCCCGGCTGCATGCAGTGCGGGTGAAACCGCAGAGCGCTTCTAGCACAACATAAAATGTCCTTGCGAAAAATCCAAAACGTTTCTTCACTTCCTACGTTTCCGTCCCCATTATTCTGACAATTCTTGATCAATCAGACTTGTCGGCCTACGATCGATCCTACCAATTACGACAGCTATTTTTACCGTTAAGCCCTCCATTTGTAGGGGATTTTGAGAACTCTCCGTTTTCTTTGCTCGAGCGATTTTATCAGAGTTGTTTTTATTGGGTGGAGGAGCGTAGAACTTTACTACTTCTGTTTTGTTGCTAGGTAGGTATAATTGATTATTTCGGTTTCCGCCGAGTGCTTTCACAAACTAAAAGTGTTATTGGTATTATGTTTCTGTTTTTATTTTTTACTAGCTGCGCCCTACGGTTACACCCGTGTAGTTCCCGTTCCTGTAAAAATACGGGGATGAAATATAGCTATGTTATTTGCTGATAATGCAGCTTTTTATTAATGAAATAATTTTTAAAATCGGTGCAGTGGTTTAGCTGAAACCTTACTAAAATTTCCATACAAACTTTTATCCCCTTCTGGGTGAAACCGCAAAGCACTGTTAGTTCATAATAATATTTCAAATCAAATTAAGACTATATTACCTACTCTACAGAGTATCGTTTTCATCACTTCCGAAAAGTGGGTTCATTGCCTCCTGATTTCATTTCATCCAAAAAACATCTCCCGAAATTAATAAGGCTCAAAATAAATTGGGCTGCAGAATTCAATCACCATACCAATATCGCTGGCCAAAATGGCAGGCTTATAAGCTTTATTGACATAAATAGAGATGTAATTAGTTTTGATATAGATCGAGAGGTACCGATGGGACGTCATAGGGATATGAAAACCTATGAGAAGACGTGTTATCATTTAATTCAATAAATAACAATTTTAGCTTAGATTTTTTTTTAATAATAGTGTTATTTCATTATCATCATCATCCGTCCCACTGCTGAGCACGGGTCTCCCCTCACTTTCGCGAGGAGGTTTAGGCCATAATCCGGGTCCGGATTGGTGGATAACATACTTACCTCCGAAATAATTCTCGGGTAGCTATGTGGGTTTCCTCACGATGTTTTCCTTCACCGAAAAGCGAGCGATAATTACGTACAAATGCTTTAAGTAAACACATTGTTACGTGCCGGCATTGGGATTTGAACTCACGACCTTCTCCTTGGAAGGCAGACGTTCCCCCACCACCGCTTGTACTACCGAATCCGTATTTTATCAAAGCTCTAGAAATAATATCTTTCAAAAAAATCATATTACTTAGGTACGGGCTGATGGAGAAACTCTATAAACCTTTTACCTTTCTAGCTAACGGAAGGTAAACCTATTTTTACCATTCCCCGTTATTTTACCCATATCAAACGTAGCAAGCAACCGGAAGCAGGTACGGTACTCATTTATCTCACTTACGGCCGACCGTGGCTAGTGTTCGGGAATTTCGTATCATAAAAGGTATTACACTGACTTCCGGTTCTTTGTAGCCGCACTTAGAAGCTACGTATATTATAATACAGTTAGGAGGTTAAAACTTTAACAGTTTCTTATGAAATAACACGCATAGCTAATAAATTATACAAAAAAATGGAATGAAAACGTCATAAATTAATAAATGATAACAATTGACGGCCTCCGTGTTGTGGACGAGCTGAATGCGAAGCGTGAGGTTGCGGGTTCGATTCCCGCACCGGGCAAATATTTGTGTAAACAATAATCATTATTTGCTCTCAGGCTGGGTATTTGTAGGAACATTGGCCTTGTAGTTGCTGAGAATTTAGACAAAAAGGAAGATATATTATTGTTTTTAATAGGTAATAATAATTATTAAATCGATATTTAAAGACGATTTCCCATGAATATCCGGTAGGCTATACCAGCCCAATGTTATATCTTATCGCTACCTACCCAATTTGTGGAATACAAACTCGCCCTGTATAACATTGGTAAATAGCGGCCATAACTGTGACAAATTGGAGCACCCTGTACAATTCCGTCCCGTAAGCTAATTCATAAGCCCGGGGCTTAAACAAGGTTTGTCTCTCTCATACCTTTAGAGATTTGTAGTGGGAAAAAGGGATAGGCATAGTGATAATAGATATTTATGATGCCATTTCGGATAACAATGATCTGTTACGTTCATTGAGGTAGGATGGGGACTGGTCATATCTCCATTATTATAATAACTTTCCTTATTAAAAAAAGTGATTAATTTGTTTGTTTTTATGTTTGTTAGACAATATGCCAAAATGGCTCTTTTGATTTTAGTCAAAATGAGAATAAAAACATACTTTATCTAAGGTTATAATATGAAATAGTTTTTATTCCAAAAATCTACCCCTAAAAGGGTGAAATGGGGTGTCAAAGTTTTAGCGAAACAAGAAATTGCGGGTGAAACCATAAGGTAGAGCTAGTGCTGGCACTGTTCTGGTCAGGCGTGCGTGGCGCTTACCATTAGGTGATCGATTTTTTAATTTCGTTACTGAATAAAACGAGACAAAAAAATAAAACAAAGTACCAAAAAAAAAGTTTTACATCGCGTACTTTTGCGTGGAATTTTTCACCTTTCATAAAAATGGCAGCGATCCTTCACTCGCTACCCCTATTATATCGATAGGGGTGTTTTTCATACGGGATGTCGTTAACCTTTTACAAATGCCCGAACATGTGAGCGAGATTAATTAGTCCAGAAGGTGAAAACAGTGGGACCATGATAAGTTGTTACTCTTAACAACCGGCCAAGTGCGTGTCAGAGAAAGTAAGAAAAACACTTAATTTCTACAACACATGAAAATGGAAAATAAATGCAAACACATAGGATTACTATAAAACAATGCTCTGTGTAGCCAAATACATTAGGCCTAGGCACTGGTTTTTGTCGGAACCTGTTCAGACAACGCATAGTGAAGAATTCCATAAAAAGTTATTTCAATAACCTATTGAGGTATCTTGTAGTTTTTAGTAGTGGTAGAAGCCTCTTCTGCAAGAAACCGCCTGGGGAAGTAACACACCATTGTCAGATATTCATCCGCCAAGCAGTGGTGTGCAAACATTACTGTGTTCCGGTTTGAAGGGCATTGTTTCCAGCAAAGATAGTAATTTATAATTAGCGAAATTACTGGGCATATGAGACTTTAGAGCTGATGTCTAAAGGTGACTAGCGCAGCGCAGCGCCACGCAGGATTATGCAATGGCTTGAGATAACTGTTTTGGAAGTAGCTGCAGCAAAAGATAGCGGCCCTAAAGATGTGCTGAACATTTTAGAACCACAAATCGATCGCTTAAGTAAAGTCAAGGAAAAAAACTAAAAATAAAACTTAAGGAGGTTCCGGTCTTCCACAGCTTCTTTGATAAATTGTACCCTTTATCAACGTAGTCATACTGTAAGCGTCCGAGGTCAAGGCTTTTGTTGTAGGGTATCGAATTTCTATTCCTAGCGGGACCTTTCACGAGAATGGTATCAATAGCACAATGCTGCTCTCAGCTTAAAGCTTTTTTAAACTACCTTCCTTTTCATTTACATTTAAGCGCGGTGATTTTCAAAAGAAAAATTGCGAAGTCTCTATTTATAAATGGTCGTACGTTAAAAAATGAAATCTTTTTTTTGTTTGACTGAGTGACGCGACGAGCAAGTCGTTCACCCGATAGTAAGCGCTACACATGCCTATAAACTTTTTATTGAAACACCACAGAACAAGGAAACTTAAAACTTAAACCAAATCAAATTTAACAATTAGTGTCACAATGGATGGTCCTGTCACTGAGAGCAAATGTAAGGTTAAGATTTAAGTAGTTTATTTAATTTAATAGTTGGTTTCAATAAATAAATCCATATTTTATTATTAGTGTAGACTCCCACTCTTCTCTCTCCTCTCTCTCTCGTGTACAGACTTCTTGTCCTATAGATTCTTCCAACTTATAAAAATCATACCTCACGCCTGCAGCTAACTAGACAAATATTGACGTTTCTATATTTAGCAGGATATAACGAAAGTTTGCTATTTCTCCCTCAGGAATAATATTTCCTCTCTCATTTGTGGACCCACGGAATGGACGAACTTTTTATAATGTATTTTATACAAATTTCTCTTCTGGGAATCATTCTTGTAGGACAATTTTTTAAAGATGAAATTTTATCATTTTTAGCACAGGTTCTTTTTATATTTATGCGGCAATACTGGTTTAATTCATGCACAAATTCGAATTTAAACCTAATTTTGAAATAGATCCATTTAGATTTAGAAAATTAAAATAAACCAACAATGAAGAGAGCATTATAAAAAAAATTCAAAGGTTGTCTGGAAGAAATCGCTTTCAGCGATAAGACCGCCCATTGTACTACCCTTGTTTACCTATATTTATTTAATTTTTCTGTGCAATTTTTTTTTTGTGTATAATAAAGAGTTTTCTAGTTTTTTTTTTCTACTTTAATTTTTCTCTATGTCTAAGAGACTTAAGAGCTTGTCTTGTATAAGTGCATTATTTTAGCCTACTAACAATAAATGATTTGAGTTTTGAGTTTCGCCTCACCACGAACAGTTAAATCCATCCAGTTTAAGGCCTTAAACTGACCTGCCCTGCTAACTGTCACCACCAATACGGCTCAGCGTTCGACCAGAGACATTTATCCAAAGAGATCAGAACAATTTGTTTGCATTTATGGGAGTTTATATAGCTCCATCTCATTCCCTTTCTCTCTCATTCTCTGCAGTCTATTTTTGAGTGACGTCACGTCACGTTTGTCATTTATGAGTGTGTGGTGCCAATCTAGGCCGTTCAGTTTAAGGCCTTAAAATGAACAGCGTGGAATTCTTATTCCATACTCCATACTTCCATATACTTATTCTTATAAGTAACTGGAACTTACGAAAAAAGAATAAAAAGCAATCCTAAGCTTAAACCTACAAACCTCACAGTGACTGACAATGAGTGAGACAACTACGAAAGCAAACATTTGTCCTCGTGATTGAAGTTTACCCACTGTCCACTCTGCTCCTCTTTTAGACGATGATTACCGACTCCAATGTTGACTCTAAGGGAATTTCCACCACGCTACATTTTGCATTCAAAATACTTTACTAAAACAGACGTCTGTTCTTCCATTTCGTTTGCATTAAAATTTCGGGGCAAAGCTTTCAAATAACAGCCGAATTCTGAACACGTTTCGGCTGCGGTGGGGTTTAATGATTTGAATCGTGGTAGAGCTACAACATTGATAATTGAAAAGTTTTTGCTAATTATTAGTATTTCAATCAGGAACGTATACGCATAACTTTTGGAAAACATGGTTTTTTTTTCTTGTACATAGCACATATCGTTCATTTGCAATAAGAACGTGTTATCTCCTAAGGGCCCGTCCATTAATAGGGTGTGTTTTTTCTCATTTTTACCCCCCCCCACTTGGTTATACGTGGTGAGGTTCCCCCCTCCCAAATCACGTGTATTTTATTGTACTTACAAAGAATCTTTTAATTTTTGAATATAATCTATTTTCTAAATTTTTAGAATTGCATTTCGGTTTAGAAATCGCGCGGCTGATGAAAAAATAAATTTACACGTGATATCTTAGTACACCCCCCCCCCCCCTGTGATATTTCGTGATTTTTTCTAGTCCCCTCCCCCCCCTTTCAAGCCTCACATGATTAATGGACGGCCCCTGAGATAATACTTTTTTGTCGCACATAAACGACATCATAACTATGTTAGTCTCAACTTATAAACAGATTTAGAGGTAGGTGCGCAGAACACCCACGTAAGTAAAGGCTTTACAGTTACGCTAAAGGGGTGTGTCTTCGACCCCTAACAACCTTGTGACGTCACTACGGGTTGGCACGATTTGGGGTGAAATGTAATTGATTGCTTCCCGCGGTTTACCGTATTGTTGTAGATTTGGAATTAAATCCAAGGCTTAGGGAGCTACCTGAAAGTTTTCGCTTGGCATCGATCGATGGTATAACATTTTGGGAGATTGTAAACTTGGATATACTTTAATAAATCTCATGATGATGATGATGATGATAATGATATCCTTTTTGACGTATCCGTGAATCTTGCTCCGGAGGTGAGACCGCATGGTTACAATACAATTGGACAGTTCCGTCATCAGCCGGAAGACGTCCACTGCTGAACATAGCCCTCCCCCATATAATGCCACAACGAGCGGTTGCTAGCTGTTCGCATCCAGCGGCTCCCCGCGACTCGCACCAGGTCGTCGGTCCATCTCGTCCATTCTACGCCACGTCTTCCAGTCCATGGTCGCCACTCGAAAACCTTTCTTCCCTAACATACAATTGAACAGTTTACTACAGAAATGTCCACCTTCCAAACAGAGGGTCGCGAATTCAAATCGCAATGCGGACACGTCCCAACGCGTTTTAAAACATAAGTCGGTAATTATCACTCGCTTTTCGGTGAAGGAAAACATCGTGAGGAAATCGACGTGTTTGAGATTTATTTCAGAGGTATGCGGTCTACCAATCCGGAGTGGGTTCACGTTGTGGACTATGACCTAATTCTTTTTATATTATTATGAAAGTGAGGTGAGAACCGTGCTCAGCAGTGGGCGGATAAGGCGTGTGATGGTGCTGATGACGATTAGGAGATCATTGAGTTCTAGGGGTGTGCGCCCTGCACCATTCACCAATAGAAAGTTGTCAAGTAATCCCTTTTTCATGTAGACTGTACTAATATTTCATGGAGTTTCTTGGGAATTGAATAGTTAAAAAAATCCCAGGTAAGAAAACTGTGGAGTTGACTGGGAATAAAATTATAGAACTATCATTTTGATTACACTGTGGTAACTACCATGGAAAAAAATTCTGAAAAATTTACCAAATAAACTCATCGGATACATCAATCAAAAATATAATAAGCATAATTTGACGTTACGTAAACAAAACCACGGTCCCATTAATATTCCATTTGTGTATCTTCGGATTAATTTCGATATTTCCGCGCCATGAAAGAAATTCGATTTCCGAGGCGTGCCTACGTTCAAATTAAACATTCGGGTCCGCTGTTCCAATAATAATTACAGCCCGAACAGCGTCAGCTTGTGTAAGGACTACCCATAAACAATACTGAATATTACTGAACATCAATACTGAATACTTGGCAAGATGTGGCGATGGCAGGTGGAGTAAGTCCCTGACAGAATGGTGGCCACGTGTGGGTAAGCGCAGCCGCGGAAGACCGATACAACGGTGGGTCGACGACATCAAAATGTTGTTGGGTAATACATGGACCAGATCGGCCCAAAGCCGGGATGAATGGCGTAAGAGGGAGGAGGCTTATGCCTTGCAGTGGGTTGGATGAGCTGTATATGACGATGATGATGAATACTGAATTGACAGCTTTTATTAAATGGGACAAAGGTAGTGACAAAGATAGAGAAAGGGATGCTTAGACGGATTAAGATGAAGGAAGATAGACGAAACAGATTTATGGATCTAGTATGAATGGAATAGTCGGTAGGAGTCGACGTAGGCGAACGTAACCCGATCAAATCGAAGACGTACTAATGAAAGGTCAAATCAAAAGTATCTATAACCGGCGAGCATAATATGAAGGGACTTATGAAGGTAGAAGAAGCAAAAGAGGTGTCAGGATCGCAGCATGTGGAAAAAGTTGTAGTCTCTACCTACCCCAACGGGAAAAAACTGATCAATATGACTCCAGGCACTGAGAAGTTCAGTCATCTGCCTTCCGTCTCCATCGTTAGATTAGAATAGAAAAACTCTTTATTGTGCACCAGAAACAAAAATAAACACAGTACAGAAGAATTACAGCTAGTACAGAAGATTAGCTCGCTGTCGCCAAAGTAGTGTATTGTCATCGAAAATTGACAGGCGTCCAGAAATTCATTACAATCGGTTGAGGATAACCGCTTCAAAATTCAGTTGCAAGATTTACTCGTCGGTTTTTTTTGGTGGGTTTTTTTAAATTTATTTTGTTGTTTTGTTTTTTTACCCCTTTTGCCCTGATTCTTTCTATAATCATTTAATTTAAGTTAAGTTGTTTTGATTAAGAGGCAATAAATCACATTTTAATTCTTTGTTTCATTTCATTTGATTCGAACGTACTATACATAGCTACAGACATTGCAAGTTGAATGAAAGCTTGTAAAAGTTGTCCAGAACCCAGCCAACTTCTAGAACACTTATAAGAAGCAAAACCAGATTATAAAAGTTGTTTCTATACATTGAAGTATAATATTTTCGTGGTCAGGTGTTCAAGTACGAAACTCTGAATGTACAAGGCGCGACTCACACTCTGCCTGATTCATATCAATAACTTTCATTAAAGAAAATACCGTGAATTAAAACGAATTTAAATTAAGGTATAAAACATTAAATGTTAATGGGATTTCAGCATTTTATTCATAACAAATCGTCGAAAGTCAGCGTGATCCTTTTCATTAGTGATAGGGTTGCCACTACTTACAACTTAAATGTAACTCTTCGTATGACTTTTGAATTTATTTACTTACGTGTGGGAATCACATCAAGTATTTAAAGTTTTACATTTAGAAAAAAACTTAGTAATTAAACTAGGCATCTTGTACGTTTTGCTGCAAACTATTTTAAATTCTGTTTTCTTTTCTAGTAAGATTTCAAATTGCTTCACATTGTAGAGAGAATTCCTTATAAGAGAAACGACGTGCAGGGATAACACTCGTTGCTCGTCTCGTCATATAAAAAAAAACCTCTAATCTTGAGATCCTAGAAAAATGATCTTACGGACAACCCTATTTGCATTAGATAGTCACGGTATTGACATACTATAACTCACGAACGGTGCCCAATTATGCGGCGATGATAAACGATCTCTCCCGAATACACCCGAATATTGTTGAATTGAAATGGCGGCATATAAATAAACGTTTCGTATCGGGATAACTTTCAAGAATAAAGCCATGTAAACGTTACATGTTGAGAATACCTTTCAAAGACACCGGCGTGTAAACGTTTTGTATTTTGACAAAAGGTATCGTACCTTTTTTGTCGCAGACATTTTGAAAGGACACCGGATATAATGCAGGAAAATGTCCGAAGATAGATGAATTTTTTGTGAGGTTCCCCTGTGTATTGTATATGTAAGGTTAACCTCACACGACACCGCTCCCGCCCCCAGCTGCCGATCTAGAACTCTATGACTTGGATGTTTTATAAACCACAACGGATGTTGACGAAATTCGGTGGGTATCCATATTTTAATTTTGGAATAACACATCGGTTACTTTTTATCCCGTAAAAATCAACGGTTTCCACGTGATATAAGTCTACGCGGGTGAAACCGCAGACGCTGCTAGTATTCCATAATGCCGCTGTTTGCTGCCGTCTATAATCCATAGATTCTTTATCATCATCATCATCAACCCATATCGTCCCATTGCTGGGCTCGGGTCTCTCCTCACTTTAGTGAGGAGGGTTAGGCCATAATTCACCACGGGAGCCCGGTTCGGATTGGTGGGTACGTACCTCCTAGATTATTTAATTATAAAATTTTTTTATTTAAAGTGTATGTATGTTTGTATGGCTAATTCTAGTTTGTGTGCTGAATCGTTAGCGCAATGAACAAAGCGCAGTAAACCGATTCACCCAGTGGCAAGACACGGGGGGCGAGGGGTGGCCCTTGTCACAGCCCGTGTGTAATTAAAGATTGCAGATTGCTTACAGCGCAGTACCATGTAGTGCGATAAGAGAGATTCGTTAATTCCGTTCCGAGACGAAGCGCCCCGGGGCGATGCTGGTGGGCGGCGGCGTGTCGTGTAAGATCCGCCTTATAATTTTGAATAGAATAGAATATGCTTCACTTGGCGTGCTCCGTGTTTTCGCCCACGTTGACTGTTATCCCGCAGGAATCGTTAATTTTTACGAGATAAAAAGTACTTCAGATCCAGGACCTGAGGTAATAATGTATTAAATATCATCAAAATCGGTTCAGCCGTTTTGGCGTGAAGAGAGGACAAACACACAAACATTCGCATTCATAATATTAGTGAGATAATTTTATTGTATATAAAAACATAACCCTCCTTTTGATGCAGTCAGGTAAAAATAAGGACACTTATAGATAAAATACATTGAGGCCGCCCATTGTGGCATTAATTGTTAAATTAGTTTTATTTATTTATTTATTTATTCAATTGAAACGGCCGCAGCCAATTAAAACAATCGATTACACAAAACACAGTAGAATACAGATAACACAAAATACACATTCAAAGATTCACTCTCACTCTCTTTCACAAAAACGCAAGCATTCTGACAGTATATCTGACCATCCATCCGCATACACATCACAGCCTGGATTGACGTCCAGGAGAGCGTTGAGTGCGGAGAGGGTGCGAGGCACGGGCGAGTTCGCGCGCGCCACTGTGCGACAAGACGGTACGGCGAACAGCTTGTGCCTTCTGCTGCGACTATAGTTGACAGGGGTGAAAAGTCAAGAGTTTTGTTCCAGTTTTTAAGTTTCTATTTGTTCTGTGGTGTTTCAATAAAGACTTTATCTATGTATCCATCTATCTAGGTACATTTCTAAATTTAAAGTACAATGGGCATATTACTAGATGGTGTACCTTTCCTATCCTACTAATATTATAAATGAGAAAGTTTGTGAGAATGGATGGATGGATGTTTGGTCCTCTTTCGCGCAAAAACTACCGAACGGATTCGAATGAAATTTAGAACACAGATAGTTTATAACCAGAATTGAGTAATAGGGTACTTTTTATCCCGATAGTATGTTCTCATGGGACAAAACGGGAACTACGCGGGTGAAACCGCGGGGCGCAGCCACTAAAATATATTTCAATACACAAGCCCTAAGTAATCACTGCGCTTACAAAATACTCCTATGCTGAACATCTTGAGATTTCGCGGCCCCCAACACAAACGAACGTCAAAAACTTTGCGTTCCCAACTTTGGCCAAATATTGCCGACTTACCCAAACGTCCCCTAAGTTTACCCAAATATTTGACGTACATCTGGTGCTTAATTAATAAGGCCCAGATCGGGAGTTGTTTTAGTTAACCAATAGTTTATGAAGTGGGCTTAGAAATTTGATAACATATTGTTGTATAGTGTTGTTATCTGTAGTGGGAGGCCTCTTCTGCAAGAGTCCGCCTGGGGAAGTCCACACCTTCGCCAGATATTCATCCGCCAAGCAGTAGAGTTTAAAAATACTGTGTTCCGGTTTGAAGGACACTGTGTCCAGCTAAATTACTGGGCATTTGAGACCTAAGAACCGCTGTCTCAGAATGACTAGCGCAGTGCAGTGCCGCTAGAAATGGAAAGTACTGGGTGGCACTGTGGCTATTATAGGCAGGCATGGTATTTATCATCAGGTAAACGACTTGCTCTTCTCGTTACCTAGTAAAAAAAAAATAAAAAAAAAGTGCTGGAACACATAGTAGAAATAAAACTACAACTAAAAAAATATTAAAAAAAAATAATACTAAAATAATTTTGATAAAAGATATTTTAAGAAATATACGAAAGGTGCCTAGTTTGGAACCCACTGTCAACCCACTCTCTCTTTCTATCTTCATTACTTATATCTCCTTCTCAACTTCCGTTCGCCTCGCCCGATCACATTTTTCGTCACGCATTCACCAGTTTACCACCAGTTCACCAGTGGTTCAAGTAAGAAGTTTTACTTCAAAAAAAGGTTCCATTTTTCGTAACGTTCTAGGCTAAAGTTTGACCACAATCTCACCTGATGGGAACCGATGATGTGACTGAAGGTGACGCTTCCAAATGTTTTATTGAACATTGTTTCCAACTAACTAAATTGTCGTCAACAAACTTGAACCAACATTTGATTTGTAATTTGTATACGCGTAGAAATATAGGTATCGCGTGGTGGAGCGCCATCACAAATACAAGTTTCGTACAACTTGGAGGATAATTGAAAAACTTTCCTTTGAGAAAAACATCGTTGAGTATTAGCGGCAGTTGGGACACAGCTTAATACAGCGACTAAGCTTCGTCAAAATTGTGTGCCACACTAAAGTACACGTACCAAAAATGAACGAAACGAAAGGCCCAAACTTTTAAATGGAACGAGGGCAATGGCACTGTTACAAACCTAATTTTTTTTTAATTTATTTATAACAACAGCAGTGCCCGTAACTTCATCCACAAATATTTCGCGTGAAACCGAAAAGTAACATAATTTTTTTTTATTAAAATTCCAATTTGAATTTATAATATTTTATTAAAATACGATAATTTAAATCCTGGATACAATATAAAATACTTTTCATCCCGTAAAAATTACCGGTTCCCATGGGAAATTAGGCTACGCGGGAATCATATAACGATCAACTATCCTAATATTCAAAGTGCAAGACCTTAGTCACTGTTTAGATGTAACTGTTCCAAGTAAACAAATTCCTTAATGGCGATGCTTCCAATGCCAGCGTTATGCGAAGTTACAAGTTGGCGAAGTTAGAATTGCGGACTAGATGACCCGCTATGTGACAAGGTTCCTGGGTTATTTGATTGCTTTTTAAAATACGTGGCCAAAATCCACCTATAGCGAGATTGGAACATTTGTATCTGGAACAGGACCGAGACTTGAATCACTGATATGTTTCATTTGAAACATTTGGAACACCACAGAATAAAACATTTTCTCTGACATGGTGTTCCGAAATGCGTAGGTCTACCTTAACGATTTAGGTAAATAGGTCTTATCTTAAGTCCTCGCTCGACCGTTTGTATATTATAACCTAATTATCTGGAATTAAATCGATTTTCTTCTAACCACCACCAATTAACCATTGACCGCCCATTGTACTACCCCTGTTTACCTATTGTAATTTTTCTGTACTGTGTTTATTTTTGTATCTGGTGTACAATAAAGAGTTTTTCTATTCTATTCTATTCTATT
This sequence comes from Campaea margaritaria, assembly GCA_912999815.1. Classification (NCBI taxonomy): domain Eukaryota; kingdom Metazoa; phylum Arthropoda; class Insecta; order Lepidoptera; family Geometridae; genus Campaea; species Campaea margaritaria. Next base: position 3,356,122 of record OU538814.1, read on the forward strand.
CTATTAATCTTTTTTGGCCTACAGTTTAACTATCATTTTTGCGAGTAAAACTCTAAGCGGCTTACGAAATGCTGACTAACTAAAAAAATCATAATGTAGGTCAAACTTCCGAACAGGAAATCGCTTTGCAAGAATTTTAATTAAGTAGGATTTGAATTTCCCGTCGTCTGATCTCTTTGATCGTTAACTTACAAGTTTCAAACGGTTTGATTGTTACGTCAAGTGATTCCTACTTGAATAGATTGAAATTAAATTACTTAATTATTATCTTTTGGATTTGGACAATGCGTCTTTCTGTTAACAAGAGTTTTAAATTACGTTCATTATTGTAAGTTAAACTGCGATCTGACCTTTGTTTAATAAGTTGACTGCTGAAAATACAGATGTTGTGTTTTTTATAACTTTGCCCGGGTGCGGGAAGACACACCTGTTGTGTTTTGCGTAGCTTACGCGCTGAATGTGTGGCGAAACATAGACGTGTGTGTAACGCGGCGCTACTACAGTGCGGCTTACACAGTCAGCACGTTATTGCTGGAAAACTCACACGGTCCGTAACGGTGCCCAAATGTGAAAACCGGTTCAGCAGTCAGCGTGTTAATTAACATTATGAACAGTATAATTTTGCATTCTTTATCGAACACCATAATGATAACAGATAATAAATGAACTTAAAATATGCTGTACAGTGGACGGCCTTACCGCTATTAGCAAACTCTTGCAGGCAACCTTTAGATGGACAGGTAATACTGAAAATATGTTGCAGTTTAAAATTATTTTCAAATAACTAACTCATTTACAAATTAAAACATCAAATGTCGGATTTTCATAGTTTGTATTAGGTGTAACAAAGCGAACCCGTAGCAAACTACTGAGTTACTTTTAGTGAAATGTTCACGTTCACTTTTTCAAATTAAATAGATTCATCCAAATTGGTGCCGAAACCACGGACGCACAACACAAAAATACAGGTGAATTTACCACCTTCTCCTTTTGAAAAATCTCAAAAATAGTTACAAGTGAAAAAAGTAATCTCAAATGGCATCTAAAAAAAAGAATCTATCTGACCACTCTTTAAATAAAGCATCTATTCCAACAATTGTCAAAGCTCGTAAAATAGACAAAGGGAACGCCTTTATGATACCGTCGTAGGCATGAAACCGTATAGAAGTGATGCAAAATAGAAACAGCACGGGAGGTTTGGTAACTACCCAATTGTAAGGGAAAAAGAAAACTCAACTGGACAACCGTAACGGACATAGTGTCTAAATTGCCTTCCAAATATCACCTACCGTCTATACCATTACTAAAAACTTAGTAAAAGTAAAACCAATCCGGACCAGGCCCCCGTGGTGGATTGTGGCTTAATCCTCCTGACGAAAGTGAGGGGAGACCCATGCTCAGCAGTGGGACGATATGGGTTAATGATAATGGTAATGAAGGAAAACTTTGATGTACAAATTTTAAAAGTCAACTTACGTACGCTTTGCCGTGGGTTATGTTTGCTTAGTTATTGCATTTCCATAATATAGCAAAACAAAAAACTAACAAAAAAAAAAAAAAGCTAAAATTAAAAAAAAAACTGACTAAAGAAAAATAGGTCGTGTATGAACGATGTGGTACACTAGGTACTTGATAGGTTAATATTTCACATTTATTTTACATACAGAAGTCCCGAGAAAGAGGCCCAAGCCTCAGGAGGCGAGCCCGAGAGGGCACCCGCAGAGGTGGTTGCGGAAGCGCCAATCGTACCCGCGACCACCTCCATAATGCGGAGAGGAGAACACCCCGGCGTTTTAGTGGGTAAACCCCGCCAGACCGCTGGCGGGGGAGTCCCACATAACCCCCCCCCCCCCCCCCCGGGGCCGGGTGGTATGCCTAATGCATTTCCCCGGGAAAAAAAAAGGTTAATATTTCAAAGGCCAAAACGTTAAGTCAAAACACGCAGGAAACAAGGCCTAAGAAACAATACAACAACTTTGTTTTTTATTTATTTTCCTTAATTTTTTGGCTTTGGTTAGAAAAACGTCTAGGTATTTTCGGTCTAAGACAGCGCCTCCAAGGTTGAAGTAGGTTTACGTTTGCACCAGATTTCACTTGAAATTGTTGATATTTTATAGGTACTAACATTTTCATGGTTGTTGAGATGGCTTACAAAATGTTTCGAGTCATGCAAGGGTAAACGAAACGATGTTCCATATTTTGGCAGTCGATAAACTAAGCTATTTAATGTGAGGCACGAAAAAGCAATTTCTCAACAGTATCCTGTCTAGTCGTTACTAACTTAAATAATAACAAGTAATACACGAATCATTGAACCAAAAAATCGATTTCAAATCCGATTCTGTAAACGTGTATTGGAACAATTTTCACTATATTTAAATAGGATCATTTTTTTTCTCTCGATACGGGACTACATTAATCAAAAAACTAAGTTAAAAAAATCATTAATCATACTCAACCTACTCACCCACCCAAATTGCAAATTTTCTCCTTTTCGAATCTTTTATTTCACAGGAAAATAATGATTAAAAAATTATAAATTAAAACGTACTAAAACTAAACAAAAGTGGGTGTCCACGAGGCATGGTGCCAAGAACACTGTCTGCATTTGCACGTTGAATAGCAATCGCTATTCTCATTTAGATTTTTTTTGACAACCCTGACAATAATACAGTAACAAAGCTCGGAGCAGGATGATTTGACAAGGCCCTAACATAGTAACTTTCAAGCTAACAGCCCTGTACAAGGACCTCACTAACGATCCGTTAAACGATTAGCTACGCCCATTAGAGCATTAATTAATTTGATCTCCAACTCGATTTGTCAGTCCCACAAAAGGGCGATAGTGGCAACACTGGCGCGAATTTCCCGCCTCCCGATTGGCGGAATTAATACAGTGACACCACAGTAATCTGTCACTGTCACCCCTCAGAATGAAGATAATAACGCACCACTGTATAACAGGTTATGTGTCAGTTACTCCTGAAAATTACGGATCCTGTGAATGACAGGTCAATTTCCGTCGCCGAAAAAGAAATATTTCGGCGTATATTTTGTATCGTATTTTGCAAATTTAATAATGTACGTAAAAGACGATTTTGTATGTACATTTTGAGAGAAAGATTTTGGACATTATATCGTGAGAATGGACGCATCTATTTTACAGGATCGTAACGCTGACTTGCCTGCATTACTGACTATCTAACTGACTGGCACTTGACAAGTTAACTATTTTAAATTAAACAACAATTGACCATTATTTCACAAATACTGGGCATATGAGACTTTAGAGCCAAAGTCTCAGGTTAACGAGCGCAGTGTAGTGCCGCTCAGGATTATGCAATGCAAAGTTCTGGGTAGCACTGTTACTGTTATGAGCAGGCGTAGCGTTTACCACCAGGTGAACGACATGCTCGTCTCATCACTCAGTCAAATAAAAAAAACCGTTAATATTTACGGAATAAAAGCATTATAATTATGCGTTTTAACTGGACTTACAGTTACTTTATACCAAGTTACATTACATTAAAATTCGTTCAGCGATTTGCGGTGTGAAGAGTGGACAAACACACACACACACACACAAGTTTTAGCATTTATAATATTAGTAGTAGAATTAGCTAAATGCAGAAATCTTGCGAAGACAAAACAAAGAAAAATACGCGAGGTATTCGTTATCTGCGGTAAGACAACAGAGACAAATAGAGGCTTGGGTAGGAAAAGCCGCGAACCATACTAGTCAGTTTATCATTGTAACGAATGGAAGGGACCGAAGAAAGAAAAAAACCCCAATTTAGCCTTTACCGAATACTACTTAGAATGATTTATGCTTACAGATTTATGACCGAAAGTTTGGGGGAGCGAAAAAGTTACTTCGCTACTTTTGGGGAATAAAACTGCAGTTACTAAACAACTTTTGATAAATATAAATGGAAAATCTCAAGTATAGACAGAGACAGATAAACTCTTTATTAAGACTCAAAAAAACAAACAATTATTGTCACAACAGGCGGTATTATTGGTCAGAGAATGACAAGACGAGCAAATCGTTCATCTGATGGTAAGCGCTACGCCTGCCCACATTAGTTACAGTGCCACCCATAACTTTACATTGCATAATTATGCGCGGCACTGCACTGCGCTCGTCACCTTGAGACATCGGCTCTAAAGTCTCATATCATGCCCAGTAATTTCGCTCGGAACAGTGCCCTTCAAACCGGAACACAGTAATGTTTGCACACTACTGCTTGGTGGATGAATATCTGGCAAAGATGTGGTACTACCCCAGGCGGTCTCCTGCAGAAGGGGCCGCCCACTACTAAAATTACTACTAAATTAAAATACGACATAGAAATGAAAATCGATAACCTCACTCGATTGCACCGCACCTATCGATGTCGACTCGACTCGTCAGAGCGGAAACGATTCTAATCGAATGAACGTCGATAAGCCAGTGTAGCAGCTGTTAGCGCTTTTCAATTTCTAATTTGCTTGAAATATTTTTGTATTATTAGAGAACAATATTTTGTTTTCAACGTTAATAGGATTTTGTATTTAGCTTAGTTTCATATTTAGTTTAAATCTACATCTTAGGGGCCCGTCCATTAATCACGTGATGTTTTTTTAGCATTTTAACCCCCCTCCCCCTTGGTGATTTTGGTGAGGTCCAAGAATACCCCCCCCGCTAAATCCCGTTTACTTTTTTTGTACCTACAAAGAATCTTTAATTTTTTAGAATATTACATAACTTATTGTTTTTTAAATATATAACATACAAAATAAATACACGTGATATCTTACTAACCCCCCCCCCCTCCCCCTTTGTTACCCACAACATAAAACTTATTAATACACAACTGTAAAACAACCTTTAACCATTACAGGCTCGTAAGTAATCCAAGATTTCTAACTCAGTACAGTTGGCAGCGAACCCAAAATGCTGACGGCATTGCCTCGTAGCCCGTTAGTAGGCCAATTTTTTTTTTATTTGTCTCTGTGTAGAGACGAGCACGTCGTTCACCTGATGGTAAGCTCTACGCCTGCCCATAACAGTCCCAGCACCAGCCAGAACCCTGCATTGCATAATCCTGCGTGGGACTGCACTGCGCTCGTCATCCTGAGACATCGGCTCTAAAGTCTCATATGCCCAGTAATTTGTGTATTTTTTTGTTTGTTTATGTACAAACTTTTGTCCAATACTGATTTATTAATAGTATATAATATAGACAAAGATTACCTGAAACTCGGTTCCAACGTCGCCACTCCCAGGAGGCATTACCGGCTCTCTCCAGCCCGGCTTCGTGTAATTCGTTTCTTGTCAACCCTGATTTAGATTCTATTTTGTAAGCAACTTTCAAGCAAAACTCGGTTCTGTAGGGAAAACCAGCAGTAAATTACTTACTTCAAGAACAATTACCGGTTGGTAGGTAAAGTTATTGATGAGCAGTGACCAGACATGAGATAAACGACTATAAATCGACAACGTTCCGCTTTTTTTTTAACACGTCCACTGCATTATGAGGTCGAATAAGGCACACGTGTGACTTCTCGCTGGTGCAGCAGTCAAAATCGCTTTCTTTCACTCTGTGCGGGGGCCGGGAAGGCTATGTGAGGAAAGGTCTCATACGAACTGCAAAGAAGTTCAACGTTGCCTCTAAAAGACCTCGGATGGACGGTTTGTCCGGTACTACTCAGCTTTGTCCCTCCCACACGCCCCTGCCGGATTATCCGCTTATTGTCCGGTAACCCTGTGTTTTGAAATCACAGACAGACAGCTCAATTTTATGTAGTTCAGCAGATATCTGTATATCTGGTTCAAAGAGCCACATATCAAACGCGATAGCTTAGACCCGGCGTAAGCTCCGCTGACGGGCCCGCTCGCGATACAACCCTCTGGCGTGTCGCCCGGGGGCTTTGCAGATAGTGTATACGGCCACAAACAGAAAACAGTCTACAAATACAGAAGGGACACTTTCGATCCTACGCGATTTTCTTCCTTGCACCTCTGCAAGCTGTTCTTTGCTTGGAGTTCTGTTTGGCAGCTGTTATGGGCAGGCATAGCTCTTACCATGGTCAACGACTTGCTCGTCTCGTAACTCAGTCGAAAAAAAAAGCTTTAATCCGGAAACTTAAATAATTTATTGTAAGTACGCAAAAAAAACTTAAGTCTCGTATAGATAGAGAAAAAGAAATATAAATATGAGCGATCTTTATAGTAGTCGCATCTGATGTGTCACATTTGACATCTCGCGCGCGCTCTTCGGTCAAATGAAATAGCACGCGCTTCCCCGGCTTCCTGTTACACACTTCCGTCCCGTTTCACGAAATCACTCCCACAGATTTCAGGATAGATGTTACACATTAAAAATAAATCAATAATGACTAATTAAACTAATGACTTGAGTAACTGATTGTGGTTCGAGTTTGAAAAGGAAATTTCCCTTTCAAGTGGCGATTCGCCTCTACCCGCACCTTTCGGAGGGTAATTGGGAGGCTGTCAATTTTACACGCCCAAATGTAATAGACAAACGGGTTATTATGAACCTTTATTTATAGCGGGTTCTCTTTTGTTTAGGTCGCGTAGTATGTTAAAACACTTATACACGCATTTGGCGCGTGTACAAACGTAATTTTATGTGTGAGTTGTCAGATTAGCTTTGTGTAGTGTGTCTGGGGTGTGGCATAACTACAAAAATGCCAATGTAATTTCTAGGCAAACATCAAAATTCAGCTTTATTCACTTGGGCATATATTAAATAATTGTTGTGGCGTGGTCCCCATGAGGACAATGGAAGTTAATTGACTCGCCGATCGTTTTAAGTTTTCGCGATTGAATTCATATTTACTAGACAAATTGAGTTCAAATCCCAGTGCGGGCACGTACTAATGTGTTTCTGTATAACATACGTATGTACGTAATTATCACTCACTTTTCAGTAAAGGAAAACATCGTGCGGAAACTCACGTACCAACCCAAGAACTATTTCGGAGTTAGTTATGTTACCTGCCGAACTGAACCGGGCCCCGTGGTGGATTATGGCCTAACCCTCCTCACGAAAGCGAGGGGACACCCGTGCTCAGCAGTGGGACGATATGGGTTGATGGTATGATGATGATGATGATGAAACAAAATGGGTCTAGTTCGCATCCGATTTCGTGGGGGTCCCGTTTATGTCTAGTAAATATTAATACACTACCAACGGATTCAGAATACATAAAAAACTCTGCTTCATCCCACGACGTTTAGAAAAGAAATTCTCAGCGTTCCCACTGACAGCGTGGTACGTTCCCACAGGTGGGCCAGTTGGTAATTAAACACCAGTTCGGTCCAAGTTTCAAAATAATTGCCGTAATACTTTGCACAGCCTGGAGGCATACCATGACCTCTTATAGCGATTCAATTGAAGACTTAAAGACGTCACGGTACGATTATGCGACGCGGCTCAGTTTAGGTCCTGAACTGAATCGCTATAAAACGTCATGGTAGGCCTCCTGTTCTTACACCTGATACTCATAAGAGTATATATAAGAAACCAACAGTTTTCTTCATCTTTCGAGTGTCTATAAGTCTTGGATTCGCCCATCGCTTGGACCTCGCAAATTCTCAAAAGCCCTAGGTAATCGGGCGGCACGCCAGCGAATGGATCGCAATCCGTCCCGTCAACGGGTATTATGTCGAGCTCTAGCCTAAACTATGTGGTAAGACTTGCGGGAGAACATCTACCATTGGATACTTTGTTACTATCTATATCCTTGTCTAGAATAGAATAGAATAGAATAGAAAAACTCTTTATTGTACACCAGAAACAAAAATAAACACAGTACAGAAGAATTACAATAGGTAAACAAGGGTAGTACAATGGGCGGTCTTATCGCTGAAAGCGATTTCTTCCAGACAACCTTTGGATGGACAGTAAAAAACATTTTTCGATAGTAGGGTGGGTGGCGTACTTACAGTATTTAACAGTCACAATACATTTAATACTTATGTTTTAATAATACACATACAGACTATACTCAATAAATATTCGGTCTATATTCGTCTATACCAGTCTATATTCGGATTAGGTCGTTTCACTAAATTCTCCCGGATACAATGCTACGAAACTACTTGTATAATGTTTTTTTTTTTTATTACTGCTATTATTACAAAGAAGTTGCCTTACAAAAAATATGTAAAGCCCATAATATAGTGAGAGTGAGAAAGTAACAATAAACAGATGTCATAAAGGTAGCTGTAACTGTTATGGGCAGGCGTAGTGCTTACCATCGGGTGAACGACATGCTCGCCCCATCACTCATATAAAAAAAAAAACATCACCGCGTTGCTCATTGACTTATGTAAGTCGATGATGTGGCCGGGGATTGAACTTGGCATCGTTGGATTGAACAGCGCACTCGTTACCGTTCGCCTACCGTTGCTCAACTATTTATTAAAGAACTGTTATGTTGTTGTCCACAGAACTGTGTCATGCGGCGACTAAGATTCAGGCGTCCTTCCGTGGCCACCAGGCCCGCAAGACCCAGGAGGTGGACGCTGCTGCCCAGGCTCAGAAGGACAAGGAGTTGCAAGATAAGGTAACTATTGTTGACTTTTTACCAAGTTTTTTGACCTAAACACGTATTCGATAAGCTGATCAAACTTAACAAGTTCACTGCCGAACCGGTTTATTTTTTATGGAACTTTTGCGAGTCTTCACACAACGTGTGTGTTTACTGGCGTTGTGTCGTGACTAAACTCAATCAGTTGTGCGGGCGCACACAACTGGTGTGATAAAATCTACAAAACAGCAGTGTGGATTCGCACCCGCACTGCTGTTTTGTCAATTATGCAAACGAAAACACGTCTGGCATGCGAATGCCAGACTTGTTTTCGTTTGCCGTAAAATTATAAAAGATAAACGTGTGTGTTTTCAGCAGTGAACGTGTTAACACTTTCACTGCTGAGCCGATTTTCTTGTCTAGCCACGGGTGCGGCTCTGCACACTCCATAGTGTTTTTCCATACTACAAACTCAACAGTTGTGTTTTCAGCAGTGAAGGTGTTAACAAACTTTACCTCATAGCATTTAATTAGTGTAGACCATATTGAATAAATCACCCTGAACGTCTAGGCACCTTTTCAAATGAAAAAATAAAAAGGAAACATCGAAATTGATTCAGAAAGTGTGAATTTCATGGAAGTTTATTTCAAGACAACAATGTTCAGTGGATCTATTGCAACAAGCCACAAAAAAATACAGTGGAACAAGGTTGAGTCCTTACACTCAACTGACAAATTTATTTCTTTTCCCACAGGAAGACATAGAAAAGATCGATTTGGCCGACCCGGACCTAAACAAGGCGGCTACCAAGATCCAGGCTTCGTTCCGCGGGCACAAGGTGCGCAAGGACACCAACTAGGGCGGCCACGGTTGGCAGGACAGTCTCTGGCTTCGTACGTGTGCCTGACATTATTATTCGGAATATTGAGGTTTTCCTATCAGCATTATATTCTTTGCGAAGGTTTCAGTTTCAATAATGGCAACTTTAAATTATTCACAAAAAAAATTACTCAATTTTTATGTTAACGTAATGTGTCCCTGATCTGTTTTCAAACCTCCGTCTTTTTCTTACCAGTATTAATAACCAGTTTTTTTTTTATGTAAACATGTTTTGTGTCTGTCAACCTTTTCTGTACTACGTACCTTACGCAGACTAGATCTTGTCAACCCACTTCAAAAGCGTTCAAGACGTTACGTCTTTTCGAGGACAGCCTCAAAGAGTATTTATTTTTAAAAATCATAAAAATTGGATACGGTAAAGAACCACACTGAAACTGAATATGTATTTTACCATATAACTAAAGCGTAAAAAATAATAATACACATAAAATACTTGCAAAAAGAAATTTACAAAAAAAAACATGACAAAAATTTGTGTGCTTGTGTAGTATACATAGGCACTACAATAATACACGATATCAGATCTTAAAATATAATTAAAAATAATAAGTATGAGATTGAATATTAAATAAACTTTTATTTTGTAAATATAAAACTGTAAAGTTAATATTGATTGAATATGGAAATCGTAAGAAATCCTCATAAACCTTTATCATACATACGAAGTCAGTCTAACGTCATTATTATTTAAATTAAACGTCAATTTTCTTAATAATAATGTCAATTGGAACGACGTAACTAATGTTAAATCTTACGCTATGGAATTACTCAATAATAACAAGGAGTAGGAAGATATTTGGAAAGGAAACTGTTTATAATAATAATTATTATTATAGGTGTCTATCCCGTTTTTCTATTATTCAAATTCACAATATTTCTAATACTTAAATGTGTTATTTCCTACTTATTCTTGAAAACTATTTATTGTATTAACATTCCAAGCTATCTTCTTTCATGTTTGTTAATAATTTTAAGAATTTAATGTAGTGTTTAAGATACCATATTTTAGTATTAGTGGCCATTACAACAGCTTTATTTGCATTATTTATGTATTAAATATTCATAAAATACTTTTTTAAAATACATGTTCTGTTAGCTGTTTAATATTCGAAATCACAAAACATAATACTGGACTATCTTTCTGTATAATTGTGTTTATTTCACATTTGAATTAAATAAAATAATATTCGCCTATAAATTGATTTTTAATAATATCCCACATGTAGTACATAATAATTTATTAATTATTTATACATAAAATATCAAGGTCCAAATTTATAGCTAATTTTGGTTACAGATTTATTTTTAACAGAAACGCACTTATCCAAACTTTTGGCAATAATTTCTAACACTAAAATAGCATCAACAAAAATAAACCCCATAAGTAACAGAATGACGAATAAAAACTTAGGTAATCCTACTCTTTAGGGGATGAAACGACCCCCATCAATGTCACATTAAAGAAGAAACATTGTTTTTACATGGAGTAAACAGTTTTAACTGAGGAAGAAGACCGGCTGCGTTATTATGTAAAACATTGCAGTAGCAAAGCGACAGCAGTCACTACGCGATCGGTTGCAAAATATCAATAGAAATTATGGAAACCAAGAAACCGATCGCTCGCCTATTCTCCCTCTGTCGCAGAATACATTATAGCCACAGATACTAGCGCCACCAGCGACAGGACTGCAATAGATGGGAAATTACTGAGTATTATGAGACTTTAGAGCCGATGATGTCTCAGGGTGACGAGCGCAGTGCAGTACCCAAGATTATGCAATGCAAAGTTCTGGGCGGCACTGTAACTGTTATGACTGGCAGGCGTAGCGCTTACCATCAGGTGAACGACTTGCCATACTCGTCACTCATTGAAATAAAATAAAAGATGTAAACAAAAATGTACTTTTTATTTTGGGAGATTTTAAAAGTGATGTTTGACAGCATTGAACGTGAGAATTACGTCTGTCGCAAGCCGTCGTGATGTTCGTAATAAGGCAACGGTAAGCTGAGAATTATGTGCACCGTAACATCTGGGTGATAAACAGTCTTTTAAAAAGGTTTAAGCATTGTTAGCCGACTATTTGATGGACAGTTTAAGAGCTTTGAGTAGGAAAGATAGGAAAGATTAAATTGAAAAGAAGAATGGTTACAAGTTACCTTACCATACCATATTGTTTAGGATCTTATGAAGTTGGAATTTATACTGTGTTACCAGCTCTGCAATAACTACTACAGTAGAAATAAATAAAAACGGTCCTTTTGAACGGAATGTTTAATCAAAAATTATCTAAATAACTAGGACTTTTCTTTGTCCTGCACAAATTCGTTCAGCTACTCTTGATGTAGGTCATTATTTTTTAAATAACTAAGAGTATTTTACTTACCTTAATAACTATTTTTCTTTTTTGTAAGTATGTCAGTCTCCATAGGTTTACTTAAAGAGATGACATTTAAAATTAGATATAATATCAGAAACAGAAAGGCGTGGTCGTAAAAGGTCGTAGTGGAAGTAGCGTGGCGCATAATTGTGCCATCAGGGGAATATTCTGAACGTCTTGTAGCTCATTATTATGTGTAAAAATCTTTCTGAAGTTCTTAATGGTCTTCAAGAATATAATTGATGTTCATTTAGAAACCTTGACTTACTTTCTTAATGATATAAATAATCTAAATGAACTGCCTACTGAACGCCTATTTTTCATTCAAGAGCAGGAGGTCGATATTTGGATCCTACCGAGTGGTAAAGTGACACCGGGTGGGCAGTTCTCACCGATTTCCTTAAAGACGTCGATGAGAAATGGCCATTTGTATATAATAATGGTGCGAATAAAACCTAGCTGCAAAATATTTTCCTTATCTTAATACCCATAGCGATTGTTGAATTGAATCGAACTGTTATTCGAAGCCATGTTTTGATTTCCATATCCGCCTGAACCGATAACTTTACCTGCTGTGTAAATAGGCATATTTCCTTGATTTGTTTTATGTTCATTAGTAATTCTGTAAAACTCCTTGTTCTTAGCGCCTGCTGATCTAGGCCTTATTACGATTCGATTGTTCTTCCAAGATCTCCAAATTCTATTATGAAAATAGCCTTGTCTTTGATAGTTATTAAAATTAGCCCTTTCAGCCTTCAGTGCTTGGGGTCTACAGTAACTATTACAATTCTTGTACCATCTATTAGCATTTGTAGCATAAGATGGGTTACAGTAGTTTCCTTGCATATCTTCATCGTTAATGTCAATAACATATTGATTGGGATATTTCTTCGTGTCATACAAATAGGGTTTATTATTGTAATTTCCGGTATCACCGTATGTGTCGTTAGGATCAGATGGTATGGGATCAAAATTGTTGAAATTTTCCTCAGGAAACATTTCTGAAGTGATTGGCTTGGATTGTAAATATTGAAAAGGAGTAGATGATTCATAGAATTCTTCGTAGTTGTTGTTTTGAATTACTAATTCTTCACTTGGATCTAGAACAAAGACTGAATAATATGAAGTAATTTATGATCTATTACAATTATTATTGCTCCATATCAATCTATCACAAAAATTTAAAAATTGCACCTACCAATTTTTTTTGGTTTTAAAAGTGGAGTTTCTTGATTTTCCTTGGTTTCTATTTTATTGGCATTTTGAGCAATTTTCTGTAAAGTTGTACAAATAGAATCAGTTTTCCCTGTTCGAGGTATTTGGATTTCTTTTTCTTCTAGTTCCTTGGATGTACGCAGCAGTGTAGTTAAATTTGACGGTATGGTTACATTTGGTAGTGCTGGACCTTGATTTATTTTTGGTACCAATAGTTTTGGAGCTCCAATGAAAACGGGTAAAAGATTTATTCCAGGGCTTATTTTAGCATCTGGTTGTCCAGTTTTTGAATTATTGGTAACATCATTTTGAATTAAAGCCTCATGTTTCATAGAATGTTTAGAATTATCACGGCCCTCTTTTGGTAGTATATGTGGCTCATTTCTTGGTTTTTCTAATGGTTTTTCAATAGGTGATGTATTGTTTGCTAAAAGATCTTCAGTGGAATTTATTGGAGCGTTTTCTTTCTCATTAATTGTATTTTGTTCTCTTTCTTCTGCGACTAATTTAGCTAATTCATTTCTGATTTCAGGGGCCACTGAACCTGGTCGTCCTTTAGTTATTTCATCCTCTTTATTGGTTTTCTCATCATCTAGTGTTGGTGAATCAATTTCAGTTCTATCAATTGGCTTTACACTTTTACTTAATTCAATATCATTGGTTATTTTTTTATCATCATGACGATTTGAGATATAAGTAAGAGGTTTCTCATTAGTTGGGTTCACGGGGGCTTTTGGGTTATGGCGAACTAGTTTTGGATAGAGACGCCTGGATGAAATATTATTAGGATTTATTATATTTTTACATGGACGAGAAGATTTCAATGGTTTATCGGCTATTAGGGGTCGAATATTAATAGGTCTTTTCACAGCACTAGGTGGCGTTCTTGAAATCCTATCTTGTAAACGAGGATCTATTTCTGACCCTCGTTTAACAAGAGTGTGCAAAAACGATGTAGATTCAGCCTGAAATTGAATGTTTACTTTATTTATGTGTTTGCTATAACATTTAACTTTAATAACATAATTAGAAAAAACGTAATGGTTTAAGTTTGCCGAAAAGTAAGTTAGTCTCTCATTTTTTATTCTACCAAAATTACTTTGGATTCCAACATTGAAAAGTAATAAGCAAAAAATATGTACGGAAAGATTTAGAAAAGACAAAGAAAAGACATTTTAAACGTAAAAAAATAGCAATAACGCAAGAAATAAAAGAGAAATAGTTTTGTAAAGAACATAGTTGGGTAATAATATTTCATAGCAGTTTGGATTTCAAATACTAACCGAGTGGACGTTGGTTTCGTCACATAATGATTCCGAAAAAAATGCACAAAACACCATCAATTTCATCGCTTCCATTTCTACAAAATTGTATAACTTTTTAAATCGTATCGTTTTGTTTCGTCGACGCCAAATGAAACTTTTACCTCAAACTTATATTTTGAAATTTTGAGTTGCGTAAAATTGATTCTCCACAGGTCACATTGAAGGAAAACATTTAGAAAGCAAACTTAGAAAATTCGTTAACGTTGATGAAATCACTTTAATTAGTCCTACTGTAACGTATAAAATAAAGAAAAACGATGTTAATCTTCACAATGTTATATTACCTACAAGTAAAGGAAAGAATAAACCGTATGGTAAAGGTTTCTCAGTAGTGGGTAGAACTCAAAGACAGCGGAGATGACAAGAACTAACAGGGTGATCAATCTTCCTATGGTTCGGATCAGTTCCACTGTGCTCGGTGTATCGAGGGACTTCCGGAGCGACTTCGCCTGGTAGAACGTGTCTTTTGGCGGCGTTACCTGAAAGAAAGTTTATTGTGGTTATGATGAGTCTGGATTGTCCGATTGTTGGGCAAAGATCTCTCTAGAGACAGTAACTCCCAAGTCTAAGGCATTTCCAGACATTGGGATGCTAAGCTAAATTTGACCAGTCTTTTTTTAACGTCTCAAGTTCGTAACGCCATCTCTTCCTAGCTCTGCCGCGACGTCCTCTTGCTGTGCTAGAATGCTAGTTTGTGGAAATATTGACCCAAAGACCAAAGAAAATTTATGATATTCTTAATGTTTTTAAATTAGCACAGATATCAGTATCTGTGTGAATTGAAGCGTCTCTGTCACTCTTGTTAAAGCGTGCGCAAGTGCAAGAGAGACCGACAGTCTTTTCTCAATGCGTATTCAATTGTGAAATCATGATTTTAGTGCCGTACGCCTGTTCAAAAAAGTTGTTGTACATGTAATTAAAAAAATTAAAAGACACGCGTATACTCTAGACGTCAACTATACTACTAGTGTTTTCTTTTCATATTATTAAATTGGCCGCTGTTTTTATTACGTGTACAAAATTTCCTGTATCAAATTTGGATGCCTAAAAGTAGTTGAAAACTTGAATTGAAAGATTCCCAGCTTTCCTGGTAGTAGCTTTCGAGAGAGATGTGCCAAGTCGAGTTATTATAATCGAATGATCCGATTATCCTAATAAGTATCGAATAATTGTTTCCCGCAGTCGACTTTGATTCGTAAACGACGAAGCCGACAATAGTAAGATCGAATTGGTTCCGTATATAAATCCTCTTCCTCCTTCCAACTATGTTCACAAGTTTTCTTCGCCTGCTCCGGTCTTCAGGTTTGTGGAGTGCCACGTAGACTGACAAAGTCGACTTTGTCGAAATTTAGCCGATATAATTAGCCGATAGTAAATTAAAAAAAAAGGCGAATCATTCGATAGTCGAAATCACTCGAGCGATTTCGCATCGCTAGCTTTTGCCCTTATGATAAGGCAGACCTCCCATGGGTCCCATGCGTATATGATATGCAGGCTCTTTCAGTACCTAATAATAAAGCCGGTAAAGTATGACGAATAACATTAAAATTAACTGGAATTTGAGAGGCGAGAAGCCATGGCCTAATTTCGGAGTTTTGGCATAATTAATGATGCAATTAGTATGGTTTCCGTCAGTCAGGGTGTTGGAGACCATGGGGACTATGGTTATTACGTTGTAAAATCTCGTTTAATTTGGGGAGAAACGTAGGGTTTGTCACACGCGGTTGGACATACGCATTGCATAATTAAAACAGAGAAATAATTTGATTTAGTTTTTTAGGTAACTTTTCATAATTCATAATATAATATTTGTTTATTCTTTAACAGTTTGACTGTTGAGCCGATTTTCTTGCCTAGCCACGGTTACGGATCTGCACACACCGTTGTGTTTTCCCGTGCCGCTTACACAACAGTTGTGTTTCCAGCAGTGATTGTGTTAAAGAAAACCCTATCATTATCCATTATCATCAACTCATATCGGCCCATTCATGATAACGGGTAACTCATTTAAAAAAAACTTAAGTAATTAAGGCAAATAAATTAATAATATTTCACGATGACATATAATATACATCCTGACTCCGCCTTGGGTTCCCTGTATCTAGGGATTCAAAAGCCATGAGAACCATGGTCCCAACACAGTCACCACAACTCAGAGCAAACATCTGTGGCTCTCGCAAGTATTTGCCCTATGCGGGAATCTAACCCGGAACCTCACGCTTCGCAGTCACCTCTTCATCAACTTGTGCCACGGAAGCCAAAGAAGCCATAGAAAGGTAAGTTGTAAAGTAAAAATTAACTTAGAATTTTTGAAGTAGGTAATTACCTGAAATACTACTCCACTTTCTACGTGAGATGGTAAGTTTTGGTTCATTGGGCATGGCTGCAAATTGTTATTGGAGGATAAATAGTGAAACATGGAGATTTTTTTTTTAAATTACGCAATTTATTAATTCATCATCAACCCATATCGGCCCACTGCTGGGCACGGGTCTCCCCTCACTTTCGTGAGGAGGATTAGGTAATTATCAAAACTTGTTACCTTATTACCACTATTACCCTGAATTTCCATTTTTTGGTATTTCGTGTCTATTAAGCCACGTATAGCGTGTGTTCCCCGATTTCTCCGCTAATTGAGGACCGATTATGAAAATTTGTGTTTTAACAAATCACCTTACCAACCCTACCTTACCTTTACCTTTACCTTACCAACCGCCCTTACCTTTACCTACCTTTTCAATCTTAGTAGAGTCCGGTTTGACTTCAGCATGGATCGGCTGGGCGTGGTTGGTCACAATGTGAAGAGCGCCGGCTGTATCCCTCTTGGACCTTCGAGGTACGTGTGGCTGCTGTTAAGGAAACGCAAGAGAAATCAAGAAACATCCACAAAAGATCCAAGAAACTTCCTGTATGTTCCTTCTCTACTTCACTATGGGTGGTTGACTGGTAGAAAATGCTCTTGGCGTTAAATTCGCCATTTGTACTAGCTATTTAATATTCACAATAAAGTATTTAATAAAAAAAAACAAAATCGGTTCACCCAGTCGAAAGTTCTGAGGTAACAAACATCATTGTCAATAATGACAAAACTCCTTACAAATAAAAAAATATTAAAAAAAAAAAGTAACAAACATTTAAAAAAAACAGTGTAATTGTGAACCTCCTTCTTTTTTGAAGGTTATTAAATACGTATAAATCGTCCTTATGGTCTCATGGTGTTCATTTGGTATACTCGACGGCGACGGCCCGTTCTACAAATTCTCACACATTACGTACACTAATGATTGCCAAAAACAAATTCTGATTAAAATAATCAGGTTTACCTTTGTTATGCGGACAGTCAATCACATAAATTTAACAGAAGTACCTAGTCCAAAACTTTACTGAATTCAGAACATTTTTTTGTGAAATTTGAAGCGTAGTCTAATATCCCTGATAACACGTTCACTGCTGTAAACACAACTGTGGTGTTTTTCATAACTTGCCGCGGGTACGAGAAAACACAACTGTTGTGTTTGTTGTATGGGAAAACACTATGTGCACAGCCGCACCCGTGGCTAAACAAGAAAATCGGCTCAGCAGTCAACGTGTAAAGGAGTTTGTACGGTAATTATTTGGTTAATTGCCACCTTGGCATTGGACGGACGGTGGCATTTCACCTTCCAAAATACCATTAATGAACACCAAATGAAACAGTGGTCAAATTATGACCAATTAAGTATAAAAAAACCATAGATTTTACGTCTTTCGCAGTTGATTCTCGTGCGTTTTTCGACGAAGCAGAGCTGATTTGGGCGAAGTGACTTCTCCGCGAAAAGCTGAGACTCGTTAGGGAAATGTAGGTCTGCCCATAGTATATTCCACACTCTCAACCTCCCTGGCTTCCACAGAAGCGATAAGCTGCTATTGTGAAGCCAATTTGATTGTGGTTTTGTGACGGTGCGTATAGGTCAACGAGCTTTAGTAGTAAGGGGGGGGGGGGGAGAAATTGTGTCTATGTGTGTGTGTGTGTGTGTTTATGACAATGTAGTAGCTTATCCGAATAAAAAAATTTAAACAGAAATTATATGACGCAGCGAAAATCAAAATGGCGGCGGTTCTCTCTCCTCCGCGCAATGCGTCACAACTGTCACTCAACCCAACGAATTCCTTGATGCGTTAGCTATCGAGTGGTGTAATTAAAGATTGTATGTAGTTGATTGAAAATAGCTGTGGGCGATAGACCTATTTGCAGTAAAACTTCTTTACGCACGCTTGACTTAGGGAGTAAGCTGGTGAATGCGTTACGAAAAATGTGATCAGGCGAGGCGAGTGAGATATAAGTTAGTGAAGATTGAGAGACGTTTTGTATATTTTTTGAAATATCTTACATGAACTTTTTTTTTTGGAAATATTTTTTTAGTTTTAGTTCTACTTCTACCATGTGTCCCAGCACACATTTGTTTTTGTGTATATTTTCTAAATTAGTTTCTTTTCTTTTGTTATGTCAACCAGAATGACAGAGAAGAAAAACAGATGAATTTTGTTATGGCAGAAAACATACGAAATCGAAAGAAAATATCGTTTCGCATCTTTTACAGTCTGCAGCTGTCACACCAAACTGTATCTTTCAATTTTGTTATCACCAGTCTTCTTAATTTACTCCCTTTCTTAGTTCCCGCTATATTGCCGTAAACATAAATAGTACCGCAAACGAAGCTGGTATAATATATGCATAATACTGTATCTCCCAATTTAGTTATCACCAGTCTCCTTAATTTACTCCCTTTCTTAAATCCCGCTATATTCTCGTAAACATAAATAGTACCGCAAACGAAGCTGGTATAATATATGCATAATGTAATAGGAATAATATACAAACTTACAAGTCCATCACAGCAAGCGAATACCATAAGCCAGGCCAATAAAAATATATAGAGTTTCATCGTTTCACAGCATCGTTCGAACGTAACTCGATGTATTCGCGTACCTTTATTTTATTTTTAGCTTAGTAAGGTTGCCTTTACATGATACAATGCGATTGTTTTTAAGAAAATTATTGTCTTTGTTGTTTAGAGTAGGAAGAAATGGTTCTTGTCGTTTTTAGGGTTCCGTACCCAAAGGGTAAAACGAGACGCCCCGCTGTCTGTCTGTCTGTCTGTCTGGCCGCCTGTCACCAGGCTGTATCTCACGAACCGTAATAGTTAGACAGTTGAAATTTTCACAGATGATGTATTTCTGTGGCCGCTATAACGACAAATACTAAAAATAAGAATAAAATCAATATTTAAGGGGGCTCCCATATAACAAACGTGATTTTGCTCATTTTTGCTCGATTTTGATAATGGCAACAGGTAGACGCTTCAAATATTCACACAGTTATATATTCACTTTAAAAATAAATAATTAAATTAAAATAAACAAAATATTTAAGGGGGCTCCCACACAGCAAAGTACGGAAACCATCGTGCGCGAGTCCGACTCGCACTTGTACAGTTTTTTTAATATTTGACGGATCTGCACACATCGCTGTGTTTTCCCGTACCGCTAACACAACTGTTGTGTTTTCCCGTATTCTCGGCAAGTTATAAAAAACACAACATTTAATTTTGTATCAGCAGTGAGCGTGTTAAAGGCTAATACATTTACGTATTTATTCTACTTGTATTAGTGTTAACTTGCAAACGGTTAAGTTTGAGGACAATTTCAAGGGCTTTTATGGTAAAAATGGGACTTCAATAAACATTTATACATTACCTTAACTAACCAAACCAAGTCGTGTCCGACGTTGCTTTACTTTGGTGAAGGCATGAAAACTGGTGCCTACATCGCGCTAATTGGAAACAAGAGCGTAACCTCATTAATTAATTACAGCCTTAATGAGGATACGCTCGGGTCGCTTTTTAGGACCTCCAACTACGTCCTATCTCGTATTTATGAATGAGATTCCTTGTCCGCATCTATTTGAGCGTCAGCATCTGTATCTTCGTCGACATCTGCATCTTCGTCGGCATCTGCATCTTCGACGGCGTCTGCATCTTCGACGGCGTCTGCATCTTCATCGGCGTCTGCAATTTCGTTGGTGTGTGTCGTCTACCGAAAAGGGGCGATAGGTTTTCTGCTAAAATCGCATTATTGCAAATTGTTGTTGCGCTTTTGATTTTGAACTCGGGCCTTGCAGCGCGGCATTCGATCACATAACTAATTAAACAATCATCGTCTTTAAAACCTTTTTATGACCATGCTTATTTAATAAAAATGGTGCCTTGAAAAAGTTATTTATCAACATCCACCTAGGTCCACGTGATAATAATTATTATAAAAATTCTTACGCCATCTATCTTACTATTTTGTCGAGATCGTATCGCATCGTGTAAACGGAGCCTAGGTAATTTTATTGGAATACAGGGCAATTTCAGCTGCCTTTTAATATTTCTTTTATGTTTATGCAAAATATATTTTTCATCTGATAAATTGTGCTTATGTGAACGTTATAAATTAATCTGGAGAACATGTTTGTTATAATTTGTTTTGCTTTAGTTTTCACAACTACTCATGGACATACTAATGTAAGTTGAAAAACTTATAATGAATCGACATATTCACATACCTACACAGTCCTACATAGATCCTGGGGGGTAACCACGTACTTATTCTCATTCCATGCAGTTCATTTTAAGGCCTTAACTGAACGGCCTAGATTTGCACCACACACTCATAAATAACAAACGTGACGTGACGTCACTCAAAAATAGACTGCAGAGAATGAGAGAGAAAGAGAATGAGATGGAGCTATATAAACTCCTATAAATGCAAACAAATTGTTACGATCTCTTTGGATAAATGTCTCTGGTCGACTTATGAACGCTGAGCGATATTGGTGGTGACAGTTAGCAGGGCAGTTCAGTTTAAGGCCTTCAACTGGATGGACTTAATCGTTCGTGGTGAGGCCCCAGACCTAGTTATAACTATGAATACCTATATCTAACAAAAAAGAAAATCAGGAACTACAAAGGCATGGTCCATGGTTACAAATTAGTAGTTTAAAGTGTAGTCATAAATACTTTATTCTAATTAAAAATCCTTCTTATTTATAACACGTTAGAGCCGACGTCACAGGGTCACGAGTGCAGTGCAGTGTCACGCAAGATTATATAATGCAACGTTCTGGGGGGCACTGTAACTGTCATGGGAAGGCGTAGCGCTTACCATCGGGGGAACGACATGCTCGTCTCGTCGCTCAGTCAAATAAAAAAAAAAACATACTACAATTAAATATCAACAGATATAACGGTGACGGATACGAAAACAGCCGTGTTATTGATTCTCAATATATTATGAAAATGGGACAAGCTCAAAGCGTTATAGTTTACCTGTGGGATTCAAATAGCTTTTGCAAATGTGACTGTTACTTTTCTTTTGATGTAAAATGTAATAAAAAAATAAATAACACGTCACTATGACACACATGTACTGTTATGGGCAGGCGTAGCGACTACCACCAGGGGCCTCACCACGAACAGTTAAATCCATCCAGTTTAAGGCCTGAACTACCCTGCTAACTGTCACCACCAATATCGCTCAGCGTTCATAATTCGACCATGTTTGCATTTCATCATCATCATCATCAACCCAAACGTCCCACTGCTGGGCTCGGGTCTCTCCTCACTTTCGTGAGGAGGGTTAGGCCATAATCCACCGCGGGGGCCCAGTCCGGATTGGTGGACAACATAGCTACCTCCGAAATAATTCTCGGGTAGGTATGTGGGTTTCCTCACGATGTTTTCCTTCACCTAAAAGCGAGTGATAATTACGTACATATGTTTTTACAGAAACACATTGGTACGTGCCTGCACTGGGATTTGAACTCACGACCTTCTGATTGGAAGGCGGACGTTCTCCCACTAGGCTACCACCGCTTGTTGTTTGCATTTATGGGAGTTTATATAGCTCCATCTCTTTATCTTTCTCTCTCATTCTCTGCAGCCTATTTTTGAGTGACGTCACGTCACGTTTGTCATTTATGAGTGTGCGGTGCCAATCTAGGCCGTTCAGTTTAGGGCCTTAAAATGAACTGCATGGAATAAGAATAAGTACGTGGTGACCCCCCAGGTGAACGACATGCTAGTTTCGTCACTCAGTCAAATGAAAAAGAAACATGGATCCTGATACGTAATGATTTCGGAATAGGAATCGTTAGGTATGTGCGTTTCCTAACGTATTACCTACTTGGTAACAAACTCCACGATTTTTAAAGTTAAAACACGAAGAGGTTTTGCCTCATTCGGTATGCTACTATTCTGCTACTTGGCTATGCAGAATACAAAATCTCTGATTATAGGAAAAGCCGGATAAAGAAAGAGAATAATTGAATTGGCAATTTCTATCCGTGAGAGTAGATATTTTTATTTTTAGGGTTCCAATACAGAAGGTAAAACGGAACACTGTTACACCAGTATGTCATAGCTAACCTGTTAAAGGATAGAGAATTACATTTGGCACAGTTCAAGTTTTTTATGGCGCAATGCAGGGGTTTCTAAATCAATAAAGAGTTTGATATATTATGATTATGTGCACATTTCTTTCTTTTTTTTTACTTTGACTGGGTGACAGACGAGCAAGTCATTCACCTGACGGTAAGCGCTACGCCTGCCCATAACAGTTACAGTGCCACTCAGAATCTATTGCGACACTGCACTGCACTCGTGGTACGTTTCGCTTTTAACGGGAAACTTATAAATCTCACACAGTGTTGTTGTTTTCGATACAGCACCGGGTAATTGCAGTAAATTATAATTAAATTCGCGTTAATCCAAGATAACTGTTCGCGTTAATTTGCAGAGATATTAGACAAATGTGCCCCTGATTACTCAGAAAGGTAAACAATCACTGCAATCATCAGTTTATTGACTTATATGAGCAATCCAGTGCATTAGTGCTAAATATCGCCCCAAACTAACGTAACGAATTACAATCTCATTTACATTACTTACCCGGTCTAGCAAGAGAAACGAAAAACCTGTTTGAATTTTAAATTTCCCGCCTTAAGCGAAACGAACCACCTAAAAGTGAAATCCGTCACTGATATAAGGCGGGAACCCATTTGGCGAGTTCCGATTCACACTTCACCGTTTTTTTGTTGTTTTAAGCATAATATTATGCTGCTTCAGGTGGGTTGGATTTGGCTAGATATCTAAGAGTAGAATACTATTTACGTATTTCTACTATTCCATTCAATGATCGAAATTTTTCGATAGGTACAAAGATGAATCAAGAAAATAACTATGTCTAGCTGCGCGCTGCGATTTCAGCCGCGCTAAATATTAACCTAAGGAGCTGTAATTATTACACGATCAAAATAATCCTATGTATTATTCCAGGACCTAAACTATGTAACAAATTTCATCAAAATCCGTTCAGTCGTTAAGGCGTGATGAGAAGAGAAACGAACACACAAACTAAAAATTTATAAAATGTAAAAAAAATTTATTAAAATAATGAATAAACTTTATCTTTTTTATTATAAGTGGTATCTTTGTTTATGTTGTCATCTACTAGAATCAAAGAATGATTCAGTAAACTCAACGTTAAATAGTTCTGAACGCAAGAAACCTTCGAAGGTGTGTGAGTATCCAAGGAACATAATATTATCTACCTACAAGGTAAATTAAACAATAACATACGCCAACTGTTCACATTCCCAAGCCGATCGATAGAACTATTCCACAGTATAGGTTTGAAACAGTGACGCATCTTAGTACAAGTTAGTTAGTTAGTTTAGTTTTCTTTGTTCTGTGGTGTTTCAATAAAGAGTTTATCTATCTATCTATCTATCTACAAGCAGCTTTACTTGGCGAAAGATTTCTCCGATGAACAGTCAATTTATTCGAGAAAAGTAAATGGGTGTACAGTGCTGCACTCTGAAACGATACGTAGGTATTGTGGAATGTCTGTAACGAAGTTTTATTTCAAGACAGTTTAGCTGACTATAATTATTACATAAAAATAAATAACCATGTTCTGAACAATAAATCCGACTAAATCAATTTAACTAAAAACTGTTTTAACAATTTTGATGACATTTTCAGAGAACCTCTTCTTTTAGGTTATAATCATTATAATCAAAGGGTCTAAACAGTAGCCCATTGCTGTAGCAATGCTATCTTTCCATCACTGTTTTTGTAACTCTGTCATTAACGATAAATAAACGCGTAACCTCAACTACTGCCAACACAAGTATACTTCACTCCATATTACTGGTATTAATACTGATGCTAACTGACGGGTAATTATCTCGTTATAGATAGGATACGACTCCCACATGGCTTGTTCTCTATCCTTGTGTTTGATTTTTGGCTGAATGTAATAAAGTTATACTGCGTACTTAGTCTTATCCTGACGCACAGTGCTGACGTCGGTCGTCCGTAGCTGTCGCTACGAAAACCGTGCGAACGCGGTCAGTCCGTTGCTAAATGCATGCACGGTTTTCATTGCATAGCTAATAAATAGAATATAATAATAAAGATAAGTACGGATCTATTTACGCGATATTACCATGCTGATAATTATTACAATGAAATGAATACTCGTATCACAGAACATTATTATTCTTATATAATTAATTATAATTAGACATTAATTTAATCTATAGCTATTTTTTATCATTAAGATCATTGTCAAAGTGGTCCAGGTTTAACCCCAGGGGTCCACGGAAGACTCGACGGGGGTCTACGATGGCGTGACCAAAAAATTGAGGTTCTCAATTCGTAAGCGAAAATGTATCTGCTTTCGATAGTGGAGAATTAAAATGTTAGCCTGACCTATCAATGAAGCTCAGCGAGTGTTACTTGTAAAAACTTGCATATTCCATATTCAGAACAATTATAAACTCTTTATTGAAACACCACAGAACAAAGAAAACTTAAAAACTAGAACAAAACAAATTTCGAACAAACAAACAATGTGTCGAGACTAATCGAGACCTAATCTTTACATATTTTGTCGAGTTTTGGAAATATGGTAGAATTGTAGCTGCAGAGGGGGTTCACCGGAACCAGCTAAATTTTGAAAGTGGTCAATGAAAAAAAATATTTTTAACCTCTGATTTAGATTTTAGAAAATCATGGATACGGTTTTCGATCCTACCAAATAGTTTATCGACTAATCGTAGTTTATCGATAACTCGTGAAAATACTTAATTACTATTTGGAAGAAATTTCAGGCAGAAGGGGAAATGCAATCAGCGCTGATGCCTCAGGAGTTGAATCCAGCCTTTGTCGGGGAAAAGGTAAGTTCAACAGAGTATTATGGAAGAATGAGATGAAAAACATTTCTTTAAGTAAGATAAATGAGCAAGGAAATTGAATTCCTTCATTCACTGTATTCATGTGAATTGAATTCATAAAACAGTAGAAGTCAAAATAAGAGAAAGTAGAGTAAGTAGTGGCAGTTTTGGTACCTAATCTGGTAAACCTAATGTCTTAAAATTTAAATTAATTAAATTATTAATTATTAAATTTGGATGAAATTTGGCACGAAGATTACCACATCGAATACTTTTTATCTCGTCAAAATTATCAGTCCCCGTGGGATAATACTCGTTGCAGGTGAAACCGGTGGTAGCCTAGTGGGAGAACGTCCGCCTTCCAATCAGAAGGTCGTGAGTTCAAATCCCAGTGCGGGCACGTACCAATGTGTTTCTGTAAAAACATATGTGCGTAATTATCACTCGCTTTTCGGTGAAGGAAAATATTGTGAGGAAACCCTACATTACAACATACCTACCCGAGAATTATTTCGGAGGTAGGTATGTTATCCACCAATCCGGACTGGGCCCCCGTGATGGATTATGGCCTAACCCTCCTCACGAAAGTGAGGAGAGCCCCGTGCCCAGCAGTGGGACGTTATGGGTTGATAATGATGAGGTGAAACCGCGGGGCGCAGCTAGTTCTCTATAACCCCACTATGGAACCAAAAATTATACCTATTATGGCAGTGGGTTAAAAGTTAAGTGTCAGATGTCGTCATAACTACCACGGCAAATATTTTCCAGGATGGACCATGGGCCGCGTTCCTCCCCCTGCCGCGCCTGCGCCGCGACACTGCGCTGATCGAAGACTCGGCGGCACCTATCGGAGAGAACATCAAACGATACAGCCGCATCGTTGCTTGCATTGTGTTGGTGTTGTCGGCTCTAACAGAAGTTGTTCTCTACATTATTGATTCTTATTATAATAGTACTTAATAAAATAATTGCACGTAGTATTTGAGTTTTTAACACAAACAAGGAAATGGGAGCGAAATTGGCTCGAGCGAAGCGAGCACTATTATTTATAGCGAAATAAGTGAGCGAGATAAATAATTTGAAACAGGTGATACAGATTGGCTGTCTGTTTATTTTCACATGGCTTGAAACTTATAAACTACTGAACCGATTCTATTTAAGCCGCATAATCGCTATTGAACGTTAATAATTATTAATTTATTGATTGGTTTTCGAACGAACCAATTATCGACAGTTTTTGAGATACGCGTGATTCTATACGTCACTCCTGGTGATGAGACAGGACTGCTGTTCCTCACCACGAGGAGGATCCGGCTCGAAGGACCAACGAACCGTTCGAAAACCACGCAATGCTGTCAATGAATTGATAATTATTAACGTTCAAAAACGATTATGCGGTTTCAACCGATCTCAATGCGGTTTTATACGTTAAGCAGCTTATAATTGGATTTATAATATTAAATTGGACCTACATAGCATTTAAATTAAAGGGTAAAGACCGAACTATTTATAAAATATTACTGTTTTCTAATATCGATATAATTTTTGCTCTGATTTACACATTCCATCCTCCCACTATTTTCATTAAGCGCGCAACTAATCCAAAATCTGTTTTAATATTAAATTTCAATTCGCTTCGCTCAATAATATTCCGGAATTAAATTAAATTGATGTTAACGGTTTGCGTGCGAGCCGTATAAAAGTGTGCGTTGGAGAGATGCGTGATCACACTTGATCACACTAGTGTAGTGCGGAGTTACGATGAAGTGGCTTACTGTGCTACTGGTTTTAGTGGCTCTTCTCGCCCCAATATGGGTGAGTTTTTTAAAGTAACACTTCTATACGCACGCTTGACTTGGGGAGTAAGCCGGTGAATGCGAGACGAGAGCGTTACGAAAAGTGTGATCGAGCGAGGCGCACGGAAGTTGAGAGGGAGATATAAGCTAGTGAAGATAGAAAGAGTTACGTTTCGTATATTACTGTAAGGGCAAGAGAGATAGGTGCGAGCATACATTTTCTTTCTCTCTTTCTCTCATAGCCAGTTTTATATATACATATAGATATGGAGCTGAAGAAGTTTTACTTCAGCCGTGTGGTCCAAAGCGCATTCGTTTTTTTTTCTCTTTACCTAGTCATTAAATGGCGATTAATTTCAAACCTAATCGAATCCTTGTACTTCTTAAAGTTTAACAGTTTTCCGATGGTTTGTAGCCGATTCCACAAAACACTTAATTTACTCCTGAATTTTACCTGCAAAATAGCTGGCAATTCAGGACAAGGTCCCGATCCCTTCATTAAAAGTTTGGACACGAATTTAACTGTTTTCACTACGCAGTAACGAGTAAAAAGTTTGAGCTAAAAGGTGCCCAATTAAATCCGTCTGTTTTCATTACAATTGGTTTATTTATTTTTCCAAATTAATAAAAGGATGTTTCTCAGATTTCGTTGCTATATTTTTGTTCGTTACGTAACTACTTGGCCTTTAACACTTTCAGTGCTGATAACACAACTGTCATGTTTTTCACAACTTGCCGCGAGTGCGGCAAAACACAACTGTTGTGTTTGTTGTATGGGAAAACACTATGGAGCGTGCAGAGCCGCACCCGTGGCTAGACAAGCAAAACGGCTCAGCAGTCAATGTGTTAAAGAATTCCATCTTTATATACCTACTATATCTTTATATCCACCGACACGGACTGGGCCCCCGTGGTGGATCATGGCCTAACCCTCCTCACGAAAGTGAGGGGAGACCTGTGCTCCGCAGTGGGACGGTATGGGTTGATGATGAGGATGATTATGCCTACTAGCGGGCCCGGACGTTGTCCTGCTCTGAAAATCAAAAACCTAGAACCCGATTGCAGAGTCACCTATTGCAGTTGGAATTGAAATATACACACAAAATTTCATCCAAATCGCTCCAGCTGTTTAGGAGGAGTTAGGTGACAAACACACGTACAGAGGATATTAGGAAGATAAGGGATAGATGTTAGGTTGACTGGAAGAGATCGCTTTAAGCGATAAATCCGCCCATTGTACTATATTTTATTCCAATAAGTTCTATTCTTTATGTACCTTGTATATTTCTGAACTGGTGTACAATAAAATATTTGCTATTGTTCTTTTTTTTTCTAAAAGGGGAAATTTGACCACCATTGAAGTGCTTTACATACCGGGAAAGAGAAAAAAGACGAACGAAATCGAATAAAAACCTGTTTGGTCTCCTCTATGATAAGATAACATAAGATACAAGTATAAGTAAAAAGATCTTATTACTCTTTAGTAATCATTATACAATGAGCGGCTTTACTGCTAAACAGCAATCTCTTCCAGACAACCTTTGGATGGAAAGGATTAAAAATATTAAGGCGCATCGATCGAGATGTAGAGGTCTAACGTATTTTGTACTTCCAGGGTTCTACTGACGAAGCTCCCGATTACACCAGTCGCTATGCCCAGTTGGCTTCCCCTGTGCCAGCGGGTGTGGACGTCAAGGAACTCATAGCGCGCTTGTCATCCCAAGTCCAAGCAAGTCAATAAAAAATACATTTAGTTGTCGCTAGCCGCCCTGTATAAAATTAACATGTTGGCGTTCATAACGGTCACGTAGCAATCAGGTTGTAGGATAACTTTTTGGTTTTGTTTGCTTTCTCGTATATCCCACGAAATGCTTTAATACAAGTGTGTAATTTATTTATTTCCTTGTATCCTTTTAATTGGTGAAAAAATTTAATTTATCACACCATTTAGAAATTAGGTCCTTACATTACATGTTATGGGGCTAAAATGTTTAGGTATGTTAGTAAAAATTACCCGTTTATTTGGCGGGTAGTGTATTTTATTTATTATGTTTAAATTTTATAATTTAGGTATATTTTCTTATGTAAATAAAGTGTAGTGTAGTGTTCCTGTCACTATGTTGTTTTATTGTATATCGCGTTGACTGGTTTTTTTGGCACTTTTGCTTATCTACACGAAACGTGTGTGTTTCCTAGCAATGGCGTTGCATGGTAACTAAACTCAACCAGCTGTACGGGCGCACACAACTGTTGTGATAAAATTGACAATATAGCAGTGCGGGTGCGCACGGCAGGCGTGTTTTCAGTAATTGCCGTAAAATTATAAAAAAACACAATCATGTGTGTTTTCAGCAGTTAACGCGATAAGTAAGAGACCTTTTTCAATTCTGTATTTTGATTGGTGGGTTCCCAATAAGTCACATTGTGACACGATTTATGTCAAAGTGTTCCTTGTCGGGTATTTCCCAACGTGTAAAGTTAGATTCACATTTGTCTGACGTGTCGTCTCGTGATGCATCAGAAAGATATCGGTTTCGTACATTTACACAAGCCGTCACAACATTGCATCGGAGAAATGTGAACGCTACCATATTAAATGTATGAAACCGATACCTTTCTGATGCGTCACGACACGACACGTCAGACAAATGTGAATCTAGCGGTTGCCTTTTGTTTTAGTCGCGTAGTTACACACAGGTGGCGCAAAAACGTAATTTATATGTGTGATTAGGTAAATTAGCTTATTTGTATGGCTTGTCCAGGGGCGTGGTGTGTATGGAGATTTATATTCATTTAATTGTCATTATGTCTCTGGAACTTGTAGTTGTGGTCAACCCACTTCCGGCGAGCCGGGAAGAGTCGTTCGTAGTTCAGTACGATGTCCGTCGGGTGGTTGGCCAGCTCCTCCTGCCGGCGGCCGATGGGAATATAGTCGTAAGGGACCTGGGGATGATTGGTACTAAGATGAGCTTCGTTAGCGTTGGCCCGCGTGTCTAAGGCCTGAAACTTTTTATAAGACCGGGCGAGCATCCGCGCAACGCAGTTTCAGGCCCTAGAATCCGGAATGGTGTCCCTGTTAGGCACAAATAGGGTCTTACAAAATGTGACCCTTCGTGTAGTGGTAGAACTCTTCAGCAAGAGTCCTGGGGAAGTACAATCTTTAATCCTGGGGAGTCTTTAACAGATATTCATCCGCCGAGTAACTAGTGTGCAAAAAATACTGTGCTCAGGTTTGACGGGAGCTGTTTCTAGCGAAATTTCTGGGAGTACGCATAAGGGTGACGAGCATAGAGCAGTGATATTAATCAAAAATAGGTAAAGAAATGGATTTTTTTAAAGACAATCCACTGGAGATTCATTAACATCAACTCCCGCATTCGTCGAGAGCATCGTCGCTTAACATCCGGTGGGATTGTGTATAGCTTTTAATACCTCTGGATTAGGTATTAAAAAATCACCTAATAATGTATTTGTATAATAAATAGGTAGCATGAATCAAATCACACATGAAAGCTAGACCAGTTTAATCGAAACAATTTTCCCACATAAATATTTCAGAAAGGATAAAAATGCAGTTCCTATTCGAAGTAAATAATTAAACCTTTATTGCAGCTGTTAAATCCAATCGTAAAAATAGAATTCAGTTGAATTTCCGTTAAACAACTTACCAAATTCACTGAATCAACATACCTACCTACTGAAATCACTGAAATTAACAATTCACCGGATTTCCATTAAATTACGTACCTGAGGCTTCGCTTTCACGACGACAAACATAACCCCGAATAAAAATAAAATTGCAGTTAAAAGTAAATTCATTTTGGTGAGTTCACGAGATATGCTTCTACCTAGGCACTTGCTACGCCAATTTACTCATGCTGCCAATTTCAGTTCGGTTTTAATCAAAAGTTTTTATTTCATTTGCCGTCGCGAATTCTGAAAGCAGACACGTGTGGGCGAATTGATTAGCGTTTACGAGATAGAGAAACTAATGGAAATCTAAAATCATACGAGTATAGAAGCTGAATGTGTCGATTATATTAACATTGGCGATAAATGAATCAGCCGCGCATAGCCAAATCATATTTTGAACAGAAATGAGATACCAACGAAGGTATATTCTGTCTACAGCCTGGTAGAGAATGCTACTATGCCACTTACAGCGCTAAGGCATCCTTGTAGGTACATTAATTTTATTTGTGTGTGTTTCCCAGTGCAGGCACGTACCAATGTGTTTCTTGTAAAACATATGTACGTAATTATCACTCGCTTTTCGGTGAAGGGAAACATCGTGAGGAAACCCACATACATACCCGAGAATTATTTCGGAGGTAGGTATGTGATCCACCAATCCGGATCTGGCCGTGGTGGATTATGGCCTAACCCTCCTCACGAAAGTGAGGGGAGACCCGTGCCCAGTAGTGGGACGTTATGGGTTGTCGATGAAGTGATGATGATGAGTGTTTGTATAAATAAATAAATAACCACATCGACTGGTTAACTATTAAATTGTGGTGAGGTGATTGCCTGTAATGCATGTAAATATACGCGAGAAAGTTAAACGAAAAACAAAAACCACCTCCACCTCCAGGATGACTGGTAGAAAATGCTACTTAGCATTAAGTACTCCATTTGTGTGCTAAAGAATAAATAAATAAATAAAAAACGAAATCACAGATTTTGACAAGAGTAAGAACAATTGGAATAGATAGGTGTACTCTAGAGAATAATGGGTACGTGCCTATATAAATGTACGCAATGGATAGGTACCTACGCGAGGTTTATATTGTAAATCTGATAGGAGAATAGAATAGAATAGAAAAACTCTTTATTGTACACCAGAAACAAAAATAAACACAGTACAGAAGAATTACAATAGGTAAACAAGGGTAGTACAATGGGCGGTCTTATCGCTGAAAGCGAAAGGAAAGCGAAGCGAAGGAGGTATAGGTATTCCTAATGAGATACTAATTGGTGTAAGCACACCAAATAGCCCTTACACCTTACACACCCTTACACCTTACACCTTACACACCTGGCAATAAAGGCGACGAACACCAAAAAGAGAAATAAAAACCCTTAGAAGATCACTCGCACCTGTCTATTTCTCTGTGTATCATAGCTGTTTCCTACAGGTATAGGAAAATCTATCGGTAACGAGAAAATGTATGAGTGTCTAGGTGATGTGACAGTAATAATTATACAGTGACTGGCGCAGAACGTGTTGGGAAAGACAAAGTCACTCTTGCTAGACAGAAAGTAGTTTGTCTCTTGCAATGTGCATTAGAGGACTGGATGAAAATTAATGAGAAGGAAACAGACGTAAAGTCAATACACGTACGGGTTAGTACCCCTAATATCAGTAATAAGTGTACATACGGAAACTCGAAACTCAACGCAATTTTTTTTCGATTGCGAAATAAATCTAAAAATATAATTCACGCAACAATAAATATCAAGGACGTAAAAAGTAAATCGGAATACTTTTGCTCTGATTTCCTTTATCGCTAAAGTGTTTTCAATAAAGTTTTATTATTACAAAGAAATGTGTTTACAATGGGAATGCCTAACATAACAATGAGAATATTTTTTTGCGTTGTATTTATCACATTTATTGACGTAGTCAAATCAGCTGTAAGTACCGAAGTGATGGCATTACCTAATCCTTTATTTTTACAAAATCTACCAAATGAAAATAACAATAAATTTTAGCCTCAACGGGAACCGGAAATAAATGAGCAGTTTGAAGAATCAAATCATACAGAAATCGAAACTAAAAATGTCGAACAAGAAGAAACTACTGCCGTACAACATTTAGAAACTAATGACATACAACATGTGGAAACCAATGCGATCACAGAAGATAATTTACCGATAAACATGAATACCGGAACTGAGATATCAGCGCACGTGGAAATAAAGGAGAGTAAGCTACAAACAAAAGCGGGCTTAATGACAAAGTTATATATAGCAGTCACAACACCGATTACGCAATTCATAGAATCGCCGAAAGTCAACACAGTATTGAAAAACGTAGGGACTTGTATAGTCAACGGAGCTATGGAGATTATCTCATTTTACTTCCCAGCTCCGTTGATACCTTTGATAGCATCGGCAGCTGGTATGATAATTCCTTTTGAGCCAGTCGTAATGCTTAGAAAGAGAATGCCCGTTACTAGTTACAGAAGGGCATTTAAAACTGCTGTCAATTCTTTTATGGGCACGTTCGACAGGTTCAAAAGAACGTCTGAATCTGAAGAAGACCCGTATATGACGAGAAGGTTTAATAGAAGATTCCTTAAAGATGACTCTAAACTTAAAGGAGATAGGGATTAAACTAAAAATGATAGTAATAAAATAATTATTAAAGCAATTGTGTTAGCACTTGAGATGCCGTTTTGTTTTACAGAAATTGGTCCTACTTAGACTGACACATTTTTACACGCTTTATTATAGCCTATACTATACCTCTTATTATATTATTAACACTGATTCTGCACTTACAAAAACTTGTAAACTGCGTATGTATTTTAAAAATGTTGAATCCGGCTTGGCATTAATGAGTATTACAATGTTTGTACGATGTTAATGTTTATTCTACAATCAGACATTTTAATCTATAAATGATTTCATGGTAATAACACCAAAGAACGGACAGAAAAATGAAACTTTTGCTAGTTTTTTCCCAGACGTATTTGCGGCTTTTGGCTTTGCTGTGGTTGCAGCCGCAGGTTTTGGCTTAGCTGTGGTTGCAGCGGCAGCTTTTGCTTTAGCTGTGGTAGCAGCAGCAGGCTTTGCCTTAGCTGTAGTTGCAGCGGCAGGCTTTGCTTTGGAAGTGGCACCTTTGGCCGCTCTTAACATATCTTTCTCAGCTTCTTCTTCTTCAAGAGATGTCTTCGGTCTTACAGGTTTTTTCCTTACAACAACTGTTGGTGTACTTTCCGTATCGTATATGTCTGTTGCGTTTTCAGTATTTTCACCTTCAGCGGCTTCATTATGGTCTTTTTTATTATTTATTTCAAGATTATCTTCTGTATTCATATCGTGTATTGCGTTGTCTTCCGCTGCTTCATTAGGATCATTTTCGTTATCTTTATTACCTTCATAAAACGTTATCTCCGTTTTCCTGAGGCTATCGACTCTTCCCCCCAATCCACTCCAAAAATGTCTAAAACCATTGTCATCTATGAAAATCTTTTCGTTTTTATTTTTGTTTTCTCGTCTCATCATGAAATCCTGGAAGTGGTCTGTAATTTTATGAACCGTTGGCTTGAGAACGTTGTATATTTCATTGTTAAATATTATTTCACCAACTTTTTGGAGGTCTGTGTGATCAGGAAACTGGGCAGTTGTAATGTGTACCTGCAAATTCGAGTTTATTTTTTGCAATAGACTGATAGGGAATCTAGACACGCGGTAGCGTGTCAAGCCCAGTTTAAGCTAACAGGGGGCCTACCATAACCTTAACTTGATCCAGTTTAGGTTGAAAATTGTAGCGACATAAAAAATAAGACGTCACGGTACGATTATGCGACGCGGTTCAGTTTAGGTCTTCAATTGAATCGCTTTAAGAAGAGGTCATGGTAGGCCTCCAGAACTGGCGAGCAGCACCGTGTTTATTATTACACGAACCATTCAGAAAATTCTAGTTACCATACTATATCTTGCTATGGTATTAAATACAAATATAAATAAAATCTCTTTGTTTACTTACCAGAAAAATTGGAATATAATGCAGAATACTCATTTTACAACTAGAATCAGTATTTCTAATTTAAAAAATGATGTAAGTTTTAATGAATTGTATTGGCGTTCCGGTTATATTTATTTCTTTACGACATCTCTCTAGATGAAATTTAAATTATCTCTGTTTCATTGTGTATAGCGGAGTTTGGATTCTACATTTTAGAATGTTTGCTTATCTGTTAATTTTATGTCTCATTATTAATTTGTTAAGCAAGTCATCGGCAGGTATGGAGCGGTGTTACTACAGTGCTGCTACAGACGGCACGCCATTGCTGGAAAACACACACGGTCCGTAACGGTGCCTAAACGAAAAAACCGGTTCAGCAGTCGACGTGTTAATACTACTGAAATTTAGCGAAGGGATAGGGCGTGAAATATTTACCATTTCCAATAAAACAACCAAGTAATTCTTACTTAAATATAATTGCAACATAATATTCTTACTAAAGCGTAAAACAAGACTTAGCCTCCCCGTTACAATTCTCTTTACTTTAGCCAAAAATAATCTATATTATGCTAAAAGAAACAATTATACATCGTGCGCAATAACCAAACTTTTTAAAACAATTACGAATTTTTAATAAATGATACCAAACATAAAAGAAAAAACTAAGTTTACAAGTCCAAATATAAAAACTAACAAAAATAACGTTTTAAAGATTGACTGGTTAACCTGAACGATAACACTTCTTTTTCTATAATTGACTTGTTAATGTGAAAAATTATAATTTCATGTCGGCTATTCGAGGAAGCATCTTCTTGTTCAATTTCCATTCCAAAAGCGATTGCTAGGTAACACTAACATTGGTATAATAAGTGCAAAAACGGGCCTTTTTTAATTTTAACCACCAAATATTGTCGATTGATATGACATTCATACTTTTAACACATTATATCACTGGATAGTTACATTTAAACAGTTTATTTTTTATGTTATTTTATCTGACTGAGTGACGAGCAAGTCGTTACCCTGATGGTAAGCGCTACGCCTGCCCATAGTAGTCGCAGAACATCACCCAGAACGCTGCATAGCATAATCCTGCGCGGCGCACTGCGCTCGTCACCCTGAGACATCGGCTCTAGTCTTAAAGTTTTTAAAACTTTAATACTTTTAGGGTGAACATTGCATAATGATAATTATTAAACTGAACACTGTGTTTATGGAAAACTATTAATATTTCATTTTTAAATTGCCGAATACAAAATTTGAAAAAAAAAAATGAAAACAAACCGCTTTGACCAGTTACATAGAAGTAAATGAACATAAATTATTATTTGTCAAAATTACGGTCGGCAAAATAATTCTGATTACATTATAACATAAAAGAAAATTGTCATTGTTGTTCTTTGTCAATAAAATGGACAAAGATTTACCTAATAAGTGCTTTTAAATATTCCCTTCTTTGCCTAGTTTTATGAACAATTTACCTTATTGGAACTTTAGGTTTTGTGAGATAAATAACAATTCACTAAATATAAATAATAACTACCACATTTAAATATTAAAACTATATATTTTAAGCAATAATGCCTGTAGCGAAAATTTAAATTCGGAGTACAGTTGGCATAATAAATTAATAATATTATTTTGCTTAAGCCCATATTGTTATGAACAGATATTTAAAGCAAATATTTAAAGTAAATATTCGTTAGCAATTGCAGAACTGGCTTACCAAAAAAAATTAGTACACATCTATTAAGCCTGCCGCCCACAGCGGCGGACGACCACGGCTACGATTTCATACTTGAATGAAAGACGCCGATGTCGACGTTTGACGTTACTTCAAAGAAATCGGATACGTAGCCGTAAACGTGTGCCACTAACAGTTTCTGGAACGTTTGTCAACATTGACAGCAGATTAAGTATATCGTTATCTCTGTCTGACACTAAGCAAATGACAAGGACAGCAATAGATTTAATCTGTCGTCAAAGTTAACTGACGTTCCAGAAACCGGCCGTTAGTGTGGCGGGGGTTACAAACAAAATAAAGTTGACGTCAATTCTGTGTGTACCAAAAACATTAAGCGAATTGGATAACTCTAAAGGTATTGCTGTCCCATTCGTTTTTGTGACGTTAGAACGGGACAACTACAATTTTAGACATGTCAAACTTTGAACACAGCATCGACACAATTGACCTTATTGTGGGGCAGAATGTTATCACAATGTTTACCAATATGTATTAAATCGTGTAATAATTATTTGTTAATAATCCAATAGGATTTTACAATTAAAACATAAATTACAATAACAATTATTGCTGTACCATTAAGTTTTAAAAAATCAAGACATAATCTTCACTATAATTCTCCTAAACAATGTTGTTTAGGATAACGCTTATTAGCATTAAATGTTGGATATTTATTTGTTGTCTCGCTCATTCTCCGTACGGAAGAGCAGGAAAGGATATACCGTTCAAGATTTCTTTCAAAGGCTTTTTACTGAATAGTGGAAAAATAAGTACCTTTCCGATATAGGTAATCAATAAAACATTTTTATTTAATTTTGTAGTAGACAACTTTTTGACATTTAGAGATGGAATCTCTTCACAATCGATGTTTTCGGATAATTTAACTCAAAATCGATTATTAATATTTTTTTCATCGAGTGTTTTGACTATGGTTTTGTTACAAATCATTATTCTGTATTTCCGATGCCCTAAATATAATACCAATATCATAATTATATCAGGTTATTTTTTATTTATACATAGACAACTGGCCTTAAGTCGTGATACTCAGTAATTTTACTGGCTACAGTGCCTTTAAACAGGGAATACAGTACGGTGCAAAATTAATTAACTATAATACAATAACATAGTTCTAATTAACAATGTCGTGTCATCTAACGATTTAAGGGAAACTAGACTCTACGTTTTAATTACGAAAAATAATTACTTTAAACAAGATATAATATTAAGTTATAATTTATATGATCAGATGATAAGCAAAAAATTGAATTAAAGACTAGATACATTATAATCTAAAAATCAGTCATTCAATAAAGCAAAATATATTATAATTGCAGTTATAACAATAGAAAAACAAATCGCCACACGACTTGGCATTAGAATTTAGCAGCCAAAAAATCTATTAAATTGCACTTAAATTCATACAAGTTATTTTCAATCTTCTAGAAATACACGAATAACGTTCAAATATCATATTATTATACAATTCATTTTTAAATTTGTCGGTAATTCAAAGCTCTTCGAAATTAAATGAAAGAACTATAAAAATATTTCGAATCTAAGTTTGTTTACCTCATAAAAAAGATTATAATGGAACATTTAAGACTCCAAAGAAATATTTATATATATTTACAATAGGAATATTATATAGTAAATTACGCTAAATATCAAATATTGCATTCATAAGACAATGTGTCGAAATAGTACCTTAAATACAGCGTCATTTAATATGAAAATATATAGTGAGCCACTATGTCTAAAGTTAAATTAGCGATTTGAATATATGAAAATATAAGTATTATTTACATTTAAAAAGCATTACTTACGAATACTGTTCAGAAATAAATATGCACTGGAATAAAAGTTTAATGATTTATTAAATTGTTAATAAATAGATTACAAGTGATTTATATTAGTTTTTTTTTTTAATATACTAAGATTAATACTATTTCTCATCGTTTCAAAAAATTCGAAAAAACGCACCTCGAATTTTCAGGAGACTTGGTTTTTGGTT
Source organism: Campaea margaritaria (assembly GCA_912999815.1). Classification (NCBI taxonomy): domain Eukaryota; kingdom Metazoa; phylum Arthropoda; class Insecta; order Lepidoptera; family Geometridae; genus Campaea; species Campaea margaritaria. The sequence continues at coordinate 3,394,992 of OU538814.1, forward strand.
TTTGAATGTCATTTAATTGAGCATATAATATTGCTAGCCACATTAACAACTAATTAAGTTTAATGTAACAATAACAACCTATAATTTCTAGCCGATACTTTAATAATGTGGCTAGCTCCAATTGCGGTCCCTGCATTAGAATGTCCAGAAAAAACACTTCATCTGCAACTCTGCACATGGCCATTTAAACAAAACATATTTATCAACGCTTGTATATATTTTCATGATAATATAATGAATATATCCAATAAAACGGCATATTTATCTCGTTATAATAATGCCAAGTTATTTTTAAGTTGTTTATATCTATATATTTAAAAATGTTATGTTGATTTGTGTACGCTTCAAAAACTCAAAAAGTTCTGCACCGATCGAGCTGAAATTTTAGCATGATATATAATCCGCATCAAGGATTGTTTTTATCTATTTTTTTCATCAGTGACATATCAGCGAATGTGCGCATGTGCCACAGCGAAGCGTGGCAGGGCACAGCGAGTTACTTATAAAATATACAAAGTTCTATGCATTGTTTTTTGCAGTCCGTACCGAAAGGTGAAACGGAATGTTAAGGCTATTTTACTCTGTGTGTTGCATAACGGCAGGACATAGTTGTGATTTGACTTGATGTCTTTAGAATAAATAATTAGTTTTAATATCTTAGCAGCTGGAAGGTTGATGAAGTTGAGGTTGGCTGGTGAAGGTTGTCTGGAAGAAATCGCTTTCAGCGATAAGACCGCCCATTGTACTACCCTTGTTTACCTATTGTAATTTTTCTGTACTGTGTTTATTTTTGTTTCTGGTGTACAATAAATAGTTTTCTATTCTATTCTATTGGGTGTCCATTAGTTAAAAAAAAAAACGGCCCCCTAATTACGTAAAACTTTGCAGTAGGAAAGCGACAGCAATCGAAGCGCAAAATGTCACTAGAAAATTATTGTACGGAAAATCATCAGGCTATCATAGAATTAACTTTGGTCATAAATACTAGCGCCGCTAGCGACAGGACTACAATAGATAAAAACTAAAAGTGACTCGTCTGATAGGATTTACGTCTGTCGCAAGCCTGTGAGATACGTAATAAGGCAGCCGATTCATATCGATTTCGATATTTTTTCGAATTTTGACCTAGCTGTAGGCACATACATACAGCGTCCAAGTTAAGTTAATCTCTCGTTTCATACACAATATTCAGAGAGGTGGTTCATTTTATACTGTTAACAAAATGATGTGTAATGTGTGTGTGTGTGTGTCTGTGTAGGAATTAATCAAGGTGGTCTAATATGGTTTTTACAATGTAAAAATCAGTTTTAGTACTATTTCTGAAATATCGATCTAAGATTTATTCTTACTTATTGGTTTTTTCAATGATTTTATACAATAAAAATGTAGGCACGTTACGTTATTTGATTAATTAAGAAAACTATACCATGGAGTTTTACCTTTCTTGTAGTTATTTTGTAAGTTACGTAATTCTCTCATTGTTTTTTTGGACACGATTGCTTTGTTTAATAGTTTGAATTCAAATCTTCAAATTTTGGATATAATGTAATTGCTATAATTAATGTCAAATTGGATCATAATACGAGTTTTCTTTATTATTTGACTGAATGACTGCCCATAACAGTTACAGTGTCTACCAGTACTGTGGATTGCATAATCTTGGGCGGCACTGCACTGCGCTCGTCACCCTGAGACATCGTTTGTCAAAGAGATAGTGCCGCCCTCTGGTGTCAGTTTGTCAGGGCACTCAAGGGCCTCTGACGTGCCTTAACGGCTGTTGGGAATCGACAACAATCGGGACACGACTTCCGAAGCAAGAAAGCGCTTAGACAGGTCGTGTGGTATTGTATTGGAGAGAAAATTTTACCGCAAATTTCAAAGATTTGAGAGAAAACTTGAATTCTTATATCAAAATTGAAATTTTATTTACAGAATCCCTATAAAATTTAAAGTCTTTATAAAGTGCAACCGTTATAATCCTCGAGAGAACAAAAGTTTAGCAAACATTGATGACTAAAATTTTTGGTCTTGCCTTTTCCCTCGTGAAATCTCAAGTGTCAAAAGGAGACAAAAAACTTCAACTATGAATATTTGCAAGACGTTTATCTTTCTACGAATAAAAGGGGGGAAGAGTTTGCTTACAATTACCGTTTAAAAATATACCCACTGTTAAATATAAGCTCAGCAAAGTATTTTTGGTCATTAATTTCAGAGTCAGTATAAAAATTATGAAAATGGTTGTTAGAATGAAATCACATTTTACTTTAAGTGATATGACGTTAACATTGAGGGCTACCTCTTGAACTCGAAGCGAGTTAGTATCCGAACTGTGACGTTACAATTGCAATTAGACAGGAGCTTCGTTCAGAAGTAGCCCGGTGATATTTTTAACACGTTCACTGCTGAAAACAGAGGTTGTTTTTTACAACTTTACTCGGGTGCGGGAAAACACAACAGTTGTGTTAGCGCAGATTACCTGCCGGTTGTGCGCCGAAACACAGACGTGTGTATTTAACGCAGCGCTACTACGGAGCGGCTAAATGGTGCCTAAATGTAAAAACCGGTTCAGCAGTCAACGTTTTAAATTAAAAGGAATTAAGGTTCATGTTATCTAATATTTAACTTAGCGTAGTTGACATTGATTCTTTACGCACCGAACTAAAGTGTTATTAAATTTAACAGCTCCTTGATTTTCCTATGTAAGAAAATTACAATAATTTGAGAGTTTGTCAAATTAAAACTAGGTTTAGTTGGCACACAGAATCAATGCCTATGTGAACTTTAAACTATACTTAAATGAAAAATAAATAAAGTTATCAAACAATCGTGTGATAAATGCAATTCTAGAGAAAACGGAGGGCTGCTTATGAATTCCACGTGAGACTTATCTATCGAATAAATATAATTTATCAGCTAGCGGTGAGACAGAATTAAAAATTGTCTAGATAAAAAAACCGTCAAAGTTCAAAAATTCACCTATTAAGCTACTTGGCTAGTAATTGCCTACACCTTGGCTAGCACTTGGCTATACCTTAGCTAGCACTTGCCTACCTTAGGCTAACACTTGCCTAGATCTGAGCTAGCAGTTTCTACCTTAGGCTAGCGCTTGGCTTCACCTTGGCTACATCTTAGCTAGCACTTGCCTGCCTTAGGCTAACACTTGCCATCACATTGGTTAGCAGTTGCCTACCTTAGGCTAGCACTTGGCTACACCCTGGCTAGCTCTTGCCTACCTTAAGCCAGCACTTGGCTAGACCTTGGCTAGCATTTATTAGCGTGTTTAGCGCCAAACTCGTGCAGTATATCGCAGGCCATTTCCAGGTCGTTCCGGGTGATGCCGAGCGCTCGCACTACTATATCCTTCGGGTAGCCTTCCCCGACGAGCCGCGCTATGTAGTCCAAGTTGATATTCTCGTAGGACACGTTGTCGCCGTATTTTCTACCGTGCTTGTCGTGCGTTAGAGGGTTGATTTTCTTTGCTGTGGACGGGAAGGGGTTAGTTAGTTTTTTTTACAAGTTTGGTGGCTGCGGGGTCATATATATGTGCCCTAGAATTTGACAGCAAGTTCGAATCTAAGTGATGCCAAATTATTTAGAGTCCAAATCATTTGGCATTTATATAGTTTAAATTTTAGACTTTTCCAAATGATATGTTGAAGATTATGATATTCAATTGAGTTAAATTGAATAGTCTATTGACTTAACACTTAATATGAAGACGGTCAGTGTAAGCGTACTTTTAATCAATGAATAGATAAAATTATTCTAAATTGTTTAGAAGATGGATTATGCCCTAATCCTCTTCACGAAGATGAGGGGAGATCTTCGTTTAGCAGTCAGCTGATATGGGTTAATGATGATGATGATGATGATGATGATGACATTAAGAAAGTTAAAAGAATCAAATTGAACCGCTTTGTCATACGTCTAATGAAATAATTAAATTCTACAAAAGAGTTAACACTTTGCTTGCTGAGCCCTTTTGCTTGCCGTTTTGTTTTGCACGCTCCATAGCGTTTTCCCATACAACAAACACAACAGTTGTGTTTTGTAAAAAAAACACAAGTTGTGTTCTCAGCACTGAAGGTGTTGAGTAAAAATACGTCTGGATTACACGTAGATGACGTAACTAGGATCATCCGCATAGAAACTATGAGGGGCATGGTCCACCACCCAGACTGAGAGCAAACGTGGTTCAGACAAGCATTTCCGAAACGAGAATCGAACTCGCACCTAACACTCCGCGTCTTCACCGTACAACAAAAGCCGTCAAATACTTAGAAGGGACACTCGAAGGTCGTTAAAGATAAAGTGAAACTTACGAGCCACAGCCAATTCATTTTTCTCAACAGCCACATTCTCATAAGGCGGATCTTTTACATCCTCCGACGGGAATTTGGGCATCGTCGTCGATTTAGTCGGCTGGTCTAAACTCCCGCTGGTGTTAGTCGGCAACGACCGCTGTCTAGGCGGCGCTCTGCTTTCAACTTTACACTCGAAACTACACCGGTCTTGCCCTTTCAAATCTGGCTTCTCAGGCCTCTCCGGCGGTCGATCGCTACATCGATCTTGATTCGAAACAGTCGGGCGGTCTAAATGTCTTTCTTGGTGGCGTTCGGGTAAAAAATGCCTGTCTATATGTCTTGTTTCTGTAGGCCTATCTTGCCTTATTTCTGGCCTTTCCATCCTTGTTTCTGTCGGTCTGATGTCAACAGGATGGGAAGCGTGGCGTTCTTGTCTATTGTCTAGGTTTCTAGGGTCTAAGGGGTTTGAATGTCTATCCGTTCTAATTTCTAAAGGGTTCGAGTGCCTCTCTGTCCTTATTTCTAACGGGGTCGCGTGTCTCTCTGTTTTCGTATCTTTATCTTGTTTTATTTCTACGTGTCTGTCTAGTCTGTCGGTTCTTTCTGGGATGTGTCGGTCGGTTTTGGGTTCTAAGGGGGGGTTGTCGATTCTTTCGGGGGGAGGGGCGGGGAGGGGTCGGCTGTTGGATTGGGGGGTGCACGCGCGGCGAGGCTTCTCAAAGGCACGCGGGTCTGGTGGCACCTGTAACATAAATGTCGTTTAAAATACAGGACATTTTTAATTTCGATTCACAGGCACTGTTTTGATTGCATTTCCAGGATGACTGGTAGAGAATGCCACTTAGCATTAAGTCCATCTTGAATAGTGCAGTTTTAGTGCTGGCAAATTTAGTTTTACGTGAGCCTATGGTAACAAAAATTGTACTAGCGGCTAACTAATCGGCTATAAAGTCTCATATGCCGAATAATTTCGCTGGAAACAGTGCCCTTCAAACCGGAACACAGTAATGTTTGCACACTACTGCTTGGCGGATGAATATCTGGCAAAGGTATTTTATTCCATTCTACTAGTTTTATGTATTTACCTCGTGTCTCGTGTCTATAACTCCCGTGATAGTTTCCGTAGACCCTGTGATAATTGACGTCAGTCGGTGCCGAGAATCGGGCTCCGGTTCTAGTGACGACCTTCTTCTAGGCTCGGCTGGAAATGGAAACAAACTTTCATATATCGAGCGTTAACACTTTCAATGCTGAGCCGATTTTCTTGTCTTGCCACGGGTGCGGCTCTGCACACTCCATAGAGTTTTCCCATACAACAAACACAGCAGTTGTGTTTTCAGCACTGAACGTGTTAAGTCACAACCCGGACGCTCGGTACAAAAGCTAATTTATAAACTCACACATATAAATGACGTTCGTACACGCGCCAAATGCTTGTGTAAGTACTCAAAGATATTACGCGAACAAAACCAATAGACAACCTGCTCGTATGAAGGTTCATACTAACCCGTTTGTCTGTTGTTATTTGTCATTTGGGGGTCTAATATTGACAGCCTTAAGTTTAACCTATGGAAATTTGTCAATAGCGACCTCTATTAGTCAAGCTAGCAAACTAAATGTTACTTGCAGCCGGAGTAATTGCTGTCTTACGCACTAGATACTGCCTATAAAGACGGCCGGTATAGCAGCGAAACTCTTGGTAGCAACGAGAAATCCAGTTTTCTCAACCAAATAAATTTGATGTTTCAACTTGAGAAAAGCGCCATCTATTGATGAACCTGGTGCAATTTTTCGCACACTTGGTGCCGCTACAGGATAACCAATCTTAAGACTCACCTGCAGCGCTAGCAGTTGCAATATCTTGTACACTAGACGCCGCCATTATCGACGGCTCAGCAGGCGACAGACTCTTCCTCGGAGGTAACGGAGGGGCCCTTAGTTCTCCGTACGCGTTCTCATTCGGCACCGGGGCCTTGCGGGTGGCGCGGGGCGAGTGGCGGGGCGAAGCGACGGGGGACCGCACTGAGGGGCGCAACGCGTCGATAGTCGATGTTGCTGCGTTGAATTCGGCCCAGTCCTGCAGAAATGAAGCTTATTAAGATGGAGTGCAGAAATTTATAGGTCATTATTATATAAAGGAAAAAAAAAACACAGCATCACAGAGTTTCCCCTGTGTAACGAGAGGAGGTAATTGTTAATATGGCGGACGAGTTCGGGCGAGAATACACATGCCAGTATCTTGCATGCAATAAATGCCATATCAATGCATAGAACCAGGCGTGTCTTTACCGAAATCCATATTAAAAAATAAAATGTTAATATGGTACGAACTCTTGCGATATGTCTCTCGTAGCTTTTGTATTAGGACCCCATCTAAGGCGAGAATACACATGCCGGGTGTTTACACACAACAGCAGTTGTGTTTTCAGCAGTGAACGTGTTAACAGTGCACTGCACTACATAACTACAAGCATAGCCAATAAAGGAATACTTACCGTCACAAGGGCATTCTCAATTCTCAAGACTCATGTGCAGAGGACAGGACCATACAAAACTCTAAATTTAATCTCACGACATCATCAAAAAAGAATATAATATTTTTAAAGTGAACAAACAAAATTCAATAAAAACAAACACAAGCACATATCACCAAGCGTATATTGTCAACATTCAAAAATACACTTAAAAATAAATAAATCGTAAATCAGCTATGAAATTAATAATATTAAAGAATTAAATTAAACTAAATGAGCCCTTGAGTACAATAAATGACCATATTAAAAAAATAAAATTCGAGCACCTCATTTGAGTAAGTCAAATTCATAGTAAGGAGATGAAAAAACCCACGAGAGTCGCCGTTCAAATTTCGTTCGACGAGGCAGACGTCCTAGGCTACCACCGCTTTTGGATCCTGACCCCTAACTACGATTCAGAACTAGATAATCAGGAACTACGAGGACCATGGTCCCACAAACTCTCGTAACTCACGTGGTTCACAAGAATATTTCCCTTGTGCAAGAGTTGAACCCGCCACTTCACGATTTGCAGTCGGCTCAACACCAACCTACGCCACGGGAGCTGTATATCTAACTGGACTATTGAACTGTTTAGTGGGATTGTTCATCTCCTAACTATGAATTCCACTGATTTTAATATAAGAAGTAATTATCATCATAATACTATTAAAACGTCTCTGATAAGGTTCAAGATTTAATTCTTAGAAAGAGATATAAATATATCTCGAAAACTAGAATAATTAAAAAAAAAAACAAAATAATCATTTTGCAAAAATAATAAACATAGAAATTATAAGTTAAAAAATCACTTAACTAAATTGCATTGAGGTCAAAAATAAATTTAAATTAAATTTAATAAATCATTAACTAAGATCGAAATTATAACATAAACGAATTAAATAATAAATACCTTAATAATACATCAGCTTAGAAAATAACTTGTTAAATCCAATTTCAATTTAACAGTACTCTTATAAATCTAAACTATAGTTATCAAACGTCACTTAGTACTGCGCAGTAGGATATTGTGCTGCGCAGTACGAAGCGACGTTTTAACTTTTTTTTTTTAATAAGGGGGTAGTTACCAACTTTAAAAAGAGGTTAATAAATCACCCTTATTATTGTGATTAAAATTCAACTTCATCTTACTATCGCAGTGATACTGCAGCAGATATTGAGAGACAGCCCTAAGGCTTGCTATGTATGCCACCTTCGATCACCGCGTCACTACCCAAAAAAAAGTTTATTTATTCCATTAAGTAATAGTTTAGATAAGTCTAGACAATCTCTTTGTATAATTTCCTGTAGAACGCTCTAAAGGTGAACTTCCGTGGGTCGCGGCCCACTCGCTCAGATGCGCGTGACAGTTAAGCGCGATAATACAAATGTATGGCGCTGGAAAGCGGTGCCATACATTTAACATCTCGCGCGCACCTGTCTCAGGCTACAGCCGCGTAGGCCGCGACCCACGGAAGTCTACCTTGAAGATCCTTCTTTTATTAATTAAATTATAGCACTCAATTTGGATCGTCACTATACATGAACATGTCATAAAAATGTCCCCGTACAATGTTATGTTAACAATACGCCGAACTAAACAACCTTTATGGCGCGTAAATAATGTAAAACGAAATACATGTCATACTAATGTACTTAACGTCTTCTTTAAAATGTCATGTTAACATTATGCCGGGCGCAACAACTTATGTGGTGCGTACCAACTAAAAAAAAAAACGAAATTCATGTAACAAAAATGTACTTATCGCCCCCACTACAATGTTATTCTAACACTACACCGAGCGAAACAACCTTTGCGATGCGTACAAATATATATAAAAATCCTAAAATGTAACAATTGTCCCCCCCCTACAATGTTAAGTTAACACTACGCCGAGCGCAACAACCTTTGCGGTGCGTACAAAATGCAAAACTGCAAACATTAAGCATGCGGTGATTTTCTCGGGTGCCTCTGCAAACAAAACAATGGCGGGATTTAGATGAGATGGACATGCGAGCGGCTGGTATCTATGTGTGCGTTTTTATCTATTTAGGTATCATCATCGTCATCATCATCAACCCATAACGTCCCACTGCTGAGCACGGGTCTCCCCTCATTTACATTAGGAGGGTAGGTATGTACCTACATCAACATACCATACATACCTATGTCTATAGTAAAATTAAAGTGTCTATCTGTGATCTTTTTTCATTATTTGACTGAGACTGAGACGATCAAGTCGTTCACCTGATGGTAAGCGCTACGCCTGCCCAAAACAGTTACAGTGCCACCCAAAACTTTGCATTGCATAATCCAAAACAAATGCCAACGATTAAGTGAAAATTGCTATTTTTAGAATGCCTAATCATAAATTACTGTTTTCTAGAATTCTTATCTCTGTCTATCTGGAAGTTTGTCTAAAACAGGCAACGAAACGACTCAATGAATTTCAATTAAAATTTTAGGAATGGAAAATTTAACTTAAATTTTCGTGTATTTCCATTTCGATATCTTAGAGGGTTTGAATATATGAAAATTATTATCTGTGAGCGCGATCAAAGTCGCGGGAAAAGTTAGTTTGTACTATATTCTATACTTTATAATAAAACAATAAAATAACAGTAATTGTAATTGTCATTAAATTTAGTATTCGTCCAACTCAAATACTTAAACGATCTAATTAAAGGACCACGCACACTCACGCTTTCCCCTCTGCCAAAGTTACATGATCGACTGTTCGTATAACGGTAGTAAATTCACGATCTCCGACCATTTTTATTGGGCTCCGTTTTTCGCAATCACTAGTGTATTGTGCCTTCCGCGTCCCCCGCGACCACCGCCAAAGCTGTATATTTTTTTAGTTTGCAGTTAGAAGCGTGCCGGGTCCATAGAGTATAATGAAATGTCCTTGCACTTTTAGCGATAACTCAGCTCATTGTACTATACATTTAGTTGTGTTTTTACCCAACTACGGCGAAGCAAAATGGAGACTTATGATTTTGACCTCTATGACCCATAACTTCTGAACTATTCATCGTAATTTGACTTATGGGGTATCGTTGGAAACGTCTTTATTGTCGGCTGGTTAAAGGCTGTTTGACGTCACATTGAATTGAATATGGCGCCCTCTAAACGACTTAAAGTCACGAACAAAAAAAATTGTTGATGCCGTGTTGGATATCAAATGAAAGGGCTTATTTAGGACGTTTCAAAAATATATTTATTGTTCACGGCTTTGCTTGTATTCTGTAAGTATATTTGTGTATTTTGTAAACTGGAATCTATAGTCGTATAAAATAAAAAATAAAAAAACAACAAAAAGTAGTTCCCATGCTCACACATGGACAAAACATAGTCACAAAAAAAAGTTGTGACCACCAATCAATTAAAAAACGCATTTACCACGCAGTCGGTACGAGCAACCGGAAATTCAACGCAATGCTTAACATTTCACTATAAAGGTCGTTACCCACTTACCCCTCTTGCTCTAACCACAGACTATGAAGCGAAAAAAAATGAAGAAACTTCCCAAAGATATAAATATGCGTACATGCATGTTTCACGTTCGAAAAATAACGTTATTTCTTCGAACTAACCTAAATATCAATAAACCCCTTATTTAATAAACTTTTTAACAAACTAAAACGCACATATAAATACCAAGCCACAAAGAAAAACACGATATAAAAAGCTCAAAAGTAATACATCACAATATCATGCTACATGGGTGAAGATCCGTTCATACTGCAAAACTAAAAAAAAAAAAAATCGGCCCCTATCCACTGATGCCTAGACGAGTAATGACTGAACCACCATAGGTTCTGACAGCTAGATGAAAACATCGCTGATCCTATTGATTTTTAACCAACGTTAAAAAGAAACTGGTTGTCAATTAATTCGAATGTATTTTTTTTAATTACATATTTTGGCTTAGCACATCCCTGTCAACATCTCCAGGGTTGTCTCACATAAAAAATATAAAAATAACCTCAAAATGTTTTAGTAAATTATATTAAGCATATTAGTTTTTTGATTCAAAAATTCTATCCTAAAATCCTTAGAATAGTTCCCCCCACAGCTCCGGTTCTTAGAAACCGGACGTACTTCGGATCGCTTCGATTTTATAAGGAACCGGACCGGAATCGAAACTACATTCTAAGTCTTGAAAATAACAATATGAACGGATCTTATTTCAACAATGCAAACTCCATGCAACAAGTTCCATACATCAACAACATACCCAGAAAAACTTTGATAATGAATAATGGACCTTAGCAACTAGAGAATAATAAGGTTATAATTACCTCAGCGTCGTCGATGTCGTCAGTTAACCCGTTGAACGTAGTGTTCCTCGACCAACCGTTGGAATTGCACGATACCGTCACGTCTATAGCTGCAAATTATAAGACAGGATTAATTTAATTCAAATGTAAAAAAGTCTCTAACAATGGTGTTTTAATAAAATACAATATAATAAAAAAAAACTTCCGGCTTTATTAACTAGTCTCTGACCGAAAATTGATATTCAGCTGAAAGCGAATACAAAAAAGAAGTTTCTGCTTTAGTCTTATTTTGGGCCGAATACGAAAATTATTTTGACATACAAAATAGAAATATTTCAGCTGTACACCAACATTTTCTTGGTTTTTTTTTTCACAAAGGGAGAGAAAGTAAATACAGACTTTAAAAATAATTTAGAAGATACAAAATTTTGTGTATTTCGTCACGACTTCGTACAGACTACTCTACATTTGGAATTTAAAAACATCCAGAGCACACGGTTAAAACGTTGACTGCTAAAAACACACACGCGTGCATGCGAACCAGCACTGCTGTATTGACAATTTTATCACACCAGTTGTGTGCGCCCGCACTGCTGATTGAGTTTAGTTATGACACAACGCCAGTACACAGTAAACACGTTGTGTGTAGATTCGCAAAAGGGCCAAAAAAAATACAACGGTTCAACAGTGAACGTGTTAACTCCAGACTGCAGTATCGCAGTCTAGTCGACTAAACCTATCACTACGATAATTCAACCAAAACACTCCACCCCAGGCCACAATCGTTGTAATATTTGGATATCGATTTTTTTTAAGATTACATCAATGGGCAATGCACCGGTTGTAGTTGTCCATAGGCGGCGGTGACCACTTACCATCAAGTGGGCGGCCGCATGCTGTATTGCCAGCAATTAAAACAATTCAATAATAAATTACAATAACACTAACTGGATCCATTACAACCGGAAGATCCGGACGAGCCGGACGAATTCGATGATACCGGCTTTACTGCAATCTTCATGTGTCTGAAAGTCGGAATAATAATAGAGTTATTATTAATTAAAAATATCATGAAATAAAAGGACGATATAAACATATTAAATATACAAAAATATAGAAAACATGAAAGTTTAGAACTAATGCCAACGTCTTAGGAGGACGAGCGCAATGCAGTACCGCGATATATTTGGCAATGCAAAGTTCTAGGTGGCACTGCAACTCTTAAGAGCAGCTTTGGGGCTTACCATCAAGTGAACCCACCACTTTACTGAATCGTGACTTTAACTACTTTAAGGTAACTTTAACTAGCCTAGGTATGTACTGGCCGGAATTCGGACTTGAATATAAAATATCATCGTCATCAACCCATATCGGCCCACTGCTGAGCACGGGTTTCCCACACTTTAGTGAGGAGGATATGGCTTCAATCCACCACGGGGGCCCAGTCCGGATTGGTGGATAACATAATAATAACCTCCAACATAACTCCAAGGTAGGTATGGGTCATGTGGGTTTCCTCAAGATGTTCTCTTTCACCGAAAAGCAAGTGATAATGACGTACATCACACAAGAAACATTGGTACGTGCCCACACTGGGATTTGAACTCACGATACTCTACTTGGAAGGCGGAAGTTCTCCCACTAGGCTACCACCGCCTGACACTGGCCAAATGAAAGGAAAATAACTGAATTCAGTTGAACTCACTTCGAATCTGAATTAGTGTTGGGCGGCCGCGGAGGCACGAACGCGTCGACCACGACTTGCTCCGTGCCCTTGATCTCGGCGCGGCAGAACGGACAACCCTGCCCTTCGGAATCCTGTAAAACAAAAAAAAAAACTTAAATCTAACAAACTTATTATGTAAATTAAGTTAACACTTTGACTGCTGAGAAGATTTTCTCATCTAGCCACGGTTACGGATCTGCACACACCGTTGTGTATTCCCGTACTCGCGGCAAGTTATAAAAAACACAACGGTTGTGTTTTTTAGCAGTGAACGTGGGTTAAGTATGTATTTTTGGAGGAGAGGATGTATGCGAGATGATAAGTAAAACACGGATTGATCTTCTGTGTCAATGAGACCAGGCAGAGAGGATGTGACACCACCACGCATGGACCCTGCACTGCACAGCTTATTGGTCTGTGATTTTGTTTGAAGAGGCAACAAATACCATTTCATTTCATGATTTCAATAAAAAAAAAAAATGACAATGACCAATGTCTAAACAGTGCAATGCCGAAATTAAAAAAAGAAAGTGAAATCGGATTACGCAAAACAAAAGCGGCTAGACAGAGCTCTGACATTTAGAGCCTAAGCACACGCCTTTTTTTATACGCGCAGAGGACGAGCGTAAACGCAATTCAACGCGATTCAGACGCTGCCTTTTAAGCTGAGCATTTACGGCGCCGTAAACGCGCGTCGTCTGTGCGCATAAAAAACGCCGTGTAGGCTCTTGGATATACTCACGATCTGCCAAGCGGTAAGGCACGGCGTACACAGCAGATGTCCGCACGGTTCTATCCGTATATCTTTGTCGTTTTCCGCACAAATCTTGCATAACTGGAACGTGCTTCCTGTAATTTACATTCAACACTTTCAACAAAAATGTACAAAACTTTTTTATAAATCAACCTAATCTCACAAAAATTATAAATGCAAAAGGTTGTGTGTGCGTTTGCCCTCTTTTCACACCGAAACGGCTGAACGGATTTTGATGAAATTTCGTATATAGATACTTTGGGTCCTGGAATATAACATAGGAAACTTTTATCCCGGAAGTATTAACGGTTTTTGTGTTTTTGACACGGCTAGCAGTTTTATAAACAGCTAATTCGAAACTTAAACGATCTAATCAAAGCACCGCGCACGATCACGCTTACCCCTTTGCCAAAGTTAGATATACGATCGATTGTTCGTATAACAATTGTAAGTCTTTGTTTATCGCGATCACTTGTTTAATGTGTCTTCCTTGTCACCCGCGACCCCCGTCACAATAATTGATAGAATATTTTGTTTGCAGTCAGATGCGTGCCGGGTCCATAGAGTATTTACAGAACGTCCTTGTTCAAAACAAAACGGGGAGAATTGTCAAAATAGACCGATAACATCGCACCTGTGCAAATTTCCTTCAATCATTACGCTAATTTGCGGCAAGATCGTGTTATCTCACGTTCAACATGTTCATTCTTAAAAAAGGAGTAGATTTTTTTCATACCCATTTCACAGTATAGTTCGTACTGCTCCTGCGTGACCGTGATGTGGTCCTCGGCGGGTGATATGATAGCGCTGCTCAGATCAGGGTTCACGTCTCGACCGTCTGGATATAGATAGCTGAAACATTGACAGTAGATTTGAAAAAACACACTAAAGAAAATCAATCACGAATAAGTACCACAATCCAGTTTTTTTTTTCATTTGACTGAGTGATGAGACGAGCTAGTCGTTCTTCTGATGGTAAGCGATACGCCTGCCCATAACAGTCACAGCACCACCCAGAACCCTGCATTACATAATCCTACGCGGCACTGCACTGCGCTCGTCACCCTGAGACATCGGCTCTAAGTCTCATATGCCCAGTAATTTCGCTGGAAACAGCGCCCTTTAAACAGGAACACAGTAATGTTTGCACACTACTGCTTGGCGGATGAATATCTGGCAAAGGTATGGTACTTGCCCAGGCGGTATCTAGCAGAAGAGGCCTCCCACTACAAGTAAGTTGTAGTTTAGTAGTCGATTCTGAACGAAATTAGTCAGCCTTGTCATGTGAAGTAGGTAGGTACTCACAATCCCTCTCTATAACCGTCGAGCAAAGCCTGTACCAAGCTCTTGTTCTGCGGTATCGTTTGAAGAATCTCTCCGTCGACTGTGACGTAGCCTATCGCCCATTGGCCGAGCCGCGTACACGATAACCTGCAATGTTAAGGAAATACTATTTAAAATCAGTCATTAACCTGATGCTAAGAACTAGACCTTGATTATAGTCAGCCATGACTGAATAATCAGACCTTCCAAGTCCGTATTCCAAAAGCAAGACTTGTATTCAGACAGATGTTCTCGAGAGCCTGTTTCATACAGGGTCCTTACTCACTATCCTTATCTTTGCCGAAAACTCGTGATGTAATCAATAACTCGTATCGTCCCCTCGTGAGGAGGCCAAGGCCATAATCCACCATGGGGTCCCGGTCCAGATTGGTGGATAACATACCTACATCCGAAATAATTCTCGGGTATAATATGGGTTTCCTCACTATGTTTTCCATCACAGAAAAGCGAGTGATAATAACGTACATATGCTTGTTACAGATACACATTGGTATTTGCCCGCATTGGGATTTGAACTCACGACCTTCTCCTTGGAAGGCAGACGTTTGCCCACTACGTACGAACGGCGCCATAAATTGGACATCTCCCGCGCATCCACTGCGAGCGTCAGTCGCGATCCACGGAAAACTTAAACTTATCCTCTTAAAACTTACCTAAATACATAACTCCCAGCTTTATGAATGTACTTCTGGAGTCGCGCCTTAACTTCGTCATAGGTGAGGAACGCAACGTAACCAGGATGCGTGACAGCTAGTAATTGCCAGTTTCGGAGCAACGTACTCCATGGTTGGAATAACCTGAAAGTAACAAATAAACATAACCTATAGCACTCAGGGATAATGTAGCTTCAAATCAGGGAAAGAATTTTCAGAATCGGATCAGAGATTACCTTTAATAAACTCACATACAAACTTTACCCCATTATAATATTAGTGTAGAAGCTATCAATCATCATCATCGACCCATAACGTCCCACTGCTGAGCACGTGTCTCCCCTCACTTTCGTGAGGAGGGTTAGGCCATAATCCACCACGGGGGCCCGGTCCGGATTGAAGCAGAAGCGGTAGAAGCTATAGGCGTCATTTTTAAGTTAGATTTTAAGGTACCAAACAGCAAAACCTGAACTGCAATCAGTCCAGCTATTTTTACGTGGCAAAATCAATTTGCCTTTATATTTATCATCAGAACAGCTCGCTCACACCAGTATATTGTTTTGAGATCGGAACTTAATAGGCTTGCAAAATTCCAACTCAATAGAATAACGGGAACTGGGATCAAATTGACTTGCAAAACCTGACCTAAACATACTAACACGGTGACTTAAATCACTGCCATTTTGCGGATCTCCACTTTTTTGGACACCAGCAAAAATGTCAAAGCAATCGTACCTTGTGAACACGTCGAACTCGAAGTTGGATATGAAGTCGTTGCAGGTCAGATCTATCGTAGTCTTCAGCGCCATCGTCTCCAGGCCTGATGATATTGGGTGGATGTTGTTCAGCTCCTCCCGGAAGATCTTCCACGGTACCAGCGTGCTGTGGACAAGAGTCATCGTCATTCTAAATATAATTAAAACTTCCTCCACTTATTTATGGAAAATTATAATGTTTACCTAAAAATCTGTACGTTTATATTTCAGAGGTCGTGACTTTGTGTTGTACATTGACGAGTTCATATATTTTAAGAGCGTGCGTTATGCAGATTTTGTTATTTATTATCTTGTTCAATTCCTCCATCCCTTTTGCAATAACGACATGCTTGTCTGTTTGCCAAGGACGTATTATAGTTAAGTTTTTATAAATGAGAACACCATTATACATACAATGTGTGGTGATTATCATACTTGCTGTCTGCCAATCAGTTGCCATATAGATACAGGATGTCAGCTTGTCGAGGATTCAACGATAAGCATAACAAGAATCGAGTCTCCTTATATTATATCAGCCTTTGGATATCCTCCATTTGTCTACATCATCATAATCCCATATCGTCTCACTACTGAGCACTGGTCTCCGCTTACTTTTGTGAGGAGGGCAAGGCCATAATCCACCACGGGGCCCTGTCCGGATTGGTGGAAATACCTACCTCCGAAATAATTCTCGCATAGGTATGTTTTTCTTCCACTGAAATAATGTTCCATAGATGTATTTCAGCTTTTATTGTCATGACTGCATTGAATTCGACATGATAGTCTGCAGCTCGAGAAATCCCCTGCATTAACATATCCAATTCCATCAAATTTTATGACAAAGTTCTTAAAAACAAATCGCCAATAACCAAGTTTTCTGCAAAAACATCAAAATCGTGACCAGAGCAGGGTCCTGGCGATAACACGAAATCCTAATTACCTATCTATATGGCGGCAGGCGTTTCTCAATTAACGGAATTAATTTCCAATATTCGACATTTGGGCGCGGCGAGCGGGAGCGACAAACATGTCGCCTGCCTGATGTGTATGAATAGGTTGATCAATATAGGTTGATAACTAGCTAGTTGGCAAAATAGGAGAACATATGGTTTTGGATGTTTTTAAACTTAAGTTTTGACTACGCACAATTTTTTCTTCAGCCAGTGTCAAGTGTGACATTCACAAGTTTCTGTTAAAACTAATTAAGTCAAGTTAACTTCAAGTTGCGATTCGGTGGAAAGACGTATACTTTAAAACTTCTCCAACGGTTTTGTTTCGGATGAAGTACGAAATTACACGTTCAATCATTTGCCGACACTCGTTCCAGTTAACGAAAACTCAGGGTATAGTAAAATATTATTACTACACATTAACACGTAAGGAAAAACAAGGTTGCGAAAAAAATATATATACAGAGTGTTAGAGAATGGCCCTAAGTACACAGCAGACTTGTTTCGATCAAGCATATGAATTGTTTTGTCTGTGCAAAGGTTGAATACATCGTATTTAAAATTCCCATACAAAAGTATAATTATGTTTGTCTTAGAAAATTGCGACGACCCTAAATGTTTGTTTACTTACTATCGCACCACACCTAAAAGTGGGTAGGTATGAATATCTAACCATGTCTGTCGGACAGACGTGCACCGGAAATGCCCGAATACCCTGCCCATAGGGCATATAGGGTATTATGTAACGCCCTGTATAATCAACGTGACATTTTCGGTTTTCCTCCAATACTCCCAGAATGGAGGCGTTTTGGGGTCTCACTAAACATTTCCACGCGGAATCGGAAATACGTCTATGTCGATCATTATAAGAGTGGTAGTTCGCATCGGATTGAAGGCTAAAAGGACCCTAAATATACACATCTATATTTACATAATATATTGCAAAGGAGATATTGATTTTGGTACAATTTGAATAGGACTGGGTCTGTGGCGTGCTAACATATTCACTGATATTTTGTTATTTAGCAGGATGGGTTTGAATCTAATTGAGATAGAGCCAAATGGAACCTTCTATGTTATTTTTTCATGTTACTGAGTAACTAGAGGAACAAATCGTTCACCTGATGGTAAGAACCACACCTCCCCATAACAATTACAGTGTCACCCAGAACTTTCCATTGCCTAATCTTGCACGGCACCACTCTGTTCGCGTCTGACTGCGACATTGAAACACTGTAAATTGGACTTTGTAGACGTGAACATTCCAAGTCTTCTTTCAATGGTCAGAACAAACTACATTATTCAATTGGCTTATGCTACTAGGGTTGAATGTGCAACTGTTCATATAATAGTTCCTCCGAACTCCAAAATAACTTGGTTCCATTCGTAGTCATGTTTGCTGACTGTCTGGGTGATACTGTACATAACTATTTCAGAGCAGTGTTTGCATCGGTCGGTATTGGTTCAGATGGATGCACTGCGTATGTAATACATGGGGTGGCGAATTTAGGTAGGAACACCATGAGTTTGACAGTGACAGAAATGGAAATACTTCTGAATACTAATACTGCTGTGTGTGTTATTGTCTAGTTTACATAAATAACGAAACGAAATACACACACCGACAAAGATGGACACAGCGACACTGGTATGACGAAAGAAATTAGGTATTACACGAGTATCAGGATTACGATAATCTGGCGGTCAACTGGCATGTAGATGGACAAAACTAAAGACATATTTAGGTCAATGGTGTGTACCAGGAAAAGCTTACGCCGCAGTTAGTACGAGGCAAAATGAAGATAACATAAAGAGAAAGACAACGAATCCGGATAACTAAGAACTAATTCTAGTTGTATCAGAGACTTGCAGAGGAAACTCGACCCAAATTGTAATATGCAAGAGGTAAAATAGAACTGGGAAATGCTAATCTGTGAAAAGTCCAAAACTAGTAGATACTGCTACTTATAAAGATTATGCTCCGCAGGGCTTTAGGAAACCCACCGAAACAGAAACAAAGTTTGGCGTCCCTTATAATCTGACAAATACCGGTTTATCCAAGTTATCGTGGCTATACGGTTCACAAAGCTACCTTTAGGGTTACCATATTCTACAATTTAGGACTAAAATGATCATTAGATAAACAGATCAAAGTCAGTGCTTCCCGTGGCGTGGGTGCTTTTGAACTCACTTTATCGACAGTTATTATATAGGTACCTGGGAGTCTTCAAATCACGAGTGAATAGGCTACTTCTAGGTAAGCGTTTACCACCGTAGACCGCATTGTCATCTAACATCAGGTGAGGTAAAGGTCAAATGCAACCTATTAAAAAAAAGTTGAAATTATTGGGTAGTAAGCAACTGTTGGTCCTTTAAGAAAAACGACCATTTGAGGGTGGCAATTGTAAGTTTTGCCAAGTGCCAATCTAACATTGGCATAGACCTAGCCAAACTCTATGGCCATGTCGTACAAATAAATGATAAACCAAAAGTTCTCAAACCATAGGCCAAGTCCGCACCAACGCAATATCTACGTCCCCACGTCCGGGAGAAATACAGGCAATGGCAGTCCTACATCCACATAAAACCAACAGAAATGTAGCTATCAGCCCGGAAACAGCCCCTGCCTGCTTCTACGTACCCGCATTTACATCGAAGGAATCACCTGGCGCGAACGAAATGAGCTTTAAATATTTATCATTTGGACTCATTTGAATTTTATTCGGCACTGGCGTCCCACACGCGTTGGATTTGCATACTGATCAGAGAAATAAGGAAGGTAATTATGAGTAAGTGCAAATTCTTTGGGCTCCTCGATGTCTGGACTTGACTTTACCTTATTGGCAGGTCGATGTTAATGGCTGTAGTTTGAATGGTATATTTTAGCTACAATGGATTCTTAATGGATGTAATTTTTGGGGATTCAAAGATTTAGGTGTCGCTGCAATGTAAATTAAACGAATCATGTAGTGTCGCCGTATGGTAACAAGACGCCAACCTCTTAACTTGCCTTAACGACTGCCACCAATCGATAGCAACCGGGACCGACGTCTTAACGTGTTCTTTATTTATTTATTTATTCTTTAGCACACAAATGGAGTACAAGGAGTACATAATGCTAAGTAGCATTTTCTACCAGTCATCCTGGAGGTGTAACTGTGTGTGGTGGTTCTTTGAAGCACGAAACGATCAACATCTGCACTAACTCATAACCTATAAAACAGGGTGGTTTCATTAGTTTGCAAAGCGTACAAATTACCGTCACATTGACATAATGGAAGACGATCGAATTGTGTTCAATCGATTAATCTCGAATGACGTTTTTCTATGCTCTGGTGTCATCTTACTCAGGTATATTGCATCATCCAAGTAGTTGAAGATAAAACACGTACGATATCTGTTAACAGAAGATGGAATTCACTTTGTCCATCGAGCGTCTCAGTACTTGCATTGATTAAAGGTATATAGGGCTATGTACCTTTGCCATGACTCATTGCTACTGGAAACTGTGTCACATTGTTTGATGTAAAAGGTAGTGCTTGCATTAGACATTCACATCGCCACCCATCAATGCATCATCATTGTCGTACCATGTCGTTATACGAGACTATGGCGTTCCTGAGTGTATTTAGAATTGCATTTACTTCTCCACAATCCAGCGATATGTTGATATTGAAATTATTTTAGGAATAGCATTGGATCACAAAAATGGGCTCAACCAATTTTGAAGGCTTTTCAGTTTGCAAGCTAAAACTCGTACGTTTTAAAAGTTCAAGTTTGAAGACCGCACGAACAAATAAGGAAATACCTATTCGTTCCGTTTTGATTGGGTGGAGAATCCTTACTCACCCCCTGATAATATTTACAGTGACAAGGTACTAAAATAGCACGCCGGGTGCGCGACAGTTTCGTCTGACGCCGTATTAGTGTAGTGGGTCGAGATTAGCATTGTGCAAGAGCATCAACAATGGTTGGGGCCCGTGATTTACATTCCAAATTATGCGAGGCGAAATTATAACGCTGAATATTAGTCACGAGAATTTGTGAGAAGGATGGTATAAAATGCGGATTGTCATTACATAGTTATTCATTAGATGCTAAATATAGGCCGGTAACGCAATGGTCGAAGGGGTCAATGATTACCATGTTATTGGTATCGGTCAAAAAGGAAATGAACCTACCGCTTTTTCCATATGGACTAGAGTGCGGTTCGATGCTTTTGATCCAAATTCAGCACTAACTACTTGCCTAAGCTGAGACTTGATGGCCACGACACCTATCAAACTCGTAAAACATTGACCAACTCACTCAATCGAACGAATCGAAATCAAAAGCACTCTTTGCAGAATCAGCTGGTTGGTAAAGATAAAGAGAAGGAAACGACGATTAGTGAATGAGAATGCATAGAGCAGGCATAGAAGGTGAGTGGATTTAAGTTGTCAATGATGTTGACATTAAAAAAATTCAACATTAGCGCCAAACGTGCTTTAAAAAGAAGCTACAGAAGTTTGTTTGTTGTAATTGTCATTAGTGAACTTATAATCTGTGAGATTTTTTTGTCTATCATTGGTTTAAGAAACCCACATTATAACACGAAAAATAGATGGGAACTGTAGATTATCTACTCCCATTAAGTACGCTCATCAATCACGGGCTTAGTAAACGTACTTAAGTCTCCGAGATAAAGACTTAGGCATGCATGGTATGAATGGTGACTCTTAATTTTTGCAGACGAATCTTATCTCAATGTACACAGTAGTTTTAATAATATTTGTTTAGTCGCATGTTTGTTTTAGCATAACAGCAATCACGACAAAATGGGAAAATAGGAAAATTACGGATGACATTTGTAGTATCAATTTTATAACACAAATATTTATCGATACAAAGCCAATCGTGAAATTTCAGATAAACACAAATGAAATAATCAATGTAACACCAAATAAATTCAAAGGAAAAGTTGATAATTTGATACAATGCTAAGCCCACATCGTTAAATGAACGAACTGGCTAATGACAATATAATATTGGACGAACGATCGGACTATCTTGGACAAATACGTTCAATTATTAGAGGTGGCAAAGACTGGAAGGGGAATTAATAAGCATTGGGATGAAAAGAAATAGGTCAGATCAGAACGAAATGGAATCGTCGAGATATTGCAGGACATTGTGTGAGTGGTAGATATAAGGAAAGAATACAATATTTTCTTTTCCTGTATAACACTAAATGTTTGCTGTGTGTATATGTTTATGAGCATGATGAGACTGGATATAACTTTAGAGCCCTGGAGTTCATTAATCTCTTTTAGATGCCTTCAGGAACCTGGAAAAATGACTGATTGACATCAATCATGTCTAAAAACGTGCCTGTTTACGTAATCAAGCTAATGAGATGGGAGCTATTAACTCGCGTCGATGGTTCATCGGTGTAGGGTTTCGGCCCCAGTTGACCTTCCCACTCCTTAGCCTAAATATTTTTAATAGACTGGCGGAAAAAATAAACTGGATAAGACGACTGAGACTTCGAAAGTGAGAGAGGAAAATTGAGTCTAATGCGTCGATGCTCAAAGCTTAAAGTAGAAATAATATTTTAAAGCGGCATAGATCAGAACAGCCGTGAAGCCTTATTCGCTACAATAAAATAAGGGTCGAATAAACCATCTGTTACCATAGAACAGAATACACAACTCAATTTAACCTGCCTATCTCGGAATGTTTTACGTCGGTTTTGATTATGTTGCACCCAAGGATCTGTACTTTTATATCTGCAGTGACAGAACACTGAAAATTTATTAAGACTAACTTAAATTCCCAATTAAACTGATTACTATTGGCAGAAGCGGCTCCAGACTCCATACTAAAGACTATGCAATAGCAAAACTTTCAGTTGTTTAGATATGCTAGTAAGCTCCGGAGTTCAGGTAGAAACAGTACAATATTTCACTACCCGGAGGAGCAACGCTCCTTGGTAGCAATTGGAAGAAAGCTTATTGTTTCGGAAGGACGAAAACCTGATCATGAGTAATAATATCTTAAGATGTCCATGCTAAGTGTGTCATGCCTGTGTAATTCGCCTAAATTGCGAAGTCTCGTGAGCAAGTCAATTCAGCTTACGTTTTATAAAAGTTTGACCACTGATTTACACCGCACCTCGGGCTTTTATGGAAAATGATATTATTTCATAACTCAGACCGTGGAGATTGAATGAAATTACGCAACGAGGCGGCCGGCGTTATTATAATGTTTTAGGGCTTCGTAATCCTATAATTTTTAATTAAGGCTTAAGGGACTATGACAGCTTAGTAAATGTAACCCAAAAGTAGAAGTTATGTTGTTGCGGATGTTAACTAACGCGAACTGACCCAAACCGCTGATGTGCAAATAGACATAAAGGCACTTCATGAAATTAAAGCCCTTCATTAGCAGACCCAATCTATATAATAGAGGGATAACTATAAGACGGATCTTGTTACTTATTCCATGTCAGAACATGATTGGTAGGTATACGTACCAGAATTTAAGTTCTGAGTAAATTTTAAAGACTCTAAATCATGGAACATTGTTCAATATAAACTATAAATGTACCAAAAACATATACGGCTGCTCTTGACAGTATTTTCCTCGAAACTTATTTTTCCTGTCAGGAGATAAAAAATAATGAACTGGTACAAATGGAAACCACAACTCGTATTTTGTCCAACAAAGACTGACATACTTTTGGGACTCTCTAATGGCTTCGGCAGGAACTCAGATTTTTGAAATAAATGTTAAAGTTCCCTTTCAGATGTCGTTAGTGAGTTGAAAAGTATCATTTCGCCCCTCCGAGATTTGGATTTGGACGCAGATGCTTTTTTAAAGTTGGGCGTTTAACTTTACGCTTTTAAAGTTTTAGGTGTGAATAGTGTGATTTGCTTTAGTACACATGTTTCAGATTGAGCTTACAATTTGACGAAGGCTGAAGTTTTAGTTTTGGTGATTGAAGAGACGGTAAAGTTTTAAAATAACTTGCTGTTCAAGAACATACGTGAAGCAAAAAAGATTTTTCGGATGCATCAGGAATGTTCTTTTACCAAAAGGATGCAAATGCGTTGGAAAAATATGTAAATAACGTAGAGATACAAAATTCGTTCGTGACCGAACATTTGAACAAGGCCAGGGTATATTTGCGTAACAATTTCACAGTAATTATGTTATCTCCAGTCCGTAAGCCTTTCCTGTGTTCTGGCCATTGACTTAATTTCTTTTGTTCCCACGCCGTAAACAAAATTTCAATTTTCCGCATTATGCCTTAGAGCATTTTCTTAGTGAATACTAGGCTTTATTCTAATCCCATGTACCAGTGATTTCGTTGGCATAGGAAGCTTTTTGACAATTCGAAAAACTTTACCCAGTCTGATATATATTTTTTAAATATCTAGTCATATTTATTATTCGCCTCATCTATAAAATGGAGATGCCAATGGATCAGTTAACAGATCTGCATTAGCAACATTTTCAGGTTCAGTTGAGTAATTTCCTTTATTTGTTTATTTGTTTCTATTTTTATTTTATTGAGGTTAGTTATGATCATCGTTTATGTCAACGAGGAGTGTCATAAACATGATATCACCTTGAAGCCTAGTGATAGAGGTAATAGAAACAAAAGCCACTGTTAAAACGTCAATGGCAATACAATATTACGTAGAGTTGGAGAAAGCTTAGGATAATTTCATGTTTTTCATGTTACGAAACCTTGTTACACCCTCTTCACACCATTAAGAAGTGGAAGTAGGTCATGTCAACTAATATATATAGCGCCGAGCTCTTATTAGCTGAGGGTAAGGCGAGAAACGAAGTGATGGGAATTGGGAAATTTCGATAAAGATTGCTATAGAAAAAATATTCGGTTAAAAATATAAGCACAAAAGTTCGTCAAGGGGGTATTTTAAAAGGATTAGAAATGGTATACATGACAAGTAATGCAGAATCTATCTATACATTATATAAAAATGAATTCCTATTTCCTTTGGTCACACCACAACTTGAGAACTTGACCGATTTGTCATTATTTTTAATATTCGTAATAGATCCAAACAAGTTTTACGAAAAAAAAAAATTGGATAATTTGGCAAAACGGAAAGTGCTTTTTTCTTTGTGTGATTTTTGTATAAAGTCACGGTTTGATAATTGTTTTAATTTAATTTGTTACTGTAGTTTATTTTCGTGCGTGACATGGGTACGTTTTTAAGCTGGGATTTCCAAACCACTTGCGGGAAAACTGGAATTACACGGGTGACACTGCGGGACACAGCTAGAATCTAATCGATGTAAGTTAAATAACTTTTCAGCCAGATAAGAGTTCCAAACAGTAAAACGCTTTTTGCCAATGATGAGATGAGAAGTGGTGAAGAACTGAAGAGGCCCTCCAGTGCGGTTCCGTAACTCGTCTAACATAATCAGAAGGATAAAGGACTACAATAGTATCAGATTGGATTATCCTTTACACTATTTAAAAGGTAACCTTAGGTTGTGTAACTATTTGATCATGTAAAAACATTGTATCCCAAACTCAACTGATCGGAATAAGCATACGAAGCAAACTCGAATTTATTGATATATTCAACATCCAATTTTTATTTTTAGAAAATTACCCTTGACGTATAGTTAACTTGAGATTTACCGATATCGATACTTTGCTGGAGGGTGCTTAGCCTTCGACCGGTGAAGAGGGAAGAGAGAAACTCTAAACGACATCTCGCCTGTCGGCAACCAGCCTATTTCTTTTGTCGACAGAGCA
The DNA here is from genome assembly GCA_912999815.1 of Campaea margaritaria. Taxonomy (NCBI): domain Eukaryota; kingdom Metazoa; phylum Arthropoda; class Insecta; order Lepidoptera; family Geometridae; genus Campaea; species Campaea margaritaria. The sequence continues at coordinate 3,421,054 of OU538814.1, forward strand.
AATAAATTTGTTGACATTTGTTAAATTAGGGTAACATTTCCCTACAAACCTCAAGATTTCAATAACATTTCACAAGCTTTTGTTTTACTCACTGGTATACCCCACACACACTACACTAATAAGCTAATTCAACAACGCACACATAGTAAATTACGATTGTACTAGCGCCAAATGTGTGTAAGTACACAAATATATACTACGCAACCAAAACAAAAGACGATTCGCTAGTATGAAGGTTTATATGAACCGTTTGTCTATTACATTTGAGCGTGCAATATTGATTGTCCCCCGGTTGTCCCTCCAATAGCGGATAGAGGTGCGGGGACGAGGATTGCGCTGGGTGGAGAGTGGCCATTCGGTATTTTTTCTGTGTCACTGTTATAGGAAGTGTCAATGTTAGTAATGTGGTTAAGATCAATTCTTGCAAGTCAATTTTGTCACAGTTTCCGTTCCGTTGATAAATTGAGTTGAAATTATGCATGCCTGTCAAGTTCTAATGGCATTACAATATTATAATGACAGCGAGCTGATTTCATGACAGAGAGAGGGAATTTTCGACAGACTTTTAATATTCTTGTTTTGAATAGATAGAGAGATAGATAGTCTTTTTTGAAACACCACAAAATAAATAAAACTTAAAACTAAAAGCAAACAAATTAAACAATTATTATTATTAGTGTAATGTGTGTGTGTATGTTAATTTATATTATTGGTGTCAATGAAGAGTTATCTATCTATCTAATATTTAAAAGCTTACTTTAAGTGGACCTAGTAAGAGTTAGTATTCTTTACCCTTAAGTTTCTCTCGTATAGTTTTAAATGTCTTCATCAAAAGCACAGTTTGTCCTTTACTGCTTCATTGTAACAATATAATGTTTAATTTTAATGTATCTGCCTACAATAGCTTTCCTTGGCGATCACAAAAAAAAACAAAGACCAATTAAGATCTCACTACAAATAAAATGCGCATTAAATATCTTATTTTAAGAACACAACGGTTAATCTTAAATTAAGTGTGTTGCTCATACGACAATATACTAATTTTAAAAGCAACTTTAAGTGGGCACTCAATTTATGAGGGCCGTAGTTGTGCCACGTGTGTAAACGATATATTTTATTAGATTGCCTACGCAGGTAGCCTACGCAATGTGACTAATGTACTAGTAATAGACTTGATTACTACGGACATTGTGTAGAAAGCTTTATTTCAACACGCCTTTATTAGTTCCATCTGTAGTCTGTGTAGGAACTAGCTGCGCCCTACGGTTTCATCCGCGTTGAGTGTTATCCTTTTAGAAACGTTTATATTTACGGGATAAAAAGTATCATCTGTGTCAATCCAGATAACTACCCATTGAGACACTAATTGTTAAGTTTAATATGTCTTAGTTTTTTTAGTTTTCTTTTTTCTGTGGTGTTTCAATAATGACTTTATCTATTTATCTATCTATCTAAACGATGTGTGCCAAATTTCATCAAAATTCGTTGAGTAGCTTTTGCATGAAAGAGTAACAAACATCCATCCATCTTCACACACTTTCAGATTTATGATATTAGTAGCATAATAAGTCTTAGTAGGCTAGGATGTTAAAGGCATCGTTTAGCTGTAATAATTCATCATCATCTCAACCCATATTGTCTCACTGCTGAGCACAAGTCTCCCCTCACTTTCGTAAGGAGGATTAGGCTATAATTTACCACGGGGGCCCGGTCCAGATTGATGGATAATAAACCTACTGTTATATTGCAACTGTCCGTTTTCAGTGTTCTGTCCAACCCGAGTAACGGTATAGCGTATTGCTGTCTCAATGCTATATTAATATTATTTCCGATTGTTTTTCCATTCATTGTTATCCAAATCCCATGCAAAGAAATGGTAACGACGAATTCTTATCCCAATTAATCAAGAGTTCATATAAATTTAATGCACGTCCCAAACATTCGACAGCGAGAGCCTTATTTAGATCGCAAAGTTGCGAAGTCCACAATGAGCTCCCTCATGAATATTGAAAACCACCTGGAAACAAAGAGCAACTTTGAGCAGGTCCGCTGCGAAATATTTTCCTTTATACGCACCAAAATGGATGTAGAGGTACAGAATACAGATGCGGAGAAATTTAATGCGGAGAAATTTTAAATCCTAATGGAACCGGCATTTTATGAATTCATTATGGTACGGGTAACGATATTCGTTCATATTTCATATAGTATATGGCACCTTTAGGTACTCCGGTCGAAAGCTTACTTTGGAGAGATATCTATGTAACAGCTATTGGAAGATACGGAGCGGGTGACGGAAGATACGGAGCGGTTAATGGAAGATATTTAACGTTGATAGATTATATTTATATTTGATAGGTCATAATAGCCCGTAGAAATGCCGACAACCTGGAAAGATTCATAGTAACTGGCAAAAACGAAGGCATACGACCAAGAGGCCGCCCTCTGCATTGATGGTATGCGCAGTAGTCGCCACAGCTGGAAATGCCAGTCAACGTGATACTCCACAAAGCCGAAGATCGAAACAGGTGGAGATAGCTTGTGCACGTAGTTGGAAGGAGTTACGATCCTCAAGAATGCGAGAACGATTGAGGACGGGGAGGGGGAGATTATATTTGACCACCAAGCAGTGAACAAATTCGATTGAAGCGTTGTTTCTTTTTTAAGTTACCCGAAATAAATGATAACAATACAAACACTTACTATTTACGATTACTTTTGGCTGATGTCACTATTTTAACCAATATAACCTAAGCGAGGTTCACTTAGTTGAGAGCGAAGTGGATCTCATTGAGAAACGGTCACCTATTCATTTAGAATATTCTAGAATACCTAGATCTACAGCCGGGCGGGTGGAGCTATTGATCGAGAGCCCAGTAAGCTTAGCGGATTTACAATCTATTTTCTTAGAAGGTCCTGGCGGGCGCTTCATAAATCTATAGTGTATTTTATATTTAGAATACACGGCTGCCTACACTTTTATAAAATAGCTATTCATAGTACTGTTATTAAAAGGAGAAACGTTCAAGAACCTTATCAGGTGCCAGTTCTTTTGGGAACAGAATTTGGGATTCATTTCCAGATCCGTCCGACTGTAGTTGAAAAAACAATGAGAAAGTAGGAAGATAATTGTTTGAGTTTGAAACAACTGTTAGACCAAATGCGAGAATAAATGAACTCGTTGAAATATAAATTACTTTTCGTTAAATCGCTGAAGGTGGGCGGGCTAAAGCAACATCAATTGAGAATACATGAAACCTGAGTAAGTACAATAGAATTTAGAATCAACTTGCTTTGAGTTTACTATGAAACAATTTTAAATGCGCGAATTAGATTGGGTTTTTAAACTTATTGTGGCTATACATAAAGCTTTATCTAGCACACGGATAAAATACCCAAAGTTCAACCACGAGAATTCCTGAATTCCCCAATGCCTAATATCCTTATATCTTCATCAAAAATATCCATACAATATCAAAAGTCAAACAATAGCATAGATAAGAATATATTTCTCCCTTTTCCTGGAGTAAATTGTCTTTAAATCTCCCGAAAGTCTGCTTGAGGCCCCTAAATAGAATTTATGTCTGGAACAGGGTCCCTCTAGACGTATTTTTACCAGTTCCCGCAAGAATTATACTTTTGCGACGGAAAAAAATCCCTTCTTTGATTTCCTTTGGTTTGAAGGACACTGTTTCCAGCGAAATTCCTGGGTCATTGAGCCTTTAGAACCAATGTCTCAGAGTGACGTTCGCAGTGCAGTGCCGCAACAGATTCTGGGTGGCACCGTAGCTGTTATGGGCAGGCGTGGCGTTTACAATTAGGTGACGACTTGCTCGTCTCGTTACTTATTACCATAAATAAACAAAAAACTACATAATTATTATTGTATTTAATCTTCGGGCTCATACTCTGCCAATGATTTTAAGAACCACTTCAGCCATGTAGTCAATTCACTCATAATTGACCTATTTTTTTTTTATATTTTTGGTTTCTTTCTTTGTTTTGTTTGATGTTATTATTTATTGTAGTCGAATTCATAGTCAAACTATTCAATTGATTTCGTGCACCTCTAGACTATAAAAACTACTGCAAATGCAGTACTGATTCTCGCGTAAAACACATTCATTTTTTGGCAACTCTAAATGCGAGTGTGAGTTTGTTTGTTACGCTTTCACGCCTAAACCACTATACCGATTTTAAAAATTCTTTCACCAATGGAAAGCTACATTATCAGCGAGTAATATAGGCTATATTTCATCCCCGTAATCTCACGGGAACGGGAACTACGAGGGTGAAACAGCGGGGGGTGAGCAGCGCCCACGTAGGACACGACATTATTAGAGATATACCTACATAGGATACGTTTTACCACGATAAACTGTAGTCCGCGCGGACGAAGTCGCGGGTGAAAGCTAGTTTGACATACGTCATTTTTGCATGAAATCGTGTACGTAGCCGTGACCGTTCGCCACTATGTGTGGCAGGTTTTATTTTATCGGCTCAAATACCTGTCGTGCAGACATTCAACCGTTGAATAATGAATGTAAACAAGCATGGAATTGCAAATTGTACGAATATGAGAAATATGCGTACGATTTGTTCAATTCAATAGTGTACAGTAAAATAGAGATGACAGTATGACAGCTCGAACGGTGTTTGGGCAATATCAAAAAGGGTGTGTGTAATAGTGTACCTTCTTATTTGTCTCTTATTCCGACCCGTCAATGTTCGATAATGAAAGTGGACTAATCGTTGATGAAATACTCTTTTGATTATGGTTGAAGTCTGTGGTCAGACTGTGAATTGAGATGAGATGTACAATCGGTACTGCAAGCTGATGGAAAATAACCGACCATCAATCTACTCTTAGGTGAGTCACTGAAGAGTTCCGTTGTCTACCTTCAGTCTCCATCATCAGATCAGCTCACTGTCATAGTTTTGCACCATCCTCGGAACATAGCAGTCATGCAAAATATTCTAGTTCAAAATTGATACTCGACGGAATCTGTACTTCTTTGTTAATATTATAAGTAGGTGCCGTAGTGAATTAAAAAATAATAGTGCGTGGAGGCCCTCCGCGCGGAACTAGTGAAACTTCGTAATCTGGATATGAAAATAGGAAGGGGTAGAAATTCATTTTTAGTGAAATCATATTGTTTCATTGCTTACAATTCACAATTGATCGCATCATTTAATTATCATTTTTTCAAACAAAACAGTGCATCATACCCCCGCCATGGTAGCGTTAAACGTTTTACGCAACCTTGTTGGAAGTAGCATTAGAAGTAACACTTCAAAAAAAAAACTAAAATCGTTCAGGAGCTGACATAGCTGCAGGTTTATAACATTATACTGCATGGCATTGCTGTTCGTAAATTGCTTAGATTCCATCACAGCACCTTCACGTAGCAAACTTGTCAAATCCGACATTATCATCTTCAAACTGTGACTAATTGGCAATTAAGAAAGGTGTTGTATTATTATGATAGGTGTTGTTTGCGATGTTAAATGGGTGTCTGTTCTGTACTACTGTGGTTAATATTTACAATGGAGCACGTGTGGTGCTGATTTATCTGGTGCCTCATTATTTATTCTGTGCCTTGGGACAAATTGTTGAGCGGTTGTTTCGACGTCTTATGGAAATTCTCTTTAGCACAGTTTCACAAATCCTTCATTTGCGAAATGAACGTGTTATCTCACGTTCAAAACGTTCAGGAGATAGATAGATAGATATATAATAAACTCTTTATTGAAACACCACAGAACAAAGAAAACATAAAAAGTAAAACAAATGAAACTTAACAATTAGTGTCACATTGGGCGATCTTATCGCTGAGGAGATAGCACGTTTTTGCCGCAAATGACCAAGATGTCTTTGGTTTATGAACCCCTTTTTGGAAGTAGTAATAATCACATTTAAGTTAAGTTTCGTTTGGTTTTAAAATATCTTTTGAGTTTTTTTTTAATAAATTTTTATATCCTTACATTTACTACTTTTTTTTTAAATAATTTTTAGTTGAACACTTTACAATTTGCGAAAGTTTAAAAACGCTTATCAAATAACCTTATACCTTCTCCACAATATAGTGTATTCGAATGAACAAAAAGAACAGGTATAGTCCCCGTTACGCGTCGACATCTCGACACCGTTTACTTTGGATCAATTAATGTCTGTTGCCGTTAGATCGTCGACGGCATCTCACAGTGTGTCCCCCATACAATTCGTACAAATATGTTTTGTATGGATAGATTTGTACCGCAAAAAAAGTGGTTGAATGGGGGCTTGCGTTGCATGATAGTGTTGGTGTTTGTGTCAAGTGCTAAGACATAAAACTAAGATTTTTGTTCAAAAATAGCTGGTCAGGCATGCTGTTGCAGGCAATGATTTCAATTTCGTTATTTTATTTAAATCTATTTTCAAATACTTTTGTTTTTTATGTATTTCAGGTAAAAATCCAGGAGCCTACACCTACCGGTGCGCAACCTCTGAAAAGCGTTTGTCAATATATCTATTTCTACTCATTGAAACTGCATTTTTCGGAATAAGCCGTAGCCTAAATATATTTTTATAAGTGAAACTCCAGACCGAAGTGGCAGCTCTTATTATAGGAGGCCAAGACTTATTTTAGGTCACTGCACCCTCGTCAATTAATTATTATTGAAATAATTTTAAGAATCGGATCACTGGTCCCGGAGATTACCAATAACACACATAAACACACAAACTTAACTTCTTTATAACATTAGTGTAGAAGTGTAGACAAGTAAACGAGTCTTGTAACCGAAGCTCTCTTATCGATCTGTTGCTACATAGTTGCAGCTCTCTAACGGTAACATGCAAATAGTGTAACGGTAGGGGGTAAATTATGGTCAATTAGAGCCAGACTTCTGTGACAGATGGAAGACTGAGGGGGGAGATCTATGGTGCAGTAGCGATGGGCCAGTCCGAGATGTTTAGAATCGAATGAATCGCAATCAATGCAGAATTACAATCGAGTCTATAATAAATAATCGTCTTACTTGCTTGCCGGCTGAAACATCGAGCTTATGTTTGATTGTTCCGTGTGGACTGACTTGATGCTGCGTTCTTTGCTTGCTCTGTCTTAATCAAAGTCGGCCTTAAGTCGAAAGAACCGCAGTCGGTGGCACAAACCATGATTATATCCCTTTGAATACTTAAAAAATAACTTGGATTCACTTCAGTCCTATCATTGAGAATCATCGAGATGTATGAACAATTCAAACAATCGATTGTTTGGACTGCACCATTTGTTTGTTTGTCCATCGTTATGCACTATTTTTCAAGGGAATCTTGACAGGATCTTGCTTGCTAAGTAACATATTACAAAAAAGCGATCACATAACTGAGTGGCGAGACGAACGGGGTCTTTTATTTAGTAGTATAAGCGATGCGGCTGTCAATAAGAATTGCAGGGCTATTCAAAATCATGGTTGGTTTAGTTTCTCAACGATACGTTTGGTACATCAGCCCTGGACCAATAACTTAATTTCATGAGTTATGTACAGATCTCCATCCCTCCGAGCTTCGGAAGGCACTCTATCGATTGCAAGAGTTTGCGCGTCAGAAGCAAACTTTGACTACAGAGGCTGGCCTCATTCGACGAACAACCAACATTGGATTGACAATTATTCACAGGCGTTTTTAGAATCAAAAGGATCAATGTATTGCGTAGTCTTCATGCATCAGGTAAACATTGCCACATAATTTTAACTTAGTTAGCCATCAATTAACTAAAGGAAGTTGGACACGTTTCTTGCAACTCGCCATCGACTAGCGTAACAAGTTACTCGCACTTGACTATCAAGTTCTTCAACTCATTAAGTCGCGGAAGCTTACTTATTCATATCAATATGTATCATCTAATCAGCGAAAGGTCAACACACTGTTTAGAGACGAAATTCTTAAAACCTTCTCCACTGGGTTACAAATGTTGCATGACAACGTTGAAAATGTTGGTTGAGTAAATTTGTCTGTCCATATGACAGACGCAACAAAATGACTCCCGAATTAACGAAGCTTAGTAATCTTTGCTGCCTATATTAGAGCCTTTTGTTTAACTCGCTGTATTAGTCTGAATGGATCATTGAATACTAACATACTTGAATGGCATGGTTTAGAGGTCAAATCTCGCAAGACAATTAATTTAAACTTTGCAGGTCTGCCTGATAAATTCCGATGACAATACAACGTTATGGTGACAGCGAGCTGATAGGTTATTCACTGGCGAACTCCTCAGCACTTCAATCTTGACTCCCATTATTGGACAGACACGCAACAAGACACGCGTCATTTGGCAAAGTAGCGTTTTGTTGCGCAACGTTCCACAATATGTTGCATCTTAATTGGTGCCTAGTGGATAGTGGATGCTAAGCTTTAGACTAACGATAATATTGCCATTTTTTATAGCCAATAACTTGGGCACAGGCAAATTGAGATCGTAAAGATGTTGTAATAAAAACTGTATTGGTACGTAGGTGTAACGGCTCAGTATACTGTGACAGTCAGTAATCTGGTGTTGTACCAGTTTCGTAGACGACGAAGCTACAAACTCATAAAGGTTACTTTTGCCTACTTTCCGTTTAATGATACCATACAACACCGCCTCTTAATTTGATGGAAGGTCCAATTGAGTTCACAACATTATAGACGGTCTTGTATGGTTTCATAGGAAACATTCGTATACGCAACCGAGAAAAACATTTGGTAATTGTATTATACGACTTCGGTTTCGATTAAACCACCTCCGTAACATCCCTAGTTCTCGTCACGAGGAACCACTCACACAAAAGAGAGAGAGAGAAAGAGAGAGGGAGAGAGGGAGAGGGAGAGAGCGAAAGAGAGAGAGAGCTTTTAACGCTTTGCAGTTTGTAAAAAGCTCCATTACTGCTTTCCACTCTCGCAGTACAGTGGTGCACAGTTAGTATTGCAAACTGGTATTGCAGGTTGTCGTCCGCCGATGGTTTGACATCGGCTGCATCTTGGAATAGATTGAAGGACAGACAACCTGATTCTGTGTTTGGAGTCGGACGGTTTGCGACCTGGAATGTTTTTAGATTACATTTTTAAGATGGTAATTAAAATAATGTTTTGAAGTAATATAAGTAATATTATGGCGCATGCAACGCAGCTATATTATTGGGCACTCGAACGTAATTATAGAACATTATGGTATAAAATTCATTTCAAATGACAATATTATTGGAATTTAAGTTTTATGTCATCGCATGCTACAGCATCAGCGGTTTTAGAAAAAGCATTAATATAAAAAAAAATAGTTCTTGCTAATATTTCCTCATTTTGAATAATTTCCCATTATGAGATTAGAAATTTGTAGAATTGACCATTCGAAACCTGAACCGACTAATACTTACCTAACTAAAACTTAGGCATTATCTCAATGTTTATATGAACAAAGAAAATTTTTGGGATATCTAGGTTTAATGAAAACGGTCATATGTATAGATTAGCATCCGAGTAGTTGAGAGTTGCTCTAGGCTGCAATAAAACAAGAAAACGACAGTTTTACAACCAGGCCCGCTGCGGGCGTTTAATTACAGTGTAAATGGAGAAATACGGTTTATTTCAATTCACCTTTTCGATGCAACGGTTGTTTGTGTAGCGGTTGTTTGTAGCTGCATTATAATTATAGGATACGAAATGAACCCTAAACTAATAGAAATAGGTAACACTATAATGTGTTTTTGTTCAGCGCATTAAAAATACTTGCCACAACATTGGAATTTAGTGCCTGCGAGTGCGAATAATGTCATCTATGAATGAGTTTCGTCGCCGCAGAGCGCCATCTAGTTTACCTAAGACGAACTAAAGGAAAAATATAGATCTACAAAACGCTTTTGCACACTTATCCAATAATTAGTGGGTTGGTATCTCCGCTTTGTTGTTCTGCCAATAAGATAGGCACGTGTGCCTACTAAATAATTGAGTTATCTTTTTCCCATCAGTTCCCCCAAATCATTAATAAAGTTTCGTATAGAACAACAGTAAAACAATTAGAGCCACCCACTACACAAGACTAATAAATAAGATTACAATATCCACACTAACTTTATATTGAGTAGGATATATCAATTAAAACTTCTAGGTTACCACGAGTCGGACGGATACAGTGGGCAACGGAGGTAGAGAAAGAATCTATACCTATTCTACCTACCTACCTACTTACATAATGAAAAAGATCATATTTTTATTATTATTTATTTTACTGAGTAACGAGACGAGCAAGTCGTTCACCTGATGGTAAGCGCTACGCCTGCCGAAAACATTTTCAGTGCCACTAAGAACTTTGCATTGCATATCCTTGCGCGGCACCCTGAGACATTGGTACCAAAGTCGATCATACGCCCAGTGATAGTTGTAATTGTTTGTTTGCAGTTTGTTTTACATTTCAAAACTCGAAATTTACAGAACTGATTTTAATAGGGTTTTCTACAATCTGAAGCTTCGTTTTCAAAGTGCCGCATGAGAAATAAGTGACAACTGATTACATAAGTTGATCCACAGCGTTTACTGAAAATTATGAAAAGTTGTCCTATTATTCAATATTATGTTCTTTTTAGGGTGGTGTTCGATGGCTAATCTGTGGAGTGGGGTCGGGGTGAGAGTAAGAGGGTTATTTCTGTTATCTGATGTTCAATAAAGATTTTACCAAGGCGATTTTAATATCTTGATATATAAATAGAAACAAAGGGAATCCTTGACTCTTGAGTAAGAGGTAAGAGACAAGTACGTACGAAGCTAGTATGAAGGCCAGGGAAGCCAGTCAAAATAAAGTTTTACGGATTACGATGTAAACCTTTGTTTCCAAAATGAATAAAGAAAAACGTAACGAGTATTCCATTATTTCACCGATCAAGTCAAGAACCAGCACTGGTTTTAAAAACAATGTAAAGCCTTGTAGGGCTCTCGTTATGGTAGATGACTGGATATATTCGGCAGTGGGAAATTTTTCTATTGTATTAAAAATTGCGTATTGAATTATATTAAGGTCCGTGTTTGACCAAAATCATGGCGATTTATCGTATCGCACCGTATCAAAGAAAATCAGATATAATTTCTTTCAGCATTGCCCTGCCGAAGAAGGGATGAAATTTATCTGCTGAAATGAAAAAAAATCGATATCGGGGTGTCTCATATCAATGAAGATCAAACAATCAATGAGCGAAGCAACGACACGTAAAATGAAAAATTGCTCATCGAAAAGCGTCGGATCGGAACGGAATGCCTCTGAAGAAATATCATAGATTCCAATAAAAGAAATACCTTCCATTCCACGATATTGAACTGCTTTTTCGTAAGGGCATGTAGTTCAAACAGTACCACGCTCTGATCGATTTCTCTCTTTGGAGCGTCGTATCAACATTACAGGATAGCTAAAGTTGAGACAATCATTATTTATACTTCACTCACATCAGCCGCGGTGGCTCCATCCCGGTACAGGTATAATATGATATCAAGGAAACTGTATTTAAGACAAAAAAAAAAAAAAGAATTTGATGAGATAGTGTTGATCTGGTTTAGCTGTAAGTTCATTACTGTGTCTTTTCATTGCTGGATAGACAAAAATTAGACGGGAGGCACATCTGATAGTAAGCAATGACAGTCGACGGTGGAGTATGCTTGCCTAAAATATTTATATTCACTCGTGTATTAAATACTCCTGAAGTATAGCTATCAGGAAAACAGGAAACCATTTCATCTATCACAACAACAACAACAAACTACACAATTATATTGGCCTTGAAAAGCTACCATTTAAATAGATCAAAATAATCTCAATAAGTGGAAGTTATGTCGATTCCAGTTTCTCCTTCACTGGTTTGTCACAGCGTTGTTCTAAAGAGGGTGAATGGGAGGCTGAAGGGTGATATAAGAGGGGTGGGGGGGGGGTTTCTAAATCGAGTAGGTGTTTTACATTTAAAGGTCAGCTTACACGTGCGCGAAGTGCATTTCAATGTTAAGCTTTATTGAGCGTTTAGAAAACCTTGAAAACTAATATAGTTGAATTGCTTATTAGAAATCTGATGTAGTAGGAAAATAGTTTTTTTGTTCTGTTATGAACATTACATAATAAAATGTACCTATATCTATTTTCTCATTTCATAAAGTTGCCGGGTGCTTTTAAAATAAAACATATTGTTATGGTATTTTAAACAAACCGTACACAGAATGGTATCCTTGCGTACAGAATCATCTTATTATGTTGATTGTAGGAAATACATTGCCTAGTTAGTTATTATTTTAATGAATAGAAGTATTCTGTAATAATACTATTGTCTGTCAATCTATAAATGGTGAAAGCGACACTAATAATGAAACACCGAAATGCCTTAAAACCAGTCAGGTGAGGCATTCGTCAATTTGCACCGGGTCGGAGCGGGAAATTACGGCTACGGCCCAAACTCTATCACCATCATAAAATCTCTCTTTAAAAAAATTACATATTCCAAGCAAGAGAAAAGTAAATAAGATGATCAGTAACAACAATCGTAGTTCTTACTTAAATAACCAAACTTTAAAACCCGAGTCAATAATATTACAGCTTTTGACTTAGCCGTATCATTCTTACTAGTTTCCATACGACATTGGGTCAACGGACATATTTATAACTGCAGTTCAGGAATGTTACGCATGAGCAGTTGCGAATCCCACGAGCTAGAATCCAAACTTAGACTACACAATGTATTATAATTATACTTATAATAAGAATAAGAGTTATGCTGATTTTGTTGTTATATTTTGATGACAGCCTTGTTTATTTTCTCTATCATGTAATGAATAATGATTTCAAGGAGAGTTCGTCTAACAAACTAGAATTTCGGTGCAAGATCCACAGGTCAACATGAATACTGGTTTTTATAAATATCAAGCATTACAAGATTTCTGTTTTTGACCAGTATAAAATGCTGAGTAAATTATATCAAAGCCATTTGGGCTATGAGCCAATTAGAATAACTAAGCAATTTTTTGCCGAAACTATGAATTAATTCACATCACTTAGCGAAATCACGGTACTTGGCAGCAATTAAACTTCAAGGAATTCCATAATGCACAAGAACTTTCTATTACTAGTAGTCATTCTAATTGAATGAAGACCTTCTCAAAGATAAATTATAAAAGGCAAGTGAACAGCGATGTTAGCGAGCAAATATTGAATCGAATCTCGGCTAAAGCACGCTTCGAATCACTCGACTCCTACCAGCTAAATTTAATAAGTCAAATTAAGTCAAAGCTTGTCCTTCCGTCAATTTTATATGTTGATTTAACTTAAGATAATTATTAGGATAATACGAAAAACTCATGTAGAGTTTAGATGAATTACATAAGCTACAGAAGCAGAACAGTAAATAAACTTATCCCCAACCACAGTCATTGCTTCTAACCTGATGTATCTCTGTATACTGTATGTTTTTCCTTTAGTCTCCAAAAAGTAGCCTGGATTCGCCTAATCATTCACTTTCAGATTACCTCCCACTGCCCAAATCTCTCACGAACTTTACATTTTCAATCTAGCCTTTCTTCCCATCAACGAGGTTTCAAACGATAATTACGAGAGATTTGCTCTCAAAGAAAACAGGCTTTATTGGCTTTGTTATTAGAACGTCACGCTCCTTCACGATGTTATTAATTTCGGAGAAAACTCAATAGCTCAGTTGATTGATGTCTGCAGTATGTAAGATCGTGACACTAGGCACAGTTTTAATTTTTTTTACAATAAATTTAAGACGACAGTGTTCCGAATTAATTGGTTAATATTATTTAATTAATTTTTAAAGTGCATTCAGGTGTCGTCGAAAATAATTAGAAAGTACATTGTAAACATAAGTACTACAATTGGCAATGCTAACGATCATGCACGTTTACAAGAGTGGAGCATTTCAAATTCAAGTATTTTTACATTGGCGATCGATTTCCAAGATGTCTTCATAAGCCTTTCAACTATTTTCTTCGTGGAAGCTGGTAAGTTAAGAGAAAACAAATGGTTAAAGCCTCGTTACTGTTGTCTATTACACTGCATCGATAGCCCGAGGCGGTTTTCTTGTTAGGCGTTGTTTAATACCTGCCATATAAAAAGGAGGAACTTTACGAGTTTTGGCAAGTAAAAGTTCTCTTTGAAAGTTGTGACTTATTTGTTGGCTTGTTATCTTCACCGTCAGGCCTTTGTGTCGTTTTTGCGAGGTCTTTTATATTTTCCAATTAAAGGGCAAGTTCGATGTTCTTTAATTAAAAAAGTACCTATTGACTTTCTTTTTTTGGAATCTTCGAACAAACTTTTGTACGAGCTTTTTTCTTTACTTGTGTTTCGAGATTCACGATTCACGAATCATGTCGTTACACTATTAGGAGCGAGATAGAAAACATCGTTTATTTACTAAAAAGAGAACTATCAAAGTAAAACATCTCTAATTGTATTCTGGATTCGGAATACATTTTAACATACAAGTGAATATAATATTATGTTATATCCATTCGGACAAAAACTGAATAAATTCTAAATTCTAAAAAGAAAAACCTGTCAACATGCTCTTATTTAAATGATGATTACTCTATTGCTTACATATCGGCCCACAAAAATCGAAGTAAAGAAATTCTAAGTGCGATTCCAGATAAGAAAATCAGGCTCCAAGACAATTAAGCAGCGTTTAACCCAAATTGTTTTAATTTATCTGCGAAACAAATGTCCACTAAGGTGGTCCCAGTAAATTAACTTACAGTGTAATTAAGGAAAGAAAACTATCTATTGTCGCTGGGACGAATTGCGGTCATTTGTTTAGAAACAGATTCAGGTCAATACCTACCTTCATAATGCAGGAAATGCTGTAATTCAAAGGAAGTATATCACTGTATAAACCAGCCACCGCTGTTAAAGCCTCTTATTCAACCATTCCAAATTAAAACCTTCCCGCCCTTTCATTCGTTCCCATTATGGACGTTCAGTCCTTTCTACACATTCACTCTACCAATCCCTTTCATTCTTTGACACTCTTCCAAAACTCTAACGAACCGACACGGTGCGTCGCTCCATCAAAAACATGAAATAAAATATAATCAGTGAATAACCATCAGTGTACCATCAACAATTAGCAAAAGGGGGCCCCCAACGACGCCTCCAAAGGAAGTTAAGTGCCGACCACCGGTGAGTTTTTTTCCAACCAATTTTCCTCTTCATAACCTCAACAACCCCTAGATACAGTCCACTCGTCTTAACATCATTTTTGGTCCTCGTCGAACCGGATTTCGACTTAGAATCGGTTTCCTATGCTCAAATCGTAAACTCGTTTCAACTTGTGAAAATTTTAGCGTCATCAAGCCGCCATATTTGCACACAACAACCAAATTGCAAAACCTATAATTCGAATTATTAGCATCATATCAACATATCGATCACAACGCATATCATATTTTGTGTTTAATTCATCAAACAAACTCAGTCATTCATTTTGTGTGAGGAACTTTGCAAAAAGTTGGTGTAAAAATACCTACACTTTGTATTTCACCGATCTGCGCACACGCGCTGGAGTTTAGGTAGGTTGGAAGTATTGACCTGTGTTCGTTCTGTGGGTGAGTCCAACTTCATATCGTGTCATTGGGAGAGTCCATTTAATCAAAACATTTGTGTTCGTGTATTCAATTTTGTGAAATTGAACATTAATTATCATTTCAATCGTTGTTTTATGTGTAACATGCGACACTTAATAATAACAGCTTATCGTGATAAATCATTAAACAATTGTGTTAATACTTACGTGTAACATACAGCGCCTAAGTAACTCAAGCAAAGATTGTGTTTGTTTGTGTGCCGACAAATTGCGTTTGTGTGCCGGCAATACGAACAAACCGAATCAAATTCGTCGATGTTCGTTCGATCATTTCATACGGTCATTCTCATAGTGTTTATGCTGTGACTTTTGACAAACAAGTGACAGTTTCGTGTTCGTTTCTGTTTGAAAACTATCAAACTCCATCGTAAAGTGTGTTTTATAAAAGTTTGCGCGATAATAAGTTAAGTTTAGGCGTAAAATTTCTGCTAAAAGTGATAACAACTATCAAATTTCAAAATGAGTGAGACCGTGATTGCGCATTGGGAGTCGAAACGCAGCCTGTCGCACAAGCGGCTCAGCGATGCACTTTTGTGTGCACGTAATTGTGAATCCGAACCGAAACTTATAACGCGGTTAGAGACATGGTGTTCCCGTTTAGACATTATCTTGGAGGGCTTTAACGATGCCCACATCAATTTGGTTTGTGAATTACAAAAGGCCGGTGTAGATGATAAAGAGTTGCAAGGGCAGTCCGTGTTCCAAGAGCAAGCTGATGACATGTATTTCGAAGTACTCGAAGCAAAACGTAAATACTTGAAAGAATCAAAAGTGGAGTTCGCTTCTCCTTCTCAACCGTGTCATCAACCCAAGCCAAAGACTAAACTTCCACCGATTAAATTACCTACATTCACAGGTGAGTTCAAAGATTTTCCGGGGTACATTGACCTCTTTAACACACTTGTTCATCAGCGAACAGATTTAACAAACATAGAAAAGTTTCAATACCTAATCACAACATTGTCCGGGGAACCCATAAATATAATTCGTGCTTTTCATGTGTCTGAGGCTAATTATATGAGCGCTTATGAAGCTTTAGTGAATCGATACAACAACAAAAGGTATTTAGCATTCATGTGTTGGGAACAAATTAATAATTTAAAGGCCATGCCTTCTGGTTCAGCCCAGAGCTTGCGGAACTTGCTTGATGTCTACGGTGAAAACATAGCGATGCTTAGTTCACTGGGATTACCAACTTCAGAATGGGACTTTGTGTTATTTCATTCGTTGTTAACAAAATTAGATAAAGCATCTCGTGAAGCCTTTGAGTTGTCTAGCACAGGCAAAGATTTCCCAAGCTTTAATGAATTAAAATCATTTTTACTGGACCGATGCAGTGCACTAGAACGCTCATTATTCTCAAATGAGAATAACAAATCAGTAGTTCAGCAACAAAATAATTATCATAACAAGCGTGTGAATTCAACCAATCAACCAAAGTCAACACCAACAATGCTTTTGGTTCAATCAAACAATCAATCATGTGTTTTGTGTAAAGAAAGCCATGCTCTTTACTCATGTCCAAACTTCTTATCAAAGACCCCACAAGAAAGGTCTCAAGTGATTAAACAATTCAAATTGTGCTTCAATTGTTTGCGTTCAAATCATATAACAATAAATTGCAATTCAACTCACTCATGCAAGACATGCAATCAGCGACATAACAGTCTGTTGCATTTTCCTAAGAGGACAGAGACTGGTGGTCCTGTCAACCCCCAACATAAACAAGCAAGTGCTGCTTACCATCAAACATCTTCGTCATCCTACTCTAATGTCAAGGAAGGTGTGATCACTCCAGTTACATCATTGTCAAATGTGTCTTCAGGTTCATCATCAGGTAGTCATTTTGTCATGCTTGCGACTGCAGAGGTGGAGGTAAAGGATGGCCAAGGTACTTTCCAAAAGGTGCGCATCCTGCTGGACCCAGGAAGTCAAAGTCACATTATTACCAAAACATGTGCCCGTCGTTTAGGCTTGTCCCAATACAAGACTCAAACACCTATGTCTGGAATTGGTGAGGTTCCTGCATGTTCTACAAGCAAAGTGTTTCTGGAAATTAGACCAGTTGGAAAAGTGGAACCCACATTCACAACGGAAGCAGTGACTTTAGACAAAATTTGTGGTAACATGCCCACCCATCCGGTGAATGTTCAAAACTTTGAACATTTAGCAAATCTGAAACTAGCTGATGAAAATTACCACTCTTCTCGTCCGGTGGATATCCTCATTGGTGGTGAGATATTCCCACAAATTTTAATACCAGGAAAAATTGACGGTGGACATCATGCTGCGACGGCTATCAATACAATCTTTGGATTTATTCTTATGGGAAAAACGTTGACAAATTCATCATTCCCCACTCCTTTATCAATCAATCATGTGTCAGTGGACACCAACCTGGACATTGCGGTTCAGAAATTTTGGGAGTTAGACAACATACCTACTGGAGATAACAAGCAATCTCACTCCGTGGAAGATATTCAATGTGAAGATATATTTCAATCAACTCATAAACGGGATGTTACTGGGCGATACATCGTTAACTTGCCCTTTCGTGATCAATCACCACCATCATTTGAAAAATCATACCCAATTGCGCTTCGTCGCTTCGTGCAGCTGGAAAAGCGCCTCCTGGCAAAACCGGCATTTCATGAAAAATATAAGCAACATGTCATGGATTATTTGTCGAGTGGGCAAATGGAGAGGGTACCTGCCAACGAGTGTCAGTCGTCGACTGCATATTACCTTGCTCATCACGCAGTTTTAAAATCGGACCGGGACTTGCGTGTAGTGTACGACGCAAGTGCCAAGGATAACAAAGGTCATTCATTGAACGACACTCTTCTGACAGGACCCAAGCTTCAAGCCGATATTACTAACATTCTTTTACGCTTCAGACTCCATGCCATCGTGTTCACTGCTGATGTACGGCAAATGTACAGGCAGATTAGTGTTGCAGAGGAACATTGTGATTTCCAGCGGATCTTGTTCAGATGTTCCCCTGAAGAATCAATTCTGGAATATAGACTTAACCGTGTAACATTTGGTGTCTCATCAGCTCCCTTTTTGGCCATACGTGTGCTTCATCAACTAGCTCATGATGAAGGTAATTCTTTTCCAACTGCAGCCCAGGTGTTGCTCAAAGATATCTACGTGGATGATGTTGTCACAGGTTGTCTGAACCTAGAACAGGCAATGGGTCTACAGCAGCAACTCATAGAAATCATGGCAGCTGGGGGTTTTGAGCTCCGAAAGTGGTCCAGCAACCATCAGGCTGTACTTCAGAACATACCTGAAGATCATAGGGCGGTGCCGAACGTTAATCAAACATTCGACTGTGATGGTCTATTTGTGAAGGTCCTCGGTTTAGCCTGGAACTCGCAAGAAGACGCTTTCAACTATCAAGTAAATCAAATCAATCGAGAGTGTACCAAGCGCACCATGCTATCAGAGCTAGCTCGTATTTATGACCCCATTGGTCTTCTAACACCATTAACATTTTTGGCAAAGCATTTGATTCAACGTTTGTGGCTTCTTGGTTCATCGTGGGACCAATCAGTGCCAGAGGACATTAATCAAATTTGGTCGAAATATGGTCAGCAGTTACCTCACCTATCCAAGCTTCAGATACCGCGTCGCATAACTTCAGATGATGCCGTGTCCTACCAACTCCACGGATTTTCAGATGCGAGCGAGGCCGGGTATGCCGCCGTCGTGTATCTTCGTTCCACTAATCATCATGATCAACATCAAACAGCTCTTGTCAGTGCGAGGTCACGTGTCTCTCCAACCAAGCGCAGAACCTTACCAAGGCTCGAGTTGTGCGGCGCTCTATTGCTCACGGATCTCATGCGGCACATCGTGAATATTTATAGCAAAATCTTAAGCATAGAGAGTGTCAACTTGTGGACGGATTCTATGATAGTGTTGTCATGGATCAAATCAAATTCAACAAATTTCAAGGCCTTTGTCGGCAATCGTATATCAAGCATTCAACGCAAACTTCCAGAAGCAGTCTGGAAACATGTTCCAGGTAAACAAAACCCTGCGGACTGTGCGAGTCGTGGTTTGACGCCCGATGAGCTCATCAATCATGACCAGTGGTGGACAGGCCCGAAGTGGCTGTCATTGGATCAAGTACAGTGGCCCAGAGAGCCCCAAGATTCGAAATCGATACTTCAAGCTGATCTTGAAGTTGACGGTGAAATGCGCGCCTGTGTGCTGAATGTCACAGATACAGCGGAGACGCATCCGGTCGATCGTTTGTTAGACAGACATTCATCATTGAGAAAGGTCCAGCGCGTCTTAACATATTGTTATCGTTTCATTGCTGCTCTGCGCAAAAACAAACGTTCAGGTCATTTTACCGAGCAAGAACTTCATGAAACCCTTATGGTTATCGTTAAACACATTCAACAAACGGAGTTTAGTGAAGAGATAAATATTTTGAAATCAAAACGTGTTCTGCCAAAATCATTCAGAAAACTTAACCCATTTTTGGATCAAAATCACATTTTGCGGGTGGGGGGTAGGCTCTCTCAGTCAGATCTTAGCTACGAATCAAAACACCCAGCTTTGCTTCCTCGCAAGCATCGTTTGACACAACTTATCATTCAGTGTACTCACAACGAAAATTTTCATCCTGGTTTACAAACAATGCAGTTCTTACTACTTCAAAATTTTTGGATTTTGTCTCCAAGACGAGCAATTCGTCAAGTTTTATCAAATTGTTACCGTTGTTTTCGTGTAAAGCCCCATAATTTTGAACCTGAAATGGCAGATTTGCCACGTTCTCGTGTTACTCAGATCAAAGCATTCCAGTCTGTAGGTTGTGACTACGCTGGACCGTTTAACATAACTTTTCAACGTTATCGTGGTACGCGTTCTGTGAAGGCGTATCTGTGCTTATTTGTGTGCTTCGCTACCAAAGCAGTACATTTAGAACTTGCTTCTGACCTATCAACAGAAGCATTTTTAGCTGCCCTACGCAGGTTTGTAGCAAGACGTGGTCGGTGTAATGTGATCCACAGCGATTGTGGTTCGAATTTTAAGGGCGCACAGTCGCAACTGATAGACCTCATGCGCGCCGCGTGTGAAACGGAGCGTATTGAGTTTAAATTCAACCCACCAGGAGCACCTCACTTCGGAGGACTTTGGGAGGCGGGTGTTAAGTCCGTAAAAACACATTTGTATCGCGTTGTTGGCACACAAATTCTAACGTATGAGGAACTTAACACGCTTTTGACTCAAGTGGAGTCAATCCTGAACACAAGGCCCCTCTGTCCACTTAGCTCAGATCCTTCAGATGTTTCAGTTTTAACCCCAGGACATTTCTTAACATTAGCGCCTCTCACAACAGTGCCATCTCTTGATTATTCCAACATAAGCATGAACAGACTTACACGGTGGCAACTGTTGCAAAAAATGCACCAAGACTTTTGGTCTCGGTGGCATAGTGAGTATCTTACCACTTTATCACAGCGATTGAAATGGACTAAAGCATCACCTCCAGTAAACATTGATCAACTCGTTATCATAAAAAATGAAACTACTCACCCACTGCGATGGCATTTTGGTAGAATAATTAAACTACATCCTGGGCGTGACGGTATCCCTCGATCTGCCTCAGTCAGGACTGCACAAGGTGTTTTCGATCGACCTCTTGTGAAGTTGTGTCCTCTACCAAATAATGACTAGTTTGTGTAGACATCATTTCATAATTTTTTTTAATTTTTATTATTATTTTTGTGTGTGAAAATATAGCAATTATTCATTAAGTTCATTTCAAAACAGATCATTAAATCATAATAACACTTGACATCATTTTATAACAATTATCATATGTCAAGATTTTTGCATTGGTGGTTGTGAACAAATTTTAATGTGTTTTAGACTTTTCTGTCTCATCAATTCGCCAGCGGGGGGGAAGATAAATGTTAAAGCCTCTTATTCAACCATTCCAAATTAAAACCTTCCCGCCCTTTCATTCGTTCCCATTATGGACGTTCAGTCCTTTCTACACATTCACTCTACCAATCCCTTTCATTCTTTGACACTCTTCCAAAACTCTAACGAACCGACACGGTGCGTCGCTCCATCAAAAACATGAAATAAAATATAATCAGTGAATAACCATCAGTGTACCATCAACAATTAGCAAAAGGGGGCCCCCAACGACGCCTCCAAAGGAAGTTAAGTGCCGACCACCGGTGAGTTTTTTTCCAACCAATTTTCCTCTTCATAACCTCAACAACCCCTAGATACAGTCCACTCGTCTTAACAACCGCGGCGTAAGTGGGTATGAGCCGACAGCGTGAGGTCGCGGATTCGATTACTTCACAGGACAAAGATTTTTCTGAACAACATGCGTTTGCTCTAAGTCTGGGTGATTGTAGGAACATGGCCTTAGTATTTCCTGATTTCCTAGCTAAAGGGAATCCTAGTTAGGGGTCAGGATCTATGTGAGTGAATATAACAGGAAAAAATATAGTTTCAAAGTAAATAGCATATACTTGGTTTAGAGGGCATTGTTGGCTAAAAGCTCAACAGCAGGGGAGCCTGTTTTATTATGGCGTTAGGAACAAAACATTTCCACCTAACAGTGCCAACCATTACGTTTACAGTTTTGACTATTATTATATGTTACACCAAGAAAATGCTGATTTAATAAATGGAGATGGGTACATAGTAATTTTTCTTCATTCTGATTGAAAGGCGCATTAGACAGTCGACTCGCAATTTCGGTTAAATTTCCAGAAATTATTCAAGGGATATCTTTAATCCATTTTCGGCGACTGTAATTTGCGTGTTGGAGGAAATCGGACAGGTATTTCCAGATTGGTATGTCCATGTTTTAAACATTTCAAGCTTTTTCCTTAACATTATTGTGTGCATTAAATGTTGTAAATTCAAAACATACATAACCCTCAAAAACTTTGGGTTCAGGTTCTTCAGCTATACAAGCAATAGTGATTTAACTTACTTAACTTAATCTTTTGAAGTAATCATCAGATATTTTAAGTCAATAAATAAATAGAAATTTTCTGTTATCAAAAATATTTTATCACAAGTGCCCAAAGAAAATTAGCCAACACTACCACCAGATTCGAAATACATACACATTCGAAAATAACCGGCAAGACACTCGAATATTGATGTAAGTCTCAATAAAAAGACAATAAGTAACAAATCGCATGTAAATAACAGGGACAAACCTCATTTAAACGATGTAGCGGATAATCATCGTAACCTTCTCTAATATGATAATGATAACACGAAAGCTATAACTGGCAAAGAAAAGGCAATAAACAGCAAAATTAAAATGAAATTAGACGCTAACTATCAAAATGAATACCATTTGAAATCGCTTCGGCACAACCACGCTAAAGAACAATTTACAACAATAACACTGATATATATTTCAGTGTCGGTCTCGCCGCGAGTATTTGTAACCCCCTAGAGAAATCTTCTCGGGTACACACACCCTGCAAGGCAAATAAAATTCCTACAGTAACAGGAAAACGGCCGTAACCGCTATAAGTTCAAAATATAGAAATTCCCATGCGAGTTGCAAAAGAAATTACTCAAAAGTAAGTACAGTACAATCTGAGAGGTGATTATAGAATAATATTCCTTATTCTATTACAATGCTAAGCAAAAGTAAAGCTTTTGTAATAAAAGAGAGAGTTCAATTTCACAACGCAATAATAAATGGGATAAAACCGACGGAGTTGTTCTGAAGAAGCTTTTTAATTAACATCGACCTAAAACTCGGATGTCTGAAGAAATCTGACTTGTTTAAACAGGTAAGATTTTAAGCAGAGACTATAAAGCGGAATATTTAATAATACAGCCGGATTTAGATTTCTTCTTTCGTCAGGGATATGATATTTCCCATTGCGAATAAGGAAGATTGAATTTGCCCGATTCGAAATCGGTTGACTGCGTCTGTCTGTAATATGCGAGTATTTGTTCATGTTCGTAATCTTATTTTTATCGGAGAAGAATGAAAATTTCCATTTCATTTTTGAGATGTAATAATCTCTTACCTTGGTGATTCACGCATTACTCAATACGATTCGCAAATCGCAGAAGTGAATGCGAGGCTGATGCTAACATCCGGCGTTAAAAGCGTGTCCAAACTTGTCTGGACAACTAGTAAGGAAGACAAGAATTTGAGCCTGAGTTTTGTCGTGAGATCACACACTACACACATCTTAACTAAGTACGTAGGTGATAATTTTTATTTTGTGAAACTAATGTTTTATCACAGGACTCACCGCAGTAGATACAAACCGCGTTATGGAATTTTCTCCGAGCGGATTACCGCAAAGCTTGAGTTGGATCAGGAGTAGGCGGGACCCAATAATCTTGTCTCGGCCTTTTCAATGTTATTACCGGGGCCTCACAGAGCATCAAACTTGGTAACCCAAAGGAAACTCAATGAATGAGCAAGCCATTGCGAAAGGCTAGTTACTTACAGACGCTAGTCAAGCGTTTCTTGCAAAACATCGCATTGTTAACGTGTTGATGCAACTTGCGCTTATGCACTGAGCAGATCGTGCCTTGGAGTAAAGCATACTTAGACAACATATAATACAGGTCCTATTAAAAAACTTAAAAATACGACTGACGTTAGTTGCTATTAATTTGCGAGAATTCGAGTTAGCTACGGATTTGGAGATCCAAAGGGTTACATGAGATCCGCTACAACATGCCCAGATACATTTTCTTGAATTGCCGAAACCCGTGAGTACTTCTTTGGTTATATTTCTCAACATTTACCACCTTCCAGCCTTCAACCTCACCTTCCTTCCTGCACCTTATTTAAACATCGAAAACGCGGCCAGTGATTAGATACACATACCTTCGTTAAGAGCCAAGTTTTCACCGCCAAAGAAAGCGGTGGCAAAACTTCTTTATATTTTAAAGTTTGAAAGCCG
This sequence comes from Campaea margaritaria, assembly GCA_912999815.1. NCBI lineage: Eukaryota > Metazoa > Arthropoda > Insecta > Lepidoptera > Geometridae > Campaea > Campaea margaritaria. Next base: position 3,445,635 of record OU538814.1, read on the forward strand.
CTTTTACCTGTAACAAAAACAAAACATTTAATACTATATTGGCAGGAAATAACTTTATCTCTCACACTGATGATTCAGACACACAGTCTAAATTTTCTTACTATTATAAAATAAACGGAAGGTAATAATACTTTTTACGGTAATCTTTAGATTTGCTTCAACAATGAATGATGTTCTTAATTAGTCTGGAATAAAACTCTTTTTTTTTATTTGACTCAGTGACCAGAGGAGCAAGTCGTTCATCTGATGGTAAGCGCTACGCCTGCCCATAACAGTTACAACACCACCCAGAACACAGCATTGCATAATCCTGTTCGGCACTGCACTGCGCTCGTCACCCACTTGTCTTGTCTTGTTTCACTTATTATATGGCTTTGCTCTTTAATAGGGTTTGAGTTGCAGAAGTAGGTTTATTTTTAGTATATTCATCACATCCCATATCCACCCACCGCTGAGCACGGGTCTCACCCCACTTTCGTGAGGAGGATAAGGCTATAATCCACTCCCTAGTAATAATTTTGTAAATAGCAGGAAACTGAAATTTAGCATGAAGCTTCAGATTTACGGCTCAAATCGTTCTAAGAACCAACATGCGATGTTTCGTCGGCGAATCGTTACTAATTAGAAATCTAATAATACGTAAATGCAGTAAGGGTTGCCTGCTACGGGACCTTGCTTTAAGTGAGTTTTAAATATATTTTTTCCTTCTAAATTACAGTTCCTAACTCTTACATACATTAGATTGATTCGTGTAAGAGATTTTATAAGACAATGGAACACTGAAATGCAAGACAAAGCTTTATATATATCCTTAAAAACAACATTTTTTTATTCACAAAAACTCCACAAATGGTTGCGTAAATGAAACCGTTGTTAAAAAGAAACAATATCATTTCAAGTACACATTAACAAATGGAGGTTTCATGCATATTTAATCCGCAAAATTCGCCTCCCCATCCGTTTTTAAAAGTCAGCCAAACATAAAACAATCGTAGAACCAGAACTGGCATGTTGGTAACCCTAAACGCGATACGAGAACAAAGAACTCGTATTACTGGATCCTTCCATTAAGAACACGCGATTCCGTTCCCATGGTTAACGAAATAATACAAATTGTTACGATCTGTATTATGTTGAGATGAACTGTCAATGTAGAAATGGCAGGTACAGGTACTGGCTGTTTGACATAAGAGTTGACGAGCTGACGAGTTGAACTGAAAATAATAAAAGCAGAGACAAAACCCTTTTTGTGACAAAAATAAATTTTCTAAACAGTATATTATTATTGAATTCGCCAACCAAACATTTGCTTGCTTACTCCGCGGTTACATCTTCCCATTCGGTATTGTAAAATATTATTACACAAGCTTTCTAATCCAAAATCACTTATCCCCTTGGAAATTCTAAGCACTAACTTTCGACAAGAAAGCAAAGGTAGTTAATGTCCATTTTCTTTTATTTAGATGAACGTAGGTGTAAATATTCTCTATTCACAAATTCTTTTGTAAATGAGAAATAATATGTAACAAATAGTACAATTCACGTACTCAACTTAAACACATATACAATTCAGTGAACCTTATTTTATCGTTAAGACGTAAACAAAAACCATTGCACAATTGTGCTTGCAAAGTTTTAAAAAATCATGCCAATCACAATATCACAGTAATTTTTTTTTTATAAAACGACGCATGTACCTACGCATTCATATGTTTGGCAAACATTGTTACATTTACGATTAATCATTTGTCAGCTAGCGGAAGTTAGTATACCTACGCGTTTCTACACTATATTCAATTAACATAATAACAACATCCTACGTGTTTGTTTCCCATAAAGCCGGCTAAAGATCGTAAAGAATGCGTAAAACTCGTCGAGTGCGATTTTTGAGCCATAAATCCAAGATGGCCGGAACGGAAACAGTGACGGATGCTCGACCGGGGAGCACATGACGCGGGCAACACTATCGCAATATATTAGAGGACAGAACATGACCCACTGACCAACTAAAAAGCTGTTATGATCGATCGAATAGTTAGATGTAAGGTCGCTGCACAGAATGATGGTAACGATGGCGTCACGAAAGCTGTCATTAGACACACTATCGAACTAGATTGTGTTCATCACTCTAAAATATCGAGAACACATTCGAACACAACCCACGAGAATTTTCAAATAGCCCAAAGATAATTTCAGAAATATTCTCGCTTTAGTGATTTAGTTTATTGAAAATACGAAATAGCTTCAGCAATCATTAATAACGAACCTTCGAGTCGTTAATTAAAAGTAACTATTTTATCGGCGTGACTATCGCCAACGTTAATAATAACCGACTAAATGCAAATCAACCAACGTACGCAATAAGAAGTGTGCGTCAATCCAACCGGCTTGCGTGAAACTCGACTTCTGCTTTACACAGCGACATCGTCGGGATAGGGATAGCCATCATTACCGGTCGCATGCCTTTTTGCTCTTTTGGCGGGAAACAGAGTCATATGTGTCTGGCCGCATTGCTCGCACGATGAATGTAAGCGATGGTAGAGTGTAATTTTAGACTGATTGATTGTAGTCGAGGCCGGACGTTGCTTGATTTCAATTTGATTATAGGCGATGACATAATCAAATATGCAAAACTTCGTGGACGTCATAATTATTACAAATTTGAAATTATTCTAAGTCAACTGGTGAAGTACTTGCAGCTGGATCAATGGATCTAAGCATTTTAACTTTTATATATTGCATGTCTGTCTGGATGTTGTAGGACTACGCCCTTGATACAGGAAATGCTATTTAGGGATCAGAATTGAGTGTGATCGTTGGGCGTAATACTGTAATTGGATGATAAGCTAGATATCATAACATGGTTACATAAGGGTGGTCCACTTCGTGTGAGCATAATACATCATTTCTGTCAATTACCCCTTCCATATAGTTCGGAAGCGTCTTCGTTTCCTGTACTTTTATTTTCCAAACCGAAGACGTATATTTGTTCTTCCTTTGATCTTGTAGAGAATTCTTAAATGTTCAGGGAGAATTCTAAAATATCATGCGTACGTGGAATCATCCAACATCCGTTCAAGTGAGGTTTTAGGTAGGTATGTTATGAGCCTAATATAAACAGTAGGGACAGTAGGTAACATTCAAAAGTACATAGTTCGATGCGTGTGGCCATGAATAGTTTCGTTTGGTAGAAATTATTGTGTCTGGTGAGACTGAGATGCCTGAGCCTAAGCCTGAGATTCAAACTCAAGCTGCACTTTATAAATTGTGACTTTGTGAACATTGTGTGGTTTACCGAAATGGTCTCAGCCTTTGACCTATTGTGAGATGATATAGTAGTTTCCAGTTCGAAAAACGAATGAATGGACGAGAGTGATAAAACACATAAAGCCACGCTTAAGCCGTCCATGTGTGAGTAGAATCCAGTATCAACGTAGTACAGTATATCATTAGTATGATATATTGTTTTAGTCATGTGGGAAAACGAAATGTGCAAAACGTCTGACGGCTCATGCGTGAGACGAAACACATTGAAGGGAAAGACAGTTTTATTTGCGAGCATCAGAGCCGAGCCTTTTATTTATAACAACGCGTTACAATGAGTTTTATTTGTTTATCCTTCAATTTATTTTCGTATTTGAGGTTAATAATAGCGTGGCATACGTTTATTTTTTATAAATGTGTTATTTTTCTTACATACATTTAGGATGAAAATGATTCTTCGATCATTTAATTGTGAATAAAGCGTTATTGGTAATAATTATTAATTATTATCAATGAAATACATTTGTGAAACTTCGTAATTTGGTTCCAATCTAAGCCTTTTAAATGAACATAAAGGAACTTCGTTCGTTTAATTTCACTTTGTCTATTATACGAGAAAAAACGAAGATGAAAAACGGCATCCAAATCCTATTACGGATAGTATTCCTACAAAAAACCGCACAAAACGATTAACTTTTTTTTATTTCTAATTAGAACAGCGAACACCTCACCAGTACCAGTCCTTAGTTTCAATTATGAACTACAATTTGGGTATATTTTGAAAATATATCTTCTAGGCTTGCTCCACCGTCGACTTCATAACTTACCATCATGTAAGACCTCATTCAAAAGCTTTGAAGCTTTGAACCATGGAACCAGTTTCAGTGATGAATTGCACAGTTGGAAAAAAAATTAAGATGCGCGAATTTCAACAGGAAACGGAAACACTACTATCAAAACAGTTTAGAGGCTAAAACGTACAATTTTATTAAGACCAATTCAATACTCATCGTATTTTGAACAGCTCCGATTATAGCCAGTCTGAACGTTTCGTTTAATGACCCACTAAACTAAAATAGTAACATCCGATTGGCAAAGTCCCGCCAGCAAGGTTGTGCGCGCGCAAAACAACGAATGTCTACCGGCCAGCCATTCATGGCACAGTACGAGAAATATAGACAGTAGTTAAGTTTACGATATTTCTAAAGATTACCCTTTGAATTGAATTAAATAATATAGGTAGTTAGGTAGTGAATGCATGTGTCAGTTTTAGTATGTAGAAATAATCGTGAGAGAAGAGATTAAAACACAGAAAAGAAGTCAAGGTAACACAGTTAGCAAATAAATTAGTTAATAACGCGTAACGATCACATACATAGATCCTGAGTCATAACTAGGATTCCCCCTTGTAGGGAATCGGGAACTACGAGTAGTTCCAGCGACTTCTTTCACTATGTTATATCGTGTATTAAGAGTTACTGTTTTGCACTGTCTATCCTACTGTGTGATAGGGCTTATCTCTACGAGCTTGTTATTTCAGTTCTTGGTCAGTTTATTACAGATAGAAAATCAAAAACTATAAACCTTTAACAGATATATATAGACTGCATAGCGTTGTTGGTCTCCATCATATCTCATAAATGATAAGAAAATCTCCAAAATCAAACCAGGAAAGCAGTCTCCAGGTACGAGTAGGGATACGCAGAATATGTGACAGACTTCTAGTAGCAGTAGGAGTAGGAATCCTCTGCAAAAATCCTGTGCAAGCATTGCTCCGATTTGATTTGATTACAACAACGTACCGATTTGAAGCGCACTGTTTCCAGTAATATAATAGGCAAATGAGATTTTAGTAAGAACCAATGTTTAGAATCAGAGTAAAGAAAGACCGCAGAGCAGTGACACGCAAGAATTTGCAATCCAAAGTTTTAGGTGTCATTCGCACTATTACGAGCAAATCGCGCGTGGCGATTACCATCAGGTGAACGAGCGGTGACCCCGTAAGATAGCTATAAAAAAACTTCAAATCTTCGTGTTTTTTGTGATACCCTACCACTTCAAACTACGTTGGCCGATCTAAGCCAGTCATTGACATCTGTAAGGTCAAACACCGAAACGATATCAATGAATCCTAAAAAAAACACCACAATCTCGACATACCTAATCTCACTCAATTGAATGAGTCAGTCCACCGCCGTTCATTTATATCGGCTTTCCGAAGTGTGTATTCATTCATTCAAGGAAACAAAAATGGCGGGCGTCGGCAAAGGACGTAAACAATCAGGCATCTCCCACGCCAAAGTACTGGCTTGTTTTATCAATGGCAATATCCTGGGCACTTTCATAATACGTGGGCTGATTTATGATATCCTAAATGAAATTTATTGCCTTACTCTGTAAATATAACGCGATGTTTTAGGCGACAAATAATTCTTGTGAAAATATAAGTTACATATCACATGTGAGCCAAAAAGCTGTCTTCATCATCAACCAGCTACCTATTGATATCAATAATATTTATTGGTGTGACGATGTGGTAGAAGGTGGTAAACAAGCTAAGCTTAGAATGGGACAGGGTATCAAACCAGAAGGTTAAACTGCTTCCAGGATAGCTTATGTATTCAAGAACGGCTGCCAGGACACTAATAATAGCTTGGCGACCGGTATTGATATAGATACGTTACCCTAGGCAATCATTTAAAAAATAACATCGTTACCTTTTTATTTGACACAATTCTTCAAGGTTATCGAACAAAACAAACAGAAGAAAACGGTTTTCCAATAATACGTAACAACAATTTTCGCTTAGGACGTTAGCCTATGAATATGTTCTGTTTCAGGTTTTAACTGCAGTTGTTGTTTTTAGTTTCAGTTTCGCCAGTTTATGTTATGCCACATAACATAAATGTTCATATTTTTGACCTGTCAAGTTTTATTATAATTTCAAGTTTTACACATTATAAAATAAAATTATCCAGCCCGTTACTGAAACTTCCCGAGTTACTACAGTGAAGTTTTATAGAATTGACGTCAGCAAGATGATATAGAAATTTTGGCGAAAAATGGTAATAAAAAACAATTACATAACGTATTCTGAAAATATTACTCAAAAACAGCATGTTTCATACAAATAACATTCATGAGTAACACCGAGCACTGTCGAAGTAATGACACAATCAGTTTATCGGGAACATTCATCAATATCCAATAAATCATTGTTTGGAACGTATTTAAACACATACTCAAGAAAGAAACAATATATAAGATAAATATAATAAATCTATAGATAAGGTAAGTCATTGACTAATATTTCGATAGCAACGATTAAATACAATCGCAATCGACGTCACAAATAAAACAGAGTCCAAACTCCAATGGAGCGGAAATCAGAGAATCACAACGAATTTAGATTTCTAAGAAAAAAAAAACACTTAAACCAATGATTCAGAAACTTTTTAAGGAACGGACAATTAACGGCATGTTTTGCGAAACGCTACGTCTTATTTAACGGAGTCACGGAAAAGTTCCTTCGTTTCTTGTAAGAAAGTTAGTTAATTCATACTATTTGATTTATTCTTTGCGATTGTGTTTACTTACTCCCAAGCCTCTTGCATATTCTTGTTATTTACTGTTTTTTTAAGCACCAGTCGTAAAATAAAATCATTATTATGTTTACTGTTGGTAGGCTTCCCGTAAATAGATAATATACGATAAGCTCGACCAAAGAAATTAATATGTTTGTTAAAAGGTCTTACATTTTCTGCTGCCCGGTTAATCATGATTGTGAAACTTAAACAAAGTCAACCAACAGATTAGAGATTACTCTATTTAATCTGTGGTGGTAGAGATCCTTAAAATAGCTATCCACCGGAAAGTAGATTTCAAAGCTACCATTCCAAAAACACTATTGTTTCAAAGAATCTTACCGCACATTCAACCTTGAATAGTTGCAAGCCCTTGTTGTTCACAAAAGTGTTTACATCGACTTGGGGCGAAACAAAACAACATTTTTGGCAGATCGATTCTTCCCCTGGATTAGCTTAGAACAACAAAATGGACAGAATTTCCTAAACAGATTTTGAAGGCATCAATAAGATCTGACGCTAGAATATATAAAGGCGATAAGGACAGTGAATCGGATTCTTTTGAGGATTTAATTATATTCCATTATAAGTACTCCGAAATGGGCCGAGATTATATATTCTGTCTTATCGCTTCTATCTATCGTCGTAGTCAAATTTTAGAATCCTCCACAATAACATAAATAACGGCTAGCCGGTTCAGAAAACGCCGCCATTTTACTCCAAAGTTCACTATTGCATAAGTATAAAATAAACCAAACGTTTGACCTCTGAAGGTCATCACATAAATTGCAAGTACAGATTGTGTAGTCATAAAACTGAAAGACAAAGAGGACGAAAAAGGTAACCTTCAACGCCCCGTCCTTAAACACACACACTGTTCTCCAAAAATATTCATGTAGCTTACACAAGTCTAGAACTGATGTAACCAAAACTTGCTAATCAGGGAGAAAGGGTAAAGTTTATCAAGTAATATGTGAAATTAAACATATCGCTGACAAGACACACCCATTCGCGATGTATCAATGAAATGCCTTCCATTCATGCATGGCGCGCGCACGTTCAATACAGCGAATGTGCCTCAAGGGCGTGAAGATACGATAGACGTTTGTCGCTTCCGGAGTAGATTTATTTATACCCTGAGCCTTGTTCTTTTACTTACTGATGCTTTTGTTTAAGTGTTAATGTAAACTGCTGTTCTTATTGATTCAACGTTATCGAAATAAACAGGATCTACTATTTTCATTCATTCCCTTTAGTAATTCATAGAACAAGTGCATTGCATATTTTTTTATTCGGGTGAATATAGCATTGTCTTTATCAAACACATTAATATTGTTTTCCTTTTTAGCAATGGACAATTCAAGATTTCTTATTATTAAATTTATGATTTTCCACTTTTGGGTAAAGGTCACCTCCCTAGTTCTTTCCAACTTCCTCTATTTTGGGATAGTTTTATTGTTTTCAAGTTTTGAAGTTCACTGAGGGCAACCTCGACATCTTCCACTGTCTAAGATAACTCAATATTTGGCGATCTTTGTCTAATTCGTTCGAGTGCATTATGCTCAAGTAACCCGCCAAATCTCATTTGAGACTGGGAATTATGCTAACAAACGATAAAGATTCAAAACAGCTTCATCTGCAAATCTACGAATAGCTATTAAATCCCTAACTTCCAAGGACATAATAGTCGTCTTACCAAAGCCCAAAACGATCTATTCAGTGATGAAAAGGATTAAGAAAATTCACGGATTATCTAATCCTCTCACGGAGAGCTTTCCAAACAGCTGCTTTACTTGATTAACTATAAATAAATAGCCCGGGAGTTGGAAACCCCTAATAAAACGATTATTGGCCGTAAACCAAGCTTAGGAGCCGTTTCGATGGCGCTTTTACTTGTAATAACTATTAAGCTACGCATTAAAATGCTTTCAACCTATTTGAAGGTAATCTTGTGAGTAAATTCAACGAAAACTCCGCCTCTATTGATAAAGTAAGCATTTATAACTAAAGAATGAAGAGAAATGAAAGTTTCGATATGATTGAGGATACAGAATCGGTAACAGAAATCCCTTGGCACAGTTCCAGTACGAGACATGTGAAAGTTACCACAATGAGAGCAAAAATAAATCCATTCAAGAGGAGCAAGGTGGGGAACGGGTATCAATCGGCGGCGAAGTTGGCAACGCGACAGAATCGCGACCACATCCACGTAGAATGCCAACTCCATTCTATAACAGCCTAAATCTTAGAGCAACCACAAACGAATTTGAAACCTCAGATGTTGGGGCTAAGGCGATTTCAAGATCGCAGGTGATGATCTAAAATGTGCAAATGAAGCGTATCGTACTTTTTACGAGGGGTCAAGTTCGCAGAGAGATCAATTGGTTTATTGCTTAGCGGCAGTCAGTGATAATGGCGTTATTTTCAACTGAAGAAGACTGTCTCACTTTTGTAAGTCAAGAGTCAAATCCATTTCTGATATAGATTTTAAAATAACCTAATATAATAATATGGTTTTAAACGGGTTTTAGCTGTATATCGTTATGGGAAGTGAAGCGGGCAATAAACTAGTTTTTATTAGAATTTGAGACTAAAAAAAGATCATTCAAATAGAACAAAATACCGTCAAGGATTCTTGTATTCTAAACTTAAATAAAGAATATCTAACGATATAAATTTCCATCACTAGCCATAAAAAGCAATTTCAAGAAGAATTTGGTAAAGCCATTTCTTTACTTGATCAAGTCAAGTTGTTATAACTTGAGCTTTAAGGTAATTTAATTTAACAAGTCACATAATACCGAATTTAATCACAGACTATAATAAAATAGGAGTACATAATGAAAACGCCTCAGGAAGGCTCGAATAAGACTCAGCTTGAAGTATATGTACTTTGTAAAATTATAAATGTAGGTACCTCTAATTGTTTTATTGTAAAGCCCTTTTATGCGGGGTGAAACAATTTCGTGAGATTAATAGGCGCACAGAAAATACATGATAATATATCTTACGTCTAAGATATCATTAATGAAATAATTATATCTTAGACTAATTAACATAAACATGAGGTAAAGGTTTATGAAAATAGAAACAGGTAGGCAAGTGGAAGAAATAGAAGCCAACGATAAGATAAAGGTCCTGCCGCCTGCCTGTTTGCTTAATATTTTAAGAATATAATAAATCAATTCAACGTGTAAATCGTCTCACAAGGCTGAATGCTAAAAACACACTGCGAAAACACGCCTGGCGTGCGAACCCACACTGCTGTATTGACAATTTTATCACACCAGTTGTGTGCGCCCGCACAGCTGATTGAGTTTAGTATGACACAACGCCAGTAAACAGTAAACACACCTAAACCTTCATTTTCCTAGCAAAATTTGCTTGCGAAACGGCCGATACCGCGACAAAACCGAGATTTTCAATTATCGCCAATAATCCGGTTAATATCGAGACTAATATTACCCACGGGAATTATGAATCCATTAATATTCAGAGAAGGAAATTTTCAGAGAAATAGGGATAAATTATGAATCAGCAGCACTTAGTGTTCAGATGGAAGGTTTTGTAAATAATATAATAATTCTTTCTGCGTTAATAATTCGTTTTCGTTTGGTGAGTTAATGGCATTTATAATAATAACAACAATTGCATCGAAAGATGACAAGGAAAACTATAATTACGTATAGGGAGAGGAAAAAATGTTCATAGTAACAGATACATTATTAACAAACAAAAACCAATAATAATAAAAAATTTACATGTCACCCTCGATGGGATTATGACGATTCCAATGATACATCAAATCGTATAGGCTGTAGGACGCACCATAGAACCGAAAGACATAACCCCCGTTTTAGGCAGTCTTGTAAAGAATTAAAAGCGACATTACTGGAAAGTTGGCATGTACCTACATATATATGAAAATTCCCGTAATATGAGCTTCTGCAAGAACCTGGTTGGGGACTTACCAGACATTTGCCAGATATTTTACCACCAAGCTCAACTCTCCGTGAATTACAGGGAATAAAATAACTATTACCCTATGCCTAATAGATGAGTTGAGGTCCTGCTTAAAATATTCGCGAATTAGCTCCAGTCGCAAACACTGTAACTGAGCTGAATTCAGATCCTACCGAAAATTTTAGCCGATTCCCACTATCGGCCCACCCATAAAATATTGCCATCAATATCATAGAACTTGCCAAGGACATCCATTCCTTTAACCTATCCGCGAAAGTGAGCCAGAGCACCGTTGTAGTGGCCCTCTCAAATGTCAGATACACATTTTGACATTTGCCTGATCACGAATTCGATATTAACTTCACAGTCGAGAGCATTGCAAACAGGTTTAATAATATAACCGTAGAGAACGCCTTGTCTAATCCAGAGAGGAACTTTATATTATCTTTTTGGTGGCGTCGTGATACTTTACGTGTGGTACGCACTAGATACTTTATTTGCATTTGCTTGTTATTAATTTGGAAGCGTGATGGAATTGCATTTTAGGGACTTAAGTACCAGACTTGTCACAGATGGAAACCTGTAAAAAGTTTTACCTATTCATCATTTCGTAAAATGTTTTTTGTTTGTACAATTTGTACCTAAAATAAGTGGTTTTAAATATTAAATTGGGTTTACATTAGATTTTCAACCTTTTATGTTAATTTACTGAATGTCCGTTGCTCACGGTGGATATTTTAATAATAATCAAATTGATTAACACGAGGAATTTTAATTTCAGTGCTATTCGCGAGCAGTGTAATTAAAATTCCTTTTAATTATTATAATATAATACGCCTCTCGTATCAAATTATTTTACAATCTATTTCCTTTTCAATAAGGTATCTTTTAAGCGTGCTTGCTCCAACTTCAGCCGCATCTTGACTTACCATCAGGTGTGATCGCGGTCAATAGTTTTGTCTATCTTACATTAACACGTTCACTGCTGAAAACGCAACTGTTGTGTTTCTCATAACTTGCCACGAGTGCGGCAAAACACAACTGTTGTGTTTGTTGTATGGGAAAACACTATGGCGCGCGCAGTGCCGCACCCGTGGCTAGACAAGCAAATCGGCTCAGCAGTCAAAGTGTTACAGCTGCTCAGTAGAAGTTAGGCACTAACGATTTCACAAATAGATCCACTCAAAAATAATCATCACTCACATTCCTACTGCTAAAACTTAAAGACGGACCTCCAAAATGTATAAATTCCCTTAACGTCAATACTGAATACGGCTATACAAGAAGACCCGTGACGTCAAACACTTACAAAACTAATCACTAAGCTACTAATAAGTAAACACTTCTTTGGAGCTGAACTATCTAAACTCTTGTCGCGACCCTTTTGAAACGTTATCAAAGTTCGACACGTCTGAGCTAGCTAAGTTACCAACTTTCAGCGGAGAGCCATTGTTCTCGTCAGAGTACAAATTGGGTCGAATATTATAATTATGTTTTGAGCTACACTGGTAGTCCCTTGGTGACAGAAGGCATTAGTATTAGAAGTACACAGTGAATGGCCACTCTCTACTCCTTGCGATTCGCTTCCCCGCATTCCAAGGCAGTCAATATTACAAGTCCTAATGTAATAGACGAACGGTTTATATGAATCTTCATACTAACGGGTTGTCTTTTGTTTTGGGTCGCGTAATATGTCTGTGTACTTACACACACATTTGGCGCGTGTGCAAAACAAATGAAGTTAATAATGTGTGAGTTGTCAAATTAACTTTTGTATGGACTGTCCGGGGTGTGCCTTGGAGGTAGGCTTCGCCGGGCCTTACCAATCAAAAGCAGAATATCAGTCGCAAAGCCCTGTCGAGTAGTTCCGGCGACATTAGGTAGCCACTTGAGAGCTGTTCCTGTTAGTGTTTAGCTGTTAGTTTTGTTCCTGCTGGCTTAGTGTTTTTGACCCTTATCTTTCGACACTACACCTCCAGCCTCCAGGCCTAATCCTTCTCACGAAAATGAGGGGAGACCCGTGCTCAGCAGTGAGCCGATATGAGTTGATGAAGATGACGATATAAAAACCAACTAGATTCAAAAGCCATTGATCACCACTAAGCCATCTAAGAGTCGACTAAAGTAGCATTAGGTGTCCATGTTTCGCCTGAAGTACACCGAGAACAAGATAACACCGATTCGTTATAGCCAGGATAAATTGGATCATTTGTTATATTCGTTACATAGTTAAAACCTGCGTGGAAATGAAAGGAAACGCTGTGCGCACAATATTTGTGGAAGCAGTACTCCAAGTTAACGCAAATGAGATAAATGCTAATAAGCGCAGAAGAATCATTGCCTGAAGCTGTTATAACCTTCAGCGGAGCGCCGAAAGTCAAAAATCGTTATTCACATGGGCCCCAGGAGGGCACTCATAAAAGTTCACTGACTCTTCTACCGGGCTCTGAATGACTTACCCTTAACACGTTCACTGCTGAAAACACAACTGTCGTGTTTATGACAACTTGACGCGAGGGCGAGAAACACAACTGTTGTGTTTGTTGTATGGGAAAACACTATGGAGTGTGCAGCGCCGAACACAGATCTCTCGAACTCATCTGTCAGTGAGGGTCCAATTCCTCGGTTTCCATTTGCTAAAGTACAAAGTGAAGTTACTGTTATTACGTCTTGACTGTGGGGACGCCCACGCGGTTTGATCTAGTGCGGTAATACTGTACAAAATTCCAAGCCGGGGAATAAGTTGGGCGGTAAAGGGAAGGGGTGCTCTGGACTGTGGTCGAGATATAAACATTTTCAGGGTTGTCGCCGTGTCGTAATTATCCTGAAAGTTTTGTGGTCAAATGTATTCGGAAATGTATCGTCGATTTTTGGATGCCACGAAAATTGCTAAATTTTCTAATAGTTTGAATGAAACTGATCGATGGTGAGCTTAAAGACTTTTTAAGTCCATTATTTTTGCTCACGCGCAATAAATGATTTCAGTTTTTCAGTCTTACTTTACTGTCTATCTCATTAAGCGATAAATAAAGCGCTTTAACCAATCTTCTCTTATTGGACAAAAACTTTAAAAATACCAAGAAAGAAAGCGCTTTGTTGATATAATTCGAAAAAGTAAGCTCTTTACTCATTAACAGGTTCCGAAAATGTATTATGCTCTTCATTGATGAGCATATATAATATACATTTTGATCATCAACAACCCGTAAGTCATACTCCATTTCTCCGAGAGACCATTCTCCCTTTGCAGCAAATATGCAATGTTCCTTTGGACCGCAATTTTAGTTAATTAATACTCATCGTCACAGCCGCAGGCAAACATCTCATTAGATAGTCCAACTTTGTGCTTAAAATATACATACGAGTTTTAGTTTATCCACCACAACGTAATGAGTTCGTTTTAGTTCTATCTAAAAGCGCAATTCAAGTAAGGCGGTGGGTAGACGTGGCAATTTTTAACTAGTTTTGGCAACTTTTGGCAACTGCTTCTAACCTTGACGTGGGGAGCGATGGACGTTACTACACTTTGTCTATTGAATAGATTAACACTTTTGAAAACAGTCATGATCATCAATACTCTGCGTTAGTTTACAGCTTTTTTTTGACTCGGTAATTCATTCATCTGATGATGAGCGCTATAGGCATAGCGCTCATATGGGCAGGCGCCCATAGCAGTTACAGTGCCAACCAGAACTTTGCATTGCATAATCTTGCGCGGCGCTGCACTGCTTTCGTCACCCTGAGACATCGGTTCTTAATTCTCATATGCCCAGTAATTTCGCTGGAAACTGTGCTCTTCAAACCGGAACACAGAATTGTTTACACACTACTGGTTGGCGGAAGAATATCTGGCAAAGGTATTTCCACAGGCGGTCTCTTGCAGAAGAGGCCAACCACTACAAAAGTAGTTGGACTGGGAATAGGACTATCCCAAAACGCGCCTCTGAGCCTGATCTTAGGCTCTTCTCATCCAATAACCTTACCTGCCCTAACGTCGTCACTGCATTTAGCCAGAGGACGTCCTACACTACATTTGTCAATTCGCACTCTCCACTTTGGAAATCGTGCCCAGTTAATAAAATGGAAATGAAGTGGAGGCGACTTAACGTGGCTACGTCTGCACATCGCCTAACAGCATAACTACTTCGTTTCCGCTGCTAAAAAGCATCGTTAAGCTTACAGTTGGAATTGCGCTTCAAATATATACCCATTATATCTGTGAAAATTTCATTACCAAATTTCTAGTGTTGATTCAGTTGTGCACAAAAGTTCGATGGACACCTTATGACTATTATATTTAACAACAAAATAACATAAAATGTATCGTGTATAATGTCCACATACACACATGCTTATGCAATTCTGAAAGCTATCAATCTATCAATCCATCAGTGGAGGTTCTAATGTCAGATTCACTGCCGAAAGATCCGTCATGAAAGGACCCTTGTCATTGAGAGGAAAACGAAAAGCCGACTCTATCACCTTGATTGCTTTTAAAAGTTAATTTAGGATAATCAAAACAAACAACTTTTATTCACTTAATTTCTTGACAAACATTTTGAGACAATCTCCAGTCAGCTTGGACGTGTTCCAACTCTTAACTAAATTAAAAAGTTCTTCTTAAGTAACAAAAAACATAAGGATTTGATTTACGAAGTCTTGGCTCCTGGCTTCGGCGATTTCCTCTTATAAAATGCTGTTTGACTGGTTATAATTATTATTTAGTTATATCCTGTGACAACTTTTACCATCGACGATGCGAATATAAAGTGAGACCTAAAAACATGTTTATTTTTTTGTTTGCATACTTTTTGCTATTGGTTGTGTAACTATTTTGTCCTCCGTAACAACTTTTGCAATTTTTGGAATTTGTGTAATGCCGAAAAGGTTTAACTTGGTAGAAATTCACATATCCTCTTTTCAAGTATCTAATACCGCCCACTGTGACGCAAATTGTTAAACTTGTTTTGTTCTAGTCTTAAGTTTTCTTTGTTCTGTGGTGTTTCAATACAGAGTTTATCTATCTATCTATCTATATCTATAGCATGTCTTGGAATCTCTGTGTCAGCATTGGTTTTCTATCTGCCAAGTGAGGTAAGTAGTAGGGATTCCCCGGTTCTGCCTCACCTCTTGAGTCAGAACCGTCTGTTTGAGTCAGAACCGCCTGTCCTAAAAAAAAAAAAAAAAAAAAAAAAAAAAAAAAAAAAAAAAAAAAAAAAAAAAAAAAAGTAAATCGGCCACGCCCGATCGATCTGTGCTATCAGATTTTTGATATCTCTTACGGATCAAGAGATAGCTTTCAGGTTTCAGAAGCCCCAGTACCCCTAATTAAACCTAGTCTAATTGTCCTATTGTTCCTAATGACGGTTCAAGCTCAGCTACTACCTCAGTTGTTTGCTCAGTTTAATTACTATAATATTGCTAATTACGGTCACCTATTGTATTGCTGGTATTCACAAAGTTCAATAACAACACTTCTTTATTATTTCGTTACTCTTTATTTATCAATAAAATGAGACTTAAACATATTATAAAGCAATATATCATTGTACAATGTTTCCATATTGAACAATCTTATAAAATCAGACATTGTATTACCATTGTACTTGTAGTACAAATACAATAAGCAGTACTCGCCACATACCGAAGTCCAATCATTTTGTAACCTATACGTATTGAAATCCCATTGCCTTGAATTCTTCTTTAAAAATGTTTGGTGGTAGCCTTTTGGTGGGCGACCATACGAATCAAAATATTGTCCAAGACCGTTTATATCAATGTGTATGGCTACCCAGTGAGATCCCGGCTTTGTGTCTGGATCTAAATTGCTTATTATATATGTTGGATTCTGAGTGTATATTGGCAATCGATTTGCAGCATATACATTATATTGCAAGCTCGGATGAATTGTATTTAAATATTTCTGTAACTCTGTTGTATCCATAATGCATACAAAAAACACTTCTCTGTACAAATGATCAGATGCAAGTGTTAAATTGAAGGTAATAAATTGGTATTTCAAGTCGACGGGGGTCGTGTAATTAATGCAAGGTAAGTACATGTTATAAATCATATTTTATTCAAATAACATAGATAAACACTTTCACTTAACTACTATAGTCTACACACACATTACGGTTTTTATCAATTTCAATAACATTATCAAACTCCGCATACACAATACAGTTGATAGTTTGTGAAAGAGTTGATTCAAAACGAACTTCCAATCTTACGCTGCCATGTTTTATAAGATTCCAATGACCCGATGAGTTTGCTGATAAATCAGGTGTTAAGTCGAAAGCTAATAGACAATAACCTTGAGCATATCGTTCCCTAGATATCCCATTACCTTCGTTAAGAAAATGTATTCCCGTTCCTGAGAATAGTGTATGATAGGCTGAAGTGAAAATATTATTCTCGAATGATGGTTGTAAAGCTTTGGAAGGAATTTGCTGACCATCAATATATAAACAAAATGTATTCATGTCATAATTTTCAAAATTAAATGGATTTTTAGTGAGACTACCATTAAATGCTGCGTTATTAATAAATCCGACTATACATCTTTTAGGAACTTGTCCCAGAAAAATATTATCAAGTGTTTTTCCCTGAACTCCGGATGGTATTGTTAAAACTTTAACTTCAGCTCGCGTAATAGGATATTTAGCTGTAGTAGTGGCTAAAACTTTTTGATGTGCAAGTAAAACTGTTGGATTGATTCGTGCTCTACGAATAATAAGTGTTGCATCAGTAATACATACTTTAAATTTTAAATCATTTGAAGAAGCCATTAAATTAAAAGTTTCTCTAGACCGAACTAATTTAACAGACATTTCAACACCATTAATCAAAAACTTTTCTTGATTAAATATATCACCGTGTAAATGTCCAATCATTTCTATTTCTTTACTTTCAGATGTTAATTCTTGTCTTTTAGTGAAACCTTCATTTTTTTCATCGGTTGAATTCATTTTACCAGATGTATCTTCATACCAAAGAGCACAAGTTAGATGCGATGTTTTAGATGCAGGAGCATAATTCAACAATGTTTCTACGTAAGCACGGTAAGCGTATGTATTATTTGGTGGAGACACAAGTTTTTGATTCAAATAAACATCAAGCTGACTAAACAATGAATGTAACCAATTATTAACTGGAGCTACTATTGTTGATGCATTCACTTTTGTTGTATCTTGATTCAGTATCTTAGCTTTAATGTGGATTAAAGTGTGAGACAAATCCATGTAGTCATCACCAGTTCCAGGTACTTGAAATTCGATTGGTCCATCGTCAGCAAGAGATGAAATAGGCTTATAATGTATCCACATTCCATTTTCTATACTTGTTTGTGTAGATGGTAACGCAAATAAGTCTAATTCTGACTTAATGCATTCACAAGAATGACTGTGTAGAAACGACATGGTTGAATTTATTTAATTATTATTTTTAAGAAAATATATCGTTGATGTTATTACGTTTCAACTTTGATTTCTTGTTAGCTGCTTTCACCTTAGCAGCTAGCGGTGGAATGAATGAAGATAGATGTTTCTTCTTAGTTATATATCCTGACCCAGACATATTCAAGCGATCTATTTTATCATCAGCTTTTCTTTTCAAGTTTGTACTAGCTTCTTTTAACCTAGCCTTAATTGAATCTTCCATAGGACGAGCACTAACCATATCTGATAAAAGACCCACACCTGTATTTAAAGCCTCTTTTCCAATGGCTCGAGCTCCACTAGATAGTAATGGTAAAACAGATCTAAATAAGCCCCCTAGAAAGCTACCGATTCCGTGTCCACGTTGATATGGCGCTCCTCTATAGATGACTCCAATACCCGATCCAGCTTGATGCGAGTAATAATGTTCATAGGGGCAACTTATATTATCACGTTGAGAATACATTATAATTTTCTAAAGTGTAGTTTAATGGCCACGGTTCCAAACTGGAATGGTATTTTTTGACCAGTGCTTGATCTTATATCTATTTCAATTGTATCAAACTCTCTACGCATGATGTTCAAGTAGTGAGGCGGTGAGAAAACATGCATTTTATTAGCTCCATAAATATATTTTGCAGGATCCAAAGGTATTATTCTGAGGAGAGGGGTCATTACATCTCCAACAATCTGTGGTTCGATTATATCACAATAAACAAATAACTGAGATGGCAATCCTAAATGTAAGTTCGCTGGACACTTTCCAATACCTTTAGTTACAAGGTTTCTGTTGGGTTCAAATCCAAGTTGAAGACACAACTTAGGTGATAATGTAAATGATGTTATTGATTCATCCATAACAGAAACAGACACTAACTTGGATAACTCATCATAGCGAAACCTAACTTGCTCCTTAATATTATTTAATGCAGATAAAATATGGTTAATATTGTCATAGTTTGTGGCTGGTATGTGTGTTTTGTAGTACGTTAGCGATAGTTTTTCATCATGAGGCATCTTCATCCATTTACTAATGTAAATTACATTTTCATGATCTTGAACCGTAAACATTGTGCATGGATATTGGAATTCAACAACACCAACCAACCACGATCCTTCCAGTTTGATGGACTTTGGTAATTTAGTTGAAAAAAGAGTTGTTGTGTTTTCAGGAAAGTATACCATTGAACTATTACTAAGTAGGGTCAAATAAAAACTTTCTTTCATCATAATTCTTTTAGACTAGAAGCTAAAACCCAACTGTTAAATTTATCTGGATAACCTTTCCACTTCACTAACACTTGCTTTCTGTCACCAGAGTAACGGCTGCTAATTATTTTATCTATTTTAAAACTGGAAGTGGGGTTATAATCAATTTTTTGTAATTCTTTTTCATAAAAAGTACCCACTATTGGCTCATTTTGCAAATCTTTCAATGTATATACTACCCAAGGCGATCTATCTATTATCGAAGATACTATAAAAATTTCATCACTCCAATTAGATTCATAACCTTTTTGAAATACATGTTTAAATTTAGTAAGTCGCACATGATCACCAATGTGAAATTTTGGTACTTGGTTATATGAGGTTTGTATTAGACTACGATGATTCTTTTCATACAAATTATTCCAAACGATCATGATATTGTTTGAATTTACATCACAAGGACACATTTTAATGCTGGAATGGTAACTATGATTATATGCATGTACCAAGTTTTGTAAAATATCTATATATTTATACGTATTTTTATGAGTAAAATAACGCCACATTTTCATCTTGAGAGTCCTTTGAAATCTTTCTACAATGCTAGCTTTAATGTCGGGGTTATTTGTTGTATAATAGTTTATATTTTTACTCCTAAAGTATTTTTGTACATCCTTTGCAACAAATTCGGTCCCTTTATCCGATTGTATATGGGTTGGAGTAGTATCAGCTTCATTAAATATACTTTCAAAACATTTTTTTACAGTTTCAGAGTTTTTATTTTTCATTGGTCTTACATAGGCATATTTAGTAAACACATCAATAACGCAAAGGATATAATTATAACCATTATTATACTTAGAATACGTTCTCATGTCACTTAAATCAGCTTGCCAAAGTTCATTTAGATTAGATAAAATATATTTATTACGAGGGAATTTTCTGTGAACTGGTTTGTGGAGTGTATATGTTTCTTGAGCTTGCAACCATTTGTTGACTTCTGATTTGTTCATCTTACCTTTCATAGCTTTCGCTAATTTATCAATACTACTATAACCAGCAGGATGTGATGCATCATAATAAATTTTATTAATTTCTAGTAGGGAGTCCATTTTTCCCATTCAATTTTTTTCTTCAGTTTCTTTTGATACTTATCCGTGTTAGTTGGTGTAGTGTAGATTTCCTCATCAGCAGAGAGCTCCCCAAGATCTTTCATATATAGTTTACTTATATAATCACTTCTGCTTGGATTCCCAATGTAAGTTAGTGGTATTTTAATATCCTTCAATGCTTTAGCAAAGCTTACCCAACCTATTGGATCACTTTTTTTCAATGGTCTAAGTGAATCGTTTACCAAATCTATAATATTACTCCAAGGAATTTTTGTGTTATCTATAATAACTGTACCGTTGTTATCCCAATGGATTTTGTTTTTACTCAATGACATCAAATTTAGTAATAACTCACCTTTTTTTGCATATGTTTTAGGAATCAAACTTAGAATTTGTTTACTTGTGTATGGAGGACTACTTGTAGTTTCAATACTTTGTTGGACTTTATCTTCATTCGATGTCTGAGTTACGACTAAATCTTTATTATTCATGTCTTTAATTATATCAGAAACTTTAGTTATTTCAGTGTTCCCTGCAGTATCAATGTTGGAAGTAATTATTGGTAATTCAAAAGGTTGACGATCCTCTTTAGTAAAGTGTAGATATCTTTGTAATATTTGCAAGTATAAAATACATTTTTTTCTGTCATCCATAGTACTATTTAAAATATTTTGCATTTCAGCATCTAGCCTCGATGTAGGATTTTCATTTTTGTGTTGATTGTTGTTTTGATTCAATTTCTCTATTAAGCTTGGTTCAACGAGCAACATTCTTTTGGCATGTTCCATTTTAAACCAGTGAACTAACTAATCCACTCAGAATAGAACTTAATATGATTGGTAGAAATGCACCTCCTTTTTGAACAATTATTTTCTTTTTTATCTTAGTTGCCCCCTTGCACAACAACTTACGCAGTATAGTTTTAAATTTTTTAAGTTTATTCTTTTCTTTTTCTTTGAGTTGTATTTTACCTTGAAGAACGTTATGAATACACTCGCAAATGCATTGTATTTCTTCTTTATCACACGTTTTTAGCAGAGCTTGTCGGTATTTTGGTTTAAGTGTATGCAGTGCATTTAGGAAATCTTTATGCGTCTTGAGACTCCGATGCATTATTAGTAAATGATAGGAATTTGTTGATTCTTAGCATATTTAAAGCTTTTTGTAGGGATATATACTGTGCAATATCTATCCGAAGGAAATATATTCGTTTTGATTCGACACATGTCACTAGTACCTTGCTTAAGATCTATCATTATATATCCATGTGCCTCACTGGTAGCATCCCTGTATGCATCTTCAATAAATTTTGGATTTTCTGGTGATACTTGACGTGCTAAGTATCGAATCTGTGTTTTATCTCGTGGATTTTTGAAATATATAATATAGTTAGAATTCAAAGATATGTCTCTTTGACCTTTACCCTGATGAAATAAATTTTGTGTAATGTAGAATACACTTAAGTTTCTATGATGACTACCTTTGGTAAAAATATCAACAATTCGACCATCAGATTCTCTCATAAGATCATCTATAATTAGAAGGTTTGCATCCTTTCCATCAAACATGTTAAGATCTGGTATACCTTGACAATAGTTTACATTTGGTAAGTTGTACAAAGGTTGCATTTCATCGAAGCACCATGTAATTTGAGTAAAATTTCTACTACATATTTCTGTAATGTAACTAATAAAATTTGTTACAAATTTTGATTTTCCACAACCACTTGGACCTGCAACTATAGTGGTAAATGGATGAATAAATTGAAACATTATTTATTAAATACACGTGTAGATCTTTTAAGGGTATTGAAATAACTAAGTCATGTTGTTGAAAAATATGTTTTTATTTAAAAATCCATTTAATTTTGAAAATTATGACATGAATACATTTTGTTTATATATTGATGGTCAGCAAATTCCTTCCAAAGCTTTACAACCATCATTCGAGAATAATATTTTCACTTCAGCCTATCATACACTATTCTCAGGAACGGGAATACATTTTCTTAACGAAGGTAATGGGATATCTAGGGAACGATATGCTCAAGGTTATTGTCTATTAGCTTTCGACTTAACACCTGATTTATCAGCAAACTCATCGGGTCATTGGAATCTTATAAAACATGGCAGCGTAAGATTGGAAGTTCGTTTTGAATCAACTCTTTCACAAACTATCAACTGTATTGTGTATGCGGAGTTTGATAATGTTATTGAAATTGATAAAAATCGTAATGTGTGTGTAGACTATAGTAGTTAAGTGAAAGTGTTTATCTATGTTATTTGAATAAAATATGATTTATAACATGTACTTACCTTGCATTAATTACACGACCCCCGTCGACTTGAAATACCAATTTATTACCTTCAATTTAACACTTGCATCTGATCATTTGTACAGAGAAGTGTTTTTTGTATGCATTATGGATACAACAGAGTTACAGAAATATTTAAATACAATTCATCCGAGCTTGCAATATAATGTATATGCTGCAAATCGATTGCCAATATACACTCAGAATCCAACATATATAATAAGCAATTTAGATCCAGACACAAAGCCGGGATCTCACTGGGTAGCCATACACATTGATATAAACGGTCTTGGACAATATTTTGATTCGTATGGTCGCCCACCAAAAGGCTACCACCAAACATTTTTAAAGAAGAATTCAAGGCAATGGGATTTCAATACGTATAGGTTACAAAATGATTGGACTTCGGTATGTGGCGAGTACTGCTTATTGTATTTGTACTACAAGTACAATGGTAATACAATGTCTGATTTTATAAGATTGTTCAATATGGAAACATTGTACAATGATATATTGCTTTATAATATGTTTAAGTCTCATTTTATTGATAAATAAAGAGTAACGAAATAATAAAGAAGTGTTGTTATTGAACTTTGTGAATACCAGCAATACAATAGGTGACCGTAATTAGCAATATTATAGTAATTAAACTGAGCAAACAACTGAGGTAGTAGCTGAGCTTGAACCGTCATTAGGAACAATAGGACAATTAGACTAGGTTTAATTAGGGGTACTGGGGCTTCTGAAACCTGAAAGCTATCTCTTGATCCGTAAGAGATATCAAAAATCTGATAGCACAGATCGATCGGGCGTGGCCGATTTACTTTTTTTTTTTTTTTTTTTTTTTTTTTTTTTTTTTTTTTTTTTTTTTTTTTAGGACAGGCGGTTCTGACTCAAACAGACGGTTCTGACTCAAGAGGTGAGGCAGAACCGGGGAATCCCTACTACTGAGGTATTAGTATGCGGGTAAGCCAGCTCGAAGCCAATGAAGTGGTAGATCCATATGGCATCACATTATTCATGTTAGTCATGCGTAAATTCAAATATTCAAAGCGATTCAAGAACTTGTTATGATTTTTTTTTTCTGATCTCTACTATAACGGATTCCAAGCTCGTCGGATTCTCGTTTACGTTTGTAAATTATATTAAGTGCAATATTACAGTCTCTCAATCCCTAAAGGCAAAAGGCCGGTCATTTTCCATGGCATGTTATGAATATATTACGATCTGCCTACACAAGTACACACCGCAGTCGAATACGATTGGGACCTTTTAAACCTCGTCGGTTGGCAGTTAGGTACTAACTAAGCAGGTGCTCAGAGCGTGACCTACAAAATTTCAAAAGTAGCATGAAACTTGTAGAAAGTGTATCCGAATATGCACTTGAACGGTTAACTACCGTTGCTAATACGATGCAAATTGCTTTCTGAGGAAGTTAAAACAGGACGACAGGTGATGACCACACCTTTGTGTAAGGTGTAGGGGCAAAATGCGCGAGCATTCGAAAGTAGCAAAAACACCCATTAACTGATGCACTTACACATTACGCCAGGTGAGTTGAAAAGAGCAAACTCTACCGTTAAACACAAAGTAGTCGCCGTTGTTGGGACCTTAATTGAATTGAAAACGTAATTGAAGACTTTATTTGGTATCATCTAAGTACTATAATAATATACGACATAAAAACTGGTTTACCAAAGCGCATGTATTCGGTAAGCATTACCTTAATAAGTCCTGTTCGAAAAATCGCCTTATTAATTACACCAATCTTAATCGTCCCTTAGCACTTCCCGTTCAAAAGTTTCGAAATTTGTGCCACCTCACGACACGCTGCAAAATCCAGAGCGCTCATTGCGTGACATCTAAAGTGTATCAAGCCTCTTGTCTGTCTCAGCCAGTTTATTAATAGTCCAGCGGTACATTTTTGAGGCCTAAAACAATATGGTGAAGGACCATTTTCACACGATATGTCGACCGTCGTCAGCGTGCGGATGGCATGTTTAATTCCCTATGGTCCAAAAACTGCGCGTGGATTTGGGGCCACGTCCGTTACGCAAAAGGACCTTTGACACGTGATAAAACGGAACATTTTTATACGGACCTTTTTACGAATGACTTGATTTTTGCAGGTCTGAGATTAGGTATGTGGGAGCTTGACGTGTGTTTAATTTTTGGGGGGTGAGAGACTGACTCTCCCGCGGAAATTACTTTTTCTTTGTTTGACATGTATACATGTTGGCTTCTGTGACCTTGAAACAAAGATCAATGTTCTAAAAATACTCTATTTCTGAAGGAAAATGTTTGATACCTGCGAGACTGCTTCCATTTTACAATAATCACATGTAAAACTGAGTCATAACTGGTCCTAATGAGCTCTCACTTTTAAAGGGCTGTGTAATATGCTCTCATTCGAAAAAATACTCAGTATTGCAGTAAGTGTAGAGGTGATGCAAAAGTGACGTTTCCGCCCTATGGACTCGTTATGCCTATTGAGAACAGACTTGCATTCGTCCACAACAACCGTGGACAATAACTGGAACGTTGTCTGATCATTGGCATTGTCCGTGTCAGTTGAAGTTGTACAACACATAATAGACTTATGTGGAGTAAAACTGGGTGATGCAAGACCATTGTCTATTGTAGTTCCTACATTGATATTGGACTTTCTATTTACGGGATTCAATCCACGTCAACACGTTTTCGCCTTTGCTTCCAGAGTAAGTGCTGTGTTGGCGCCAGTGAATAAGTAATGTTTACTACCCAGAGATTTGTGCGTAGGCCCGGTGATTTAGTAAGCCTTCGATTGGGCTTGGTACCTCGCATGTAGGTCACCGCTTACGCTACTAGCTGTTTGAATGACAATCCAGAGGGTCCTGTCATTAACGACTTATTGGGAGATACCGATAGTAAGCTAAATATCGGTGCGCATGCGATTATAATAAAGATTTCTTATGATCAATAGTTCTGTAAATTTGACTCAATTAGCTACCCAAAAATCTGTCTTTGAAAAATTTTGATTTGTCGTCAATTTAGATTTTTGGCGACTACATTTTGACTCTATAATGGTGAACGAATAAAAAAGAATTCCTATTTGCTGTAATCGATTGATATACTTTAGCGACCGCCAGGAAACTTCCATGGACTGTAAAATAGAAAACAGAGATCCACAGGAACTATCAGGATCGTATCTTATCTCAACTGTGTTGATATCGCTGGAAAAACAGCAAGAGATTGCCTGTCCAGATTACAGATCACCGTACTGGGACAAAAACGCTGTTCATTCATACTTTAGGATCAAAGTTATATCATCGGAAGCATAACCGATCCGGTTGGATGGAACTGAACCACTGGGCGGTTTCCGCTTTATGCACCGTGGCGAGTTACGGATGTTATGATACCGTTTGGCGTGTTCAGTTCGCCTGCTCATGGGGTGAACAGACCAGATCTGAAAGTCTTAGAAGTTGTTACAGACTCTGAGACCCTTACCAGCAAATCGCGTTTTAACACTGACTGCTGAGCTGATTTTCTTATCTAGCCACGGTTACGGATCTGCAAACTTCAATATTTTATAGTTGCAACTAGACGAATAGCGTGTATAGACACTTGACATCTTAACTAAGGGTGATTTTCAGGTGCTTTTGTATAACTGTAGAATCCAAATTATCCTATTGATCCGCAAAATGCTCAGGAATATGCCCGCGTTTTCAGTATTTTTAACGTCAGTGACGTAAGTCCTAGACGTCTTAGCAATCGTAAAATTTTTATTTCCTTCGTTCATTTGTCATTCAAATGAGGTCGAATGGAACGAAAGGTGTAATTTTATATAGGAGAAGAATAAACGTTGTTTTTTTACAATTATATAGCTAAGTCTAACAAGAACTAGCTATTGAAGGGAACAGCTGTCTCACAGCTTTCTTATTCACATTTAGTAACACAGCGTACACGAGAGTGGTTGAAACAAAAAGTAGTTAAAGTAAGTTTTAGTAGTGGGAGGCCTTTTCTGCAAGAGAACGCCAGGGGAAGCCAGACCTATGCCAGATATACACCCGCCAAGCAGTGGTGTGCAAACATTACTGCGTTCCGGTTAGAAGGGCATTGTTTTCAGCCAATTACTGGGCAAATGAGACTTTTCACGTGAACGACTTGCTCATCTAGTCACACACAGTCAAATAAAAAAAAAGACGGCTTTGGTCTGAACTGGATATTGCTAATAACACCGATGATGTGACAGTGAAATCGATTCATTTCGAAATAATTCGCAGCTTGCAAAAACGCCGCTTAGAAGATCGGTTATTTTTATATTTGCCGGTCATTCAACTCCTAGTAACCTACAAGACTGCCAATCACCACGTTGACTTAGCACATAATGACAATCACGTACAAAAACAATTGATTTAAAACTAAGCTACAATTTCCTGTCATAATCATCTAATATCCGACTGTTTTGCTGCATTACGCACAAGATAAACAATGTAATCTTATCAATTGTTAATACTTGCCTTTATAGGCATATTATGTCGTCACTTGACGATTGCTCGTGGTTATCTCGATCATTTCTGACAAGAACGTATTAACTGCTTAACCGTATATAGAAGAGATAACACATTCTTGACGCAAATGAGTGATCTGTTCTAGTTCTATCCTACTAAATATTATAAATGCGAAAGTTTGTGAAAATGGATACATTTTTGTTCCTCTTTCACGCAAAAACTACAGAACGGATTTGAAGAAAATTTTAAACGCAGATAGTTTATAACCTGGATTAGGTGATAGGCTACTTTTTGAAGCGAAAAAAGGTTTGTAAGGGTGTGGAAGTTTCGTCATTTTTGTAGCTAGAAGCTTAAAAATTCTTTTTTATTTTTTTGATTAGATATTAAATAAATATTATGACATTAACAATTATAAGCCTTAAGTGGGTGAAATAAATATAGGGGATGAAAGTTTGTATGGAAATGTTTAAGGTTTCGGCTAAACCACTTCACCGATTTCAAAATTTCTTTCACTAATGGAAAGCTACTTTTAGCCGATAATTATTAACGAGTAACATGGGCTATATTTTATCCCCCTATTTCCCACAGGATCGGGAACTACGCGGGTGAAACCGCGGGGCGCAGCCAGTTCCTTAATAAACAATAACGTTACGATCGTTACCTACATGGGTAACTAGGATTCCCCATAATAGGCTCTGGACATATGCAAAGTAGACCCTGTACCCAGGGTACCAGGACCTGCAAGGACCATACCACAAACCCCTTCTGCAAGAGTGCGCCTTACCATCAGGTGAACGACTAGCTATCTCGTTACTTAGTAACATAGAAATGTATCTAAAACTCCAGCGTTCCGAGTACATTGTTGATTAGAACGATAATAGAAAACCCTGATTAGATAACGAATATCCTGTGATTAATGGAATGGAATGATCCTAGGGCAAAACAGGAAACTTACGTGTTCAGCTGATTACGGCACGATAAGATAATGCAGGAAATGAGCGAATTCAATGAGTTTATCATCAATAGTTTGTACTTTGCATAATATGAAAACCCTAGAGGTCTAGATTTTTATTGTTTTCTTTTTTTATGAGTGACGAGACGGACAAGTTGTTCACCTGATTGTAAGCGCTACGGCCGCCCATAACAGTCACAGCATCACCCAGAACCCTGCATTGCATAATCCTGCGCGGCGCTGCACTGCGCTCGTCTCCCTGAGACATCGGCTCTAAAGTCTCATAATATCGGCAGTAATTTCGTTGGAAACAATGCCCTCATCGATGGTTCATCTTCGCGAGGGTTCGATTGCACAGACCAAATATTTATGCGAACGCAAGTATTTGATCTGAGACTGGGTGTTTGTAGGACCATGGTACTCGTAGTTCCTGATTCCCTACTTACAGGGAATCCAAGTTTGGAATCAGGATCTATACCGTCCCACTGCTGGGCACGGGTCTTCCCTCACTTTCGTGAAGAGGGTTAGGCCATAATCCACCACGGGGGCCAGATCCGGATTGGTGGATCGCCTACCTACCTCAGAAATAATTCTCGTGACGCATTATTTATTTTCAATTTGTGCATTTAGGCAAATATTTCAAGTGTCTAATAAACAATGTTGTCTGATGTTGGATCCCAGCCAGTCAGGTGGTTCAGTCAAGTCACAAGCAACGTGATTCAGTTAAGTGCTGGATGCTTTACTGAACCGTTCACTGTTACATATGACTCCAAGCAAGCAGTAGTGTGCAAACATTACTGTGTTCCGGTTTGAAGGGCGTTATTCCAGCGAAATTACTGGGCATATGAGACTTGAGCCGATGTCTCAGGGTGACGAGCGCAGTGCAGTGCCGCGTAGGATTACGCAATGCAAAGTTTTGTGAGGAACTCTAACTGTTATGGGCAGGCGTAGCGCTTACCATCAGGCGAACGACTAGCTCGTATAATATGGATTGATTAATATTAATGCGTTTTCTTCCATAATCCAACAAGGACGTCCTTATTATCCATGGGTACGTACCCATGGATAATACTTCCCATTACAAGTAATACTGTACTATTATTGATACTGTGTCATTAGATTACCATATTCATAACCTTATTCTCCTGTCTTAAAGGTCATAATCGTATGCCGGATATCAAAGGTGAAATGTGTGATAGCTTGTTATCATCTTGACCATTGATAGACGTTATCAATATTGACGACACGTTATCAGTTCATTCATTAGGCGTGTGCCGGCTGTTTGGCGTTGAATAAAAATAATGAATGGTGGTGAACTTTTCTTAATATTTTCAACTACAATTATGAAAGAGTAACTCACGTCGCGGTTTTAATTCCGCGGCCACGAGCGTTGGCGATTTGCGGTCTTTTTTGAAAAGTAACACGGGATATAGCCGCAAATCACGCTGTTCTGTTTTATTTCCGACCCCGCGCAGGACCGACGCCGCTTCAATAGTAGAAAACAAGACACTATACCGCGAATGTTCGATTTTACCATACATTGTGTTATTCTAGATGTTTAGAAGGCCACTACCGGACGCGATGAGGGAAAAACCGCGGCGTGAGTTCACAGCCTAATATAAATAGAACAATGATTGGGTTTTAGACTTCAACACTTACTAACAATTTTGTCAACTTAGCTAGCATGAAGTTCTATCGTAGCCCAGTTTGATTACAGAAACAGCTCGTGCGTTATATTTTTTCCGCGCTTTCATTAAGTTAAGCCATCAGAGGCCCTTGGACGGCCTTACAAACACAGAAACCGGAGGCCGGCACTACTTAATTCGACAGAGTAATTAGCGATGCCCAGTATTTCGGGAACAATACACCTTACGCCTACCTTTATAAGGGTCAAGGCTCAAGGCCTAATTGAGTGCCTTCTTTCACAACAACATGGGTTGTATCAATTTTCCGCTACTTAAACATTTTCTCGGGACCACTTCGGCTGATGAGCGATATATGAGACTGATTGCTTTGCTGAGTATAAAGTGTAAATATGTGTGTATAATATAAGCCATAGCGTAAATTACATTTTCATCCCATGTATTCGAAAAGAGGCATTTTGCTCCTCGTTAAGTGCGAGCAAAGTGGTTCATTACCGCGAACTTAATTTTTAGAGTTTTTTCAATAAAGGCTGGTAAATAATATAAATGAATGAATCAATAAAAATGAATTTTTATTGCCAAAAAAAATAAAAATTAACTATCAATAAATATTTTATTTGTTTTTGTTTCATTTTGTTTTTATAAAATATTTTTCATTTTGTTTTTATTATTTATTTTGAATTATTTTTATTATCTTTTTTATTTTGTTGGTATTATATATTTTTTGTAATTTGTTTTTTTTTATTATTTTGTTTTATTATTTAATATTTTTGTTTTAATTTATTAAATTAAATTAAATTACTTAAAATTATACTAGTAATCAGATTTTTAAAATGCAAGAATAATTAACCTGTCAAGGAGAGAAGAGAGATAGATGCGGCGCAAGCGTACAATGAGCGTTACGAGACAATGTGTCAACTTTTTCGTGCATGCAGCCGGCGTTCATGGATTTATTAGACATTGTCACGTCAAAAGATTTTTTTCCGTATGATGATTATTTTCACATAGCTTGGGATGAAAAGTATCGTGTACCACACGGTAACAAAATTATTTAAGCTCAAGCGAAGTACTTTGACTCCCTCGCTACGCTTAGGATTCTACTCTAGAATCCTTCGCATCACTCTGGATTCAAAAATCGCTCTCGCCGTAAATACATTATTTCGTTCCCTTGTGGTACAATATACTATATTACAACAGTAAGGCCATGTCAAGTATTATCCTGATGGTCAGTACTGATGTCGGTCGACCGTATCTATCGCTATGTAAACCGTGCAGACGCAGTCAGATACAGGCTACGTACGACCGTGGTCAGCACTGACCGTCAGGATAGAACTAAATACGACCTAAAACTCTATTTTGGTTGCATGGAACCACTTTTTCTTATATCTTTCTAAGGCTCAAAACAATTGTTAGAAATGCTCCCATAAAATTATTCAGGTCAAATGTCATAAAGTGTTAAGGTATTCTAGATGCAGCTTTAACTGAGGAGTCTGAAACTTAAGGTCAGGCTATTTGTTAACTAAATATAATTATATACTTAAGCATACTGAGAATAGTGTCAAGATGTATTACTGGCTAACTTGTGTACTGTGTCTTTACTAAAGTTAAAAGTTATTTGTAAACAATAATGTTATCTTACATTATTTCTATCCTGAATATTATATTTAGAAATCCGCCTATTTAGTTATTTAGGTTGTTTGTAATCTAATAACTAAGATTCGGATTACATGAAAATTTACCTGATTTTAGGTATTAAAGTTATTAAAGTATTCGAAATTTATATAATAAGTTATTATTTTACGCTGCCTAGTTAAAAGTTACTCGGCGTCTTCACAATAGAGCTTAGAAATAATTTCTAGTCTACCTTTAATAAGCAAAATATTTAAAAAAAAGCCCTTATTATATGTGTCCAGTTGGTAATAGACAACATACATGGCATAAAGACTTATACTTATACACTCATTTATTGTTGCCATTAAATGAGTGTGAGCACGAGTAGTTTCATTTAACATAGTAGATAATAGAACAGGGTTGCCACAAAAGCTCACACATCAATTAAATCAAGACTTAGCTCACAACTAGGGACAAAAAATACTCACATAGGAACAATCCCGTGTGAACAAGGAAGCTTTTATATGTGTGGGAATTAACGGACCATTGTGTTACAATAATGGCAGATCATCAAGAGTACGAATGGTGATCTGCAATACGTAGGAGAAACATTATATAGAATGACTGTAGTACCTACCACCGTCCCATCTTTTTGTTACTCTTCTCCATGCATGGTGGTCTGGCAGCGATCGGACCGCCCATTGTGGCACTAATTGTTAAATTTCATTTATTTTACTTTTTAAGTTTTCTTTATTCTGTGGTGTTTCAATAAAGAGTTTATGTATCTATCTATGCACGCCTAGTAAAGATTATTATTTAACACATTCACTGCTGAAAATACAAGTGTGGTGTATTTCATAACATGCCACGAGTGTGGGAAAACACAACTGTTGTGTTAGCTGTATGGGAGAAAACACTATGGTACTGGTATGGTTGGTAATAAACATACTAAGCTTTTGAATCCAAGAAAAAAAACAACAGCTACACAAGATGATTCTTATGAAATGGTTAATCAATAATGATATTAAGACATTTGTAGTGGTGTAAAAAATATGAGAACACTGACTAGAATGTTGCACTGTGACAAATTGACAACTGTGTAAACACTGAGAAAAAATTATTTACAAATCCGATTTTAGGGTTGTAGAGTGTTATTCTAGTGGTAGGCCTCCATAGCAAGGTCTGCCTGGGGAAGTACCACACCATAATCAAATATTTGTTGGTTTGCAAGCTTTAACATGTTCACTGCTGAAAACACAACTGTTGTGTTAGCGCTGCATATTGCCGGCTCTGTGGCGAAACACAGATGTATGTTTAGCGCAGCGCTACTACAGTGCGGCTCACACAGATGGCACACTCTTGCTGGAAAACACATGCTAAATGTAAAAACCGGTTCAGCAGTCAATGTGTTAACGTGTTGTAGGACACCGTTTCCAGTATGATTTCTGGGCATATGAGACATGAACCAATTTCTCAGAGTGAGAAGCATAGTGCAGTCCGGTGCGTTGCAAGACTTTGCAATACAAAGTAGAGGGTGGCCATGCCACTGTTATAGGAAACTGTGGTATGTGGTAGAACGAGCTGCTTGAATAGATATTGATATTACTCTGTTGAATATATATGTGATAACTTACCTGTTTCCAAAATTAGTCCTCCAAAACTCTGCAGCGTCACTCTTGGTAATCCTGAACTGGTCGCCCGAAAACGTCCCGTTCGGGAACATAGCTTTCAACTCGTTCAACATGTGACTGAACACTAAACTCAACTTCGTCAAGTTCCTCCTATAATGCGAGTTTTCGTCAAACATTTTCTCTTTACCCTCTTTGAACAACTTAATAGCTTGCTTACATTTCTTTATCAAATTAACTATAAATATATTGAAATGTTCATTACTATTCAACGCCTGCATATTGTCCTCGTATTTAGAATAAATAACGCGCAGTCTCTGATATGTGTCCGGTAGAATATCCAGGATAAACGGTGGACTATTTTTCAAGTTCATCCGGTGGTGCTGACATAGTTTCACCACCTTGTCCATCAACTTCCAAGTCTTGTCCAGGGTTCTCTTATCCGTTGTCAGCTTAGTGGGACACACGGCGTCGGAGAAAGCGTCGTGCAACTTCGAAAATATCGAAGTAATATTCTTCTGTTGTGATTTCTGACGTTGGGCCGCGGCCATGTTGTCCGATCCGCTGACATACAAACGAAAACAACGTTTTGTAACACGACACTGCACTCAATACGCGCTCATCACTTTATAATCAGGTAATCAAGACTGTATTTTCTCATAGTCTCACAATTCCACATGATTTGCGACACAAATATTCGCACGGTGCTACGATCGTTCACTGACACATTACCGACGCGTATGACAATTTGACAAACGAAATTAATGAATGAACCGACTGAGATGACAGTTGCATTGATGAGGAGGATCGTAGTGTTGCTATCGTAGAAACCTATTCATCCTCAATATAGAGTAAGCTTTTGCCATAGTTCCATTCATATCCATACATATTATTATTATATTGTCACTAGATTAGGAAGCTATATTACTCATTTTGGGTGCTTTTACATAAAAAGCTAAGTTCGATCACAGTTTTATATTGTTATATTAAGCGAAATTAAAACAATATTTAATTTTTTTATTTTTATGCACTTTGTTATGCATTTTGTTATAAAAGATATATTTTCACTGGTACTCAAGAAATTTGTATTTTTTTGTCTTTTTACAAACTCTGTAGTTATTGTAAGCGCTCAATCCACTTACAAATTAATGAATTGAGGAGGTGGCTTCAAAATTTTGAAGGCTCAATGAGACATTTAATACTGTACATAAACTTCATTCTGAAGCACGATACGCCATTTTCTACATTTCAGCTCAAAATCTGGCTATCTCCTGGTTTCGATCGAAAAAGAAACCGAAACGGTTGTTTGGTTTCAGTCAAAAATTTACGATACTTAGATCTCAATAATTTCATAGTTGTTACCCAGAACTGGAGGTAAATCAGCAATATTTTATATTGTTAAATCAACTACCTGTGTATTTTGTATGTTTTATCATTCAATAATAGTTATATTTTATACTATCTTTCTGGGTAAATTTTCAGTATAGCAACTCAAACGTTCTGCGTTTCGTTTTTGATTTTCGCGGGAAAATAAATATCTTTAGAGTTCTCTAACTTACTAAACTTTCGGTGCAATATCGAAACGCTATGTTCATTGATAGTAGTGACATCTATAAAAATATTTAGTAACTTCTCCTGATACTGTACAATGTAGTTGACTGTAGACGGTTGTAATACCAAATAAATCACACAGAGTGCGCTGTTATCAATAAAATACAGGAAAATAATTGCATAAATTTTAGTTTTTCTTTATTCACTAAATGACACTAAAACTAATTATTATGATATGATTGATTGCATTTTCGTTGTAGAGTAAAATAGGGAGGTATTTATTAATAAGTATACTCTTTATGTGTTACTCTTCTTCGTCCTCTTCTTCAGCAACTTCAGTGGTAGAAGTAGTAGTGGGACGTTTTCTGCTTCTGTGTTTCTTGTTGTGTCGCTTGCCTTTTATGCTTGGTCTGGGAAGAAAAAAAAAACATATTTCAACTGCAATTTGAGCATCAAGTTCTTTCCGTTGGCAGTGAACCAAAATTATTCATTTCTAAAACCTATCTAATTTCTAAACTTGTTCATCTAATATAGTCGCGATACATGTTGTGTATATACGTACATGTACGTGACAATGAAAATGGTGCGATGGTGGCGGCATCTATTTTAATCTAAACCCAAAGCTTTCCTAAGTTTGGATGTTTGTAATAAGAAGTGACGGATAAAATATTACCACTCATTGATCATCGACCCAAATTTTCAGGTAGATATGTATATTATTAAATAAAACAATTAATAGTGACTTAGGTAAATTATAATATTCGCGAAAACAGGCAATATTTAGTGGTTTAACAATATTAAATATGATAATTTTATTAAGAAAATTACGGAAAGAGGAATAAACGCCCATTTTCTTTGGACAATTAATTTGTTATTTCGCTTATTATCATAAAACAAAAAGTGAATTGGAAAAATTGATACAAACTGAAAACGCTGCGACTATTGCGAGTAAATGTTGTTAGCTTTTTGTTTTAAATGTTATTTTTTTTCTTTTATTTTGTCCTATATTTTATCAACTGCGTATTGTTAAATAGAAAACATACATTAATCTAACTAGTTCAAATAGTTAATGGATGGCTTATATTAATCCGTAATTATGAGCGGTCAACTCGATCGCTTCTATTCTAGTAGAAAGCGCTAAAAATAATAAAACCTAGGAGCAACTATTATTTATCACATTAAAACTATTTTAAAAACAAAAAACAAACTTTATTGCATTGCAGCTTGTTTGAATAGCAAGCATAAAATACAACAAGTTATAATGATTATTTATAAAACGTGGAGTCGTAATAAAAGAAGTCCAACGCATTCTGGTCGATAACTTCAGTTCTCTTTTTATTTCTCCGTGAATTTCTGAGCCTGAAACAATAAATATTAGCTGTAAATAAGTATATATCAAAATAAAGCCATGACAAAACTTCATCATCAGTATGAACCCATATCGGCCCACTGCAGACCACGGGTATAACCTCATTTTTGCGAGGAGACTTAAAAAATAAAATAAAAAAACTATATCATATTCTACGTAATTTAAGCAATAACCTATGTGTGATTACTTTGACTGCTACCAAAAGATTTTCTTTTCTACTCACCCAAATTGACACCATTCGGTGATGCAAATCCTTCACCATATAATGAACTGTATAAATGCTCCAAGAATACGAGTACAATACAAAATTTCTTGTTTCTGACATAAATGCAGAACAACTCATGCTCCGACCGACACATTACCGAAATATAAAACGTTGCGGTCTTAGTGACCGCTGATAGGTGGATTAGGGTTAACAATTATTGTTATTCTGCAAGGACGTTTTATAATGATTGGACCTCGTGAGTTTACTACCGTTAAACGAACAAGCGATCACATAACTTGAGCAGATGGGGTAGTATGCGTGGTCCGTTGTTTAGATACAAGTTTAAGTTAGTATTCTACTAGATATTATTATTGCAACGCTATGTGTATCATACATAATTTAGTAACCTAGCTATGGTACATTGTATTATTTCTAAATAAAATAAAATAAATGAATAAAATAAGGAATAATAATAATAATATTTTTTCTGTACTGTGTTTAATTTTGTTTCTGGTGTACAATAAAGAGTTTTCTATTCTATTCTATTCTAAGGAGTAGGTAGTATGATAAGGTTAATCGACTTGCGCGATAAAGAAATTTTAGTCTATGCCTATGCTACTGAATCTAAAGACTACGATTTCAATTTTGAATGATGTATTATAATAAATTTAGACGCATTCGCGATCAAAGAGAGTCATTGGGAAATTTTGGAATCCCTTTAATTATTATTTTGGTTAAAAAATATATTTTTCTAGAGCTCTTATAAAATACGTACCTATTCGGTGCTGCAAGCTGATCAGAATGAGTCTAAAACACTGCTGTTAGTCACCGAGGAGTTCCGTGTCTACCTTCCGTCTCTACCATCAGATCCGCTCGCTGCCACCACAACATTGTATTGCCATCAGAACTTGACAGACAAGCAAAATTTCAACTCAACTGGGTCAAAGTTGACTTGCAAGCTTTAACCCGAACATACATACAAACATTGCAAGTTAAATAAAACAAGTTAGTGACACAGGTTACTTAAAAAACGCTATATTATTATTCACATTAAAAAAATAAGCTAACTTATTTACTTCTTTGCTTCCAGCGGGCACGGGTTCTTATCAAATGCATTGAACTTCAATACAGCATTTTTGATACCTATCAGAACGTTATCCGCTGAATCCAGAGCAAAGGTGTTCACCCCAGTCACACCAAAGGAACCCAGCATCCTTGCTGCAGCGTTTTCTGAATCAACTATGTACATATTACTATTTTCATCCATAGCAAAGACATCGTCCGACCGACTGACGAAGACTCCTGTCATTTTGTCATTAGGCAGATCTTTAATTTTAATTGGCACACTGTTTCCGTTCTTCAGTATATAAGACGTTTTTGTTGCTATGAAGTATATGTTGTTTCTGGTATCTATTGTCAGTCCGTGTCCATTTGGAATGGGTGAAAACATTTCCTGCTTCTGTCCTTCATTCGTGATCTTATGTACACGGTTTTGTGGCCACGTAGCTATGTACATCGTGCTTCCATCGCTCGTAACAGCTATGTACATGACATCTTCCCCCAAAGCTGTATACAGTTCTATAGTACCATCTTCCTTGTATTTGTATATGCCGTTATCAGTAGCCAAGTAGACTATATCGTTTAGGTTATCGACAGAAGTTGACTGACCCAGACCGGCCACTTTGATGGTTTCAAATTCTCCACTCGGATGCAAGACTTGGAGGTTCATCTTCATTTCTTCGCTGATAAGTGTGAAGAATACTTTTCCTGTCTTCCAGTTTATGCTCATGTCTGCTGGGATGCCTGTTAAGTTCTTGGGACTTTCCAGGACGTAGAATAGGTTATTTAATTTGTATGTGTTTTGGCAGAGCTGTTCGCTTTTCATTTGCCTTATTAAGCTTTGCCGGGTCATGACCGGCGTCGAACTTATCGTCGTTAGTATTGATAGTAGTATCACTATTGTTTTCGCCATCTGAAAGTTTAGGATGAGTTTTGTTATTGCAATTATGGTCACTGTTTCTTATTATCTTATTGCGCCCTACCGCTACTATGATAATGACCAGCAAAAAGTACCCTGTTTGTTTTTCCAGAACCTACACAATTGATATTCCAAATCTAATTAAAATTCATTTAGCCGTTTCAGCGATGAGTGATAACAAACATTCGGTACACACTTTCGCATTTAAAAAAATAATAGCAAAACGTGTTGTTGCTGAAGCAACCTTCATGGGTATCCTCACAACCCCCTACCATAGTTTCATCGCAACCTGATCATTGGTTTAGAAACGCAGAGGACACACTTACAAAATTCATTTAAAGTTGACCTAAATTTATCTAACATAGTAAAAATAGTTTGTTCCAATGCTTTTACACGAAAAACAAAGTATTCTATCGTGGCTTACCTTCGTAGCGAAATCCATTCTTTCTAAATCAATTACACACGTAATTTTATTTGGGTTGATCGTCCGACTGCTTATCAGTTCTAAGACTTTTTTACTTAAAGCATTATTTTGCTACAAAAATTATTTGAAAAACTGTAAACTTTAATTCACTTCACTTATTAAATTGAGTGGACAAGCGTTACATCGCTCGAGTGTTCCATTACTGAGTTGATTTTATCTGTCACCTCTATATAAATAGTTATTTTGTTATTGTTTTCAATTTGTAATAATTTAACAATAATTTGTTTACGATGATTTATTAGTTCAGTGAAATGTTTGCTGTTTGCGCATTGCGATCTCTGACTGTTTTTATTAGGAAGTCATAGCGGATCAGATTCCTATCATCCCACTTTAGTTATACATGCGAAAGTTTGTGTGTTTGTTTGTCTTTCACGCCATGGATTTTGATGAAATTTGGTACTTAAGTATAGACACTTTCGCTCTTGCACTGACGTGTAGGATAATTCTTATTCCGTAAAAAGCAACAGTTCTTATGGGAAACCCATAGATATTACGATGTACCGAAAAAAATCCTAAGTCTAGTGTGGGGAAAACAGTTAACGTGGGTGAAACTGCGAAGGGTAAGTTCTAGGTACTTAGTCTTCTATAAGTAGGTACATATAACAAAGCAGTAAATAAACGAATGTCTGTACATTGAAGATAACATAAATAAAAAATTGCCTACGAGATACTTAGCTACTGAACATGACATGACATTATTTATGTATCTAAATAGTGTATATATTTTATTATAATCATGTGTGTAGTATATTATAAATATGTGTATATTATTATTATTGTATTATTATTATTATTATTTATTATTTATTGAGTATAGTGTGTATGTGTATTATTAAAACATAAGTATTAAATGTATTGTGACTGTTAAATACTGTAAGTACGCCACCCACCCTACTATCGAAAAATGTTTTTTACTGTCCATCCAAAGGTTGTCTGGAAGAAATCGCTTTCAGCGATAAGACCGCCCATTGTACTACCCTTGTTTACCTATTGTAATTTTTCTGTACTGTGTTTAATTTTGTTTCTGGTGTACAATAAAGAGTTTTCTATTCTATTCTATTCTATGATGTGAAAACCTTTTTTGATAATAAAATGGTTGTCTGTTTGTCTTCGCATCTCTTACTGAACCAATCGCAATGCAGTTTTCAGTATTGGATAGCTTTGAATTTGAATTAAAAACTGGTCTTCAATATAGTTAAATCCCATTAGGTAGCAGAAACTGAGCTGTTGATAAAAATACACGGAACGGCAGCATAGATTACTGGCCTACAAAAAAAAATTGTTTTGGTGCAGCTCTGTTCGCATCTGTAGTCGGTAAAGTAGGTAGTATGAACTACATTGCTGCTACTAGATGTCAGCTGACAGCTCTGGTTTACCTACGATTCTTATGTTAACTCTTTACGGTTTCATTCAAAATCAGTCCATGTTATAACTACTTTTATGACATTAATCGTATAAATTTATGATGGCAAGTAAATCAAGAAGTTGCAGTAACGATCCTGATATGTTTTGTTACATATGCGGTGAGTGTATAATGAAAGATCAACGGAAACCGATTAATGACACGGTAAAAAAATAAAAAAATCTCAAAGTATAATTTGTAAATATATTAATATGTTTTTAAAAATATGTATTTTTCTTCTTTCTCATGAACAAGAGCTGATATGAAAAATGTGACTAGTTTTCTCGTATCAGCTCAATTAATATACCCAAAATCAGGTCTAAAATCTGAGACACCAAAATGAGTGTAGGCCAGTGTTATAGACGGTTCAATCTTAGTCGTTCAAAAAGCCATAGTGAGCGATGTCGCGGGTAAAATTTAGTATAAGCCACGAGCGAGAGTATGAAAGGTTATCAAGGTTGCTCGGAGATAGTGCGATTAGTCAATTTACGTCGCTGATAGTTTATAGAACGTTAATCAGTCATTCTGTAACAATTATCGTCCGAAATGTCAATTATTAATTTACAAAAAGCATTGAAGTTTTTATTTTGAAGTGAAACGTCTAATGCGACTTCCAACAAGGTTGCGTTAAATGTTTAACGCTACCATGGAGGGGGTATGAAAGCACCGTTGCATTAAACGTTCAACGCTCTTTAGTTACCATAGTCCCATTGTAAATTTTATAGATTTGAATATTTCTACACTCGAAAATGATACTTAAAAGATGCGATCAATTGTGAATTGTGAGCAATGTTAATAAAGTTTGCCTTATAGAAACAACATGATTTCACTAAAAATCAATTTCGACCCCTTCCTATTCATTACCACATAACGAAGCAGCCTTTATTTTTTTGACTGAGTGACGAGACGAGCAAGTTTTTCCCTTGATGGTAAGCGCTACGCCTGCCCATAACAGTCACAGCACCACCCAGAACACTGCATGCTACAACATTGCATAGTTACACGTTAGTTTATTTGATATTTTTTTTACATTTTTCTATGTATATGAGACGTACGTGTTTGACATGTAAAAGCGCTTTACTTTTGCCCGCTTATAATAAATGGTTTTGAGTTTTATATCCCGGAAAAAATCTGAATTCCCACGAGAAACGTAAAAGCGCAACTAGTGTATTATATTGTAATTATAATAGTCCACCTTATCTCATTCGTTTTACGGTCGACAATTAATTCAAATATTCATAAACACGGCTACCATGCTATCTCCACCTACGTTTCCCTACATTTATCACACAAATGTTAAATGTAAAGTTATTTTCACCCCAAAGTGTGAGAGGGAGTGGAGAAACCTTATGCAAATAATGGAACAGCTAATGCATCCGCGACCCAACTTACCTAAATCCAAAAATACCCTTGGGTGTAGAGAAATTCTTCGTCATAGAACGGTCTTTTACCTTTCTAGCTAATTAACATGCGTATTACTAACCTAACGATTACGTTTAATCGACCCATATCCGCTCTCTACTGAGCATGGGTCTCATCTTACTCGAGAGGATTTTACCATAATCCACTACGGCGCCGGTCGCGATTGGTGGATCACAAACCTCCGAGGTACGTGGGGTTTTTAACACGTTCACTGCTGAAAACACAACTGTTGTGTTTGTTATAACTTGCCACGAGTGCGGCAAAACACAACAGCTGTGTATGTTGTATGGGAAAACAGTATGGCGCGTGCAAAGCCGCACCCGTGGCTAGAGAAGCAACAATTTGCTTCTAAGAAGAGGAGAACACTGTGCCTGCTGAGCCAATGCTCAGCAGGCACAGTGTTCTCCTCTTCTTAGCCTCTTCTGCATGAGACCGTCTGGGGAAGTACCACCTTTGCCAGATATTCATCCGCCAAGCAGTAGTATGCAAACATTACTGTGTTCTGGTTTGATGGGCATTGTTTCCAGCGAAATCACTGGGCAAATGAGAAGGTGACGAGCGCAGTACAGTGCCGCGCAGGATTATGCAATGCAGTGTTCTGGGTGGTGCTGTGACTATTATGGGCAGGCGTAGCTCTTACCATCTTGCTCGTCTCGTTGCTTGCTCTAAACTTGCTCGACCGTCACTCAGTTAATTAAAAAAAAAAGTAAATGAAAGCCATTCTATCGAACTAACCCTACTCTCTACTTACCCCACTTAAAAATAGATTTTCACATGAAAATATCTCCATCTCGCATAACGCGGTACTTTTATCATTCAGGTAACGTTCAAGGAAGACATCATTTTTCAACACTCTGTGATGTCATGGCAGGTAATGAATGAATCTCAAATTTGGACAAAAAACATTATTTTCTTGTCTGAGGGAGAATGGCTCTTATATCTTGAAGGTAAAGGTTGTATTACGGCGCCTTTTGGTTATATAATATATATATATATATATATATATATATTATAATTATATATATATATATATATATTTATAATAAGTAAGACCTTATCAATTTCACTCAAACCACAAAACCCATATTATTATCATTTAATATTATGGAAGTTAGCAAAAAATCCCTTTTACAAGTTTAATATTTTATACATAAGTAAACTATAGATTCACTGATTATGGTTTAAGTTTGAAAAAGGCGACTTTCCTTTTATATGGTTCTTCATGCTTGACTCTCGCACAGGAAAAGGAAACTTCATCAGCTCTCCCAGTGCTTCGGAAATACGCCCGTCAGAGAAGACAGCGCCAAGAAACTATAGGATGTCATTTTAGAAATTTTCATAATTTTTTATGCCAATTAAGGTGCAATGCAATACTTATAGAAATAATCTATTATAATGACAAAATATTCTATTCTATCGATGTTTTATCTTCGTTTCTTAATTATTATCAGCCTAAATAATCTCACTGCTGGACAAAGGCCTCCCTTCCTCCTCCCATGACACTCTCTCTCTATCTCTCAATCTCTCTCTCTCTCTCACACACACATACACACACACACACGCACGCACTCTGTGGCAATATAATTGTAAAACTGTCAACTGTTTTGGTCATATTTTTATACCAAAACTAGCTGTACCCTGCCACGCTTCGCTGTGGCACATTCGCACATTCTCTGATATGTCACTGATGAAAAAAAAAAATAAAAACAATCCTTGATGCGGATTATATATCATGCTAAAATTTCAGCTCGATCGGTGCAAAACTTTTTGAGTTTTTGAAGCGTACACAAACCAACATAACAATTTATATATATAGATTACTGTATTGTTAAGATTTATTCTAAAAAGCTGTTGGATTACGTCAATAAATAAAATAAAATGACATCCCGTCTATTGCTTCTTTTATTCTATTGTTTAGTTTTATGTTTCTATTAAAATAAACACGGAAGTATAATATTACCTAACTAATAAGTCAAATTGAGTTTACCGCGGCTTCTCCTTCGCCATATCTGTTTTCCATCGTACCCTCGTTTTTGTCGAGATGATATCTAACAAACAGCTTATGATAAGTGTTGTTCGTCTAAATACCGTACCTTACTTTAATAAATTGTAAAGCCACTAGCTGTACCCTGCCATGCTTCGCTGAGGCACATTCGCACATTCGCTGATATGTCACTGATGAAAAAAATAGATGAAAACAATCCTTGATGCGGATTATATATCATGCTAAGATTTCAGTTCGATCGGTGCAGAACTTTTTGAGTTTTTGAAGCGTACACAAACCAACATTTTTTATATATATAGATAGATTAAAAACGTAACTTGTAAAAAAAGCCAAGTCTCGCAACTCAGTTCTTCTACCGTTAAAAGATATGAGATCCCTGTAATACCAAGTCCGTTAATTTATTGAGGCCCTACTTAAGGTTCCTTCTGTCTTAAGTTATTACGTAATTAGCTAACCTAACAACATCTAATAATCAATATTAAAAATGTTTTATGTTTTAAATAAATAGATTGACTGAATATGAAA
Source organism: Campaea margaritaria (assembly GCA_912999815.1). NCBI lineage: Eukaryota > Metazoa > Arthropoda > Insecta > Lepidoptera > Geometridae > Campaea > Campaea margaritaria. The sequence goes on from OU538814.1 coordinate 3,489,785, forward strand.
GGATGAATTAGCCCGGCTACCAAAAATCTAACCAAGCCCTTTACAGCGTGTTTTACAGTAGAAAAGTACGGCAAAAAATATCGACCGTAAAATTTACCGTACAAGGAACAACACTGGGTATGGCGCCTCAAGATACAAAACAATACATCAATGGATTTAACCCATTTAACCAGAGATCAAAGACAACTGTTCTGCGAAAACAAAAACTACACCCGGATTATTGCCTTTGAATGGATTTGTGTGGAAGGTCCAGTTTCTTGTTTACATGAATCCGGTCATTTTGGTGAACTTATTTATAGCACTGGTGGGTAAAAACTGATATATGCACATGGCGGGACTTTAGCAAGAATGGCCCTTATCGAGAATACATCAAGCCTTGGGTTTTATTATTGAACTAGCTGCGCCCCGCGGTTACTCACGCGTAATTCCAGTTTTACCGTATTGACTGTGCATTTTCAGGTAAAAAACAACCATGTTACTCAAGAATAGCTGAAGATGGCGAAATAATAAATGTCAACCGTATAGAAAAAAACATTTTTAGTATTTCACAAATTGTCCAATTTTCCGGGAAACTTTCCCAAATTTTTCTTTCATAAGAACCTTCTCCTGACAATAACAAATAAAAAGAATTAGCGAAATCGGTCCAGCCGTTCACAAATGATGCCGTGACCAAGGATAATAGGGATTCATTTTTATATATAAAGAGATATGGACAGATATAAATATATATTATAATATAGATACCACTGACATAACGTCTGGTTTGCAAAGAACCAGTCGTCCGTCAAAGCGGCGCCAAGTGAAGCATGCGCAGCCGGAACGATAGTACTTGTATAGATATGACCGTAGAGACCGTGTTCAAAGTCTTTACGGTCATATTTATTAATCTTTTAAGCCGTATTTGTTCCCTGACGGTCAGTATTGACATCAGCCGTCCGTAGTTATTGCTATGGAAACTAAAATAGTTATAGCTACGGCCGACCGATGTCAGTCCTGACCGTCAGTATAGGACTATACAGGGTGTCCGGTAATGAGAGGATAATCCTGCAGATGCGCGTGGCAGGGGTCTAGGCCGAGTAGAAAAAAAAGCCTTAATAAGTACTGAGGAAGTGTTACTCAATGATCATCAATATGTCGTGAAGAGGAACATCTCTATGCAACTCTATGATGACGTCTGACGTCATATGCGGCTAATGGTATGTGGCGACAAATGATCTGTGTTACAAACCATAACAAGGTTGTGCCACGAACAAATATTTTTAATAAAAAAAATAACTTGATAATAAAGGCAAAATCATTTATTTAAATAAATAAATGCACAAAAAATATATTAGTAAATAAAAATAATCATCTTAAAAACCTTTCTAAGTTATCTCCGCTGCCATGTCCACACTAACGTCAACGTAACGAGAAAAATCTATCTGAATTTGCGTGGGTGTCACCTAATAAGGTCAAATTCATAGTGATGCGATTTCTAAATTATTTCTTAGCACAAATTACTGGCAACCGGCTCAATATTATACATCTATATGTATGTACCTACATAGGTCTACCTTTTATTTTTTGTATACAGGGTGTAACCTCTTTAGATTTTCTTTACTGTAGTGTGTAATAGAATAGAATAGAATAGAATAGAATAGAAAACTCTTTATAATATTACTGTCCTACTTACTTCTTCATAATACTACTACTTCTACTTTACTTTATAACTTTTTTTCTTTATCCTTACTTATATTATAAATGCGAAAGTAACTCTGTCTGTCTGTTGCTCTTTCACGCCTAAACTACTGAACTGATCGACATGAAATTTGGTACAGAGATAGTCTAGAGCCTAAGAAAGGACATAGGGTACTTTTTAATGCGAAAAAAGTATTGTAAGGGTTTGAAATAGGGCATGAAACTTTGTATGGAAGTCATTTTATTAGCTAGAAGCTTTAAACTTATTTTTTAAGCTTTTAATTAAATATAAATACATATGACATTCAAAGTTTGTAAAAATTTTACGCCTGATGTAAAGTAAGAATAGGGGATGAAAGTTTGTATGGAAATATGTAAGGTTTCGGCTAAACTACTGCACTGCAAAAAATTATAAAGATTTATTTAGATTTTATTTCTTTAATGGAAAGCTGCATTGACAGCGAGTATATTTAGGCTATATATAGGCTAGAGTATACATAGGCTATATTTTATTCCCATATACTGCCGCGGGAGCTGGAACTACGCGGGTGAAACCGCGGGCGCAGCTAGTTTTTTATATACTTTGCTTCTTTTTTTTTCTCTTTTTTTAATATTTTTGGATTATTATTTTTCAGACAAAAGCGGGTTTAGTTCGCGCACATAATAATATCATAGCTTTTGTTTAGTAACCTTATAATAATACATATTAAATTCTGGCAATTTTAAGAACTTCTATTTCTTAGATGTTCTAGGTTTTTTTTATTTGACTGACAGCAAGTCGTTCACCTGATGGTAAGCGTTACGCCTGCCTATAACATTACAGCGCCAATCAGAACTTCAATGCAGATTTAAAATTTATTCATATTAATCATCATTGTCATCAACACTTATTGGCCCACTGCTGAATACGTGTCTCCCCTCACTTTCTTGAGGAGGATGAGGCCCTAAATCCACCACGGGCACCCGGTCCTGTTTTTCTTTTTTTTTTTGTGCCCGGGGAAAATGTCTTTAAGCATACCCCCGACCTCGGGGGAGGCCGGGTGGTTATGTGGGTTTCCCCCGCCAGAACGCGTCCTGTGACGCGTCTGATGGGGTTTACCCACTAAAAACCCCGGGGTGTTCTCTCTCCGCAGTGTGGAGGTGGTCACGGGTACGACTGCGCTTCCGCGACCACCTCTGCGGGCGTCCAGGCGACTGCCGTGGACTCTACTATAGGGGCTGTTAGCCTCGCCTAGGATGGATGCGTTCTGGAGAACACCCGGTCCTGATTGGTGGATAACATACCTACCTCCGAAATAATTCTCGGGTAGGTACGATGTTTTCCTTGATCAAAAAGAAATTCATATTATTTTGTTTTTTTAATCTATTGTAGTATTTTTATGTATGCATCCTGTATAATATTGAACGCCTTATAAAAGAATAATTATAGAGCCTTTTAATACGGACAACCACAATTTGTAATTAAGAAAACAGAGTTGTAAACGTTTTTGTTTTATGGTAACACTATTTGATCTAAGTTTGTTATTCTAATTAGAATTTTATTGTTTTATGACAACTTATAAAACAATAAAGGAGAAATTAAAGTATATTATGTACTATAAATACCTCTTGAATGTTTTGTTAAAATAACACGAAACTGCTAGCCGTTTTAACTCTGCCTTAAAACTGTATGAATGTAATAGGTATATTAATAACTAAGCCTTGCGGTTTCACCCGCGGAGTTCCCGTTTTGTCCCACAGGAACATATTATCGAGATAAAAAGTACCCTATTACTCAATCCTGGTTATAAACTATCTGTGTTCCAAATTTCATTCGAATCCGTTCAGTAGTTGTTGCGTGAAAGAGGAACAAACATCCATCCTTCCATCCATTCTTACAAACTTTCGCATTTATAATATCAGTAGGAAGGACAGGTGGTAGTAGAATTTTTGGTGCCAATTTATATCTTGTTAAGTTTTTTCTTTATAACTTTATATCTATTTAAGTATCAAAATAAAGGATTTTAAAAAAAACTTACAAAAATATATCCAACTTATATGTTTAAATATTGTTTGGAATGACAAAATGCAAATAGACATACTCGTAGTTAGGGAATCTAAAAAAAATACATTAACACAAAAAACCCGACTGCGTAGAAAATTGAATCGTGAAATGCAGTCGGAGGCATTACCATTTCATTTCAACTTTGAATTTCATTTCGCGATAAAGGAATTAACAAAACATGGAATTAACAAAACCTAAACCCTAAAACCACCATTTCGGTCCGGGAGTATGGACTAAACCTCCTCACAAAAATGAGCCGAGACCCGTGCTCAGCAGTGGATCGACATAGCTGATGATGGTGAAAACTTAACACGTCGACAGCTGAAAACACATACGTCTGTGTTTTTATAATGTCACGGCAAGCAAAAACACATCTGGCGTGCGAACCCGCACTGCTGTATTGACAATTTTATCACAACAGTTGTGTGCGCCCGCACAGCTGATTGAGTTTAGTTACGGCGCAACACACGCCGCATCGAGATTCGCAAAAGTGTCATAAAACTTGAAACTTGTTAAAAACTTTATAAATAATCACTAATTATGATCTATATTCTCATTGAAACCCACAATAACTTGGCCACATAACAGTGATCTGTGCGTTGTCGTAACTCAAGCGAGCGGATTTGCATTCGGTCACAATGGTATATTCGTATTCATTATTCAAGCGAAACCCCAAAATTTAACGAACAATTACTGGATTGGGGATTAAAGTTTGGTACAGACGAGCGTGCGAGTTTTAACTAGAACGTGTCGATAAAGTTAAGTTAACCGTTTTTTAACCAAGGCATGTGCTGCCTTAAACCTTTCAAGGCATACATTTTTCAAATTCAGTTAAGCTCCTTTTTTCAAATAAAAGTCCTCAAACTAACGTACGTAATAATAATAAAACATTATAAAATTTTATTAAAACTTATAAAAGATTATAAAATTTTGTTAATACGTATAAAATTTTATAAAAAAGTTTATGATATTAATAAACAAAACACTAACCACGTTAAAAAAAGGCCTGGTACAAAGTTTTCCTTTTTCTCTTTAATAGTTTATTTTTTAAACTGAACGTCCTTGTACGAACACCTTAAACCCACGCATTCGATAATAATAACGAACGATTCAATTCAGGTAATTAATTACTAGCTGGATAATTGCGGATTTCATATTTTGAGGAGAATGTTATTTAGTAGGTATTAATTAGTGACTGTTTAAGCTATTTGTGGTCTTAGTTTGAAGCCATAGAACATGTGTTAGATTATAATAAATGAACTTGTTAATAAACTTGAAGAGGGAAAAAGGAACTCGACACAGTGAAATAAAAAAAAACTGACAGTATTTTTTTATTAGTATGTTAAATTTTACATGTAATAAAAAAAAACAATAGCAAATATGCTTGAATAAAAGTCTTAAAACTCCGATAAGATAGATAGAACAAAGGAAGCTAAGACAACAAAAGTGAAAAGACAACTAAAACAACAAGAAAAAAGTAAGAAGTAGAAGTAGAAGAAGAAAGAAGAAGAAGTAGTAGTAGAGTGGATAAGTTACAACAAGTAAAACAAAAGAATGAAGTCGTTTTAAATTTCGCTTAACCGCGTCAGATAACTGACGTTATTCTTGACGAATTTGACACTTCAGGACTGGCACTGCCAGGTTTGACAAAGATGCACAGAATTAGATTATTATTTTATTATCGGACGTAGTTATACGGAAAAACTAACAAATATGGAGCAATTGAAAATAAAAAACTTCAAATCACAAACTGTGCAAGACTGGAAGAGTCAAACTTGTTCTTGAAAAGTCAAATGTTTTTTCAATCATTTCGATTGATCTAGAATTCTAGACGATTTTCACTCTAAGAAAAGAGAAAAGGTAATTGCTACGCCTGCCCATAACAGTTACAGTGCCACACAGAACTTTGCTTGGCATATTTTTGCGCGGAACTGCACTGCGCTCGTCACCCTGAGACATCGGCTCTAAAGTCTTAGGTGCCCAGTAGTTTCGCAGTTAAAAAAAACCAGAAGAATCGATAAAAATCTCCACGGTTCAGCTGAAGAGCGTGTGTTTATAGACTCGATTGTAATTTTACATTGAATGGGATCTTTCGATTTTCCAAGCATCTTAGACATTCCCATCCCTAGACAAACTCAACATAAACTAGTAATATAAACTGCAATAATTCTTAGCGACGCATTAACGGCTCCGGTCGACCTAAAAGAAAGTTACAATGCGCGAACTTCAACGAAGAAACGCGAAGTTGCGAGAACGCGAAGTTGCGAGAACGCGAAGCTGCGAAATACGAATAGGAATTTATAGCGAGACGTTCTTAAACTTCCGGATACATGTTAGTGCTTTTTTATTGGCTGACAGATACTTATAACAAGTGCAAGAAGGTTTATTTTTAATTAATCGACTGTGTAGAATTAAAGTGTCATTTACTTACAACAGAAGGAAAACTTACAAGCTATTATAGCCTTAATTGGTGCCTTAATAGGTAGTTTAAGTATTAACTCACTGTTAGTTGAATCAGTTCGGGTTTTGTTAGTCAGAGTTGCCATCCTATTGGCGTTTTATGGGAAATATTTCACAGAATTTACGCTGGAATGACATAATTTAATTCCACTAAAACAATGTCTTCATCAAGCAACGAAACTAACGGCGATGCGTGACCGTTTACATGATGAAAATTACATCATTACACACGAAATTATATTCTCCTAAATTTATTATGCCTACCGCAAAGACGTGGAACTCCTTGCCTGAGTCTGAGTCTCGGTGGTTACTTCTAGGTAACCTATCGGATCACCATCCGACAGAGAACCAAGGTTACCGACATAGCTCAAAGGATTAGCCAGCTGTAGTGGCAGTAGGCCGGTCACATCTCTAGAAGAACCGGCAACCGATGGAGTAGACGAGTTCTATAGTGGAGACCGCGTTTAGGCAAACAGTGTAGGACGCCCCCGGCAAGGTGGAGGGACGACTTGCGGAAATCGGCAGACAAAGACTGGATGAGGAGAGCTGAAGATCGGGATTGGTGGCGTTTATTGGGAGAGGCCTACGTCCAGCAGTGGGTGGGTGTAGGCTGATGAAGAAGTAAGCGTGCACTATTGTAGACCGCATCGTCTCTTAACATCAGATGAGAAATAAAAAGAATAAAGGCGTTAACGTTAGTAACCATTATATTCATCATCATCATCAACCCATAACGTCCCACTGCTGGGCACGGGTCTCTCCTCACTTTCGTGAGGAGGGTTAGGCCATAATCCACCACGGGGGCCCAGTCCGGATTGGTGGATAACATACCTACCTCCGAAATAATTCTCGGGTAGGTATATGGGTTTCCTCACAATGTTTTCCTTCGCCGAAAAGCGAGTGATAATTACGTACATATGTGTTACAGAAACACATTGGTACGTGCCCGCACTGGGATTTGAACTCACGACCTTCTGATTGGAAGGCGGACGGACCATTATATTGCTTACACCTATTGGATTTATGTATCTAATAGAAAAACAAAAGAAAATCCAAACACAATATTTATTTAAGAGTTCTTAATCTTAATACAATATTTTAAAAATACACACACAGCTGAACTAATTCAATGAAAAAATGAAACATCTTAAACTGGTGGCTCATATTAATATTTCACAATTATTTTATTACAGTTAGACAATACCTACTGCAATAAAGCGGGAAACGTAACCAGTGTCCCTGGCACCATGCCTCACACTCAAAAAATTTTATAACACTTTTAACACTTTGACTGCTGAGCCGTTTAGCTTGTCTAGCCACCGGCGCGACTCTGCACGCTCCATAGTGTTTCCCATACAACAAAACCCAACAGTTTTGTTTTGCCGTACTCGCGGCAAGTCATGAAAAACACGACGGTTGTGTTTCCTGCAGTGAACGTGTTAAAGTTGCATTTATCTTTTATTTTCGTAAATTGTTATTAAAAATAACTCAATATAAATTTGTTACATAAAAAAAAATATCTAATCCGATTCCTCCTCTTCTACAACCTCTTGATCGAGTACAAACAAATAATTACTAAAAAATGAATTAGAAATTACAAACCATATCATCTCAAAAAGCGGCCTTACTACCAACATAATAGCGAACACGTTTCCTAAACTAGTTAACGTAACAAAACCATACCACACGAATAACACATCACTTAAAACATACACCGATAAATGTACAGCGAAAAATAAACAATGCCACTTTCTTAAAGAAGACTTAACAAATAAACTAGACAACACAGCAGCTAACGATAACAAACTAACACACATTAATGTTAAAACTGACATTAAACGTACTGACGATTTAAGCTTATCAGAGTCAGTAATTCCATCGTCATAGACACAATAAAACAAATATTCATATAACTCTATTAATGTTAGCCATATAGTAGCAAATAAAACCATATCTTTCTTAGTATATAACTCTGAAAATTCAGGTACGAACATTCTTAGAACCACACAAAACGATATGCAAGCAGTGGAAAATATAATCATTAAGTCTAAAGCAGAATATATTGAATAGACAACCTCATCTAATACCCATTGAAAATCACTATCAGCGTTGAACAAATTATACACATAAACGCAAATTATATGTGAATAATTCGACGTAAGATGATTCACAGCGAGATAATTTAAAACCCTCATAGGACGAGGGATACATTTAACATAGTAAATATAGAACATTATAAATATCACGATAAGACTCAAACATCCGAATTCGATTATTAAAAATTCATCTTCCGGCTTAACTATAAATTTGATGTCAATAAATCGGTATTCGGAATCGCCTGTTTCGTTAAAAATCATTTTGGAAGGTCAAGAGTTAAAGATAAAAATTAAATGACAACAGCTAAGAATAACTGTGTATGGTGACGTCTTCTTTGATGTATGAGTTAAGAGGGCTCCAAAAGGGGCTCCAAGAGGCTTCTATCAGCTCCAAAATGATGACGATGATGACTTCATTAAAGATACTTCTAAGCTTCTGAATGAGGCCCGAAGCTGAGACTCCAAACAGTAATGGGAGAAGAATTAGAAGAAGATTAAGCAAACTGACAAAGAATGCGTATCATCAATTGATTCAACAGATGATCTTGAATGTTCTAATAGCAGTTTGTAGAATAGAATAGAAATAGAATAGAAAACTCTTTATTGTACACCAGAAACAAAAATAAACACAGTACAGAAGAATTACAATAGGTAAACAAGGGTAGCACAATGGGTGGTCTTATCGCTGAAAGCGATTTCTTCCAGATAACATTTTGTAGTGAGTAGGCGAAGAATGTAGAAGATCATGGTAACATAGAAAGTTTGTCTTCAGCAATGAAATGATGTTGAATAGAGAATAGTAGAGAATTAAGGAGATATTTCCCCTATGGTGAACGTGAATTATTCTCATTTGCTATGTGCAGATTTCCATTGCTCCGTGTTTAGAAGGGCACGTTTAACTGTCACTCCCGGTTGTCATCGGTTCGTGGCCGTTGTTAAGCCAAGTTGAGGCCTTTGGGTGGTCTGATACACCTGTGTATGTGACACCAGAGGCCTAGTTTCATTCAACAAACAAACCTGATGTTAAGCGCCACGCCTGTCCATAACAGTTACTGTTGCGCTGCAATCCAGAACTTAATATTGCCAATCTTGAATTGAACTATTGACGTGGATTGGCCTACAATTAACTACCAACTTCAAAGTTATATATATATATATAGCTGATAACTTCTTTATACATTTTACACTACGTTTGATTGCACGAGATAATATATTATAATACTTAACTGGGCTAAGGCCAAATTGGTACTGGATTGTGAATATTTTTACAATTAATACCATGTTCATTATTTTATATTGATAGCAGGTTACATTTAATTGTGAGTTTTTATTGTTATTTTAAATGCTTATTAGTTACAAGAGACTGATTAACAAGCTATCTAGTTTAGCTAATTCACTTTTGCTGGTTAATACAAATAACTTTTCAATGTTTTATTTAAAGAAAAATAGGGTTTAGCTTTAGCGCTATGCCAAGTTTTTCCGTAATTTTTGGAAAAATAGCAAAATTTTTTGGGTAATTATTTTCTATTTTGTTGTATTTTACCATTACATTTTTTTTTATTAATGTGTGTAAGTTCCTTTGCTGCATCTTACAGTCTAAAAAGCTGGATCGATTTTGATAAAGAGCTATTATTAGATTCGTCACCATAATAAGTGACATAATCTGCATTACCAAACGGGTTTTTTTGTTACTTCAATACCTAAATATTTCTCGTTTTGTTAACATCAGTAATCCCAATAGGTAAAATGTATACAATACATTATGATGATTTTAAATAAATAATTAATTGAAAATGTTTAATAGAAAGTTGTAACGGAACTTGATAAGTTTGTTTCAGTTTCAGTTTTAGATTTCTACAACAAGTTTAAATTTTGTTTGCTAACGCAAAGTTTTTATAATTTAAATGAATACTTTTCTTTATAATAACTACTTTTTAAAATTCCTAACAATTTATTTAAAATATGGTTAATTGTTTTGTTTTCCAATTTTATCTAGTGTATAAGTAAGTTAATTATAGTGCGCCCGAAATGGGCAAATTGTTGAAACTTCTTATTGTAATAACAACAACATAATGTACACAATTTATACAAAAAAATATTCTCATTCTGATTCTGATACGGATTCGCTTTAAAGCGTTTTAAAATGCTTTTATTAGCTTGGTACGTATGTATGTAAACACGCTTTTTGTTACAGCCTCTCCGTGACAAGAGAGAGAGAATTACGTGCCTGTTGTCTCCCTTGGTTACGATAGCCCTTCCTCAGGCTCCCTCTTTGCCTTTAACTAAGTTTTTGACGTGACAACGTCTAATAAATCGATGAACGCCGGTTGCATGCACGATAAAGTTGACACATTGTCCTGTAACGCTCATTGTACGCTTGCGCCGCATCTATCTCTCTTCTCTTCTTGACAGGTTAATAATTCTTGCATTTTAAAAAACTGATTACTCGTATGATTTCAAGTATTTATTCTTTTATTATTAGAAAAAATAATTTTATTCATAAAAGTATGCAATCATTTCATCAATGTTTTGTTATGACGTTGTCACGTTAAAATATCGTCCGTAAACCAACTTTACAGACAACCAATTTTGTTTTTTCCAAGTCTGAGTCATTTAGTCAGTAATATAGTCAAGTCACTATGAATAACATGATTCAGTACAATTGTGAATGCTTTACTGAAACTTGAGGAACAGTATTTAAAAATAACACGAAATGACACGTTCATCTAAACCAAATTCCCAGAAAATAAAACTAGACTATTATACCAACAGTATGATGTAAAATGATTTAATAGTAGGTCATTGAGTATCTGACATTATTATTTATACCTTTCTACAGGAGCATATTATTATAAACATAGCTCTGGTGCTCTCGTTTTGCCACACCACCACCATTTCAGTTACACCTCCAGGATGACTGGTAGAAAATGCTACTTAGCATTAAGTACTCCTTGTACTCCATTTGTGTGCTAAAGAATAAATAAATAAATAAATATTATCGACAACTTATAGTAAATTATATTATTATTATGAAATGCTCAATATTGTGTTTCAAAAAGCAATGTAAAAACAACGTAATATTCGGCAATTCATAGTAAATTAAAGTCTTTGCGCAATTTTTTTTTATTGCATTATAATCAAGCATTTGACCGCGGTCTCACTTGATGGTAAGTGACGACACGGTCGATGATGGAGCATGCTTGATAAGATAGCTCTATTCACCCTCGACTTGAAGACTTTCAGATTATTATATTATCTTTCAAAAGCAACGTAAAAACAATCTAATATAAGGAAATCCTTACTTTATATTATAAATGCGAAAGTAACTCTGTCTGTTGCTCTTTCACGCCTGAACTACTGAACCGATTGAAATGAAATTTGGTACAGAAATAGTCTAGAGCCTAGGGAAGGACATAGGCTACTGTTACGGGGAGATATTATGGCCTACGAACTTACTTGGGAAATCCGTCGATGGCCTCTCGGGTGTGTAATCAGCGCTGTCTTCGGGTTAGATGGGGGATGATGGTGCACAGAGATATATCCATAGGACGCCGATGGGGCGGTTTCTTCTGATCCCGTATCACCTTCCTCCGGGATAGAGGTGTGATCAGGCAATCCACACTACACTTAATCCTGGAGCTCGTCTCCGAGGATGGGAATGGCGTCCACGAAATGGAGCTACCGGTGAAAGCTCAAAACACCGCGACGCGACAAGTGCTCGCACGCGCATTTGAAGGACGACTGACTTCCGGTTGGCCAACCCAAAGTCGTGGGCCATAATAATCTCGTACCAACACAAAATATTAAGCGGAATAGTCTTTGTGTAGTTACGTTCGAAAACACTCAAAATAAAAAGAAAAGAAATCTGTTTCAGTACGAAACATGCCGCTCACCTTAAAAGACTGTAAGTTCTTTTAACACGAAAACTCAATGAACGGAAAGTTATTCAATCTATAAACTTAAACTTGATCTAAGGTTGTTGTAAACAACTAGTATAGGTAATTAAAACTTAGGAACTAATTTTACGAATTCGTAAACAATAATCATTCTAAAGGCAGTTTACAAATTTTTACAATCGCTCGTTTGAATAGACTCTTGCCCGTTTGCAAAGTCACAACCCGGATGGAGTGTATGAACACGAGCAAGTTTCCATTGGAGTGGTGGAAGATTATCGTCGCATACCACAACAATGTCGCCTACACAGATAGGAGCACCGCGGTCCTTATACCATTTGCCCTGTTTCAAGGTTTGATAATTCAAAGCACATTGAACAGAGTCATTTTTTAAAAACTCGTACGAATCTCTCAAATAGTTATGACAACCCTGGAAGTTCTTTCCGCAATCAGAGTAAATGTCGCTGCACAAACCTCTGCGCGATGTAAATCGGCGCAGGGCTGCTAAGAACGCCTCAGTAGATAGCTCCGATACGAGCTCCAAGTGTATAGCCTTCACACTCATACACACGAACACGGCGACATAACATTTGATGATTTTAGCATTACGAACCCTATTAGCTCGCATGTAAAACGGGCCCGCGTAATCAACAGCTGTTTTCATGAATGGGCGCTCGGGTCGCAGCCGGACCGCTGGGAGCGGCGCCATCGCAGGCTGTAGACGTACCGGACGCACACGGAAGCGGCGCACACAACGAAAGATTTGTTTACGTATTATATCTCGGCTAGATAAAATCGCATATTTTTGTAAAGGTAAATATTGAACGGCTTGAGTGCCCGCATGAAGATGCGTAATATGGGCATCGTCAATTATTAAAATCGTAAGAGGGTGTTTTTTGGGTAAAATTAATTGATGTTTTGACTCGTACGACAAAAGGGATTTATGTAGACGTCCGGAGACTCGCAAAAAACTCGAATCATCGATAAACGGATTAAGACGTCTCAATTGGTTTGAGGGCGGTATACCCTGTGAAATGTTTTCAAAATCTTTATGAAACACTTGGTGTTGCACTAAATAAATGAAACGATTAAGCGTGAGTTTATACTCGTGGACTGTGATGTAACTAAGATAGGAACTCTTTTCCTTGTTGACGCGCGATTTAAGAATATAGTAAAAGCGAAAAATATAAGAAGTAATTCTCAATAGTTTACTCAAGGTTGAAAACTGGTTTATGACCTCAACATCGTCGATCAGCGTAGCTGATGCAGACGCGACCGGTGGATTACGTTTCTCCTCACCAATGCTAGGGATACTTTTAAATACTGGCCACGCAGTAGGATCCTCACGGAGCCATGCTGGGCCGTGAAACCACATGTCGTTCTGTAAGAATGTGGAGGGTAAAAGTCCCCTTGAGTCCCTTATTTTGGTTTGATGGTCATGTTCCATGGGAGCAAAGGGCACCTCTTCCCGCCGCTCACCATGAACCTCTGGCGCCTGAACCGCGGCGAGTATCGCCGGCGAGTTACTGTGCCATTTACATAGTTCAAACCCAAGTGATTTGCAAATACCTAACAATTGCTGTTGTAATACTAGAGCGTGTGATTCATCGCTCGCGCCCGTGACCACATCGTCGACGAACACTTGGTCGGTTAAAACCTTTGCCGCTAGGGGAAAATTAGATGCTTCGTCACAAGCCAATTGCTTAATGGTACGAAGAGCTAAGTAAGGGGAAGTGCTCACACCAAATGTTACCGTCCGCAGACGATAATCACGGAGGGGTTCATCGGGCGACGTACGCCACAGAATGCGTTGCAAGTCCCTATCAGATTCTTGTACTAGTATATTTCTATACATTTGTTTAAGATAGTCCTGCAAGCACGCGTGAGACTCAATTTTAAGACTCGGGTTCCGTTGTAAACGTTGCTCTAATTTATGGAACCGAGCGAGGACAATATCTCGTGATTCACCTAGGGGTGTAGCATCAGGTTTACGTGGTAAAGCTACTGTGTATCGTCCCGTGACGTCACGATAGTGTGAGCGTTCAAATATGGATTCACATAGACGTTCCTCGGGGGTGAGTGCCTTCACCTCAGGCACTGACTCCAGTTCCCAAAATCGTTTCAAGTCGCCGTCATCGGATAATGAGCTAAAACAAGCTTGAACTGAGGATGGAGTCGGAGAGTTGAACGCTATTTTTCCCAACAACAAATAACCGAAAACGCTGTTCATAGCGATCGGCGAACCGGGCGAACCCGTTATTATGTTTCCTAAAATTATGTGAGATAGTACATCTGCACCTAACAACATCTCCACCGGCTGTGGAGTGTGAAACAAAGGATCGGCTAAATTTAAATTTTGAATGTGTGCCCACCCCATACGAGGCAGTGGTACACTAGGCATTTTAGGAATAAGTTTCGGCAATACTAAAACTTCAATAGGTATAGAAGGTTGAAGTTCATTTCTCGGAGTTATGCAACACGAAATCTTTCCCATTGGTCGTACCGGTTTGGTGTCACCTATCCCGTAAACAGGTACATTCGCATAACAACGCTTTATACCTAGCCGCTGTGCGCACGATTCCGTCATGAACGAAGCCTGGCTTCCCGTATCGATAAGACACCGGACAGTCGAACGCTTTTCATTACCTACACATACATCGATGAGTGCGGTCGAAAGCAGCACAGTATTTGTTGTGCCAAAAGGAGCATTGAACGACGCGCAATTAATTTGTGTCGCTTGACTCGCGGACATAGCGTGCTGAGTACAGGTGCTCGGAATGTTCTCTTCCCGTTCCTCCGTGAGCGGTAAAGAAACACTTCTCTCACTCGCACGGCTAGTATCACCTTCAGAAGTAAAGTGAATCAATGTATGATGACGTTTTTCACACGAACGACAAACAAAACTCGACTTGCATTGAGAAACGTTATGACCTTTGCCTAAACAATTGAAACAAACATCTTTATTTTTGATAAACGCATACCTATTGCTTGGTGACAAATTCAAAAACTTATTACATTTTCTTAATGGATGCTGAGCATCGCAACATACACAATTCTGATTCTTGCGCGTATTGACAGAAGGTTGAGAATCGCTCGCACCCTGAGTCGAAGTGTGGCTGGCCACGCCGGCAGCCAACGCTCGACGGAACGTTGGAGCGACGTACTCTTTCCTCTGACTACCTACATTTTGAATCTTTCTACTGCCAGATTCAACTATTTCGCTGGCGGTTAATTCTCGTTCTAAAAACTCGATTAACAAGTCGACGTTGGGTACATCGGATGGTTTATGCAATGTTAACTCGAATCGCATACGAATGGAAGTAGGTATTTTACGTAGTAAAATATTCAACAACAAAAAACTCCACTGCTTTGTAGGAAAATGCATTACTTGTAACGCTTTTATATTCTCATGGTAAATATTCAACAAATTACGCACACTTTGATTTGATTTCTCGGCACAGGATTGAATATCCAGAATACGATCAATATGTTGAGAAGCTATGACTCGTTTGTTCTCATATCTTGAAATTAAAATATCTAACGCGACGGTATAATTTTCGTCCGTGATAGGTATCGATTTTATTAAGTTATAGGGCTCGTTTTTCAAGGTAAGAAGGAGATACCTAAACTTCTCGTTATCTGTGTAGGCGTCATTATTATCAACCATGGAGCGAAATAGGTCATAAAATGGTGGCCAATCGGTCAATTCTCCCCCGAATGACGGCAACGGAAGATTCGGTAACCTACTACTACAACCCCCGTGAGTCGGTTGTATTGTATTGTTAAAGGAAACTCGACTCATGCGCCTACACTCCTCATCGTTTTTCTTCGGAACTTCGACATGGCTAACAATTGCGTAATAAATATCATTGAATTGAGTTCGAATACGTAACTGTTCCTCTCGGTCAAATGTCGACAATTTCATTTGTGACTTTTCAATTTTAGTTTGCAATTTAAGGAATTTTCTCTGAATAGAAAGAATATCTTTTGCTCGCGCTTTAAATTGCTGTTCATTGAGTTCGTAAAACTCTAAAGTACGTTTGACTTCGTCAAGTATAACTTCTCTTTCGAAAATATCTTGTTCCGCCATTTTTAATGGACACGTAATGTCGCACACAAAAAATCAAAAATCGGCAAAATCAAGATGAAAAACTGGGAAATATTGTCGGGACGCGTAACGCCGCTACGACAAACACTAAAATATACTCGGATGGTTTCCAAAAATGGGAAAATATGCACTAATAACGGGATTTGGACAACGTGACTACAGCAAAGAAAATCCGCAGATCCGGCTCGAACGGATCAAAAATGTTACGGGGAGATATTATGGCCTACGAACTTACTTGGGAAATCCGTCGATGGCCTCTCGGGTGTGTAATCAGCGCTGTCTTCGGGTTAGATGGGGGATGATGGTGCACAGAGATATATCCATAGGACGCCGATGGGGCGGTTTCTTCTGATCCCGTATCACCTTCCTCCGGGATAGAGGTGTGATCAGGCAATCCACACTACACTTAATCCTGGAGCTCGTCTCCGAGGATGGGAATGGCGTCCACGAAATGGAGCTACCGGTGAAAGCTCAAAACACCGCGACGCGACAAGTGCTCGCACGCGCATTTGAAGGACGACTGACTTCCGGTTGGCCAACCCAAAGTCGTGGGCCATAATAATCTCGTACCAACACAAAATATTAAGCGGAATAGTCTTTGTGTAGTTACGTTCGAAAACACTCAAAATAAAAAGAAAAGAAATCTGTTTCAGTACGAAACAGCTACTTTTTATCGCAACAAATGCATTGTAAAGGTTTGAAATAGGGGATGAAAGTTTGTATGGAAGTATCGTCATTTTTGAAGCTAGAAGCTTGAAATTTTTTTTTTAGGCTTTTGATTAGATATAAATAAATTTGTAATTCAAAGTTTGTAAAACTTTACCCTTGAGGGGTAAAATAAATATAGGGGATGAAAGTATGTATGTTAAGACGAGTGGACTGTATCTAGGGGTTGTTGAGGTTATGAAGAGGAAAATTGGTTGGAAAAAACTCACCGGTGGTCGGCACTTAACTTCCTTTGGAGGCGTCGTTGGGGGCCCCCTTTTGCTAATTGTTGATGGTACACTGATGGTTATTCACTGATTATATTTTATTTCATGTTTTTGATGGAGCGACGCACCGTGTCGGTTCGTTAGAGTTTTGGAAGAGTGTCAAAGAATGAAAAGGATTGGTAGAGTGAATGTGTAGAAAGGACTGAACGTCCATAATGGGAACGAATGAAAGGGCGGGAAGGTTTTAATTTGGAATGGTTGAATAAGAGGCTTTAACATTTATCTTCCCCCCCGCTGGCGAATTGATGAGACAGAAAAGTCTAAAACACATTAAAATTTGTTCACAACCACCAATGCAAAAATCTTGACATATGATAATTGTTATAAAATGATGTCAAGTGTTATTATGATTTAATGATCTGTTTTGAAATGAACTTAATGAATAATTGCTATATTTTCACACACAAAAATAATAATAAAAATTAAAAAAAATTATGAAATGATGTCTACACAAACTAGTCATTATTTGGTAGAGGACACAACTTCACAAGAGGTCGATCGAAAACACCTTGTGCAGTCCTGACTGAGGCAGATCGAGGGATACCGTCACGCCCAGGATGTAGTTTAATTATTCTACCAAAATGCCATCGCAGTGGGTGAGTAGTTTCATTTTTTATGATAACGAGTTGATCAATGTTTACTGGAGGTGATGCTTTAGTCCATTTCAATCGCTGTGATAAAGTGGTAAGATACTCACTATGCCACCGAGACCAAAAGTCTTGGTGCATTTTTTGCAACAGTTGCCACCGTGTAAGTCTGTTCATGCTTATGTTGGAATAATCAAGAGATGGCACTGTTGTGAGAGGCGCTAATGTTAAGAAATGTCCTGGGGTTAAAACTGAAACATCTGAAGGATCTGAGCTAAGTGGACAGAGGGGCCTTGTGTTCAGGATTGACTCCACTTGAGTCAAAAGCGTGTTAAGTTCCTCATACGTTAGAATTTGTGTGCCAACAACGCGATACAAATGTGTTTTTACGGACTTAACACCCGCCTCCCAAAGTCCTCCGAAGTGAGGTGCTCCTGGTGGGTTGAATTTAAACTCAATACGCTCCGTTTCACACGCGGCGCGCATGAGGTCTATCAGTTGCGACTGTGCGCCCTTAAAATTCGAACCACAATCGCTGTGGATCACATTACACCGACCACGTCTTGCTACAAACCTGCGTAGGGCAGCTAAAAATGCTTCTGTTGATAGGTCAGAAGCAAGTTCTAAATGTACTGCTTTGGTAGCGAAGCACACAAATAAGCACAGATACGCCTTCACAGAACGCGTACCACGATAACGTTGAAAAGTTATGTTAAACGGTCCAGCGTAGTCACAACCTACAGACTGGAATGCTTTGATCTGAGTAACACGAGAACGTGGCAAATCTGCCATTTCAGGTTCAAAATTATGGGGCTTTACACGAAAACAACGGTAACAATTTGATAAAACTTGACGAATTGCTCGTCTTGGAGACAAAATCCAAAAATTTTGAAGTAGTAAGAACTGCATTGTTTGTAAACCAGGATGAAAATTTTCGTTGTGAGTACACTGAATGATAAGTTGTGTCAAACGATGCTTGCGAGGAAGCAAAGCTGGGTGTTTTGATTCGTAGCTAAGATCTGACTGAGAGAGCCTACCCCCCACCCGCAAAATGTGATTTTGATCCAAAAATGGGTTAAGTTTTCTGAATGATTTTTCAGGGGAACATCTGAACAAGATCCGCTGGAAATCACAATGTTCCTCTGCAACACTAATCTGCCTGTACATTTGCCGTACATCAGCAGTGAACATGATGGCATGGAGTCTAAAGCGTAAAAGAATGTTGGTAATATCGGCTTGAAGCTTGGGTCCTGTCAGAAGAGTGTCGTTCAATGAATGACCTTTGTTATCCTTGGCACTTGCGTCGTACACTACACGCAAGTCCCGGTCCGATTTTAAAACTGCGTGATGAGCAAGGTAATATGCAGTCGACGACTGACACTCGTTGGCAGGTACCCTCTCCATTTGCCCACTCGACAAATAATCCATGACATGTTGCTTATATTTTTCATGAAATGCCGGTTTTGCCAGGAGGCGCTTTTCCAGCTGCACGAAGCGACGAAGCGCAATTGGGTATGATTTTTCAAATGATGGTGGTGATTGATCACGAAAGGGCAAGTTAACGATGTATCGCCCAGCAACATCCCGTTTATGAGTTGATTGAAATATATCTTCACATTGAATATCTTCCACGGAGTGAGATTGCTTGTTATCTCCAGTAGGTATGTTGTCTAACTCCCAAAATTTCTGAACCGCAATGTCCAGGTTGGTGTCCACTGACACATGATTGATTGATAAAGGAGTGGGGAATGATGAATTTGTCAACGTTTTTCCCATAAGAATAAATCCAAATATTGTATTGATAGCCGTCGCAGCATGATGTCCACCGTCAATTTTTCCTGGTATTAAAATTTGTGGGAATATCTCACCACCAATGAGGATATCCACCGGACGAGAAGAATGGTAATTTTCATCAGCTAGTTTCAGATTTGCTAAGTGTTCAAAGTTTTGAACATTCACCGGATGGGTGGGCATGTTACCACAAATTTTGTCTAAAGTCACTGCTTCCGTTGTGAATGTGGGTTCCACTTTTCCAACTGGTCTAATTTCCAGAAACACTTTGCTTGTAGAACATGCAGGAACCTCACCAATTCCAGACATAGGTGTTTGAGTCTTGTATTGGGACAAGCCTAAACGACGGGCACATGTTTTGGTAATAATGTGACTTTGACTTCCTGGGTCCAGCAGGATGCGCACCTTTTGGAAAGTACCTTGGCCATCCTTTACCTCCACCTCTGCAGTCGCAAGCATGACAAAATGACTACCTGATGATGAACCTGAAGACACATTTGACAATGATGTAACTGGAGTGATCACACCTTCCTTGACATTAGAGTAGGATGACGAAGATGTTTGATGGTAAGCAGCACTTGCTTGTTTATGTTGGGGGTTGACAGGACCACCAGTCTCTGTCCTCTTAGGAAAATGCAACAGACTGTTATGTCGCTGATTGCATGTCTTGCATGAGTGAGTTGAATTGCAATTTATTGTTATATGATTTGAACGCAAACAATTGAAGCACAATTTGAATTGTTTAATCACTTGAGACCTTTCTTGTGGGGTCTTTGATAAGAAGTTTGGACATGAGTAAAGAGCATGGCTTTCTTTACACAAAACACATGATTGATTGTTTGATTGAACCAAAAGCATTGTTGGTGTTGACTTTGGTTGATTGGTTGAATTCACACGCTTGTTATGATAATTATTTTGTTGCTGAACTACTGATTTGTTATTCTCATTTGAGAATAATGAGCGTTCTAGTGCACTGCATCGGTCCAGTAAAAATGATTTTAATTCATTAAAGCTTGGGAAATCTTTGCCTGTGCTAGACAACTCAAAGGCTTCACGAGATGCTTTATCTAATTTTGTTAACAACGAATGAAATAACACAAAGTCCCATTCTGAAGTTGGTAATCCCAGTGAACTAAGCATCGCTATGTTTTCACCGTAGACATCAAGCAAGTTCCGCAAGCTCTGGGCTGAACCAGAAGGCATGGCCTTTAAATTATTAATTTGTTCCCAACACATGAATGCTAAATACCTTTTGTTGTTGTATCGATTCACTAAAGCTTCATAAGCGCTCATATAATTAGCCTCAGACACATGAAAAGCACGAATTATATTTATGGGTTCCCCGGACAATGTTGTGATTAGGTATTGAAACTTTTCTATGTTTGTTAAATCTGTTCGCTGATGAACAAGTGTGTTAAAGAGGTCAATGTACCCCGGAAAATCTTTGAACTCACCTGTGAATGTAGGTAATTTAATCGGTGGAAGTTTAGTCTTTGGCTTGGGTTGATGACACGGTTGAGAAGGAGAAGCGAACTCCACTTTTGATTCTTTCAAGTATTTACGTTTTGCTTCGAGTACTTCGAAATACATGTCATCAGCTTGCTCTTGGAACACGGACTGCCCTTGCAACTCTTTATCATCTACACCGGCCTTTTGTAATTCACAAACCAAATTGATGTGGGCATCGTTAAAGCCCTCCAAGATAATGTCTAAACGGGAACACCATGTCTCTAACCGCGTTATAAGTTTCGGTTCGGATTCACAATTACGTGCACACAAAAGTGCATCGCTGAGCCGCTTGTGCGACAGGCTGCGTTTCGACTCCCAATGCGCAATCACGGTCTCACTCATTTTGAAATTTGATAGTTGTTATCACTTTTAGCAGAAATTTTACGCCTAAACTTAACTTATTATCGCGCAAACTTTTATAAAACACACTTTACGAAAGTTTGATAGTTTTCAAACAGAAACGAACACGAAACTGTCACTTGTTTGTCAAAAGTCACAGCATAAACACTATGAGAATGACCGTATGAAATGATCGAACGAACATCGACGAATTTGATTCGGTTTGTTCGTATTGCCGGCACACAAACGCAATTTGTCGGCACACAAACAAACACAATCTTTGCTTGAGTTACTTAGGCGCTGTATGTTACACGTAAGTATTAACACAATTGTTTAATGATTTATCACGATAAGCTGTTATTATTAAGTGTCGCATGTTACACATAAAACAACGATTGAAATGATAATTAATGTTCAATTTCACAAAATTGAATACACGAACACAAATGTTTTGATTAAATGGACTCTCCCAATGACACGATATGAAGTTGGACTCACCCACAGAACGAACACAGGTCAATACTTCCAACCTACCTAAACTCCAGCGCGTGTGCGCAGATCGGTGAAATACAAAGTGTAGGTATTTTTACACCAACTTTTTGCAAAGTTCCTCACACAAAATGAATGACTGAGTTTGTTTGATGAATTAAACACAAAATATGATATGCGTTGTGATCGATATGTTGATATGATGCTAATAATTCGAATTATAGGTTTTGCAATTTGGTTGTTGTGTGCAAATATGGCGGCTTGATGACGCTAAAATTTTCACAAGTTGAAACGAGTTTACGATTTGAGCATAGGAAACCGATTCTAAGTCGAAATCCGGTTCGACGAGGACCAAAAATGATGTTAAGACGAGTGGACTGTATCTAGGGGTTGTTGAGGTTATGAAGAGGAAAATTGGTTGGAAAAAACTCACCGGTGGTCGGCACTTAACTTCCTTTGGAGGCGTCGTTGGGGGCCCCCTTTTGCTAATTGTTGATGGTACACTGATGGTTATTCACTGATTATATTTTATTTCATGTTTTTGATGGAGCGACGCACCGTGTCGGTTCGTTAGAGTTTTGGAAGAGTGTCAAAGAATGAAAGGGATTGGTAGAGTGAATGTGTAGAAAGGACTGAACGTCCATAATGGGAACGAATGAAAGGGCGGGAAGGTTTTAATTTGGAATGGTTGAATAAGAGGCTTTAACAATGTATAGGAATATGTAAAGTTTCGGCTTAATTTTCTCTAATGGAAAGCTACATTGACAGCGAGTAACATAGGCTATATTTTATCCCCATATTCCTGCGGGAACAGGAACTACGCGGGTGAAACCGCGGGGCACAGCTAGTTAAAAATAAATTAACGTCATTGCTGAATGTAGTCTTTCAAAAAGCAACGTAAAGACAATATAATATTCGGCAGTTCCAAATAAATTAACGCAATTACACGATATTATCTTTCAAACCAACGTAATCTTTTTTGTAAACGTTTTTTTTAAGTACATTATAAAGTTATCAATAGCTTCTGCTTGATTCCTCTTCCTCTTCTTTATTTGGAGTCTCTAAACTATGATCAACAAATAAATATTCATTGAAATAATGATTGGTAATTACAAACATCGTAATTTCTAGCACCGGCCTAAGCAATAAAAATACTAAAAACACATGACTTAAAGACGTAGGATATGCGTTGAATTTATACAAAATGAACAACATATCGCTTATCATATAAAAAGATAAATATATAGCGAAAAATAAACAATTTGCTTTAGATATAGTGCATTTGATTATCAAAGTAGCTAATAAAGCCACTGTAATTAAAAGAGTAATACTCATTAATAGTAAAACTGACGTTAAGCGTAAAGACAATTGCTGTTTTTCCAAAATCACAGATGTCATGTATATGCCATAGACGTAACATAGCAAAAATTCGTACAAATACATAACTACAAGGGACACAGTTACAAAAAATGTCATATCGAATTTTGTATACACGTCAGCTAGCTCTGGAATAAATACTCTTAAACCCACATTGAGCGATATACATGCCGTCAATAACGTTATAAGCAGATCTAAACCCGAATGCACAAAAGCTATAAAAACCGGATTATCGTAGAAGATATTGTAGAAAAATATACAAAGCAAATGTATAAAGGTTAATAGAAGATGCTCTATAACTAGAAAATGTAATATTCTCATCGGACTTGGAATGCATTTTGAACAATAATACTGGAATGGAAAAAACAGCAACAGAAGAATAACACATCCAATGTTGATCATATAATCTTCGACGATGTCTTTTACTCTTAAATTAGTTTCAATAAATGCATAAAAAAAGTACTGCTCCTCTTCATGTAAGCTCATAGCTGCTTTTATTGCTGCAACTAAATTTTAAAACAACTTTCAGTAACTGAACGTTGGTGGAGGTCTTAGAGATAAAGAAAATAAATCGTGTAGAGTAATAGCTCCGATGACACGTACTGACAATAATCACAAAGCAGCTTACAGTAGAAGAATGAGTAGACCAGAAGAATTTCTTGATGAGACGGTCCGATGTTCTTCCTGATTCGAAGCGCTGATGAATATTCGTAGAAGAAGACTCGACCAATTTCCTTATGAGAAGACCCGAAGACTCACTTCATGAACAAATCCGAGGGGCTTCCTGATGACGGCAGAAAGGTCTTTGTGGTGAGACCAATGTTCAGCAGGGCACTGCAGCGGATGTAGTAGGTGATATCCAGTAATGGACAATTCTCAAAAGTCACAACAAGTCGTAACGCGAAAATAATCCATGTTAATAATCCATTGTAAGTTTTTTATCGAATAATATAATTATTATGTAATTGTGCGTGTTTTCCTTTAGGATAGAGACACGTTTGAAGGTGTTTAGTTCGAATTGACACTGGTTTGTGATTTTATTACATTATTTAATGCGTTTTCGTTAATTTATGATTATGATGGCGCGTGGCTATAACGTTGAGAGAACACTGACGTTTTGGGTTAATGTTCAGAATGCAAATCGTGTCCTTTTTCCTCGTGATAAGGCCTTTTTCATTAACACAAAAATAAACTGTTGTGTAAGTATGAACCTACCTAACTATTATTGAAATTTTATACGTATATGAAACAAGTGTGCTTTAAACCACACGAATGAAGTAAAACTCCCCCTTAACTTCCTTTCGCCTCGCCCAATTATTGGCGTGGACCTATCAGACTGACCCATAAGGGTGTTAAATTTCAACATCTAAAACTGTTTTAGCATCATCTCGTCATCGACCCAAATTTTTCCACTGTTGAGTACGGATCTCCCCTCACTTTCATGAGGAGGGTTAGGCCATTATCCACCATGGGGGCCCGGTCCGGATTGGTGGATATCCTATCTCAAATAATTATCAGGTAGTATGTGAGTTTCTACACGATATTTGATAGAATCATCTATCAACATGTTTAAAACTAATGGTTAATTTACATATTCCTAGTAGTTTAAGGCAAGTTAAGTTCATATTAGCGTTTGACCAGAGATTTTCCAGTTAACACTTTCACTGCTGAGCCGATTTGCTTGTCTAGCCACGGGTGCGGCTCTGCACACTCCATAGTGTTTTCCCATACAACAAACACAACAGTTGTGTTTTCCCGCGCTCGCGGCAAGTTATGAAAAACACGACAGTTGTGTTCTCAGCACTGAACGTGCTAAGTAGTTAGTTGACGATAAAGTAATATCTGTACAAACAGTGAAAAAGTCTTAACTCGCCCAGTTTTGTAAGTTAACTCACCACTTAACTAGTGCACTAAATACAGGTCATGGCTTTTTTAACTTGTCCGATTATCATTTACTTATTATATTGACTGTACCAATACACAACATAATTGAAATGGTAGTCTTCCGAGTTCCCATCACTCACGGAAAGCTAATTATCATGGACGCAAACAAATAGTATTTCAATTCGTCAAATTACAATCTGTGTTCTTTCTTATTACACACAACTACGAAAAGTGTGTTTCCTATTTTTTTAATTTACTGTGTAACTAGACAACCAAGTCTTTAACTTGATGGTAAGCGCCACGCCTGCCCATAAAAGTTACAGCGCCACCCAGAACTTTGAATTGATTAAAACTGCGCGGCAGTGTACTGCGCTCCTCAAACATTGGTTTTAAAGTCTCATATGTCCAGTAATTTCGCTGAAAGCAGTACCTTTCAAAGCGGAATAAGCGGTGGTAGCCTTGTGGGAGAACGTCCGCCTTCCAAGCAGAAGGTCGTATGTTCACATCCCAGTGCAGGCACGTACCAATGTGTTACTCGTAAAATATATGTACGTAATTGTCACTCACTTTTCGGTGAAGGCAAACATCGTGAGGAAACCCACATACCTGCCCGAGAATTATTTCGGAGGTAGGTATGTCAAATTAGGATTCGCTGTATTTAGGGAATCAAAAGATACCAGGACCATGGTTATAGAAACACCCAGACGCAAAGAAAATATTTGTGGATCGCACAAATCATTGCCGGGAATCGAACCCGCAACCTCATGCTTCGCAGTCGGAACATCACCTTGTTACGTCACAAGGCTGCCAAAATAAACAAAGGTATAGGAAAAAAATACAAAATGAGCAAAGACATATTAATCATTATCGGGTCCTTATCCAAACTCCTAGCTTTGTACCTCCATGTTTGGTCCCACGCGAGGTCCTAGATAATTTAATAGTTTCTTCAGATACCACAGATAAGACTCTAGTTACTAAATAAAAAACTACAGCTGATATTACTATGTGAAAGACCTCAGATGATATACCACTGTACGTATGAAAGTAGCTTAAACGATCTAACCAAAGGACCAAGCAAGCTCACGCCTAGCCCCTCTGCCAAAGTTTATGACCGACTGTTCTTATAGCACCTCCGATCATTTATATCGATGTTTGTTTTAGCAATCACGAGTGTAAAATGTTTTTCTCTTCCTCGCATCTGGTGGTAAGCGCTACGTCTGTCCATAACAGTTACAGCGCCACCCAGAACGTTGAATTGCATAATCTTGCGCGGCACTGCACTGCGCTCGTCACCCTGAGACTTTGGATCTATAGTCTCATATTATGTTTAGTAATTTTGCTGGAAACAGTGCCCTTCAAATCGGAACACAGTATTGTTTTAACACTACTACTTGGTGGATAAAAATCTGGCAACTTCCCCAGGCAGTCTATTGTAGAAGAAGCCTAGCAGCTTATGCGTGCCGGGTCCTAAGAATATAATTATATACGTCCGTGGAGTGAAATTTGGAATTAAGCCTCCAATTTGGACAAGCACCGGTCTCGTATACACGAAACCTTTCATTTGAGATGTAGTCACATTTTTTGCTGCCCTACTGTTTGTGATCTGTGTAATGCGTGGATAGTTCGGTGGATAAGTATGGAGACGCCTTTTTTTTTAAATTTACGCTTGTCCATAACTGTTACAGCACCACCCAGAACTTTGCATTGTATAATCTTGCGCGGCTCTGCACTGCGGTCGTCACCCTGAGAGATTGGATCTAAAGTCTCATATGCTCAGTAATTTCGATGGAAACAGTACCCTTCAAACCGGAACCCGGTAATGTTTTCACACTACAGCTTGGCGGAATGTGTTATTGATCAGGGTCTGACGAAGGAGCAGGAAAAAGAAATTAATGTGTGCATTTTTTATTAAAGCATTCTCTATGTTTTCATATCTCTGATTCATCTCCACGCGATATTCGGCTCCACATCCGGCGATTATCCTCAAGAAGCGGACGTCAACAATACACAAAAAATTAATACGCAAGGCCATTCTCATGAACTCTGATAGTTATGTTATATTGTGGTTATTTGTACTGCCAATGCGTGTCAGTCGTTAAAGAACGTGTGTGTGTTATTCGGAGTCATTACCGGAACCAAAACAACCGGTACAGTACTACAAACATAATGGGCAATCTCCAGTCCTCCCGATCTGTTTCCCCGCAATTCAGAAGCAAATTGGGAGGTCGGTCAACATTACACGCCCAAATGACGCCGTCCAGCAGAAAGAAGAAAATGAAAGCATTAAAAGTTCTCTGTCTTCTTTCTTTTTCATCCTCTTTTATTTTCTTTCTAACAAACAAATACACATCGAAAGGCAAGACAAGAAAGTGACACACAATGAAGACAATAGTGTACGCAGATAGCCGGCAATAGCAAGATGGGCTGACGATGTAACTACGATAGCGGTTCGAACCTGGATCGGATTGGTACAGGACCGAGTCAAACGCCATGGTAACGGAGAGGCCTATGCCCAGCAGTGGGAGGATAAAGGCTGCGGATGATGATGCTGACATGACAATAGACAATATAGAGAGGGTTAGTATGAACCTTGATAGTAGCGGGTTGTCTTTTGTTTGGACCGCGTAGTAACTTTGAGGACTTACACACGCATTTGGCGCCTGTACAAACGTCAGATTAGGTTGTGCCTTAACATAAAATATTATAAACTAATGTTGCCAGATGACATTGTGCTGGTGACTTACGTTTTAAAACATATAGTTCCTCATTAACGAGATAATTATTTTAAAATCACATAAATTAACCAAGGTCAAAGTAACACTGCCAGTAGGATAATTCCAAAATAATTAAAATCAGTGTTATCATTTCTTGATAAAATTAATTTATTTCGGTTATTGATAATTTTGTTAACTAACAATGTTTAATAAATACATTTAGTCGCAGTTCGACATTCACTTTTAAAATAATTTAGTAACTACCTACTAAAATATGTAATTTTTTTTGTAATATAAGCTTTTTATTGTGATTTTTGTTTCAGTCATGATTTTTTATACAATTATAGGCATAGGCACTGTATTTAATTTCGATTAACATGAGTCCAAGCACTTGAAACCTACTGTTAGTTACTGGGGAGTTCCGTTGTCTACCTTCTGTCTCTATCATCAAATTAGCTCACGGCAGCCTTACTGCCTACAGCTATCTCCTCCAGACATCGGGTGTCCTATGAAAAATATAATACTGTACCGGTCATGGTGGATTTATAAAAAAATAAAAAACAATGTCTAACTGTTTTTTTTTACTTGATTTACTGACGAGACGAGCAAGTCGTTAAACTGATGGTAAGCGCTACGCCTGCCCATAATAGTAACAGTGCCACCTAGAATTTTGCATTCTATAATCCTGCGCGGCACTGCACTGCGCTCGTCACCCTGAGACATTGGCTCTAAAGTCTCTCGAACTCTTTGTCTTATTAAACACGTTCAGTGCTGATAACGCAACTGCCGTGCTTTTCATAACTTCCCGCGACAACACAACTGTTGTGTTTGTTGTATGGGAAAACACAATGGCGCGCGCAGAGCCGCACCCGTGGCTAGAAAATAAAATCGGCTCAGCAGTGAAAGTGTTAAAACTTCTTTCAATAAGCTTTCATGTCAATCTGTCAACTATTACGTAACGGTGAAGTGTGAAAATTGCTTTAAACATTTTCCCATACGTCGATAAAAAAGTTTCACTTAAAAATCTAATTGAAACCGACTGACCCAGCTCAAGCTTTTGCATTCCACTCGATAACATCCGAATAGGACCCGATGTATAGGATATCGATACGATTAATGCGTACCATCAATCGATTCGAAAACACAGCATTAGGCTCGTTGCAATCGAATAGTTCGTAATAGGATTCCGGTTTGGTGTGCGATTTAATAAATTGCCACCGCCGTTTAATGTTTGGAATACTCTGGTATTATCAATTTTAGAATAGACTAGCAGCGCCCCGCGAGTTCACCCGCGTTACTAACTAACTATAATTCCCGAACCGTCAGTTTTACGGGATAAAAGATTGGGAGATTTAGATCTTAATTAAAGAAGCTACATTTTCCAAACTATCAGCAATTCACCAAGTTAGAATGAGAAACACGTGACCACATCAAAAACCTCTATTTACTGTATTTTCCTAGTTTTGTGGATACAAATCAACAAGGAAAGTATGGAACGCGAAGATAATCAGATAAATCCAATAATGCCTCGCATTTCTCTATCTTTCCGTATCCTTATTATCTACATAACAATATTAGTCTGTACGTTTGTCTGTTCAATTTTACTTTTGCTATGCACACGTAATTTTTTTTTCTTCTATGCCAGCATTTTATTTTACTCTTGTATCTTAATCGTGTGAAAAACCTTTGATTATGTTTTTAATAACTAAACAGAAACCTAAAACCTTTTTTTAAAATGTTGAACCACATTATCCCACAGGAACCGATTATTTTCTGGTCCATTTAAATTAAAAACTGTTATCTTAAATTTCATCAAAATTCACTTACCCGTTGCGGTGTGAAAATAGAACAAAGACACAAGCAAACTTTAGCATCAATAATATTAGTAGGATATTTTTATGTAACATTAATGAAATTTCAAGAAATTTTACAACGAGATCTTTTTTTATGAATAAATAACTTTGACCACTACACTGATGTTAAGCGACAATGTGGCTAGAAGTAACCTATTCACTCGTCACTTGAAGACTCCCGGGGGCCTTATCGCTCTGCCAATCCATATTTCTCGCCGAAAACACCTAATTTCATAGCACGCTTCATACCTAAATCCCGAATCCTAGAACCGGAATCGCGGTAGCTTTTCATACTTTATTTTGACAGTTCCATTGACAGTTAAAAACTAGCGCGTTAACAATCTAGGTGGTCATGGAATGACAGCTCAGGCTGTAACAATCGGGAAACACAAACTCAGGCAAGGAATAAAGCAAGCGAAATGTAGAGGCAAATAGCTTCGTGCGTAAAGAAGGAATGTCCACCATGTAACATATCGCCGCCCGTCTCTTTGTTTGTAGACCTCGAGAAACCTCGACATTTGGAACCTGACCCGAGTGAGCCCGTAGGTTACACTAGTGAAGAATAATTCGCATCACGCACTGCGCATTTTTCCCGTACAGCTCTAGTATATCGATATATCTTATTGTATCGATGCTTTACGATTAGAGAGGGGTCGCATTCAAACAGCTTGCTTAGCACAAAAATGGAAGATATACTGTAATAGTTGCGTTCTGCGGATGCGCCTTCCTTATTTTTCTTGCATGTGTTTTCTCAATATAAAAGTAAATTATTCGTTGAATATAATAATAATTTCAGTTATAATAAATAAAAATAATACAGTTTAGACAATTTAAAGGAAATCGGCGTTGCTGATTATATTGGAAATCCCCATATTATATCGGACCTTTCACCATGTCCCGGACACTCGATACAAATAACTTATTTGACATTTCACACATTTATATGACGTTTGAACACGCGCCAAATGCATGTATAAAACAAAAGAGAACCCGCTAGTATGAAGGTTCATACCAACCCGTTTGTCTATTGTCACTTGGGCGTGTAATATTGGGTGGCCTCCCGAGCTCCCTCCAGATTGCGGGTAGAGGTGCGGGGAAGTGGATCGCGGGGGGTGGAGAGTGTCCATTCTGTATGTAGTATTATAATTATATATTGTCTTCTGTGGTTTTACCTTCCATAGTTGATTAGCTGCGAACCACGGTTACAACCGCTTAAACAGTTATTTCACAGGAATCGTTCATTTTTAAAAGATAAAAAGTACACTATGTTCTATTCAGAGATTTAAAGTATCTAAATACCAAATTTAATCAAAATCCGTCCAGCCCGAGGGAAGAGAAGACAAACAAACAGACACACAAACTTTTGCATCTATAAAATTAGTAGGAGGTAGGATTAAGGTAAGGATTCGTTTTTTTTACTTTTCTTTTAACCGTTTAATGACTTCATTGCATTGCGCCAAGACAAAGGGTCTGTTGGCCGCACTCGAAAACTTGCAGGGTTGTCAGTTTTATACTATTTTTTTTCATTTACTTTTCATAAATATTCACTGAATTTTAGTAACATTTTATTTTTTTATTAGTAAAAAGTATGATTATATTTTATGGTATAAATAGGGCAACATTTTATTTTCAAATTATAAATAATATCACAGAGTATTCCAAATTGTTTCATTTTGTCACAGTTAAAAAACTGTCTCAAAAAAGAAATTGCAATAAAAACCTTAGACAAATTTTTGTAATCTTAATTTTTCCCCTAGTCGTTTTTGACAACCCTACAGTGGCCCGCTTATCCCGCGCATGATTAAACTCTCAGCCTGCATTCTGAGAAGGAACGCTTGCAGTTTCCTTACTGCAATTTTTTATTCTATATTGCTGTGGGTAGTGACAGCAACGACAACGAATTTTCATAAATTGTACTGAGAAACAGTAGTCCGACTATCTCACTATTCTACTATCCGACTATCCCACTATCCCACTATTCTACTATCCGACTATCCCACTATCCCACTATCCCACTATTCTACTATCCGACTATCCCACTATCCCACTATTCTACTATCCGACTATCCCACTATCCCACTATCCCACTATTCTACTATCCGACTATCCCACTATCTCACTATCCCACTATTCTACTATCCGACTATCCCACTATCTCACTATCCCACTATTCTACTATCCGACTATCCCACTATCCCACTATCCCACTATTCTACTATCCGACTATCCCACTATCCCACTATTCTACTATCCGACTATCCCACTATCCCACTATCCCACTATTCTACTATCCGACTATCCCACTATCTCACTATCCCACTATTCTACTATCCGACTATCCCACTATCCCACTATCCCACTATTCTACTATCCGACTATTCCACTATCCCACTATCCCACTATTCTACTATCCGACTATCCCACTATCTCACTATCCCACTATTCTACTATCCGACTATCCCACTATCCCACTATCCCACTATTCTACTATCCGACTATCCCACTATCTCACTATCCCACTATTCTACTATCCGACTATCCCACTATCCCACTATCTCACTATCCCACTATTCTACTATCCCACTATTCTACTATCCTATTATCCTACTATCTGACTATCCCACTGTCCTACGATCCTTCTGTCCCACTATCCAACTATCCCACTATCCTACCATCCCAGTTTCAAACTAATCCTGCTATCCAACTAATATTTAAAAATATCAAAGTTTCTATGTTTGAATGTTTGTTACCCAATCACGCAAAATCAACCTAACCTTAGGATGAAATTTGGCAAAAGTATAGTTTATTAATGTGTATTATCCCACAGGAACTGTTCATTTTGACAGGATAAAGGTTGAAATGAACAAAATGTCGAAATGAACAGTTCCTGGTTTAATACCAGTAATAAACTATCTACGTACCAAATTTTATCCAAATCCGTTGAGTAGTTTTTGTGTAAAAGAGTAAGAAACATCCATCCATCCTCGCTAACTCAGCCAAAATATTATATCGTTTAGCAGATTTAGGCTTGACAAAATAATTGTTAATTTAGTTATTGTTTTTGTTGATTCTCTGTACTTATATTATTTTTAAAGGACGATGTGGGCGCTTAGCGACAAAGGCCTTTAAAAAAAACCCTCGTTAACTCACATTTATATTATTGCTAGATGCGCTCCGCGGTTTCACCCGCGTAGTTCCCGTTCCAGTGGGAATACGGAGACAAAATAGACCTTATGTTACTTGCTGATAATGTAGCTTTCCATTTGTGAAAAAAATAATTAAAATCAGTTTAGTGGTTTAGGCGTGAGTAACCAATAAACAAACTCAGATTTACATTTACTTATATTATTAAGTTAGGAAGGTATTTTAGGAAGTAGTACTGTAGCTATTATGGGCGCTTACCACCGCTTGAACGACTTGCTCGTCTTGTTTCTTAGTAACATTAAAAAAATGTGTTAGGTTATTAAATGACTCAAGAAACGAAATAAAGCAGTGCTAAAATAAACTTTATGGTTTAAATAATAAGCGACACACATTTATCTTGCAGACCCTACAGTTTGCTACACGTTGAAGCTCTACCAAAGTAGATAGGCATCCGATACAATAGAGACTATTCTTCACGTTTGCCCACCTGCATCTCTACCAGAATGTTTTACACCGCTCTAGGAGCTCTAGCTAGAGCCAATTGTTCTCTAGATATTACTCTAGGTAGAGCGAATTTTGCTTTACTTATTGCTCTACGTAGAAACAACGTCGCTCTAGATATTGCTCTAGGTAAAGCAGTTATTTTTTGATATTCATCCGCCAAGCAGTAGTGTGCAAGCATCACTGTATTCCTGTTCCAAGACATATGAGACTTTACAGCCGATGACTCAGGGTGACGAGCGCAGTGCAGTGCCGCGTAGGATTACGCAATGCAAAGTTCTGGCAGTCAAATAAAAAAAAAGTTGATCCTGCTGCTTTCCCCCCTGTTAGGAATGTCCGTCCTTTGGACTACATGTAGACCAACGACGATTTTTTTTATTAATAGAAGTCTCACTATGGACTGGCTTCTATGTCTGCTCAAAAATACAGTAACATTGGCTTAATCCAGTGATAGGATACAGATCTTGTATATACCTATGAACTTACTAGCACAAGTTTTGGTCGCATTAAGGGAGGCCAAGGGGCAACTTGCCCCCTTCCCCCGATGCTTAAATTATTAAAGACTTCTTCTTAATCATAATACTTTGGTAAGAAAGGTCATGTCCAGCTCCATGATTCACGCCTCACTTTGCTGCACCAAGCTTTTCCAGGATATGCTGGTTTCAACTAGAATTATGAGAGAATTGTTGTATGGGCGAAGACCGACCAGAATGAAGCCCTTTTCCCGTTGACCTTTCCCTCAACTATAAGCTTTTCAGATTTTAAGCGTCTTCGTGAGAACATAGCTATAGTAAATTAAATTAATTATATGTTCGGTTAGAGTACAAATTTCATAGATTAAAAAAAACACTTATCAATATCGATTAATGAATAATTAATTAAAACACATCCCGAAAACGCTCACGGCCTAGCGACATTGTCATTAAAAACATTATCGTAGTTCTATTGTCATATCTTTCCTTAACTCTTTTTAGTTCACTCGCCCCGTTCCTGAGTACGCCCCTGGCTCGGCAGGAGCGGTCACATCTGAAAGCCAAATGCAGGAACAATACCGCTTCAGGCCTATTCCAAAAAGAGCCGTAGTTAAGTAAACGGTCGTGTAAAGTGGAATAAACAGTTGGTGGCAGTGGTGTGTAGTTGGTGACAGGGAAAATGGCCAACTACTCAATATATTTTTTTATATGATTGAGGGGCAAAAAAACTGACGGCCCATCTGATGGTAAACGGTTACCGTCGCCTTTTAACACCTGTAACACTCGGGGCGTTGTCGCCGCGTTGCCTACTGACTAGAGCTCTTTTCACTCTTCTATTTAAGAGCCCCATATTGTACTTTATTGAATTGAACATTACTGGGCATATGAGACGTTAGAGCCGATGTCTCAGGGTGACGAGCGCAGTGCAGTGCCGCGCAGGATTACTCGTATGCAATGCAGGATTCTGGGTGTTACTGTGACTGTTATGTCCAGGCGTAGCGCTTACCTGAGGGCAGACCCGTGTTCAGCAGTGTTTGAAGTGAAACTTTTTTATCGACGTATGGGAGAAATCTTATTGCAACCGTCACATCTTTCTGTCACGCCCGACCGTCACCCGCCATGATGTTTACCAAACGAATGACGTCGCATGTTTGACAGGTCCGTATGAGAGACAAATAAGAAGGAATAGTTTCACTTCTTACGTGTGTACACTATTGCACACACCCTTTTTTAAGGTGTAGTTATCTCGCCAATTTTCCCAGCACTGCAGTGTACACCAATGCGAGCACTACAGTGATCGGCTCTCGGGCGCTTATCATAAAGGCTTATCGCTCCCAAGTCTGCGATGCCTATCCTTACAATAAACTGTTATTGTGCCGCCCTATATTACTTACTAGCATTTCCCCGCGGCTTCACACATGCTATTAAAGGTGAAATTATGATAAACATTTGTATTTTTGGAGTAAACGTACTGGAGTCGTGGTTTGATAAAAAGATTTCTTGATCTTTATGATGATAGATTAAAAAAAATACCTCTGACATGCAAAACTCAGTCGCTTTTCTGTGAAAGAAAACATCGCGAGGAAACCCACATACCTACCCTAGAATTATTTCAGAGGTAGGTATGTTATCCACCAATCCGGACCAGGCCCACGTGTTGGCTTATGGCCTAACCCTCCTCACCAATGTGAGGGGACACCCGTGCTCAGCAGTGGGACGTGGGTTGACGATGATGATGATGCAAAACATAGTTACCCTGATTCCCGTTTATATATAATCTATTCATTGATCTCAGCGCGATCTTAGCAATGGTCTGTCATTGTCAATGTCATTGTTAACAGAAAAGTCATTCACTGGAGATAGCTCGCTGGACACGTCTCACCATTAGAAGCATTGTTCCGTGCAGAGTTTTAACCAACTTCAAAAACTTCGACTGTAGGTTATTGTGTGCGACAGACCTTTTTTTGTATAGATATTAGATTTTAGTTTTATAATGTCAATAAGTGGAAAATAGTAGTTGTTTCGAGTTTTGTTTCGTTCGCTGGAAAATATAGTTCTCGCATATGAGAATTATCGTTTTCGTTTCGTCTCTCTGACAGTTTTTTTGTACAGAATAGTGTAAGAATAATATACCTAAGTGGTATCGTCAACAATGCATATTCACTAAAATTACGCAATCACGCAACGCAATTACAATTATTGTAACTGCCGCAGCCATAAGCGGCATTATAATTATCCTTGTATGCGTACTTATAGAGGCGCGCAAATACAAACCGCGTTTGAAACCCTTCTATGGAGATCCCTTATGTTTCTACTGTGTCCATAGCCTAGCACAGATGATGATGTCCTCCTTAACGCATCCGTCATGAGCGACCTTCCAAGCTCCTGAGGCTTAACTCAAGACCTTGGAAAGTTCGCTCATTCTTTCTATTGTTCCTTTCAGCGCAGATGGCTGGCAAAACTGCTGAACCGTTTTAAATTTTTTGGCTCTTTTGCGAATCTTCGCACAACGTGCGTGTTTACTGTTTACTGGCGTTGTGTTGTAACTACATTTTACCTAGAACTAGAGTATGGCCGAATAGTAACACTGTATTTTCAACCAACGATTGTGCAAATTGGTTACAATTTCTACTTCGCCGGCGACAATGCGGTACTGAAAGCGTCCGCATTCAACGAAAAGCGATTTATTCTGGAATTGAATCAGTTCCGAAACGATATGTGCTAGGTTATCGTAGAGAAGATAAAGCACGACAACATGAAAAGCTTGTAGCATCGGCAACCGTTTTATATAGTGGTAGGTCTCTTCTGCAAGAGTATAGCAGATTTAATTTTGAAAGGTCAGCTTCCACCCTACCCTTTAAACTCCAGCTAGCCAAAGTTAACCTAGAACTAGCCGAACCGTATTGTTTTAACTATATAATACCAGCAATTCATCAAAACACTTCCAAAACTAACCCCAAGTTAAAGCACTCTGCAAATATAAACTGCTGGAATATGTAGGAAAGTTACCTATAGGCACATTCGAGACACTGCATACAAAATCTTATTTGACAGATCACATTTATATAGACGACGTTTGTAAACGCTCCAATTTTCTTTTATTCGACTGAGTGTCAAGACAAACAAATCGTACACCTGATGGTAAGCGCTACGTTTACCCATAACAGTTACAGTGCCACCCAAAACATAAACCAGCAAATTCATGACGTTTAAGCACTCAAAGATGCTACGCGACCAAAACAAAAGACGACGCGATAGTATGGAGGTTCACACTAAGCCGTTAGTCTATTGTCATTTGACGATTGGGCGTGTAATATTGAGTGACCTCCCAACTGCCCTCCGAATTGCGGGTAGAGGTGCAGGGAAGCGGTTTGCCTGGGGTGAGTGCTAATG
Source organism: Campaea margaritaria (assembly GCA_912999815.1). Taxonomy (NCBI): domain Eukaryota; kingdom Metazoa; phylum Arthropoda; class Insecta; order Lepidoptera; family Geometridae; genus Campaea; species Campaea margaritaria. The sequence goes on from OU538814.1 coordinate 3,527,109, forward strand.
AAGCTGACTCTTTTAAAGAAGGGTACATGCTAATATTCGAATTCAAATATCTTATTGAAATGTGTGTTGGGTTGGTGTTTGACTTTCAGACAAATGTTGAACTTGCATAATACTCCATTTAGAATAGATACCCATATTTATAAATATATTATCAGTTTCATTCTCACAAAATCAATGCATGAGTTTTTAGGTATAGTTCGCAAGAAAGGCTCCTCTTGATTTTCTTATTATCAACACCACCAACTCACATCCGCCCACGGCTAAGCGTGGATCTCCCCCTACTTTCATGAGGGGGATTAGTCTGTAACCACGGGGTGGGGGGAGGGGGAGGGGGCTGTAATAACCACCGTGGGGTCCCGATCTGGATTGCTAGATCACATAGGTACCTGATGATATTCTCACGATGAGAATAATCATGCTTCTGATCAGAATGTCATCCAGTGTCAGAATCTTGCTCCCTTCAAGCTGACTAGAACCAGAAGCACCAGGCATGCATATGTGACAAAGAGGCGTCACCTCTTCGTAAATTTTGCAGTACCCTATCAAACGCCGGCAGTACTACAGATAGACGCTTCAAATTAGTGACACACCAAGGAAGTTTTACTAAAGTTAATGGAATCCATACAAAATTAGTTTTTCACTTCTTTTGTTTACCAAACGATCCACAAAGCTTTGACATAATTTGGTAACAAATAGAAAACCCCAAAAACAACCTATCTCGTGGACGATCCTTGAAATAATATATACCGTGAAATGTTTTCTGTTTCGCTCACTCTCGTGTACGCTGTATTACTAGATGTGAATTAGAGAACTGTTAGATGGCTGTTTTAATTTTCCTTCTATAGCTTCAGTTATAGTTCTGTGTGACAGTCATTTGATATAATGCGGGACCATAGTTACTATGTATTAGTAGGTATTAATTACATAGTCGTAATATGCTGGAATCGATCTCATCTATGTCGATAATGATTGACGTTGTGCAGTCTTAGTCAGGGAGACAGGTCACGTGTTATTACGAGTACTGTGGTGTTCACTAATCTAGGGCTTGGGTTTAAAGTAAAACAACCAGATTATCAGTAAGTAGGCACACGCTCAAGAGAGACGACCGCTCGCTCCGAATGACAGATTGGGAATGAGGAGAGGCGCCACTGTCGATTGTGTGCCTACATTAATTTGTATATCACATGTACAAATGAGGTATAATCATTATCTCACTACTATTACAAATGCGAAAGTTTGTATATTTGTGTTTGTCCTCTCTTCACGCTGAGACGGCTGAAAGAATTTTGCTGCAATTTGGTTAACTGATACTTTAGGTCATGGAATAGAACAAAGGACACTTTTTATCCCGTATAAACAGACAGTTTTACTGGAATAGTTGAGAGTTTTTGTGCTTTGGCAGTGATCGAACAAAATAAGGCTTTCAACTGAAATCAAAACCTAAATATAGGATCGAAATTTTGACTTCAGCACAGTTTCAGCCGAAACCGAACTTTTTTAGATCTTATTAAAGTACAATTTGCTTTGTACCTTTACATACAGTTTTTATTTTTTACCAACTACTCTATGAACCGTGTCTAGTATTTAACACGACGTTGACTGCTGACAACACACGTTCGTGTTTTTAAAATTTTACGGCAAGCGAAAACACGCCTGGTGTTCTGCATTGACAAACCCGCACTGCTGTATTGACCATTTTATCACATCAGATGTGTGCGCCCGCACAGCTGATTCAGTTGAGTTACGACACAACGCCAGTAAACAGTAAACACACAAGTTGTTTGAAAATTCGCAAAAGTATAAAAAAAAACGGTTCGGCAGTGAACGTGTTAACACTTTGACTGCTGAGCCGTTTTGCATGTCTAGCCACGGGTGCGGCTCTGCACGCGCCATAGTGTTTTCTCATACAACAAACACAACAGTTGTGTTTTGCCGTACTCGTGGCAAGTTATGACCATCATATATCATCTATGTTGTCTGTACACGGTACAGTAAACATTTTTGTTATTTAGCTAGACTCACTAGGTTCTTACTGTTAGAAAACAGTATTATGGAAAAGAGGTGACCTTATTCGTAAATAAATAGGTCATGAGCTGCTATACTACAAGTGGGTAATGTATCAACTCGCTGGCGTTCAATGGCTTTGTTCTCACCCTGTACACTTGCTGCCAAATTATTGTACCCATAAATTTACAGGCGTCATCATTATTATCAACTTCATCATCATTCTAATAAAAAAAAATGAAAATTTCGCTCATTTGCGATAAGAAAGTGTTATCATCCGCCAATCAGTAGTGTTCCAGTTTGAAGGGTACTGTTTCCAGCGAAATTACTGGGCATATGAGACATTAGATGTTTCAGGGTGCCAAGCGCAGTGCCGTGCAATGCAGTGTTTTGGGTGGTGCTGTGACTGTCATGGGCAGGCGTAGCGCTTACCACCAGGAGAACGACTTGCTCATCTCATTTCAATTTTGATATTTTATTTTGATATAACAGACAATTCAACATACATGAACTTCGTTTTTATCAAGTAAATAATATTATGTAGACATGGTATAGAAGATGTATTTAACGGCCTAATCCTTCTTACTAAAGTAAGGGGAGACCCGTGCTCAGCAGTGGGACGATATGGGTTGATGAAGATGATAATGATGATAGATGTGTTTTCTAAGATGACAGAAGTGTGCCATTTATTTGTCCTGCAGTGCACAGGCGTCGTCAATTTGTCGAGATTAGTGGCGCGCGCTTGTCAATATAGATGCGTTTGCATGCACGCACGTCACCAAGTACTACTACATTCTAGGAATGGATATTGTCGTGTGGTTGAGATGTGTCTAATAGGCCATATTAATTAGCAACGGTGATAATTACACTGAATGGACTGCAGAGGAAGTTAATTAGATTCGATAATCTATCTATACATTGCCTTAAGACGAAAGCCTTTAATGCGTGCGTCCTACCAGTCATGTCCTACGGAGCCAGAACGTAAACAGTGTGGTAGGTAAGTATCTGTCAGCCAATAAAAAAGCACTAACATGTATCCGGAAGTTTAAGAACGTCTCGCTATAAATCCCTATTCGTATTTCGCAGCTTCGCGTTCTCGCAACTTCGCGTTCTCGCAACTTCGCGTTTCTTCGTTGAAGTTCGCGCATTGTAACTTTCTTTTAGGTCGACCGGAGCCGTTAATGCGTCGCTAAGAATTATTGCAGTTTATATTACTAGTTTATGTTGAGTTTGTCTAGGGATGGGAATGTCTAAGATGCATGGAAAATCGAAAGATCCCATTCAATGTAAAATTACAATCGAGTCTATAAACACACGCTCTTCAGCTGAACCGTGGAGATTTTTATCGATTCTTCTGTTTTTTTTTAACTGCGAAACTACTGGGCACCTAAGACTTTAGAGCCGATGTCTCAGTGTGACGAGCGCAGTGCGGTGCCGCGCAAAATTATGCAACGCAAAGTTCTGGGTGGCTCTGTAACTGTTATGGGCAGGCGTAGTATCAGGTGAACCACTTGTTCGTCTCATCAAACAGTCAAATTATATAAAAAAAAATAAAAAACACTCACGGTGAGGCTGGCCCACAAGTGGAGAGAGCTATGCTCGGAGTTTCTCTCTAGGACAGGATCCAACAGAGAACCAAAGTAAGAGACATAGCTGAAAGGATTAGCAACCTGAAGCGTAGTACGATAGTACTACGCCAGACCAGCCACTGCTACTTCAGCCACAGAATAGATATTCTGTGGCTGAAGTAGCAGTGGCTGGTCAGGGCTCTGGAAGAATCGACAACCGATGGGGTAGATGAGTTCTAGCATGGAGACCGCGTTTAGGCAAACGTAGTGTAGGACGCCGCCGGCAAAGTGGAGGGACGACTGGCAAAGACTTGAGGTGAATAAACAAGAATTTAACCGCAGTAAATGATGACGCGGCGACGGTAGAGCATGCTTGCCTAGAAGATTCCAATTCACTCTCATCCCTTTCTCATTTGGTTCTCTTCTTCTTCTTCTTCTTCTATTATAATATTTTAATTTTGTATATCACTGTAAGTTTAAAATTAATATCCTTTCTGGCATCTCAAGTAGTACTTACAAAGATTCGTTATATAGGTTGTTTTCAAAATAAACTGCCTCACGTAAACCTGTGCGTAAAAAACTTTAATTAAAACCCGTTTCAATAAAACACTATCAGCCTTAAGATTAACAAAATAGCTAAACAACTTAACCCTTACTTAGTCGTAACTTAACCTAGGCTTGTTCCACTTAATCTCCAAGAAAGGGGTCTGACGCGTATTAATCCTCGATCGAAACGGGTGTTAGGAGTTTGTTAGGTTTCCGTAGATACGTAAGTTCTTTTAACCCCCCCGACGCAAAAAGAGGGAGTGTCATAATTTTGGCGTGTTTGTGCGTGATATTAAGGACTAATCCTTATGAAAGTGAGGGGTGACCCGTGCCCTATAATGAGGCGACCACGACAAAAAAAAAATCGTGAGTACCGTGGAACACTCGATTGGAACGAAGTTTCTTTAGTATACATAAAGATTAAAAATTAAATAATTTATCAATTGAGTAATTTCATTTATTTACGTGCTATGGATAACCTTCTACACCGAAGAAACTGTCGTGATGGAAAGCTTTTATACTTTTTTTCTCGTAGCCCCCCCCCCCCCCCCCCCCCCCCCCATCTGCCAAGTCTGCACCGAGCGAAAAGGAACTTCCAATAAATATCAACACTTTGCAGGACAACACAGGTTTAAAAAAAGTGACATACAGAGAAAATTGGATTACAATTCTCACAGCCTCCCCAATTTTCATCAGCCTTCCATAATCCCCTAATAATAGCATCACGTTAAAAACCCTTCCGGCAACATTATCTAAATGAAATCTTCAACTACCCCCCACTTGAATATTCAACGACGGGATCTGTTTAAACGGTATTAGACATCAGGAGAAAACATCGGAAAGTGAAGTAACGGTCGAGGACAGGGCTGTAACAAGGACTCTGGTTAGAGGGGCAAACGTAATGAAAATCCGTCATGACACACATCACATCGGTATTATCCCAACTAACTTGCATACTACCTGGCCCACCTGTGGTGATGCTATCGTAGATCTTGTCTCTTTTCTAGAACTGTGCTCTGGGTGTAATTAGGAGATATGGTTAATTATTAAACATTTTTGTAAAAAAAACCATGAGCTTTGAAATTTCAGAGAGTAGGTAGTTTTGTGTTTTTTTTTTATAAAAGTAACATTTCTCATCAGAGAAAGCTTTAACAAACAAACATTTGTTTAATACGTGACTAGGAAAGAGTTCATAATTTAAAATCCCTTTTAAAAGCATAAAATATTAAAAAGTTATTAATAGTAGATTGTACCACAAGGGAACAAAATAATGTATTTACGGCGAGAGCGATTTTTGAATCCAGAGCGATGCGAAGGATTCTAGAGTAGAATCCTAAGCGTAGCGAGGGAGTCAAAGTACTTCGCTTGAGCTTAAATAATTTTGTTACCGTGTGGTACACGATACTTTTCATCCCAAGCTATGAGAAAAGTTCATCATACGAGAATAAAATATTTTGACGTGACAACGTCTAATGAATCGATGCATGCACAAAAAAGTTGACACATTGTCCCGTAACGCTCATTGTACGCTTGCGCCGCATCTATCTCTCTTCTCTTCTTGACAGGTTAATTATTCTTGCATTTTAAAAATCTGATTACTAGTATAATTTAAAGTATTTATTCTTGTATTATTAAAAAATGATTCATCTTTATTCATAAAAGTATGCAGGCACTTCATCAATGTTATGTTACGACGTTGTCACGTTAAAATATCGTCCGTAAACCAACTTTACAGACAACCATTTTTTTTTAAATTTGGATAGCCAATGCCGCGTCGGCACGCGCTGTTTTTTTTATTGCCAGCCAGGACTTTATTAAAGCGACTTGCGTTCAAACTTTTTAATTTAACAATGTTCCAAATTCAAAACTCATTTCGTCACTGTTATTAAGTGCGCGGAAAAGACCCACTTTGCTCGCACTTATCGAGGAGCAAAATACCTCTTTTCGAATACATGGGATGAAAAAGAAATTAACCTAATTATTATGACAAAAAATTGAATTTTAATTGATTTTGAACGATTTGCTAACGTATAAATTGTTTTTAATTCAAAGCCTCTACCGATTTCTTGAAACTCTGATTTGAAGGGGCCAAGCGGCCCTCATATGCTACCTTGACTACGCCCACCATCCGGATCGAGGGTAACTTCCCATTTATACGTCTCCAGATTTGAATGAGAACAAATTTGAAATTTAAATCGGTGATTCGGAACGTTTGGCCGAATTGATGGCGGTTCGTAGCTTTGGAGATAGTAGTAATCTGCGCTGATATCTCTGTACTGGCGCCTTAATGTAGGTAATTTTTCGTCGCGTACCACAGTCGACCGCATCATCATTTAACATCATTGGATTTTTATGGGAGAAAAAACCGTCACTCTATCTCCTCCGCCACGGGGGTGATGAAGGGGCGTGTAAGTGTATTGAACCCCCTTAAATCCCCGTGAGCAGTCCTCCTCCGAGGTGGGGCAAAATCGGGTCGCGCTAGCAGTCACCATCTTGCCCCAGTGGTAGGCTTGGGTGGCAAATATTTTTGTGACCTACATATAATTGCTCAATCTCAGACTTTGTGGGACCATGGTCCTTGTAGTTCTTGATTGCCTATATGCAGGGAATCCTAATCAAGATCAATGTACCTATGTAATTTTGACGCGCATCACTAACCCATATCAGCCCACTGCTGAGCACAGGTTTAGCCGGGTCTACCGAGCACGGATTATACCACAGTCCACCACAAGGGCCTGGTACAGATTGGTCGATAACCACCTCCGAAATTATTCTCGGCTAGGCATGTGGGTTTCCTCGCGATGTTTTACTTCACCGAAAAGCGAGTGACAATTATGTACTACATAATAATATATGATTCATAAATACATAATTTATTTTTTAATAAACTAAGGGAAATAATAAATTAACAGTATTTTCACCTTTACAAACTTTGGCAAAGAAGCCGCAGGAAACATTACCCGTTTCTGGCGATAACCATGTGCGAAAGTGCAGTGTGGGTTGGAGGTGGCATCTCAAAATATGATACAAATTAAATGCTCACCATAATTAAATATAAAATACTAAAAAAGGTCCCCAGAACTTCCAAAACAAATATAATGAACTAGGTGTACCCGCCACGCTTTGCTGTGGCACATTCGCACATTCGCTGATATGTGACTGATGAAAAAAATATATAAAAACAATCCTTGATGCGGATTATATATCATGCTAAAATTTCAGCTCGATCGGTGCAGAACTTTTTGAGTTTTTGAAGCGTACACAAACCAACATAACATTTTTATATATATAGATATACAAATACAAATAATACATAATACGGTCTTCAAAGATTGATTTCACTACAATAATTATTATAAGCCTGTGTTAACACCTTAAGAAATCTGTCCTTGGATTATTTCCTTTTTCCCTATCTCTTTTGTCCTATCAGAAGTGACGAGTAAACAAACATGAAAAAACATAATGGCCTATGAAATAGAGTTTTTTTTTATTTGACTGAGTGACGAGACGAACAAGTCGTTCACCTGATAGTAACCGCTACGCATGCCCACGATAGTTACAGTGCCACCGAGAACTTTGCATACAATCCTGCGCGGCACCACACTGGGCTCGTCACTCTGAGACATCGGTTCCAAAGTCTCATATGCCCAGTAATTTCACTGGAAACAGTGCCCTTTAAACCGGAACACAGTAATTTTTGCACACTACTGCTTGGCGGATGAATATCTGGCAAAGGTATGGTACGTCCCCAGGCGGTCTCTTGCAGAAGAGGTCACCAAACAAAGCTCACCAAAAACAAAACTACCTCCTCTAAAACTCTGAGGTTCGAATCCGACATTTTATATTACAGCAGAAATATGAAAGGTATTTCCACTATAGAAGCCGTGTAAAACGAAGCTCGTGTGTCGCAACCGAGGAATTTCATACTGGTCGCTCCAGCTTAAAGTGGGCAACTGGGTTTATTTGTCATTTTTAGCTTGAAATTGGACACAATGAAAACTGGGATGGTACAGCTGGTTCGGACCTGCAATGCCGCAAAGAAACAATATTTTCATATCGCACAACATCAAAAGACTGTCCCTTTATACACAGTTTTGCAATAAAGATTTTGCCAGATATTCATCCGCCAAGCAGTAGTGTGCAAACATTACTGTGTTCCAGCTTGAAAGGCATTGTTTCCAGCGAAATTACTGGGCGTATGAGACTTTAGAGCCGATGTCTCAGCGTGACGAGCGCAGTGCAGTGCCGCGCAGGATTATGCAATGCAGGGTTCTGGGTGGTGTTGTGACTGTTATGGGCAGGCGTAGCGCTTACCATGAGGTGAACGACTTGCTTGTCTCGTCACTCGGAAAAAAAGGTATGATGAGGTTAAGTTTATTTATTGGTTTTTTGTGAGTTTATTTGTTTTTATTTAGGAGGTTATCTCCAAAATTACTGACCCTTATCTGAAAATTCTCCCACTAATAGGAAGCTACGACTAAATGATCCACGAAGCTATCATTTTTTTCAGAAAAACAGAGTATATGCGGAAAAACGGGAATTCCGTGGCTGAAAAGGTAATCTCTGGGAATGCTGATCCAATTCTGAATATTCTTTCCCTTATAGAAAGCTATCCTATTCCCTAGCGACATAGGCTATGTTTTATTTCGGTCTTATCGCTCACGGCGATCTCCTTTATAAAACCTTTGGATATACGAAAGGCCGTGTATAAAAATAAACATGAGACTTTCAATACAAGCGTTACACGTCTGTTCTCTCACAAAATACTTTTGTAAAAAAAACCCGCTAAAACTGTGCGCATAATAGAAAGAGTAACTCAAAGAGTAGGAGATACAGATGGGACTAAACAACGATAGGGAAAAATGTACGCTACAATGCCTATATTAAAATAGGGTGCTGTGATTTCCGTAAAATGCTATTCAATTCAATAGAGTTTGCAGTATTACAGTAACATACTGTGGACAATCAGCTACAAAAAGTAGGTAACCATATAAATACATTATCTCAATGTCCTATACTTAACAACAAAAAGGTGTATGTTATGAAATTGGAAGGTGAAACTGTGGATATAATGCATGCAGTTAAAAAATTATACAAGTGTATCGTTCTCAATACCTGATCTGAATAATCTTTGACACAAAGTTTACAGAAGTTGCACTTGGCACCGAGCGCGTCGCTAACACCAAGTTAAAAACAGACGTTTTTACCTTTTTTCTTTGGCTTTGTTCGGTACGGTTTGCTAAATAAACGTTATGGAGTAACCAACAAGTTCTAGAAATTTCAATTTAGTTTTTTTGGGATGTTATTACGATAATATTTTAAGGTCTTATTTGGTCTTATCTTGACAGTCAGTACTGACGTCGTCCGTCCGTAGTTATCATTACAAAAGCCGTGCGTGCATTTAGCAACGCACTGACCGCGTCCGCACGGTTTTCATAGCGATAGCTACGGACAACCGACGTCAGTACTGACCGTCAGGATAAAACTAAACACAGTCTAGCTTTGTAAGGGCGTACACATGATGGGTACCTAGGTAGGTATGTAGTAAGTACTTACCTACATAACGCGATCTTATTTTTGGCAGCATAACATACAATAGGCAGACTTTATTGAGTAGCGTTAACAAAATAATTCATTTCAAATTAAAATTAGGAAAATACAGCGTAGAAAATGATGAAACTTATCATAACGTATTCCAGGACTAAAGTGTTTTATAAATCAAGTTGCATCAAAATCCGTTTTATGGGTAAATAACTCATATTTGAGTACTGAATTTGTTTGTATGTAACAAACAAACTTACAACTCAAATGCCTGTTTATTCATTGATTATGTTGGAGTTACGTGATTTTTAGAGGACCAGTTTTTGAAACTTACGTATTTTGCTACTGCATTCTGGTCAAAATGACCTTCAACACCATACATAATTGGCTAACATGCAACATTTTAATACAAATCCATTACTAAAACTGACTAAAACAAACGCATTAAAGCTAGTCGAGTTAAGATATTAATCATATACGAACTTTTTTGCCAACCCTACATTGTCTGATGCCATTTTAATATGCTAATGGTACAAAATAAATTCGGTATAGGCATTTTATGGGAAATGAAGTATAAATTCAATTTTGCGAGGGTGCCGGGTATGGTTCCTGAACATCTCCCGGTCCGGGGTAGGTTTATATCTTCGAGATAATCTTAGTTTAGTGCTTTCTGTATTTTTTGCATTATCTAGAGGACCTTTATGGTTTATGGGGGGTTATTTATTTGTTATATTTTCTTAAGGGATGTTTCAATTTACGGGGAAACCGTTTGGGGTGCTAAAAATTGGGGTTCGGCAATTTATTTTATGGGTGCTTATATTTATTTTGGGGTTTCATTGGTTACTTTATTATCGGGCTTTTGTGACTTGTTTTTAGATTTCGGTGTTATGTTTTTACACTATAGCGTATATTTGTTAAGTTTGTGTTTTTTCTACTAATTGTGTAACAGATATGAGAGTACGGACACGGCGTCGCGGTTGTGGTACCGTTTCATAGAAATAGATATTAGGAATAGATATCTTATCTTATATCTTTAAATGAGCAATTCTTGTATATATATATATTAATTGGAATTTCGGAATCGCTCCAACGATTTTCATGAAATTTAGTATATAGGGGGTTTCGGGGGCGATAAATCGATCTATCTAGGAATCATTTTTAGAAAATGTCATAAAAAAAAAATGCCGTGCAAAGTTCGGTCCTCCAGGTACTTAACATATTAATAGATGTAAACTCTTTATTGAAACATGACAGAACAAAGAAAACTTAAAAACTAGAACAATTAGTGTCGCAATGGGCGGTCTTGTCGCTCAGAGCGATCGCTTCAAACAAACCCCAGACTTCTTCTTCTCCTCTTCTTTCTTATATTGTTATATTTAGTTGTTTATTTATTTATTCTTTAGCACACAAATGGAGTACAAGGAGTACTTAATGCTAAATTTTCTACCAGTCATCCTGGAGTGGTTGTTTGCTGGATGCAATCGGCTAGCAACCGCTCGTTATGGCGTTCTATGGAGGAGGTCTACGTTCCATGAAAAGGAATTACGCGGGCTGGAGAGTGGCCATTCTTTATTTAATTATAAATACTAATATATTATCTTCTTCCGATATTCTAATATATCTTCTCCGATTCGTTCAACCGCGTACCGCGACGGCACGCGGTACCGTGTAAAATACGACAGAAACTAACCTACGGCAACGCTAAAGTTGCATGATAATCCGGAATAGAGGCAAAGCGTCTAAGTTTGAGTAATTACCTAACGCAAACAGACTACGTTGAACTACTTGTAACGTTAACAACAACGGTTGCTTTGAGTGGTACAGACTTGCGATTTTTTTTTCCCATGCGACTTTTTTTTTGACTAGTGACGTACGACCAAGTCTTTTGCCTGATGGTAACCGTTACGCCTGCCCATAACAGTTGCATTCACAATTGATCGCATCTTTTAATTATCATTTTCGAGTGGAGAAATATCCAAATCTATAACATTTACAATGGGATTATGATAACTGAAGTAAGATACGAAATGTTTGAGTTCTATTTTTTTCAATATTTCTTGCAAAAACTGCATCAAATAAAATAAAATACAATGTAAAAGTCAAATTGTAATTGTATTGTATACTACGCGCATGCGTTCGAGGGCCACGCATTCACTCTTGCTCTGTCTATTCCCCCTCCATGGTACCGTTAAACGTTTAACGCAACCTTGTTGGAAGTCGCATTAGAAGTATCACTTATCACTTCAATAAGTAGGTAGGTCATAGAAGCTTTTAGTCGCAGCTAGTCGCAAGTGTGGCGAGTCCAGACTGCGGGTACCGTGAGCCGCTGAATCACGCTCATCTAATTTCCTGAATGCAATAGAGGATGTTGAGTCGAAGCGATTCTTCATGCGACATCGTTATGTTGCCATCGGTATTTTATGTTTCGATCATATTGTATCTAATACTAGCTGTGCCCGCGACTTCGTCCGCGTGGAATTTAACAAAAAGGTTATTAGTACAAGGTTAGTTTATTTTTCGGTTTTTCATTTTGATTTTAATTATTTTATAACAAATTATTAATGCTACGCTCCTATTGGTCGTAGCGTGATGTTATATAGCCTATAACCTTCTTCGATAAATGGACTATTCAACACAAAAAGATTTTTTTAATTCCACCCAGTAGTTCCTGAGATCCTAGCGTTCAAACAAACAAACTCTTCAGCATTATATATTAAGTATAGATTTAGACTTTATTTAAAAATAAAAGTGTACTAAGTTTCTCCTTATCACATCAGGTATCTGCCAGTGAAAGTCCCATCAAAATCGGTCCAGCCGTTCCAGAGATTAGCTGGAACAAACAGACAGATAGACAAAATTAAAAAAAATATATTTTGGTAATATAATGTATCCTATATACATTAATTATGTATGCATGTAGTAAAAAGCGGTCACTTTAATATTACAGACACTTCAATTTGTATAGATGTTATGATGTTATGAGTTTAGATAAGAAGCATACATACATGCGACCAACTTGATGGTAAGTGGCCACCGCCAGAGGCATAACCGGCGCGTTGCCTACCTTTATTAAAAAAAATCGTTCATTTCCATGGGTTTCATAGAATTTTATGCATATTCCACTGCCTCTTCATTTGTTAAGTCGCCTATGAGCTGTTTGCTCCTTCACTAGTATCTAGGGAATCAAATACTACGAGGACCATGGTCCTACAAACACCCAGATTCAGAGCAAATACCTGTGGTACAAACAAAACTTTGCCCTGTGCGTGAATTGAACTCTCAACCTCACGCTTCGAAATCAGCTCCTCAACCACTGTACCACGGAGGCCATCACGAGTTTGGTCAAACTAACTAACACAATTCTTGTGAAAAGAATAGTCCAATAAAGAAAAAGAATTGTCCAAATCGATTCATAAATCACCTCTCCTTTTAAACTCGGTTAAATAGCCGTTAATCTTTACCTACCTACCAGTCTGTTAATTCCCGCAAATGCAGCAGTAAAGGTGTCTGCCCACTGATCGATATCTTGTTAATGCAGGCAAAGGTGAGTCGAGCCACCGGACGCCTGCCGGCTTGTAAATCTTCGCTTCGTAGTGATGTGATCTTTGCTTTATCGATATCGAATAGAGTAAAATAATAAGTAGGTTTTTTTTTTAAGAATATAGCAGAGATAGTGAAATAAAAAGCAAAATCTAAAAAATACTATATAATGTGAGCATCATGCCCAAAAACATAAGGAAACCTTCTTCTTTTTGAATATGGATTTCCGCAAAGTAACACCATTTAAAAAAAATAAGGATAACAAAAGATAATTCTAAACGAAAAATCTTCGAATATGTTTAACCCTTTGACTGCTGAGCCGATTTAGAACTATTATTAACTATCCAAAAGAACGTATCAAAGATTAATAAACTCTTCATTGAACACCAGTACACCTCTACATTAAAAAAGAAACATTCATCTTATAAGTGTCTTAGCTAATAAATGTCAATCTTCTTGCTGAAAGCAATGTCCTTCAAAATACTTCATAAACATGTCAGAAATTATATCTATATATATAAAAATGTTATGTTGGTTTGTGTACGCTTCAAAAACTCAAAAAGTTCTGCGCCGATCGAGCTGAAATTTTAGCATGATATATAATCCGTATCAAGGATTGTTTTTATCTATTTTTTTCATCAGTGACATATCAGCGAATGTGCTACAGCGAAGCGTGGCAGGGTACAGCTAGTTATTTTATAATTTCCAAGTATCGATAGTCGATATAACTCGATAAACGCATCACTACGCCCAATAATTGCATTATCCGGCTGGTTTTCAATCCAACCACTTGCTCGGCCGAGCCTAATGTATCCTGGTACCGGGTGCATCACTAATGGAGCGCCGAAATATCGATATTTCGGGAAAATGGGCTTTTGGCTAGTAGGTAATAAGATTGAATGGAGTTTAGCGGGGAACCGAACATGTTACCTATCTTTTTTTTAAATTTAGCATTGCAAGTCACAGGGGCAATGCCGCTAGCACATTGGGTGCCAACTGGGTTTGTCTTATGTTTTTAAGGTTACCCATTTGTTTTATGTAGTAGTTGGTTGTACGTTGAAGTAGCAATTTTGCTGTTAATAAATAACAAAACTATTTAAAAAAAAAACTAGGTGATATTAATTTTTTTTTCACAAGCTTGTTTTTTTTTGTTTTTGTGTAGTTACCTACTTGTGTATTATTAATTGGTGTACAATAAAAAAAAAAATTCCATTCCATACTGTTCTATGTTTATGCATTGGCAGATAATACAAAAAATTGACATTTTTGCATTTTATGTCACTGAGTCAACTTTTTATGTCACCGAGTAAAAAGACGAGCGTGTTGTTCACCTGATGGTCACCGTCACGCCGGCCCATAACAGTTGCAGTGCCACTTGGCATTGTTTAATCTTGCGCGGCACTGCACTGCGCTCGATACCTTGAGACTTTGCTTCTGAAGTCTCATTTGCCCATTTCTACCGCAAGTAACTGACTGCAACTTGACTATACTACCAAATATAGAATAAGAGATTCTATGAGCGTAACCTTTACCAACATGAACTCGATTTCGATCAGGTAAACACCTTCACTGCTTCGCAATTGCGAAATATCACGAATGCTGAATGTGAAGCGGCTCTTATTTTATTATTATAGGAAATTATCGGCAAGGGAACTGTTTGCGAGCCTATTTTTAATAACGATTTTTCTATATGTGTGTGATGCTTTTGTTTAATTATTAGTTTAGACTGAGACTTTAGAGCCGACGTCTCAGGGTGACGAGCGCAGTGCAGTGCCGCGCAAGATTATGCAATGGAAAGTTCTGGGTGGCACTGTAACTTTTATGGGCAGGCGTGGCGCTTACCCAGTCAAATAAAAAAAAATACAGTAAAGAGTGCTGTTGTGGTCGGTTTGGTTCGGGTCGGTCAATTTTATATGGATTTGACAGGTCGTGGCAATCAAGGCCCTCAGCCCTCTTCAGGGTCCTCTCAGTCGTCCGTAGCTCTATTGCTATAACAATTTCAGTTCAGTTTGAGTTTGAGTTTATTATTTTTCCTTGATGTAACTGTTTTAAAATAAAAAAAATAGAAATATAGCCTAAAATAAAACCTAACCTTATCTAATGAACTGCTATCAGGTGGAAACGTTCCCAAAATGCTGGCAGCATTGCTACGTTGTATAGAAATGCCTAATCTTTGGGCACAATACAGGCCAGCATTTTGGTCTCGTATTGCTTCCACCAGACGGCCAGATAAGTCTTTACTGGTTTTAAATTTATATGAAATCACATTTTTGGGACACTGTAGGTATAGATTAAAACAATTTTTTACCTTTTCTTACCACGATACTGATTGTTTATTTTGCAGGCACACGTATCGGTCATACGTGTGCCTGCAAAATAAACAATTAAAAAACCGTGCGTGCATTTACCAACACCGTCACCGCGTCCGCACGGTTTTCATAGCGATAGCTACGGACGTCAGTACTGCCGTCAGGATAACACTAAATAAGGCCTTGCAACTAAAACCTCTATAATTTCGATTGGCAAGTAAACCCATATGACTAAAATAACTCCCCGAATCTGACCGAAGACGCAAGGGTGATGCAATAGTTCTCAGCGAGTGCACAGGGTGTGGTCGGACAGAAATCGGAAAGGGCAATGGTGTTCTGTCGTAAGGTTGATATTTATGGAAGTGACTCACCGTGTATTTGTGTTCTCAAATATAACTTCTAGACTAGTCCTTATTTCTAGAATATGAAGCAATACAATTCAAGGTATGAAACATATGCCATGTCAAGGTACCTCGCGATCTGCCTTGAGGATTCGTCGAACCCAGGTCTACGATTATTCGTGTTGAAATGGGTTTAGAAAACGGTTTTGCAAATTTTTTTTTTATGTTTATATTTTAATTGACTGAGTGACGATATGACCCAGTCGTTCACCTCATGGTAAGCGCTACGCCTGCCCATAACAGTCACAACACCACCCAGAACCCTGCATTGCATAATCCTGCGCGGCACTGCACTGCGCTCGTCACTCTGAGACATCAGCTCTCAAGTCTCATATGCCTAGTAATTTCGCTGGAAACAATGCCCTTCAAACCGGAACATAGTAATGTTTGCACATGACTGCTTGGCGGATGAATATCTGGTACTTCCCCAGGGGGTCTCTTGCAGAAGAGGCCTCCCACTACTAAAGCACGGGGCTACGGGATGTATGACCGAAATTCTCCGCGGCTGGTAGTCTGTGCCTATTCCAACTGGTGAAATGCGTGACTGTAAGTATATTTACTGGTATAAATATAGGTTAGAAGAAATACTTCGCATCTGAAACTACTTCAAATATATTGCAGCGTTCTAAAGCTCAGGCTTAGTTAAAATAATGGCACCCATTGTAGACACACCGAGAGCGAGCTTCGTTCGAATTTTCAACTATTTCGCCAGATTTAACTTTTATAATTATACTAGCTGTACCCTGCCACGATTCGCTGTGGCACATTCGCAAATCAGCTGATATGTCACTGATGAAATAAATAGATAAAAACAATCCTTGATGCGGATTATATAACATGCTAAAATTTCAGCTCGATCGGTGCAGAACTTTTTGAGTTTTTGAAGCGTACACAAACCAACATAACATTTATATATATATAGATTGATTGAAACGTCGTAATGACAGAATTAGCTTTTTTTTGCCCGAGTTGCAAGACGAGCAGGGCATTTACCTGGTGGTGAGCGCTACGCCTACCCATAACAGTTACAGTGCCACCCAGAACATGGCAATGCATAATCTTGCGAGGCATTGCACTGCGCTCGTCACCTTGAGACATCGGCCTCTCAAGTGAATATCCATCAAACCGTTGGCTGCAGAGCGTGCCAAATATCAATACATACATACATTCGAAATACATACCCCTTTCTGGCGCAGTCGGGTAAAAATGGTAAGTTCCACTCACTGTGTCTCGTCTTCTTCAACTCAGTTCCACTAGCAGGCTTACAACCGCTAAATACGACAACCGTTTCACAAACAAACGTATGGAAATTATATTCCGTTATATCCGTTATATCGCGCTTGCGTTTAATCCCGGATTCTAGAGGGGTTATCGTGATTTTCTGTGCTAAAGATGAAGATTATGCGATATACATTCATTAGTTAAGTAGCGAGTTAACTTGCGAAACTAGCGAGTTAAGTATGCACTGTCTGATCAGACATTACTCAATCGTCAACTTATTACATACCTAGCCGCGCATTTCAGTCCAAACATTGGTAGAAAACTTAACTCGCCATTTTGGCAAGTTAACTAGCCACTAAACCAAGGAATGTTTAAATGAGCACCATGAATATAATTCGAAATAGATGAAAAATCTATTTAGAAGAATACCTGAGAGACTCCTTCGTAGGGTTTTTATTCCGAGAAAATTGAATTACGCGGGTGAAACCGAAGGGAAAAATTAGTCAAAAATAAACCCCTACCGCTGGTTTTCTCTACTCGTACTATCCACTTAACTAGTTACTAGCTAGTCACTGCCACTTGTAGTTGAAAACTCACTTTCAAAGCCCAACGCATAATAAATCAATTTTGACATGTGAATGCGCTAAAATCCCGACCTACCCCCGAGTTATGTGAATTACCTACTTTGAAAATGCACTTATTTGCAGTGCATTGCATTTTAAAGTTTAAATCTGTCGCATAGAGTCCATGTTTCTTTAATGAGAATTCTGCTATTTTAGTGTCGGTAAAGTTGCGGTCATGTTATAAGCGGGTTTTGTATTTTTTTTATTTTTTATGCCTTAGGCAGTTATTTCACGCATTTTCTTTTTTACTTGACTGAGGGACGAGTCGAGCAAGTCGCCCACATGATGGTAAGCGCTACGCCTGCCCATAACAGTTACAGTACCACCCACAACTTTGCATGTAGCCTATGTCACTCTCTTGATTTTTACGAATCTTATGATGCTTCTTTTATGATGGCCTCCGTGGCGTAAGTGAGTGATGAGCTGACTGCGAAGCGTGAGATTGCGGGTTCGATTCCCGTACAGGGCAGAGATTTATGTGAACCACTAATATTTGCTCTGAGTCTGGGTGTAGGACCATTTTACTCATCATCATCATCATCAACCCATAACGTCCCACTGCTGGGCACGGGTCTCTCCTCACTTTCGTGAGGAGGGTTAGGCCATAATCCACCACGGGGGCCCATTCCGGATTGGTGGATAACATACCTACCTCTAAAATAATTCTCGGGTAGGGGGTTTCCTCACGATGTTTTCCTTCGCCGAAAAGCGAGTGATAATTACGTACATATGTTTTACAGAAACACATTGATACGTGCCCGCACTGGGATTTGAACTCACGACCTTCTGATTGGAAGGCGGACGTTCTCCCACTAGGCTACAACCACTTCAAATTTTACTCGTAGTTCCTGATTCCCTAGATACAGGAACTCCTAGTTGGGGTCAGGTATCTGATCGTAACGCGTTATTGTCATTATTTGTCAAAATGCATTAAGCCGTAGGACGTGCCAAGGGAACGTACATACATACCCAAGTACATAATTATGACTGAAAAATATAACCCTCTTCTGGACAGTCGGGTAAAAAGCCTCGCTTTCCGCTCACAGTCGCGCCACGCGTTATCGAAACAGGAAAAAAGCGATTTCTTTAATCACCGCGCCTGCCATGTGGTATATGTAGCCACGATTCTGCATTTTCCAATTTCGGATATTGCGTGCGCTAATAACAGATAAACGATTTTACATCCAATTTGTGAAATTTATCTGGATATTTTAAATGTGAATTTTGTGTGAGAGCCCTGTCAGTCTAGAGATAACTTTCACTCGGATGGGTGTACATTGTACAATGAACATGCCCAGTTAAAGTTGCCAAGAAAATGCTTACAAACATGAAATTTAAAAAAACAATTGGAATTATTATTGTTAATTTATTACTAATGCAAAGTCACTGTAAATGTTATGGGCAGGCGTAGCGCTTACCATCAGGTGAATGCCTTGCTCGTCTCGTCACTCTGTAAAATAAAAAAAAGTAAAACAATACTGTGTTCCAGTTTGAAGGGTAGCATTTCGAGCTAAATTACTGGGCATATTAAACTTTAGAATGTAATAGTTCTCAGGGGTGGTTCAAGGGTCTCAGGGTGACGAGCGCAGTGCAGTGCCGTGCAAGATTATGCAATGCAAAACTCGGGGTGGCACTGTAACTGTTATGGGCAGGCGTAGTACAACTTGCTCATCTCGTTACTCAGAAAAAAAAAAGCTATCTGGTGGGAACCACATTATGGACTTTTGGGAAAAAGCCATTTTACTGTACAAGAGTAGCGTACAAACTGACCAAACCAACGGTGGGGCGGTAATTATTGTAAATTTATAGAAATTGGGCACACCTACCTTCAATTTTAGGCAATGCATAGAGAAGAAAAAGAAAATTAAACCTAACACCTTTTTGATTACGAGAATTTAGTCCTATTAAGAATTCACCGTTTTGAGAATTATTATCGTCCATTTTGAGAAATGGTCCTTTTTTTATTTGACTGAGTGACGAGACGAGCAAGTCATTCACCTGATGGTAAGCGCTACACCTGCCCATAACAGTTACAGTGCCACCCAGAACCTTCCTTTCCTCCTCTTTTTGGGAATTGACCGTTTTGAGTAATTGGTCTATTGAGAATTAGTCCATAAATTTGAGAACTGTAAACATTTGAGATTCGAGCAATCTGCGTCTAAAACCCCTTTGGAAAGTTTGGGCATTTAGCTGGTATCAAACTTTATTTAATTCCTAGCCTCAGATCAAAACAGACAAAATCTCTGTCCCAATTAGTTAGACAGCCAAGAGTCCAGTCTAAGCCAGTAAATATAGATACAAAACAATTGCAACACAATGTAACCCTTTGAAATCTTCGCAACCAGAAGCCTTACGACCTTACTTATTATAACTGGATTATATAAAAAACAAACCCCAAGTCCCATTCTCCATCCCATTCCCTCGCCACGCGACGGTACTCTATCCCTTTTCATTCTACGTAAAAGTGTAGCTCCGTCTCTCTCGCCTGGCACACTTATTATCGCCATCTCTGTCAGACTGGCTTTCCTCGGGTGAATGTTCGTAACATCCGTTGAAACAGGTCTCGATGTGACAGGTGTGTATCTTGACCAGATATTCTCGACTAGTGGCATACAGGTAGGCGCCAGATGGTCGATTTGAGATGAAATTATTTGAATAAATAACGTTCATTTTATTGAAAATTTTTAGTTAGGTCTCTAGGCGTTGGAAGCATAGCAAGTTTAGGTTGAAAATGGGAGCAACATAAAAAATAAGACGTCACGGTACGATAATGCGACGCGGTTCAGTTTAGGTCTTCAATTGAATCGCTATAAGACGTCGTGGTAGGCCTCCTGAACAGAAAAAAAAGTTATTTAAAAACCAGAACAAATTGAAACGCGTCAGCCGTTACTTTGGTTAATAGTTTCTATATCCTGTTCCTGATTCCACCCCAAGAATAATAAATGGAAGTATCGGATGGATCCCAAAATACCTTCACCGTACGTTCAACTTCGGAACAGCTGAAAACGGTAAAGTTCGGTGTAGGGGCAGATGTGAAAATAGAAACAGATATTGCTTGAAGTAACGTAACAACTTCATACAACAGTTGGACAAACCGCAACCGCTACAGGCTTATAGGTAATCTAAGTTTTTAATACACCACCAGTTTTCAGCGTATCCAATATCTTGTTAGCGCTGTTCCGTTAAATTGCAATCTTAATCTATCATCATCATCGACCCATATCGTCCCACTGCTGAGCACGGGTCTCCCCTCACTTTCATGAAAATCTTGACCTCCAATTAAATCACTAATGAATAATGAAAATTGGTTGTATCAGTTACGTTTTTTACAAATTTTTTTTTTTTTGTTATTTAAGTTCTGTCGGTTAATATACTATTAATAATGAATTTAAAATGGAACCTGTTAAAGTAACTTTAAGTAATTCAGTTTAGTTCTTGGTGGCACTGTACACTTACCATCAGGCGAACGACATGCTCGTCTCGTTACTCAGTCACATGAAATAAAAAAGTTGATGCTGAGGCCAAGATCGTCGAACCTTGTCGAGAGAACCTCGAAGATAACCTAGTCGTTGCTTAGCCAAAGATTCGCATTTCGCTAAGTCAAAACCTCCCATGGGACATTGAATTTATAAGGCAAGGCACTCGTTAACATTTACGGTACAAAATACAAACGATATTTTAAACTCTATGACCTCATTGACCTTCATTCATAATTGTGAAAAAGTAGACTTAATTAATAGGTACGAAGCATTCCGATGTAATTGTACTAACGTGCGAGTACAGTGATGTGAACTAATGGTAACCACAGCGTGGACCACTGAATCGATAGACACCGCATGTCATCGCAAGACTTGGGCAATGGACTGGAGTGAATTGATCGCACGCGCACTGTTGCGAATGCAGTGCAGGCGTTAGTTCACGCACTATGGTATCCTCAAATGTACATAGTAAGTGAATAAATGTAAATACTTATGTTGACGTGCCGACAATGTTCATTAGCGACAGATATAAGATGACCTATCTAAGGCTGGTGTCAGAAAGTTCTGCCTATTGTAACGAGACATCTTTAGTAATTAAGTTTATCCACTTCTGAAAATGAGAGATGATAATAAATTATATGATATACATTTTTTATTGGAAACCAAGACGCTTAAGTAAATTAAAAACTTATTTCGTACACAATAAAATACACTTTGAATCTTAGCAAATTGATAAAAATGAGAGAAAGATAGCGTAAACTTTGATCAGTTTCTATCTTTCTAGCAGTTGTTGGTTGTTAAAACGTCAATTACATAATATAATTTTATAGGTTGTCCATTGAGCATGTAGTCTGTGGCTTAGTTCTTAATAGTAACAATAAAAAGTAACATTAACTTAATCCAAATTGTTTGTTTCGACCTACGCGTTAGTGGATATTAATTACAGAAATAATTAAAGCTTGAGGTATCATTAGAGACAGTAAGAGTGTACTTTGTACATGACACTCAAATATAAAAAAGTCAAGCGATACCGACTTTAATATAAGAGTGTTTGAAGGTGCAAATAAGTTACACTTGATAATTTTATGAAAAAGTGTCTATTAATGTTCGGAATTTAACTTTATTTGAGTGTCTACAGATCGCGGGATCCGTGGACTAACTTAGACTAATAAATCCTCCGTGAATTATATGTTAAATAGTGGAAACCGATAGCGCTATTCGTAGAAGATTCGACTTACCTACTACATCATTGTTATTATAAGTTAATTAATAATATATAATTAATTGTAATTAAAAACAACATCTTAAAAATTTATTTTTTTACACCCCGAATTCAAGACTAGGTAGTTTCTTTTAATAATATTTAACCCTCACAATAGTGGCTCATGTTGATAGTCTCCCGGATATATCATGTATGCATTGGAAAAATAAAATACATTAAAACCTATTTGATAGGTTTTTTTATAAAATAATTTTATACCTGACCATTTTTCACCATAAATAAATTCCATTAGGAATACCATTGGAAAAGCATCCAATAAAATCCAACTAGACGTAAGGTAAAATTATTTTCAATAAAATTTCGTTACAGAAGCATTAACTTTTTATAGCAATCCAATTGCAATGGAGATTATCCGAGAGATACACACACATTGGTATTAAATAAATAAAGTGGATCCAGTGTATTTTGATACAGAAATGATTGGGTTCCGTAGAGCAGATTCCTATTTTTCGCCGTGGGATTTAGAATTCATGGGCCGGGTATTTAAGATAGCTTATCGTAAAAGATATGCGTCTTAAGTTTAATTCTGGCACAACAAAAATCTATAATTATGTTTTGGGGTTTAATCGCTTTGTAAACAGTGATCCAATGTAATGCTTTCAATTTACGACAAAACTACCTGCATTTACAACATTTGACATTTCGAAAATGATACAATTTTTATCAGAATAGAAGTATCAGAACATTAAAAAATGGCTACACATTACACAAAAAGGCGTCTTTAAAATTTTTTCACAGCTGATCTTTGCTACTAAATACTTGCTAGTAAATGCTATCACATAGTTCTAATGTATTTTAAAGATACCAGAAATTAATAAAAATGGTTATACTCTCATAAACCCGAATTTAATCCAGATAACCGCATTCTTATATTAAATTTTATGCCAGCAATGTTATAAAAGGCGGTTGTAACACCGCGTTACGGATCTCTAAAAAAAGGGTCAGATGGGCGGTACGCGTTTTTAAGTAGTGCCGGATGATGAGAAAAAGTCGCGAAGGATTCTTTTGTGAGAGAAACAATTGAATTGTGTGAATTTTGTTACATCTAGCTTAGTATGTGCCCTCTACAACTTTAGGTGATCAGTGCAAATTGTAAAATTATTAATCTAGAGCGATTAGCTGAATGGTAACTTGTGCGCTTTACAATTCGAGCGCATTCAGTTCGATTCTCGGCTCTGGTAGAGTATTTTTCTAGTAAGCTATGTTGATTTTGCATCGTACAAAGCGCGCGGTTAAAATAATTATGTAAAATTAAAAAATAAGCCCAAATTTTGAAAAAAGAAAATACTTATACGTCACAATTTCAGTTTCCCGCCAAAACTAAAGTGCATCCATAAGAAAAACAATTGAAAAACCACAACAATAGAACTGTGAATTCAGCTCACATCAACACCTTACCGCCAACAATGCCTACATAATTATGCCCAGCCTCACAAAAGCTCAAAAGTCGCTACCGTGAACTCGTAAACTGGCTCTGCATACGATTGCACCCGTTCTGTAGGTAACTAGCAGTCCGGTGACAACGGGGCGCCACGTCGGACGTCTGCGCTTATATCCCTCTCTAATCTTTGACACGGATTGGCGCGAACGCGCGAACTGTCACTTCAAACGTCAATTTTTATTTTTATTTTTATTTTGGATTCTTTTGTGCCAGTCCCTTTGAATTCTGTTGTGTGAAAGAATTTTGCGTTGTGTGAGTTGAGTAACTTTTGAACTGTGTTTTTTTTTTTTGTATTTTCGTGGTTGTTGTTTTTTTTTATGTGGTTTTGTTTTGATAGTGAAGTGTGGACTTTTGGATTGCTGAAAAGTTGTTGATTTGTCAAAACTTTGAATTAGGTAAGTTATAAGTTTTAAAGTTTATTATTATTTTGTTTACGTGTTATTTTGTTTAAGGTTTATTTTATTTCAAAGTTTTATGTTATTAATTTAATATCGAGAAATGATTTTTAATTTTTGAATGAGCACCACGATTATTAAGTTACCTAGAATTAATAAGCAAAAGTTATACTACTTAAACTTTACACAAGTTTAGTTCAAGAAAATGTTAACAGATGGCGTTAGGATGCACTTTTTAAAACTTTAGAAATTCAATTTGTACTAACAGATCATGTTTCTTTTAAGTACTTATAATTTTAAAAACAACAAACAAAATAGCCAAATATAATATTATATAAATATTTTGACAATATTTATTTAATGTGGGTTTATTATACCCACGATTAAAACGAAGCCTTGGAATGAAAATAAATATTTACCGATTAATTAATAAATATGAAAGAAATCACAAAATAAATGAAGAATAAATAATAGTGAAACGATTTAGATAATTTATTGTGATATTATTATGATGCTTTATGAAAATAATACGTTAAATAGAACTTCAGAGCTTATTTTTACTAAGGGAAAGGGTTAAATTTTTCTTTCATAATTAGGTAGTCATTGTATTTATCATAGAGTAGAAAATAATAAAAGACTTCTAGAAAAAAAAATTAAAAGAAACGGATGGTACGGCTGTGCTGTTTACTTGACTTGGGGAACTCCCATGCCCCCCCCCCCATATAATGCAGAACCAGACAGTATCTATTTCTATTGTAAATAGCAGCTGTATGTTAAGGTAATGTAGAGCTAGTTATATAAATTAAAAAAAAAACATAATTATTAGTTAATTGAATTGTTAAATTTTCACTACTTCTTAATTCTTAATTTAGAGTTAAAATTTATTTTAAAAATTACAAATATCGAATATCTTTAGTGCAAGCACTTGGTTTCCAAGCCCCGCAATCAAAATAAAGCAACAAAAACATAATAAAAAAGACATTATCAAGTAGTCGACCAAAAAACTGATACTGGGCCAAGTCGAAACATTTAATAAAACTATATATCTTTCTTCAAACTCATCCGAATTTTAACCTTACTGGTCTACAATAGAATTCAAAATCACCTAATAGTAAAAGCAGAGATGCCACTTTTAGGAATTCTAACAGAACTTGCAACTAAACAAATTGAAGCCCTATTCCTTCGCCTTAAGAATTGACTAAGTTGGTTTTAGATGGATAAGTAATTTTGTTCAGTTTTTGTATCTGAACAGGTTTAGGATCCATAATTAGGACAGGTGTTTCGGTTAGGCCCTTCTTGCCTTATCGAACTAAGTTTTTTTGTTTTCTTTTTTTTTTATGGCAAGCCGACTCTGAGAGATAAATGTAAAGATGTGTTCAGAGAAGATGTGGGACGATTATGTTATAGGTTTTTGTATCAGAAATTTATTTATATTATATTTATTTGTGAGATTGGGTCTGATATAGACTTTTCGAAATTAAACATTTTCGGAGAACAACCTACCTTTTAACCTACTTTTATGTTAACCAAAAATTTATATTAGGAGAATTTTTTTTTTTTGTGGAGAGAAATAAAGACGCATATTTTTACAATTATAATTTGGTCTATAATTAAAAATATAAGCTTGAGTGCCATATCAGAGGGAACGAAGTTCCTTTCGCAGTATATTATTAAAATTTAAATAATTTAAGTAAATGTTCAAAATTCTTAATTAATTAATCATTAACAACCCATATCGTCCCTCTGCTGAGCAAGGGTCTCCCCTCACTTTCGTGAGGAGGGTAAGGCCATAATCCACTACGGGAGCCCTGTTCGGATTGGTGGATAACATACCTACCTATGAAATAATTCTCTCGGGTAGGTATGTGGGTTTCCTCACGATGTTTTCCTTCACTGAAAAGCGACTGATGTTGTGTGAATATGTACATATTGTTTTACAAGAACAAATTGAGCTTTTCTATATATTTATTTACTACTAGCTGTGCCCTGCCACGCTTCGCTGTGGCACATTCGCACATTCGCTGATATGTCACTGATGAAAAAAATAGATAAAAACAATCCTTGATGCGGATTATATATCATGCTAAAATTTCAGCTCGATCGGTGCAGAACTTTTTTAATTTTTGAAGCGTACACAAACCAACATAACATTTTTATATATATGTAGATACAGATTTATTGCACAGCATAAATAGCTACTATAATGGCAGACTTAAAGTTAATAGCATTTTCTACCAGTCAACCACCCATAGTGAAGGAGAGGGGTGTAGGCGTGCTTCAAAAATGGTGGAAAAATATTAATAGTATAATAATAAATTGTGCGTATTCTATTCAAAAAATACCTGTAACATTATTATCTTCATTCCAACTGAAATATTACCACAGAATCCAATTCCATACTTCCACCCTAAAATCGAATCATACGACAATCGAATTTGTTTCACCAAAAAAAGCTTAGCTTTCCGGGGCTTTTATGTCGGTATAATTTGATTTTACCGCGAATGTTGAAACACTCGGGATTTCGATGTTGAATGAATGTGGTCGTACCTAATGAAAAAAAAAAAGAAATCTGATGGGTGGAGCGATGTCGCAGAGGTAGATTTCGGCTAGCAAAAAAGGTTCATTAAACTAGAAATGTGGTATGGTATGTTATGGTATGGTGGTAGTGTGGTATGGGAATATGGCCTTTCTCACAGGGGAGACCCGTGTTCAACAGTGGCACGATATGGGTTATTGATGATGATGATGAATCTAGAAATTCGTCCCTAAATATATCTTGGAACTGATCTTGACCCCTAACTACAAGTAAGTATAAATCAGAGATCTACCTAGTACTTTTGTAGTGCTAGACCTTTTCAGCAAGAGTTCGCTTGGCGAAGTACTTTTGCCAGGCATTCATCCACGAAGTAGTATTGTGCAAACATTACTGTGTTTTCGTTTGTATGACACTGTTTCCAGCAAAATTATAAATACTTAAGAACCAATTTCTCAGTATGACGAGCGTAGTGCAGCGCCGCGCAAGGTTTAAATTTATGGGTGGTACTGCAAGTATTAAGCACTGGGTGGCGCTTACCATCAAGAGAACAAATTGCTCGCTTCATTACTCAGTAAAGATAACGAGTAAAGCTAAAGCTTTAGTAACATAATTGAACTGCAGAATATCAATGACAAATATCTATTATAATACGAAATCTACCAACCAGACCGAAAACATCAGGCAGCGGTTTGTTTTAATCAACTTTGGATGTTTCATTCATTTTAGAAATACACGTAGTAGTACGTGTTTCCAGTTTAAGTTTTTTGACATCCATTCGCATGAAATAGTTAATTAGAATGTTACATTTTTCGTACTAACCAAAGATTATTATTTTTATAATAAGCCCGAGATGTCGCACTGCACATTTAAGGCCTTGATAATAGGCAAGCATTTGACCGATGTCTCAACCTGGTGGTAAGTGTCGACACGGTCGAGGATGGGGCATGCTTGCCTAGAAGATACCTATTCAATCTCGACTTGAAGACTTTCAGATTATAGTTTTCGGGAAACGCAGACGCTGGGTCCATTCCTTCGTGTCCTAGTTAGAGTCAGGAACGGATCTATGAATTTGATCATGACGCGGTACTATAAATTGATATAATTTGTTAAGACGTACATTGTTAGATACAAATGTGTCAGCATTTTTTATATCAATATCGTATAACTTACGCAAAAACCATTGTTAAATCATAACTGCTCGTTTTAACCATAAATTACGATACTAAAAAACACGACCATTATATTTACAAGTTGACTTCCAATATAACTGTTAATTCTATAGTATTAAGGTCAAAACTTCAATACCAAGCTATTATTATTTGTATACGAGGTACACCTACGCAAAAATCTCAGAATAGATACAAAAATATGACCAGTAGAAGTTGAGCTCTTCTATGTAATCGTTTTCTTTTACAAGTCTTTAAGGTAACGGAGCCAGATGGTTTCAGTTACACTGGCCTGTCGATATATTGTTGAAGATTAGGAAATCCCCTTTTAAGTTTAATCTAGTATGAGAGAAAAAACCTTTTGAGAAATGTATAGTAAAATTAGTCATAGCTCTTGTGGAATTTTTGATTAGAACATTTTATTCGATAGATTAATGTCAAACTGTCAATTAGGCGCCATATTGGAAACTTTTAAAAAGTAATAATGAGTCAAATGAGCAGTCATTTAATTTTTACGATAGGTATTTAAATGTTTATTTATCGTGTAATTATTCGTAATAAAAAAGCGAGGGCAGTCACGTTAGACTTAGAGATAATTTCGTTACGCAATATCATTGAATGATAAATTAATAATACTTGTAGATCCTACTAACTTATAATTTGTAGTAATTTCAATCCACAATTCAATTGAAATTAAATTAAATTTTTAAATCGATTCGCGTTTGGTTAAATTTCGCTTTAATTTCAATTCAGTTTCGATTCATTTTAAAGTTCTGGATAGACATGGCAGGATTACCATGATATATTATGTCCTGCTATAATATACTGGTAGTACTGATTTCATTGGCACAAACTAAACTAAAACTTAATTTGACAGCTCTAAAGTTTATCCCACAATGTAAAAATATATTTATTGACAGAAAGTTAGTGTTTTGTGTTTCTTGTTTTTTTGTTAGTTTGCTCTAAAGTTAGTATAGTTTATCATTTTCATTTTTATAAGGTTGAAAAGGGACAACAATTTATTTTACAGGATTCAACTAAAATTTAGACGTTTTTTAACAATAAAATTGACACCATTATCAATTAAATACGAACTCTTAAATTAAAATAAATGCCAATAACGGGTAAACGGATTATGATGAAATTTACCTTGAGGTAGCTTTAATTGGCTTTATTTATTTAATATTTTGTATTCAAATATAAATAATATTATAATACAATTACACCACCTATTTATACTCCATACAATTGTCGAATTTGTCACAATAATTAAAAGGGCTATATTAATTTCTCGAAATCAAATGGTCCACGCATGCCAATTAAAAATGCAGACGAAACAATTGCGTATGGAATTTGTGAGTCAACAGACTTCCTTTTTAAATTTTGGGTGTTAGTCACTTGGTGTCGTAAACAAACCCGACATAGCCAATCCGTATTCTGATTTTACGACATTTTTATTTGTACTGAATAGGGTTGCGGTTGACTATTAGGTATTTCGTCTGATGACATTAAGTTGTGTCCTGTCCTGTTGTGTACGATTTAATATGTCCAAATTTTTTTTTTACAATTAATAATAACTAGTGGTAACCTACCTACTGGAAACTTTAAAAATATCTTACACCACAGGGTGGATGTAACAGTAGATGTGATTGTCCTCGAAAGTAAGTGAACAGCGCCATACTTTTTATTTTCTAAATTAACGAAATCAAAGATTTTTTTTGCGTGTGGAAAATTAAATTCGAAATCAGTCAACTACTTCTGAAGCTGACTGTACACATAAGATCCTTGTCGTAATTTTGGGATATGATATATTTTCCTTTTTCAATAATGTCAATAAGATAAAAACTAAAATATTTGGAAGTCAGTTGCAATAGAGATCCAATAACAATTGTGATTGTAAAGCATTTTTAACCTTTTTAACCCAAATATTAAAGAAATAAAAGTGGATTAAATTCTTAATAGCCACAAAACTTTTACTACCGGCCCAAAACGCTTTATGGCGACAAATAATTATAGGAAGAGAGTCATTGGCACCAAAATTACAAAGGAAATGGTCCAAACTTGAGTAGAAAGTTGATAAGTGCATTTTTGTTGACACTAGATTTTAGTGTCAACAAAAATGCACTTATCAACTTTCTTTCTTTTTTATCCAGCTTCGTCCGAAGTTGATCTATTGGTCTGTATGAACTGTGTCATTTACACAAGGTAAGTCCACTGGTGGGACAAAGCTGGTGTAGAGAAAGGGAATAACCCAGTTCGGATCATAAACTAGTCCTTCATTAAAGGAGACATGACGTATTCTGGTTTGAATGGTAATTTCCAATGAAATAATTAAATAAGAACCGATGTTCAGCAAAGTGCAGTGCGTTGCAAGATTTTGCAATGCAAAATTCTAGGTGGTGCTGCAACTGTTATGGACACCTGTGGCGCTTACCATCAAGTGCATGACGTGGTCTCACAGTGTATAACTTGTCTTTAAAGTCCATATAATGTAGGAGACATCTGTAAAGTTCTCAGCTGCTTCTATTTGTAATTCTGTTGCATGTTCGCGGTAATCTTAGACAATATTTTTCATTTGGTTTTCATAAATAATATTATCTAAATCACGAGGAAGGTTTACGTATAAATCATTTATGAATATTTTGTGCTAATTAGCTAACATTATGATGCTATTTCGTCCATAAGTTAGTTAGTTTTGTTTTGCCTACACTCCTCTCTCCTCCACTATGGGTGGTTCATTGGTAGATAATGCTCTTAGCATTAAGCTTTCCATTTGTACAAGTATTAATTATATAATTTGGAAAAATGTGTGTTAATAACTTATAGTGCTCGTACAAAACCAGGGCGGGTCGCTAGTACAAAATATGAGACATGTAACTAGGTGACATTAGACCAGTGATTAGATACAAAACTGGTCCCTCATTATATCTGGTTTGAGCCAACCTGAGGATGGAGGTCACGACATCCTGTATCAGTGTTCTGTTATTTTGATGACGGCAAAAAGTGCTTAATCTTAGTTTTATGTAAGAGATCCGTTGGAGTAACTCATATTTACATGACCGTCTAAAAAGATGGTTATTATTTTTTGTTTTGGGGATCGATTTATGACTCTCATCGGGTGACAAAATTGCACCAAAATGGGCGATATTCTATGTTTATTCTGTGTTCTGTGATATTGCCTACTGTAGTAATGTAGCACTGTGGCTTTTATAAGGTCATATTTAGTCTATCCTGACAGTCATTCTCGCGTCGGTCGTCCGTAGCTATCGCTATGAAAACCGTGCAGACGCGGTCATTGAGTTGCTAAATGCACGCACGGTTGTTAAATTGAGTTGTAATTATGCGTGTAATAACTAAATTAGGTAAAGACATCTATATATAAAGGTATATAAGAGAATAAACATTAATATTGATATTCTTTTATTTTGCAATAAGTAGGAAGTTAATCTAAGTCTCACGGATAGGTTTATCTACACGTTATTAATACACAACAGGAATAGCTATTGTAATAATACACAAGAATAAATAGTATATAAGCCATTTACTTTACTTTCAAATAAGTAGGAAGTTAATGTAATCTACATATTACTACACGACAGGAATAGCTATTGTAACTCTCAATAATTAATTTAAAATATAAGCTTCATTTGGAAATAAGTAGGAAGATAATGAAATGCTCACATTAGTTGTATCTATATATAACACGATATAATTTAGCGATTGTAATGTTCACACTGATACACAATATTGATAACTATTGCAATACACATAGTAAGTTTTAAACTGAAGATTAATACACATACACAATAATAATAGCTTTCTAGTTAATAGATATAATAATAGTACTTAACTTATTTAGTTGGGCGGCGTGTCCGCCCTGTTCCGAGGTACATTGAGAAGTGAATCTGCCTTTCAAATGCAAGGCTATTTATACCGGCCGCCGTGCGGCGAATAAACAAGCTCAGTAAACCACGTGTTTCCTTAAATTGAAACTAAACGTTTTTACTGCTTGATTTTTATTACAATACATGTTAAAACCTTCTAAATCAATACATATCCACAGATATGTACACTAAAGTTTGTTTAAACGTGAATAATTCCAATTATTATATTAAATGGTTTTCTAACAGTAATAAAGCTGTTTCATCGTTTATTTTCAATTACCAATTATCTTACAAATACAGAGATGAATTATCGTAAATGATTCGATACATTAATACTTAAGAATATTCATATTAGTATGAATATTGAAGAATTAACACAAGTCAATTATCATATCATTAAATGAAATATGGACGAAAATACATGGATTAAATCTAGCCGCAGAAATCATAATTATTTGATAATTATCAGTCAAACTTTTTCTAAAATACGTACAATATTAATTATAAACATTAACATAATTTCCTGTTTATTGGAAACCAGTGAATGTTGCCAAATTCATCAAGTTAAGTCCTCAAACAAATGTTGCCATTTGAATCTTTACTAAATACATACATTATCATCAGATACTCAAAACGTATTATTTAGTCATGTACCTACGTGGTTTAATTATAAAAGATACTTATCTTGACACAAGGTAAGTTTAGCATCATCAGTATTTGAATATTGACAACAATTACCATGGTAAAATTCAAATAATCTATCACGGCCATACTGATATGTACTTCGTTCTCGAAGTACCTACTTAATCACATTTCACAAGTCCAAATCATTTTATATTTTTATCATTATCATCATCATCACCAGTATAACTTTCTTTTTTTTTTTTTTTTTTTACCAATGAAACCATTCTCTTTTCTTTTTTTTTTTTCATATCATTCACATTTTTTTTTTTTTCATTCTCATGATCTATGACCAGGCATATAGCACATTAGTCCTTTTACTCGCTGCCAGTAAAATCTAGACTAATCAGGTTTAAGATCGCCCAGCGACACATTTTTTTTTTTTTTTTTTTTTCATTTCTCATACTTATTTTTTTTTTTTTTTTTTTCATTCCCTCATTTTCATCGTTTCATTGTGATCTATGACCAGGCATATAGCATATTAGTCCTTTTACTCGCTGCCAGTAAAATCTAGACTAATCAGGTTTAAGATCGCCCAGCGACACAAATACTGGTATGATGTGACCGATGTGACAATCTCAGAATTTAATATTTTAAGTGTGTCAAAAAAAGTACCTGTCCTAAGTAAATTAGCAATGTTACATAATAATGATAATTCAAAATTAAACACATTCATAGTTTGATCTTAATAATTATGTGATCTACATGGATATTATTTTGAATAATCTTAAATTTGTTAGCTATATAATAATCTATCACGGTTCTCTTTTTGACAATGATATTGTTTAATAAGTTATATTTGTTTACAGTGATTCTTCAAAGGAAATGTTTTGTTCTACCCATTCACCAGGCCAAACACGCAGTTTTTCTTTGGCAACAATAATATTTCTTAAATTATTTTGACCCCTCAAAGAAAATCTGTCATGTGGTAATATTTGTATTATTTCATATGGGCCTTTGAATTTTGGACTGAGTTTATCATGACGTCTATGATCTTGACTGATGTAAACTAGGTCTCCAATATTATATATTTTATTGGTTCGTCTGGTAGTATCAAAACGTTTCTTAAACCTATCAGCAACATCTTTGAGCCGTTGTCGTGCTAATTCACGATCAGCTTCTAAGTCAATACTTGGTTGTATTGATTCATCTACAACATCAGTTAGCCGAGCTTGTATGGAAGGTATATTTCCTTCCCTTCCTAGTAAAAGTCTCATTGGGGAAAAGCCTGTGGTTTTCTGAACAGTCGTATTAAGAGATTGTTGTACTTTCCAAAGAACGTTTGGCCATTCTGACAAATCATTAATCGTGGTAGCTAACATGTTTGTTACTGTAGCTACATACCTTTCAACTTGGCCATTACTACGAGGAGTACCAGTGGATATCATGTGGTGTTCAATTTGCATTTCCCTAAATAAGGTTTGAACTTGATTAGATGTAAAGTTTGTGCCTCTGTCCGTAATTACAAGATGAGGTGTGTCGAATAATGCAATAGTTTCACGTATGGCAAACAACAATTCCTGTCCGCTCAGACTCTTAAGGGGTTTGAGGATGCAATATTTTGTAAATCCATCTATGACTAGCAATACAAATTTAAAACCATCAGCTGATTGTCTAAAAGACCCAGTGCAATCCATATGCAAAGTATGGAAAGGAATAGATTTCTCTATAGGATATAATATACCTTGTTTAGGTCCTGAGTGATTTTTTCGTGAGGTACATATGAGACAATGAGAGATGTATTTTTTAACAAACGCTGCAATGCCAGGAAACCAAAAATGTTGGCGGATTTTGTCAATGGTTTTATCATATCCAACATGACAGTTATCATCATGAAATAGTCTAAGTAAGCTAAGTCTATAGCCTCTTGGAATATATAATTTCGGCATAGCATTAGCGTCGTTTTTATAATAGAGCAATCTATTTATGATTAAGTATTGATTGGTATCCAATTCACCTGACCGAACTTTGTCAATTATAGTCTGAGTCTCAGTATCATCTCGTTGAGCAGATTCTAACCACGATGGCGGACGACTTGCATCGTCATTAACCACGTTAATTACAGAAGGGATATTTTTGTTTGTGTGGACCGTTTTAGGGTTGATTGGATTACGACTTAGGTAGTCAACATGACCCACATATTTACCCTTTTTGTAGAGAATTTTGAAGTTAAAATCTTGCATAAAGGTCCACCATCTAGCTACACGCGGTGAAAGATCTTTTTTGGTCATGGTAGGCTTAATGGCATTACAGTCTGTTACTATAGTGAATGGGATACCTAATAAATACACCCTAAAATGTTTAAGGGCGTTATAAATTGCCAATGTTTCTAAGTCGTAAGAGCAATATCTTGATTCGGCAGGGGAAGTACGTTTGCTATAGTATGCTACAACTTTATTCTGATTATCAACTTTTTGCATTAGAATTGCACCATAACCAATTGAGCTAGCATCAGTGTGCAGTTCAGTAGGTAAGTTTGGATCAAATACAGTCAATAGTGGTTTCGTCACCAAGTGCTTAATAACATAATTCCTAGCTTCATTCTGATCTTGACCCCACTCCCATTTCTGGTTATTTTTTGTGAGTTTAGTTATACTGGCAGTACGTGAGGCAAATTCTGGTATAAATTTACGGAAATAACTAGCTAAACCCATAAATTGACGCACTTCTTTGATAGTATCAGGGACAGGAGAGTTGATGAGAGCCGAGACTTTATTATCACTTGGCCTGATACCATCTTCAGAAATGTGTCTTCCTAAATATTCTATCTCTGTCACAAAAAACTTGCATTTTTTTTTCAAGTTTATGGTAAATCCGGCATGACTGAGAGCTTCGAGAGTTTGTTCTAGGTATTGCAGACCCTCATTTTCAGTTTTAAATGGAATTAATAAGTCATCTATATACACTAATAAAAATTTCAAGTGTTTAATGGCTCTACTTATAGCTCTCTGGAAGACTGATGGTCCGTTACAAATTCCAAATGGCATTTTCAGAAATTCGTAATGCCCATCTGGGGTTACGAAAGCTGTGTATTTTACGGAGTCCTGTGCTACTGGAATTTGATGAAACCCATTTTTTTCGTTTAGTTGATCGAGTTCGCTATTACAACTGGTTATTTGATTAACTACTCCAGTTGGTTCAAGCAAGTGAGTACGTGTCAGTCTACACCCAGAAGAGTCTACTATAACAGCAACGTCCGAATGACTAACTGCATCTCTACCGATCAAACAATCATAGCTAAAATCTTTATCCCTGGCTACATTAAATTCTATTTCTAGACAGATTTCCTCAAATTTTACAGGGACAGTTACTTTTGCAAAGATATGTAATTTACCATTGCCTATACCATCGAGCATTTTTGAACATGGAGTTAAATTGCAACCTATTCGCCGTGCAATAGAATCCTTCATGATACTGCAACTAGCACCAGTATCAATAAGAGCTTCGACTGTCATATCCTTTATCACAACTTTAGTTAAACCTTGGTTATACAATTAGCGTCATCTCTTTTTGTTACTGTGGTACTTGTGGTAGAAAGCTGTTTAAAATAACAAACTGATTCAGTGTGTCCGAATCTTTTGCAATGGGAGCATTGGACTTTGTTTATGGGGGGACGAGCTAAGTTTGTCGAAAAACTTGTCCTAGGGGCATTATAGTTTCTGTTCTGAAAACATTGGGCTGAAAAATGACCTAGCTTGTTACAAGTGTAACAACGTTTTTCATCAATTTTTGGTCGTTTGCTAGGAGAACTAGTTGGGTTGTCAGTAAATTTACTTGTAGAATCAAATGGACGTTTCTTAGGAATCTTCACATAAGTCGTAAACAGTGATATCAATTCTGCAGTGGTCTCCACACGACTATTTTGTGATGCCATTTTTACATGCACATCATGTATACCTCCGCAAACAAGCTCAACTAACTGTTTTTCGGTGAAAACTATCCTAGTATTCTTAAACAATCTAAGTTTTTCCCTAGCATAATCACAATACGATTCTGCAGCTTCAGATGTTAATAACACTGCCTTTGTTAATTTGTCTGACAAGTTCCTCTTTTCAGGATATAAATCTTTAACAGTGATTTTAAATTGTTCCCACGTTCTACCTTCATCGGGCTCCCAAGTTTCATACCACAGTAATGCAGAGCCTTTCAAGGCTTTACCTGCTTTTGCAACGGTTGTGATGTTGCTCCATCCAAGATCCGCTGCGATTGCATCGATATTGGTGCACCAGCTGCTGGCACCGCTGTCGTTCTTATCAGGATCGAACGGCGGAAGAACCACATCGTCTCCACGAGGTGTCCCCGCAACTGCATCTCGGATCGCCTTGAGCAGACCTTCTACGACTGCCGAGTCCATTTCAGAAACCACACCCACAATATCTGAAATATTACATAATACGTTAAGATTAGTCAGGTCGAATCCCACTTCTGATAATAACTAAATTAGGTAAAGACATCTATATATAAAGGTATATAAGAGAATAAACATTAATATTGATATTCTTTTATTTTGCAATAAGTAGGAAGTTAATCTAAGTCTCACGGATAGGTTTATCTACACGTTATTAATACACAACAGGAATAGCTATTGTAATAATACACAAGAATAAATAGTATATAAGCCATTTACTTTACTTTCAAATAAGTAGGAAGTTAATGTAATCTACATATTACTACACGACAGGAATAGCTATTGTAACTCTCAATAATTAATTTAAAATATAAGCTTCATTTGGAAATAAGTAGGAAGATAATGAAATGCTCACATTAGTTGTATCTATATATAACACGATATAATTTAGCGATTGTAATGTTCACACTGATACACAATATTGATAACTATTGCAATACACATAGTAAGTTTTAAACTGAAGATTAATACACATACACAATAATAATAGCTTTCTAGTTAATAGATATAATAATAGTACTTAACTTATTTAGTTGGGCGGCGTGTCCGCCCTGTTCCGAGGTACATTGAGAAGTGAATCTGCCTTTCAAATGCAAGGCTATTTATACCGGCCGCCGTGCGGCGAATAAACAAGCTCAGTAAACCACGTGTTTCCTTAAATTGAAACTAAACGTTTTTACTGCTTGATTTTTATTACAATACATGTTAAAACCTTCTAAATCAATACATATCCACAGATATGTACACTAAAGTTTGTTTAAACGTGAATAATTCCAATTATTATATTAAATGGTTTTCTAACAGTAATAAAGCTGTTTCATCGTTTATTTTCAATTACCAATTATCTTACAAATACAGAGATGAATTATCGTAAATGATTCGATACATTAATACTTAAGAATATTCATATTAGTATGAATATTGAAGAATTAACACAAGTCAATTATCATATCATTAAATGAAATATGGACGAAAATACATGGATTAAATCTAGCCGCAGAAATCATAATTATTTGATAATTATCAGTCAAACTTTTTCTAAAATACGTACAATATTAATTATAAACATTAACATAATTTCCTGTTTATTGGAAACCAGTGAATGTTGCCAAATTCATCAAGTTAAGTCCTCAAACAAATGTTGCCATTTGAATCTTTACTAAATACATACATTATCATCAGATACTCAAAACGTATTATTTAGTCATGTACCTACGTGGTTTAATTATAAAAGATACTTATCTTGACACAAGGTAAGTTTAGCATCATCAGTATTTGAATATTGACAACAATTACCATGGTAAAATTCAAATAATCTATCACGTGCTTGACAAGTTCTAATGACAATACGATATTGATTGATCTGATGATAGAGACGGAAAGTAGATTTCGGAATTCCAGTGCTGTGAAGAATTATAATGACATTGATCATGTTAAGGATCATTTTTATTAGCTCGCAGTATTTAATAGGTGTTTTTAATAAAAGCCTGTATTATATACTGGATTGAGGCGGTTTAGATATTTTTTTACAAAAAGAGCCTTCATTTGGGTAGCGTCGCCGAGACTGACCCATGAGGTAATATCAAGCTAAGTCATTATCGGCGCGTCCAGGTGGATAGAAGCAATGTGTTGCGCTGATTGCTTTTATTTAGTTAGCCGCGAATTTTGAAATATATTTTTCCAAAATTCTTATTAGTGATCCGATT
The DNA here is from genome assembly GCA_912999815.1 of Campaea margaritaria. Taxonomy (NCBI): domain Eukaryota; kingdom Metazoa; phylum Arthropoda; class Insecta; order Lepidoptera; family Geometridae; genus Campaea; species Campaea margaritaria. Next base: position 3,565,840 of record OU538814.1, read on the forward strand.
CATTTCGGTCAACTATGCATGAATTCATGTCGTAAAAAAAAAAAAAAAAACACCTAAATTGAAAACCTCTTTGAAGTTTACTAACTCAAATTAATTTACCTGAATAAAATTCTAAAACATGCCCAATAAAACAACTTCCAAGATCAAGTGAAAGTAAAGTAAACTAATCAGAGGTCCTAGGGCTTCCTCGTACTGCTTCGTAATAAGATTGTGTCTTTGACATTTGAAAGACTTCGCCTTCGCACTCTTATTTACACTGTGGCTTTACGGCTGATTTTGCGTTTAATGAATTACCTACCTTATTTACATACCGTTAAGCTTTGAATTTGGTTGAGTGTGATAAGCCCGAAAAAAAATACTTAATCTAATGTCTGGCTGAAATGCTACTTGAATCTGACTGACTAATTGCATCGACTGCAGACGGATCAGTAGGTAGCACATAGCAATAATATTTTATTTTAATAACATTTTAGTGTATGTAGCACTATATCTTTTAAATATACTTTTCTCTGCTCTCTTGTTTTGCCACACCACCACCTCCAGGATGACTGGTAGAAAATGCTACTTAGCATTAAGGACTCCTTGTACTCCATTTGTGTGCTAAAGAATAAATAAATAAATAAATATATGTATTGTTTCTTGTGCTTTTTGAAGTAGATATTATTTTTTTCAGAAATATTTAAGGCTCCTGCGGGGTAATTATCAATGCGGGTATAACCGTGGCGCACAGCCAGTATATATATCTACAAAAAAAATTAAAAGAATTTTATGTCAAATTCCGATACAAGAGTTGAATATGGTTTTTTGAAGTAAAACTTCTTTAGGAACGCTTGACTTGGGGAGTAAGCTAGTGAATGCCTTACGAAAAATGAGATCGGGGTACGCGAACGGAAGATGAGAGGGAGATATAAGGTATATTTAAAAAAAAACTCTTAAGAACTTTTTTTTATATATTTTTTTTTAATAAATTTTTGATTGAATTTTTTTTTCTACTATATGTGCTAGCGTTTTTTTTTCTCTATGTAGGTTGATGTTGTTCTTCTCTGTGTAAATTTTGAAAGGATAAAATACAAAGAATAGAATAGAAAACTCTTTATTGTACACCAGAAAAAAAATTAAACACAGTACAGAAAAATTACAATAGGTAAACAAGGGTAGTACAATGGGCGGTCTTATCGCTGAAAGCGATTTCTTCCAGACAACCTTTGGATGGGCAGTAAAAAACATTTTTCGATAGTAGGGTGGGTGGCGTACTTACAGTATTTAACAGTCACAATACATTTAATACTTATGTTTTAATAATACACATACACACTATACTCAATAAATAATAAATAATAATAATAATAATACAATAATAATAATATACACATATTTATAATATACCAGATACCAGAAATGAGTTTTAATTCAGTTGTTTTCGTTCAATTCAAAGCTCAACCGAAGTTTAATTATATATGGCCAGTAGTATGTTAAATAGAATAATCAATTTCGAACAAAAGTTTGCCCGCAATTACCCTACAATTCCCGCCTGAATTACCAGTTGATTGAAACATCGAATATTCGTCAAATAGAGCGGCACCCTTAAATCGATAATTCGTACGCATCACTAGCCGCGAATACCGTGAAAATAACGTTTATCGAGGAAATCGATTATTCCACGCCCGTGGGAACGAATAACGAGGTAAGGAACGATTTAATCGATAATACTTAGACACGGAATTGTAATTATGTGTGCCTACATGAACTTGCAAGCCCTAAACTTAGCTTCAATCGGTTTTAAACCTTTCCAGAACTGCATAAAGTTTAAAGTACATCGAATAAATTCGTTTATTGTTAAGATTTTCCTCTTAACTGTCATTCAGTGTTAGAAATCGTGATGTTCTATTCCAGCCCAAAGAATAAAAAGATACAAAAATGTTCAATGTTTTCTTTTTGAAGTAAAACTTCTTTACACGCAAGCTTGGCTTCGGGAGTAAACTGGTGAATGCGTGACGAGAGCGTTACGAAAATTGTGATCGGGCAGAGGGAGATATAAGTTAGTGAAGATAGAAAGAGAGGGAGTTACGTTTCGTATATTACTGTAGGGGCAAGAGGGAGAGGTGCGAGCACACGTTTTCTTTCTCTCTTTCTCAAATTTTTCTTCATTCGTGTGGTCTAAAGCACACTCGTTTTTTTTTCTTTATTTTTCTTGTTGTTAGTTTTGATATTTTTAAAATTGTAAGATCGTATAATTTACTGAAACTTGTTGAAAGATTTGGAAATAACACGAAATTGCACGTTTTTGGGTTTGTATATTTTGCCTAAACTCGTACACTTTAATGAACACTTAATTTATATCTATATATCGACGCTAGAAAGCGTAAACGCTGTAACCCTTTGACCGACCCGAAAATACTTTTTTTACATATTTTGAAACAAACGCCGTAACCCACATTTCAACGTCCCTTAGGAACTTTAGGATATAACCAAGATACTGCTAAGTATTGGAGCTTTGTATGAAACACACCAAATATCCAAAATTTACGGTTTTAGGTCGAGTAGATATTGAGTTAAAATTTTTTTTCAACAAAAAAAAAGTTATTTGGCTCTGGTGAACAATTTTGCGTTTTAAGGTTACAGCATTTACGCTTTCTAGCGTCGATATATATAAATATTATGTTGGTTTGTGTTCGCTTCAAAAACTCAAAAAGTTCTGCACCGATCGAGCTGAAATTTTAGCATGATATATAATCCGCATCAAGGATTGTTTTTATCTATTTTTTTCATCAGTGACATATCAGCGAATATGCGAATGTGCCACAGCGAAGCGTGGCAGGGTACAGCGAGTGGATTATAATAATATACATTACAAAGGTAAAAAAAGCAAAAATCGGAAAAAAAAGTCGGATTGAGAACTTCCTCCTTTTTTGAAGTCGGTTAAATTACATCACGTTTTCGTTTCCCCTCCAAAACCCCCCAAACAACGTTGTGTGTAGGGTAGTAGTGGTTTAGTACTCTAACCATAGATTTCCATAGATTATCAGCACACAGCATCTTGAGCTGACCACAGAAACTATAGAATCCTATGGGATGCCATACGCATAAATACTATAAATCAATAGAGTTGACGGACCAGTTGCCGAGTGTCCGTAACTGTCGGTACCGGTTTCTCTTGTCTCTGTACCGGTTTTTCTTCTAATTACTTGTCTCGAGGTTCGTAATTAACTCTTTGTATGACGGTACCTCTCTTTTTATGATTTTTGTATACATTTCTTAAAACTGAACATTTATTTACTGAACATTTTTTTTTTTTTTTTTTTTTTATTAGTTTTCTTTGTTCTGTGGTGTTTCAATAAAGAGTTTATCTATCTATCTATCTATCTATTTGAAAAATTAAATCCGGACTGCCAAAAGCCACTCGAGTGTTGTGACGGATTCAATGTTATTTGATTTATCAAAATCTATCAAGTCGTTCCGGGCCCCCATGGTGGATTATGGCCTAACTCTTCTCGCGAAAGTGAGGGGAGACCCGTGCTCAGCAGGGGGACGATATGGTTTGATGATGATAATTAAGCCGTGCTGTAAGACGCGTCAAAAAACTGTAAATTTATGCTCATGCAAATTTGGTTGGTTTTGAACCCACGATTCACGTAGCGTCTGGCCCCACAACCAACTGAGCTATATCGATCCGAAACACACAAAACTCAACTTAAACTCAAACACACAAATGAACAAAGAGTAGCGAGATCCTCCAAAGAAATAAAAAGCTGTCTCCAAATAATCTTTTTAACAAAACATAGGGCGATAGCAAAAAGTTGACATTACCCGATTACCGAAAACAAAACAAATGAATTATGTAAAACATATTGCTTGTACAACACGTGTTCCCAGTTACACATTGTGAGAATAGAATGGCGAATAACGTGTCGCGGGTACAGCAGTGACACACGGCCTGGGAGATTGACATACGTCAGTCGAATTTGTCGGCGAGCTAGCGCAACGAAGCGGTCATGAATTTGTGTCGTCCTACTGCGGGCACGTACCAATGTGTTTCATCTCAAACATACGTATGCAATTATCACTCGCTTTTCTATGACGAATAACATCGTGATGTAACCCACTTGGCATGCCCGAGAATTATTTCACATGTGATCCACCAATCCGGATCCCTGTGGTGGATTATGGCCTAGTTCTCCTTCCGAAAGCGAGGCAGACCCATGCTCAGCTGCGGGCGGGTGTGGTTGATTTACCTTCAATAGGAGTAAAACTTTTTGCTTAGCAATTTAACTTGATCATCATCAACCCATAACGTCCCACTGCTGAGCACGGTCTCCCCTCACTTTCGTGAGGATGGTTAGGCCATAATCTACCACGGGGGCCAGAACCGGATTGGTGGATCACATACCTATCTCTGAAACAATTCTCGGGTAGGTATGTGGATTTCCTCACGATGTTTTCCTTCGCCGAACTTGATGTCACTGCTGATTTCTAAACTTCCGTGCCGTGTGTATAAGTGGTGTTTTTCTTCAAGCTCGTGTGCCACAGTGTATCTATGTAAATTGCAATACAAACGGTCGCTCTCATTTTGCTTTTAACACAAACAATATAAAATAACTTTTGTTCAAACCATTGAGTAGAATCCCGGTAGACACCTTATAGACGAAATATTACCAGAAACGATCTAATAGCTAATCTATAATCTAACTGATTTAACTGTAATGCATGTTGTTAGTTTTTAGCCTTTTCTAATAATACAATCATCATTTAATTTCATTTAAGTCTTGTTTATTAAAGAAAGTCATGGTGGTCCTAACTTAAGTTAAGTGGTCACGATTCTGCAAGGCACTATTTTTTTTAATTGTTATTAATTATGAATAAAAAATATGTACATACATTAGTAAGTTGACACCTTCAACAACGACTGGTCAAACCTAGCTCAGGATGGCACTGTCTGGAAGTCATGTTAGGAGGCCTTTGTCCAACAATGGGGCAACACGGGCTAATCGTAATATTTGTATGTGTTTGGCTTGTCAATCGATCAAAGGACGGTTCATTGCAAAAGCACAGTGTCACATGGCAGAACGCGTTTGGTGCAGTATTCGCTGTCTAGCGGGCTAAGTAGTCTTTGGTTGAGACTAACAAGGCTCGCGGGGAAAATATACAATTTTCCGTTCAGAATAAAATAATAGGTAGGTACCCGCTAAATCGAGATTTTTTTCAGTAACCATGCGCGGCTCTTTTCTAATTTTGCTCTGCGATAAAGGTTTAAATTTAATAACTGACTTTCATGTGCTGTTCAATTACACGTTTTTGTATAATGTTTGTATTTTTAAGCAGTCTCTTTATTGGATAGCCATATAGCATAGACACCCACTTTTGTTAGATTTATAAGGTTTAGTTTTGACGTGACAACGTCTAATAAATCGATGAACGCCGGCAGCATGCACGAAAAAGCTGACAGATTGTCCCGTTACGCTCATTTTACGCTTGCGCCGCATCTATCTCTCTTCTCTTCTTGATAGTTTAATTATCTTGCATTTTAAAAACTCTGATTACCTACTAGTATAATTTCAAGTATTTATTCATTTATTATTAAAAAAATTATTCAATTTTATTCATAAAAGTATGCAATCATTTCATCAATGTTTTGTTATGACGTTGTCACTTTAAACTATCATCCGTAAACTAACTTTACAGATAAAAAAAATTATGTTTATATTTAATTATTGTTTTCCTATGAAATAAAATGAAGTAAGCATTGCATTGTGAAAAACATGTTTTAGGACATTTAAGCAAAATAAATAATTCTCACGTGAACAAAATACACCTGATATAAAATTTGTAGAGTCAAAATATCAATACAATCATAATAGCGCTCGGAATGGAACGTTAGTTGGTTTTTAAGTAAACTTGTTTTATTTTAACCACCAAGTAGCGTAAAATCATGTCATTAGTATTACAAGCACCATACAAAGATCAGGTTGCCCATAAACATTGCAGTGGCAATTTGAATTGTAAAGTGCAGTGGGGTCATCGCTCTATGATCATAGATTATAATATTTTCTTTTATATTTGACTGAATGACAGACGAGCAAGTCTTTCACCTGTTAAGCTCTGTTAAGTAACTTCAGCTAGTATTATGACCACAATTGTATATTGTGGTATCGTGCGTGATTATAACGAATCCAATGATACTAGGTTTATCAAAATCGATCAAGCCGTTCAGGCTGTAGGACGTGCCAAAGGAACATACATACACACGGTTTCCAGCGAAATTACTGAGTATATGAGACTTTAGAGCCGATGTCTCAAGGTGACGAGCGCAGTGCAGTGCCGCGGAGGATTGTGTAATGCTGGGTTCTGTGTGGTGCTGTGACTGCTATGGGCAGGCGTAGCGCTTACCATCAGGTGAACGACTTGCACGTCTCGTCACTCAGTCAAATAAAAAAAAACGTCTAATCATCCAAACGTACAAACTTTCACATTATAATATGGTCATCGTTGTTAACGCGGGTGAAGCCGCGGACCGCAGTCAGTGGGTGTTTACTAGATATTACTCGGCATTCTTTCCAGCCACTCATTACGAGTCCTCATAATTAATATAATTGAGGTACAGGACGCTAGAGGGACGTGGAGTTCGCAATTTGCAAACCAGTAAAGCCAGTATAGTAAAATATGGTATTGATACCAAACTTGTACGAGTACTCGAGCAGAGTAACACGGCTAGTAACTGGTACAATCACTTGAAAGAGTTCTATAGTCGATATATCTGATGCAGAACAAAAACGTTTAAAAAAAAAAAAAACTCTTTTTTTTCTCTATTTCAATAAAGAGTTGTCTATCTATTTAGCTATTTAAATTTTGTGTAGGTTGGTACCGATTTTATTAGTTTTCTAGCTGCAAACCAAAGGTACCGCAACTTCCGTGGGTCGTGGCGCCGCTTCCGAGCGCCACATTCGTATTGTCACGCGCATCTGTTACGCGCGTCCGTAGCATCAGCTGCAACCTACAGATTTTACCTTTAGCAGTACAGGAATTGTAAAAATAGATCATCTGCAACCAATACTTGCCCACTGCTGAGCACGGATCTCACTTTACCTTCGTGAGGAGAATTAGATTTAATTCACCATGTGGGTCCGGTCTGCATTGGTGGAGCATATTCTCCCAAATAATTCTGGGGCATGTGGGCTTCCTCACAATGATTCCTTTCACTGGAAAGCGAGTGAATTACGTAGTACAATTAAGTCTTTATAATATACTAGCTGCGCCCCGCGGTTTCACCCGCGTAGTTCCTGTTCCCGCGGGAATATGGGGATAAAAATAGCCTATGTTACTCGCTGTCAATGTAGCTTTCATACAAACTTTCATCCCCTATTTCAAACCCTTACAATGCTTTTATCGCATTAAAAAGTACCCTATGTCCTTTCTCAGGCTCCAGACTATCTCTGTACCAAATTTCATTTCAATCGATTGAGTAGTTTAGGCGTGAAAGAGCAACAGACAGAGTTACTTTCGCATTTATAATATAAGTAAGGATAACTTTCTTATTATGTAGTATTTAATGTGTATGACATATCATTTTCACATCTTTATCGTAACCTATATTCGCCCACTGCTGAGCAGAGGTCTTCCCTAAATTTGGTGAGAAGGATGAGGCCATAATCTACCACGGTGGCCCTGTCCAGATTGGTAGATAACATACATACCTGCGAAATAATGTGGGTTTCCTTTCCTAACATAATACAACGAAATAAAAACACATTTCAAAATTATGTCGAAAAATTGCAAAATAAATAGAGAAAGAGGCTGATTGATTAGCACCTCACAAAAAATTACATTAGTTAAAGAAACTCTTATCTGAGACCCAAGTATCGTAAAATGACAAAAAAACTTTGATCTATTGAGTAAACATCAATTCTTCCAACACTTAACAAATCAAAAGGTCGGCCTATTCATTTGAAACTTACAAAAAACGTGACACCATGTTACACACAGAGACAAGTTTAGTTAACTAAGTGCAAGCGCACATTGAGTCACTAGAGGCGATCACCGGTGGTCACCAAAAGCTGCGGACAGAACTTTTGAATCATTTTGTATGGTAGCGGCACACACTGAGCGTTCGAGTAGCCACGTACGAGAAATAAGCTGTACTAGTGGTCTGCGCTCGTCGCTTGTGGCCGCGTTTTGAACACGAAAAATCGAAGGGGTGTTATAATTTTGACGTGTCTCTGTATGTGTGTGTGTCTGTCTGTGGCATAGTAGCTCTCGAACGGATGAACAGATTTTGATTATGAATTTTGTTTGAAAGGTGAATTAGTTTCTTAGCTATGTTTGATGAGAATCGGTCTAAGATGGCCGCCACCACAAAATAGCGAATATCATTTTTTTTCACATGTCCCTCAATATGGGTGTCAAATGAAAGGGCCTGTGTCAAATGTGGATACTTGTACCAACGCTGCGTCTGGTGGTCGCGTCTAGTGGCAACCGGTGGCGACCACTAGTGATAGCGCTTGGCGGCTCAATGTGCGCCTGCCCTTATAGACAAAAAGTTTGTACAAGAATGTATGGATAACGGTAGATTCCGGTATTTTAATAAACCGGTATAAGTTGCAAATAAATTGTTAACGAATTATATGAGAACGTATACAATATTTGCCTATTTTTTGTACTGTGGAATATTGCATTCTTTGTCTTTTGTTACTTTTAATCTTAAACTATCTTCTTTTTACTTATAAATTAAGCATTAAAGGACAGAGTATTTAGTTATATAGTGACATTGCAATATTAACGTCGACAATAATTAAAAAATGTCCTAGGTGTCATTAAAACTAACTGATAAAGTTAAATGTTCTGTGAAAAAAAAAATAGAAAAATTCAAACGAAGCACACTAAAACTGTTTTCTAATATCGATATCAATAATACTATCGCCAACGAAGTGGGTAACATCCAATCGTCAATTTATCATTAACTTTAAATACAAAAGTTCTGGTTTATTAATTACCTAGCATTAACTCTAATTAGGATTAAAAACTAAATAATGATGCTGTTAAGGATTTAACAGCATCCGAAATAACCCGCTACACATGTATCTCGCTGGCTATTAATTTTTCTATGTCACCTAATCAATTCCGATACAAAACCACCACAAGCACAGGAAATCGTAAACAGTTTATCCAAACTGTAATCTAGAAGTGTGGCAACACGTGTAAAACTATACAAAACATGGTATCGATAGATAATATCGTTACGTTGACATATTGTGCCGATAGAAAAGCTCGATAAAAAGTTCTCTAACGGTATGAGAATAGATTCACAAGCGACTTTTTAGTTTCTAAGTTTTTACAGCACCTTATTTTTAGTCAGCATTGGAAGTTGTCAGGTTGTCCTTTCAAAACCTCTTTGATTGAAACCTAAGGTATTTAGTCTTATCCTGACGGTCAGTACTGACGTCGGTCGTCCGTAGCTATCGTTATGAAGACCTTGCGGTATCGGTCAGTGCGTTGTTAGTAGCGGGAGGCCTTTTTACACGAAACCACCTAAGGCAGTACCTTTGCCAGATATTCATCCGCCAAGCAGTAGTGTGCAAACATCACTGTGTTCCGGATTGAAGGGCAATTTTTCCAGCGAAATTACTGGCCATATGAGACTTGAGAGCCGATGTCTCAGTGTGACGAGCGCAGTGCAGTGCCGCGCAGGATTATGCGATGCAAAGTTCTTGGTGGCACTGTAACTGTTATGGGCAGGTATAACGCTTACTTTCAGGTGATCGAATTGCTCGTCTCATTTGCTCGTCAGTCAAATAAAAAAAAGCTACAACATGCATGCAGTTCCAAAACCCCGTATTTATATCAGACATTTAATGCGTACATATTTCACAAAAAACCGCTTTAAAAATCACACTCGTATAAAATCACTTCGAAACGCGCCAGTAACCACCTGCTGCAATTACTGTGATATGACAGTAATAACTTGTCATTTCCAAGGGTGTAGAATATAAGTTAGCAAAAAATCCAAAAATTTTACCATTCATTTTGCACCTTAACCCCTCGCAATAGAGCTGGAGAGGTAGAAAGCATTTTAATTGGTCGGTGGTCGAAGCGAAAGGTTGAGAGCGATTTCACTTTGACTTAAAACGAATGATTTATGTTTCCTTCGACTTTTCTTTCCAGTATTTTGTTCTTATTGCGGATTCTTTTCGAATGTGGTTTTATTTTAGTTCTTACATGCCAAGCTAAGAAAAAGAACAAGTGCCGGGTTTCTTGTTTCACATTTTTCTTTGTAAATGACAATTGAAAGACACGCAGACGTCAGTGAGTGTCGCTGATTTATTTTAAGATGCGGTGATTGAGTTCGGAAGTTTTTAATTTAAGAAATAGCACGGGAAAGATTGATTTGTTAAGAAAACGTTAATGTTATAATAACAATAGAATAACGATTTCTTACGACACTCTTACTGAGTTAAGAAATCTTCATTAAAATGTTTTTTTATGGCTTTTGCTTTTGTTCACACAACTATACAATCACATTTACCTATCTATACTAATATATAAAGCTGAAGAATTTGTTTGTTTGTTTGTTTGTTTGTTTGTTTGAACGCTAGGATCTCAGGAACTATTGGTTCGAATTGAACAATTCTTTTTGTGTCGAATAGCCCATTTATCGAGAAAGGTTATATGCTATATAATACCACGCTACGACCAATAGGAGCGGATTATCAATGAAGAATGTGGCAAAAACAGGAAAAAAATATTGCTTTAAAGAGAGTTGTTGCGGGAAAACTTGAATTATGCGGGTGAAACCGCGAGGCGCAGCTAGTGAAGTATAAAACAAATTTATAGACATCGCTTCTAACTTAACCCATGTGTTTTCCTTATCCGAAGCGTTTTATTTGTCAAGATAGCGTGCACCACTTTATACGACTGGAAACTATTTAGTGGAATACAGAATGAATTCTGTGACAGAAATGAAGATTGAAAGCTGTTTTACTCGACTATCATTATAATTCTTTGATAACTTGAATATGCTTAAAACAGTGTATACTTAAATATAATTTGGTCAGAGTATTTCTTTAAGTAGCACTGCTGTTTTGTCTAGAATCTGTCTTTATTTTGGACAGCTGCGCCCCGCGGTTTCACCCTCGTAGTTCCCGTTTTGTCCCACAGGAACATGCTATCGGGATAAAAAGTACCCTATTACTCAATCCTAGTTATAAACTATCTGTGTTCCGAATTTCATTCGAATCCGTCCAGTAGTTTTTGCGTGAAAGAGGAACAAACATGCATCCATCCATTCTCACAAACTTTCGCATTTTTAATATTAGTAGGATTATACTTTATGGGTTAGAGCATTATAGACGTAATGTAATATGGACACACATCGACCACCACGCGTCGACCACCAACTGTACAACTACAGCCTAACTAATTATTCTACAGTTCTTTACACTGTGGTTCTACTATATACCCACTCGTTGATAATTCAGAAGAACACACATATAAAATTATTCTAACAACAATTAAACAACACAAACACTATCAGACTTTGTCGAGCACAAAGCACTTGAACGTGATGTGCCGAGAAACCGTATAATTTGATGTATTAGAAGATCTGTTTGTATGGAGCTAGTACTAGATCAAGTAACTTACTAATTAACTAGAATGGCGCAATGATCCAAAATGAGTCTTGGCCTTGGGTAATAAGAGCCATAACTTCGACATGTCTGGCGCCACCTCCTGCTAGTCCTCCGACTGGAGCTCGCGCCAGGCATTCCCTACTTCATCTATCCAGCAGTACTTCGGATCACGCACTAACTCAAGTAAATAAACGAAATAATGAGTACACGTCAAGCTGTCGCTGCGCAAGTTTCATATAGAGAGGTGTTCGCGCAGATGCATCGGGTACTATAGAAGCGGCAACCAATCACCGCACCGATACATGACGCGATAAGCGATCGCGTCATATGCCCGCTCACCTATTGGTTAATTTAGAACCTGTTGTATTAGGCTTAGAAAAATTACACGCTCATGGAAGCTACGTTCTCGCCCTTTTATTTATAAAATCTCCAATCTTCCACGAAACTGCACAACAACTATATCTAGAAGCACATTAGCTTCAACATTTGGACCTTCAGAGCCGAATATCACCATTTGGAGCAGCATATCCAGATCTTCGTAATTCGACGTGGGGCAGCCGCGACCTCACCGGTAACAACCGGTATCTTGGAAGCTGGAGAACTACGCAAATCTACGTACGCAAGAAAGCAGGACTTCGAAGGCCAAGCGCAGCAGGAATAAATACGCAGGAGTGGCAACTCATCAGAAAGCGCTATCTGGTGGGCCCATCCAATTATTCCCTTCACCTTCCCTGCCCTGAGTGATTTCTATTTTCGAGTGTGAGTGTTGGATTATTCTAGTCCAGGATCAATACATATTATTTATTACGTGCACGCTTCTAGTGAATATATATTACAGTGATTGTCGTGGTCAGTGTTCTTCATAATTATAAATCGTAAGTATTCCTGATTCTCTTAAACACCAAAATGCTGTTTGATAAATCTCGCGACCCATCTCCTAATTTATTGAGTGTAGAACCCGTAACTGCAGAAAGTAATGCTAAAGTTCGTGAGTTAGTGAGAAAACGGGGCATTATTAAAGGCAGGCTTACAAAATTTACAAAATATTTACAAACACTAGAAGAAAGTAGTCATAATTTAGTAGGTCAGAGTCGCATCGATTTAAAACTAAGGGTTCAAGGGGCTACTAGTTTATTTGGTGAGTTCAACGAGATTCAGACCAAAATCGAGGAGAATGTTTCTGAGGTTGAAGTATCTGATCAGCTGAACCAACGCGAGAAATTCGAAGATAGTTATTATACCACTATGGCTCATGCTGAATCTATGCTTGACTCAGGAGAGGCCACTGATTGTTCGCATAGTAAATCAGGTCACAGATCTCATGTACAAGCTGTCAAATTGCCCACTATTGCCATGCCCACTTTTGACGGTTCATATGAGCGCTGGCTCGAGTTTAGGGACACGTTCCTGTCATTGGTTCATAATCAGGATATTAGCGATATTCAAAAGTTTCATTATTTAAAATCCGCTTTAAAGGGAAGTGCACAGCTGATAATTGAGTCGATTGAGTTTTCAGCCAACAACTATCGTGTTGCATGGCAGCTCTTGTTAGATAGGTACAACAATACCAGACTGCTGGTTCACAACCACGTCAAGGCTTTGTTCACTCTTTCTCCACTAACTAAAGAGTCATCGTCTCTTATCAGAACGCTAATAGACACCATACTAAAAAATATGCGTGCACTAAAAATCTTAGGTGAGCCTACTGACACCTGGGACACATTAATTAATTACATCATCGTATCTAAGTTAGATAAAACTACTGAGCGTGAATGGGAATCGCATAAGTCGTCATTATTCTCGAATGATTCTAACAAGTTGATCAAAGTTGATAATTTAATTCAATTTTTACAAAGCAGGGCTGACATGTTAGAAACGTTGCAATTGTCACATAGTAAAGATGCACTAGGTACCGAAGTCAAGAAACCTATAATCACTTCAAACCCTAGATCCACTTCACATTGCAACGTTTCATCTAACAACAAACTGTCGTGCTTTAAATGCAAGGGTAATCATCCAATATATTCTTGTAAAAAATTCATTGACAGCGATCTAAAATCTAAATTACAATTAGTACGCGAGCAAAACTTATGCGCTAACTGTTTACGATCAGGACACTCAAGTGATAACTGTAAATTCGGTACGTGCAAAAAATGCAATTCTAAACATAATTCCTTATTACATAATGATAACGCTAATACCGTTGCATTTCATTCATCACGGCCGACCGAAGCCCAGAGTGAGAGGTACCACGAGAGTGCAGTCTTATCAGCTGCTCCTCCCGTCCCCGCTACCCGCGCGCCCTCCTCTGCTGACGTCCTTCCCATTCAAGTTCAGGTAAATAAATCACATTTTATTCAAAACGAATGTAATACTTCTACTGAATGCGTTCTGTTATCAACAGCTGTAGTTGAGGTTGCAGATAAACAAGGCGTTTATCACAAGGCTTGCGCTCTTCTCGACAACGGCAGCCAGAGCTGTTTTGTGACTGAATCCTTATGTCAGCTTTTAAAAACGCAAGTAATACAGTCCACTCTCGAAATAAGAGGCGTAGGTAATTCAGTTATAAATTGCTCGAAAACTTGTAATATCAAGATTAAATCTTGCGTCGATAAAACTTACACTACAACTTTAAGATGTTTTGTCCTACGTGAAATAACTTCTCCTATACCGAGCGCATTTCATTTACATGCAAGGCTAAGCGTCCCGACGAATGTTCAATTAGCTGATCCGCATTTTGTAGAATCAAAACAGGTCGATTTGTTGATAGGCGCAGATAAGTTCTGGGAACTTCTAGGCGACGGGATCATCAGATTACCTACGGGACCTGTCTTGCAAAACACAAGATTAGGATGGATTATTTCTGGTCCTGTTCACAACAGTTCTAAGTCACGGTATTCAAACAAACAAATTCGATGTAACTTTTCCAATGCCCTTGAATCACAACTTCGGATGTTCTGGGAGCTGGAGGAGGTGCCTAAGGTCAGAGACGCGCAGACTGACGAGGAACGTGCATGTGAGGATCATTTCATCCGCACTACTACACGCATGAGCGATGGAAGATTCTGTGTACGCATTCCTTTAAAACAGTCACCTGACGTATTAGGCGATACGCACACCACTGCAGAACGCCAGTTTCTCGCATTGGAAAAACGACTTCAGCGCTCACCAGAGTATAAGTCGTTATACGCTAATTTCATGCAGGAGTATCTCGAGTTGGGTCACATGACCAAGATAGATAGTTATTCTTCGCCATGTTATTTCTTGCCGCATCACGGTGTGTACCGCGAGCATAGCACGACGACGAAGCTGCGCGTCGTGTTCAATGCAAGTGCGGCGTCGAGCACGGGTAAATCGCTCAATGATTTACAGCTGGTCGGGCCGCCTATTCAAGGCGACTTAATTGCCATTTTACTACGTTTCAGGCAGCACAAATACGTAATTTGCGCCGACGTTTGTAAAATGTATAGACAATGTTTAGTCGACGTTTCGCAACGGAACCTACAGATGATTCTGTGGCGCGATAATCCGTCGCAAAAAATCGGTATTTATCAACTGAATACCGTAACCTACGGTACCGCTTCAGCGCCATTTCTCAGTGTTAGGTGCCTTAAGCAACTGGCCATTGAATCTCCAGACCCCGAAGTCCAGAGAGTAATCAATGAGGACATGTATGTGGATGACGTCATCACTGGTCTGGATGATAAGCACGAGTTGCTGAGACTATGCAGCGAACTTAAAAATACGTTGGCTCGAGGTTGTCTACCACTACGCAAGTGGATTTACAATTTCACATGCAATGAAGAAGAATCGCTGTCTGACATGTCAAAGGAATTAACGCTAGATGATAACGTCAGTTCGAAAACTTTAGGCTTAGGCTGGTCTAATTTGTCTGATGAATTCTTTTTCAATTCGCAATGCCAGAGCAATAAAAATCTCGCTACAGTAACTAAAAGGTCAATTTTATCAAACGTGTCACAAATATTTGACCCTTTGGGCCTTGTAAGCCCTGTAATAATTGTCGCAAAATTACTACTGCAACAATTATGGCTTTTAAAACTAGACTGGGATGACGCAGTCCCGCAAAATGTAGTCCACGCGTGGAACCGGTTTACTATGTCTCTGCGCGATCTCAATGCTGTTCGCGTTCCTCGACTTGCTATAGGTACCCAGCCTATGTATATCGAACTGCATGTTTTCACAGACGCATCCCAAACAGCCTACGGCGCGTGCATTTATGTACGCACAGTCAATCATGATTGTACTGTCTCGGTG
Source organism: Campaea margaritaria (assembly GCA_912999815.1). NCBI lineage: Eukaryota > Metazoa > Arthropoda > Insecta > Lepidoptera > Geometridae > Campaea > Campaea margaritaria. The sequence continues at coordinate 3,581,730 of OU538814.1, forward strand.
CGCTTATTGATTTCCAAAGCAAAGGTTGCGCCTTTGAAACCAATAAGCGTGCCACGACTTGAACTGTGCGGCGCTTTACTAGGTGCTAGGCTGTATGACAAAGTACGAAATTCATTGCATCTGAAATTCGCGTGTGTCGTATTCTGGACGGACTCGACTATAGTGTTGAGCTGGTTGAAAATGTCACCCAATCGCTTAAAACCGTTCGTTCAGAACAGGACAGCCGAGATACACGAATTAACGCAAGACACTCCGTGGTACCACGTACGTACTAAACATAACCCAGCTGACATTGCGTCACGTGGGGCCACCCTGAGTGACCTGTCCTCTTCTACTTTATGGTGGCAGGGGCCAGAATTTTTATGCAATCCTGAGTTTTCACTCGACACATTTAAGACGTCAGACACGTCCTCGCTCCAGTCCGACGATCAGCTGCCTGAACTCAAATCAGCTGTAACGGCGCTCGTGACTCAGGAGCTGAGTGACGCATCTCTGTTTCCATTCAGTCGGTTCTCACAATTTAAGCGCATGCTGCGATCCATGGCGTATGTCATGCGATTCATACATAATACTCGTAACAAACTTAATAAACGCGATGGACTTTTGAGTGTCGATGAGTTAAAACAAGCTCAAACTGTGCTTGTTAAGTTTTCACAAAGGGAATCATTCCCCATAGAATATAATTCACTAAAACAAAGTAAAAGCGTAAAATCTAAATCAATTTTATCAAAATTAAATCTATTTTTGGATGACAATGCAATCATGCGAGTAGGTGGTCGTTTAGAATATTCAGATGAATTTGATTACAATAAAAAACACCCAATCTTAATTTCTAGTAAACATCATTTTTCGTGTTTATTGTTTCGCCATGAACATACGCAACTGCTCCATGCAGGGCCACAGGCTTTACTTTTTCATATACGCGAATCATGGTGGCCCATAAGTGGTAGGAATTTGGCGCGGCAAGTGATGCATCAATGCGTCACGTGCACACGTTTGAAAGGTAGGACTCTCACGCCTCTAATGGGCAACTTGCCTAAGGAACGTATCACCCCAGGTTTTCCCTTCATACGATGCGGAGTGGACTATGCTGGGCCAGTGCTTATATTAAACCGCAAAGGTAGGGGCGCGAAAACTACTAAATGTTACATTTGTTTATTTATATGTTTTGTAACACGAGCTATTCATTTGGAACTGGTCAGTGACCTCTCTAGTCAGGCATATTTATTAGCGCTAAAAGGGTTTATATCGCGACGTGGTAAACCATCAGAAATATTTTCAGATAATGGTCGGAATTTCGTTGGTCTCATGAACGAGTTTTCAGATTTTTTACGTAGGTGTAGTTCAGACATTTTAGAATACGCAACAAGTCAACATATTAAATTCCATTTCATCCCTTGCTATGCAAGTCATTTTGGTGGTTTGTGGGAATCAGGAATAAAATCGTGTAAGTACCATATCCGGCGAGTGGTAGGAAATGCGTCTCTCACGTTTGAGGAATTGAGTACAGTACTGATCCAAATAGAGGCAATCCTCAACTCGCGTCCATTCTCCCCACTCTCTACTGATCCAACAGACCTTTCTCCTCTCACACCTGCCCATTTCTTGGTCGGTCGACCGCTCACAGCGCCAGTCAGCGACGACCTGCGCGATGTTCCAGCCACCAGACTACAACGTTTCCAGAGGGTGGAACAGCTTCGCCAGCATTTTTGGTCACGTTGGGCCAAAGAATACGTATCGCAGCTGCAAGTCCGGGTCAAGTGGACAGAGAACAAAGATGAGCTGAAACCAGGCTCACTTGTTGTCATCAAGGACGACAATTTGCCGCCTTTGAGATGGCTGATGGGTCGCGTGCTTCGGACAATCCCAGGCAAGGATGGCGTCTCGCGAGTTGCAGATATTCGCACCGCTACGGGAATCATCAGGCGAGCCTACGCTAAGATATGCCCCTTGTTCCAAGATACGCACGAGAGTCAAGACAGAGTTGCAGTACCTCCTGTTCATTGAAAGCCACTACTTCACTGCTTTCAAGGCCGGGGGCATGTTCGCGCAGATGCATCGGGTACTATAGAAGCGGCAACCAATCACCGCACCGATACATGACGCGATAAGCGATCGCGTCATATGCCCGCTCACCTATTGGTTAATTTAGAACCTGTTGTATTAGGCTTAGAAAAATTACACGCTCATGGAAGCTACGTTCTCGCCCTTTTATTTATAAAATCTCCAATCTTCCACGAAACTGCACAACAACTATATCTAGAAGCACATTAGCTTCAACAAGAGGCATCGGTACTGCTCAAGTACCGGTTATCGACAAAAAGCCGTGGGCGCTACCCGTTTTTACAGTGGTTTTAAATTATTTAACAAAGCTGGTTTCTGCATTCTGTGTCATGTATTCTTTTTTATCAACATTTTATTATGTACCGATCCCAGATTGTGTTTGTATTATGAAGGTCTGATACTTGTTTTAAATTCTCTATGATGTTGGAGAGGTTTAGTAAGATAATTTTAGAGAATTTAGACGCTATATTATTTCCTGTCAAATGTCTAGAATGTGAAAATAAATTTAAATACAACAACATTGCAAAAAATAACTTTTTTATATTGATCTGGTGACGAGACGAGGCAGTCGTTCACCTGATGGTAAGCGCTACGCCGGCCCATGACAGTTACAGTGCCACCCAGAACTTTGCATTGCACAATCCTGGTATTGCTACTTGTTATCTATAGAGATAGATCTCCCATTTTAGTGTTACCTAGCTATGCTTTTCCTTTGGATGTTGTTCCTAAATTTGTTTTTGACTTTTTAGTGTATTATTCAGCAAAGCCCAAAAAGCTTTAGCGAAACAATTTGAGCGGTAGAATTTATAAGTTTTGTGAATTGATTAATTTCTGCGTGAATTAAACCCGTGTTCGCTTAGTTTAGACAGTAGTCTACTTGACCAATCTACTAAACCAATCTAAACGCACCGCCTAATTCAACATAGGTGTACCTCAGGCAACTGTAGCAATTAAGCAAATGCTTTTACCGGATACAACAGACGGACAAACGTACAATATTTGGGACTAGAGATATCTATATGTAGTTACGGATACGGATATAAAAAAAACTTAGTTCCGGACAAAAAACTTACTAGTTGCGGACATGGAATAATAATTGTGAATGGTTATAGATAATTATGTTTTTTTTCCAATCGGTTATCCGAAACTTTCGGATTATATCAGGTTCGGATATGTGTGACGGGCTTTTAACGGATGTATGTATTATAATAATAAAATCACAAGTAAAACATTATTTTTTAATATTATTTTAAGTACTTAGCTATCCGTTAGATATATTTTTTTTAGTTATTTTTTTTAATACCTTAACGATTTATTAATAGATATTTTTTAATAATAGGTGATATTATTTTTAGGGTGTGGAACTCAAAGAGTCTACGGAACTCTACTTCTGTTACGGATTATATAGATAATCCGTAACATTTCTATTTGGAGCGTTCAAGTTCAAGTGAACCAAGGTAGGGTTGTACGTGTGTCGGATTTGTGTGATTTGCATATTCGGATTATTATCCGGTTATTGCTTAACGGGGCATCGATTGTTCGCCGAATTCTAATTAAACTGAGTCTTCTATATTAGATACTAGCTTCGCCCCGCGGTTTCACCCGCGTAGTCACTGTTCCCGCGGGAATATGGGGATAAAATATAGCCTATGTTATTCGCTTTCAATGTAGCTTTCCATTAGTGAAATATTTTTTTAAATATGTGCAGTGGTTTAGCCGAAACCTTACATATTTCCATACAAACTTTCGTCCCCTATTTGTACTTAACCCCCCTCCCAATGGTAATTTTTACAAATTTTGAATGCCATATTTATTTATATCTAATCAAAAGCCTACTAATAAATTTCAAGCTTCTAGCTTCATAAATGACGAAACTTCCATACAATCTTTCATCCCCTATTTGAAACCCTTAAAATGCTTTTTTCGCATTAAAAAGTACCCTATGTCCTTTCTTAGGTTCTAGACTATCTCTGTACCAAAATTCATTTCAATCGGTTCAGTAGTTTAGGCGTGAAAGAGCAACAGACAAACAGACAGACAGAGTTACTTTCGCATTTATAATATAAGTAAGGATTATTTTACACAATTAAGGAGAGATGACAGTATTTTAGAATCAGAATCAGAATCAGAATCATATTTATTGCTTAAACTGTGAATACAGAGATGTTTAGTTGTTATGTTTGTTGTTAGAAATTTGGATGATTTGTTAAAATGTGTAATGATAAAAATGTAATATAGGCACAATCGTTTTTTTTTAAATCCAATATGATTTACTAAAATGTTTTTAAGCTCATACCCACTGCTAAGAGACTTCATCATAAAATCATGTGACAGTTATGTTTTTTTTTTATTTTTTTATTAAGTTTTAACACGGATTTAGGTTAAATTTATTACTTTGAAAGATATGAGAAAAACCTCAAAAATCTAAATCTCTAAGTCATCTTGCCTAACCGCCATATTTTGGCGTATTTTGGTGGATAGTCTTAAGCTAGATTCACATTTGTCGGTCGTGTCGTCTTATTAGCGACTCAATTTAGGTAGCTGCCATTTTCAACCCTAACTGGATCCAGTTTAGGTTGAAAATGGCAGCAACATAAAAAATAAGACGCCACGGTACGATTATGCGACGCGGTTCAGTTTAGGTCTTCAATTGAATCGCTATAAGATGTCATGGTATGCCTCCTGCAAGTCGACCTTAACCACAATGTGCGTCGCATGTGAGCAATGCCATGCGGCCTAACAACAGTTTTATTAATTCTAACTACAGTTATGAACTACATTGTGTAGGCATTGTTAGTGTGACCCTGTGAATGTGTCCCAGTCAATACGCATTGTGGTGATAATAACAAAATCGTGGTTTTAGTTCAATAGAGTTGAAACAGTTCAATAGCCGAGTTGTTTGTTTTTACGATTTACTTGCGTGATATGTTTTCCATGAAAAATTACTTAGAGTTTTTGGTTTGAGACATGGATATTGTAATTATTGGTAATGGTAAACTGTAAAACATATTATTATAATATATAATTCAAGGTAGATAGATAACTCTTTATTGACACCAAAATGTATAAAACACATAGAGAGAAAAATATACACAACTTGATAATAGGTACAAGGGGCGGGGCGGTCTTAACGCCTAAAGCGATCTATTATTGTTAATATTAATTAAATTATTAAAAATATTATATATTGGTAAATGGTAATGGCATTGGTAATTTTTAACTGGTAATTGGTTGGTTTGGTAATTGGTATTGGTTTTAATAAATTGGTAGTTTTTCAATTTTGGAATGAAATTGAATCAAAAATTTTAAGTAGGTAATGAAAATCATTAGAGATAGATAGATTATAGCGAGAGAGAGTTTTTTTTTATATCTCCTTAGATTTTTTATAACTCTCCTTTAAGTATCATTATAGTTAGACTTGTATGAAACTTATTTTATCTGAATTTTAATGGAATACAATTTTTATTTGTTATTTAAAACCTCATTCGAATTTTTTTTCTTTATTAATGAATAGGTTCGCGTTTGACCACTATCTCACCAGATGTTAAGTGACAATGCGGTCTACGATGGTGCACGCTTACCTAAAAGCATAGATGTAACAAAACGTATTTGAGAGCGTAATAAAATATTAAGTTATATTGACATTGACTAAAATTGACCATATTTTTATAACTAAAACCCTTCCTATACAATTTAAAATGACGCAAATCAGAAAAAGTTTCGTCTCGTGCTATCTCCAAAACTCTCAGAAAGTTTCCATACACCGTTTTACTGAACCGTGTCGTTGACTCTGATTACTGATTACTCACTATCGGACTGTGAATCTACATTTTGACTAAGTAACTGACAAAACGCTTCAATAATATAACTTTTAGATAAACTTGGCACCTGGTTAAATTGCATAAATCGTGCAAAACCAAAACAAAAAAGACAGTAATCACTACTCAAATTTTTAATTCTACACTACAGACCAAAAAAGCTTTTATAGTTACATACATGACATTAAAATGTGCACCACAGTTTCATATCCAGTTTAATTATAACTTAATCCAAAACTCGAAGCCATGCCAAAAATACTGCCACAAGCAGTATAACAACCCTAATTAAGGATTATGTCTTAATTAAAGAGCATGTCCTTAATAATATTTTATGTCTGGTTGGTGGCCGTGATAGCCAGAGGTTTGCAGAGATAAAAAAAAAGAATTTAAAGTTACGATTTCAGAGATCACACAGTTTAAAGTAGATGTCTGAAGTTTTGTGAGAGCCATATATGAATGTGTTTAGAGCTGTTAAATTTAAAATTGTTTTTATTTTGATGTCATGTTTTGATGTCTATATTTGATGTTTTATTCTGATGTTTTTGTTCTTGTTCCTTGTTTCTATGTTAATTTTGAATGTTATAATTGTTTTAACACGATTATTATTGTGTACTATTAGTTAATATAATTGGTTATGCCGTATTAATTAATTAAATAAATAAATAAATTAAATAAATAGATCCACTGGTGTATGTATGGTGACTGCGAGCTGATCTGATGATGGAGATGAAAGATAGACATTGTAACTCCTCAGCGACTAATAGCAGTGGGAACAGTGTGCAAACATTACTGTGTTCCGGTTTGAAGGGCACTGTTTCCAGCAAAATTACTGGACATATGAGACTTTAGAGCCGATGTCTCAAAGTCACGAGCGCAGTGTAGTGCCGCGCAAGATTATGCAATGCAAAGTTCTGGGTGGCATTGTAACTGTTATGGTCAGGTGTAGCGCTTACCATCAGATGAACGACTCGCTCGTCTTGTTACTCAGTCAAATAAATAGAAGTAGTTTGACAGTACTATTTATTTTATAAAATCATATTTTTGGAATCATTTTGTAAGAAACTTATTTTTAATACATAAATTTGTTACGTAACATAGTAATATTATTATGAAAGTGTTAAATTGTTAATAAATTGAAAACGATGTACAACAAAGAATTCATGAAAATGTTACGTGTACAATAAAAAGTTTTCTATTCTATTCTATTCTATACTAATATGGGTTGTCTTAGTGCTAATAGCGATCTCTGCCAGACAATCTTTGGATGGACAAAATAGAGAGTAGGAATAGGGTTGAGTTAGTTGAGATCAGTGTCAAATTATCAATACATACATGCTAATAATTACAGAAATAAGCGACAGCATGACATCCCAGGCTGAACTCTTCAAAAATATCGCTGTACACTGGTGATTTTCGTTAACTACCCGCTCAAATAAATTATTTACCCCAATTAAAGTTTATGACCATGTCCTTTCATTAATATTTTATGTCGCGCTGCCACTTATTGCCGAAACTCTACCGAATTAGCGCCCTGTGGGCCGCAAACTTTTTGACTCGTAAAAAGTCATGATGTTAGACGCCAATCGGGACGGTAGATTTCGCTAATTCGTCACTTGTAAAGGAACAAAAATTTTGTAATTTTGTGACTTAGGATAGTTAACGTGTTCGCTAAAAGAACATGTTCATTTAACAATAAAAATGTCTTTGCACAAAATTATCTTTTTTTACTTTGAATTTTGCGATAAAACTCCATCTGTTTACTGAAAATGTCAATTAGTAATGAAAATTGCAATTATAAAGAAAATTATGGACTCTTGACTATATTGACTATGGTCCTCGTTGATCCCGATTCCCTAGATATAGGGAATTGTAGTTAAGGTTCAGGATTTCCGTATAAATTTGAACGTGACTTGTTATTATTGGCGACTGCCTAAAGGGGGGTTATGTTTTTCAGTTGTATGTGTGTGTCCTTTGGCGCGCCTTGCAGCCTACTAGGCTTCATGGATTTTGAAAAAAGAGGTATCATTAAATTCGTCAAAATCACGAGAGTGACATAGGCTAAATTGGCAGCCGAATTTTTTTTACCATAAAAATGTTTAAATCACGAAATCTACCTCGCAGACATCAAACTTACACTTAGTCGAATGCCCAATTAATTTTAATTACTCCACTGTGTTATCGCCACATCAACACAAATCTTAAGTGGTAAAAAGTATCATGTTACCATTAGGGTACACTTTTGATGATATATGGCAACATGTGTTGTGATAACAATCGTAGACAAGAATAAACGACTGAAAGATTTATAAGATTTGGGGAGGAAAATAAGTAATCTAAGAAAAAAATTTAAAACTTATGGTAATAATCTTTAGGGTTCTGTACCCAAAGGGTAAAACGGGACCCTATTACTAAGGCTCCGCTGTCTGTCTGTCCGGCTGTCACCAGGCTGTATCTCATGAACCGTGATAGTTAGAGAGTAGAAATTTTCACAAATGATGTATTTCCATTTGCCGCTATAACAACAAATACTAAAAAACAGAAAGAATAAATATTTAAGGGGGCTCCCATACAACATACGTGATGTTTTTGCTAATTTTTGCACATAATAGTAAAATTAAAATCAAATTTATATTGAAGGGGCGCTCCCCATACAACAAAGTACGGAACCCTTGCACTCGGCCGGTTTTTTAGTTTTGGCGCTAGATCGGCTAACTAATTTAAAAGATAATAGAATTTGCGACGATAATAATTACAATATCATTCTTTACGATCTCTTGTAGAATATTTAACTTTCCACATGCTACGATCCTGACACACCTCTTTCTTCTTCTTCTTTTCTCTTCTTCCACTTTCATGAGTCCCTTCATATACGCTCGCCGTTTATAGGTAGTACCAATATATATAATAATACCCCTTTTGCAATAACCCTACTTAAATTGCATAACTTAATAACTGCCGCTATCTTTCCATAACATAAACTATAATACATTAAGTTCAAAAATTCATATTCCATGATTATGATACTACACGCAACGACACCCACACAATCTACTAAAATAATCATAAAAATAAATGAGCCCGCGGCAAGTGCAGTGGAATACCACAGCCATACAATAATAATAAATAAATAATAATATTCTCTATATATAATAATGTATCTCTTTTTCCCTCGGTCACGGCATGGCATCACGCGTGAACGGCTGGACTGATTTTGTTAATTCTTTTTTTTTCTGTATTCGTTATAATCAGGCAGAAGTTCCTTTGATGAGAATAATCGGGAAAGTTGCTCGGACAATTGGAAAATTTGTGGAAAACTGAAAGTGTTTTTTTTCTATGAGTCACGAGCTTAAGTAATATGGCGGTTTTAACCTGGAAAATGCAGAGTTATAGCGGGAAAACTGGAATTACGCTGGTGAAACCGCGGGGCGTAGCTAGTAAGTATTAATAATTAAAACGCGTCACGATTACATACACAGATCCTGACCCCTAACTAGGATTCCCTGTATCTAGGGAATCAGGAATTACTAGGACCATGGTCCTACAAACACCCAGGCTTCTGGTCAAGTACTTGTGGTTCACACAAATCTTTGCCCAATTGATTTTTTCACAGTTGAAAGAGACTGTAGACCCGCGTATTTGATATTTTCAACTTGGTGCTGAGAAAAAGGGTCTAGACAGACAGACAAACGGACAAACGTAAAAACTGACAGCAAAAAGATCCTATATGGGTTTTCTTCTTGTAACTATCAATTAAAAGTTTTTTTACGTCCGCTCTACACTCACGCGATGAATTCACGGCACGATCTGGCCCGCCAATTAGAAGCTTCGAAAATGACGAAAAAATACCGAGAAGGCATGCACTGTGGGTACCGTGAAGGTAATTTATAATAGAATAGAATAGAATAGAAAACTCTTTATTGTACACCAGAAACAAAATTAAACACAGTACAGAAAAATTACAATAATTCATTAATTATAATTATAATTCTCGGATGGAGTGTAGAACTGGCTTTAGATTATCCCTAGCGTCAAATTAATGTAACAAATAAGCAACGTTATTTTATGATAAGTGTAGGTAGGTAGTTATACTAAAAAAAAAGTGGCAAATGCAGTCTAAGCATACAGCCATCATTTTTTATTACTTGCATTCGTCGACAGAAGCACTAAGCAACAAACAAAAATATCTCATAAACTTTAACAGAATTAAACGCTTAGCTAAATCGTATCCAAAGGGATACGCTCAAAACATGTGCTTCAAATATCCTGTTTTCCTTACCCGAGTACAGCTGCAAATTTAACTCTCCCATTTAAATATTAAAGCCCAATTTCAACTGCAGCAATAAGTAATACTTGAAACTCGAGCTTGCCTCTCCAAAATAAAGTTTATATTAGGCTGAATGGAGCACTACTGCATTTGGCGAGACTTATAGGAAAAAAAACATGCACTGCGGACAAATTTAGCGAGAGACGGGAAAAGCGTGAAAAAAGACTTGGCTTAGACGTTGGCACCCCTTTTTCAAGGTAAATTTTCGTAGAGCAGGAGTTAAAATAGATGGGTATTTTGGCGCGAAATTTTGAAAATGGAACCGTATTTTTTTCGGAACTGGCCAGTTGTTGAGGCGCGTGTCGTGTCATTGTGCACTTTAGTTGCAGATCGAAATGAAAAAATCCACTTTTTTGCATTTTAAAACTCAATACCTAGTGTAACTTATTAATAGTTCAGTGGGTACTGTCAGCAACGAAAGTCACTGCACATTTTCATTTTATTACTACATGAGATTTTTGTATATTTCGTTTGTAATACTGAATTTGAGATTTGGAGATGTTTTGCTACTTCTGAGGCTGAGTGTACTAAAAGATAGGTATAAATCAAATGTTTTTGGCTTTATAACTTTTCTTTCATGTATTTATTTTTATTATTAGTTTTGTTTGAAATAAGTCGTCTATAAAGTTCATGGTTTTGTTTTACTTCTACGCAATACACTAGTATTACTTACACTAGTAAGAAAGATACATAAATATTTTCGGATATGTTATTTAGCTTCAAGCCTTTCATCGTTACACATTTTTTACACTGGTATGTATTACATTTAAATTTTAAAACTTTTTTTTCTCCCAAATGATTGACGACAAAATACAGGCGCCTAAATACTTTGACGTAGGCGCCTACCGCTCTACTTCACTAATAGTAATTTAAACATAAAAAAGTCGTATGTTACATACATTTCCGATGAATTTACGACGTTTTTCCGTTCAGTGCGTAATATATTATTAGCGTCCCTAAACGCGTGCTGTTGCCACTACGCAAATTTAAATTTAGAATCTTCCACTGATTACCTATCTCAAACAAACAATTTACTAAAAAAAAATAACTGTACAGACAATTCTCAACCTTGCTTCTTGAAAATAAAGTTCAGAACTGCTTTTAATCTTCCAAAGTGATTAACTTTAACGCAACCGGCCTAATATTCTTCTAAAAATCTTGAAACAATTGAAACCAACGTGTTCTATATTTGTAATAGTAAAACAAAATAGGTTGTCTGTCTAATATGTCTGTCTCGCACGATTTATATGTGTGTAAAGGAGACAGAAATAGACTTGAGTTAGGAATCTAAAGTTGCATGCATCGTTTTGGTCTGCCTACGCGTTTGGTCTCGTTTTTGGTCTTATGTTGACAGATGGACCAAAGTCTGGGTTATTTTGGATATCACATTTGGAGATTTCGTGTCTCAGTTTTACTAAATGTGGTACATTTTTATTGCGTTTATTGAAGTGAAAATTCTATATAGACGGGGGGAATTAGGATTTTTCTGTCACGAAAAAGCGTTACTGCCTCGTGGAGGGGTTAGACGATATATCGCGTGGTGAGAGGTGGTAGCGGTGGAGAGGGAGAAAGGCAAGTATCAAAATTTTTATTTTTTTTATATTTGTCTGTTGAAGTTTCACTTTTGCCATGTGTCCCAGCACACATTTTTTCTTAGTTTTTACTTAGAAGATTTTATGACCTATAAACACATGAGTTCCGTTACCTTCCGTCTTTGTAGTCAGATAACCTCGCTGTCACCATACATTTTTTTTCCTATTGGAACTTGACAGTATGTAAAACTGAAACTCTATTGAACTTTGGAAACTAAGTCAAAGTTTACATACTAGATAGAATAGAAAAAAAAAAAAAAAAAAAAAAAAAAATTTACTAGCAAAGCTAGTAAAATATAATAAAAACTTTAAATGAAAGTTCAAACTGGACGCTTTGAATGGTTACTCCATTCTAATGTTCCTTTATGAATTATTTTTAAAAGATCAATGAAACAAGTACCAACAGGAAGAGTTTAAATATAAAGGACATCGCCCCGACTGGGCCAAGTATAAATAACTATAAATATGCCTTAAATTACACAATTCTAATGACTTTTGCAAGTACCACGTGCGATTACTTGTGAGTCAGCTCTGTGAGAAAATCAAGCATGTGTTACAAATGAATATGGGTAACCATGAATGTATAAAAATAGAGGACTGTGTGACGCTAGAGATGAAAGTGAAGCATAGAGCAATGGCGAAGGTATGTGTGAGTGAGTGTGACCAATTTTCAAAGCTATGTTGCATATCCCCTTTCAAAGAAAAACGGAAGAAAAGGAAAAAAAACTTCTCCGGCACATTAAAATAAGAGTCGACCATTGTGGGTTTTATTGAAGTTATTGCATATGAAATTCACGAGAAAAAACAGTTTAACTATACGCGTTTTTGGTAATAAAATTATTTTGTATTTTTTCGTATTTGTATATACATATTACACGTTTAAAAATAATCTAAAAGCAGTTTTTATTCCCAATTATTCGGATATTGATGGGTATAATTTGACATCGGCGCGGGCGCACTAACATAATAATAATTATGGCACTCATCTTGAACGCAGAAAGCCTTTTGCAAACATTCACAGCATGTTATGCCGATCAATATTGCGATGGTTTCAATTATATACATTTAATTATTTAACTAAAATAATAATTTCGTTTTTCCTGGGCTAGTGTAAGCTGTGTTTCAGGAGTTAGTGGCTTCTCCCATATCATTGTGTGGGTCAACATTTATGCAGGCTGCTTCTTTTTCGCGACGCACCGTCCTTATTTTCAAAGGTTTATGGTTATAGGAGTATTTTTTGGCAGTCTGGTGTGTTATAGTAAACATTGCTATGGAATGTTTGTTATTTTTAACAGATTTTTAAAATAATTGGTTCCCAAGTTGGCTTAAGTTTTCTGCGTGATCTTAAAGCCTGCCACACATAGCGGCGCACGGCCACCGATACGTGCACGGCTTCATATAAAAATGAAAGATGTCAGACGTATGTTTAACGTTAGTTTAAAGAAATCGTTCACGCAACTGTAGCCATGCGCCGCTGTGTGTGTTTGGCTTTATATCACACGGGAGTAGTAGGGATTCCCCGGTTCAGGGAGTCAGAACCAACTGTTTGAGTCAGAACCGCCTGTCCTAAAAAAAAAAAAAAAAAAAAAAAAAAAAAAAAAAAAAAAAAAAAAAAAAGTAAATCGGCCACGCCCGATCGATCTGTGCTATCAGATTTTTGATATCTCTTACGGATCATGAGATAGCTTTCAGGTTTCAGAAGCCCCAGTACCCCTAATTAAACCTAGTCTAATTGTCCTATTGTTCCTAATGACGGTTCAAGCTCAGCTACTACCTCAGTTGTTTGCTCAGACTAATTACTATAATATTGCTAATTACGGTCACCTATTGTATTGCTGGTATTCACAAAGTTCAATAACAACACTTCTTTATTATTTCGTTACTCTTTATTTATCAATAAAATGAGACTTAAACATATTATAAAGCAATATATCATTGTACAATGTTTCCATATTGAACAATCTTATAAAATCAGACATTGTATTACCATTGTACTTGTAGTACAAATACAATAAGCAGTACTCGCCACATACCGAAGTCCAATCATTTTGTAACCTATACGTATTGAAATCCCATTGCCTTGAATTCTTCTTTAAAAATGTTTGGTGGTAGCCTTTTGGTGGGCGACCATACGAATCAAAATATTGTCCAAGACCGTTTATATCAATGTGTATGGCTACCCAGTGAGATCCCGGCTTTGTGTCTGGATCTAAATTGCTTATTATATATGTTGGATTCTGAGTGTATATTGGCAATCGATTTGCAGCATATACATTATATTGCAAGCTCGGATGAATTGTATTTAAATATTTCTGTAACTCTGTTGTATCCATAATGCATACAAAAAACACTTCTCTGTACAAATGATCAGATGCAAGTGTTAAATTGAAGGTAATAAATTGGTATTTCAAGTCGACGGGGGTCGTGTAATTAATGCAAGGTAAGTACATGTTATAAATCATATTTTATTCAAATAACATAGATAAACACTTTCACTTAACTACTATAGTCTACACACACATTACGGTTTTTATCAATTTCAATAACATTATCAAACTCCGCATACACAATACAGTTGATAGTTTGTGAAAGAGTTGATTCAAAACGAACTTCCAATCTTACGCTGCCATGTTTTATAAGATTCCAATGACCCGATGAGTTTGCTGATAAATCAGGTGTTAAGTCGAAAGCTAATAGACAATAACCTTGAGCATATCGTTCCCTAGATATCCCATTACCTTCGTTAAGAAAATGTATTCCCGTTCCTGAGAATAGTGTATGATAGGCTGAAGTGAAAATATTATTCTCGAATGATGGTTGTAAAGCTTTGGAAGGAATTTGCTGACCATCAATATATAAACAAAATGTATTCATGTCATAATTTTCAAAATTAAATGGATTTTTAGTGAGACTACCATTAAATGCTGCGTTATTAATAAATCCGACTATACATCTTTTAGGAACTTGTCCCAGAAAAATATTATCAAGTGTTTTTCCCTGAACTCCGGATGGTATTGTTAAAACTTTAACTTCAGCTCGCGTAATAGGATATTTAGCTGTAGTAGTGGCTAAAACTTTTTGATGTGCAAGTAAAACTGTTGGATTGATTCGTGCTCTACGAATAATAAGTGTTGCATCAGTAATACATACTTTAAATTTTAAATCATTTGAAGAAGCCATTAAATTAAAAGTTTCTCTAGACCGAACTAATTTAACAGACATTTCAACACCATTAATCAAAAACTTTTCTTGATTAAATATATCACCGTGTAAATGTCCAATCATTTCTATTTCTTTACTTTCAGATGTTAATTCTTGTCTTTTAGTGAAACCTTCATTTTTTTCATCGGTTGAATTCATTTTACCAGATGTATCTTCATACCAAAGAGCACAAGTTAGATGCGATGTTTTAGATGCAGGAGCATAATTCAACAATGTTTCTACGTAAGCACGGTAAGCGTATGTATTATTTGGTGGAGACACAAGTTTTTGATTCAAATAAACATCAAGCTGACTAAACAATGAATGTAACCAATTATTAACTGGAGCTACTATTGTTGATGCATTCACTTTTGTTGTATCTTGATTCAGTATCTTAGCTTTAATGTGGATTAAAGTGTGAGACAAATCCATGTAGTCATCACCAGTTCCAGGTACTTGAAATTCGATTGGTCCATCGTCAGCAAGAGATGAAATAGGCTTATAATGTATCCACATTCCATTTTCTATACTTGTTTGTGTAGATGGTAACGCAAATAAGTCTAATTCTGACTTAATGCATTCACAAGAATGACTGTGTAGAAACGACATGGTTGAATTTATTTAATTATTATTTTTAAGAAAATATATCGTTGATGTTATTACGTTTCAACTTTGATTTCTTGTTAGCTGCTTTCACCTTAGCAGCTAGCGGTGGAATGAATGAAGATAGATGTTTCTTCTTAGTTATATATCCTGACCCAGACATATTCAAGCGATCTATTTTATCATCAGCTTTTCTTTTCAAGTTTGTACTAGCTTCTTTTAACCTAGCCTTAATTGAATCTTCCATAGGACGAGCACTAACCATATCTGATAAAAGACCCACACCTGTATTTAAAGCCTCTTTTCCAATGGCTCGAGCTCCACTAGATAGTAATGGTAAAACAGATCTAAATAAGCCCCCTAGAAAGCTACCGATTCCGTGTCCACGTTGATATGGCGCTCCTCTATAGATGACTCCAATACCCGATCCAGCTTGATGCGAGTAATAATGTTCATAGGGGCAACTTATATTATCACGTTGAGAATACATTATAATTTTCTAAAGTGTAGTTTAATGGCCACGGTTCCAAACTGGAATGGTATTTTTTGACCAGTGCTTGATCTTATATCTATTTCAATTGTATCAAACTCTCTACGCATGATGTTCAAGTAGTGAGGCGGTGAGAAAACATGCATTTTATTAGCTCCATAAATATATTTTGCAGGATCCAAAGGTATTATTCTGAGGAGAGGGGTCATTACATCTCCAACAATCTGTGGTTCGATTATATCACAATAAACAAATAACTGAGATGGCAATCCTAAATGTAAGTTCGCTGGACACTTTCCAATACCTTTAGTTACAAGGTTTCTGTTGGGTTCAAATCCAAGTTGAAGACACAACTTAGGTGATAATGTAAATGATGTTATTGATTCATCCATAACAGAAACAGACACTAACTTGGATAACTCATCATAGCGAAACCTAACTTGCTCCTTAATATTATTTAATGCAGATAAAATATGGTTAATATTGTCATAGTTTGTGGCTGGTATGTGTGTTTTGTAGTACGTTAGCGATAGTTTTTCATCATGAGGCATCTTCATCCATTTACTAATGTAAATTACATTTTCATGATCTTGAACCGTAAACATTGTGCATGGATATTGGAATTCAACAACACCAACCAACCACGATCCTTCCAGTTTGATGGACTTTGGTAATTTAGTTGAAAAAAGAGTTGTTGTGTTTTCAGGAAAGTATACCATTGAACTATTACTAAGTAGGGTCAAATAAAAACTTTCTTTCATCATAATTCTTTTAGACTAGAAGCTAAAACCCAACTGTTAAATTTATCTGGATAACCTTTCCACTTCACTAACACTTGCTTTCTGTCACCAGAGTAACGGCTGCTAATTATTTTATCTATTTTAAAACTGGAAGTGGGGTTATAATCAATTTTTTGTAATTCTTTTTCATAAAAAGTACCCACTATTGGCTCATTTTGCAAATCTTTCAATGTATATACTACCCAAGGCGATCTATCTATTATCGAAGATACTATAAAAATTTCATCACTCCAATTAGATTCATAACCTTTTTGAAATACATGTTTAAATTTAGTAAGTCGCACATGATCACCAATGTGAAATTTTGGTACTTGGTTATATGAGGTTTGTATTAGACTACGATGATTCTTTTCATACAAATTATTCCAAACGATCATGATATTGTTTGAATTTACATCACAAGGACACATTTTAATGCTGGAATGGTAACTATGATTATATGCATGTACCAAGTTTTGTAAAATATCTATATATTTATACGTATTTTTATGAGTAAAATAACGCCACATTTTCATCTTGAGAGTCCTTTGAAATCTTTCTACAATGCTAGCTTTAATGTCGGGGTTATTTGTTGTATAATAGTTTATATTTTTACTCCTAAAGTATTTTTGTACATCCTTTGCAACAAATTCGGTCCCTTTATCCGATTGTATATGGGTTGGAGTAGTATCAGCTTCATTAAATATACTTTCAAAACATTTTTTTACAGTTTCAGAGTTTTTATTTTTCATTGGTCTTACATAGGCATATTTAGTAAACACATCAATAACGCAAAGGATATAATTATAACCATTATTATACTTAGAATACGTTCTCATGTCACTTAAATCAGCTTGCCAAAGTTCATTTAGATTAGATAAAATATATTTATTACGAGGGAATTTTCTGTGAACTGGTTTGTGGAGTGTATATGTTTCTTGAGCTTGCAACCATTTGTTGACTTCTGATTTGTTCATCTTACCTTTCATAGCTTTCGCTAATTTATCAATACTACTATAACCAGCAGGATGTGATGCATCATAATAAATTTTATTAATTTCTAGTAGGGAGTCCATTTTTCCCATTCAATTTTTTTCTTCAGTTTCTTTTGATACTTATCCGTGTTAGTTGGTGTAGTGTAGATTTCCTCATCAGCAGAGAGCTCCCCAAGATCTTTCATATATAGTTTACTTATATAATCACTTCTGCTTGGATTCCCAATGTAAGTTAGTGGTATTTTAATATCCTTCAATGCTTTAGCAAAGCTTACCCAACCTATTGGATCACTTTTTTTCAATGGTCTAAGTGAATCGTTTACCAAATCTATAATATTACTCCCAGGAATTTTTGTGTTATCTATAATAACTGTACCGTTGTTATCCCAATGGATTTTGTTTTTACTCAATGACATCAAATTTAGTAATAACTCACCTTTTTTTGCATATGTTTTAGGAATCAAACTTAGAATTTGTTTACTTGTGTATGGAGGACTACTTGTAGTTTCAATACTTTGTTGGACTTTATCTTCATTCGATGTCTGAGTTACGACTAAATCTTTATTATTCATGTCTTTAATTATATCAGAAACTTTAGTTATTTCAGTGTTCCCTGCAGTATCAATGTTGGAAGTAATTATTGGTAATTCAAAAGGTTGACGATCCTCTTCAGTAAAGTGTAGATATCTTTGTAATATTTGCAAGTATAAAATACATTTTTTTCTGTCATCCATAGTACTATTTAAAATATTTTGCATTTCAGCATCTAGCCTCGATGTAGGATTTTCATTTTTGTGTTGATTGTTGTTTTGATTCAATTTCTCTATTAAGCTTGGTTCAACGAGCAACATTCTTTTGGCATGTTCCATTTTAAACCAGTGAACTAACTAATCCACTCAGAATAGAACTTAATATGATTGGTAGAAATGCACCTCCTTTTTGAACAATTATTTTCTTTTTTATCTTAGTTGCCCCCTTGCACAACAACTTACGCAGTATAGTTTTAAATTTTTTAAGTTTATTCTTTTCTTTTTCTTTGAGTTGTATTTTACCTTGAAGAACGTTATGAATACACTCGCAAATGCATTGTATTTCTTCTTTATCACACGAATTACGTAGGCCTCAGCCGAAGGATCCAAAAAAAACCAAAAATGTTTTAAACTAATTTAATTAAAAATTGAAATTACAATATAAGTTTCTAATACTAGCGAATGCTACCGATGTTAGGTTAACAATGCAATAAAATTGGAATACTAAACCGAACAAACAAAAGTTTCCGATTGCGAAAGGTTTCCGCGAAGTCTGCTGATGCAGCGCCTCGTTGCTAGTTGCGGCTCGGTGTCGCAATATCAGTAGGTATGTCTTATGCAGCGGATTTGTATGGGCACGATGACGTAACACCTCCACCCTTAGAACGGCAACTATTTTAAAACTTTGAGTGAAAATGTTGCCGGAGCTCTCGATGGGGTTGCAGGCTTCTCGGCGTCCTCGTAGTGGTGTTCCTCAGCTTTGCCCTTTGGTTTTCTCTTAAGATGAATGTAGTATCGGCGTAGGATCAGGGCGGCTCCTAGTACCACAGCGGTGAATAATATACTGTAGATTGGTATCGTGGTATGGTATACGATATCAGATGAAGTGTGGTCCAGTTGTACTGTCGGCTGCAGCATCACGTTCTCTTGGTAGTCATGTAGATCTCTTAGGTTTATTGAATTTAATTTAATGTGCGGTAGCGGCGAAGTAGTTGATACTTCGACTTTCATGGAGATTTTCATAATGTTCAGTGGTTGTCCTTTGATCCTGTCGTAACTGTTACTGATGGTGAGTTCTTCTGTGTTCAGTGAGCAGCTGACTGGGATGGTGACGAGGAAGCTTCCTCGTACAGTGTCGTAGCTTTCGTGTCCGCAGATGGTGTGTATCTGCGTAGGACGAGGGAAAGAAATGGCATAATGTCTCTCGTCTAGTTGGTCCACAGCCTCCTTGGTTAGCTTGATGGTGGTCATCTCGCAGGTCGCGTCAAGTGATTGGTTCACGATGAGATTCTGGATGCAGTCCGCTTGTGCCTGTACTTGGTGAGTCAGGGTTTCTTCACAAAGGAACCTTTTACCGTACTTCGGACATTCTGTCTCTATGTACATGAATGCCTGCCTGTTACTTGCTATGAGAGGATATGGGGGTAAAATGGATTGGTTTAACTTATTAGGAAGGACAGCTAACCTGAATAAATCGTATTCTATGGGAGATACTATGGGAAACTTCAGTGTTATAACTATACGTTTGCTTGAGAAATAATAACCCGGTTTAATTATATCATAGTATTCCCTTAAATCTAATCCTAGTATATGACCCTTAGGGTATATTAATTCTAATTTATCTATCATTCTAGCTAATATATCTACGCCTACTATAGAATGGTGTGTGCTCGATGCACGCACGAAACTTAAAATATTCTCTATTCTCATAAGTTCTGCCATAATGTCATCTGTGTTTTCAGAGATAATCATTAATAATTGAGCGAATCTAGCATACTTGATTAAACTCGTATCCTTATGCGCTTCGCGATCTAAAAGAAGTTCTAATGTGTCGTTTATTCTTTCCTGATTTTGAACTATTTGCGTCATGACTTTACTATGGTGGGCCATCCAATCTTTACTAATGCTGATATGATTATTAAATTCATCTGTTACTTTGTGTTGGTTACTTTCCAAAATCTTGATGGCATTATTAAATTTAATCGCATCTGAATAATCCAAATTACCAGTTATACTTTTGACAATAGAACCTAACCCGTCTATTAGACCTCTCTTGCTACGATTAGGCTCTAGGCTATGTAAATGATTAAGGATCCTTTGTAATTTAGTATTTAAATAGTCAATCTGTAATTCATATAAAGAGTATGTGTCATTTTCGAGTCTATTTTTATAGTCATAGAGTTGAGTCTGTACGTTATTAATTTGATTCTCAATATTGTCAAGTTCAATGTACTGTAAAAATGTATGGTAATGGGTTACTAATGTAGTCGGTCCCAGTCTAAACGGCAAGAGTCCAGGTCCTTCGTCTAAGCTTTCAAGTTTGATCTCTTGAGCTTCCAGTCTTGTTATCACGGTCAAAGTCAGTAGTAATCTGCAACAATTTTGATGATTTAGGAACTCTCTTGAGACGGGCTTTAGCTACGGGGCCACGTTTCTTCGAGGTATAAATATGAATCGGTAAGTCAGCTAAAACGGTATCCTGCGTGTAACGCGGTGCGAGTTTTTGTCGAGTAGCAAAGGGGTTACTAATGTAAACCTCCTGATTCGGTTCATATTCTACTTCGGGCTCACGGTTCTTATTACGATTTTCTATAAGGTGGGAACGGTTAGCTAATAAGGTCTCGTTAATCATCTCGTATACGGTTTTCATCTGTTCGCGGTGAGTCTGGGTATATTGTTGAAGTAAATGCTTAGTCAAGTCTATGTCAACTGGGTCTCTGGGGTCAAAATGTCCGTTAATTATGTCATAAGGTCGGCACTTTGTGAAACTATGAACGGAGCTGTTATATGCAAGGATTGCGTAAGGCATAAGATTTACCACGGGCTCGTCCTTCTGTTGTAATTTAAGGATACGAAGATGCTCTAAGATAGTCGAGTGGAGTCGTTCAATATTGCCGTTGTCATTGGGTGCATGGGGTAACGTTTTGTGGTGGTTAATCTTATGTAACTTAGTAAATTCTGAGAATAACTGGTTTGTAAATTCCGTCCCGTTGTCTGTCACTATCGTCAGAGGAAGGCCATGGTGAGTGCAGTAGTGGAGAAGACCTTGGATTATACTGACAGCAGTACCATCTCGAAGATGATAGGCTTGTGCGTATTTAGAAAACACATCTATGAAAGTTAAATATTTCTCAGATTGAGCTGTGAATAGATCTAAATGGACTATTTCAAAAGGTTTTGTTGCTGGCGGTACTATATTAAATTTTTGTTTAATCGGGTTCCTATCATATTTAGCTTGGCCACATAAAGTACAGTCATTAATATATTTAGTTATGTGGTCTCTCATTTTGGGCCAATAATATCTATTTGAGAGAGATAAGAAACATTCATTAATTCCACGGTGGTTTGTTTTACCATCGTGGTAATTTCGAATTATTTCCTGCTGTCTGAGGTACTCTTTAACATTTTCGACTTCCTTTTTGGCTAATACCAAATTCATTGCTGAACTACGAAATTTCTCTTGAATGATGGGAATTATATCGAACATTCGCCAGGGTGGATTTATGAAAAGGGCTGTTTTAACTTTGGGGTTAACAAATTCCTTTATAGCACTCACTATGTCATCCGCGAGGTTACTTTCAGAAATTTGTACAGAAGTCCTAGTATGTGTGTCAAATGGCTTAATCGCCGTCGGTCGTTTCTTTATGTCACCTACTACTGTCAAAATAAGTTGTCTATGAAATCTGTTTAAAGGATCGTCAGTTATGGGTACTTCAAGGATTGGATTTTCAAGGCTAGTATGTGCTGTTAATGTAGTTGAACCACGAACAGAACTAGCCGGTTTATCTGAAGGATTTACGGCTACTGAGCTTATCTCCTCGTTATGAATTTCGACTCTGGAAAGTGCATCGGCGTTTGTGTTGGCTTTACCCTTTTTGTATATAACTGTGTAGTCATATTCACTAAGTTTGAGCCTCCACCTTGTTAGTCGAGAGTTCGGCTCCTTAAGGCTCATAATCCACTGAAGTGGTTTATGGTCCGTAAGGATCTTGAATTTTCGACCAAACAGGTACGGTCGAAAGTACTTGGTAGCCCAAACTATTGCCAATAGCTCTTTTTCTATTGTGCTATAGTTGACTTCGCTGTCATTTAGAGTTCGGGATGCATAGCACACAGGCTTATCTGATCCTATTGGGCCCTGGGACAAAATGGCGCCAACGGCCACGTTCGAAGCGTCTGTAGTCAAAATAAATTCTTTATTGAAGTCAGGGTACTGTAGTATGGGGTCATTGGTTAAAAGGGTCTTACATTTTTCAAAACTGTCAACGTACTGAGGGCTCATAGTTATTTTACTACCTTTCTTTAAACAGTAAGTGAGAGGATTCGTGATTCTAGCAAAGTCAGGTATAAATTTTCTGTAATAGCCAACTAAGCCCAAAAACTGCTTAATCTCCTTAGGGGTCTTAGGTATGGGGTAGTTTTGAATAGCATAGATCTTATCGGGGTTAGGTTTTATACCTTCTCTGCTAATGACATGACCTAAATACGCAGTTTCTAACTTTAAAAATTCCGATTTATCCATCTGAATTTTAAAGTTAGATTCCCGGAGTTTTTGGAAGACTTTCTGGAGATTTATTATATGTTCCTGGAGTGAGGTACTGTACACAATTATGTCGTCTAAGTATACTAGACAAACAGTATTTTGGAGGTCTTTGAGGACATTATCCATCACACGTTGGAATGTGGACGGAGAATTTTTCAATCCCATTGGCATACGTAAAAATTCATAATGCCCATGTTCTACATTGAATGCAGTCTTAGGAATGTCCTCAGAGCTCATCTCTACTTGATAGAACCCACTGGCTAGGTCAAGGGTTGTAAAGTACTGACTGTTACCTAGCTTGTCTAACACATCAGTGATGTTAGGGATGGGATATTTATCATCTATTGTCTTTTCATTGACTTTCCGAAAGTCTATTACAATCCGCCACTTTACTTTGCCAGATGCATCGGCTTTCTTAGGGACGATCCATATCGGGGAGCTCCACGCAGATTCAGAGGGTTGAATTATCCCCTGTTCTAACATTTTACTTATCTGCTGTTTAACCTCCTCTCGGTGGATAAACGGGTACCGATAACTTTTCGTGTACACCGGTTCCTCATCGGTGGTTCGAATACGATGTTTTATTTTATTCGTGAAAGTCAACGGCTCTCCCTCTATATAAAAAACGTCCGCGTACTTAGCGCACAAGGTTTTTAAATTTGCGCGCTCCTCAGCGTTTAGGTGGTCGGTACGTAATCGCGATAAAACTTCGTCGACTCGCGCGGGCGATTGTTCGGTGCAAGTGAACTCAGTCGTATGAACTTCGGCCAGTATGGGGCGATCTATTGAAAATATTAAATCGTGCGGAGACGGATTCGCGATCTCTAGAATGCCGTGGTTGTCTGTTACTACTGTTAAACAGTCCCGGATCACACAATTAGAAATAATTTGCTCAGGTATAAAAGCTTCTCCGTCATGAACGTTAATTGGAATTTTTACTAATTTTGATGAATTGGCGGGGATAACGTCTTCATATAAATTTACGTTTTGAGAGTTATACATTTGAATAGGATTCGTCGCGTTACGAGTAATAAGTACTTTGTTCTTAAGGTCAATTTTAGCTTCCCATTTTTCCAACAAGTCAAGTCCAATAAGTCCGTCAAAGTAATTATGAAAACGGTACACAAACAATTTTATAAAGTCAGGGTCCTGAAATTCCGTAAAACATGGCAATGACACAGAATAGTTATTACGAGTAGTCGCGTGCACATTGGTTACCTCAAAAGGATCAAAATTTAGAGGCATTTGTGGAAAGTAATTTTCAATAGCCTCGGGGTTAATAAAAGACTGATTAGCCCCAGTGTCAATTAATAATTTTAAGGGAGGTTCGGAAATTTGTATATAAGGAAGTTGACGTTGGGTTTGGAGGTTGACTTCTATTTTGAACTTCGTGATGTCCGACCCTTCTGAAAATCCTGATGGTCACAGCCACTAGTTGAGGGCTGAGGGTCAGTCAAGTTGTCATCGTCAGTCTGTTCGTTCACATTACAGTCCTGGTAGTATTGAGTCTCGTCATATTCATAGTTAGTCGGACAGTCATAGTTATAGTCATATTCAGGATAGCATGGATAGGTCTCGTAGTCCTGATAATAATATCCTTCGTAGCCAGAGCACTCATTGAGGTTAGCTTCGCGGGTTTTAAAGTAGTTACTGGGCGGCGGGTTTCCCGACTTCGTCCAGTCGTGTCTTGGCATACCAGTAGCTGGTAAGGGTCGAGACACATAATGGCTTACACCGCTCATAGGCTTAGGGCCTGTAAATTGCGGTTGTGGCCTCGGTGGCATTCTAAAAGAATTATTTTGAGCGTTATAATTCGGTGGCGTTGCACGGAACATTTGTTGAGTGCGTGAAGGACCTTGAGGAGGTCGGTTCATAGCGAAGTTAGGCCTCCACGGTTGTTGAGATTGGAATTGAGGCAATGGTCGCTGGAAGGGCATATTAAATGGCATGTGATTATATACGGGTGCAGGAGGAACAAACGATTTTTGTCCCGGCATAGCGAATGATTGCATTTGCATCGGTTTTGGTGCAGAATTAAAAGAGTTAGTTTTACGATCACTAACAGAATCATTTCGCTGTTGCAAGTACATAACATTTAGTTCCTCTTGTACAAATTCTAATGCTTTTTCCACACTATCAGGACGCATGCATCGTATGCGAGAGCCAAGGGGCTCTTTTAATCCGCGCACGAACGCTTGCATGGTCAGCTTTTTATAAAGGGTGCGTTTCGCCTCGATGGTGGTGGGAATCACCTCGTGCAGACTTACATATGTCATGATAGTGCTAAAGAGAGTTTGACAGCGGTCATAAAACTCTTGGGGTGAATTGTTGCCCTGAGTAGCAAGAGCAAGATCATTATAGAGGGCAGTTTCATCCCTCTGGTCAGAAAAGTTATTTATAAGTGCGGATCTAATGCCGGCCCAACATTCCGGAACACCATTTGAGTTTATAGTGCGGGCGGCGGGCCCGGTGATTTTATTAAGAATCCCGTTTAATAAACCAAGATTGGAAAGCTCACTGCCTGGTTCCGCGCTCAAATAAGTAGCACACAATTGGTCACATAATCGTATAAATCGAGTTAGTACGTTGGGGTTGCCATCGAATTCAGGCACCACACGTAAGGCTTTGAAAATAGTATCAAGGTCCGCCATCGTACCTTTAACTTCTTCTATCGTATCTAAGTATCTAAGTCTATCAGCTATTATATTACGAGATTGCCTACTCGATGCAGGCCTTAAAGATAATTTACGTGGGTGGAAAATTTTGGAATATTATAACACCACAAGGATTAAAATTAAAAGGATAGCAAGTACAGGAGCAATTCAAGTACTTACATATATTTCATCTTGGTTCCTTTGGAATCGATGTTTGGATTTGTCCTCCAGCCGCGGTCCTAGGTTCTTTCAGGATAAGGGCGGGTATGGGCACGCCACGACGCGCAGAGTAGAAGTAGATCGATATTAGAGCACTCCTAGCTAACCTACCCTATCCTACCGACTGCGCCAATTACGTAGGCCTCAGCCGAAGGATCCAAAAAAAACCAAAAATGTTTTAAACTAATTTAATTAAAAATTGAAATTACAATATAAGTTTCTAATACTAGCGAATGCTACCGATGTTAGGTTAACAATGCAATAAAATTGGAATACTAAACCGAACAAACAAAAGTTTCCGATTGCGAAAGGTTTCCGCGAAGTCTGCTGATGCAGCGCCTCGTTGCTAGTTGCGGCTCGGTGTCGCAATATCAGTAGGTATGTCTTATGCAGCGGATTTGTATGGGCACGATGACGTAACACACGTTTTTAGCAGAGCTTGTCGGTATTTTGGTTTAAGTGTATGCAGTGCATTTAGGAAATCTTTATGCGTCTTGAGACTCCGATGCATTATTAGTAAATGATAGGAATTTGTTGATTCTTAGCATATTTAAAGCTTTTTGTAGGGATATATACTGTGCAATATCTATCCGAAGGAAATATATTCGTTTTGATTCGACACATGTCACTAGTACCTTGCTTAAGATCTATCATTATATATCCATGTGCCTCACTGGTAGCATCCCTGTATGCATCTTCAATAAATTTTGGATTTTCTGGTGATACTTGACGTGCTAAGTATCGAATCTGTGTTTTATCTCGTGGATTTTTGAAATATATAATATAGTTAGAATTCAAAGATATGTCTCTTTGACCTTTACCCTGATGAAATAAATTTTGTGTAATGTAGAATACACTTAAGTTTCTATGATGACTACCTTTGGTAAAAATATCAACAATTCGACCATCAGATTCTCTCATAAGATCATCTATAATTAGAAGGTTTGCATCCTTTCCATCAAACATGTTAAGATCTGGTATACCTTGACAATAGTTTACATTTGGTAAGTTGTACAAAGGTTGCATTTCATCGAAGCACCATGTAATTTGAGTAAAATTTCTACTACATATTTCTGTAATGTAACTAATAAAATTTGTTACAAATTTTGATTTTCCACAACCACTTGGACCTGCAACTATAGTGGTAAATGGATGAATAAATTGAAACATTATTTATTAAATACACGTGTAGATCTTTTAAGGGTATTGAAATAACTAAGTCATGTTGTTGAAAAATATGTTTTTATTTGTTCACAGTTTAATAAAATACAGCTAAAAATAAATTATTTACATAGGTACATAATTGTTAGGTATCTTCTCTTACAGAATAATCATTTTAATCTCACACACAGTAAAAAACTAAAGTAATACAATATACCTACTGCAGTTATTGAAACTAATTTTATACATTAAAATTATAATCAAATTACAAAATGTATACATATACAAAAAAGAGTTTTTCTATTTTATTCTATTCTATTCTACAAGTAAACATTGTATTTAACATTATTTATTTATAAATTAAATGAATCGATAATTTTATATTTCAAACAATTGGACTACCTTAAACTATAATGACCCCACGCTAACGTGTCAACAAGATTTGGTAAAATACATCGTTTCGTGTCATTATAGGATAAACATATTTTATTAATTTTTTGAGTAAATATTGTATGTTTAATGGATTTAAATCTGTACATGCTACAAAATTTAATAGTTTCATTAACGAGAGATGACTTATAATCTTCAATATTCATTCTTTTTGTAACACATTTATTTACACCTTTCGCTTTGGCCGTCAATTTGTTTTCTACTTCAAATGCATACATTTTAGATCGAAGACCTACGAACTCTTTTAAAATTTTACCATTATTTTCATCTTTAAAGAAACCTAACTTTTTTTTGTTTATTTTAGGATAACCAAATATATTATCCGCAGGATAGTCTGATGTATCAAATCGTGTGAGAAGATCAGGTTTGATATCTTCATAAAAATTGTTCGTAAAGATTTCATAAATTAAACTGTCAGTATCAGTGTATAATATTTTTGTTTTATCGTTAAATTTTTTTAACATGTAATTGTAATGAAAATCATACATAAGAGTTTTTGATATATCTAATATACAAAATCCTAAATAGATAGGTTTATTATGAATCAATTTTATTTTTCGTAACTGTACTGCAACTAAGTTTTCAGAAAAAACTGATAAGCTGTGAAATTCTGGTTTGGCAATTAAGTCTTGGGCACCTAATATTTTACCTCTATTTTCCCAATGCGTTAATAGTTTTACATTGACTCGTTTCTCAATGTTTTCCATTGTTTTACCAAAGACGGAGTTATTCATTAGTTTATAAAAATCTTTTTCAAAATCTGAAGTTGCCTTTGTTCTTAATTTCGTATTTAGATCAATGTATTTTTCTAACCAAGGGCTTTGTCGGAACTTTAAAATTCTGTGAATTTTAGTCAATTTCATACCCATTGATAAACATTGTTTGAGATTTTTATAATGAATTATGTATTTGATTTTATTCATAAGATTTGGAATTAGTTTTTTTTCTTTAGAAATCCCTGCACATATGTTTTCCGGACACAGTGGTAAATCCGAGTGTAAATCGTGAAGTTCCGCTGGATACTCTAAATCGACTTCTAAAATAAAACCGAATTCGGATGTATCAGGCACATCAAAATTTGTATCTGGGCTGACCCATTCAAACCCACTTACCGGAAGATATTGAGACATAGCCCAACCGTACAGATTGTTGGCATCGAAATAAACAAGGTATGACTTCGGTTTGTTCTCATCAAAATCATCCAAGAATTCATTGTTTGCCTTTGCATATCGTTTGCTACATTGAGATACACCTCCTCTAATACCTGCTCTGATAAATGCCACTTGATCATAATCTGTTAATAACTCTAGTTCAATTTTAGTGTATTTTAACATAGCATCCCAACTAAGTCCTGGTGCTGTATAGTAGTGAGCAGGGTCTAAATCGTAAGTTGCAATACAGATATTTCTAAAGTTTTCAAACACATCAGCCAGCAACAAAACATCTGTTTTTAAGTACAAGTTAGAGTAATCCAACATATTGCAACAGTTAAAGTGATGCCAAACATCCTGAGCACGATTATAATCATCATCAGAAACATTCGAATCGATCAATGAATTATAAAACTGACATTGACTAGGGAGAGATGTTAGTTTTAAGCAGTCATAGGATGTCATAAACTCATAAGGGTATATGCCTTTTTTTCTAAGACGATTAAAATCTTCATCTTCAGGGAAACATCTTTTAAGTGTGTAAAATTGTTCATCTTTGAGATTATTAGCTAATTGATTAAGACTGCATGGCAAAAATTTAAAAGAATCAACAAATCTTAATTGAACTTTGTGATTGTTTATAGTTAATAGTTTTGAAAATGAAATGTATCTCTCTTTGTTTTGGGGAATTACTTCCACTTCCCCTTCAACAAAATTTAATGCATGGACAATGAAATGTGCATCGTAGTTACTGAGGTTATGTAGAAATACTGGAATGTGTCGTGGGGCTCGGAACTTTTCTACGCAGACTTCGTGTGCGACACCTCTAAAGGTCCCCGTTTGCCAATCAAAATCGAGAACGTTATCTCCATTTACATTTGTTTCACAAATATAACATTTTGTAGAATTAGCAATTTTATTTTTATCTGCGATTGATAATGGTTTGGGACATTTTTGAAAACTATTTATTACACATATTTTTTTTAAATCATTGTATAGACGTTCCATAAATACTTGTGCACAGTTTGGTCCACTGTAAGTTTCGTATTTTGACAAGTTGTCATCATAGGAACATTTTATATAATATCCGAAACTATACACTTCGTGTTTATGAACATTGCTGGTATATGACTTAGACGGATCATTAGGACATGATTTTATTGGGTTTAGCAATGCTTCGAAATCAGCATATACAACAAATGGTATTTTTAACTTTTTTTGAAATCTATCAAACTTTATTTTATCGTTAGATACTGGTTGCCCAAACCAATTTTTGGTTGTTTTTTCATTACTTGGAAGTTCTGTACAAATGTGAGAACAATCATGTTCTTGATGGTTAGTCAACCTCTCTTCTGATGGAAAGTGTAATAAACAACCATCGCAGATATAAACTGCATGCTCTTGGTTTGAAATCTGTTTGCTAACTAGCCGCGATAAGTTTTTAATGTAGCAATAGTGGCTATTTGTTCCGTTTTGTATGTACATTAGATTTATATGATGGCTTTTGCGAGATTTCGTTAAAAACAATGGACCAACTACGCTATGTTTTTTTGTTTCTTTGTTAAATTCCAAGCCGAAAACATTTATACTAATATCATTTAATTTTTCAACTTTAGATATATCATTTAATTTGACTGGGAAAGATACACCGTCAAACTTAAGTTTGCTAGAATGCTTACTATAAGATGATACGCGATCTGAGTTTTTACTGACTGGGTATAACCCTGAGAGCAATGCCCATTTAAAACATAAATTGTCTGCATTTTTAACATTGATTATAGCTTTTTTTAATTTTATATCATGAGGTAAATCAATATATGAAGTTCCTCGCAGGGGGTTAAATTTATTTACATTCATATCAATAGATTTGATTACACTAAGACTCCATCCACTATCTTTTTTCTCGAAAGCACTTACTTTGTTTGTTAAAGTGTCACATAAAGATGAAAAGAATATATTTAAGTCATCTCCTCGAAAAATTATGTAATTACATGTTTGAAAGTCAAATGAATTTGAAATATTTTTAGTTTGCTGTACAAAGTCAGCATTCAAAATGAAATTTACCTTAAAAACAGTATGCTGTTGAATAGCATCTTCAATTAAAACGAATAATTCATCCTTTATCGAATTCAAAAATAATTCAGGCGTTTCAAATACTACTTCAGATGTCGGATCGATTTTACTGTTAATTTTATATGTTATAATTCTTTCTCCAAAAGCAGACTCAACAACGGAAACATTTGGTAAAGATCTGTGTGATTGCCATACATTACTTTTGTGTGAATTACTTTTCAAATGATTGGCAAAATACCGCTTCTTAACTAAAACCTTGCACGTACTACAATTTACCTGATCAGTGAGTGGTGGAACTGTCAGTGATGACGTTGCAGTTGAAGTTGAATCTTCTTTTTCTTCAGTTCTAAATTTTTTTGATGTCACCATATCTGCTGCATCTTGTTTAATCCGATTTCTTTTGAGAGCTCCTCCAATATGTGTCGGTTGTCTATAATGAAATATAAAATTTATGTTATAAAATTTATACATATAGATAGGTAAGTAGATTATATTAATACTTTAGTAAAAAATCTAAATAACTTACTTCAAAGTTTTTTCAACATCAGCACAGATATTGAAAAGCTCATCATCGTAAAACGAACTATTCAACTCATTTTGTTCTATAGTTTCACAGAGATGGTACAGGTTCTTCTCATCATCTTCATTGAGTTGTATATTAAAGAAAGAACTGACACACACTTCACCACTTGGTTCCATTTTGCTTGATACTACTGTAGACGACTGCAAGGACTTGATGTTTCGAAATGATCACTGTTTGACTATTTATATTACTGCGACAGAAGGTGAATAATAAAGTAGGGTAATTAGTATAATAGATAATTATGAAAGTATGTTATTGAATAGTGACTGTGAACAATGGATATAATTATACTGATGCACTCTATTTGTTATTAAAAAAATACTTTTTACAGTTATCAGTTTTAGATATTTCTTTTGCAATTTTGTATACTAAATTTTTACTATCCATGTAGTTGCTATTTTCTGAATCTGTATAGTATTTTAATCTTATTTCGGCGTTTTTCCAATGTTCTGTTTGAGGTATTTTCACCAACTTTTTCAGATCATATATTTCTATTTTTATCAAATGAGTCGAACTATCATCTACGCTTGTAGATAAGCAAGTTATGCCGCCCTCCTCGTGACCTTTTGAGACCGTTGATGATAGCTTCTTTTTCTTTATTTGTGGCGCTTCAAACAAATCATCTAAACTCTCCAGTGAGGTTTGGTTTCGCTTTCTTTTTGTTTGTTTGGATTTAAGTGACTCTTTAATTGTTAATTCATCGATCGTAGAATCTGACAATGGATAATAATATTGTTTATAAGTATTTTCCTCATTGATATCAATGGCATTCTTGAATGAGTTCTGGAACACATACATTGAAATATTATAAGAAACAATCAAAATAAGAATCACACAAACAATATATCAAATTAACACAAGGTACGGTTACAGAAATAACTATTTTGTAAACTGACTTACCTCCATTGTAGAGTAGTAGATTAGAAGGGTGGAATAACTAAACGCGACTAGACACTTCACTTATTGTTACTTTAAACCGTGGATGTTTATACATTTCGGAGTTTATATACCACTTGCATTCCGTTATCATAATTATTGTGTAACCATCATTAATCTAATTATCCAAATTATGTTAATGACGATCAAAGTCTCAAAGAATGTGGTCTTTGATAAAACAATTAAATTTAATGGCTTCTTCAAATGATTTAAAATTTAAAGTATGTATTACTGATGCAACACTTATTATTCGTAGAGCACGAATCAATCCAACAGTTTTACTTGCACATCAAAAAGTTTTAGCCACTACTACAGCTAAATATCCTATTACGCGAGCTGAAGTTAAAGTTTTAACAATACCATCCGGAGTTCAGGGAAAAACACTTGATAATATTTTTCTGGGACAAGTTCCTAAAAGATGTATAGTCGGATTTATTAATAACGCAGCATTTAATGGTAGTCTCACTAAAAATCCATTTAATTTTGAAAATTATGACATGAATACATTTTGTTTATATATTGATGGTCAGCAAATTCCTTCCAAAGCTTTACAACCATCATTCGAGAATAATATTTTCACTTCAGCCTATCATACACTATTCTCAGGAACGGGAATACATTTTCTTAACGAAGGTAATGGGATATCTAGGGAACGATATGCTCAAGGTTATTGTCTATTAGCTTTCGACTTAACACCTGATTTATCAGCAAACTCATCGGGTCATTGGAATCTTATAAAACATGGCAGCGTAAGATTGGAAGTTCGTTTTGAATCAACTCTTTCACAAACTATCAACTGTATTGTGTATGCGGAGTTTGATAATGTTATTGAAATTGATAAAAACCGTAATGTGTGTGTAGACTATAGTAGTTAAGTGAAAGTGTTTATCTATGTTATTTGAATAAAATATGATTTATAACATGTACTTACCTTGCATTAATTACACGACCCCCGTCGACTTGAAATACCAATTTATTACCTTCAATTTAACACTTGCATCTGATCATTTGTACAGAGAAGTGTTTTTTGTATGCATTATGGATACAACAGAGTTACAGAAATATTTAAATACAATTCATCCGAGCTTGCAATATAATGTATATGCTGCAAATCGATTGCCAATATACACTCAGAATCCAACATATATAATAAGCAATTTAGATCCAGACACAAAGCCGGGATCTCACTGGGTAGCCATACACATTGATATAAACGGTCTTGGACAATATTTTGATTCGTATGGTCGCCCACCAAAAGGCTACCACCAAACATTTTTAAAGAAGAATTCAAGGCAATGGGATTTCAATACGTATAGGTTACAAAATGATTGGACTTCGGTATGTGGCGAGTACTGCTTATTGTATTTGTACTACAAGTACAATGGTAATACAATGTCTGATTTTATAAGATTGTTCAATATGGAAACATTGTACAATGATATATTGCTTTATAATATGTTTAAGTCTCATTTTATTGATAAATAAAGAGTAACGAAATAATAAAGAAGTGTTGTTATTGAACTTTGTGAATACCAGCAATACAATAGGTGACCGTAATTAGCAATATTATAGTAATTAGTCTGAGCAAACAACTGAGGTAGTAGCTGAGCTTGAACCGTCATTAGGAACAATAGGACAATTAGACTAGGTTTAATTAGGGGTACTGGGGCTTCTGAAACCTGAAAGCTATCTCATGATCCGTAAGAGATATCAAAAATCTGATAGCACAGATCGATCGGGCGTGGCCGATTTACTTTTTTTTTTTTTTTTTTTTTTTTTTTTTTTTTTTTTTTTTTTTTTTTTTTTTAGGACAGGCGGTTCTGACTCAAACAGTTGGTTCTGACTCAAGAGGTGAGGCAGAACCGGGGAATCCCTACTACTCACGGGTAGCTAAAGCGTTTTCTGTTTAACTAATTTTTATAATTTTATTTTCGTTTTTATATTTTCTGGAATTTCAGAATGTTTTCATTGAAAGGAAGACTGCCAGGGAGGTATAATTAATATAAATTTTATTGAAATTGGTTTTTCTATGTAAGCTCATCATAATACTTTCATGAAAATTACTTGACTAGTTTTTTAATTAGTCCTGTTTTTGCCTCAAATAATATCATAAAGATATTTTTTTTGCTTGATAATTTTTTTGCTGTTAAGAATCGCCGCATTATAAGACAGAAAGTAGGTAGTTATCCATCTGACTTGACCATTTTTGATAATACTTCTTAGAGTGTAAAAATATGATGGCAAAACTACTGTGAGTGTGTGTGTGTGTGTGTGTGTACATAATTTGATTGGCTACAAAAATCATCATACTTTAACTAATTTCTTTGTGGTACCACAGAATAGTGAACAGTACAGCGAGGTACGTCTTTCCCCGTTGGGTGGTACGATGCACCTACCTATAGATAAACGGAGATCCCCCTCTTTCGAACAACAAACACTCCGTCGTTCATAGTTCACTGTGCTTACAGAAAATGCATTAATTTCCTGAAAGTGCAAAGTAAGTGAAACACATAATTTATTATTGTAACAAAAACTCTTGACGAAGAGTCTCTGTCTCACATTTTGATTTGGCAACAAGATTTGGCAACGCAAACTACATGGCATTGCAATTGGGTCGTTTTTGGAAACCCGAACATGCTATAGGCAGACGCGTCACTTACTATCAATCAAGTGAACTGTTCAGTTTATGGTCAGTTGCTCGTATGCGTAATGCAGTATCAGTTGCAATATTAAAACCTGAATTACTGAAGCTTGTTATTGACCGCGTAAATCTACTTGGGAATTATCTGCAATCATCTGTAAGACTAGGTATCACTATTTTAGGCCTCGTCGGAGTAAGTTTATTAAAAGATAAAACATTACTTAACACGTTCATTGTTTTTATTTCTTTTTCTCAAGACCATCATATATTTTTTAAATAACCAAAGTCGTTCGCTCGATCCCAATTTTCGAATGCCGCACTGACATACATTCCTCCTTTTTTCCCTTTTTCTTTTCGTCCGACTAAGGTCCGACTACTCAACCAAAAAGATCTCAACCAAAAAGTTGTCAGCATAAAGAGGTATTAAGTAACTATTTAGTTAATTGATATCGATTAATTGTTACAAATTTACAAACCCTAACACATCATCATCATCATCCGGAAGACGTCCACTGCTGAACGTAGGTCTGTTCTATAGAACGCTATAACGAGCGGTTGCTAGCTGTTCGCATCCAGCGGCTCCCCGCGACTCACACCAGGTCGTCGCTACGTCTTCCGGTCCAAGAATCTTTCTTTCCCAACCGTTGTCAGTGTATCTTCAACTGTCAGTCCCCAATTGGCACTTTGACACCCGTCAGCAAACATGGACATCTGACAGACCTCGCCATCCATCAGCTCTATCAGTTCTCTGAACTCACACCGGATACACCACATGTAGACCTTCACGCACATCCAACAAGGGGGCGGGTTCTAAAAATACGTATCATACGCACATTGCGTCTACGCTTAGTCACGTCTCGGTCCCGGCCGCTCGCGGTACAAAAATTTCGGATTCGGTCCTCGTCAAAAATGATTAAATGTGTTTGAATTCGCGTCCGGTGCAATTTTTCGTCTGACTTTTGGTGTGACCTTTTTGTTATGGTGAGTTAACGTTCTATTGTTTGGAAACTGTCTGGTTTGAATTATTATTTTTTATTCTAATTTAATTGCAGTTATAATAAAATATGTAATGGAACCTTTTTAAGGTAAGAAAAGTGAATGAAAGGTAGATAAATAATACATCGTTCTCTGTTTAAATATTTAGCAGGAAGCGCTTAGCCTCATTGTTTATTTTTAATTTTCTTTGTTTTGAAAGCATGGCACGTGAGCGAAATTTACAGACGTTAAAATTAATGTTGCCAGAACAAATATTAAATTTGAACGAAGAATGGAAATGTAAATGAAAATTCTTACGTCTGCAATGGCCAAAACTTGTTATGCAGCGTGACGACAGGAAAGTGGCGTATCTGTGAAACTAGGGTTTGCTAGGTATTCCTGAAACACGTTTAAACTTGTTACATTTCACCTAAAGTTCTCTCATCGAACGACAATTCAAACCACCTCATACAAATTATCAAAAACCTAAAATCATAGCTATTGTAAGCTGAAGTCATCAACAACCCACATCGGCCTACTTCTCAGCTAAAATAATATAGAAAATATCTCAGTTTTACACAATCTAAGCCTGCAATTTTTCGTTTTTCCGAGAAAATTTTCACTACCGTTCACATTAAAATAAAAAAGGGTTATTTAAAGAGCAAATCCTTTTTGTTTTAATACATTGGAGTATGTTTAAGATTATATAGTAATGGAGAAACTATACGTAGACATTCCATAGCATGTCTCACTGCTTATAAACATGTGGGTTAATGTTTGTGATGAGTTTCATACCTTCGGAACAAGCTTTCCCGGGCACTATGCGTGCTAAATTTTATTCAGAACGCTGAAAAATACGGAGTACGGATATTTTCTTGCATGTTGAAGAAATTGGTTAAAACTACGGTAACACAAACTGTTCACGTTATGACTGGTTAAATTTGAACTAGTTGTGTCAATAGAATTTTTCATCTAACTAGGTACGAGAAGGACGGTGCAATGTGGGTGCAGTGACGCAAAATGAGCTGAGACGAGCCAGTCGTTCACCTGATGGTAAGCGCTACGCCTGCCCATAACAGTTACAGTGCCACCCAGAGCTTTATCTTGTTTAATCCTGCGCGGCACTGCACTGCGCTCGTCACCCAGAGACATCGGCTCTAAAGTCTCATATGCCCAGTAATTTCGCTCGAAACAGTGCCCTTCAAACCGGAACACAGTAATGTTTGCACACTACTGCTTGGCGGGTGAATATCTGGCAAAAGTGTGGGTGGTACTTCCCCAGGCGGTCTCTTGCCGAAGAGGTCTCCACTAGTAGATTTACCTAAGAAATAATAGTAAAGAAATCCTATTCTTCCCCTAAGAGTAATGCAATTTTTTGGGGGACTGTTCGTCTCTGGACTATGAATTCCACTGTAGTATAGTTCTGAAATTAGCTGGTGAAACGCGAAAACTTTAGATATTTCGTACCCCATACAATTATACTGGAGTTGAAAGTTCAACGAGGAAGGAAGGCATGTAGCGTAATTATACTATGCTGAAATGGGCAAAGTTTATGCTGAGTGTTCTGATTTCTTTATGTATACTACTTAAAACTATAGTTAATCTACGATCAAACTAGAATAATTCGTAGAACCAAAAAAGCGACAAATAGATTTACTAAAAACCAAACCACCGAATGATTGATCAAATTTCTGCGGAACCAATATGAGAGTAATAAATATAATCAAAAGATATAGATAAAATGAAAGAAAAGAAAGTAGAGAAGAAGAAGAAGAAGAATTCATTAAATTGGTTTAAAAATAACGGAGTACTGAAGTAACAAGTTTTTTAGTGGGAGGCTGGAGAAGTACCACCACCCTTGTCTGATGTTCATCCGCCAAGCATAAGTGTGCAAACATTACTGTGTTCCGGTTTGAAGGGCACTGTTTCCAGTGAAATTACTCGGCATATGCGACTTTAGAGCCGATGTCTCTGGGTGACGAGCGCAGTGCAATGCCGTGCAGGATTATGCAATGCAAAGTTCTGGGTGGCACTGTAACTGTCATGGGCAGGCGTAGCGCTTACCATCAGGTGAAAGACTTGCACGTCTCGTCAGACAGTCAAATAAAAAAAAAACTTTAAAAAATATTATACAATCGAATTGAGAACCTCTTACTTTTTGAAGTCAATTAAAATGGAAAAGCAGGTGGTCTAGGCTGTTTTAGAATATTGGTCAATCTAGAGATGGGCGACTCCAAGATTTTTTTTAAAAACGAATGTATCGCATTCGATTCAAAATTATAATCGAGTTTATATACATTATAAATTGATTGAACATTTTGAACAATCGAGATGTTTTTCGTTCTCACTAGCTCCTGCTACATGAGATTCAGACGGAATCTAGAACTGTAAAGCCGCAAATTGGTGCATTCTACGCGAGAAAGAGACGCACATAGGTCATTAGAACCCCAACATTCGAGTTCTTCATTTTGTTTCTACTGTTATCTATATTTGTACGAGCGTTGAACCCTTGGAACTCTACTCGTCTCCCTTCCACAGTTATGGCCCTAAACTATTTGGTTGATGGGAAAAGGACATTAAAATAGCTTCAGATCTCATTACCGTTCATCACTGGAGTGGAAGAAGTTTTTGGGAAGTATTTTGGATTGGGGAAGTTAGTAGGAACTATTTTGGTATGGGTACGATTTCTATTAGGAAAACAAATTGCAAGATAAACGAGTATTAGTAGAATACAATTATGAACCCTATATACATTATGACATTAATAAAGAAAAGTGGCTATGGTGAACATTTTTGGGCAAGATTTGATGGTTTCCATCAACCCACAAACAATAATGATAATATAATCCAAATCACCTGCACTGAAAAGATACCTTAAATTTTTGACGTCAGACGGAAAAGTTCAACTCCATATTTTCCACGCCACATGAAAGCTTAATTGAAGTTATGATTGAAATACCTTCATAAGGAAAACACCCCCCATTGTGTCTACACAGAGTCTCGATTTGTTTATAAGCTCTGTTTATTTTTCAGCCACATAGCTTTCGGCTTGTTTTTGTTGAAATCTAATACGGTTGGCCACACGCATCGTTCGCTTGCAATGGCTTGTTGGTAACCTTAGCTGGATGGATGATACAGCTCTAGATTATGACTGAATTCTGAATCAGCAAGAGTTGCGCAATTCTTATGAATGTACTTAGGTACAGATATTTTATATACGCCGCGCTTTTTTTCACGCGTCCGCGCGCGGGCATCATCAGTAACCCATATCGGCCCACTGCTGAGCACGGGTCTCCCCTCACATTTGTGAGGAGAATTAATCCTTAATCCGGTCCGGATTGGTGGATAACATACCTACCTCCGAAATAGTTATCTGGTATGTATGTAGGTTTTCTCAAGGTGATTTCCTTCACCGAAAAGCAAGTGATACGTACATATGTTTTACAAGAAACACACCGAGATTTGAACTCACGAACCTCTACTGGAAGGCGGACGTTCTCCCACTAGGCTACCACTAGACCACCACGTGCGGTAGCGGTCTGCAAAGCCAGACATAGCCACATCCAGATTTTTTATTTTGATTATATTAGAGGATGCGGGTTGCGCGGGGACGAGAGTGTCCAACAGAAGTAAATCAATACCATATTTATTCTGGGATTTGCGGCCATGCTGGCCAATACTGAAGATTTCGTAATGATTACGCAATCAATTGCAAATTGTAATGACTTCATTTAACCCATCTGCGACCAGGAAACATGTTAAGTGCGTCATCATGAGTTAATCCAATTAGAATAGACAGTGGTCCGGATATCCTCAACTCGTGAGAATATTTATGAACCATATTTCCATCAAACGATGGCGATCAGAAATAGTAATAAAATTGCTCAGTAGTGACGAGACTAGCAGAAGAAACGAACATTAATTCCACACGTGGAAATGCAGCCAGTGTTCTTGGCACCATGCCTCATGGACACCCTCTTTTGTTAGATTTTTAACTTTTAGTTTTAGTTAGTTTTCCTTTTATTTATATTTTTATTTAAGTTGTGTCAATAAATTTTATTATTCCACACATACATCTAAAATGATCTACAAGTAGATATACCAATAACAGAATTGTCTGTTTGTAATTTCACAGTAAATGCCATTTATGAGTGTAAACTGCATTTTAGACGGAGCCTCATTAAAAAAATCACTGGCTTATGAATTGTTTTCCGAGTCAGTTTTTTCTATAGAACTTTTTTCTGAACATCCTTTCACATTTATTAACCCTCGACGCAAAAACGAAAGGATATTATAAGTTTGACGTATCTCTCTTTCTCTCTCTGTGTGTTAGAGTATGTGTGTGTGTGTGAGTCCATGTCTATGGTATCGTAGCTCCCGAACGGATGAACCAATTTTAATGTTGTTTTTCTTGTTTGAAATATGTGTTATAACATTAGTAGGATTAGTAAGATAGGATAGGAAATGATGAGTAGCATTTAATATTGCCAATAAATTTCTGTATAAGAATTACTTTCTAGGTATCTATTTTCCCTTTACAATAATTATTAATATCTAATAATTACTTATAAGACCTTTGTACACAGTTATTATAATAAAATATATTCTATTCTATTCTATCTAGTCTCTAATCTAAACTTACTATTATTTAAACTAGTCGCCTGTAGTTACCATAGATAATTACTCATTAGGTACCTACTTCCAATCTGTCAAAATGAATCAGTCAATTAGCAGATTACTAAAATAGCTGTCTGAATTTGACATTGACATCGCAATAAAACTGTCATCGTAATGTGATGTCATCTGCTATTTTTTTTACTTTGAACATAATTATATTTAAAACCTAAAATATTTTAGATATTGATAATATTATGGTCACTATAAGGATAATTAGGTTAGCTAATTAGGTACGTAATAACTTAAGACAGGAGCAACCTTAAGTAGTTAATTGCTTAAGTAATTAATATTTAGAGTTATTTGTTTGTTTTTCTATAATTATGTGCAGATATTATTTTTGACGTGTAAATGTGCAATATTTTGCCTATTTACAATAAATGATTTGAGTTTTGAGTTCTTGTTTAGGCACTGAATAAACAAACCGACTTGGTATTACAGGGATCTTACAACTTTTTACGGTAGAAGAACTTACTTGGCTTTTTTTTCCAAGTTATGTTTTCGATGGCATTAAGTTTTACCAGAAGCACATTGGTTTAAACTCAGGACATTCTCCTTGGAAGGCAAACGTTTCCCCACTAGGCTGTCACCACTTCACAATTCTCATAAATAATAATAATCGTTTATTACTGATATAAAAATCCATACAAAAAAAAAATTACAAAAAAGCGAAATTAAATTACAACTTATAATTATTAATGGATTAATGGATTACGTACTATAGGTCTATGATTCTGTTCCTAGCCATATCAAAAAGGCTTTTAACACATTATTTCTTCCCTCTTAGTCTCATACTAAGTTCCAATAGTGAGAAAGCAATAGGCTAAGAAATCCTAAATACGTTTCTAAGGTAGCGCTCTAACAATAAATAACCCAAAAATCTCTATACCATTATTCATGGGAATTAACACCATCTTGGCCACAGACCGCCAACCGAGTTCATTAACTAAAGTACACACTCACAATAATAATAAAAAATAGGAACTTTGTCACGGTAAAAAATTCTCAACCACATTTACTACATCTTGAAAGGAACATCTATTTTCTAACAGTGACAAGGTCCTTGTTTACCTAACTTTGAAATTGACTCTACACGTAATTATAAAAAGTAGGCGTTAAAATAATATTTGTCCCGACCACATGGCTGGCTTGACATTAGAGTGAATGGAAGCGGTAACCGATGAGCGTAGTTTGTTTTGTTTCTGAAGCGTGGTTTTGTATTTTTCATGAGAATTAGTATTTTAAGATGCTTTCTGTTATTATTTTAACTTTTTTGTATGGCCTTAAATCATTTATAAATGCCCCGGAAAGTGTTAAATGTTTAAATAACTGCTAAAAGACTAAGATAATATTCTGATATACTTAAATTTAAGTTAAACATAATAGTCTTTATATTCAAAATTTGTTGCAATATATGTTATTTCATTTATATACAACATGTAACACAATCATTTTTAAACAATCCACAACGCACTCTGTCTTTTCTTGTGTGCTATGCTCAAAGTTATTAATACGTTAAGCCATTTCTAAATAAGACAAAAAATACATATTATTAATATTTCAGTAGGTAAACCTTTACCTACTGAAATATTAATAATATGTTTTTTTTATATGTATTTTTTTTATAAAGTTCATTGTAATCAT
This sequence comes from Campaea margaritaria, assembly GCA_912999815.1. Taxonomy (NCBI): domain Eukaryota; kingdom Metazoa; phylum Arthropoda; class Insecta; order Lepidoptera; family Geometridae; genus Campaea; species Campaea margaritaria. The sequence goes on from OU538814.1 coordinate 3,624,049, forward strand.
CACAAAAATTCACTGACTCCTCACATTTGACAAATCGATGTCACATCTAGCTGTCATATTTCCGCAACCTCAGATAAGAGTAATCCACATGGCCACTCCATGTGTGTCACACATTATTGTCACGTTATTCGAATTAGTTAAATAGTAATTTAGCTTTGAAAATGATTGAGGACTGAATTTTATGTTAAGGAATGGACAGTCAGCGCTAACTATAGAAATGAAAAAGAAATTAAATAAATACATTTTGATGAAGCAGTGGTAGACTAGTGGGAGAACGTCCGCCTTCTAAGGAGAGGGTCGTGAGTTCAAATCCCAGTGCGGTCGCGTACTTATGTGTTTCTTGTAAAAACATATGTACGTAATTGTCACTCGCTATTCGGTAAAGAAAATCATTGTGAAAAAACCCACATATGCCAGATAATTATTTTGGAAGCAAGTGATCCACCAATCCAGACCGGGCCTCCATGGTGGATTATGGCTTGATCCTCCTCACGATAGTGACGGGAGACCCGTGCTCAGCAATGGCCCGATATGGGTTAATGATGATGATGAATTGAATTTTCCGTCTGCGACTTAAAAAAGAACGCAAATAATTAAGTGACAACGGCTATTTTTACGATGTCTAATCAATCATAAATTACTATTATAAAGACTATAATATTAGCAGACGTATTGGGTTTTAGTCATAAATACGAAAACTCGTATTTTTATAGTTGTAGACAACTTGTTATGTTATTATGTCTACCGCCCACGGTCAAGAACTTGGTAACTTGGTTGGGGGTCAACCTGTGGGGTCAATTCTGTACTGGTGACCTATACGCCTTTATTATTTACTAGCTGCGTTCCTTGGTTTCACCCGCATTGACCAGTAATCCGACAGAATCCGTTAATTTTTACAGAATGAAAAGGAATGGAATGTTCTATTCCAGTATCTAAAATATCTGTGTTCCAAATATGAAATCCGTTGAGCCGTTTTGAAGCTTCGAGACAAACTTTCAGACAGACAGACATACAATTTTTTTAATGAAGTTTACTTAAGATTTTTTATTAATTCCAATGGTGCTAGAGAATCCATTTAGAAATATCCAAGCTTGTTTTAGGATGGATACTAAAGGTAACCTGTTTTAGACGGAGGTCTTTATATTCTATAATTGATGACTCCAAAGCTTATGCAAATTGTGAGTTATGACGTCAGAGTTTATTGTTTAATTTTTTAAATTTTAGTGAGCGATTAGGATTTTAATATATTGTCTTATTAGCTCGATTTGGATAATCTTTTTATAACCAATCATTATGTGTTAATTAATTAAAGAGATCGTGGCTTTAAGGCGAAGCTTTAAGGTTTAAGAAAAAAATAATTTCAAAATTTGACAGTGTTTAACGAAAATTTGATATGTTATAGATGCAGGAGACAATCTGATTTTTAGTCTATTATGATTACATATTCCAAGCTACGATACTTCAAAGTTACCTAGAATTTTATTTTATTTAAATTGCAATTATACTAATTTGATAGTCGACACTGCATTACGCTCAGCGCAGTGAAACACGCAGTTTAAAGCCTGCCACACACGTACACTATGTACACGATTTCATACAAAATTACAGATGTCAGATTCGATTTCGTTGTTTTTTTTTTATGTTTTTTATTGTGTATTTTTCTGTACTGTGTTTATTTTTGTTTCTGGTGTACAATAAAGAGTGTTCTATTCTATATTTTGACGTTACTTCAACGAAATCGTACACGAAGACAGGTCGTGCACCGCTTGTTGCGGGCTTTACATGAAACAACTAACTTTTTAATGTTATTTTGCTATCCATGTTGGTCTATGTTACAAATAAATTTATAACATTTTTATTACTTTCTAACAAATTCCATCTCCTTTGTTCCAGAACGCGATGCATCCAAACGTCTCTTAAAACCAAGCAAATGAGACAAAAAACAATCAACTGTCACCAATATGCCAAGTAAAAAAATATGGCGCCGGTACTCAAAAGGGAATTCGAAAATGGAACGGTTATAGGGCGCGGGGCTGACTCAAAATTCGAAAATAGAACCGGAAAGTGTCGGCGGAAATGGCGCGCACCGGATGTCGGGGTTTGGTTCTTCTTTGTGCTGATGGCCAGTTGCCACGGGTACCAGGAACAGAGGTTCGCTATGGAGCCGCAGGATCAGGTATTGTTTATGTTGGCAATACTATGTGTTTGTTATGTTGCCAATGTTTGTTTGGCCATATGTTGGCGGAATGTCGTTTGGGTCGCCATGTGTGGTGGTTTTAACCTTGATTTTTTTAAATTTCGGATTGGTTATAGCATTTTTTTTTCGAACTTACAGTGTTGAGGACTAAGTAAATTTAAATGAGATGGTACTGAAATACCTCCCTGTGATATGGCTGAAACAATTCTGAAAAAAAATAATAATTTTCCTAACTTAACTAGGTTAATTTTCGTTTCACACATGACTTTAAAATGGAAAACTGCCAGTAATTTTATGTATTTGTTAATACTTATTTTTATTAACTGAGAAAGTTAAAGTCGATAAAGTTTCAGCAGCTTCAAATTAATATAACGCTTAATTTAACTGCTAGTTAAAATAGCACTGCAGTTTAACCATTAATTAAAATTAACGGCGATTTAACGACATTTCACATTTATCAATCCGTTTATGGGGCGACTGACCTGTGGTTTTCTGGATTGATTTGGATTGAACTGGTTTTTCTTATGTACGTTATGTCTACCGTAAACTTTATACAAATACAGTCAGTAAATCAAATAACTCCGCACCAATTAACCAATGACAAAATACTAGTTATTATTGTGAACGTAGAGTATTTTTTTGTGTGGCAATGTTTTATGTAGTGTGTAGACCAAAAACGCGCAAGCTTCAAGTACACTTCATCATCATGATCATCAGCCAGAAGACGTCCACTGCTGAACAGAGGCCTTCCCCATAGGACGCCACAACGAGCGGTTGCTAGCTGTTCGCATCCAGCGGCTCCCGCAACTCGCACCAGGTCGTCGGTCCAACTCGTGGGGGCCGTCCTACGCTACGTCTTCCGTTCCGTGGCCGCCACTCAAGAACCTTTCTTCCCTAAGGGCTATCGGTTCTACGAACAGTTCGGTTGTACAGTCGGCACCAGAAGTAAATGATGATTAGATGATGATTTGTAGTTCGAGGCCTCTTCTACAAGAGACCGCCTGGTGATATTCATCCGCCAAGCAGTAGTGTGTAAATATTACTGTGTTCCGATTACTGGTCATATGAGACTTTAGAGTCGATGCCTCAGGGTGATGAGTGCAGTGCAGTATTGCGCTAAATTATGCAATGCAAAGTTCTGGGTGGCACTGTAACTGTTATGGGAATAGGTAGCGCTGACCATCTAGTGAACGACGTGCTTGTCTTATTGCTCAGTCAAATAAAAAAAGACAAGTTTTAAAAACCCTGACCGGTAGGTAATTTAGTGCATTAAGCGCTACTCATACTTAATTTCAAGATAACCTGATTCCTTAAAAACGTCATAGCTCCCTGTTTCTCACGGAATACTGTTGAATAGAGAAATAGAGAAAAAGAGTTTATAGAGCTTTGATATTTTGAAGAAATCAGATCATATTGAAAACACTTGTGATAAGACTTTAATGCACTAAATACCGGTTATGGATTTTGAATCTTGTCTACCCATCACTTACTTTTGACGTTGACTGTACGAGAAAGTTCGCTTACTGCATTTGTATGTATTGTGCTGGCGTAAAGTATGGACGTGTGACAGTAATGTCATACTATACCTGACGTGGCTTATCGATTCATCTGTTATTAAATTTATGACAACGTGAACTCGGCATGGGTATCAAGTTTCATTGTTTTTTCTTATAGAGCTATAGGTATTTAACATTTTTATATGCAAATCAAAACACCTGACTGACGAGTTAAAGAGAATATACTACCACAGCGTAAGTAATTAGGTACTTAGGTAGTTTTTTACACTGCGGATACTTACTACATATTCACATACCTACCTGAGAATTATTTCGGAGGTAGAGGTTCCACCAATCTGGAGCGAGCCCCCGTGGTGGATTATGGCCTAAGCCTCCTCACGAATGTGTGCTCAGCAGTGGGATGACATGGGTTGATGATGATGACGATGATGATACTTACTACTACGACTTTGATGATCGATTTGTGTCCTTTTTGGAGAAAATAATTAAAAATCTTCGGCGCCAAAAAACAACTATAATCTCGTAAAACATCGGTCATCGGTTGTAAAATACGATATATAGAGCAGTGCCAACAAACTGACAGAAGAAAGCAAAGTTTGCTAGACTTGAAACGGAGACTCTTCGCTCGCTCGGTCAATAAAAACTGTCATAATGGACACTGGCTAACTGCATAAAACAAAAAAAAACATTTAAAAAAAATGTATAAGAATCATATTTTAAATTTTACAAATATTGCATTAACTATCTTTGTGACAATTATTAGTGATTTCGATCCTATTTGATTTAGGAACTAATCATAACAATCGAAATTATTACAAAATATGTCTCAACCAAATGTTTGTCTACCATAAAGTGCAAGTTTAATACGTATATATAAATAAATTAAAACGATACCGAGTAATAGTCTAAAAATAATACACTTTCGAAACATTTGAAATAAAAAAAAAAACAAGTAATCTAAAAACATCAGAACACAAAATTAATTTTACCTTTTTAATAACAATATTTCACCTGCGACTACCCAGATTTAGATTAGATTAAAACTAATTTATTCTTCTATATCCCATAATGCCCCATTTCCAATATGAATGTGCATATATTTCAATTATTAATAAGGCGGCCACAGATACTGATCGGCTAAATAGTTTATTATGCCCTTAATGGTGACTTATTGTAATATCCTATGAATATTTATGGAACAGATTAGTAGCATCTTGATGTTAATAAATAAGGACATTTATAGGAGGCGACACGATTTGGTTCCGACTAAACTGGGGGACGATTTTTTTCTTTCACTGGGTTGACCAAATTGCTGATATTCACAGATTTCTTAAAGAAAGTCGGTCATTTCAGTGAAATTTCGTCCCTCGGCGAAATTAATAAATTGAAACTTACAATCTCATATCTATGACTAAATTGATGAGGTATCGTTGTGTTGTCAGTTGATTGATTGTAACAGAATCATCCATTTTCCGGAATAAAATGAAGCGGTCTAAATATGGCTTTTGTTTGGTTAACCACTCTATGCTATGATGTTAACAAAATTTGATTACATTGCAGTTTTTTGGCCACTCAAGTTTCATTAGGTATACAGATAAAATTAATATAACAAGTAAAAAAAAATAGATAGGTTACATTATAACAGAAGAAGTAGAGGTACAATTAAATCGATAAATTCAAACACAACTAAACAGTAGTATACTTATGTTATAACTTTTTTTCGAGATATTTTGTTTGTGCATCTATAAATTAAATTTTCGAGTTTCCCAAAAAGTAAGTGCTTAAAATGTAAGTATGAGGTTAGTTTTAAAATTATAGATCTAATTTTATTGTTGTAGTGACTTCGACATCTCTTTTGATCTCAAAATTTTCACATCATCTTCATCACAACTATTTCTGCCTACTGCTGAGAACGGGTTTCCCCTAACATCATTTCAGGTTTCACGTCATGATACAATAATTTAATCGTGTCACGATCGAGTCGTACCGTCTAAATTTTCAACATCAAAGCTTTGACAAAATCGGCGCCGATAGTGTCACGGGAATCCTCGTTAACATAACCATCAGTTAACTGTATGTCGTGTTAACATAAAAAAAAAAACTTAACGATTTTCGTTTTGTTTTTAACATAAATAATTATAATAAAGATCGGAGACAGATAGTTTTATTAACAGACAAGTTTGTTTCTTGTAATGGTCGACATAGGTGTTCATTTTACTGGTATTTGTAGAATTTTGGAACGTGTTCATTTTTGTGGTCAAAATGCAATTTTGTAACTTAGTTGCTAAGAAGTTGTGCATAATATTTATATTTGTTTAGTTTGACTGAATTACCAAAGTTAAGCAAGCAACCGCAGTAGGACAAAAGTTACTGACATAGCTCTAAGAGTTAGCCAGTTGAAGTGGCATTGGACAAGCTCTGTAGCTCGTAGAACCGATAGCCGTTGGTGAAGAAAGGTTCTTGAGTGGTGACCACGGAACGGAAGGCGTAGCGTAGGACGGCCCCCACGAGGTGGCCTGACGACCTGGTGCGAGTCGCGGGGAGCCGCTGGATGCGAACAGCTAGCAACCGCTCGTTGTGGCGTTCTATGGGGGAGGCCTATGTTCAGCAGTGGACTTCTTCCGCCTGTTGATGATGATGATGATGAGGAAGCAAGCAACGTCCCAGCTTACATTCTTAGATGGGGACCGAAGCGACATTACTTATGACGGTCATTGGTGCGGGCCGAAAATCGAACCTGGTAACGTTGGGTTACTCGTACAAAGCTTACACGGAACCACTCAGTCACCATTGCTGTATATTAAAGTTTGTCTCTTTGGATGATGTAACTCAACCACGCAAAAACGGCTGAAGAGATTTGGATGAAAATTTGTACACATATTTTTTATTCTTTTATTTTTTGACTGTGTGACGAGTCGAGCACGACTGGGTAGTTTATTACCTGGAAAAACACAAAGGACACTTTTTATTCCCCAAAAATTAACGGTCCTTGCTGGATATTACTAAACGTGGGTAAAAACGTAGGGCGCAGCTATTGTCACTTTGTTTAAAAATCCAATAGGTTCTTATCATTTCATTAGACAAAAAGTTGCCCATTGTGACACTAATTGTAAAATTTGTTTTGTTCTAGTTTTTAAGTTTTCTTTGTTCTGTGGCGTTTCAATAAAGAGTTTATCTATCTATCTATCTTAAGATAGACAAAAAAAAAGCAAAAACAAAATAATAAACTAATCCAATAAAGGATTTCCGTTTCAACTAAAAATCAAATATTACGCTAAATCAACTCAACCTGGCGTAAGGACGCATAAATTTGAATTTGTGATTGTTTAATTAATTTACATAGGCATTTTGTTTTGGGTACTAAAATCGTTGTTTGGGTTTTATCGGCGACGGGATCGAATTTCGCGAATATATTTAAATAATTTTTTACCATACCTGTGTAAGGTTTTAACACATTCACTGCTGAAAACACAACTGTTGTGTTTTTTATAACTTGTCGCGAGTATGGGAAAACACAACGGCGTGGACAGATCTGTAACCGTGGCTAGACAAGAAAATCGACTCGGCAGTCAAAGTGTTAAAGTAAAAGGTCACTATAATATCTCTATTCAATTAATAAATTCATGTCTGTGATTTCAAACTACTGTTTATTTATACAATCATCATCATCAGCCCATATCGTCCCAATGCTAAGCACAAGTCTCCCTTCACATTCGTGAGGAAGATTCACGGGGGCGCGGTCCGGATTGGTGGATAACCTACCTACCTACCTTCGAAATAATTCTCGGGTAGGTATGTGGGTTTCCTCACGATGTTTTCCTTCACCGGAAAGCGAGTGATAATTACGTACATGGTGCTTTTACATAAACACTTTGGCACGTGCCCGTATTGGGATTTGAACTCATGACCTTCTTCTTGGAAGGATGACGTTATACTAGGCCTAGTCATAAATAACCGTTTATGGAATCTGTCTGTCTGAAAGTTTGTCGTAAATAGTCTCAACGGATTTCAATGAAAATGTCAGGTATTTCTTAGGAATTGTTGTGGGAGGCCTCTTCTGCAAGAGACTGCCTGGAGAAGTATCACACCTTTGCCAGATATTGATCCGCCAAGCAGTAGTGTGCAAACATTACTGTGTTCCGGATTGAAGGGCACTGTTTCCAGCGAAATTACTGGGCATATGAGACTTTAGAGCTGTTGTCTCAGGGTGAAGAGCACAGTGCAGTGCCGCGCAGGATTATGCAATGCAAAGATCTGGGTGGCATTGGAACTGTAATGGGCAGGGGTAGCGCTTACCATCGGGTGAACGACTCGCTCGTCTAGTCAAATAAAAAAATAAACTGTAATTTTCTTGTATATTTTATTTAGATATCATGGATCATAAGATTATGGCGCTCGGAAGCAGCGCTATTTATCATTTTAAATCTCGCGCGCTTCTGTCGCGCGAGTCAGTAGCATTGGCCGCGACCCACAAAAGTCAAAACACCTTGAAGGCGAAATCACACTGATCATTTTTATTTCATTCAGTCTTTTATTTGATTTCTTTCACTTGAAATAAAACGCCTAAACCCAAAATGGAACAAAAGTGCCGAATGATTAATTAATGAACCGATTCGAAAATGTCGGCATTCGGCTTTAGGAATCTTTCTTTCGCGGAATCGAGAACGTTCGTTTAAATATCAGGATGTCAGTGCCATGTGAACACGGAATGAAATAAAAATGAACCTTCATTCGAGTGAGCATTGTACCGAATGATTTATTTCATTCTCTTTCAAACTCTACAGCTCCTGTGTGCTTAGTTTGAAAACCTACAGCCAAGAACGGATTTACATTTTGTAGACTTATTCTATTAGGTACTGGAGCGTCTGATATCGTCAAACTCCAGTTTAAAGACACGATACATATTTTATCAGTGTCATGAAAATATACAAACATAGAGTTTGACAATGATAGTTTCTGAAATTGATTCTGAATCCACGATATGCGAAGCCTCCATGGCCATTTTTTAGTGATAACGCAACTAACGAATTTGCACTAGGCCTTTTTTAGTCTTACCTGACGGTAATTTCTAACGTTAAACGTCCGTAACTATTGCTACAAAAACCGTGCATGCATTTAGCAACGCACAAACCGCGTCCGCACGTATTCCGTAGCGAAAACTACACACGACCCGCGTCAGTACTGATCATCAGAATCTTTATAGGTACGTATGTGAAGCAAAAATTTGTGATCCCCTTTTACAAAAATTGTGCAGACGGAGGAGTATGAAATCTTGCACAGTTAAAGTTTATAAGGTGAAGAAGTGCAGATAGCTAATGTTTTTATAAAAAAAATACATAAGAAATACATTACAGAAAGGCACGTAAGAGTTGACACTTTGACATGAAGGTTTATTGAAAGAAGTTTGAATTAAGACCAAAATATCGGCCATCACAGAGTATACAAACACTTAGAAAGGTTTTGAATTGACATCTCTTCTCAGTTCTCATCTGTGATTATAGAGGTTACAGTATTTGAACAAAGAACCGTAGCGACGTCCAAAATTAAAATTTAAATGTATTTTGGTCGAATTTTGACTACTGCGCGACCTAGGCCTAGGCGACTAGGAATACTAGATACGGTCTATGCCTTTTCTAACTATACATTTTTGTTCCCAGAGTGCCATAGTCGGCTCCAGAGTGACTCTCCCGTGCCGAGTGGAGAACAAGGCGGGGACACTGCAGTGGACGAAGGACGATTTCGGCCTCGGAACCCACAGGAACCTCAGCGGGTACGAGCGGTACTCCATGATCGGGAGCGACGAAGAAGGTAAGTTCAATATAAACAGTCTCTTTAACAGATGAGGATTAAGAGTTACAAAGACTGCACGTAGGTCTACAATAGAGTCCCAATAAAGTGCCAATGGAGTGCTATAAAAATTGGCGAGTGCAGGAAAAATTTAAATTTCTTTTCTCTATTCGATTTTTGTATGAACTCAAAGCCTACAACTCACGACTCGAAGGATAGAATTGCAATTGGCGTTTGTTTTTGCTTATGTAATTATTCCGATCTTCAGTTGTTAGTCAATCTGGGAAATATATAAAGAATGAAAAGAGTTTTGGAAATGCGCGGGTTAAACTGCAATCCGCGACTAGTTGTATATTAAAAAACAGAGATAAATAATATAGGTAGGTCCAGGTCAAGTAGGTATAAAACGAGGCGTTCATGCATGCAAAAATGTTGATTGTTTTGGCATGCGCAACGTACGCCCACTGAAATATGGAAGCAACACGTTTGAATTACGAATGTGAACGTTTTTTAAAATTCTCGTGCTATCGTGAACATGTGTATTTTTGTAAAATGACTAACTTATTTATAGTAATTTGCATTCAACATACTTTACTAGTACAATGAGTGGCAAAAGTACCTAAAACTGAACATAAAAAAAAAAGCTTTAACGCATTTTGTTCGCTTTCGTAAGTCGATAACTACATTTTCCCGCAGACGTTCCGTTAATCGGTAAGGTAACTCCAAAATCCTAGACGGTCCCATTAGCAAATGTAGAAAATAAGGTTAACCACCTGTTACGATATCTATTACATTTAGACAGACGCAGGGTCGAACGCTAGACGTATTTACATTATAGTTTCTATAGGTATTTGGGTGAACTTATTTGTAGAAGCTCGAAGGACTGGCGCGAGCTCCAGGCGGAGGAGTGGCTGGAGGTGGAGCAGATAGGCCGAAGTGGCAGCTCTTATTATCGGAGGCCAAGACTCATTTTGGGTCGGTCGCTATCCTAGTTAGTTCATTTAGAACCAGTTCTTATTGGTTTCAAAAGATTTTTAAGCACTATCGCATCTGTAAGGACAATATGCGAACCGCGATATAATTTCGTCGTTCTAATCGTCGTCAGACTAGCAGTTGAACACGGCTGGGTTCAGTGTTTTTTTAAGATAGATTACAAAACAGTGTCCCACCAAAGTCTGATTCCCTTCTGTCGATCCCAGGGGCCCAATTCTATAACTTAGAGTAAAGCAACACGCCATTGACATACTATCGACACACTACAGACATTGTATTGCCACTAGCAAATTTGGCATTCTGCGAAAACTTCAATGGTGTCTCAGTGGTGTCTCAGTAGTGTGTCGATTGTGTGCCTGTGGTGTGGCTGTTGTGTGGCAGTACAATAGTTTTCAGTGTGGCTAGCAAAAATAATAATTTATAGAATACCAAATGTCAATAACACTACCGACACACAATTGATAGGTTAGTTATTTTATAGAATTGGGCGCCTGGTGTTATCGATTGATAGCCGTTGTTAAGTCGCGTCAGAAGTCCTGTGGCAGCCTCTAGGGCAAGATGGTGACTGCTAGCGCGATCCCATCTTGCCCCACCTCAGTGCAGAACTGCTCACGGGGGGGTTCAATTAGGTTCGAGTCCCACAAACCCCCATCCGTCACCCCCGTGGAGGAGGAGATAGGGCGACGTCATTTCCCCCAGTCAAAAAAAGACTCTAAAACTCTTCTTTCCACTATTCTGTTGGGTGGTTACTGATAATTTTTTCTTTACCTAGTGTAGTGCGAATGCGCGCATACGCAAAATAAGACAAGCAAATGCTTTACACATTCGAATATATTGCATCATAGAATATAATTAGATTCTACAGAGTCAATGGCCGCGTGGAAAGTTGGCTGGTGATGCCAGAAGCGATTGTTGAAGCGTGATGGGGCAGCTCAAGGTCCCTTTGTGTTTTTATCAACGGCTTATGAATTCTCTTTGAGCGTATCAAAGAAAATACAGGAAGTTGTTCCGAGAAAATGTGAATTTATATTTTAAATGGAAACACCCTGCGGGTGTAGTTTTCTCATATTTTCTGCTGGTGTTTTTGTCGGAGCAAAAGGAGTGTTTTGATAAATCTTTTCGATGTTGCTCTTTCATGTTAATGTGACTGTTCGTGCTTTGAGACGGGACTGGTTTGGTTTGAAAATCTCGTGCTAACAGGAAATATTAAGCCAGCTACAGTTTTCGGCCTAAAACAATGCCCCAATAATGTGATGTCCCAAAGTACGCCACGCGAGAAGCCTCGAGGGGGCGGTAAATTTATTAAACCTTTATAATGCGTATACCATTTTTATGCAAATTTTACATAAAAACTGGTCCAGCTGCTGGGATAAGGGAGCCACACAAATAGAATATCATGTTTGTATTTTATTAATAGGAACAGTGTATATCGGGAGGTGACAGCTAGAAGACAAGACTACCAAGATTAGAAAAATACGTATAAAATCACATCAATTGTTGTTTGTTCGTCAAATAACCTAGTGCCAGGCCAGTCAGAGTCTGTTAGGCCGCCCACGGGCCTCTAACGTGACTTAACGCGTGCTGTCAATCGATTATAACCTGCATTGACGGCTTAACGCTGAAGTACAGACCGATGGCTTCACATGACACATAACTTATAAAAGTTATTAGTATGGGGCCGACAAAGGAACCAGGTGTCATTGGGTTTGCAAGGGAGGGACTTGGGAGGCAAGAAAACACCTGAGATCTGGGTAGATACTGAATATATTGAGATAAATTATATTGAGTAATAGGTCTATCTATCTACATATCTATACTGTTACTATAGCACTACATCCTAAGTTAGCGCTCGGCTGCTACAATTGATTTGAGTTCAACGATCTCTAAATAGTTGTACGCAGTATTTCAAGAATATTTCGTTACAGATATACGTGGCTCATGTTGTAAAAGTATTGAATACTAGCTGCTTCTCGCAGTTTTACCCGCATGATTCCCGATTTCCCGCAGAATACCTGCATTTTCCGAAATAAACTGTAATCTGTAGCACTTACGAATGACGTAGCTTTATATTAGTGAAATAATTTCCTGAATCGGATCAGCAGTTCCGGAGATTCGCTCTTACAAAGAAACCAACTGAAAAACTTTACCTCTATAGATAATATAGCTGCGTCCTACGGTTTCACCCGCTTAGTTCCCGATCCCATGGAAATATAGAGATAAATATAGTCTTTGTTACTTGCTGATAATGCAGCTTTCCATTGGTGAGAGAATTTTTAAAATCGGTTTAGCGATTTAGGCGTGATAGCGTAACAACCAAACAAACAAACTCATATTCGCATTTATAGTATTGTTACGACTAGCGACTAGCATAGATGGTATAGACTACCGATATATCTATTATGTTGAGTATAGTATGGAGGAATTTATTGCCTGTGGCTGAAAGCTTTATGTCAAAACAGTCTTATATGTTTGAGTTATATATAGAGTTGTTTGGAGAAATAGTATGTTCTAGAATATTCTAGATGGATTTGTGTTATTACGAACACTACAAGGTATAAATCTTTGAGAAAGTATTCGTATAATTTATATGAATTTATGGCTTGGATCTTTACATATTGACATGTACGAAGGTTGAATGGATGATTGAAATTGTTTGCATAGTTTTTGTGATTGAACTATACACGATGTGGTTCCAATGTTCAGAAATTTCCGCGTTCCATTTTCAATTACTGTCCCAAATGATTATAAACAAAAAAAAACTATGTATTAAATTTTATATTTTCTTTTTTTATATATAGTTATAAGAAACTAAACTAATAACCAAAATCATAATAATCCCCTATATTACCCATGTGAAAGTTTGTGAGGATGGATGGATGGATGAATGGATGGATGGATGGATGTTTGTTATTCTTTCACGCAAAAACTACAAAACAGATTAGGATGAAATTTGGCACACGGATAGTTAGATAGTAGCGTGCAAACATTACTGTGTTCCGGTTTGAAGGGCACTGTTTCCAGCGAAATTACTGGACAAATGAGACTTTAGAGCCGATGTCTCAGGGTGAGCGCAGTGCAGTGCCACGCAGGATTATACAATGCAAAGTTCTGAGTGACACTATAACTGTTATGGGCAGGCGTAGCGCTTACCATCAGGTGAACTAATCGCTCGTTTCGTCACACAGTCAAATAAAAAAAAATATTATCTGTATTAACACATAGGATTAACACATATTCGACACACATTATCATGTTCTTGATCTGATTTGTCTCTAGTTTTTTTTTACTAGAGATATTCCAAAAATATTCCTAAGCGTGCCCTGAATCTCGGCCACTCGAACACTCTATCAGCGCGTCCTGGAAACACTGAAACTCAATTTTCAGGGGCTCTTCTGAAAGAAGTAGGAAAAACTATTCATTCTATTCATAATTTTTGTGGCGTTCCGTACCCAAAAGATAAAACGGGACCCTATTACTAAGACTCCTCTGTCTGTCTGTCTGTCTGTCTGTACGTCCATCACCAGGCTGTATCTCTTGAACCGTGATTATAAAATAGAAATATACAGTTGAAATTTTCACAGTAGATGTATTTCTGTTGCCGCTATAACAAGAAATATTTAAGGGGGCTCCCATACAACAGACATGATATTTTTTGCAGTTTTTATAGATAATGGTACGGAACTCTTCGTGCGCGAGTCCGACTTGCACTTGGCCGGTTTTTTACGACGCAATGGATCGGTATAGGGGCGTACTTAATGAGCTGATTTCTGGGTCTGGTACTGTTTAAGAATGAGAATGAAAATTTTAACATGTCTATTTTAAACCAGCTGCGGCTCGTGCTTTAACCAACGCTGGGTGTTATCCCACAAGACCCGTTATTTTTTATGAGATAAAAAGTATCCCATATGTTAATACAAGTAAAAATCTATATTATATCCAAATTTCGTCCAAATACGTTCTGCCGTTGTCACTTACCATCAGATGAGATAGTGGTCAAACGCGAACCCATTTATTTAAAAAAATTGTCGAAAAATCAATATTGACGTGCTGAATTATTATAGGACATATTGTAAGTGTTTTTTTTTTTTTTAAAATGTGGTATTATAGGCCATTATAGAAACATTGTATTGTGTAGTGACAGTGTTTAAGATTTACTTTGTTTCAGGAGATTACTCCTTGGACATTCGAGACGTGACCCTAGAAGATGATGGCCTGTACCAGTGCCAAGTCAGTTCGGGATTAAATGGTAAGCGCACATTTTTTTTTAATAAATATCGCATCATATTCTTATTTAGGGTTGCTCCCAGACATCCACAGATAAATAAACTTTGTTACTTTAGTTTCGGGCATGATTTTTAGTATAAACCAAGAAAAGTTTTTGTTAATATTTTTGTGAATTAGATAATATCTCAAAATAAGACTGATATAATATCAAAAAGATACTCATTAAACTATTAAATAAATAGATAGATAAAATCTTTATTGAAACACCACGGAACAAAGAAAACTAAAAATTAAAACAAAAAAAGTTACCAAAAAAAAAAAAATCTTTTAATATTTATATTATTATATATTGAAATTATTATGATGTGCCATATTTTTAAAAGAACGTTCCGTTTCAATAACGTAGATTGCCATACAGTTTTGACCTATGTTTAAAGTTCCGCGCCTCTAGCTTGTACGCAAAGGAAAAAAAAAAAACTTCAGTTATCATAATTTTCGTGATGATGAATAAATGCTTTCTATATTTTTTTACTTTTCTTTTACAAGTAAACAGATAGTCATAAAATCGAGTTAACCCTGGAGTAGTCAAGCCTTTTTATGTACCGTCAGTGGTCGCGTGGTGAGCTTTTGGCTGCCCACAACAAAATGTTTTTTTTTCACATACTTAGTTAAAAACGTAGTAGAGAGATATCATTGACTTTTAAAAGGGGAAATATTCGCTAAAATTTAAATATCTTTCAATAAATCATTTATTTATTTTATTTCCAAAACATTAAAGAGAATGAAAGCTTGCAAAGTAATGAAAACACCTTAACTTAGATAAATTATTGTTAAGAAATGAAAATTGTTCACAACCACTTCAACTCTCAGAATTCCCTAACGATCCCTACAATCACAGGTCTAGGTAGGTACTGTGGGGGGATTTATAACGCTGACAAATCAATGTAGTAATATCTGCAATACCACAGACTAAAATCGTAGAGCTTATAACGCTAAGATGTGTGTTGTTATAACGAATAAAATTTAAGAATAGAAAACTCTTTATTTAATACAGTACAGAAAAATTACAATTACAAAAAAATATATATATAAAATTAAATATTATTAAAAAATTACAAACAATAATTTAATTAATTAATAAATTTTTGGGATAATTACAAGCTGTATTTTTGTTATCAAATGAAATATTATATTCTATTTGATTCGTAGCAGCTTTTTCACAATCGTTTAGTAATCCTTAGGGAAATTAAAAAAATCGTAACCGAAAACCCGGAAACCGATTTTTATGGTTAATTAACAGGTTAGCTCATTAACAGTCTCGTATTCCATTATTATTATTAAGATTAATACAAGGTTGGAATAATGACCTTTCTAGATACAGGGAATTCTAGTTAGGGGGTTCATATACTACACATATAATTTAAATATTATATAATAGTATAATATACTATATATACTATTCCTGCTCTCTATCTTGTCCATCTACAGGTTGTCTGGCAGAGATCGCTTTAAGCGATAAGACCGCCCATTGTACCTATTATTAAGTTATGTTTTTTCTATCTGTGTGTTTTATATAATTTGGGGTCAATAAAGAGTTATCTATCTATCTATCTTCTATTTAATGAGTAGGACCATAAAATATCATGTTTATAAACAATATGGGAAGAGATTAAGTTAAGTCATTGTTAGTAAAGTTGATTCCTCCACATTACCCAGCTCAGGCTGAGTTCTGGGCTCAGTGTCTACATTTGGAGAGAATAATATTTTGGAATTACATTCCCGCGGTCCTACAATTGGGATTTCTAGAATTGTTGTTTGAAATAGCTATACCATTTATTACTGTGGATTTTGGGTTAGTTCTGATATTTCTAGGGAATGGTTACTCACTGGCGATGGGCGTATTATTATATTATAGTATAAGATTAAAGTTGCCGAGGTAATTTGCTTTCAAACTTGGGGCATAGAATTCACTAAATAAATATATTGAGAAGTTTGATTTACAATGTTTGAGTGATGAAAATCTACACATAACTTATTATGTTGACGCTGAGAGTCGAACTCGATGTCATTGAATTGAAAAGCGCAGAGGTCGCCAATCTACCAGTGACTTTTATTTAATTTTATAAGATGGCCTCCGTGATCCAGTGGATAATGATCAGACTATGAAGCGCGAGGTAGCGGGATCGATTCCCGAACAGGGCTAAGATTTGTGTGAGCACAGGTGTTTGCTCTGAGTCTGTCTTTTGTAGAACCATGGTCCTCGTAGTTCCTGAATCATAGTTAGGGGTCAGGCTCTACGTACGTGATCTTGAGTATATATCAAAAATTATACATAGACTTATCGCCAACGGTGATCTCTTCCAGTCAACCTTTGGAGGGATGATTTATTTCTTGTCTTTTCTAGGTGAACCAGAGATCCGGTCCCGATATGCCCAACTGACCATATTGGTGGCTCCGGACCCACCCCGGATTATTCAGGGTGCTTTTATAGACGCCACCGAGGATCAAGCGATAGACATAGAGTGTGTATCCGTTGGAGGGAAGCCAGCTGCTGAGGTGATATACCATGCATATTTCGTTAATTTTCAAGAAGAGAGTGTTATCTCAAGCTCTACACGTTGAGAAGTTAACACGTTCTTGTCGCAAACGAGACATTTTTTTATAAGATTATTGACGAGACGAGCAAGTCGGTCATCTGACGGTAAGCGCTACGCCTGCCCATTGCAGTTGCAGTGCCACCCAGAACTTTGCATTGCATAATCCTGCGCGGGACTGCAATGCGCTCGTCACTCTGAGACATCGGCCCTAAAGTCTCATATGTCCAGTATTGCTGGAAACAGTGCTCTCCGAACCGGAACACAGTGATGTGAATTATTCCTTGTTTCAGATCACGTGGTTAGATGGAAATCAATCGGTAATCAAGAAAAAAGTGAAAAATAAAATTGAAGAGCTCTCTGACGGACGATTCAAAACCAGGTAAGAATATTGATATCAAAAGGTAATTTTAAATAAGTAATAAAGTAAAAAGCACCTCACGCTTTTTTACCATATTATTATAATCAACTAGCTGTACCCTGCCACGCTTCGCTGTGACACATTCGCACATTCGCTGATATGTCACTGATGAAAAAAATAGATAAAAACAATCCTTGATGCGGATTATATATCATGCTAAAGTTTCAGCTCGATCGGTGCAGAACTTTTCGAGTTTTTGAAGCGTACACAAACCAACATAACATTTTTATATATATAGATTACTAGCTGTGCCCCGCGGTTTCACCCGCGTAGTTCCATGTTCCCGCAGGAATATGGGGATAAAATATAGCCTATGTTACTCGCTGTCAATGCAGCTTTCCATTAGAGAAATAATTTTTTAAATCGGTGCAGTGGTTAAGCCGAAACTTTACATATTTCTATACATACTTTCATCACCTATATTTATTTTACCCCTCAAGGGTAAAGTATTACAAACTTTGAATGCCAAATTTATTTATATGTAATCAAAAGCCTAAAAAATAAATTTCAAGCTTCTTTCTAGCTTCAAAAATGACGATACTTCCATACAAACTTTCATCCCCTATTTCAAACCCTTACAATGCATTTTTTGCAATAAAAAGTAGCCTATGTCCTTCCCTAGGCTCTAGACTATTTCTGTACCAAATTTCATTTCAATCGGTTCAGTAGTTCAGGCGTGAAAGAGCAACAGACAGAGTTACTTTCGCATTTATAATATAAGTAAGGATTTTTGTACTTTTTAATTCGGCTATCAAAGCGTGTTTTTTATTTTGTAACTATTTTTTTTTAAGTTCAGATATTTTTATTTTATTATTGTATTTTCATCGGTCCTTGATAAGTGTGCCAAATTTCGATTTAATCTGACGTTTGGAAGGGGGTCAAAATCATGTACAAAGTTTATAAAAGCACGTTAAAAAGTAAAACGGTTTAGCAGTGAACGTGTTAACTAATCTATACGGCCATTCACAGATCGGTGCTGCGGTTAACCCCTTCGAAGCTGCACCACAACCGGACGATCACTTGTCAGGCGCAAAACACGGCAGATAGGGCTCCTAGAATGGCAACTGTACATATTGAGGTAAGTTCTAATAAAAAAAACTTGAATCTAATAGTTTTTTTTTAATTTATTTTACTGAGTTATTAAACAAGCAAGTCGTTCACCTGATCGTAATTGCCACGCCTGCCCATAACAGTAACACTTAGAACTTTGCATTGCTTAATCTTATGCGTGATTATGACAATATCCAATGATATCTCAGTTATCAAAATCCATCAAGCCGTTTAGACTGACTGTCACCGATTTGTCTTTTGAAAAGAGAGAAAAGGAAGAAATCCATTTATTCTAATACACTTTTTTTTTTCAGGTGAAATACGTACCAAAAGTGAACGTGACAGTACAATCTTTCGAGGGACGCCTTCCAGAAGGATCGGAAGTTCGGATCCGCTGCGATGTTGACGCCAACCCTCCACCCCAAGTGTACAGGTGGTTTCTGAACAAAAACCCTGTGCTGGGAGACTATACCGATGAGATGGTATGTTACAGTTACTTCTTCTTTTATATGATACTAGCTGCGCCTCGCGGTTTTACCCACGTCCAGTTTTCTCTGGTTCTATGTTACTAAAGAATAGCTGCAGATTGCCAAAATCAAATGTCAAATCGTTCATACAAAAATCTCACAAAAAAAAACTTCGGCGTTTTTCAATTTTCCGGGCAACTATCTTAATTTTTTCTTTCATAAAAACCTCCTGAAAAAAACGAATGCTAAAAAAAATAATTGCGAAATGGGTCCAGCCGTTCATGCGTGAGGTCGTGACGAAGGAGATTACGGATTCATTTTTATATTTATAGATAGAAACGAAAAGAATAATGTACAGTTGGCGCGAAATACAGTCTCGTTTAAATTAGTGACCCGGTGTAGCTCTAAAAACGAAAAAACTGTTTGAAATTTTAATATCTCGCCATAACAGAAACGAACCACCCTAAAAGGGTTGTCAAAAACAAGAAAGCGGCAATGCGCTGCTAGTTATAAAACACTGTTAATGTTCATAAAGTTACACCGCCACAATCATTACTCGGCAGTAACACAGTACAATAAACGTTGGAAAGCAGTTCAACTCCGCACTCGGCTCCGTTCATGCATTAACAACGAGTGTGTGCGCTGTACTGAAAAATTCACACACAGCCTTCTGCAGAGTTAAATTGGGTAGCATGCGCTGGCTCATTTATTTGAGTTTTCTTTTTTAGGGTTCCGTAGTTGGAAATGGGAAAAATGGAACCAACTTTCGTCATATCTACACGGATGGTATTTGCTCTGAGTCTGGACCATGGCCACGGTCTTCATAGATCTTGATTGTCTAGAGGCATCCAATTCCAGATATTCCTCACCTTTGCCAGATATTCATCCGCCAAATAGTAGTGTGCAAACATTACTGTGTTCCGGTTTGAAGGGCATTGTTTCCAGCGAAATTACTGGGCATATGAGACTTTAGAGCCGATGTCTCAGGGTGACGAGCGTAGTGCAGTGCCGCGTAGGATTATGTAATATAAAGTTCTTGGTGGTGCTGTGACTGTTATGGTCAGGCGTAGCGCTTAACATCAGATGAACGACTTGCTAGTCTCATCACGCAGTCAAATAAAAAAAAACTAATAAACTACAAAAGCTATAGGGTTGAAGTGAATATATCTCTGTAGAACGCATCTTTTCCTTGTAGTCCTTACATATAACTAGCTGTGACCAAATAAAGGTGTTTTTGGCGATGACAAAATTAATGACACAATACATTTGGATATCTCCGGAACTCTTGTGTTATCTCCGACACTCTCTTGGTTGATATAAATTTTATTCCATAATTTTTGTTGCACTTTCTGTTATGAATGTTATGATAGTTCCAACGCAGGTTTGTTGAAGTGGTTTTTGGAATAGCCAACTGTAAAGGTTTATAGTCTTTATTATTTTAAACGGAGCAGGAAAGTAGAATGCTCTCATGTATTATAAAGCATTTTAGATTGTCTGCTCGAGTGCTCATGTTATTTAGATCACTTTGTTATTCTCACTGTTGAAACATTATGTCGCCTTGTAGAAATAGTTAGAGTTTGATCAAATAAGGGTTAGTTGTGTTGCCACCCTTAATTAAGCGTAGGATGGGAACTCACGCCGCGATTTCCTACCGCGCGCTGTAGCGGACCACAAACCAAGACAGAATTAAAAAATGTATGAAAATGTAACATAATACTCGCTGCGTGGTTTTTGCCCTTTGGACTTCTATGGACTTAGTTGAAGATTAATTAAGATTTATATAATTATGTATGGAAGGTTATTTTAGACATCAATGGGGGTGTGGATAAGATAGTCCTACGTGTGGTACCTACGTGTGGTAAAACACAAGCACGCCGGCGTAAACTCTTTCACAGAGGCACTGAAAGTAAAAAAAAATTTAAACTTCAAAAAAACCGACCAAGTGCGAGTTGGACTCGCGCACGTAAGGTTCCGTACAAACTTGTATGTCTTAAGAAAGCATCTAACATTATTGCTCTAACTAAAAGACAAACTAAGGTAAAGGAAAAACTTAACTTTGCCGTTTGATCCTTAGACACGGTTCACAGACAGACAGACAGCGATCCTATAAAGCTTTCTTCTTCCTTTTGAGGCACGGAACCCTAAAAAACTACAAATAATTTGTAACCCCCTTTATTTGTAACAGATCATCTTTAACGTTACTCGTCAGCAGCACAATGCGGAAGTCAAATGCGAAGTCAGCAACTCCGTCGGCAAGAGTGTGGAGAAGGTCACTTTGGAAGTCACTTGTGAGTACTCTCATTCTACTTTTCCCTAGTAAAATATAAAGTCAGTCGAATTAGGGTCAATTGTGGTTATGGGCTTTTGATAATGTGTAATTAGGTAAATCTGTAAGTAGGCAATAATAATGCACTTTTACAAGTCAAATACGTAAAACTCATTTAAATTAAGAAAAAAAAAATTGGTCGATTAAACTATTGATTAAATTTGAAAAAAGAAATTTCCCTTTCAAGTGGATGCCTGAATCTTGCACAGGAAAATGAAAATCCATTAACCCTTTAACTCTACCAGTGCTTCGGAAATACGCCCATCAGAGAAAATAGCACGAAGAAACTCTACGGGGATGTCATTTTTTAAATTTACGTCATTTGTTTTTTTATGCCAAATAAGGTACAAGGTAAAAATAATATTTTCTAATGATAGTATCATAAAATCACATTTACAAGTGCCAATAATATGGCTCAAAATAACAATTTTACAAAACTAAATTAAATAATCAGGTAAAAACAAACCTACCTAAGTCTAGAATTAGACTAAAATTTACCTTTTTAGAATTATGACATTAGCCTAGTACTGAGGTTTTCTAGGTAACTCGTTAATGTTACCTATTTGGCATAGTTTACCCTCCGTAGTGCCAAATATATAATTTCTTGTGAAAAGTAGATTCTTCGACCGAATTCGTTGAAACTTTTTGCCAGCTTTTTTCACGAAAACGCGGTAAGTATTTACTGACAAATTGATATTGAGTAGGTAGATGTAAGATGAAAGTCTCTAATATTGCAAAAAGCTTTTCCCAAAACTCAAAGTCGACTTTATAAATTTTATTTTAAATTAAGGTTTTTCTGGCACGGCTCCCAAGTTTCAAAACTAACAAGAGAATTCAAAATAGAGATAGGATAGAGCCGCACCATAGTACAAAGTACAAACCAGCAGAGGTACAAAACCCCCTATTACCACAGAAGACATTATTAACACGATCTCTACTGAAAACCCACACATCCGTGCTTTTATAATTTTAGGCAAGGGAAAACACGCCTGGCGTGCGAACCCGCACTGCTGAATCACCAATTTAATCACACCAGTTGTGTGCGCCTGCACTGCTGATTGAGTTTAGTTAGACACAACGCTGTTTACTGGCGTAACCACACACGTTGTGTGAATATGCGCAAAAGAGCAAAAAAAAGTAAAACAATTCAGCAGTGAAATTGTGAATTAGTAAGTACTGCATACAGAAAGGACACTCCACACCGTGCTACCCCTATCCGCAATCGAGAGGGTAATTTAGAGATCGTCAATATTGTTGGAATAGGATCTATTTGGTTGTAATTGATAAAAGAAAAATGTACTGACGTTTTGTTCTTTTGTTACTTCAATTTATTATACTTTTCAGAGCACACGTTTTTACTTATTCTTTACTATCCTATTGTGTTCCTCACAAGGGTTATGGGCCCAGGATACGTTTAATAAGTATTACGGAGGGCGAGGGAATCACCGAAATGGCAACGGGTAGTGTAAGAATTGATTTGTTGAACAAAACGAATTATGAGAGTTGGGTCGTTCATGCAGAGGCTCTCCTGATAAAGAGCGATGCATGGGGGTATGTGACCGGCATGCTACCCAAGCCGGTTGATTCGGAGGCTGCACGGTTGTGGATGTCAAATGACTCGAAAGCAAGAGCAGACCTCATATTATCGATGAGTGCGAGTGAGTTGCGACACGTCAGAGGGTGCGCAACGTCAAAGGAAGTATGGGATAAATTGAAGTCGATTTATGCTTCGAAAGGACCAGCCAGGAAGGCAACCCTGCTGAAGCAGTTAACAATGGCGAAGTCTGAAGATGACAATGACGTCGAAGAGCATGTCATGAAGTTCTTTGATATCAAAGATAAGTTGAATGCTATGAATGTGGACATTCATAGTGATCTTTTCTCCATTATGCTGTTATACAGTTTGCCTGCAAGTTTTGAAAACTTCAGATGCGCAATCGAATCTCGTGATGTAATCCCAGATCCAGAAGCATTGAAAATAAAGATATTGGAGGAAAGTTGCTCGAGACATCAACCGAAAACAGATAATCAGGGCGCAATTTCTCTAGCGAAAGATCCAGTTTTCCATTCCCGATGCAAGCATATTGATATAAGATGCCATTTTATAAGAAATGTGTTAAGGTATAATAAGAATATAGAGTTGAAATATGTTTCAACGAACAATATGTTGGCGGATGTGCTAACGAAGCCCCTGCCGAAGCAAGCTCACTACATGTGTGCATTAGGACTAGGTTTACATCAACAGGGCTAGCATTTTGTTTTTTCAAGGTATATTTTTATTTTATATTTTAGTGTGTTTTCTTGTATCAATTAAGGGGGTGTGTTGGAATAGGATCTATTTGGTTGTAATTGATAAAAGAAAAATGTACTGACGTTTTGTTCTTTTGTTACTTCAATTTATTATACTTTTCAGAGCACACGTTTTTACTTATTCTTTACTATCCTATTGTGTTCCTCACAAATATTACACCCCCAAATCTATACTATTATATAAAGCTGAAGACTTTGTTTGTATGTTTGTTTGAACGCTAGGATCTCAGAAACTACTGGTCCGAATTGAACAATTATTTTTGTGTTGAATAGTCCATTTATCGAGGAAGGTTATAGGCTATATAACATTACGCTACAATCAATAGGAGCGGAGCATCAATGAAGAATGTGGAAAAAACGGGAAAAATATATTGCTTTTAAGAGAGTTATTGCGGGAAAGTTTGAATTATGCAGGTGAAACCGCAGGACGCAGTTAGTGACAAATAACAGTACACAAACGGGTTAGCATGAACTTTCATACTAGCGGGTTGTCCTTTGATTTGTTCGCGTAGTATGTTCGATAACACGCATTTGGCGCATGTACGAACGAGTATCCGGGATGTGCCGTTACGAAAAGATTCCCAACCTATCACGAAATATCTTAAAGAATTTATTCAAACAAATAAAACACCTATAAAACCAGAGTGCGCCCACAACGTGTGACGTCAATTCTGAATATTCAGGGATTACTCAATCCGTTACTGATTCATCATAATAAGAAGCTGATTGCTTATAGAGTTTCAGTGAAGAATTTCCGCGATGTTTACGCGTTTCAAGCTAAATTTAAACTTTTATAGTTCTACTGTAAAAACAATCAACAGGTCTTTTCAAATTATCCTTCTAAGGTTTGTTGACTTCAAGGAGGCATAATTAAATCAACCCTATTTTTACAGTGCCGTCTGATTTGAACCGTCAAATGTTCATACTACGTTCTACTTAAAGCGAAAGTAACTCTGCCGGTTTGCTCCTTCTTCACGGCTAAACAGCTGTTTTTTTATTTTACTGTGTAAGAGATGAGCACGTCGTTCACCTGATGGTAAGCGCTGCCCATAAAAGTAACAGTACCACCCAAAATTTTGCATTGGATAATCACTGCGCTCGTCACCCTGAAAAATCGGTTCTAAAGTCTCATATGCCCAGTAATTTCGCTGGAATCAGTGCCCTTCAAACTGGACCACAGTAATGTTTGTACACTACTGCTTGGCGGATGAATATCTGGCAAACCTGTGGTACTTCCCCAGGCGGTCCCTTGCAGATGATGCCTACCACTGCAACAAAACTGATCTTGATTAAAGGCTTGGAAATAGTTTGAGCCCTAAGAAAGTACAATGGATTTCGCGACACACTCTAGTTCGGTTAGATTTTAGATTAAATCACAGGTAAAACGAATGAATCTATGTTTATCTCTTTCTCTCCTACAGACCCACCAACCTTCCGCACGCGACCCCACAACGTAGAAGCACAGGCAGGCTCCACCGTGACCCTCAGCTGTGACGTGGACGGTCAGCCCCCACCGGAGATACGTTGGCTGTTCCACGAACCAGGTCGGATCGGGGTAAGTGAATACCATGTCGCCAAGCAGTAGTGGTGTTCCGGATTCAAGGACACTGTTTCAGTGTGGAAAGTTTCCAGCTGAGCTGATGTCTCAGGGTGACGAGCGCAGTGCAGGGCCGCCTAAGTTTATGCAATGCAAAGTTCTGGGTGGCGCTGTAACTGTTATGGGCAGGCGTAGCGCTTACCTTCAAGTGGACGACTTGCTCGTCTCGTCACTCAGTCAAATAAACAAATATGTTTTATATTCTCAATTTAGTAGCGGTCTCCATAGTGCCTATATTTTAAATATTTTTATATTGTAGCCGGGTCTTTTAGTTTTTTTTTTTTTATGATATCTAAGATAAATTTTAAATTTATGACCTAATTTCATTAATTTATTTCATGCCACGCTAAACTTTGATGCTGCACGGGATCCACTAGGTAATATTTAGTCGTCAGTTGTCACTACTACGAGTATAAGCAATCCAAAATACATTTCATTTATCATACAAGTATGTGCTCACATAATTTTTCATTCATTTCACCCTTTTGATATTATTACGTGATATTTAAACAGTTTAGGCCGTATTTCCTCTATTCCTGACAGTCAATACTGACGTGGATTATCCGTAGCTATCGCTATGAACACCGTTCGTGCATTTAGCAACGCACTGACCGCGTCGGTAGCTATCACTATGAGAACCGTGCGTGCATTTGGCAACGCACTGATCGCGTCCGTAGCTATCGCTACGAAAACCGTGCGTGCGTTGAGCAACTCACTGACCGCGTCCGCACAGTTTTCGTAGCGATAGCTACGGACGACCGACGTCACTACTGACCACCAAGATGTCAAGATTCTGTTTTATTAATTATCTCTTGTATGTACACGTTATGTGATCGTCTCATACTTTCCAGCAGGTCAAAGGGAAGGCTCCCAATCTTCGCGTGTTTGTGAACAGCGAGACAGCGGGACGGTACATCTGCAAGGCTACCGTGGAAGGGTACCCTGAGATTGAGAGTGAAGCCACTGTGTTCATCAAAGGTAAGACTTCAAGGAGATTTACGTTTGGCCTAAGGAAGGGTAACGAATGTGCTAGTAATATTATTTGCGTATATAAATAAAAATGAATGGCTGAATGTGTTGCTAAAGCGCACAACTCGAAAACGGCTAGATCAATTCGGAAAACTTCAATTTTGAATATTCTTTGAAGTCCGAGGAAGGTTCGAAGAGAAAAATTGGAAAATTTGCCCGAAAAAAATGGAAAAATTGGGGAAAACTGAAAGTGCTTTATTGTGTATGAGCTCAAGATTAGACATTATTGTTTGGGCTTTTGTTTTTATTTCTTTGCGTTATTAAATTGTTTTTAACCTGGGAAATGCAGATATCTAGCGGGAAAACTGGAACTACGTGGGCGTAACCGCAGGGTGCAGCTAGTGAAAAATAGTGAAACAATAAGATATCTTATACTTTGTTTCTCGATCTTCAATTGTTTCTGATGTAAATTCATCGCTTCACTTTTTGACATGGGTTGTTCTTAACCTGAAAAACTGAAAACTGGAATTAGGTGGCTAAAATTGCGGGGTAGCTAGTTCCTAATAATATAATTATCATCTGTAAATACTTTGTAAGTTGATACAAAGCTACAAAAAGGTACAAAAAGCTGGCAATCGAGAGTTATCTCGCCGCCACGATATGGAAGTGCTCGATTTATTTAACCGGAACTAAGCTAACGAGTTAAAACACCGCGAGGGGGTTCAGGAAGGCAGCCCGAGGAATGTGCGCCGCCGGAACGTCGCAGCCGCGCGGGCGATCGTCCACGGCGCACGTTACAAGGAGCGTTGCCTGGCAACGAGCGCGTGACGTCACGAGCTGCTAGACCTTCTAACTAACGCTAGTGATCTATGTACAGTTATGTAACATCACACTAGGAGATACACTTCCGAAGTGCCTTACAGTTGCGCCGAACATATACTCCGCGGGCGAAATAATTTCGCTTGCGCGATGCAGAACTTTTGCTTATAACTTTAAAAGTTGGTCAAATACTTAACTTTTTGCACTGTACACATTTTTTCGGCATTACAAGCAATAGTTTGGTGTACATTTTGTTTGTAATTGTTTGTGTTTGATCCAGAAAAAACGGTTTGAAGTCTTTTTTTTCTTTACTTCACACAGTAACGCCATCTAGTTTATTTTTTAGAACTAATTGTAATACGTGAAAGTTACAGAAACATCGTCACAGAGTAAATAAACACAGTAGGGAAAGTTTTTGTAGTGGGAGGCCGCTTCTGCAATAGACAGCTTAGGGAAATATTGCCAGATATTCATCCAATTCATCCATCCGAAATGCCAGATATTCATACGCCAAGCAGTAGTGTGCAAACATTACTGTGTTCCGGTTTGAAAGGCACTGTTTCCAGCGAAATTACTAGGCATATGAGGCTTTAGAGCCGATGTGTCAGGTTGACGAGCGCAGTGCAGTACCGCGCAGGATTATGCGTTACAAAGTTCTGTGTGGCACTGTAACTGTTATGGGCAGGCGTAGCTCTTACCATCAGGTGGACGACTTGCTCGTCTCGTCGCTCAGTCAAGGAATGAAATGAGAATTATGACCGTCACAGTTTTTGACAGTAGAGTCGGTAACGCCAATCGAAATTTTGCAGTATATTTTTTATTGATTTTTATGCAGCTTGTACTACTATCCACATAGAAAGGTATTCCATAGTTCCTGAGTTATCAAGTGATTTTGTTCGCAGGAGCACCGAAAATAGTTTCCAACAGAACACAGCTAGGTTCTGAAGGGGAGACGGTAAGAGTGGAATGTGCTGCCTTATCGGTTCCCAAGCCTGACGATATTCGCTGGTACTTCGAAGGTAGAGAAATCAGCGTCATTCATGACCCGGTAAGTGATTGAGTTTTTTTATTTCAAATGATAATTTTTGATTCTAATATTGATAATACGAATTTTGTATTCTAATGATTTCTAATGATACATAGATAAACTTTTTATTGAAACACCATAGAAAAAAAAAAAAAACTTAAACACTAGAACAAAACAAATTTAATAGTTATTGTCACAATGGGCGGTCTTATCGCTGAACGCGATTTCTACCTACATATTATACCTATATACAGTCATAACCAATACCATTGAATTTTAGTCTCTGGTTTTTTATATATTTAGGTTGATATTTTCTTTTATTTGACGATAATTATAGTTATATTTATTTTAAAATTTTAATTCGTAAATATTTTTGATTTTTACAGAATTTCGAAGATTTTTTTTTAATTTGATATTGAAATTATATGAAATAATTTGAATTGTAGAAATTTAAAATTGATTAATTCTTTTTTTTATGGTGAGAATGGGTCCAAAATAATGTTTACTTCTTTACCAGGACTACGCTACGCTAGAAGAAGTACTAGCAGACGGAATTATCAAATCCAGCTTAGTAATCCGCGCGAGTCAGTCAAAACACTATGGACTATACAACTGTAGCGTGACTAATGAATACGGAAATGCAAATGCTGGGATCGTCCTGAAGCCTCTAAGTGGGTACCTTTCCTTATTTATTGCTTACTTGATGTTATCCGCAACTATGTTCCTGCGCGAACATTGGGTAGATTTATTTGGAATAAGGTGTCTTTGGAATGCGTCACGGTCACAAACATTGATCCGGACCCCTAACTACGAGATAACTAGATAACTTAACTCGTAAGATGCCCTGTATATAGGGAATTAATAAGTTACCTAGTAGTGGGAGACCTCTTCTGCAAGAGACCGCCTGGGGAAGTACCATACCTTTGCCAGACATTCAAACAAACTTAATGTGCAAGCATTACTGTGTTCCGGTTTGAAGGGCACTGTTTCCAACGAAATTATTGGGCATATGAGACTTTAGAGCCGATTTTTCAGGGTGACGAGCACAGTGCAGTGCCGCGCATGATTATGCAATGCAAAGTTCTGACTGGACCTGTAACTGTTATGGGCAGGCGTAGCGCTTACCATCAGGAACGACTTGTTCGTCTCGTCACTTAGTGAAATAAAAAAGAACTTTCAGATAGAGAGATAAAAATCATATAACGGCTATTTATGATTAGGCATCGTATAAATAGCAGTTTTCATTTTAATTTTGGCATTTATTTTTAAAACACAGGCATGTCCAGGGAGTCCTACTTCACTAAAATGTACAATAGTAAACGTACATAGTTTAACAATAACAAAAATCTTTCAGAAACCCTCCCCCTCTTTATAATCCTGATCGGAGTCACCTCCGGCATCATCCTGTTCTCCGCCTTCATCGCGCTGGTCATCATCTGCCATCGGAGGAGACGGAAGAATCAGATCAGCGAGAAGCCAGACGTGACTGTCACTGGTGACATGTACAAGGAGAGTGACCGGAGCTCCAACATCAGTGATGTGAAACTTGGACTGCCTGGCAGTGATGGGAGCTACGAGCTGGTAAGTGTTTCTTTCATCGTCCCATATCGGCCCACTGCTGACCGGTGCTCTCTCCTCACATAAGTGAGGAGATTAGGCCTTGATCCATCTTCTCAACAATTTACAATAAATCTATTTATTCATTCAATAAAACTACGCTTGTAGCTACGGTCTTCAAATCAAGGCCCGGTTTACATTTGTGGATCACAATCTACCTCCGACATGATCCCCGGCTAGGTATTTGGGTTTCCTCACGATGTCTCTCTTTACCGCTATCACCTCTTATACAATCCCACAGGAACCGTAAAATTCGACGGGATAAAAAGTACGCTTACCATATTCTATTCTGGAACCTAATTCATTACACCAAATTATTATTACATCATTGAAATATGTTGAGCCGTTTTGGAGCCTGTTTCGAGCCAAACAAAAAAAGAGGAAAAATTCTTAAAACGGTCACTTGTGAATTGGCATTGCAAAAAAATCAGTTTTTACGTAAATTTTGACATTTATTTAGAAATCACAGACTGACACTTTAATTTTATTATGGGTATAACGTGGCACTCCACAAAGCCGAAGTTCGGAGCAGGTGGAGACAACTTAAGGACGTAGTTGGAAGGAGTAACGATCCTCAACAAAGAAGGAATGATTGAGAAGGAGGTTAGGTAATATTTGGTTCCTGTGCAGGAGTATACCAGCTCCGAGCGGTCAGACAGCAAGTTACCAGCCGGGCTACCACTGGCAGGACCAGTGAAGCTTCCAAACATGCGACACGACGATCCGCTGATGCAGTTCCGGTACAGCAATGATTACTCCGATCCGACTTATCATGATACTTATTACAAGGTTAGTCCATTTTACATTTAAAATTTTAGAAAGGTAGTTTCGATAACTTGGCTTATAGGTGATATTTTTATATGCATTAAGCCAGTATCAGTGTTCACGGCGGAGTTTTAACAACATTTCTAATACACTTAAAACTTTTTCCACCCCCCAGCAGCCACCAGCCGCCTACATATACGACTACCCCCAGGGGTACGCGCCCCCGCCCAATTTGCGAGTGCAGTCTCCCACGGACCTACCCCCGGGTAACAGGTAACAGAGTTCTTATAATTTTATTACGGGTTGTGGGTAGTTAAAAAGGGGTTTTAAGTGGGTGTAGTTTGGTTTATTTTTATAAAATGTGCAGGGACTTTTAGTTTGGTATTTTTTTTTAGTAATACATAAGTTTTGATATTTTTAACTGTTATATAGCCCCACGTGTCTTATGTAAAATTTTATAAACGCTTAGTAGTGCGCAGTGTTGCTAATTTTCCGATTATACTCCACCTACCTAAGATTTTGCATTCCAAAGTATTTGGTGGCACTGCAAATATACAAGCCTGACGCTTACCATCAAGTGAACGAACGGCTCGTAGTGCTCGTCTCGTTATTATGTAGTATCTACCTATAAAACAAAACCCCGGGTTCGAAAACTCAGCCTAGCACCAATGAGTAAATGCCGTAAGCCATGAGCGGATTCCATGGCTCCGTTCTTCGGAAGAGCGATGCGTCGTCGATCCCAGTTGTTACTAATTGATATTAGTAGTTACGCCACGTCAAAGACCCTTGGGCGGCCTGATAAACTTTACCACCAGAGGCCGGCACCTCACTCAACAAACAACGAGTATTTCAGGGAATTAAGTTAGACGAGGAACTTAGTTGTATACCAAGAACTGGAGGCCTACCATGACGTCTTATAGCGATTCAGTTGAGGACCTAAACTGAGCCGCGTCGCATAATCGTACCGTGACGTCTTATTTTTTATGTGGCTGCCATTTTCAACCTAAACTGCATATAGTTTAGGTTGAAAATGGCTTATTAGGGACTCAATTTAGGTTCCTGCCATATTCAACCTTAACTGGATCCAGTTTAGGTTGAAAATGGCAGCAACATGAAAAATAAGACGTCACGGTACGATTACGCGACGCGGCTCAGTTTAGGTCCTGAACTGAATCGCATTAAGACGTCATGGTAGGCCTCCTGGTAGCATTATAGTATAACTCTCATCCGCACGGTTATCAAATCTAACGTATGTTATAACACTTTGACTGCTGAGCCGTTTTGCTTGTCTAACCACGGGTGCGGCTCTGCACGCTCCGTAGTGTTTTCCCATACAACAAACACAACAGTTGTGTTTTGCTGCACTCGCGGCAAGTTGTAAAAAATACGACAGTGGGTGACAGACCTGGGGAGTAAGCTGGTGAATGCGTTACGCAAAGAGTGATCGGGCGAGGCGAACGAAAGTTGAGAGGGAGATATAATTTAGTGAAGATAGAAAGAGAGAGTTACGTTTCTTAATTTTTTTCAAATGACTTTTAAAAAATTTAGTTGAAGTTTAATTCAACTATGTGTCCCAGCACACATTTTTTGTTTTAGGTTTTTTTTTATTGAGTGTCAAGATGACTAAAACGTTCACCTGATGCTAAGCGCTACGCCTGCCCATATCAGTTACAGTGCCATCCAGAACTTTGCATTGCATGATCCTGCGCGGCACTGCGTTGCGCTCGTCACCCAGAGACGTCGGATCTAAAGTCTCATATGCCCAGTAATTTCGCTGGAAACAATGCCCTTCAAACTGTGTTCTGTTTTTTTTTAACCAAGTAAAAAGAAAACTCGAACACAGTAATGTAACTAAGCAGTTACCGGACGGTCTACCTATATAGATTTTTCGTTAATAATTTAACTCAGCATTTCATTCCCGAAAAAGGTTCAAATCCTTAATCCGTTTCATCATGGTTTTTGATTTAGAAAACCCCTAGTAGCGAGTTTTATGATTTCTCTCCCGCTACAGATCTCTCCAAGGCTCGCTGACGCGCAGCATCGACACAGCGTCGACGCTCCCGCTGTCAGCTGGAAACAACTCGCAGAGTAACTCCCTGCAACGAACGAAAACTGACGAAACTGACGCCATTAACAACCTGGGACTGCCAGTTGGCGGTGACAATAGTAAGTGTGATATTAGTAGTTGTAACTTGGCTTCGACCTTTCCGCTGTCAGCTGGAAACAACTCGCAGAGTAACTCCCTGCAACGAACGAAAACTGACGAAACTGACGCCATTAACAACCTGGGACTGCCAGTTGGCGGTGACAATAGTAAGTGTGATATTAGTAGTTGTAACTTGGCTTCGACCTTTCCGCTGTCAGCTGGAAACAACTCGCAGAGTAACTCCCTGCAACGAACGAAAACTGACGAAACTGACGCCATTAACAACCTGGGACTGCCAGTTGGCGGTGACAATAGTAAGTGTGATATTAGTAGTTGTAACTTGGCTTCGACCTTTCCGCTGTCAGCTGGAAACAACTCGCAGAGTAACTCCCTGCAACGAACGAAAACTGACGAAACTGACGCCATTAACAACCTGGGACTGCCAGTTGGCGGTGACAATAGTAAGTGTGATATTAGTAGTTGTAACTTGGCTTCGACCTTTCCGCTGTCAGCTGGAAACAACTCGCAGAGTAACTCCCTGCAACGACAGAAAATTGACGCCATTAACAACCTGGGACTGCCAGTTGGCGGTGACAATATTAAGTGTGATATTAGTGGTTGTAACTTAACTTCGACGCTTCCGCTGTCATCTAGCAACAACTCGCAGTCTTCCTGCAACGAACGAAAACTGACGTGATTAACAACCTGGGACTGCCGGTTGGCGGTGACAATAGTAACTGTGATACTAATGGTTGTCAGGTTGTTTTTACCAACTGGGAAGATAGACATGATGAAATTGAACCAGAGAGCTTTGGTTATGATTGCAGATTAATAGAACAAACAGATAGAGCGGGCGGAACATGTGAATGAGGCAAGCAAAGCGAATACAAAATGCCAAAGCTAGTATAAACCCATCTCGCGATTGTACTAGCTATAGCATTTTGCATTGCTTTGTGGTTGTCACTCCCGTTTGTTCTGTAATCTGTGGTTATGATATTGATAATAATGATTACAAACATTGATGACTAGCTGCGCCCCGCGGTTTCACCCGCGTAGTTCCCGTTTTGTCCCACGGGAAAATACTATCGGGACAAAAAGTACCTTATTACTCAATCCTGGTTATAAACTATCTGTGTTCCAAATTTCATTCGAATCCGTTCCGTAGTTTTTGCGTGAAAGAGGAACGAACCTCCATACATTCTAACAAGCTTTTGCATTTATAATATTAAGTAGGTTTATTAAGTATATTGAGGTATATTGTCGATATCCGTATCCCGAGAGGTTTATATTTTTGATTCTATATTGATATTATTTAACTTAATGAAGTTGAGTTTCTGACAATGATTAAAACAATTTGATTTCCAAGAAATCTATGCAATTTATTATTACTGAGTTGTATCTTCCTTAACCGATGTTAATAATAATACAATTTAACTTCAATATAATTTAATTTTTAGTTAGAAAACATTTGTTTATGAGACAGTGAACTTTATTTTCTTTTTTAGCTTCTCCAACGCCAATTTACGCCCAACCTACCGCAAAGAGCCAAGGCGGCGTCGATCTTAGATACGCCGCTACATATGGTAACCCTTATTTGAGGAACAGCTCACTTGGTAAGTATAATCATAAGGAAAAAAACAATTGAATTAAATCGGAATAAAAAACGAAAGACGACAAAAGATAAAAAAAAACGAAAATCGATTAATTTGATCGATGAATCGTTTTTAATTATTCTATGATTTTATTTGGTTTGTCTGGAAAAAGATCACGAAACCTCTTTCATTTCGTAAATATATCAGTTTTTTTTTTAAGATTTATAATAATTATTATAGTTCTCTAAATGAAGGACAAATTGAGTTTTTGCGGCCAGTGTTATATTATGCCCTACCGTTAAATCTCGTGATATTCTAAATAGTATTTTTTTTTATTAATCTCTTTTACTCATTTAATAGCCAACAAATAAACACTTCAGATAATTCAAGAAAACAAGTAAAGAAAATCAAATACTAAAATAAACTAACTTGAACCTTAAAAAAATACCAATCGTGGGTATCTGACGCATCCGTCCATCATCCATCGGGCAGGTGGTCTGCCTCTTAATCTCCGACTATTTCTTGGTCACCATTCCATCACTGCCCACAACCTTGGGTCCACTTGGATAAGTTTAAGATATTATAGGCGGATACGTAACATTATTTGCTTTTTACAGGTTACGGTGCCCAAGTGCACACAGCTAAGCCAGCGGCCACTCCAGCTCCTCCTCCCTACTCCGCGGTGAGGAGTTCTGTCGTCATACCATCAGGTAATTGAAGGTACTTGATGTTTCATTCTAAGCATGTGCCACATCATCATCACAGACAGCTCATCCAACCCACTGCAGGGGATAAGCCTTCTCCCTCTTACGCCGTTCATCCCGGCTTTAGGCCGATCATTGATAATTGGTATAAGATGCTGTATAATTATCATATTCTCCATCATCATTACCATCATCATAATAATAAATGTAGGTGCAGCCGCGGAGCAAAGCTAGTTTTCTACAAAAAGTCAAGACCAAATCTCAGAGACCAATTCGAGTCGTGCATCACCAAATTTCAAAGGACAAAACTCGAGACGTAAGTC
The DNA here is from genome assembly GCA_912999815.1 of Campaea margaritaria. NCBI lineage: Eukaryota > Metazoa > Arthropoda > Insecta > Lepidoptera > Geometridae > Campaea > Campaea margaritaria. The sequence continues at coordinate 3,659,494 of OU538814.1, forward strand.
CAACAAAAGTCGATAAATAATCGTTGAAGTCGATAAATAATCGTTCGCCGATAAATTATTCACTCTTAGAACCCGTTCTTTGGATGCAATTAGATTTATGAGAGTTGGTGAACTGGTTGCGGCGACGAACTGTGGGTGCTACTGTGAAATATTTCGATTAATTATTTTATTCGATTTGTAATACGATGCATCAGTTATTTTGATCGATATCTTTCATATTTTTGACGTGACAACGTCTAATAAATCGCCGGTTACATGCACGAAAAAGACGACACATTGTCCCTTTACACTCATTGTACGCTTGCGCCGCAAATATCTCTCTTCCACTCGATTGGCCTATGCGTCCGAGGAGAAGAAAGACAGCGGCATCACACAACTTACATCTACACGTGAACTGTTTCGTCGACTGTTTATAAAGTAAAAAGTTAATGTGGTTTTCATTGCTTATTACAACAACAAAGTCGATAATAAAAGTTAATTATTCTTGCATATTAAAAATCTGATTACTAGTATAATTTCAAGCATTTATTCTTTTATTAAAAAATGATTCAATTTTATTCATAAAAGTATACAATCATTTCATCAATGTTTTGTTATGACGTTGTCACGTTAAACTATCGTCCGTAAACCAACTTTACAGACAACCAATTTTTTGTTATTCTCCTTCCATTGAGAGTTTCACAGTAGCACCTGTAGATCGCTAGAGTATATCGCAGTAAGTTAGTCCGCGAAACACAAATACTCCGCATTTAAGTGCCGCTGGAGTCCCCAACTTCGTAGACAGAACCAAAATTGTGATTAATGACAAGCTAGAATGAAATACTATACTAAATATATTTAGCGCAAAGAGTTTTCTTTGCTTTTAGGTTTTGTTTTGTTTAACTTAATTTGGTACCGCGACAACACAACGGAACAATAATTAGTGGAGACAAAAACGACTTGAGTTTGACTTTAAAGTTGAACTAATTTTAATGTAATTTTATGGGACTGGAAATACTAGATATGGAAAAAAAGCGGCACTAGGTGATTTTATACTAATTAAACATTAGTTTTAAAAATTAACTGCCGGGATGGTAAACGCTGCATGCCCCATTTAAAATTGCATGGCAAAATGATAATTTTATTTTTTAACAAGTGTTCGATATTTGATTTACAGATATTAAAAAAAAAACAATAATTATAGTTAAAATTAAATAGAAAACTAAAACTTAAAAATCTAACAAAAGGACCCCGAGACATGGTGCCAAGAACACTGGCTGCATTTCCACGAATAGCAAAAGCTATCTTATTAAGGCCAAACAAGATAACGCTTAAAATTCTCTTACCCCAAACTTATAAAAATACTGTCACTGAAGAAACAAAAGCCTAATTTCCTAAAGTGATATAAGGGCTACAATATCAAGCATAAAGTATCACTTAAGCTAATTACCATAATTTTTCACAGGTAACGGCAGTCAGCCGTCGCAAGCCACCCACGTGTAGCGACGGCATAAGGCTGGTACGGTAGAAATGTAATATTATTAAATCACTATCGAAATGCATATTTCGCGTTTAGGTATTAGAAATATCGAACAGGATTATGTTCGATATTTCTAATATGGTAATTTTAAATATTGCGATTTTTATAAATGTAATCGTGATATTTAATATTTCTGATGATAATTGAAATAACTCAAGGTAACAAAAATGTTATGAGAATATTTTTTTTAAGAATAATAGTGAGAAGACTTTATACTATAGATGATATTGCGAGATATAACTGTTAGCATTTTCAAATATTAATGGTGATATAAATATTGATGGAAGTCAGCAAGATATTGAATAGAGCATGGATGAAAAAAAAACATTTACAGAAAAAGAAAATCTATAGTAAAATGCTCTGCGGGGCTATGCAGCACGGTGCGAATCAGCTCGAGTTCGTTTCATTTTGACGTTTGATTGCCACGGGACTCGTCATTCGTATTGAAATGACGAGTCCCGTGGCAATCAAACGTCAAAATGAAACGAACTCGAGCTGATCCGCACCGTGCTGCATAGCCCCGCTGGTCTAATAATATCTGAAAATATACTGTAAAAAAACACCAACAGAAAAAATTTGATGTATTTTTTGTAATATACTATAATTATTATGTTCCTAAACTTAAAAAGGTCGACTGAGTTGTAAAAATGTGTATAAAATGAGGATTTAAATTTTAAATCTTTTAGGTGTTTCTATGATATTCTTCTACGGTATTTGTAATAAAATGTATAATATAATATTAAAGCTTAGCCGGATAAAATTGTTTATGCATTTAATAACTTTTTCTTATGAATTGTTACAATTTATCTTTTTCTATTTGTAAACTTTTTACTTGATATTACGTATATTTAAATTGTAAATAGTGAAGGGGTTTTTCGTATAAAAGCTTTTTTTTAAATTTAAAGTAATAGTAATAATCAGAATTAAATTTTATAACTAGCTAAATTCAAATTGCTCAATGAATTTTTCGATTAAATATAGTGATTAATAAATAATTCAGTTTTATTACTCCAAAATGTGAGTAACTTAAAATAAAAATGTGCTTTTTTACTGTTCAAATTACAGTCTTTCATTACTGTTAATTATATAAAATACAACTTTATAAAACAATTCTCTGATTCACAATAATTACAGTTTTAAATCGAAATTGTGATAATATTTTTGTGTCTCTATTGTGGCATAAATTTTTTTTTTTTTAATTTGTTTAATGCTAAGGTAAAAAAATCGTAATTTTCTGTGATAAATATAGTAAAAGGAGCTATGAAAAAGCATTTTTTTAGAACTGAATAATATAGTAGAAATTTTCAAAATTACCGTATCTTTGTGTATAATATAAAATATAATTTCCGTTCAATTATTTCGTGTGCCACAATTTTACTCTATAAATAAATAGTTAACGGAATAAGTATCATATTTTTATTTAATATCATAAGTGACATGTTAACGTAATTTCGGGCATGATATTTGTTTTTGTTGTAATAAAAACAGAAAATGTATAAAATTATTGCATGATAGGTACAGTGTTTTTGTTCTTTGCATGCCTTTATCATTTCAGTAAATAAACTTTTTTCTGAAGAAAACAATTGGTTATTTTAATTTTCCAATATCCTAAAACAGCGATATAACATAAAACCACATCGTAACTTACCATCAGGTAAGATAGTGGTCAAACGCGAACCTATCTATATATATAAAAATGTTATGTTGGTTTGTGTACGCTTCAAAAACTCAAAGAGTTCTGCACCGATGGAGCTGAAATTTTAGCATGATATATAATCCGCATCGAGGATTGTTTTTATCTATTTTTTTCATCAATGACATACATCGAATGTGCGAATGTGCCACAGCGAAGCGTGGCAGGGTACAGCTAGTTTATTAATAAAAAAAAACTGACAATCTTAGTTGTCAAACCATAGTATATCTTATCTAACTACGTATCTATTGCAATAAAGATACATAATCATCCCACAATTTGTGATAGAAAATGATGTGAAAAGGAGGTTAATTAACCTATCATAAATACATTCATATGGGTTAATTTTTTTAATATATAAAACATCGGCATTATCATCATCATCAACCGAAGCTTTTATCCTCAAACTGCTGGGTATAGGCCTCTCCTTTACCATGCCATTTGCCGGCCAGGTGGCTCCAGGTTCGACCTGCGATCGTAGTTCCATCGTCAGCCCATCTTGCTGCTGGATGACCGACGCTTCGTCTCCCCTGTCTCGGCCATCGCCTTACTCCACTCTCGTGTAAAACTTTGTATACCAAATTACCAAAAATTTTGAAGTTAACGAACGGCAAAATAAGCCTCAAATAAAAGGTATATTTTACAAACCAAACCTACGCATTACAAACTTACGGCTTACTAGTGACACACCTCAGACACTGCATACAAAAGGTGATTTCGCAACTCACACAAATATTAAATGACGTTCGTACATACGCCAAATGTATGTGTGTACTCTAAGATAGAATAGAATAGAAAACTCTTTATTGTACACCAGAAACAAAAATAAACACAGTACAGAAAAGTTACAATAGGTAAACAAGGTTAGTACAATGGGCGGTCTTATCGCTGAATGCGATACTACGCGACCAAAACAAAAGACAACCCGCTAGTATGAAGGTGCACACTAACCCGTTTGTCATTTGTCATTTAGCCGTGTAGTATTTTCTGATCTCCCGATTTCCCTCCCAATTGCGGAAAGATGTGCGGGAAAACGGATCGCGGAGTATGGAGTGTCCAATTGTCCTTTCTGTATGTAGTACCATATTGTCTTCTATGCTTAAGGCTAACTAGTGGTTACCTACAATCATTAGCTGTCATCAAAAACCCATTTTCTTAGTTTTTTCACGTTCCTTGTAAGAGAACAACAGTTTAATGAGAGTCGAACAATCCTTAATGTTTTCTGTTGTTCTATCAAAGAAAGAGGCTATTATATAATAAGGAAAAAAATGGTTTTTAGTGGAATTCAGAGGTTGTTGTTGTGAGAAACTAATAATTATTAGGTACTTTAGGTAGGTTTTTCTATTCTATGTTCCATTCTACAGAAAAATAAAAACTTTGCCATAAACCAATCCTAATAAATCCAATGCAATATAATAATGAATTGGGACTGTTCTTTATGTAAACACTAGTAAGTAATTAGTTATAGTTAGTTTATTATGTGATAATTATACTTGATTTTCTTTGGCTAGAAAATGTGACTTTGTTTTTTTTCTCAAGCTTGTTCATTCGTGTTTTAATTGTGTTTAATCTATATTAGTGGAAAATTAATTTTAATTTTGTGAAAGCTTACGAGTGGGCTAATGACTTAAGAGCAGAATACACAAACACAAAAAAAAACATTGGTTTCGTGTTCTCACCAAAGTTGTCAGGAAGTTTCAGTGTAGCACCTGATTGGTTGAGAATGTACATAAAACATTGGTAAAATCTTGACACTGGCTAAATTCAGAACTTTTGGAAACCAAAGTTGATCTTCCAGAACGTACCATTCTTTGTAAATTCATATTTAATAAACGTTAATGAAAGACAAACATTTAACACGTTGACAACTGCTGCTGACCTGCGAACCTCACTGTTGTATTGTCAATTTTATCACACCTGCTGTGTGCGCCCGCCAGTAAACAGTAAACACACACGTTGTGTGAAGATTCGCAAAAAACCAAAAAAGTAAAACGGTTCAGCAGTGTAGGTGTTAAAAGAAGCAATCATTACCCCCGGCCTATAGAACTATTCTGAGGACTTCCAGTTTTTGCCTTTAGAACCAGTCAGTCAGCATTTCTACGCAACCGCATCGGCATTGCGGTTACTGGTATTGATGTCCAATTGTGGTAGTGACCATTCGCGGGCAGATAGTTTGCAGAGCATTGGTGTGTTGCAGTTGAATTCATATATTTTTTTATATTTGTTTATTTTATAAGTCGTTCACCTGATCGTAAGCGCTACGCCTGCCCATAACAGTCACAGCACCGTCCAGAACCCTGTATTGCATAATCCTGCGTGGACCTGCACTGCGCTCGTCTCCCTGAGACATCGACTCTGAAGTCTCATATGCCCAATATTTTCGCTGGAAACGTGAACCTTGCCTTTCTCGTCACGCAGTCAAATAAAAAAAATTATACGTACAAAAGTTTATTGCTTTGTTTTATGTGTTTGTTGACACACGGTCGAACGTGTCTGTATTAAATTTGGCATAAATAATAGACACATAAGTGCTAACTAATCACAAAAGCTGTCCCAAACTGCTTAATAATTAAAAACTTGATTTAAGTTTTCTCAAAACGTGTCCTCAAATATTATTCCACTGTTATAAGCATTGTTTGTAAACACTTAAGAAATGAGCTTACTCTGTTTAGATAGTAAACTTCATAAGCGAGGATGGCACTATGATGGTGCCGTTATGATAGGTGCAGCCTTAGGGTTGGGTTCCACTAGCTCAGACGGAACCACACGTAACATAGGATGACGAGTGCAACTCAAGATTATGCAATGCATAGTTCTGCGAGAGTATCAAACATATTCACCAGTGTCACAGTTCTGGCTTGGTCGTTTGCTAACCATGAAAGACTGGAAATCTTCAAGTCGAGAGTGAAAAGGTATTTTCTAGGCAAGCATGTTCTACTGTCGCCACTTACCATCAGGTGATGCGCTTTGCCTAAAATGCAATGAAAACCAGTACGAGCAAGTGGCATCCAACCTTTAGTCTCCACGACATGACTTCTCGAGTAATTCGTTATTGGTTTTAATGTGCTCATGGTTTTATAAGCTGATGTAGGAAAGATTGAAGCGCCAAAAACTTTATACAATACTGGTTCTTTTTTATTTCAAGTTGTTATAGGCTTGCATTTTATGATTATTTTAATTGTAAAGGCAAATTAGGTATTTAGAAGACCCCCCCCTTTTGTTAGAAGAATAGAATAAGTACTCCTTATGTAGTAAAACCAAAAAAAAATCACCACAAAAATACAATAGACAAGGGTAGTACAATGGGCGGTCTGATCGGTGGAATCGATTTTTTCCAGACAACCTTTGGATGGACAGTAAAGAACATTTTACAACACACTGCACATTAAACATTTCTTTTTTTTAAGTCTCCACGCACTATAAAGTTTACATGGGTGGGGACACGACTTATACAAGCAAAACACGTCTATAAAAATATGGCGCCCTAAAATGCCACGTTTATTTTTTATATTTGGAGGTAACGATCGCCATACGAAAACAATAAAAAATATTAAAAATGCCGTAATTATGTGTGAATTCGCATATTAATGTATCGAAAGAACACTCTCAACTTAGTTTAATTTCCTCTAAACATCTCTCAAGATCTATACCTCCAAACATCTTCAATAATCCAGTACGTCCAAAATGCCCTAACCTTTTCAATTATAGGATAGAATAGAATAAAATAGAAAACTCTTTATTGTCCACCAGAAACAAAACTAAACACAGTACAGAAAAAATACAATATATAAACGAGGGCAGTACAATGGGCGGTCTTATCGCTGAAAGCGATTTCTAAAAATATAAACTATTATAACTATTTCTATATTTTTATAAATATCTATAAATAGGTGGTAAAAGTATTGATAACACAATACTATTTGTAAATGGTAAGAAAATCTCTACAAAGTCACTTCAAACAAAAACAAAGCTTCGGCGAGACAGGGACGCTTCAAGTGCCTATTTGCTTACCACTTCCAGTCCGTCTACGTCCAGCATTTATTACCCAAAGAACGGCCGAAACACATGAACAAATATTTGCACAATTTCGGCCTTTTTACGGTCCATATTACAGTATTATAAGACTGGTCATTAGAGATGAGACACTTCGCATCCAGTTTTTATTCGGCCAGTTTTTTTCGAATAAGCCGGATCCGTTTCACATCCACTTGTATTTAACAAAGGGTTATTACGAGTAAAAAATGATGGCGGACATAAATATGCTCCTAGTACATTCGATTGATCACGATATTTTTGACAGACAGTCTTTAAAACATCAATTGGACAAAAATTATCACGATTCAAAGATGAGAAGCATTTAGTTGTACAATCGTTCAAATTCTAGATAAAGTACGTTTTCGTTAACTATTAGATAAGACATCGATAGTCAAGCCATTTGTGGAACAGGTCAAAACTTTTATAATAGATTCGATGGCATTGAAGGCATCATTTGTTTAAAAAATGAAATAGCTTACCAGCTTCGATCAACAATAAGAACGCAACGAAGCTTACCAGTGTCTGTATCACCGTATAGCTATAATTTGGGACTGTTCAAATCAAAACAAGTTGGTGTCTGCTAAAAAAGTATGCTCAGTCGTTGAAATTGCGGTCCAGTATCTGTGACTGTTGTGAGTTCTAATCCCAGTGCAGGCACGTATTAATTTATTTCTTGTAAAACATAAAATACGTAATTATAACTCGCTTTTCGTTAAAGGAAAACATCGTGAGGAAACCCACGTATCTACAAGAGAACTATTTCACAGGTATGTTTTCCACTAATCTGGACAGGCCCCGTGGTGGATTATATCCTTACCCTCCTCACAGAAGTGACGGGAGACTCGTGCTCAGCTGTGGGACGATATGGGTTGATGATGATCAGGCAACGACAGTTATGAGAAGAAGAGAGACTGCAAAATCCCTCTAAAAAAAGGCCGAATGTAAAACCATCTATCCGGCCAATTTGCTGTTCGCCATATCTAGTGAACACCGTCTGTTATGGCCGAAATTTTGTATGTCACATCAAACACGGGTGTATTACAGGGCGATAAAAGTGAAGGAAATTATTGCTTTTTTATGTCGTTAGTATGTTTATTTATATTTTTATTTTGGCAAATGGGCAGAGACGGGTCGGCTCATATGTGACTGGTAATACCGAGTAAGAAGACGTACATTGAGATATTGCAAGAATTTTTCGGTCGTAAGTACGCTATATTATATTGTAGATCTTAGAAATTCCAGCCAGATATTCATCCGCCAAGCAGTAGTGTGAAAACAATACTGTGTTCCGGTTTGGAGGGCACTGCTTCCAGTGAAATTACTCGGCATATGAGCCTTTAGAATCGATGTCTCAGCGTGAATAGTGCAGTGCCGTAGCGCGCAAGATATTTTGGGTGGCACTGTTATAGACAGGCGTAGCGCTTACCATCAGGTGAACTACTTACTCGGCTCGTTACAGGGTCAAATAAAAAAAAAACATGAATCTATTGCCCTACTAAACTAAATTTCTTTATTATTAAAAGCTTTGATTTCACTTACTTTATCAATCGCTGTGAATGGATGTTCCTAATCGTACATGGTTAAATAAAATTTCGCAATTCATTTCGACCCAGTTTCCTTTGTTCATTTGGTTTGAAATTTTACAAGCTTTTCAAATTCCAACGACAATGCACTATTTTGGTGACTTTTTTATTTGACTGAGTGACGAGCACGTCGTTCACCTGATGGTAAGCGCTACGCCTGACCATAGCAATCACAGCACCACCCAGAACCCTACATAGCATAATCCTGCGCGGCACTGCACTGTGCTCGTCACCCTGGGACATCGACTCTAAAGTCTCATATGCCCAGTAATTTCGCTGGAAACAATGCCCTTCAAACTCAAACAAAGTAATGTTTGCTCACTACTGCTTGGTGGATGAATATCTGGAAAAGTCTACTTCCCCAGCCGGTCTCTTGCAGAAGAGGCCTCTTACTACTGATGATAGATACAGAAGGTAAAGAACGGAACACCTCAGCGACTAACAGTAGACTGGTGACATTGGGACTCATTTTGATCAGCTTAGTTCACCGAATACGTTTTTATAAAAGCGTGTGTGGAAAAAATTAATACGAAACTTATTAGTACATGAAATTGCCGTCAAAAAGCTGAACCAATTCCGATGTTATTGCAAGTCCTATGCATATAATCTATGAATAACCATGAACCCCTCTGTTTGCCGACAGCGCTGTCACAGTTGATACGCCACGCCTTGGGCACACAGTGACCGCATCAATTTGTTACCGTTGGTAATTGTGGATGGTAGGTATTATGCAAGATCAAGCCAATATTATATTTTTTTAGTAAACTTAATAAATTTTACAGGGTTTTTGTGCTATGTAAGTTGAGAGCGGTGGTGGTAACAGAAAATTTCTTGAAGGCCCGTGCAATATTTAAACAGTATTCAACATAGTTAAGTGAGAAATGCGAGTGGTTAAACGAAAAATAACACTTTTTTTTCAAAGCTATTTTAATTTATTTATTTTATTTTTTTAAAGTGGGTACATGTTTGATTTGATGCGTTTATTTCTTTTCTTTTTAATTTAACGTAATACAAAAGTAAATAACTGACTCGAAACTTAGTAGACAATCTATATATATAAAAATGTTATGTTGGTTTGTGTACGCTTCAAAAACTCAAAAAGTTCTGCACCTATCGAGCTGAAATTTTAGCATGGTATATAATCCGCATCAAGGATTGTTTTTATCTATTTTTTTTTATCAGTGACATATCAGCGAATGTGCGAATGTGCCACAGCGAAGCGTGGCAGGGCACAGCTAGTATTATATAATTTTATTCAAATACAGTTAAGAGAAAGTGGAACAACCAGGGGATTTCTCATCTAAACCGATGTTATCGCAGTAAATTCCAAAATCAGAGTGTAACCCTGAATGTTGGCGTTTGTAAAAGTTTGATTGACGTTAGCCTTCAAAATAGATACTGACATCTAACACTATAGTAATTTTAAGAACTGTGTTAAGCATTATTTGATAATATGCTAAAAAAAACAAACAATCTTATTAGTAAATGGCAACTGTTGCATTAACCGGTCCAAGCTCGTCCGTTAATTGAAGTTATAGCAAACGGAAGGAAGCGCGACGTTTTATGGTGAATAATTGAAATTTGTGAATCTACAGCTCGAATTAAACTGTCGAAGAGTGTTGGGGTTAATCAGTGTTTACTCTACTTTGGAAACTAAATCTATACAATTAAATAAAATTAAAGTGTCTGCTTGTAATATTAAAACAACCGCTTTTTACTACATGCATATTATGAATGTATATATACGGTAAATATGCCAAAATAACATTTTTTTTAATTTTTGTATATGATGTAATAAGGAGTAACTTGTGCTACTTTTATTTTAGAAAAATTCTAAATATATTAAATTCTATGCGGACGAAGTCTAGTCACTAATATAATAAATGCGAAAGTTTGTGTGTTTGTCCTCTCTTCACGGCTGTGATGAAATTTAGCATACAGACCTTAGGTCCTGGAATAGATCGTGGAATACTTTTATGACGTAAAAATTAACGGTTCCTCTGGGAAATCAGCCTTGGCGGGTAAAACCGCGGGGCGCTGCTAGTTTATAAATTAGTGAGATATCATAGTGCCTTAACGCTCAGAGCAATCTTATCAAGACAACTATGACGAATTTTGACTAATTTAAATTAAAAAAATTACTGAAGTGCACAAATCGCGTAAAGCCGAAATATAAATAAAAAAAAACGTCTTTTCTACCTTATTAATAACAGCGATCAGCGCCATCTGTCGGGTGTGGATACTAATCCTGTAAGCTCTAGATAATGCGTGTAACGTATCGCGCTATATTAGCTAAGCTGTCGTTATATGTAACAGCTTTCATCAGTATTCAGAAGTGGGGCGACCAAGATTTTGGGGAAATTTGATTTTGGGGAAATTTTCGGACATTTTTTTTTTCATCAATTTTTTTTTTTCATTTACAGGAAAAACTTTAAAAAACTCAGATTAACAGGGTTAAAAACGAAAAATACCTTCAAATAAATTATAATAAAGAATACCAGTTTATAAAAAAACCCTAAAAATTTAGAAGATGGAGGTTGGTAGAGGAGAATGTGCCCAGTGACAGTATTTTTTAAACAGTTTCTAAAATGAGAGAGAAAAATTGCAATACTAACTATTTTGGTCACAATTATACATCAGAGAGTTTTTTTTACCTGAACAGATCATTATCGAATTGAATTTTATCATTATCATTATTAACTTTTTATTTATCATAATTTAGCTAGACTAGCTAGCTAGACCTAAATCTATATAATGAATTCTGCCCAGAACAAAAGCAGTGTAACCTAGTAGGTGTCTACTTGGCATTTAACATTTTTTTTTAAAGAATAAACCTACTTTCAGATTAGTTCCATTAAAATTTCATCAAAATCAGTTCAGGAGTTTGGTTTTTAAATCCAAATAACTGGATAAAATATGTCATCATACCAAAATTGCATCTTAAATGTAGTTTTTTTTGTTTTTATTACTTCAAGTAGATTCTAGCACAGCTCTAGGTGAGTCTTAGGGTGTTACCACACTAATCGATCGACGTCGACCGAAGGCATTGATCGACGTACAACATTTTTTTTATTATAATTTTTTGCACATTTGTTTTTTATGTTTTGTTTTTTATGCATGTCTCCGCCGCTTCAGTATGATGGTGTCAGCAGAACACGCAGGTAATCCTAATTGGATAGATTGGGCTTTGGCCAGGCTCCAACGGCCGTCGTCGAGCGCAGATTCATTACTGCCGATTTACGCTGCCCAGCGGCCTGCCAGGTTGGCATTTTGGTTATTGCCTCCTATGAGTTGTTGCGGCAAATCATGTTATATTGTATGAAGTGTAGGAAAGCATTGTGGGGAAACCCAATATGCCCGAAAGTTATGTCAGAGGTGTGTGATCCACCAATCTGAATCGGGCCTCTACGCTGGATTGTGACCAAAACCTTCTCAAGAAAGTGTGGTGAGACCAAATGTCAACAGTGTTGTGATATTTTTTTAATTGACTGAGTGACGATTCGGGCAAGTCGTTGACCTGATGGTAAGTGCTACGCCTACCCATAACAGTTACAGTGTCACCCAGAACTTTGCATTGCATAATCCTGCGCGGCACTGCACTGCGCTTGTCCTCCTGAGACATCGGTTTTAAAGTCTCATATGCCCAGTGATTTCGCTGGAAACAGTGTCCTTCGAACCGGAGCACAGTAATGTTTGAACACTACTGTTTGGCGGATGAATATCTGGCATAGGTGTTGGGGACTTTCCTAGGTATTTTGCAGAAAAGTTTCTCCTGTTTTTCTTTATATCTTTCTTTCTTTCTAAAAGGCCTCCCACTACAGGTACTTTACTTGTATAAACAAAAAGAAACCCGGTAATGCCACCGATCAGGAATAATCTTTCGTTCTGCTGAGTAATGACTTTTTTTACAAGAAAGCCCTTTTCCCGACCACCCTCTTGTTTATTTCACGACAATCCTCGACCACATCAATTTCCATCAAGGAAAACGCCTTTCAACCTGTGGCTTACCGACGCTTTGACCCGAATACCTAATAAATTGTATTGCGAACTTAAGTTTATCGAAAATAAGTAAATAAGGCGCCGCGAGAATGGTTGGCTGAATTCTCTATTTTTATACTCTTCTTCTTTGACTGGCGTATTTCCGATACTGGTCGAGTGGAGTTTTCTTTTCCTGTACGAAAGTCGGCTATGAATAGATAGATAAACTCTTTATTGAACAAATAAAACTTAAAAACTCGAATAAAACAACTTTGACAGTTAGTGTCACAATGGGCAGTCTTATCGGTCAGAGCGATCTCTTCCAGACAACCATGCATGGAGAGGAGTAACTAGAAGATCGGATGAATCAGCATTTGAAAGGGAAATTTCCGTTTTGAAACTCAAACCATAACTTATTAAGGTGGGTACGTTTCGCATATGGCGGCGAATTCAAATGTAAAGCCCTATTAAGGATCCGATTAACATCTCATTCATCGAAATAGGGTGAGTAGCTTAGGCACTATGGTGTAACATGGAACATATTTAAAATGTATTTACGTTTTTTGTTTTTTTTAAATTACTGGGCATATTATGAGACTTTAGAGCCGATGCCTCAGAGTGATGATTAGCGCAGTGCAGTGCCGCGCAGGATTTTGCAATGCAGTATTCTGAGTGGTGCTGTGACTGTTATAGGCGGGCGTAGCGCTTACCATAAGGCGAACGACTTGCTCGTCTCGTCAGTCAAACAAAAAAATAATCTTAGACTATTAAAACCATAACCCTTCCTTTAGGCTTTGCCGCAGTCGGATAAAAAACAGGTACCACAGATAAAATTCCTCCGGTTCCTCTTTTAATTATTTATTTAGCAACAATTCCCAGCTCATCAATTTATTATTTCTATCAACCTGTGGCTGGGAGCCCCCTTGACCCAGATATCCAATAAATTGTATTGTCAACTCGCAAAGAAACTGAAGTTAGTGGAAATAAATCAATACAGTGCTGAGTGACTCGTCAAAGTTATAATTGAAATGTTGGCGGGAGGGGTTTCCATAAATCATTGCTGGGTCGCAGATCTAGAGAATATTGATGCGATAACAAATATTGTTTGAAATTTCATTTAGAGCTCTGCGCATTACGGTTGGGGTGCTCCTGGAGCCTCACCACGAACAGTTAAATCCATCCAGTTTAAGGCCTTAAACTGAACAGCCCTGCTAACTGTCACAACGAATATCGCGCAGCGTTCATAAGTCGACCAGAGACATTTATCCAAAGAAATCGAAACGATTTGTTTGCATTTATGGGATTATTAGCTCCATCTCATTCTCTGCAGTCTATTTTTGAGTGACGTCACGTCACGTTTGCCATTTATGAGTGTGCGGTGCCAATCTAGGCCGTTCAGTTTAAGGCCCTAAAATGAACTGCATGGAATGAGAATAAGTACGTGGTGACCCCCGGAACAAACCATGCAGCATCAAAGTCCATGCTCACAATGCCTTCACACCTATACGCTCAGAGATCTAAATGAAGCGTCGTCTCTTAAAGTGGCAACTGCCGACTGATGCCAAAAACTATTAACAATTATTTACATACGTACTTATTTATAGCAGGACTCATCTTAGTCGAATAGTAATTGAAAAATGGCATCTCCAGCACTATTTTTCATCGACTACTAAGTGACTAAGTTGAGCTATTGTATAATAAGCAAGTAAGTACTTATGACGAAAAAAAAGAGTGTCTTTGGTTATGAACCAAAGACACATAAACACTTTTATCAAACTTTATAAGCCACGTCTAGCTCTATTTGCCGTGAAAGGTCATAAATATAGTGGCCGGAGTCATTTGTCACGTCTCGACGAATGAGAATACAATATAAAGACTCGTTTGACGGCTTCGTTGCAAATGTATTCTGTAGAACAATAACAAATACATTTACTGTTATCATAATGAAGCCATGCATAGTTTTCATCCGACAAAGGTGAGAAATTGAAGCGTCAGAGTATTTTTTTCGCGATGAAATTATTTGTAAGTAATAGTATAATACAAAAACTCGATTGATATTCGATTTTGTTGTTAATTTATTGTAAGACACGACTACGATTACGGTTACTATTATCATAATGATTAAGAATGATAACTATTACAATAACTATGATATTATTATAATTACGATGAACTTTACAACAAAATTATAAGCCACATCTAGTATTTCTAGATTCTAGATCCAAAAGCGCGGAAGGTGAAAAATGCCAGTCGTAGGTAATTTTTCACGTCTTGCATGCCGGTTCAGCGATATGAAACTAATACACAAAGGCTTATTTGTTCACCTTTTGTTCGGAATTGTATTGTGCTCACGGATATTCATATGATTTGTAGATTTGGATGGATGTTTTTTCTTTTTTACTTACGCCACCCTCCAACGCGTGTTTTGGTCTTTTTGTATTTTTCTGAGTGACGAGACGAGCAGGTAGTTCATGAGATGGTAAGCGCTACGCCTGCCCGTAACAGTCACATTGCCACCCAAAACTTTGCATCGCATAAAACTGCGCGGCACTGCTCTACGCTCGTCATCCTGAGACATCGGCTCTGAAGTCTCATATGCCCAGTAATTTCGCTGGGAATAGTGCCCTTCCAACTGGAATACAGTAATGTTTGCGCACTACTGCTACACACAAAACATGTTTGTTGACAATGTTTTGAGTAGAGATTTTTATGTAGTGGGTAGACCGAAATACGCGCAGGAGGCGAGCGCGGCCCACTCGGAGCAGTTCAGTGAAAGAGTGATCTTAGTTTTACTTCAGGAAAAAAACCTTTTGTAAAGCCATTCCATCTCTGTAATCCTTGAACCCTGAAATATCTATACATTTTTTATTTTTGCGGGACATGACCCCCGTCAGAGAGACATTTCAATTACAATCTTGACATTATTGAGAAAAACTGAAACCCTTTTTACCGACGAAATACGAAAACCAAAACCTTGGCATCAAACGAGTTATTTCTCCATCCATGACTAACGGCGCCCTGCGGTTGCGTTTGTAATTTGCTTATTATCCTACGGGGGTTTTTCCGAGATAAAAGCTGTACAAATAGGGCTTTGTACTGCAGTAAATTCGTTACAGTCCCTGTGCGGAATTGCAACAAAATCTCTTTATGCGAGATTTTTGTTTTTATATTAAAAATGCACTCAACATTTTTGCTTATTTAAATCATCATCATCATCAACCCATGTCATCCCACTGCTGAGCACGGGTCTCCCCTCACTTTCTCGATAAGGCCATTATTCACCATGGGAGGCCGGTCCAGATTGGTGGATAACATACCCACTTCTGAAATAATTCTCGGGCACGTATGTGGGTTTCCTCGCGAAGTTTTCCTTCGCCGAAAAGCGAGTGATAATTACGTACATATGCTTTTAGAGAAACACATTGGTACTTGCCCGCATTGGGATTTGAACTCACGTCCTTCTCCTTGGAAGGCGGATGGTTCCCATCAAGCCACCACCGCTTATAATTAATAAATAATAATCATATATAATATTATATTTATAATAGCAGACATCTCGTTATGCCTCTCCTTAAACTGTCTGGTAAGAACGCTCCGAGCGACAAGGCTCCTCATTACGACACCAATTTGTAAATTTAGTTTTAGTTTTTGTTCTAATTTTAAATTTGTTTTGTTCTTTGTCCCGCGGTATTTCAATAAAGAGTTTATCCACCTTTATGTAGCTAATTTCAAAGCGTATGAACAACATTACCATTATGAACCTTAATAACTTCACTTTAAGGGTAAAGGAAGCGTTTTATTAACATTAAAAACTAAAAGGTAAGGAAATGTTAACGAAAACTGTCTGAAACAGGCGGTTTTCTGCAAAGGGCAACCCTGATAGGAAGTAAGAAGGAGAAATAGGGGTGTCAAGTATAACATTTTATTATGTATTTTTTTTAATATTTAAATGTGAAATGAGCAGGACACTTGGCAAGATGTGAAGAACAAAGGTGGACAAAAGCAGTAACGGAGTGCTGGCCAAGAGGCAGACCACCAGTCCGATGGTCAACGGACATCACCAGGCATGTTGGGATAGACTGGATGAGACTGGCACAGGACAGGAACAAATGGTGTGAGACAGAGGAGGCCTATGCCCAGCAGTGGCTGGATACGAACTGAATAAAATAGATAGAATTAAAAAAAATACAAAAGCGAGTAGGTATGGTATTTGGTATCCATAAAAATAATTATGACACTTTCAAAAAACAAAAACATTTTAATGCATACATTATGGAAACCCACACTTACTCTAGAATTAATTGTCCAAGAGTTATCCACCAATTTGGAACAGTCCACCGTGGTGGATTATGGCCTAATCCTCCTCACGGAAGTGAGGGGAGATCCAAGCTCAGCAGTGGGTCGATATGGATTTGATGATGATGATGATGATGCTCCAGTCTTTTGGGAACATTTCTCATGATAAGGTTTAGTTAGGTAAGCACTTGCCTACATTTAGGTTTTTTTTTAATATTTAGAAAAATATCAGCCTTATTATTAAACTTCGCTCGTTGTGGCAACCCTGGTGGCCTTTCATAAAATAATGAGTTAAAGTTAAACGCTTAGCTAATTAAAACGCTAAACACTACAAAGTGTTTCTATTATAAGTGTTTTGAAAATATCCGTTTTCAAATTTTCGTTACGAAAACTGGAGGTTTGTAAATTACGGAATTGATATAAAGATAAGAAAGAAACACCATTTATTATTATAAAATTGGTGGTAAATGAGCGTGCGACCCGCCATCCCACCTGATGGTAAGTGGTCACCGCCGCGGATGGTCATCGGCAATGCTAGGGCATTGCTGGTGCATTGGCCACCTTCAATTATTCGAATTACATGGAAAAAATAGCTAACCAGGAACCCTGCGGGAAGCCTGCAGCGTGATTCACAAGCTGCTGGACTTCCTGGAGGTCTTCGGGTGGCTGGAGTAGCAGCAGCCGCCCGCTCACGCAAAAAGGGCCGATTGACGGCTTAATTGCGGAAAAGAGCCCGCTCACCAAGTACTAAAGTAGCTAGCTATATTTTTTTGTATTCACACCTACGAACTGCCCTCCTCCACCATTCTATTCCATAATTTGATTTCAATTTGACACTTGACGGCTTCCGTGGTGTAAGTGGGTGTTGAGCCGACTGTGAAGCGTAAGGTCGTGGGTACGATTACCGCGCAGGGCAAAGATTTGTGTGTACCACGTGTAATTTTTCCCCGGGAAATGCATTAGGCATACCACCCGGCCCCGGGGGGGGGGGGGGGGGGGGGGGGGGGGGGGGGGGTTATGTGGGACTCCCCCGCCAACTGGTCTGGCGGGGTTTACCCACTAAAACCCCGGGGTGTTCTCCTCTCCGCATTATGGAGGTGGTTACGGGTTCGCACGGCGCTTCCGCAACCACCTCTGCGGGCGCCCTCCCGGGCTCGCCACGTGAGGCCTGGGCCTCTTTCTCCGCTGGGTGCGTCCCGGAACACACGGGCCGCACCTCAGCTCGGGACTTCTAACTTGGGCGTTGGACCCCCGATCCGCGGCCCAAAAGTCCCCGTTATTGGTCCCTCGCTTTGCCCTCTGCTGATCAGAGGGACACGCGAAGGACCTCTTCTCGCCAGGTTATTTGCTACGGCCACCAATTCCCCTAGGAGAATTGCTGACCGAACCCCAGGGTGCACCGGCCCAGCTGCTGCCCTTCCCTCCGGATGCAACGCATCAAGAGGGACGAACAACAGCCGGGCACTCGTGGGGGTTACCTGGCCCGCACCCCGTATTAGTGGGACCATGATCCTTGTAGTTCTTAATTCCCTAATAACAGGGAATCTTAGGGGTCAGGATCTATGTATCGCTCATTTAAAACAAAAGTTTTTTTTTTTCTCTTTTTTTTTTAATAATATGCACGGTTATACAATACTTAATCCTTTTCTTTATTGTATAATTCAAGTTTAAGTTTTCGGTAGTATCAGTAAAAGTTCAGCTGTAAAAAGCAGGCAGACAAACTTCAGGTGATCTTATAAGGTCCAAAGAGCAATAAGAATTTTTCGGCCTCGCAACCCAAGCTGCGGTTAAACCTCCAACACAAAGGGAAGGACGAAAATAAAGACCCACCCCATATTAACATTAACATACTCTACCTGTAAAGATACGAACACATTGTTCAGTTAATTTCGTCGTGCAAAAATAATCTGATAATTTCGCGAGAAATAATTATAATTTAACAGAAGGGGCTTTGCGTATTTGCGAGGCAGGAAAACTTTTATGAGGCTTGGTGTAGAATGAGGAAATTGTTCACATGAAATTAAATTTTCTAATCAGCTGCGTTGGTGATGATGAGACCTGTTATCCTCTGGCACGTCTGCAGCGGCATCTGCATTGGCGTCAGCTTAGTCCGTGTGTGCGTAGGCATCGGCGTAGACGTCAGCGTCAGCGACTTAGGCCGTATTTAGACTTATTTTGATGGTCAGCACTGACGTCGGTTGTCCGTAGCTATCGCTACGAAAACCGCGCGGACGTGGTCAGTGCGTTGCTCAACGCACGCACGGTTTTGTAGCGATAGGTACGGACGCGGTCAGTGCGTTGCTCAATCACGCACGGTTTTGTAGCGATAGCTACGGACGCGGTCAGTGCGTTGCTCAATGCACGCACGGTTTTCATAGCTACAGACGACCGACATCAGGGTATGGTAAGACAAATTATGGCGTCTGGGTTTTCGAAGGCATCGATGTGCATAGACAATCGCCGGTGAATAACATAACCCATGTAACTTTCTAGTAAACATTGGTTATAAATTCTCAGACACCTACTCAGACACTACTGAGTGATGAGACGAGTAAGTCGTTCACCTGATGGTAAGCCTGCACATAACAGTTACAGTGCCACCCACAACTTTGCATTGCATAATCCTGCTCGGCACTGCACCGCGCTCGTCCCCCTGAGACATCGGCTCTAAAGTCTCATATGCCCAGTATTTTCACTGGAAGCAGTGCCCTTCAAACCGGAACACAGTAATGTTTGTAGACTACTATATTTCTATATTGGACGAAAAATGTTGCCTTAAATATAGTGTAACCTAACTTGTGTGTAAACTCAATGTGTCCCGACCATAGCTGGTCGCATTTTAATGCGCTCGTTTGCGGAACGTTTGTAACGAGTCGGCGACTGCATGACTTGTGTAACACGACGTGTCTGCGTTTGACTCGACTTTGACTTTGCGAGTCGATGTCGACTTGGTGACTTGAATTTAAAAGTTTTGTGTAAGTTTAATGGGGACGCTTGGAATTCGGATTGCCAGCGTCCCCGCTGTTAAAAAGATTAGTGGGTCCGATGGGACTTCAAATCATCAACCATCAAATCATATCGGCCCACTCCTTAACATGTCATGGTCTTCCTTCACTTTCATGAAGAGTATTAGGCCATAATCCACTACGGGGGCCCGGTTTGGATTTGTGGATCACCTACATACCTTCGAAATAATTCTCAGGTCGGCATGTCGGTTTCCTCACGACGTTTACCTTCACCGAAAAGCGAGTGATATTTACGTATATATGTTTTTACAAGGTACATATTGGTACGTGCCCGCACCAGGATTTGAGCTCACGACCCTCTCTTTGGAAGGTGGGCGGTGACTACTACCGCTATTATGTTTACAAATTATTTATGTTGTTCGTATCTCGACAGACATTGCCTAATATGCCCAATCAAACCGTCGGGTTTAAAGGCGCATTCACACGGCATACTTCATTGACGATTCGTCAAAAAACAAGAATCGATGTTCACATTTGTTTCGTGATTGAGTTCAGTTCAAAGATAATAAATAATTAGTATAGAGGAAAATAGCGGATCCGTCAGAAAATATTCACGATTCGTATTTTTTAATGTACCTACGTGGTTTTTAAAAGTCGATTCGTGAACCGTGTAAACATGAGCATTTAAAAAGCATTGCTTCCGTCAAAAAAAAACGAACCATGAAAAAAACGTTCCGTCAAAAAACACGAATCGTCCCCGTGTGAACGGGCCGTAACACTTCATTATTTAGACGTCATCTTGCCTCCGTTTGTAATTGACCGTCTGACTGACAAACCTTTCACTTAGAACTTAATAAGGCCCTCTGTAATGTGAAACTATGGACTGCAGGGGCCCCCAGTGATTATTGTGCTGAGGGCCCACAATTAAACGACCGTCGCTCGCTACCTCTCAAGGGTCACCATAGACACGGAATGATTTACCAAGTATACTGTAGATTAAAACCTATTTAATAGAAGGAGTCGAATGTTATAAAAGCTCGGTGGGTTGATATTTTGCGTGAAGTGACGAGACGGTAAGCGCTACGCCTGCCCATTACAGTTACAGTGCCACCTAGAACTTTGCATTGCATAATCCTACGCGGCACCGCACTGCGCTCGTTACCATAAGACATCGGCCTAAAGTCTCATATGCCCAGTAATTTTCCGTAGTGTAGTGTATTATGGGTGTGTGCGTGTGTAGTGATGAGTAATTAGGATGGCCCTTACGACTGGCTGGCCTTAACCAGGTTTCAGTTTTTTTATTTCTTCCCAGTCCGTTTGAAAATAATAGTAAACGTTCACTGTCAACGTTTTATACATCGCAGCAGTATTGCGTCGCTTGGCAACGTATGAAAATACCACCCACGTAACGCCCTGGGCTTTCCATCTCGACCAAACCTTTTGATGTGAAAATTGGCAAAGCGGTAACAGAAAATTCTGTTTTATCCTTTGAAATTTGTAATGTGGTATAAATTAGCTGTAATAGATTATGTGTGACGTTTGAATTTAAGCGACCTTTCCTCCGGTATCATAAAACAATAGTGAGGTTTTCTAAACCGAAACTGACTGTTTCTTATTTCTTTATTTGACTAAGTGACGAGACGAGCAAGTCGTTCACCTGGTGGTAAGCGCCACGCCTGCCCATAACAGCTACAGTGCCACCCAGAATCTGTTGCGGCATTGCACTGCACTCGCCACCCGGAGACATCGGCTCTAAAGTCTCATATGCCCAGTAATTTCGCTGGAAACAGTGCCCTTTAAACCGGAACACAGTAATGTTTGCACACTACTGCTTTGTTATGAATTTGTAACGAGAGCTTCGCACTGTAGATTATATTAACCTTTAGTTTGTTACAGATTGGATAATAGTTACGTCGTTACGTAGTTAGTAACGTGAAATTACCCTTTGCCTTTGATAATATTATCAAGGGTAGCAGTAATCCCCGGAAAAGGTGTTTCATTTTACCTGAAAATGGCAATATCTTAGCAGTTGCTTGCGGTAGATTACTGTGTTTTTTTTTTCTTTTCTCGACGCGCCACTAAAATAATATTTTAATCAAATGGAACCTTCTGAATCAGAATTAGAAATATATTTATTTAATAAATTATGATATAAGTACAGTAACTACAGTTTATCTATTTCGAATGTACAATTATTAAATATTTTATTTTACCATTATTATTATAAATATAAAACTTTTCATTAATAAAAAAAAATATTTTTTTTTATAATTCTAGCAGCGCCTCGCTGTTTTAGATCCCACAGGAAACGCCAATTTTGACTGGATAAAAAGTATTCCGCAGGAAAATTTGAATGATACTTTCACTTGACGCTAGTGTTATTTCGTTGCTAAGTCACTGACCTCACTTTGCCTATTTTTTATGCATTTTATCCTCAATAATTACACAAATTGCTTAAACTCACGTTCACTACATAAAGGACTGATTCAATATCGAAAAAAGTTTCATAATTTCTCTTTCGTGACATCAGAATCAATGTAGCGTACCGATTCGATGCTTAAAAACTACTGAATCGGAAAAAGGTCCATAATGGCGTGGCATATTAACAGTAAGGACAATATAGCATATATTTTATGTTTTTTTTTTTTATTGATTTTTAACTGATTTTAAAACTGTGCCAAATATTCCTCACATTCCTTGCTACATATTTTCCATTTTCTTTTAAACATCTGTCGAGCATTTTTTTTACGTTTTATGCAAATGTCAAGTGTATCATCAACAACCAATAACGTCCCACTGCTGAGCACGGGTCTCTCCTAACTTTCGTGAGGAGAATTAGGCCATAACTTCAAGGTAAATTTATTATAAAAAAATAAATTATAACGTGACATAATATTGTTTGTGGCTATTGTATTTTTAAATGTTTTAACTCACTGAAATAAAAAAATACTCAAATATACCTAATGTGTAATGTAAAAGCGAAAAATTTCGCAGTACTCCAATGCAACCCTACCCCAGGAATACTATGTTATATTTACTTATGATTCGACACAGGTGTAGTTTGACTTTTGCACGGACAAGAAAATCTGTAAAAACGATTATTACAATATAATTATGTCAATCAGGAGATAAGCATCCGTACTGTTAACAAACCAGAAGATCTATAAATAGTAGACAACATGAGTAGAAGTCCATACTGTCTATATAGTGCATCGCAAATCACGATGGACAATATCTTTCTTTTACAGAATATTCCGAACATTATTCAATAGTTCTAGTGACTATGAATTGTATGAAATATCTTTTGTGTGTGAGGGAAAGAGGGTGGAAATTGTGATAATTTTATCTTTTTGTCAGTTTTCCGATGTTTCCGGAGGAGCTGGAAATGGAAACGCAAGATTATTTAGGTATATTAATAATGTTACACTCAAAAATGTTTACCGGTCAAAACTAATATGGACTGCAAAAATCAGTCACAGTCTTTTTTGACTGACGTTCGCAGTCAAAACTGGCTTTGACTGATAATAATCGTAGTCGAAATTGGTTTCGGCCGGTTGTGAATTTTGACTGTAAAAAAAAAAATAGAGAAAAATTCATATAAATTAAATTTATTGTACATATTTCCAGTCAATATTGTATAAAAGAGTCACTGAAGATTTCCGTCGTCTACCTTATCATCAAATTAACGCTCTGACCTAAAGCTTACCTGGTATAAAAAACCTACCTGTTTCTCCACTGAAAAAAGGGATAAATATTTAAAGTTTTAATATTAAATAACTTATCTGGAAAGAAACATTCGAACAGGCGGTTGGCTATGAATGTAAACCCGAGATCATTATTTTTCATACCCCAATAAAGTGTAACGACTTGACCGTTTAACGAGCTATTTATTTTCGTTTGAATGTCCAAAGTAGATGCTGAAACATTAAAATTAGTGTAAGTGTCAGCATCGGCGTCAGTGTCGGTGTCGGTGTCGGAGTCGGTGTCGGTGTCGGTGTCGGTGTCGGTGTCGGTGTCGGTGTCGGTGTCGGTGTCGGTGTCGGTGTCGGTGTCGGTGTCGGTGTCGGTGTCGGTGTCGGTGTCGGTGTCGGTGTCGGTGTCGGTGTCGGTGTCGGTGTCGGTGTCGGTGTCGGTGTCGGTGTCGGTGTCGGTGTCGGTGTCGGTGTCGGTGTCGGTGTCGGTCTCGGTGTCGGTGTCGGTGTCGGTGTCGGTGTCGGTGTCGGTGTCGGTGTCGGTGTCGGTGTCGGTGTCGGTGTCGGTGTCGGTGTCGGTGTCGGTGTCGGTGTCGGTGTCGGTGTCGGTGTCGGTGTCGGTGTCGGTGTCGGTGTCGGTGTCGGTGTCGGTGTCGGTGTCGGTGTCGGTGTCGGTGTCGGTGTCGGTGTCGGTGTCGGTGTCGGTGTCGGTGTCGGTGTCGGTGTCGGTGTCGGTGTCGGTGTCGGTGTCGGTGTCGGTGTCGGTGTCGGTGTCGGTGTCGGCGTCAGCGTCGGCATCAGCGTCGGAGTCGGCGTCGGCGTCGGAGTCGGCGTCGGCGTCGGAGTCGGCGTCGGCGTCGGCAACTGTTGTTGTTGCAACTTTCTGTGTGTGTGACTTTATTTCTATAAAGGACAAGGATAAGTGATGAAAAAGCAGGTAATTCCCCTTATTGTGAGCGCCACAGCTGTCCATAGGTAGTGCCCGTAACTAATGCTGATCATAACGTTTAATTAATTGAACGATGTAGTTAAAAAAAACTCTATTATTATTAACCTAACGTCCATAGCAGAAATTAATTTACATTTAATTAATAAGTAAAAGCACTCTCAAGCGTTTTCTAGTGGCGGTTTTGCTTAACGTTGTATTAAATTTTTTATAGGGTTTTACGGAAATTGTTATTTTAATGTTAGATGAGGGGGTATGGTTCAGTAGACAGAATTTAGGTAAAAAAAACTGGAATAAAGATTTCAGCTTGATTAAGGCTGACCGGTGACCGCGGTGATAGCCTAGTGGGAGAATGTCCGCATTTCAAAGAAAGGGTTGCGACTTCAAGGCCAAAACATCATGGCGCGTGACGGATAAGCGTAACTAAAAAAATATTTACGATATTTGACACTGCTATAAAAATTACCATTCGTCGATAAAAAAGTTTCACTTCAAAAAAAAGTAAAACCTATATTAAGCCTGTAAGCCAAAGCCTTAAAAATCTAATAAAAATAGGCGTCCATGAGGCACGGTGCCAAGAACACTCGCCGCATTTCCACATAGAATAGCAATAGCCATTTTCTGCGCGAGATTATGAGCCAGCCCCCTTGTCACTGTAACGTCGACTGTCTGAGCAAAAAGTTTTTGGTTACTACGCAAACTGTATCTCTAATCCACCTTCGTTTCTCTGAAATTCTTTTCCCCTGGCAAAGGTAGGGTGCCTCCCCTGTCATGCAGATCTTCTTTTACATAAAATTACGTAAATTGCGAAGGATCTATCTTTAAAAATTCACGAATCCTCTAAAGGCACTAAACAAGACATCAAAACATCGCAGGGATGTGGGGAAGGGAGGAAATAATGTTTTTTTTTTCGGAACCTTGTTACCGTTTGACCCACCCCTTAAATTGGGTCACACGCGAGAACAGGGAATGGTACGGAGTTGCTGTTACTTTTTCTGCTGGAAAGTGTGTTTTTTCTATATGACGGCGCTTCATCAAGACCATAGACCACAGAGTGACAGCTGACATCTTTTTAACGTTGTCTGTGTCGCTAACGGAGCGTCATGTCGATGGTAGCGGGGCGGCCATATTAAAACATCACTTTTGTAAAGGGGGAGCCGCCAGCGCACCACGTCCGTGACGAATCGCTAAATATTGAGCTAATCACAGTGATTTGAGAAATAATTAATTGCAAGCAAAGAGTTTAGGATGTGCAAAGACCATTAGAGCGTATATTTGTACGAATCGCGATTATTATTTGAATTAAACCGATTTTGTTATAAATAAGGTGTGTTGCAGTTTATATACCTCGCCCACATTACAACTATCAGCAAGGAGCGGACATGGGTTCTGATGAAGGTCCTACTGTGTCTATTTATATTTTAAAATAATTATTTAGGCAAATATTACAGATGCATTTGCTAGTAAGTATTTAATATTTTAAAATTATTTTTAAAATGATCTTCAACTCAAAATTACAATTTGCACAACACTAAGTTATATTCAAAAAGATAATAAGCAGGTAAGTAATTATTGATTTTTGAGCAGCCTGTTAAATGTCATCATCATCAACCCATAACGTCCCACTGCTGGGCACGGGTCTCTCCTCACTTTTGTGAGGAGGGTTAGGCTGGAGCCAACACCTGCGTGCCACCACTGTGGCGGAGCCGAAGACACGGCGCAGCACACCCGCGCCGTGTGCCCCGCCTGGGCGGAGCATAGAGCTGCCCTGCAGGCGGTGATTGGCGGGGACCTCTCGCTGCCGGCCATCATTCGCAAGATGGTCGGCAGCCCAGAGGCTTGGGAGGCGGTGGTGGCATACGCCGAGCGCGTAGTGCCCGAGAAGGAGACAGCGGAAAGGGCGCGGGAGGATGATGTCCTCTCGCTCCCGATCCGCCGCCGCCGGCCAGGTCGCAGAAGGCTGGCGTATGCCCACCACCTGCCACCATAACGGGGACTAGGGGCGGAGGATCGGGGGATCCTTCGCCCCACCACATAGTCCCGAGGCGAGATGCGCTCTGTGATGTTCTCCAGAGCGCATCCATCCTAGGCGAGGCCGAGTGCCCCTAGAGGCGCGTCCGCGGCAGTCGCCTGGACGTCCGCAGGGGTGGTCGTGGAAGCGCAATCGCGAGCCCGCGGCCACCCCAACATGCGGAGAGAGAACATCCCGGGGTTTTTTAGTGGGTACACCCAGTCAGCGCGCATCACTAGGATGCGCACTGGCGGGGGACCCCCACATAACCATCCGGCCTCCCCCAAGGCCGGTGGTATCAATAAGGTAATTTCCCCCGGGCAAAAAAAAAAAAAAAAAGGAGGGTTAGGCTATATCCACCACGGGGGCCCAGTCCGGATTGGTGGATAACATACCTACCTCCGAAATAATTCTCGGGTAGGTATGTGGGTTTCCTCGCGATGTTTTCCTTCACCGAAAAGCGAGTAAAATTAAATGTATAAAAACATTATAATATTAAAATATTCTCCCCATAACTGACATTGTCCGTTCTCTAATGCAGACTTATCTTTAAATATGGATCTTTTGTGAATTGTTTGATCGTTTATTTTCAAACTTGACTTGTTTTACCTATTTTGCAAAAATAATAATCAGATTAGAGTTCTACCTACTCTATATAAATCCAATGGAGCGGTCAAAAGGCGGACCTCTTTCAATTAGGCATTTCGGAAAGAGTTCACAGATGGCAGCAAAAGAAATATCATAATTTAATTCCTTCCGCCGTTTGACTTCGACCATTCACACCAATTGGTTAACTAGTGTAGTGACGTCTGTAATGCGGTTTTTTCGGGACAACTGAACCACAGTCAACTTAAAATCACGATACATTTTCTGTTCTAACTATTACACTTTCTGTGTTAATTATTACAGTTTCTGTGTTAATTATTACAGTTTCTGTGTTAATTATTACAGTTTCTGTGTTAACTATTACACTTTCTGTGTTAAATATTACATTTTCTGTGTTAACTATTACGTTTTCAAATATTTTTTTACTGTACATAGCGCGACTTTAACTTCATCATATTACTAGGCGTGTGAGACTTTAGAGCCGATGTCTCAGGGTGAAGAGCGCAGTGCAGTGCCGCGCAAGATTATGCATTGCAAAGTTCTGGGTGGTACTGTAACTGTTAAGGCAGGCGTAGCGATTGTCGTAAGATAAACGACTTTCTCGTCTAATTACTTGGTCAAATAAAAAAAAAGAGGGAGGCTGCCCAATTAATGCCTAAGGATGTGGTCATCACCGCTCTTATTCTGATTTGTCAGATATCAATACCTAACTAGGTTCAAACTCGCTTCCTGATTTAAAACCGCACGCGAACCCCGAGTCAGTCCCGAACGCCACAAAATTCCGGGAATTCTCCGGTCCTTTCACGTTTCTGGCAACACTAGTCCTCGCTTTGATTTACATTGCGACCCTTTCCTCTATGACGTTTATTGAATAGCGGAATAGAAATAATGAGATTTGTAACGAGCTTGTACAAAACGGGGGAACTTGATGTATTTTTAGTAAGGCTATTTTTTTCTGGTAATAAATATACTGGCGGGCTTGGTTGAGAGTGTGCGATTTTTTTCTTTTTTTTTTTAAATGTTAAAGCTGTCTCTGTGTGAGCGATGACACGTAATAAAGACAGAACGTAAGACGTGAGTATTGTATTTGTGAGTAGGTATTTTATTAATAACGCATCCGGATCCGATTAAAAAAATCGATTCTGGATTAAAAAAAATCCTCGGGGTTTCCTCACGGTGTTTTCTTTCACCGAAATGCGAGTGATAATTACGTGCATTATGCTTTTTACATAAGCACATTGGTACTTTCCCGCATTGGGAATTGAACTCACGAACTTCTCCTTGAAAGGCGGACGTTCGCCCACTAGGCTACCACCACCCTTACTAAATGTAATAAGAAAACTTAAAAAACAGTATTCATCAAGACATCCCAATACTGATTAAGTCCACTGAAAAAGCTGAATAGATGGCTTTTGGTGAAAATTGCGCCGCTTTTTCTCTTTCAGTGCTTTGTTCGCCATTTTTGGGGATCAGTGTTGGGTTTTGATCAAGGAACGATACGAAAAATATTTAGTGAATCGTTTTTCGTATAGTATGGCCGGCGCGCAGTGATGTCTTAAAATGCCTGAGCTCATCATAATGCTGTGGTCAAACCACAACGCTAATTTTCAACTGAGATTTTTGGTGACGAACGCCCTTAATAATAATTATTATAATCAAAAAATACAATTAATATACTTAAAGCCTTTCTTGTTGGATTCTTAAAGCTTAGCAGTCAATAAACTGATTTGAGCCGTATACTGTTTAATAAATAAACGTCTAGATACTACTGTCTTCCGGTTTGAAGGGTACTAGCTTCTAGCGAAATTACTGGGCATATGAGACTTTAGAGCCGATGTCTCAGGGTGACGAGCGTAGTGCGGTGCCGCGCAATATTATGCAAGGCAAAGTTTTGGGTGGCACTTTCGCTGTTATGGGCAGGCGTAGCACTTACGATCAGGTGAACGAATTGCTCACTTCGTCTCACAAAATAAAAAATAAAAATTGCACGGAACCCTATATGAAATTATACAGACCTCACTGTATAAACAAAACGAGGCTTTTCGCACCTTCCGTCACGATTACTAATGGCATGAGATTTTTTCCTTTTGTCCCTTTTAAGCGTTCCTCCCATAAATATGGACACCGGACATTTTCAAAATCACCGCTTAATAACCATACTTTACAATTCTTTTTCTGACTTCGGAAGTGAATGTTTATTAAATTTTACTGTAGGTAGGTTACCGGCGACCATCCCTTTAACTTCAAGAGGGACATCTCTATGCTACTCTACGATGACTTCAGAGGCGGTTGACACTGATTTTCCATTAAACAACACGAAGTTACTGTGTTCCGGCTTAAAGGACACTGTTTCCGGCGAAATTACTGGGCATATGAGACCTTAAAGCCGATGTCTCAGGCTGCCAAGCGCAGTGCAGTGCCATTATGAATAGTTATCCATATTAGTAGCGTTTTCCCATACAGCTAACGCAACAGTTGTGTTTCCCGTACGCGGCAAGTTATGAAAAACACCACAGCTGTGTTTTCAGCAGGGAACGTGTTAACAGTAGAAGTAAGTTACTTAATATGGAATACCATTTGGTTTTTATTGGCGTGATAAGTAGGACCTACGTAATAAGTCGTACTTATGCGCTACGTAATACGTCGAATAACTCTACAATATCGTTCCCGCGTCATTTCTCAGAAGCACGCGAGAAATTCAATTTTCAAGCTATCAGCGAAGCACCTCGACTAGATTCCTTCGACATTTGCATGCTCAAATAGGATCTTAGAAGAGGTTGTAACATTCAAAGACGTTTAATATTAAATTCTATGGACCGGGCACGCATCTAACTCTAGAAACGGAAATTTAGTCAGCGCTAACGAGGGTCGCGGAAAACAAAGACCGATCAAAATGGTCGGAGAGCGCGAGTTTACCACCGTTTTATGAACAGTCGATCATATAACTTTGGCAGAGGGAGGTGAACTTGAGCATGCGTGGTCCTGTGGTTAGATCGTTTAAGGTCAAATAAGACCTTAGTAGGGGTTGTAAAATATGAAGCTTTGAAGTTCAATTTCGTTAGCGGTTAGTTCATTTTTGGATCCTTTGGAATTTCTTAAGAGATATCCATTTACTAAATTACAGCGGTAGAACTCTTCTGCCAAAGTTATTGCCAGGCGTAGCACTTACCATCAGGTGACAACTTGCCCGTCTCATTTCC
This sequence comes from Campaea margaritaria, assembly GCA_912999815.1. Lineage (NCBI taxonomy): Eukaryota > Metazoa > Arthropoda > Insecta > Lepidoptera > Geometridae > Campaea > Campaea margaritaria. The sequence goes on from OU538814.1 coordinate 3,690,019, forward strand.
CAGATTAAAAAAAAAACATATTCGTACCAGAAATATAACCAGTTCTTCCAATTAGTATTCTCCCTCAGTGTTCCATAGATAGAAAACCATAAACATTATTTTATTTCGCGCCGAGTCCAGACCCTAATGTTTATGGCATACTGGGGTGTTCTGTTATTGGTCGACGCAAACGAGAACAGGCGTCGAGAGGACGAGTAGTATCACATATCGAATTAACGCCAGATATAGTAATAATAGTACGTTTTTTATATTAGACAAAGTAAGAAGACAAGCAGGTTGTTCACCTGGCGGTAAGAGCGCCGACTGTTGCGTAGTGTAGTTAACCGTGTAGTTGACCGTAGGCGCATACAAAAACTGAAACTAAATTATTACGAAAACTGAACGTGCATTTAGTAACAGACTGGCCGCGTCCGTAGCTAGCGCTACGAAAACTGTTCGTGCATTTAGCAACGCACTGACCGCGTCCGTTGCTAGCGCTACGAAAACCGTGCGTGCATTTACGAGTAGCATAGCACTGACCGCGTCCGCGCGGTTTACATAGCGATAGCTACGGACGACCGACGTCAGTACTGACCGCCAGGATAAAACTAAATACGGCCTAGTCCATATCCCTTCCATGGTCACACCACGTCGATACTTATCCGCGACAGATAGTAATGTAAAAACCCCGGCACGTACGATTTTGACAAATGGCCGACTGCCCGTCTGCTTAAACAGACAAAGCATTTTTGTTTAGTCATAGATCGTAAAAACTGTGTTTGCTCCCAGTGTGATTCAAGGCAGGGTTCGCTGAAAGATGATAATGGTTGAATATAGAGTTTGGACGGCAAACGAAAATGTCACGTAGCAACAAAATATGAGTGTTTTTCACATTATTAAGGCAAAAACAAAAATTCAACCGAATTGAGAACCTCCTCGTTTTTTGAAGAAGTTGCAAAATACAAAAGTAACGGATTTCGTATGTTGTACTTTTTACAAATTTTGTATTTTTATCTCAAAACTTGTGTTTTGTCGTGTGTTAATGTGTGCTTGAATTGGTTTTACAAACACTTGATATAATTTGGACAATAGCTATGGAGAATTCGTAGGAAGGAGACTCCAAGTTTCTTGACCTTTATTTTAAGGGTGGGGTGGGGGGGGGGGGGGGGGGGGGGGGGGGGGGGGTTACACTCGCGCTTTCTCCTCCATCACGGGACGGAGCGGAATGTGTGCGACTTGAAAAAATTATCAATTTATTTAAAAAAATTAACAGTTTATCTACCGTGGTGGGGCATGCACACATTTTTGCATACATCTTGCTCTCCAGCGGTAGGTCCGGGTCTGTAGGCGGTGACCAGGCTCACCAAGGCTACCTCCCAGATGTGTGTAAGCTGGAGACCCTTGACTAGTGACCCCACTCCGAAGACTCCTGGACGTCTGCGCCAGAAGTCTCTACCTAACCTGGCTTAATATTTCCAAAATATCATCAATTCCTGTAACACCGCAGCGTACCGACTGAACATAAAATTATATATATCCACATAAATACGTACGTACAGCTTTATTGTTATTGCGCCTATAACAGTTTGTTACCGGTGACTCAGCTGAATTAACTGGAGTATTTGTCTGTTTTTACGTGAATGTACCTAATTGGGGACGGTTGGTTTATGTGCTACGTACGGTAGGAGTGTGATTGGACAGATGCCTTATGACGAATTTCGCGACAGGCTTGCGATAGTCGCACCCAAATCTCACAAACATTGCTGTCAAGCTGCCGAAGTAAATTTGATCCCAACAGAGACTCGATTATCCGGACTTCAGTTATACGGATTTGCCAATATCCGGATTGTCAAAAGCGAGTATCTTCGTTGTATGTATGTACGGAAATGTGTCTCTCAAAAGAAAAAAGAAATAAACTTTCTAAAAAAAACACAATATTTATTACACGTTTCTTGTTTTTTATAAACATCTGACGTCAAATAGGTGTAGCTGTGCCCCGCGGCTTCATCCGCGTTAAGTATTATTCTGCAAGAATTATTATTTTTTACGGGATAATAAGTATTCTACATGTTAATATAAGAACTAAACTAACTGTGTGCTAAATTTCATCTTAATCCGTTCAGTAGTTTTTGCGTGAAAGAGTAACAAACATCCATCCATCCAGTCATCCCTCTTCACAAACTTTCACATTTACTATATTAGTAGGATTAACACGTTCACTGCTGAAAACACAACTGTCGTGTTTTTCATAACTTGCCACGAGTGCGGGAAAACACAACTGCTGTGTTTGATGTATGGTAAAACACTATGGCGCGTGCAGAGCCGCACCCGTGGCTAGACAAGCAAAACGGCTCAGCAATCAAAGTGTTAAATTGATCATGCAAAAAACGTTTTCCATCATACTTTCAAATCTTTTTCTTTTTCGTTTATCCGAATGTCGTTCGTCAGCCAATTAGTCCAGAAAAAAAAATGTGACTGTACCCTGTACTGTGTCCTGTCACTAGTGACGCTAGTATCTATGACCAAAGTGCATTCTGTGACAGGCGGGACAATAGGCGGGCGATTGGTTTCCGTAATATGATTTCTAGTAACATTTTGCGACCAACCGCGTAGTGATTGCAGTTGCGCTGCTACTGCAAAGATTTACGTGATCAGGCTGTCGAGCGCTTGTCTGTAAGTGTTATTGTTGATTGGCTAAACCTAATTCAGTGACCAAAAAGCGACTTCAAATAAATTTCCTATTCGGAATCGATTGCTATACCAGAGGATGCGAGTTACCGCGATCCGCTGCTATGACGGACGAATCGTGTGTGCCATCACTGCAAATTAAAAAAAAACTAAAATCAAGTTTCGTTTAATTTATAATTATGTGAATTGTTAACTTTTTCTTATGAAAAATTTGGCGTAAAATCATCCAAATTAGTTTACTTAACAAATCCCATATTATAATTATGTATTCTAAAGGTTGACTAGAAGAAATTTTTTGGAGCGATAGGTCTGCACATTGTGCCGTTTATTTATAATAGTTAAGATTTTTTTAATAATTCCTTAAGTATTACCATCTTTTTTAGAGTTCCGTACCCAAAGGGTAAAACGGGACCCTTACTATGGCTCCGCTTTCTGCCTGTCTGTCCGTCTGTCACCAGGCTGTATCTCATGAACCGTAATAATTAGACAGTCGAAATTTTCACAAATAATGTATTTCTGTAAATTTTCACAAATAATAATAAAATATAATATTGGAGGCTCCCAAACAAAAAAACGTGATTTTTTGCTAGTTTTTGCTCGATTTTGATAATGGCAACAGGTAGACTCTTGAAATATTAACAGAATAAACAGAATAATCGGTTATAAATTCACTTTAAAAATAAATATTTTAATTAAAATAAAAATAATATTGAGGGGAGCTCTCATACAACAAAGTACGGGACCCATAGTGCGCGAGTCCGACTCGCACTTGGCCGGTTTTTTAAGAGGCGAGCCATGTTACTGCATAGTATGCATACAGATGCACAAACATACATTACACACTCGTAAATTTCAACCAGGCGTGCTTTAAATGCAGACTCGCCGCTGGTGTCGAATGCATTGACCAACTTTTCGTATTTGTTATCGAATTGGAAACTGAAACAATACCGTTGGACGTCGTCACAAGTGGGGAGACCGTGCTTTTGAATTTACCAGGACATTATATTAAAATATTTTTTCTTTTATTGCCTGAGTGACGAGACGAGCAAGTCGTCCACCTGATTGTAAGCGCTACGCCTGCCCGTAACAGTTACAGTGCCACCTAGAACTTTGCATTGCATAATCTTGCGCGGTACTGCACTGTGCTCGTCACCCTGAGACATCGGCTCCGAAGTCTCATATGCCCAGTAATTTAGCTGGAAACAATGCCCTTCAAACCGGAATAATAATATTGGCACACTACGGCAGACAAATATCTGGCAAAGGTGTTGTACTTTTCCAGGCAGTCCCTTGCAAAAAAAGCCTGCCATTACACAACGCATCACTACAAAGGTAGTGCCAGTGTGTAGTGTAGACTTAGTTCTTCAGGCCGCTCTAGGGTTTTAGGTGACACTGTACTTGTTATTGGGCGTAACGCTTCCCATCAAGTGAACAACTTCCTCGACTAGTCACTAAGACAAATTAAAAAAAAACAAATAGCACATGAATAAAAACATTGTCCTTTGTTTTACTACGACACGGCCACTGCTCACTACCCGACTGGACTAGACAATGAACGCTATCGCAGCACAAAGAACATCGAATGGCTAAACAAGCCGCTGCACAGGAAATTAAAAAGTTTAGCCGGTGCCGCCACGCTGCGTTTACAGCTATTGAAATGTTACCCGTATGTTGGTATGCTGTTATTGATTTCAATGGTCAAGTTGCTGCGAGGGGCAAGATAATTTTAATCATATTTTTTTTATTAGACTGTGTGACGAGACGAGTAAGTCTTTCACCTGATAATATGCGCTTCGCCTGCCCATAACAGCACCACCCAGAACGCTGCATTGCCTAATCCTGCGTGACACCGCACTGCGCTCACCCTGAGACATCGGCTCTAAAGTCTCACATGCCCAGTAATTTCGCTGGAAACAGTGCCTCTCAAACCGGAGCACAGTAATGTTTGCACGCTACTGCTACACCCAAAAATCTTTACACAAAACATGTTAGTTGACAATGTTTTGAGTTGAGGTTTTTATGTAGTGGGTAGACCGAAATACGCGCAGGAGGCTAGAGCGGCCCACTCGGAACAGTTCAGTGAAAGAGGGATCTTATTTTCTTTTTTGTCTCTATCGAAAAAAACCTACTAAAGGCTTTTTTTAAGGATTACAGAGATAATCCTTGAACCCTGAAATATCTATACATTTTTTACTGCTTGGCGAATGACTATCTGGCAAAGATACTTCTCCAGGCGGTTCTTCTCTTGCAGAAGAGGCCTCCCACTGCGCTCAGAGTGATAATTTAATAAATAAAGTTGTGCCTTATATTCTGATTTCTTGTCTTTCTCGGATAGATGAAGTAGAGAAGGATTGGCGTGAGCTCCAGACGGAGGACTGGCAGGAAGTGGCGTAAGACAAACCGAAGTATTGGCTCTTATTATTGGGAGGTAAGACTCATTATGAGTTGTTGCGCCAACTTAGTTAGTTAGTTAATTAAGCCTTATATTATGAAAACGACCAGCACCCTTTAGATGCACGATTGAGCTGACACCATCATCATCGTTATCATCCATCCATATCAGCCCACTGCTGAGCACGGGTCTCCCCTCATTTTATTTCGGAGAATTAGGCCTTAATCCATCACGGGGCTCGTTGTTTTCCATTGCGAAAATGGGCGTGAGTCACTTTACCCATTCAAAACATAGCGGTGTCACTGAGTTTTTCATTGCCTTTAACACGTTGCCTTAAACACAACAGTTGTGTTTTCTATAACATGCCGCGAGTACAGGAAAACACAACTGTGGTGTGGTGGGAAAAACAACGGTGTGTGCAGATCCGTAGCCGTGGCTAGACGAAAAAATCGGCTCAGCAGTCAGAGTTACCAGTAACAGACTTGAACAATCCTTTGCTTGCCTTTTAATTAAATTAATTTCTTCAAAGTTATTTTCATGTTGTCATACATAAAACGGTCATTAGTTTGGCACAACCTGTACGTTCCAGCCGTAATCTTATCTCGGCGCAGAATTAGCTTTGGGCACGCAAAGCCAGGCACGTTGCTATGTATGCGAGCTGGAGTCTATTATTAGCATAATTTAATGTTTACTTCAAAGGTTCTAAAATTAACAGGTTTTTTAAGTCTACGAAATTTATAGGGAAGTCGCTTTGGATCTAGTTTTTTTTTTAAATTTCATTGTGTTAGCTAGCACCTTGAATGCTGAACCGGTTGTTACGTTTTGGCACCGTTGCGGACCGCGTGTGTTTTCCAGCAATGATGTCCTGTCTGTGTGAGCCGCACAGCCGGCACTCATTAATCTGTCTCACGCCAAAAACAACACAATTGAACGTGCTGCAATTAGGCAAGCTTAGCAAGCTGGTATATCAAACTAGTTCGTAACAAACATGATAAGCCGCTGGAGTTGAAGATGAAGCTCAGTTGCAGTTGATTGTTTATCTAATAGTTCTAGAATAGTTAGAGAAAGTACCAGGATGAGCCTCTCGTTGGATGCTGTCACACCGATTGGTAACTTCTATCTATAAATTTCTATCCCTATTTCTTATCTTGGTATTTTGTCTTTATAACGTCTGTCACGTGCGGGGGCTCTATAACCCCACTGTTCTACACAAATCTGCTATTCATACGCACACAGACACATCCACAGACATACACAACAACACAAACACACACACACACACACACACAGAGAGAGAGAGAGAGACATACGCACTCTCATATATTATTATTACGTTTTTTAAAGTAACTCTATGTACGAATGTAATAAATTTTACTGAAACCTACTGATTCTACTGGTTTTTTTTTATTTCTGCCCTTTGGCGTAAATAAATCAAATCTGTCACCGAGCTCCGATGGAGAGGTTCGTGATCAGTCCAGAGAGAGAAAGAGTATCATTCAAGGCTCGTTTCGGTGTAACAGCCGGTGCATTGCAAATGAAACTGGGGTCGACTAGATTAGAAACTTAAACCGTTATGCATAGGGGCGCAACGTTCGATATGTTGCACTGCACTGTACAGTGCTTTTATTACTTTCAATATGCAAGGCCTGATAGAAAGGTCGACGATATTGAAGAACTTTATGGAACGATCTGAAGCAGATTGGCTGAAACCGGGATGAATAGTGTAAGAAGAAGGTGGCTTATGCCAAGAATGGATGGAGAGACCTTCTCGAATCCGAGTTAGGTTTTAACTTAATTGAAGGAAACATTATTATGAATGTAAAAATTCGTTTCTTGTAAAAGACACGTTAGTTTGTACATAATTTTCATACACTTTTCGGTGAAGAAAAACATCGTCAGGAAGTCCACATACCCGAGCTTTATTTCGGAGCTATATCCACCAATCCGGGCCAGGCTCCCGTGGTAGTGGTACACAGTAAAAAGCACCCCACGCTTTTTTAGCATGAATTTAATTAGTTTTCTAATTTTTAGTCCAGTTTGCTATTGTTGTGTGTTTTTTAGTTTACTTTAGCTTTGTTTTTTTTTTTAGTAGGTATGTATTTTTATTGTTTTATTTTATTACTAGCTGTACCATGCCACGCTTCGCTGTGGCACATTCGCACATTCGCTGATATGTAACTGATAAAAAAAAATATTAAAACAATCCTTGATGCGGATTATATATCATGCTAAAATTTCAGCTCGATCGGTGCAGAACTTTTTGTGTTTTTGAAGCGTACACAAACCAACATAACATTTATATATATATAGATTGTTATCTACCTGTCCTTATAAAAAAAAAACCCTGAAATAAGAACTAATATATATTAACACAAAAAAAACCAATGCTAACACACTATCGCTAAATATCTTTTAAATATACTTTTCTCTGCTCTCTTGTTTTGCCACATCACCACTATTTCAGTTACACCTCCAGGATGACTGGTAGAAAATGCTACTTAGCATTAAGTACTACTTTTACTCCATTTGTGTGCTAAAGAATAAATAAATAAATAATAAATAAAGAAGACTGTCAAATTATTGGGGCCCTACTCCATAAAGTATATTGATAATTTCCTTATTTTTCACAGCCAAATTTTTACTCTACGGTATTTTTTACGAAATAAGATATTTAGTCCAAGTATATAGATATTTGGACCATAAGAGTTATCAAGTTATTCTCTCACACACCGACCCTCCGTGCCCCTAGTTAGAATAAATTAATTTCAACTCAGCGTTAATTGAGAGGCCGAGGGAATTCACCCGATCCCACCTTCGGGGTCTGAACTCATCGGGCCTGATCTTCGATCTGACCTAAAGCACCTCCATACAAAAAACGGAATATGTGCCGGGACACATACTAGAAGTAAAATTCAACTAAAACTTTATTAAAAAAAAAAACTGAACTGCCCTGCTAACTGTCACCACCAATACCGCTTAACGTTCATAAGTCGACCAGAGACATTTACCCAAAGAGATCGGAACTATTTGTTTGCATTTATGGGAGTTTATATAGCTCCATCTCATTCTCCTTCCCTCTCAATTTCTGCAGTCTATTTTTGAGTGACGTCACGTCACGTTTTTCATTTATGAGTGTGTGGTGCCAATCTAGGCTGTTCGGTTTAAGGCCTGAAAATGAACTGCATGGAATAAGAATAAGTATGTGGTTACCCCCCAGTAGATAGAATTGCAAGACCGTAAAATTTGGCGCAATAAAGAAGAGGTCTATGTCCAGCAGTGGTTCGATTAAGGAAAGAACGAAAGAAAAAACATTTAATCTGACACAACTGCACACAACAGCGAACAACGTACTTATTTAGAGACAAGACAAGAAAATGAAAACACACGATGAACATAATAGTGTACGCAGATAGCCGGCGCGCAGTGATGTCAGACAAGGCCTGAGCTCAGCATAATGCTGTGGTCAAACCACAACGCCGATTTTCAGCTCTTGCCTTTGGTGACACACGAAGGCTGACAATGATGATGATGAGATAGAACCGGTTGGTGGATTCGAGTATGGTGGATTAAAACCTCAAAGGGAAACTCATTATTTATTCTTATAATGCTTTAACCCGACAGCTTTTTGGTTAATTTGTTCAGGTCTCGCTAAAAATTCCGTGTCGCGCATTCTAAATGTTTGATCACGTTTGATGATCGAAGCGTCATTTTTAGGCTACGTGAACTGGTCTGATAATGTGATTTTGGACTAATGTCATTTCCCGGATACATTACTGTACCGCACTGTACTATACCGACTACCGATGTACCGTACTATACCGATGTACCGTACTATACCGATGTACCGTGTACTTAACGTACTATGTTTTATTTATTACAGTACTCGTTAGTTCTAATTTTGAGAACAGTTTTTTTTGTATTATGTGGTTTTTGGTACAGATGTTGTGGGATATTTTTCTACCGCACTGTTTTCTGATTCAGCTAATGATAGATAGATGGATAAACTCATTATTGAAACACCACAGAACTAAGAAAAATAAAAAATAAATAAAAGATATGAAAAAAAATTAAATGATGAAAAAAAGTTTGATCTGTATAATGTATTTTCTTGTCAGACTATCACGGGGAACACTGACGAAACAATCTCAATCTGAGTAATATGTAAACAGGCGCGATAGCGGGCACAGTGGCAGTAAAAATTCAGACTTCCAAATCAGCATCCAAAACTGGGTGCATTACCGGATACAGGAATAGGAAGTCTATATCCATAATTTAACTTGAACCAGCGGTAGAGGGTTATTTCAAAGGCCTACTCTCGATACGGTAATAATTAATGAGCCGATATTGAGCCGTGGAGCTACGAATCCGTTGATTAAGGTGGTACGTTTCGCTTATGGTGGGAAATTCAAAATATAAGCAGATTTTTTTTGGTCTTGTTCCTAGACCAGCTAACTAATTCAATTGATAATGGAATTTGCAACTATAATAGAACATTTTTCACGATATTCTTTAGATATCTAACACTAATGTACCAGATTTATCAAATGCTTCAATTAACCGTTAATCTGACGACTTTAAATACAATAATGAATAAGTAAAAGTGAAAGTATGAATTCAAAAACAAAAGCCAATTAACAGCAAACTGCATTTGAGACCTTAGAACCGACATCTCAAGGCAACGAGCGCAGTGCAGTGCCCCACAATATTATACAATGCAATGTTCTGGGTGGCACTGTAACTGTTATGAGCGGGCGTGGCGCTTATCATCAGATGAACGACTGCAAGTAAAAAAATTCATGGTGAAAATTGCAAGTAAAAAAGTAATATAGTTAAACCTCGATAAGCCAAAAATATCGTATTAGTGATAGTAAGTCCACGGTTTATAGCCTGACGTGTATGTACTAACAAGGACTGAAACCCCTAAACAACTGTTTATTTAATAACGGATTGAGAAATAGGACCGTTATGTGGTAGAACTAATGCGTATATTGTATAACCGACTACCATTATATATCTAGTTGAGAGACTAAACAACAATACGAAACACTTTTTTTTATACTGGTATAACAATTTTTCGCTTCACAATTACAAACCTACATGGATCCTAACCAATAACTAGGATTCCCTGTATCTAGAGAATCAGGAACTACGAGGACCATGGTCCTACATACACCCAGACACAGAGCAAATACTTGTGGATCACACAAATGTTTACCCTGTGCGGGAACCGAACCTCACGCTTCGCAGTCGAGTCATCACCCACTACGCCACAGAGGCTGTCATTATAATTACAATATTAATATCTTATCAAATACTACTGCTGCATTATGGCTTAAAATTTTAACAATCTCTTTCAGACAACCTATAGATAGATTGTTTTAAAAAGTACGAATAGACAGCAGATTACAATATTATTAGGGTATTAAGCGGTACAACCTGGATCGGATTTTTAGGAAATTCGGTATAATAGATACTTCAAATTCTGAAATAATAGAAAGGTATATTATCCCCTAAAAAAACTTACTGTAGGTCAGCTAACACGGGTGAAATCGCGGGCGGGATTTAGTACCTAGTTAGGTTGTAATGAAGTATACCGTTTTTTTACGTTGTTCCGTCCTCGAACTGAACCTATTTAGCGGGAAATACGTTCGATTCCCTTTATTGCCGACCATAAAGGTGTTAAAGCTGCCGGATGTAATAATAAACGGCGTTTTTCCCGTCACGAGTTTTACAATTTCCACGGGATTGTAGCTTGATTGAGAAATAAGTAGGTAGGTGGGTCTACACGGGTCTGCAGCTGTTGACATACGATCCGTCTAACTAGTTCACAGTCCTGGAGGCATACCATGACGTCTTATAGCGATTCAGTTCAGGACCTAAACTGAACCGCGTCGCATAATCGGACCGTGACGTCTTATTTTTTATGTTGCTGCCATTTTCAACCTAAACTGGATACAGGTTAGATTGAAAATGGCTAATTAGCGACTCAATTTAGGATGCTACCATTTTCAACCTTATCTGGATCCAGTTTAGGTTGAAAATGGCAGCAACATTAAAAATAAGACGTCATGGTACAATTATGCGACGCGGCTCAGTTTAGGTCCTGAACTGAATCGCTATAAGACGTCATGGTAGGCCTCCAGAAGTCCAGAGATTTAAATTAAAAAAACTAAACTCTCACCTCCTTATTATCGTTGAAGGTCTAAACCTTAGTTTTCAAAGTTCTGGTTTATGGAAAACTCTTGTTTAGTTCCGGTCTAATCATTTTTAGTATTACGGTGTCGCGACTAGTCAAAAGTCGAGACTAACCACAGATAACATTCAAATAAGATGTCTCCTTCATTCGTTAACAAAACTGTTCATTCATAAGTTCCGTTCTACTCATTAGTATAAAGATAGCAATAAAAAAGACAATTTAAACGAAATGGAAATAAAATAACAATAAGCATTTATTATATGTAAAAAAAATTATGAACATTTTAAAAACATTTGGCTTGATTACAAGACTTACAACTAATAAAAGAACATTTTTTTTCAATAAATACCCACGAATGACAGGACGGAAATATCATGTATAACGGAACGACTTAAAACGATGTTTAACACACTGAACTAACCTAAAAAAATACAGTACAAGGTACAAGGTACAATAAATAATTATTGTAAAAGTTAAAGGAAGCATTAAAGCTTTTTATTAATTATCTGAGAATCAAAATGAAATATCAAAAACCAATATCGATTATTTACTTAATATAATCTTTCATTATGCGTCTGTGTGTGTGTGTGTGTGTGTGTATGTAAATTACATACAATGCATCAATGTATACGCTACATACACACAGAATACACACAATTATTAATACAATACAATACAATATCATAATTATTTATTGAACAACATAAAGCTTAAGCAGACACAGTACAATAGACATTTAAGAAACAGGCGGTACAATGGTCGGCCTTATTGCTTAAAGCAATTTCTTCTAGGCAACCTCTGGACGGACAGGAATGAAGTCCTAGATGTCGCAGCTTGTGGTGGTAATACTCGAAAGAAAACATAAAATAATACTTCAATAATAATTATACACTTACATAACATTATTATTTTATATTATATATATTATTATTTTATATTATTTTACATTATTTTTTTATTTTTTTTTCTTAATGAGATATTTTGATGCACGCCTACACCGTCTCTCCTTCACTATGGGTGGTTGACTGGTAGAAAATGCTCTTAGCATTAAGTCCGCCATTTGTACTAGTTACTCTGTGCAATAAGTTTTAAATAAATAAATAAATAAATAACATACATAGTACAGAATATAGTAGTATAGCATAGGATAGTATATAATGTATCTATATATATAAAAATGTTATGTTGGTTTGTGTACGCTTCAAAAACTCAAAAAGTTCTGCACCGATCGAGCTGAAATTTTAGCATGATATATAATCCGCATCAAGGATTGTTTTTATCTATTTTTTCATCAGTGACATATCAGCGAATGTGCGAATGTGCCACAGCGAAGCGTGGCAGGGCACAGCTAGTTATTAATAATTTTATGAGTACACAGAAATAGCCATTGATTGACCAAGGAAAACGGGGAGTTCGTCAAGCGTTGGAATTTCCAAAGGTGCCACCTATCAGTTAAAGTGAGCCATTACAAGAGGTTGGCAATCTCTCCGGCATCGGAACACACCTGGGACCTGGGACCCTACTCAAACGGACATCCGACGGCACACTTCACTTGTCTCAGATTAATTCTCTCAGAAGTAGTGCTTTGAATCACAATTAACATTATATCGTCTATCTATAAAAAAAACATCATCAACCCATAACGTCCCACTGCTGGGCACGGGTCTCTCCTCACTTTCGTGAGGAGGATTAGGCCATAATCCATCACGGGGGCCAGATTCGGATTGGTGGATCATATACCTACCTCCGAAATAATTCTCGGGTAGGTATGTGGGTTTCCTCGCGATGTTTTCCTTCACCAAAAAGCGAGTGATAATTACGTACATATATTTTACAAGAAACACATTGGTACGTGCCTGCGCTGGGATTTGAACTCACGACCTTCTGCTTGGAAGGCGGAGGTTCTCCCACTAGGCTACCACCGCTTCCGAAACATCCAAATAAATTAATATAAAATATAATAAATTCAAAAAAAAATAAAAAAGATATCTACTTAAATTTTTTCCATTTGACTGGGTCACGATCACAAACCCCCAGATTCAGACCAAATACTTGTACTCACAGATATATTTGCCCTGTGCGGGAATCGATCCTGCTTCGAGCGCTTCTCAATCGGCTCATCGCCAACCTCCGCCACGGCAGCCGACCATCTTATAACCATTAGCCGTGTGTTAAAATGAAATAAAAACAACACAACAAGTACCTACTCACACACTTAAATTTTTTTTATTTTATCTTCGTTTAAAAACAATATTCCGGTGCCGCCCCTTCCTTAATTGAAGTGAACCAATTTGCCTTTGTTTAGACGAGAGAACGGCTCTAATGGCGCATTAAAATTGTATTTAAATGATTTATGAACGAAGAAATTAAAACAAGTAATAGTTTAATGATTAGAGCCAGATATTTTTGTTTATTACGATTTTATAGGTTTGGAGGTGGATATTAAAATGTCTCTCTGATTAAAGGTTTCTTTCTCCTTCACAACAAGGGGAACTTTTTAATTTGGGTATGCTTGGGCGTCCTTTTTCTATTTTATATAATTATACAATATACATATCTTAATTTATAATAATACTTCTGTACGGCTGGACTAATATCTATAAAATTTTGTTTGTCCCTGCATGGTTTAGATACAAACCATACGTGCAAAGTGTTAACCAATTAGACTCGTTAGGTGACGCTGCAATCGGGCCGTAGGTTTTCTTTCTATGTTTGAGGGCAGACCAACGTAATTATGCTGGTTCTGCTAGTTATTTTATATATTTTAAACTTTGTTTCTGGTTTATTTGTTAGTCAAATATTGGTAGTAAATTTTGATGTTATAGATTGGTCGATCACGGTCCTACAATATTTTACTTCACTAATATGAGTAATTTCTTAAAATTTTAAGTCCACTAGCTCCCAGACTACAATGCAACAGTTAATAGAATGGTCTTCAAAATCGATGTAATCATACGGTAATCAACGTTCATAAAATCATTTGAAGTCGTGATCTAAATAAACTTGTTTTGCATCTTTGTCATAAATAACACTTTGCTAACTCATTTACAGTTTCATTGGAATTTGAACTTTGCAGTTTTTTTTAAGGCGTCACTGTCTTATGCACACTTTTGGATAAAGTGATGTAGAATTTAAGATAAAATGATAATTATTTATCCAACTATTCCACTAATATTGTAAACTAGCCTGTGTCTGCGGTTTCACCCGCGTTACTCTTATCCCAGAATACCCGTTTTTATTTACGGAATAATAAATATCTATCCTTTTTTTCTATTCCAGGACCTAAAGTTTTCTATACCATTCTATGTGCCAAATATTATCAAAATCAGTCCAGCCGTTCCGTCGGCGACGTGAAGAGAAGACAAACACACACACTTTCGCATTTATGATACTAGATATGATATTTTAAAGCTTCACAGACTTTGATGACACGTCATTATCATCAACCCATGTCATCCCACTGCTGAGCAAGCGAGGATGATTAGGCCATAATCCACCACGGGGACCCGGTCCAGACTGGTGGATCACGTACTTTGAAAATAATTCTCAGGTAGGTTGTATGTGAGTTTCCCCACGATATTTTCTTTCACCGAATGATGATTACGTTATGTTTAACAAGAGACACATTGGTTCGCATTGCGACTTGAATTTAAGACCATGTCCTTGGAAGGGACGTTTTCCTACGGACAGATGGACTATATCCTACAAATAATATAAATGCGAAAATTTGTAAGAATGTATGGATGTTTGTTCCTCTCTCACGCAAAAACTACCGAACGGATTCGAATGACATTTGGAACACAGATAGTTTATAACCAGGATTGAGTGATAGGGTACTTTTTATCCCCATAGTATGTTTCAGTGGGACAAAACGGGAACTACGCGGGTGAAACCGTGGGGCGAAGCTAGGAAAATATAAAATTATCACAAACTTACCAACCATGATGATTACAAAATGTATAACAAAACCCTGCATTATAACCCAAAACTGTGCTGTTATAAACATGGCATATATTTTTCAAGTCCTAAACATATTTATGAAGTGCCCATTCGGGCCCCAGCCCGGCCCTGGCAGTAACGGCGTAAACACCCCATGAATTATTTAGTCTAACCCTGACTTGTGTATTACCATATCATTGTTTTTTGCCTAGTGGGTACCATGGATTTATTTATGGGGTTTGAAATACAGCCTGTCGGTTTTAGTTTAGTGGAGAAAATATATTTTTGTTTGTCGAATGAAATAGCTACAGCCAATGTCTCCAGATTTGTTTTTTTTTGCAATTTTGGGGAAAAATATATTGGTTGGGGAACTTTTGGGGAAACTGAAACCTTAGGGATAAAAAATTCAGTTAACGTTAATTTCCTAACATTATTCTTTTATACATCCGAGATTTTTTGCCATAGGTGCGGCAAAAGACAAACCCCGAAAGACGTTTTACTGTGTTCAACTGTTCATCAGCATTATTAGCTGTTGACTGCTGCGCTGTTGACTTGACGTGTAGTAACTGTCGATCGATGTCAGATGTCGATCGATCCTAATCGACAATCGATCAATGACAGCAATTGACGTCAACCGTGTCGGTATGGTCAGTCTTGTGCTGCAAAATCAACAATAATTTTCGGAAAAAACTTCAGCTTGAAACAACTGATCTTATTTTTATGATCTCAATCAGATATGAGATGATCGTGGATGGATGGTGATGGAAATAGTAATTGAATGATGGATGTATGGTACTGGATAGTTAGTCGTAGTCTGATACGTAGAGTACTTAGAAGCTTTATTTATTTCTTACTAGATATTCCACAAAATCCATCCATCCATCCATCTTGCTGTTCCACTAAATCTGCTTCTACGAAGTTTTAATTGACTGAAACAGCAGTTAATGCTATTTACTGAGAAGGTAGGAGTTTAATACTACCTGCCTAGTTC
This sequence comes from Campaea margaritaria, assembly GCA_912999815.1. Lineage (NCBI taxonomy): Eukaryota > Metazoa > Arthropoda > Insecta > Lepidoptera > Geometridae > Campaea > Campaea margaritaria. The sequence goes on from OU538814.1 coordinate 3,706,204, forward strand.
CATCTAGATAGCTCCCCATTCTAGGTAATAGTGCACTAAGGATTGCAATCTGTAGTGCTTCGAATGAACCGATAAGAACAGGGAAGCCTAGGCCATTTAGTACTATAACTCCAAGTTACGTTTGTATAATTAACACATTTACAAGTTTTGATAAGTTTCAGTACTGCTGACAATGTGGGGAACAGGTCATTGACCTGATGGTAAGCGCTACGCCTGCCCATAACAGTCACAGCACCACCCAGAACACTGCATTGCACAATCCTGGGCGGAACTGCACTGCGCTCGTTACCCGGAGACATCAGCTCTAAAGTCAAGTAAATGTTTGCACACTATTGCTTGGCGGATGAGTATCTTGCAGAAGAGGCCTCCCAGTACAAAATTCACTATTATAATTTCAGAGAAGAAGATTACGGAGAAGAGAAGCGCTATAACGCAACCACCATATTTAATTTCCCTCCGACAATAAACGGTTACATTTAAAGCAAAATGCTAGCTTTCAAAGTTCAAAGATTACAACACCAGAAAGTTTTTAGAAATTTTATTACCCACAGGCTGATAGAGTGAGAAGGGGCAAGTCGTTACAACTTTTAGAATTTACGCGACTTGTTTGTTTTCCCTTGCGTACTGCCCGAGTGCAAAAATTAAACTCTTTAGCGCTTTGTCTGTTTTAAAATGTTTTAACTACCGCTACAGGATTGGGTGGAATTTGAAATTTTCTTACTGTGGTAAAGTTTTACAAAGTATTTTTGAAGCGTGAGTGAATGCATCAAGAGACTTGGGTTAGTATTTTGTTTAGAAAAATATGCGAAGGTACTGTTATTTAATCTACGGGTTTTAGAAAGTGTTGCGAATTGTTGTAAATATTCTTTTCATGGGAAATCATGTTGCTTATCTATCACAGAATAAAATTAAAAAAATATTAAAATAGATTAACAGTATCATAGCTATGAAATAAAAAGAAATGGATGCGCAAAACGCGAGAATGGCTGGATCAATCTTGGGCTAATTTTTATTTCTAATAATTGTTGAAATCCGAACAAGGTTATTATAAAGAGAAAAAAATTAAAAGTAGTCCTGAAAATTGGAAAATTTGGGAATAACTGAAAATATTTCTTCTATGAGATTTTTTTTATGCGATTTAAATTTGATTTTTTCTCCATTTTTAGTTATTTCTAAAAAAAAAGGCTGATTTTAACCTGGAAAATGCAGAGTTATTGCGAAAAAAAAAAATTAAATGAATATTAGAACGATAGAAAATTGCCTTGAATATAGAAAAACTTTGTGATATTAAACCGTCACAACATTTTCCACACTCTTACATCTCATTTTAAAAAAGCATAGGTTAATAACAAGAGCGTGCAGAACCACGAGACGTGCATAGCGTATAAATGCAGTAAACCAACTCCCTTAGAATTCTAACCCCACTTTCCCCACGTTTGTTTAAGTCTAGTTACCTGCGCTATGTCTTTAGCCCACAAAGTGGTGTAATCTCGAGGAACGATATTAGAGCAACTAGAAGTACTCCTTCTGTCTACTAAAATCCACTATAAAAGATTCCCTGGTGGAATTTTTTGTAAAGTGGATTTTTAGAACCACCGTGTGTCTGAAAATCCATTGCAAGGATCTACTGATGGATCTTTTTCCGCCTTTATGCCCAGTTTTTTCATTTATCCTCGATTTTTTATGGCTGAAACAGTGGTGATCGTGAAGCGTCTGTACGATTTACAATCCAATGGTACTGGCTTCGAATTCTCATATTTACGACATAGCATTTCAAATTAATAGTAATTATGAAGTTTTACATAATTTTGTTTTGAGCATTGTTATTTGGTATTTAAGAAATGCAACGTGGGTGTACCTAATAAATAGTGAATTATTTTATCGTCCCTCATAATAACCCCGGGTTAGAAGCCAGTAACGCTTTTGTCTACCAAATCTATTCAGTTTGCTCTAGGGTGTTTACTCTTTGTCCTTTCTTATCTCTATTCTAGAGACGATCTTGCATTCGGAATTGAACAAAAGATGGCCTGAAATCTAGACTTTATGCTATGCATCAAGATTAAAGTTCTATAGTAGGACATGGCGAGTATACGCCTGGGTAAGTCCCACGGGTTTTAAAATACATTCTGTTGTCAAAAAACTAAATGTGTGCTGGGACACATAGCAAAAGTAAAACTTCAAATAAAAATTAAAAAAAATCCTTACTTATATTATAAATGCGAAAGTAACTCTGTCTGTTGCTCTTTCACGCCTAAACTACTGAACCGATTGAAATGAAATTTGGTACAGAGATAGTCTAGAGCCTAGGGAAGGACATAGGCTACTTTTTATTGCGAAAAATGCATTGTAAGGGTTTAAAATAGGGGATGAAAGTTTGTATGGAAGTATCGTCATTTTTGAAGCTTGAAATTTATTTTTTAGGCTTTTGATTAGATATTAATAAATTTGGCATTCAAAGTTTGTAAGACTTTACCCTTGAGGGGTACTATAAATATAGGGGATGAAAGTTTGTATGGGAATATTTTAGGTTTCGGCTAAACCACTGCACCGATTTGAAAAATTATTTCACTAATGAAAAGCTACATTGACAGCGAGTGACATAGGCTATATTTTATCCCCATATTCCCGCGGGAACAGGAACTACGCGGGTGAAACCGCGGGGCGCAGCTAGTATATTATATTTTAAAAAATATACGAAACATAACTCTCTCTCGCTCTTTCTATCTTCACTGATTATCTCCCCCTCAACTTCCATTCGCCTCGCCCGATCACACTTTTCGTAACGCATTCACCAGCTTACTCCTCAAGGCAAGCGTGCGTAAAGAAGTTTTACTTCAAAAGTAACGTTTAAGACTGGATGATTTGAAAAACACCAATCCATATCTGACCACTGCTGCACGGGTCGGTAGAGACCAGACCTTAGAGGATCAACCTTAATCCACCACAGAGACCCGGTCCGGTTTAGTGGATAACCTATGTGGATTTCCTTCACGATCTTATAAGAACACTGATACTGGAAGAACAATAAAAAAACAAATGTAAAAATAAATAATCCTATGTCATGCAAAGTTCAGTCAACTGAAAAATATAAGTTACTATTATATCGAAGGCAACGCAAACAAATCAAAGCGGTAAACAGCCATAAATCACACAGCTTAGCAAGCCGTCACACCTGACGGATTATGTTACGTTTGCGTTACGTTTTTGTACTGAAAAAAGAAATTATTGTTTGTTTTTCATAGGGATTTAGAGGTAAAGTGGGTGTTCTACTTTATCCTCTTTGGTGACCGGTTAGAAAAATTGAGGGCTTAAAAGGTCATGCAAAAGGTCACTTTTTGTGTCAATAGAAATTTTACGTTCTTGTTTTTTGATTCGACTACGGCAAAGGGTTGAGTTATGTATTTATCCAATACTTTCACCGCTGAGCCGATTTTCTTGTCTAGCCACGGGTGCGGCTCTGCACACTCCATAGTGTTTTTTCATACAACAAACACAATAGTTGTGTTTTCCCGCACTCGCGTCAAGTTATGAAATTCACGACAGTTATGTTTTCAGCAGTGAACGTGTTAACTTTACCGTACAGAGTACTGTGTATTTAAATCTATCTATGCTAGTTATCATCCAAATCAGTTCAGCTATTTCAACGTGATGAGGGAACAAGTACACACAAACTTTTTAATAACACTAATGTATAGAAGTGAAAATAATTCTGTGTGTTTGTTTGTTTGCCATCTCATCGGATTTTGAAGAAACTTGGTGTGTAGATACCTGAGGTAAAAAGTATTCACAATTACAACTATTTTAGCCTCCGTGGCGTAGTGGGTGATGCGCCGACAGCAACGCGTGAGGTTGTAACAACAAGGTACAACGCACAGGGCAAAGATTTGTGTGAACCACAGATATTTGCTCTGAATCAGGGTGTTTGTAGGACCATGTTCCGCGTAGTTTCTGATTCTTTAGATTCAGAGAATCCGAGTTAGGGGTCAGAATAAGCTGTGATACGTTATTAATTTAATTTGTTGCATTTATCGCTAAAAATGTTCATCAACAACCCATAACGTCCCACTGCTGGGCACGGGTCTCCCCTCACTTTCGCGAGGAGGATTAGGGCATAATCCACTACGGGGGCCAGATCTGGATTGGTGGATCACATACCTACCTCTGAAATAATTCTCGGGTAGGTATGTGGGTTTCCTAACGATGTTTTCCTTCACCGAAAAGCTAAAAATATTGCCAAAAAGTATTATAAAATCCCCTCTGTTCAAAAACCGTTAAAATTAACTAACATAAGAGTAAAGAAGTCGCGAAATCCTTAAACAAGGCGGCTCCTTTGAAGATACCCTGCGGTTTATCTACAGCATAATTAATACAATTAACCCTTTGCATCCCCTATAGGCCTTTTTATAAGCTATAGGGCCTTTTACGCAATACCTTTGTGGAGGTAGGGTTGGTACTCCTAGAGAATTTAGAAGGGAAACTAATGACTCTTTAATTTTTTTTTATTTCTTATCGTAATTTTTTTAGCATGTTGGGAAAATTAAAGCTAAAAGAATACTTATTTAAATGGATTATTATTTTCCTTGGTCACGCCGTAATTTGGAAACGTCTGGGCCAATCCGGCATTTTTTTTTTCAAATATTCGTTGTGGTCCGAGGAAGGTTCATATGAAGAGAAAATATGGAACAATTGCCCGAATAATTGAAAATTTTGGGAAAAACTGTAAATATTGTTTTCTTTGAGATTTTCGAATGAACTCACTATTTGAGATTTGATTTTTATATATATCATATTATTAGTTAATTGCAGGAATATTGGAATAACGCAGATGAAACCGCGGGGTGGAGCTAGTTTTGTATAAAAAAAAGATGATTTTGACAAGAGCAATGAATGACTCGTTTCGCGGACAAGGATTGCGCCAGGTAAAAAATTAAAAAAAAAAACTCTGGAACTTAGAGCCAAATACTTTCGTGGGCTACGCGGCAACCCTACAAGTACGGCCGTTTTTAATCGTACGCCCTCTCAATTATTTAAGCCTTTTTCGCTTACCACCAAATTAAGTGGTGTAATATTTCGCCGTTATTGTGTACTTGTTAATATTTTTGTTGCTTTTTAATATTGTGGTGGGCTCTGTGTTTGTTTTTCGTGGCTCTGCGATTCTGGAGATTACGTTGGACTCAAGGATTTAAGTAACCCAGAAGCTGGCTATTTGGGGATTTTTAATTAATTCAGTGGCTTTTAGTAACATGTTGATTATCAAACGATTATCATCATCAGCATCCTATAACGGCCCACTGCTGAGCATGCTGCGAGGATACGGCCATAACCCACTACGGGGGCCTGGTCAGGATCAGTGGATAAAATACCTACCTCCGAAATAAAAAGGTAGGTTTGGGTAGGTATGTGGGTTTCCTCACGGTGTTTTCCTTCGCCGATAAGCGAGTGATAATTACGTACATATGTTTTACAAGAAACACACTGGTACGTGCCCGCACTGTCAGGGATTAATAAAATAAAAACATAACACTAACTCTCGGCAGTAGGCTAACCCAAAAAAAAACTAAAATAAGAAAAAAACATATTTTAACAAATTTTCAAACACCAATGAAACGTGCACAGAAATCTAATTCTGACGAATTAACATCGCAAAAATAACCAACAGACGTGTTTTTCATACAAAAATACCGATTTTCCGTAAAAAGGCGATTTACGGTATAAATATCCTGCGGAATTATTTACCGCTATTTTTACCGTTATTTCTATGCAAATGATGCCTTTATCTGGTGGTGGAAAATCGCCGGTTTTACCTTATGGAGTAAAAATGCTTTATTGTAACATAATGGTGAATTTATTGAAATGGCAACAGGTATTTCACTAAGGAACATTTGCATTAAGTTTACGATTTATTTTAGAATCTCCGGATACTTAAGAGTCTTAAGTTAAACGATCTAACCAAAGGACCATGCCTCTCTGCCAAAGTTATATGAGCGACAGTTCGTCTAACGGTAGTTAACTCGTGATCTCCTTCCAAATGGAAGAAAACCAACCAGTTTTTTTTTCCGCATACACTAGAAGTGTCTTCCCCGTCCCCCACGACCCCCGCCAAAGGTGACAAAATGTTTCATTTAAAGAGTTAAATGTGTGCTGGGTTCATAGATATATAATAATATAAAAAATATGTAAAACGTCCTTACAGCTGGTTCATAATAAATATAGCTCAATCCAAGAAAATTCCAAAAGTACAGTCAACATCAAAAGTATATTATGATCAAACAAGTTTCTAAAATGATGACCAGTATTTAGTGCATTAAAGGCTTGTCATAAAAAAAAAAAAAACAATATAATCTGACTACTTCAGAATGTCATAAGTCCCTTTCCCTCACAGAATTCTGTGGATAAACTTTTGAATAAAAAGAATGAGGAGGGAGTTGTGTAATCTTAAAGGATGGGGATTTTATTAAAAATATTATATTAAGTCTATAATGCAATAAATACCTTTGCCAGATAGATATTCATCCTCCAAACAGTGTGTGCAAACATTACTGTGTTCCGGTTTGAAGGGCCCTGTTTCCAGCGAAATTACTGGGCATATGAGACTTTAGAGCCGATGTCTCAGGGTGACGTGCGCAGTGCGCCGCGCTGAATTATAAAATGCAGTGTTTTGGGTGGTGCTGGTGTTCTGCCATGTAGCGCTTATCATCAGATGAACGGCGTGCTCGTCTTGCCACAATGTCAAAAAAAACAAAAAATAAATTATACCGGTCGTCGCTTTTGAAAGTTGTCTGATTTACTTTTGATGTTGACTGTACCGTAGTAGTTGCTTATTCCGATCACAAACTAAACAAATGAGTTCGCAATACGTTTATGAACGATACATTTCTCTGTGAACATCTGTATGATAAACATACACACATATGCAGACCCATACACACACAGTCATAATAAACTATAGAAACGAACCGTATGAAGCAAAGCAGTGAATGCGTTGATATGTTATAGTAAGCGCTCGGTAGAATGCATGAGGGTACAATCGAGACGAAAACCACTTCATAAATTTTTTTTTTTTGTTAAGTTTTTTTTTTTCTTTTTTTTTTGTATTCCACAGCAGTTTAAGTTGTTGGTAAGCGACGACGCGGTTGATGGTGAAGCATGCTTGTCTAGATGACACCTATTCACTCTTGACAAAGTAAAGAAGTATTCCATTATAAAAAAATAAAAAAAATCGGTCAAATGCGAGTTGGTCTCGCGCACCGAGGGTTCCGTATTCAATTTAAAATTTAAATTTGACACCTTTACGCGTTTCTCAGAAAAAAGGGTCTTCACAGACAGATCGGACAACAAAGTGATCCTATAAGGTTCCTTTTTATTTTTGCGGTATGGAACCCTAAAAACAAGATTTCAGAACATTCTAAGTTCTCCAATTATAAGTCTTTACTCGATACGAATAGATTGACTTGTTAATTACTCCAATCTAGTAGGTCAAACATTGAATTGCTTCATACTTGATTCAGTGAGAGTTACGGCCTGTTTGGGAGAGGTTAAAGTAACAGCTACGTTTGCGATTCGATAGTTTCCCCTTTGGAACTTGGGAGTCTCGATGAGCGAGTCCGAGATTTTTGGACGATCGAAAAAAAAAAATAAAAAAAAATTGTATAATTTTTTTTTATTTGGCTGAGTGACGAGACGAGCAAGTCGTTCACCTGATGGTAAGCACAATGCCTACCCATAACAGTTACAGTGCCACCCAAAACTTTGCATTGCATAATCCTGCGCGGCACTGCACTGCGCTCGTTACCCTGAGACATCGACTCGAAAGTCTCATATGCCCAGTAATTTTGCTGGAACACAGTATTGTTTGCACACTACTGCTTGGCGGATGAATATCTGGCAAAGATTTTGCTTGATTGACTGACTGATTAATCACGATATACGACTAACTACTAGCTGAAGAGCTAATATAAATAGAACCTGTCATTTATAAAATCTGTAATTTCTAGAATAAGTCGTTTGTAAAATCTGTAATTTTTAGAATTTGGCATTTAATAATCTGCTATTTTTAGACTAATGTGTCTTTTCTAGAAACTGCCGCTAGTCGACTGAACCATATCACGTGTTATTATATCCGTTAAAAATACTTTTCTTCCCACCAGTACACCTTGTACAGGGTGTTTACTCTTCAAACGGTCTCAGGATTGAGACCCACAATGGACAGACTAGACTCCGGCTCGGCTTTCATAACACGAGACATGGATTTTACCACGGTTTTTGTTCTTCGACATCAAGATGGGTGCTTAACTTTTTTAAACATGCTGTGTGTTGCTTAAGTTTGTGCAGGTTTTGTTTTAAAAGGTTTTTTATTTTATTTAACAGAGTGACGAGACAAGCAAGTCGTTCACCTGATGGTTACTAGCAGTGCCCTACGTTTTCACTCTTGTTTATTCGCCGATTATTTTTTCGGGATAAAGAGTATTCTATTCCAGGACATAAAGTATCTCTATACGAAATTTCATCAAAATCCGTTCGGCCGTTTCAACGTTCATCATCATCATCGCCATCAACCCATAACGTCCCACTGCTGGGCACGGGTCTCCCCTCACTGTCGTGAGGAGGGTTAGGCCATAATACACCACGGGGGCCCGGTCCGAATTGGTGGATAACATACCTACCTCCGAAATAACGTTACAACATTAAGGGGGAAGAAATACGCACATATGCACACAATAATACAACACATAGTAGTGTAGTAGTGTATTGCATACCTTTTTATAGTTTTTCAGATGGTAAACAACCACACAGGATTAAATGGACAACTTTTCATGATTCAAAACATGAAACAAATTAATATTTCCAAACAACATTGCAACATTGCCGTGCGACAGCTCGCTGCACTGTTGTAAAGGCTGAATACATAATACCGAGTGCAGACAGCATGCCGCGTGGTCACTTTGAATGCGCGCGTAACTGCAAATTGCGTATTTTTAGAAGATTTAGAAAAATATGTCAACACAGAAAATTTTAAAAATAATAATTTGTTATGTATTTGCAGTATTATAGGTGGATACTTTCTAAAAAAATATTATAAAGGCAATTACGCCATAATTTGTGACAAACGTTAAAGAGTTTGACTAGAATTATAATAGTTTCGCTCAGAAATATTCAATTTTTCTGTACTGTGTTTTTTTTGTTTCTGGTATACAATAAAGAGTTTTTCTATTCTATTATATTTTATATCATTTTTTTCTTTACTGTGCTCGTCAGCCTGAGACATCTATTCTAAATTACACTGCAATCTTCAAATCAACAATTAAATTTTTTTTTTTTTAATGTTACGGTGTTGTTAGTGTTTTTGTTTTTTTTTTTTTAAATTTGTGTTTTTTTATGTGTTAAAGTGTAATATTGGTGGAATATTAACCATTAAGTGTTCATAACGAGTACAAGTGTAGGCAAATGATACAAACCAAAAAAAGTGCCGTTTCGTGTCCTCTCAAAAACTCCCAAGAAGTTTCAGTAAAACCACCCACCTCTTTCCTGAATTTTGATTCTGACTGGACCACCTACTGACTGGGACTTGACATTTAGATTAAATTCTATGGAAAATCTAAAAAAAAAATTGTTTGACGGTGCAGTGCCAAAAAAAAAAAAATATTAAAAGTACAAAAAACCGTTAATCTCTAAACCAGTTGATAAAAATAATGGTAATTCACAAAACATACAGTGAATCCAATACCTTTACTTCATTAATTCCGTAACACAAAACAAAATGGTGCAAATTAAATTTACATTCCATCGCGCCACTTCCTATAAGGAAATTGTTTTTATAGCAAATAATAGCTCTGCGGTATTGTATTTACTTGAAATTGGGAAATGGAACCATTAAATAACGATATTATCAGTAATCAGTGCTTAAATGTTAGAAATATTATAACACAATATTTATTATAAATTTCAGTTTTTGTTTATAGTTAGTATTATCATATAAGAAATAATTATTTTAAACCGGCCAAGTGCGAGTTGGACTCGCGCACGAAGGGTTCCGTACCATTATCTATAATAACGGCAAAACTATTTTAATGTAATTTTTATGTTTTTAAAGTGAATATATAACTAAATATTCTGGAAATATTTCAAGGGTCTATGGCATTATCAATATCGAGGAAAAACGAGCAAAAAAAATTTCGTTTTTGTATGGGAGTCCCTTTAAATATTTATTTTATTTTCTTTTTAAGTATTTGTTGTTATAGCGGCAACAGAAATAGATCATCTGTGTAACTATCATGGTTCAAGAGATACATCTTGGTGACAGACGGACATATAGACATACAGCGGAGTCTTAGTAATAGGGTCCCATTTTACCCTTTGGTTACGGAACCCTAAAAAATTAGGCTCGCATTTGTGAGACAGCTGTAGCACGAGAAGATGAAAATATTCAGTTGCGGCATTATTCATGTAATTCATCAGCGTGTCGTACAATCAGACGAATATGAGTGGCGCGGACAAAGCGTAGGGGAAATGGAATTTTGTAGTGGGTACTTACTTGTGGTGCGCTTTGGAGTCTTCCGAGGTGGGTGGGAAAGAGTTTCAATGTCTTTGAGTTGAAAGAAGACTATAATCTTCTCGGATGGACGTATTTCCCAAGCACAGTAGAGTTAATTGAGTTTCCTTTTCCTGTGCGAGATTCAGGCTCGAGTCACCACTTGAAAGGTAAATGTCCTTTTTCAAACTCAAAATCATTAGTTTGACTTGTGAAAATGCCATATTTTAGCCTACTTGTAACAAATTATTTGAGTTTTATAATATAATTTGTCTATTTGCGCCCTTGCAGTTTTACCCGCAGTTTTGTTACATGGTATTTGTTGTTTGTATTGGCAACCGCTATCCATTAATAACGCTTTAAAAGGTGGTTGCGCAGTAAAAAAAAATCAAGATGGCGGCGACCTACGATGCCAGGCTTCTAACAAAAATGTTACAACCCCTTTAGATCCTATTTCAAATTTCGAACAGTATTTCGATAGTCGTATAAAAATTAGAAAAACTTTATCACAATTTTATCCCTCTTTAGCAAATCAATTTGGGTCCGAGAACGACCGCCGGAGCTGGTGCGGTGACCGCGGTGTGGCAGTCATGTAGTGAGATAGAGAGCCAAACTTTGCACATCTCAGTAAGTTATGGCAAAGAGTAGATAGCACAGAGGTCACTAATGTTTACAAGGTTACTAATATGTAAAAAAAATATTTTTTAATTTCACTACGTAACGAGACGTGGCAGTCATTCATCTGATTCTATGCGCCACCCATAACAATTACAGTGCCACCTAGAACTTTGTATTGCACTGCGCTTCTCACCTTAAAAATGGGTTTAAAGTCTCATACGCCCAGTAATTTCACTGGAAATAATGCCCTGCGAAAAGGTACACAGTAATGCTCGCACACTTCTGACTGGCGGATAAAATTATGGCAAAGGTACAAATTAATAAATACTGAAAAAAAGGTAAAAAAAATGCAAAAATGGTAAAGGTAATTCTTAAGGCGGAATCTTGCCTAACACAACGTTTATCTCAACTGACGCAGCAAACATCTGATGCTAGAACAAAGAAACAAAGTGTTTAAATTTATGGAAGTAGTAAGGTTTTTATAAATATTTACAGGACAATTTCGTAATCTGATAAAGTATACATATTATAATAACTGATGGCAAAACAATTATAATATTTGTTATGGAAAAACTGCTTTAATTTCGCATCGCAAAAAACATTAGACATAGACATAGACAACTTAGGAACTCTTTGACGTTAGTACGCTCAGTGACGTTAGTTACTACTAAAATGTGTTTTCTGTCCATACGAAAGAAATCGCTTTAAGCGATAAAACCGCCCATTTCACTACCTTTTGTTTAACTATTGTTATTTGTCTAATTTCTGTTTATTTTTGGCGTATGATAAAGAGTTTTCTATTCTATTCGATTCTCAAGTAAAAGAACATTGTCCGCAGAGAGGACGCGAAGAATTAGGCAAGAAATCTCTTCGTCGAAGAATTAAACTCTATATAAAGTAGACACCATTGGCATTCCGCCAAACATGGTCTAAGTAAAAACCGCAGTAATAGCCCACGGTTCCGTATGTCTTTATTGGACCAATTTTCAGAACGGAATTGTCTTTGTGCATCCGAAATGGGTTCATCTTTGTTTTTGTTAAGCAAATACGGTTCTTTGTTGGGATATTCAATTGTTTTATCCGTGTACTGTGTCCATTCTGTATGCTTCATTTATTCTGTGATCCTACTTAGATTTAATTGCTTTACCTTTGGATACAAAGATGAAGTAATGTCATCGTGATCTAGGGTTGACATAAATATTTCATGAAGGTACATTCATGAAGAAAACCCGAATCGTCGTGGAAAAGAAATTTCTATACCAAAAAGTGTGTGCGTGTAATCTTTACGCGCTATTGAAGTAGAACTTTTTATATCTCCTTCTCAACTTCCATTCGCCTCGCCCGATCACACTTTTCGTAACGCATGCACCAACTCACTCCCCATGTCAAGTGTGCCTAGTAGTTTAAAATTTGGAATGTCTGTCTGTGCTTGCAAAATAAATTCCGAAACTTAAGTAAAAACTGCTATTTATCCGATGCCTAATCATAAATGGCGGTTTTTATAATTTTTGTCTGTCAGCTTGAAGATTTGTCTCAAATAGATTTCGAAACGGCTCAACGGATTTCAATAAATTAAAAGTTTTAGAAACAATATTATATCCTCTCCTATTATACTTCATACTTTATCCTAACTAATATTGTAAATGCGACTGTCAGTTTGTTTGTTACGCTTTCAAGCCTAAACCACTAAACCAATTTCAAAAATTCTTTTACAAATAGAAAGACACATTATAAGCGAGTAATATAAGATATATTATATTCCCGTATTCCCACGAAAACGGGAACTACGCGGGTGTAACCGCGAGGTGCAGCTAGTAATATTATTAATGAATAAGTTTGTGAGGATGGATGGATGGAAGTTTGTTACTCTTTCACACAAAAACTACTGAACGGATTTTGATGAAATTTGGCACACTGACAGTTTATTAGTTGTATTAACACACAAAATACTTTTTATCCCGTAAAAATTATTGGTTCCTTTGGAATGATATTAAGCGCAGGTGAAACCTGGAGGCAGTCCTCGAGAAATCAGCAAAAGAACGTATCAAAGAAATATCCATCCAGTGACTTAAATAAACCTTGTTACGAGTATAAAAATATTGTATCCGGAACTCAATATCCGTAACATATACCTAACAATTGAATACTCTTTGGCTTTGTGCAAATCAATGGACATTCACAAAGGGGTTAACTTGTCAAGAAAATTGTCAAAGCACTGCAGTACCTTTGACTATTCAGGGTCTATGGTTTCTAGTATCTGGGATATTCTCTTTGAATTGTATGCATGTGAAGTGAACTAGGAAGATTTGGCAATGCGATTTTCTGAGTGGCATTGCAAATTTCAGTATTAACGTCTTTTTCCCGTTGGGGTAGGCAGAGATTACATCTCTCCACATGCCACGATCCTGACACCTCTTTGGCTTCTTCCACTTTCATGAGTCCCTACATACATGCTAGCTGGTTATAAATATTTTTGACTAGGCCTTTCTTTAGTACGTCCTCGATTGGATCGAGGTACGTTCGTCGAGGCCTACCCCTGGCCTATCCATAGTAGATCCATAAATCTGTCATTATGTTTTTAAATAAAAATGGTTTCACGTTTGACCACTATCTCACCAATTAATTTATTATTTTTTTATTTATTCTTTAGCACACAAATGGAGTACAAGGAGTACGTAATGCTAAGTAGCATTTTCTACCAGTCATCCTGGAGGTGTAACTGAAATGGTGGTGGTGTGGCAAAATGAGAGAGAAGCGAAAAGTATATTTAAAAAATATTTCATCATCATCAAACCATAACGTCCCACTGCTGGGCACGGGTCTCTCCTCATTTTCGTAAGGAGGGTAAGGCCATAATCCACCACGGGGGCCCAGTCCGAATTGGTGGATAACAGACCTACCTCCGAAATAATTCTCGGGTAGGTATGTGGGTTTCCTCACGATGTTTTCCTTCACCGAAAAGCGAGTGATAATTACGTACATATGTTTTACAGAAACACATTGGTACGTGCCTGCACTGGGATTTGAACTCACGACCTTCTGATTGGAAGGCGGACGTTCTCCCACTAGGCTACCACGGCTACTATCCGCTACCGCTACTACTAGGTTACGAGGTTGCTACGAGTTATTCGTAGATATAGACCTGCGTAGCAAAACCGATTGTAGCGGCAGCTGTCGTAGTACGTAACGAAATAATAACATAGATAAAAATTATCTATTATAATCGTCCACTCGTGAGTTAATAGTTTTTTCTTGGGCTGTACTTTTTTTGTCTTTATTATTAAAAACTGAAAATTAAATAATTTATTGTAAGTAGGCAAAACTAAAGCACTATTGCAAGTCAAACACTTGAGAGTCATAATTTTTTTTTTTTTTTTTAATTTTTCATTTCATTATTTTAGTAAAAAATAAATCAATAACTAAAGTCATGAGCAATTGATTATGGTTTGAGTATCAAAAGGAAATTTCCCTTTCAACTGGTTACTCGTGGCTAAATAACCAGTTGTACTACCCTTGTTTACCTATTGTAATTCTTCTGTACTGTGTTTATTTTTGTTTCTGGTGTACAATAAAGAGTTTTTCTATTCTATTCAATTCTGAATCTGGCACAGAAAAAGTAAATTCGATTACCTCTACCAGTGCTTCGGAAATGCGCCGTCAAGAAGATAGCACCAAGAAACTCTACGGGGATATAATTTTTTTAATTTAAGGTTTTAATTTTTTTCACAATCCAAATTATATTTTTTTAATGCATTTTACGTATATTATAAATGGGTGTCTGAATAAATTGTATTGTTATTTTCCATACGGAACATATTTAAATTTTCATTGCTGGACCGTGAAACAAATTACAAAAATGAAATACGGGCACAGTTTTTTACGAGCTATTTGCCTGCAAATTGTATGATGTTTGCGTGCACGTGTGCGTCCGTGTGCATATCTGTACCGAACCGCATTGTTGTGTACATAATGCATCAGAATCAATAGTTGAGGTGAGAAATGAGAGATGCGGCAGCGAAGAGTGGTAGCTAGTGCGGTGGTAGCCTAGTGGGTGCACGTCTGCCTTCCAAGGAGAAGGTCATGGTTTTTGTACGTAATTATCACTTGATCTTCGGTGAAGGAAAACATCTCGGTGTTTATTTTTTTGGTGTACAATAAAGAGTTTTCTATTCTATTCTATTCTAGTAGGCACATGCACCAATCTGGACCGGGCCCCGTGGTGGATTATGGCCTAGCCGTCCTCACGAAAGCGAGGGGAACAATATAAAAAATAAAACAACGGATGTTATTTGTGTAACGGTTTTCTTTCTAACATTATTTTATAAATAAATAAATAAATAAATAAATAAATATTTTTTATTTTATTTTCTATCTAACTTTTGTAAGAATAGTGTACCTCAGTCTGTTGTATCGATAGATAGATACGTACCTCTTTATTGACACCAAGATATATAAAATACAGGGGAGAAAAACATAACTCAACAATAGGGTACATTGGGCTGTCTTAACGCTTAAAGCGAGTTGTATTGCATTTTTTTTTGTCTGAGTGACGATACGAGCATGTCGTTCGCCTGATGGTAAGCGCTACGCCTGCCCATAAAAGTCACAGCACCACCCAGAACACTGCATTGCATAATCCTGCGCGGCACTGCACTGCGCTCGTCACCCTGAGACATCGGCGCTAAAGCTCATGTGCCCAGTAAGTGGAAGGAGAAAAAAATGTTTTTAATACGTAAACAATTCATGTTTATAAACAATGTTATAGTTTTGAATATGTAGTATATAATGTAGAATAAATAAAGTGGTTTTTAGGAAAATGCTCATATTTCCGGTTGAAATACGGGTAAAGTTAAGTTTTCCCGCAAAACTTTGAGGCAGCCACATCCATCAGTTACTAGACTCGCGCGTTCATCCCTTTAATCCATGGGGTGGTTGGAAATTCCATAAATTGCGTCGATTGCAGATTCAGGCATTTATCATTGTTTTCAAATAAATTTTAATTTATTTTTTGTTCACCTTAACCGGTTTGGAAATGTTTTTTTGGGAGTACCTGAAGTTTGGGGCTTATTCGTTTGGAAGAATTCAATCGTTGTATATTTCTCGAAAAAAAGCGGTGGTAGCCTAGTGGGAGAACGCCCGCCTTCCAGTCAGAAGGTCGTGAGGTCAAATCCCAGTGCGGGCACGTACCAATGTGTTTCTGTAAAACATATGTACGTAATTATCACTCGCTTTTCGGTGAAGGAAAACATCGTGAGGAAACCCACATACCTAACCGAGAATTATTTCCGAGGTAGGTATGTTATCCACCAATCCGGACTGGGCCCCCGTGGTGGATTATGGGCTAACCCTCTTCACGAAAGTGAGGAGAGACCCGTGCCCAGCAGTGGGACGTTATGGGTTGATGATGATATTTCTGTTTTTTTTTAGTACAGTTGACACCAAAAATCGCTGAACATCTTCCATTTTCCAATCAACTTAAATGTTTCTTGTAAAACGTAACAGCTGTAATTGTTTAATAAATAAACCCATTAGTTAATTGATTCACTTTGAATTACCTTACAACAAGTCGCTAATCCACAGACTCCAAATATTGCCCCTCAATAAACACACTTATCTAAACTCTAATAAATCATAAGGTTTAAGCATTACTTAATTACGCCAACATTGTCTCTGAAATCTGTGCTTAACAGGCTTAATCTGCTTAATGCTTGGCCTAAGTAAACTCGCCGAAAATCAAACAAAACCGCTGTTAAGTTACTAAGATGTTCCTTGTAAGCTTTGTAGGGGTTCCTACCCTTTGGTGTTACAAGGACGGTGGTTAAGTGATGTTCTTGGTGTTGTTTTAGTCCGAAATTTGTTGTCTTTGCTGTCAATTGATGACAGTTGGAACATGTTTATGTTAAGTGGGTTAACCGCGTACTTATTCTTATTCCATGCAGTTCATTTAAGGCCTTAAACTGAACGGCCTAGATGGCACCACACACTCATAAATGACAAACGTGACGTGACGTCACTCAAAAATAGACTGCAGAGAATGAGAGAGAAAGAGAATGAGATGGAGCTATATAAACTCCCATAAATGCAAACAAGTTGTTCCGATCACTTTGGATAAATATCTCTGGTCGACTTAGGAACGCTGAGTGGCATTGGTGGTGACAGTTAGCAGGGCAGTTCAGTTTAAGGCCTTAAACTGGATGGATTTAACTGTTCGTGGTGAGGCCCTGTTCTGCTTTGTTAATTAGGTACCGTAGTAGATATTAATTTATTTTTAAAGTTTGTGCATGATATAGGATAACAGCTAGGTATAATTATATTAGAAGTAAGGTACAAAATTATGGACTACATTCTTACAACCTAACTACAACACTAGATCTTGCACTAGGAATTTTCTGTGCCGTAAGATCTAGGTTTGATTAGTCTCTATCTTTGAGTCGGTATTTGTTTAGATCAATAGACGAGTGTGGATATATTATGTGTGAAATAGACAGATACCTGTTAATTGATAAAATAAAATAAATAGTTAAAAAACTTAAAAGTAAAAAGCCCCCTCGCTTTTTACCATAATTTTTATTTTTTCTACGTTATGATATTAAAGGGCGTTTTTTTACAAATATTTATTTTCTGTTTTTTTTTTAGTAGGTATGAATTATAATTTATACTTTTAATTTTATTATTGTATTGTCATCGGTCCTTGATAAGTGTGCAAAGTTCCAAATTAATCCGATTTTTAGAAATGGGTGAAGATCACGTTCAATCATTCCGTTACATAAATAGACAAAACCAAGCTAGTGCAAGCGTGTTAATAAACAAAGCTAAATAATAGATAGGTACAATGGCTTAAAGCGATATCTGCCAGACAACCAGTCAGTTGACATCAGTGTCAATATATTTTATTTTATTGTATTGTATTGGGGGGCTTACAGCTCTCACAATACAAACTTCTAATAATTACACAAGTAAGAGATTTTATAATTATAATAAACATACCGATGATAAAATAATTTTAACAGTGAATAGTGTTTAACATTTATATCTAATTAGCTGCGCCCCGCGGTTTCACGCGCGTAGTTCCCGTTTTGTCCCACGGAAACATATAATCGGGATAAAAAAGTACCCTATTACTCAATCCTGGTTATAAACTATCTGTGTTCCAAATTTCATTCGAATCCGTTCAGTAGTTTTTGCGTGAAAGAGAAACAAACATCCATCCATCCATTCTCACAAACTTTCGTATTTATAATATTGGTAGGATATTGTAAGGAATGATTTACTTCTGTCGCAAATTCCATTATCATTTCAATTATTTACCCGGTAGGGTCAAAAACAAAAAAAAAATGCATACAATTTGAATTTTCCGTCATAAGTAAAACGTGCCAGTGGGCGGGTTATTTTTAGGTTTTCATTTTATTTCTTTGTTTGTTTGATAACAAGTACAACTTTTAAATATAATTTCTCTAAATGGTAGAATTTTTAATTGTGCATAATGTGTAAGTTTACAGCGTAACATACTTTTTTTTTATTTCTATTAGCGCAGTGCGCGAATTCCTGTGACCGGGCGGCCGTATTCATTGCTCCACGGAAGCTTATTGACGCGCGATGTGACGCTGGTGGTTATAAAATGGCGCCTGGATAAATAGGGGCTGATATATTTTTGACGTGACCACGTCTAATAAATCGATGTACGCCGGCTGCATGCACGAAAAAGGATGATGATGAGTTGGTGTACTGCTTTCCGCTGGGATCGTACCACATGGAAATATATTGTAGTCTCTGCCTATCCCAATGGGAGAAAGGCGTGACTGTATGTGAATGTAATATTTTCTTGAATAACTGTACTGAGTTTTGTTGTTTGTACTGTTGTGTGTTTGCTGTGGTCTTTTGTATGTGTATTTTTTTAATAGAATAGAATAGAAATATTTATTATCATGTTCTCTAATTGACTATTGTATCCTTATGTATTCATTTATTTTTAATTTATTTAATTTTTAAAATTAAAGCTTTTAATTTTTTTTAGAAAAAACGTATAGCGAAGTAGCTGCAGCATTTTAGACACCCTAAACCTATCTGTACAAAATAATGTATGCACATACATTTGTCAGGGATGTCGTGCGAGCCGTCTATCGGTCGCTTGTGCCAACCCTAACGCTTCACATGCATATGAAAATGTATGATTTTGTACAACCCTAATGTTTAGCATGCCTATCAAAATGTATGGTTTTGTTTTATAAACCTTTAGAGCTATTTTCTTGTCGTCAACGGTTTTGACATGGTTGTGAATATATTATACGGAAACTCGCGGGTTGTTATTTTTTGGGATACAAAATTGTGGATGGATTTTGAGCTCTAAGTTTGCATTGTAACAATAACCATTTTGTAACGATTTTCCCATCTATCTATATATATATATATAAATGTTATGTTGGTTTGTGTACGCTTCAAAAACTCAAAAAGTTCTGCACCGATCGAGCTGAAATTTTAGCATGATATATAATCCGCATCAAGGATTGTTTTTATCAATTTTTTTCATCAGTGACACGGCGAAGCGTGGCAGGGTACAGCTAGTTGTTTATATATTTGGAAAGTGTGCGATGGAGTTGCACCACTTGATTACTCCATCTCCTTTTCACCATCGGACAACAAGACGTACGGAAACACGGCATCCGTATATGGTTGACATTCCTCCGATCCGCATCCACATTTATAATGCGAACAGCGAAGGAATGGAACACCTTAACAGCGTCTTTGTTTCCCGAAAACTATAGTCTGAAAGTCTTCAAGTCGAGAGTGAATAGGTATCTTCTAGGCAAGCAGGCTCCACTATCGACCGTATCGACAGTTACTACCAGGTGAGACTGCGGTCAAATGCTTGCGTATTCTGCAATAAACAAAAAATTATATAATGATTGTTATTTTCTGTTACAAGTAAATTGATTTCCTCCTTCTCTTCTTCTTCTTCATTGTAGGAATATTTTATATGCCAGAGAAAACCTCGGGAGATTAATCTACCGCTGAGCACAGTTCTCCTCTCAATTTTGTAACGGGGTTATAATCTATCAAATTCGCATCTAAATTATTCTGTACCATTTTTTTGTGTTCAAAAAAGTGTTTTCTATTCTATTCTATTCTATTCGCACGCGAGTTTCTTCGTATTGATTCTTCACTCGAAAAGCGACTCACACACACCCACAAACACACTCTCAGTCACACACATTCACAGCCGTGGTGGTCGCATATTTTTTGTATGAGACATACATTGTCACGTGGTACGTGCCCGCACTGGGACTGTACCTTCTGCTTGGCAGGTGGATGTTCGTCCACTAGTAGATTATACCACTTTGACAAACACACGATAGGTTTATATTAACACCTTGACATTTCAACATTAACGAGCCCGCCAAAGGGTTTATAGAGCCCAATATTGGACAGGATCCATTTGTGAACCCATTGGCAGGGTTCCTGGTGATAATTTCATTTCGGGAATTATACTACCCGCTTACATGATAACGTACTGGCTTTAGAACTGCAAGAAATTTTGAACCGTCTCTCGTTGAGTTGGGGTTGGGTTTGTAATGTCGTTTTGGGTTTCAGGAAGCTGTTGGTCCAAGAAATTAAAGCTATGTACATTGTTTACTTTTAGATTTAGCTTTTGAGATTAACAGGAGTAAGAATGTATTGAAATACAAAAATTTGTGACTGTTTCGGTCGCTTTATCCGACTTTTGGTGTTTTAGTTAATCTTCTGGTGGCATTTTTAACACTTTGACTGCTGAGCCGATTTTGTTATCTAGCCACGGGTGCGGCTCTGCACACACCATAGTGTTTTCCCATAGAACTAACACCACAGTTGTGTTTTCAGCAGTGAACACGTTAAAGGACTTCCCTGGAATTTCATAAATATTGAGATATTATTTTTGAAATGTAAAAAAATATCGGGACTGGCATAGTCGCTGAGCGACTAAAGTCCCTAAACAAAAATTAGATTAAAAAAATATATATAATTGGATTTGGAGGTAGGTATGTTGTCCACCAATCCGGGCCGGGTCCCTGTAATGGAGACCTGTGGTCAGCAGTGGGCCCATTTGGGTTGATGATGATAATGATAATGATGATGATATTACATTTGATGATGATTTACATTTATCATATTTAAATTATATAGATACGTCACGATCACATAAATACACCCTGACCCTTAATAGGATTTCCAATAACTACGAGAAATAAGGAACTACGAGGACCATGGTCCTACAAACACTCAGACTCGGATCCAATACTTGTGGTTCACACAAATCCTTGCCCTGTGCAGCAAATAAGGCAGCCATATCAAAATCTCTCATACAAACCGTACCGGAAAACACATCGGGCACAGTATCCGTCAGCATTTGTCATTCCCACTCACCCCGCCGGTAGTAACCGTAATTATATGAGTTAGGGTGACATTGTACGGGGGAGATAAAACTTGAGGGTTGTATTTGGTTACGGATTCTGTTCCACTAAAGCAGTTCAGTATTGAACGTGGTAGTGGTGTGAATAGACGGTTTCTGTCTAATGCGGTTCGTGATTAGGAACACTAAGGCTTAATTTAGTCTTACCCTGTCGGTACTGACAACGTTCGTCTGTAGCTACCGCTACTAAAACTTTGTGGACGCGGTCAGTGCGTTGCTAAATGCACGCACGGTTTTCGCAGCGATAGCTATGGACGCGGTCAGTGCGTTGCTAAATGCACGCACGGTTTTCGCAGCGATAGCTATGGACGCGGTCAGTGCGTTGCTAAATGCACGCACGGTTTTCGCAGCGATAGCTACGGACGCGGTCAGTGCGTTGCTAAATGCATGCACGGTTTTCGTAGCAATAGCTACGGACGCGGTCAGTGCGTTGCTAAATGCACGCACGGTTTTCATACCTATAGCTACGGGCTTTTTCTTTTGACTGTGGAACGTGACGAGCAAGTCGTTAACCCGGTGGTAAGCGCTACGCCTGCTCATAACAGTTGCATTGCCACCTAGAACTTTGCATTGCATAATCTTGCCAGGCACTGCACTACGCTCGTTACCCTGAGGCATCAGTTGTAAAGTCTCATATGATCAGTAATTTCGCTGGAAACAGTGCCTTCAAATCGGAACACAAAATTGTTTGCACACTACTGCTTGGCGGATTTTCCTCAAAAAAGCGAAGCATAGCTCAGTATGTAATGTATTTCTATAGAAATTTACGGGAGCACAATTAATCCACATATAAACGTAGCTGGTTTGTTTTGTCGACCCACCATCACAAGTATACCCGTTTACTAGTTTAAATTAGACAGAAGTCATATCTAGTTAGTTGTATAACGCCTCTATTGTTCAGGTTTCACCACAATCCAACCGGCGTGGGACGGAATCTAGCTCTCAGCATCCAACGCGGTCGGCTAAGACTGTTAATGGGCATAGCTCCAAACCTCGGAAGATGGATTACGACAATTCGAACATAGTCATAGAACAAATTTAGTATAATACAGAACGCATGTAAGAGACAAACGGTTGATAGGAACCTTCATACTAGCGAGCGTGTTTTGTTTTCGTCGCGTTATTTTTTTTTCGTTTTTTTTTTACGCATTTAGGCGCGAGAACAGATGTCATTTATACGTGTGAGTTGTCAAATTAGCTTTTTTGTACCGAGTGTCTGGGGTGTGTTGGTTAAACTTATATTCACATGAGTTTTCTTGCATGCCCGTCCCCGTACTAAATAGTAGCAAGTGATACCAAAGTAACGAGCGCAGTGCAATGCCGCCTAATATTTTGCAATGCTAAGAGTGGCATTGCCACTGTTATGGGTAAGCGTGGTGCTAACCAGATGGTTAGGTTAGGTGAACGACTTGCTTGTTTCGTTAGTCAGTTGGTACCATAATAAAAATTACAGAAGGAAGTATACTATACTTACGGAACACGTGTTTGAATAATGGAAACAATCGACAAAAAAAGAAAGAAAAAATAAAGAAAAAAAAGAAAGTAAAAGAATACAGAGTTTTCTATTCTGTTCTGTTCTTATCGAAAATTTGAAACATTTTGGACTGTTCCAATATCTAGAGCTAACTGAGCAGTAGGTATATTTTATACAGTGTGTCAAAATAAAATAAAAATATTATACTCCATATTGTTTTCCCAATATTTCAATACAAACTCCCCCATATAATATTAAAATAAAAACCCTGTTTTACCATGTTACGAGTCGAATGAAAAAACACAACAAAGCCATTGGCAAGCCATATTTTCTTATGAAGCTATGAAAGTGCTTAAATTCGAAGGGATCCCTTACTCGGTCCCGGGGGTAATGTTTTAGAAACAAGCCCACCCTTTGATTTTTTGCATATTTTATTTTTCCATCCCTGAATCGGGGTGAAATCTTGAGGCGGAATTATATTGTTTTTCTTTGTGAGGTCATGTTAATATTAAAAGTGCGTTTCAGAAATGCTGGTTTTATTCTTGCTTCTCCTGGTTTATATTTTTTAAGAAGTGTGCCTATAATAGTAAAATTGTTAAATTAAACAAGTTTTGTTTATTTTAGTTTACTAGCTGCGCCCCGCGGTTTCACCCGCGTTGAGTATCCCATAGGAACCGTCAATATTTACTGGATAAAAAGTATTCTATGTTTTAATCCAGGTACTAAACTATCTGAGTGCCAAATTTCATCCAAATCCGTAACACAGTCATACATCCATACTCACAAACTTCCGCACTTATTATATTACTAGGATTTCCTTTTACCTTCAATTTCTCAACGCAGTGGCAGTGCAGTGCAGTAACTTTAACAGTGCAGGATCTATGTATATGATCGCAATGCGTTTATTACTAATAAGTTAGAGTTGGCTAGTAAGTGTTAAGTAGTCTCTATACTACAGCCACGGAATTCATCTTACATCGCGGAAGACATTCAGAATGGACTCCCCCCCCCGCACCTCTATCCTCAATCCGGAGGTAAATCGGGAGGTCAGACAATACAACACGCCCAAATGACAAATGACAAACGGGTTAGAACCTTCATACTAGCGGGTTGTCTTTTGTTTTGGTCGCGTAGTATCTTTGAGTGCAAGCGTTTGACGCGTGTCTAAATGTCATTTATTATGTGGGAGGAGTCAAATCAGTTATTCGTACGGAGTGTCCGGGTGTGCTTAAACTTAAATATTCCACTTGGCTTCCGACATAAGTTGAAGTTTTCATTAAAATAGCTGGAGCTTATTGTCAAAAGGCACTCGGCTGTGGTCGTCGGAAATGCAGATCTCCACTTTGAAATAAATTAAGTGGAGAATAAATTTAATCTACATTTGCTACTGGGTAGACAGTGAAGCTTCTTTTTTGGAAATAAAGCTTTTTTTAAGAGAGTTTTCTTCACATTTTCACTGCTGAACCGATTTTCGTGTCTAGCCACGGGTGCGGCTCTGCACACTCCATAGTGTCCCATACAACAAACATATTGTGTTTTCCCGCGCTCGCGGCTAGTTATGACAAACACGACAGTTGTGTTTTCAGCACTGAAAGTGTTAAATAAGTAAAGAGACGAGCAAATGTTCCATTTGAAGGAAACACAGACTTTGTGACACACCTGCTGTGTTAACGCAGCTTAAGTGCCAGCTGCGCGGCGAAACACTGACGTGTGTGTGTAACGCGGCGCTTCTACAGTGCGGCTCACACAGACGGCACGCCATTGCTGGAAAACACACACGGTCCGTAATGGTGCCCAAATGTAAAAACCGGTTCAGCAGTCAACGTGTTAACCTGGGAAACGGACTGGATTTACGCGGGTGGAGCCGCGGGACGGTGCTAGTAAAATATAAATTTGGTTGGCAAAATCACTGCAAAAGCAGTTCCACTGACACACTACCCGACAAGACAAATGGGAGAGAGTTTCACAGCTGTCTGCCCCCGACGAACGGCATCTGTGGTTAGTTCTGTTTATATACATACTAGCAGCGTCCCGCGGTTTCACCCACATTAACTACTACCTTCGCGCCAAAAGGACTAAACGGATTTTGATTAAATTTCGTATTTAAGTTCTGGAATAGAACACAAAATACTTTTTATTCAGTAAAAATGTACGGTTCCTTTGCGATAGTTGTTATCGTGGGTGAAACCGTGGGCAGTTGCTACTAATACATATAGCTTATGACGCTTACAAATAATGTGGCTTTCTAATGGTAAAAGAATTTTCAAAATCGGTTCAGTAGTTCCACAGATTATCCCCTACAAACTCACAAACTTTACCTCTTTATAGTATTAGTACAGGAGCTTCACTGTAGACATTGCATAAAAGATTTAAATTTTGAATTCAAAAATCCCCGAAAAAATATCCACCATTTTGTGGCGGCGGCCATTTTGGACCGATTTTCATCAAATATACGATAAGAACACCCCTGACTAATTTACTTATAAAAAAAAAATAAAAATCTGTCCATACGTCCGTGAGCTACGATGCCACAGACAGACACACACACACACACGTTAAGTTTTGCGTGACGCAGCTAGTTTTTATAAAATCATGTCTGGAAAAATAGATTTGTAACAAAAATTTATTGCTGAGGCATTTCAATTAGATAGACTGTATAGAATCCGGGGTGTGGTAACGCAATGCATTCGGATGCAGCTCATACAAAACAAACAATGTATTTAAGCGTGGGAACATTACAGATGCTATTTGAAATAATACCTAAACACAACAATGGCACAATAGAGTAGGACCCCATGATAGTCTGGCCATTTAATTTTATATTTGTGCATGTAACTGGAAACTAAAAAATAACGTGGAGATATTCTAGTGGGAAAACGTCATTATCATCATCATCAAGCCATACCGTCCAACTGCTTAGCACGGGTCTCCCCTCACTTTCGTGAGGAGGGTTAGGCCATAATCCACCACTGGGGCCAGATCCGGATCGGTGGATAACATACCTCCGAAATAATTTTCGGGTAGGTATGTGGGTTTCCTCACGATGTTTTCCTTCAAAGAAAAGCGAGAAGTTCGCTTTCCATTGTCTTTCTTGTAAAGCCTTAAACCTTATTATCATTTGCTTTTCCGCTAAGGAAAAAGTTGCGAGGAAACCCGCATTATACACCGGGGAAATATTTCAAAGGTATGTGATCCACCAATTTGGACCGGGTCCCCGTGGTGGACCATGACCTAATCCTCCAGTGAAAGTGTGAGAGACCCGTGCTCAGCAGTGGGCTGATATAGGTTGATGATGGTGATGGCTGGTAGTGGGAGAAAAACATGTAATGGGAGGCCTCTTCTGCAAGAGACCGCCTGGGGAAGTACCACACCGCCGCCAGATATTCATCCGCCGAGCAGTAGTGTGCAAACATTACTGTGTTCCGGTTTGAAGGGCACTGTTTCCAGCGAAATTACTGGGTATATGAGACCTTACAGCCAATGTCTCAGAGTGACGAGCGCAGTGCAGTGCCGTGCATGATTATGCAATGCAAAGTTCTGGGTGGCGCTGTAACTGTTATGGGCAGGCGTAGCGCTTACCATCAGCGACGAACTTGCTCGTCTCGTCACTCAGTCAAATTAAAAAATAAAAATACATAATACTCGAAAAACATAACCCTCCTTTTGACACAGTGGTGTAAAAACTGTCTGGCATGATCTGGTCTCCTATAATTAAAAACAATGTACAATACTTAACCATACTTGCAACATACCAATACTTTATAATTGTTGTATACTGAAATCTCATCAACTTTGAAAAATTGTAGAATCTTTGTTTAAGAAACATTAACTTATGATAACACGATCTCATTAGTTCCTAACTTCCTAGTATTGTAATATCAATAATATTAAATATTTGTTGAATATAAGAAAAGCAAAGTTAAATAGCACATAGTTAATAGTTTAGTCGAAACTGTATTGCACGATGTGGTCTCCTATATTTAGAGAAACACAATGTATAATAGCCATACCTAGAACATACTAATGCCATGTATAGTGTAATCTCTGTTGGAGACCCAAAGTATAAATAAATAAATAAATCAAGTCAACAGGTACAGTGGCAGTGCTGAAATGAAAAAGTTTGAAAGGTAAAACTGCTTCGGTCACGACCTCGTCAGTTGCGATTGACGAGCCATTGTTGGTTAGTTACGTGGATGAAGAGATGAAGGTTATTCGGAGAGCTTCCACGGCGACGTGGATAGGAAGGCTGGATGTTCCGGCACCCCATTAATGGTATCAAACCTCATCAACGCCGATCGACCACGCATCATCCCTACTTGACAAGTGACACTGACAGGAGCTGTCACCGCTGTCAAAGAATAAAGAAACACGTGGAAGTCATTCGACACCTTTACTTGTGATACATGTGAGACGTGCGCACGAGTTTCTTCCCTTTCCGTGTTTTCTTATTTGTTAAATGCAATCAATTCGGACACGCTAATCTATTGGAGTTAGATATTTATAATATAAATAACACAAACCAACGTTGCCAACCGTCGTAAGCTGGATAAATGGACGGACAGCTGGATGGTTATTTGTTTTTTATTTGAATGAGTGATGAGACAAGCAAGTTGTTCACCTGATGGTAAATGCTACGCCTGCCCATAACAGCCACAGCACCACCCAGAATACTGCTTTTCATAATCCTGCGCAGCACTGCACTGCGCTCGTCACCTTGAGACATCGGATATAAAGTCTCATATGCCCAGTAATATCACTGGAAACAATACCCTTCAAACCGGAACACAGTAACGTTTGCACACTACTGCTTGGCGGATCTGGCAAAGGTGTGGTACTTCCCCAGGCGGCCTAGTGCAGAAGAGGCCTCGCACTACTCGATTTGTTTTAGTTATTAAGTTTCCATTGTTCTGTGGTGTTTCAATAAAGAGAAATATATCCATCTATCTATCTATATTGTTGTACCTTCATCTATGCCAAATAAAATTTTAAATATCTGCGGAATATTACACTTTTCATACGTACAATATTTTTACTTTGAGTCGATGCGACGTCAGTACATAGATTAGCAAGTACTTATTAAAATAAAGAATATGAGGTTTTTTATTACTTTTTATAGAGTAAATCCTATAAGGCCATAGTACAGGGGCCGTTAATTTGAAAACAGTTTTGTTCATATATTTTTACGTAAGCATTTTTTATTGTATTAATACCCCCTCCAGCTCTTCCTCCCTGAATGTTCCCATATGGCAGACGCGACATGGATACAAATTGGAACCGTCCATTGATAAAAAAAAAACAACATTTGAAGCACCGAATGACGAATACGCATTGTTGAAATTGAAAAATCATATATATTTGGATGTAAAATGATTTTAGCATTTGTACGGTAGGTAACATGATACCAAGTCAGTTTAGAAATAAAATAAAACTATTGTCAGAAATAACAGGGTTTTGATGGGAAACTGAAATTAGTAAACATTGCTATCTTTGTTATTATCATAAACCGTTATATTTCCAGTACAATAATTATACTCTAGAGTTTTCATCATCAGCATCATCAGCAGTAGAGCGTCCCACACTACGTTTGCCTAAACCCAATCTAGTGCGGGGACCATTTATTAACTCTGTATATTTTTATAAGTCTTTCCGGTAAATAAATGATTTTGTACATTCGACGAAGAAAAACATCGTGAGGAAACCCACATACCCACCCGAGAATTATTTCGGAGGT
Organism: Campaea margaritaria; assembly: GCA_912999815.1. Taxonomy (NCBI): domain Eukaryota; kingdom Metazoa; phylum Arthropoda; class Insecta; order Lepidoptera; family Geometridae; genus Campaea; species Campaea margaritaria. Next base: position 3,734,999 of record OU538814.1, read on the forward strand.
AGGTATGCAATCCAGCGTGGAGTTCCCCCAGTGGCCGAATCCTCCTCACGAAAGGGAGAAGAGAACCGTTCTCAGCAGTGGGCCGATATTGGACGATGATCACGGAGGGTTTTTTTATTTGACTGAGTGACGAGACGAGCAAGTCGTTCACCTGATGGTAAGCGCTACGCCTGCCCATAGCAGCCACAGCACCACCCAGAACACTGCATTGCATACTCCTGCGCGGCGCTGCACTGCGCTCGTCGCCCTGAGAATCGGCTCTAAAGCCTCATATGCCCTGTAGTTTCGCTGGAGGTGATGTACCTATGAGCCTGTAATGGTTTGTAATTTGTCCAAGTGTTGTAAAGTAGTGGTTAGGTAGTGTTACGTTGTAGTAGTTAGTAATTAGTTAATAAGTACCACATTTGTTTTCAATAAAGCACCAAAATCTTCCTATAAATTAACACTTCAGCCTTTGACAAACAGCTTTTGTACGCGATCCCAGAATATTTCATGTTCTTTAATAAACGCCACCCGTCACCTGTCGTATTAATTTTGCAAAATTTAAAGGCCGCCATTTTTGCCCTCCACGGGCTAGGGGCGAAGGGTGAGGGGTGAATGAAGTAACAAATTGGTGGCCGTCGCTTTATGACGTTGTTGTTTGATCCACGCCACAGTGGAGGCAGAAGTAATAATTAAGCAGTTAGTCATTTGGACTTATGTTCTGAATGTAGGTGTCTACTTTATATTCATACTTTTAGCAAAACATAATACTAAATTGGATTTACACATTAATTAGTTAAGTAGCGAGTTAGCACGTGAAACTTGTGGTCTGCCGTTTACCAGTTAAGTTTATCACTTAACTGGTAAACGGCGGACCAAACAGTGACAAACGACTTGACTGGCCAGTTTTGCAAGTTATTTCACCACATAACTAATTAATGTGTAATTAAGCCTTTAGTGAAGCCTTTTTTACTGCTGCTGAAAATGTTTTTAACGGTTTCTAGTTAATATTTCCTTTCGTATGGTTAAAAATATTTTGGTTAAAAATAATTCAATTGCGAGAGAAAATCATCGAGAATTATGGAGATGTTTGAATAATTGATACATTCGACTAGAAAAAGAAACTAAAGAAAATTATATTGATTTTCAACATTGAAGCCGTGTCTTCTGCGCGTGTTTTGGTGTAATCACTACACAAAACATCGTAATTTTTGACATTATCCTGTTTGGTATGAAAACATCAAGCATTGTCAAATAATTTACACTAATAACAATGTTTTGTGTAGAGGTTTGTGTAGTGTAGTGAACCAAAACACGCGCAGGAGAAACGGCTCTAGCGAAACAGTCAAACAATTAAATTAAACTAAAAAAAAGACTTTTTAAGGAGGTCTAAATCATTTTCAAAGTTTCCGTTACATAGGTACACACTAACATACATAGAAAACTAATAAAAGCGCGTTAAAATTAAATAAACATCAAAACAGAATCAACATTCAACATCTAAAATATCCCGGGCTGGCCCTGCGCTAGAGTTACTCTTCTGCGTGCTTACGCTATGACAATGGTAGGCAGGTATGTACACTCGCATGGGATTCATTAGCTTGCAGTCATTTGGATGAGAACATTTCAGGAATGTGCTCTCTTTATTTTTCCCGTTGACTTCAAAAAGGTTTTAATTCGAGCCGTGTGTGTACTCGGGGTTTTAGTGTAAACGTTGAGGAGCTTAGGGAAATAAACGTTGACCTTCTGGGATTGACCGTTTCAATTTGCAATTAAGCTGATCACAACACCTCTAGATAATTATAATCAATTTTAGTGTTCAGGTTCTAACAGATCAAGGTGGGTGGACGTAGTGGTGTTAATTAATTGATGGAATTTAATAATTGAATTGAACATACATAATATAAACATAACTCAATCCTTTGCTATATTAGTGGCGAGCCACACTGAGTTATCACATAATAATCACTCGATGTCCTTCAAAATGTCTCAAAGTGACAGCGTACTGTGGCGCTGTCAAAAAGTGCGCAAAGTCTCAAAGTAACAGCGTCTCGTGGCGCTGTCAAAAAGTGAGAAAAGTCTCAAAGTGACAGCGTCCTGTGACGCTGTGAAAAAGTGCGAAAAGTCTCAAAGTGACAGCGTCCTGTGGCGCTGTCAAAAAGTGCGAAAAGTCTCAAAGTGACAGTGTCCTGTGGCGCTGTCAAAAAGTGCGAAAAGTCTCAATGTGACGGTGACTGTGGCGCTGTCAAAAAGTGCGAAATGTTTCAAAGTGACAGCGCTGCGCGTCACGCCCAAAGATTTTTTGTCACGCCGCACGCCGCGTTGCATCGATCTGTCTTTCACCTTAGCTGATCTATGCCTTTGCTTCGCGGTAGGTGGGTAAAAAATATATTTCCTTGCGTAACTTTAACCGTTTTACAAGTCTGCTAAAAAGAGGGTGGCTATACTATACAAAGTGTACCTACCTTTCAATATCATCAATTGACAATATCGTTGATGTGGGTTGGGTATGCTATTGATTCTGAACCTCCTCGTAGTGATTGATGGAGTGATCCGCCACCTGAGGTTCTAGGGGGAGTGGCTTCGAGGGGGAAACTTACACCTACTACAGAGTAAATAAAAGGACAGTCGGCAACAAAATGTTGGTGAACAGGACCATACCCTATTCAACCTATTCAGGGCAAAAGTCTGCATTTGTTTTTTCTATTTTTTTTTGTCTTGGAGCGTTTACGCTGTGATATAATAGTGATTTATGTTTTTTTGTATCGAATACGCGTAGACCACTGATAGGGGCAGATCTACTTTTGGGTTCGGGCCTGAAGAGGCAGCCGCGAAGGACGAGGGTCGATTGCAGACTTCTTGCGATGGCAAGCAGTTTTTTTTGGATACCACGATATGAAAGACAGAGATAGTCGCCAAAAATGTATGTAGCGCAAAGAGTCGAAAATGACAATTTTTCATACCTTTTTTCTTGTTTTTCTGTCCAAAAGTCGAATTAAAAATTAGCTTCAGTTGCTTTTGAAGCCCACTATACAAGTACAGATTGAGCTGTCGAGTCACTGCAACGTTTTTGAACACCGACTGTGAATTTATCGCGATATTTCGTGACTTTTAACAAACTTCTAAAGAGGAGTAGGTTACACAAACACGGGACCGTTTATGCAAAGCGTTTATTTATGTGTATCTCAAGACCTATTTCTCCTCAATTTATGGATAGTGTCATTATAATGATAACCTTGTGGCTTGTGGGGAGAACGTCCACATTTCAAGCAGAGGGTGGTGAGTTCAAAACCCAGTGCGGGCACGTACCACTGTGTTTCTTGTAAAACATATATGTACTTACGTAATTATCTCTCACTTTTCGGTTATGGGAAAGATCGTGACGAAGCCCACATGCTTGAGAATTATATCGGAGGTAGGTATGTTGTCCACCAACCCGGACTAGGCCCCGTGGTATATTATGGCTTAAACGAAAGTAAGAGGAGACATGTGCTCAACAGTAGGCCAACATGGGTTGCTAATATGGCCAATTTGATCCAGGCTTTTGAGGTCTGATTCTCCTCACGATAGAGACATGAAACCCGTGCTCAGCAATGGGTGGATACCAGATGAACACTTTAGTGATTCGTTTACGTGAAGGACTAAAACCAGCTAAGTAAGCGATCTATCTCCATACATCCAACACCTACGTAGATATAAATCTACGTTATCAAAGACAATATTGTCAAGCCTCGATACACCAGGGCTGCCACTACAGCTCGTCCGCAAAGTGGCCTCGAGTGACGGCGCTTTGTGCCCCTCCATTGTCTACACCCCTGCAGACTACAAAGAAAATTTTATTTTTAAAGGCCACCCTGGAAATTTATTTGCTGGAAGTGCCTGTTTATTGACCCCCGACGCAAACGGGTGTTTTAAGTTTAATACGTGTATCTGTTTGAGACACTGAAAAACTGATGGAACGATTTTAATATCGTTTTAAAGTGTTCTATGTTTATTGTAACATAGCTTCAAGAAAGTCTGTTCAGTCGTTTGGAGGTCGACAGCTCTTTTTTAGTTTATAAAGGGATGTAAGCAACACAAGTACGCAAATACGCGAAGTTAAATTATACCATAAACAATGTGTCCCACCTTACCTTAAATAAAATCAACCTGTATAAGAGTTTAAAATTTGCAATGAGCTCCAAACGAGAGAAAGGGGAGTCATTTAAAAATATGAAATAAAAACAAAATGTTAAGGATATAAATGCATAGGTATAGATAAAAAAAATTATCGACTAAATACTCAATAGGAATGGAGATTGGTGCTAATTCAAAATTGTGTGAAAAATTAAAGTAAAAAATACAACACACACTGATTTAGTGCGCATGACCTGAAAAACAGTTTTGTTTTTAATTTCCTTCGTAAACGCTGTTACTTTTTCTACACCCTTGTCACTTCCAGCGCTCCCTAGCTCGGAACCACTTGTCTTTTCCGGTTTGAGAGCAAACTAAGCGCTTGTTCAGCCACGATGGCATTTCGCTATGGACTTGTCAGTTGTGATACACAAGTCCATGGACAAACAACTGGACTTGAAGGCTTTATTTTTGCTCATTTCTCAGTTTTTTTTTGCGGCGCAGCGTGAAGCGCATGACGTGCGGCGCGCTGCATGACGTTACTCAATGCCAAACTGCATTAATCTGTCTTTCGCATTAAATCTTAAATATTAGGATACTTTTCATCGTGACCATCATTATCCACGGGCAGTCATAAAATAGCCGATTGAGGTAATGGCACAGGGTGTATATTATTTACAATAAAAACATAGTTTATTTTAATTGACTGAGTTACGAGATGGGCACGTCGTTTACCTGATGAACACTACGCCTGCCCTTAACCACCCAGAACTTTGCGTTACATAATCCTGCGCATCACTGCATTGCGCTCGTGGCCCTTAAACATTGATTCTAAAGTCTCATATGCCCACAAAAATATAAATTTTCCAAAAGTAAACGAATTTTCCGAATCAGTCCAAAATTGGTAAACATTACCACAAACAGAAATGGATAAGTTACTCGCGGCGGCAAACAAAAATCTTTCCCAATCTTACAAAACCAAACCAGAGACAAATCTTCGACAATTTATAAGGAATTCTAACACCTAACAATTTTATTGTAACAAGGGATGAGACTCAGGGATGAAATAAATGTTGCCAATTGGAAAACCCAAGTTTAGATTGGCATGGATTTGTCATCTTTTGTGACTTAGATCGTTGATATATTCAAATAAAAGATACGTTAGGTACATCTTCATCATCCTCATCAACCCATATCGTCCCACTGCTGAGCATGGATCTCCCCTCACTTTTGTGAGCAAGATTAGGCCTTCACCCACCACGGGGGGAACTTCTTGATGGATAACATACCTACCTCCGAAATAGGGTTGGTATGTGGGTTTCCTCACGATGTTTTCCTTCAGCGAAAAGCGAGTGATAATTACGTACATAATCTTACGTACAGGATCTAATTGGTACGTGTCCGCACTGGGATTCGAACTTACGTTCTTCCCTTGGAATGCGGACGTTCTCCCACTAGGCTACCACCGCTGGCACGTATCTAATACTTTAAATAAATTATGACTTGAATTACTCAATTTAAAGTGCCTACTTACGGTCCATTTGCACATAGATGCATAGTTTTGTTTCGGATCCTGATACTATAAGCTTTTTTTTACAATATTTTGTTTAACTGGCAATCTTTTTATGTATGTATTATATCTATGTATGAATGTTCGGGTTAAATCTGACAACTGAATTTAAATCGAAACCGACCGTCTCAATCTGGCCGGTCTTAACTGAATGAGAAGAACTTTTGCCTGCCTATCGAGTTCTAAGGACAATACAATATTATGGTGACAGCGAGCTGATAGGCTGATAGAGACGGAAGGTAGACAATAAAACTCCTCAGTTACTAACTGTAGGTTGATGGTGTTTGGAGCCATTTTGATCAGGTTGCATTACCGAATACATATTTTTCAAAAGCCTGTCTGGAAAAAATATTTTACCGAAAACTTTAATTTTGTCTGAATTTTCGCCGGAATCTATAACGTATCTTCCTGTTTGATTCATCTGAGGTGGAAGACATTTGTATGGGATTTCATTATAAGTTTTTAATGAGTCTTTGTTTCCTGTTTGTATTAGGAACTTTGCGGTTTTAGGGGTTTGAAAGGTGTTGAAAGTTTTCAGGGGGGTTGCAAAGTAAAACCCGATAAGTCGAATAAATATCAATAATCCGGGGTTGGGGGTGTTGTGGATTCTTGCCTGTTTGTAGGTAACAGAGAGAGCAATCTGAATGCTCTTACGCCAATTGTTGTAATCAGCAGGGTAGATGTGTTAAGGCGTATTGCACCACGGCGCGGGTTGCTCAAGTCCTCTCTATTAATTGGGCCTTCCGCACCACATTTGGACACAGGTGCGTAGCAGCTAGTTTACAATTTATATTTTTGTCTAATAATATTCAGTTATCAGTCCAACCAACTACGGGTTACATAACTAGTAATGCTTTCACGTTTTCACAGAAATATCCTGTATAGAGCTCGAGAGGAAATTAAAATGTAAATTATATCGGTAAAGTCTATTCATTGGAGCTATTTTCGAAACTATATCCTGAAACGTTCCGAGAAACGTTTTCATAAAAGTTATTAGGTAGATATTTGTTCAAGTTGTTATTCTATTCAATGTTTACTGCTTGTAATATTACTTCATAATGGGAACATTTATTTTTCATTATAATTCTATGTTAGGTTTATAATGGAGGTAGGTACACAAGTAATTTTTTTATAATAAAATAGCTATGCCCGCGGTTTTTTTTCGCTTAATTCCAGCCTCCAGCAAGAATATTGCGTTTCCCGAGTCAAAACCTTCCATATTTCTCATCATCATCATCATCAAACCATATCATCCCACTGCTGAGCACGGGTCTCCTCTTACTTTCGTGAGGAGGGTTAGGCCTTAATCCACCACCATGTTCCTGATCGATATGGCCTAATCCTCCCCATGAAAGTGGATGGAGACCCGTGCTCAGCAGTGCGCTGATATGGGTTCATGATAATGATGTGTGATGAATAACAGAAACCACTGAAGATTTTGAAAAAAAAAGTTTGAACAAATGACAGTTTTTTGAGATTTGTTACACATTTAGACTTTCATTTCTATTTAACTATATAGATCCGATAGAAAGTTTTTACATTCCAATTATATTTATAAATTGCGAAATGTATTTGTATTCATACTATCTTCACGCCGCAACGGCTGAACCAATTTTGATGATACTTTTTATCCTGTAAACAAATTGGTTTTTATGGGATCAAACCCACAGGGGGTGAAACCGCAGATCGCTGCTAGTTTGGCTATAAATAGTCAGTAACTATATAACAAAGCATTATTTAACTTACAGCCTAGAGCGAAAGTTCATCAATACATGTTTTTCACAGTTTTGAGGGTAGAAGCTAATCCGTATTTACTTAGGACTTCAGTTCACGGGATGTGGGCGCAGTGTATAATATTATACAGTATGGCAACTTTGGAAAAACACTTCTGCATGATTAAACTAGCTATATTGTTATTATGTTTATACTGGACCAATGGATTTTCAATTTCAAATATGGTGGTACAAGGTTAAATATAGAACAATAAAAAAATCGTTTCGCCCAGTCGAAAGTTCTGAGGTAACAAACATTAACAAAAATACTGATGAATTGATAACTTCCTCCTTTTTTGAAGTCGTTTAAAAAAGGGCATAATAAGCTATTAGCTGGGCTTCCTTGCATCTAGATATTTCTCGATATTTATCTAGATAATTCGTGAATCTTATTTTCATAAAATTGTGGATCTCTGGAAACAATCACTAAAAAATTTAGCTAGTTCGCATTTTTTAAATTTTTTTTTTTTTTTGAATCAAAATCTAAATCAGGCGTTTTGCAGTAGGCGGTTACACAACTACTGAAAAATTTACCAGCGTAAGATATTTTTTTAAAAGATGTAGTATTGGGGTGTAATGCACTTATTGCGAATTCACAGGTGTTTTCGTAATTCGATCAAAATTTGTTTAGCTTTAGCTGACACACCTCTTTTTAGAATTAAATTAGTATAATCTTGAGTAAACCCAAATGCTTTACTTTTATATTGGAGGTATGTGAATTACCAATCCGGACAAGTTCACCGTGGTGAATTACAGCCTTATTCTCCTCACGAAAGTGAGGTGACCCATGCTCAGTAGGCGGATATGCGTTGATGCTGATTTTAAGAAAGTTTATTGTTAACACTTTGACTGCTGAGCCGATTTCCTTATCTAGCCACAGTTACGGATCTACACACTGTTGTGTTTTCCCATAGGGCTAACACAACAGTAGTGTTTTCCCGTACTCGCGGCAAGTTCTAAAAACACAACTGTTGTATTTTCTGCAGTGAACATGTTAATTCAAAAAGTGTAAGTTAGGATACTGTTTATATCGGCATATGTTTATTTGAGATCGGGGCATGTTGGAGGGTGGAAACAAAAGGGTAAACTCCCGAATTTCTTATAGTTTGATGTGCTTATTGTCGGTTTAGGATAGGGGCTGAAAGGTTCATGTTTTGGTGAAAATTATATTCCAAAATTATGGGTAGTGAACGCAACTTTTCATGTGTTAGAAAATTATACCCTAATTTAATTATGAGTAATACAACCTGTATCTATTTCAGGTAAACTAATGTAAGCGGTGAAAATCTAGTAGGTGAACGTCTGCCTTCCAAGGAAAAGGTCATGGGTTCAAATCCCAGTGCGGTCACGTACCAATGTGTTTCTGTAAAACACATGTACGTTTATCACTCACTTGTCAGTGAAGGAAAACATAGTGAGGAAACCCACATACATACCTACCCGAAAATTATTTCGTAGGTAAGTACGTTATCCACTTTTCTGGGCCGGGCCCCCGTGGTGGATTAGGGCCTAACCATCCTCACGAAAGTGTTGACTAATATTTATAAAAAACAGTATGTTATTAAACAATTAACACTGGCTAAAGACACTAATCGTGCAAAGCCATAAAAAAAACCCTAAGATCACTAAGAAGTAACATATTAAAGTAATTTTGTATTTTTTTTATATATTCTCTGTTAAAATGCTAATTTAATAACAATTAAACTTTTTTGGTAATCAAAGAACTTTACCAAAAAAAGGAGTTTTTAATATAAATCTTCCATCCTTATCTATGACAAGTTCAACAACGAAGTCTATGAAGTAGTGTTATATTCTCTTTGATGAAGTCTTCTGTCAAGCCATGGAGCCCAAAACACAAAAAAATACATAATTTTGTATAAAAAAATAAATAATTAACGAATAATGTAAGTTAGACCGAAGAAATAATGACAACAGAATTATGAATTTCAGTTTAATATTTTAGTTGGATTCCTAAAATAGCAGGATGTCGTACTTAAGTAAGTTTGCCGCAAGAATGGGCATTACTGGAAGCAAAGGCTCAGGAAAGAAACGAATTGATGAAGCTACAAGCAATACTAGGTAAATACTAAGCAAAACTAGTGGAGTGTAGTGGGACGCCTCTTCTGCAAGAGACCGCCTGGGGAAGTACCACACCTTTGCCAGATATTCATCCGCCAAGCTGTAAGTGTGCAAACATTAGTGTTCCGGTTAGAGGGGCATTGTTTCCGGCGAAATTACTGAGCTTAGGAGACTTTAGAGCCGATGTCTCTGGGTGACGAGCGCAGTGCAGTGCCGCGCAGGATTATGCAATGCGGGGTTGTGAGTGGTGTATTTGTTAAAAACTAATATGTGTCTTAAAATTCATTGTCATCCTTTCCGGTATGTTGGGATAAAATAAATTGCTTGTGGATTTTGGCGCGGTCCATTTTATAATGGTTATTAAGTATTGTTTTTTTGTGACTTTTAAGTTTTAATTTGTTATTTTCAGTTTATCAAACCTACGTTACGTAATTACTGAAAAGCCAAAATGGAAAGTGTTTCGGAAAAGAGAGTAAGTTATTTGTTTTCTTCGGTTTTATAGTGGTAACTAGCATTACACTTCGGTTTTCCATTTTCTCACCGGAACTCTGTGTTTTCCCGGGAAAAAATATCCTATTCTATTAAAACCCATTGAGCATATTTTAACATTATTCTAGAGCATATTCAGACATAACCTTAAATAGAAGTAGACATAAATTCTAAAAAAGGTCTTCTAAGATTCATCGGCAAAGGCTGATGATGCCTTTGCCGATCCACTGCTGGATATAGGCCTCTTCTTTATTGCGCCAAATTTTACGGTCCTGATCATTGCTCCCCTGTTTGACCCAGTATGAGGAATGTTATCTGCCCATCTGGCAGGTGGTCTGCCAACTGACCTCTTAGTATAAAAAGCAGTTTTCACTTAAATATTGCCATTTATTTTAAAATAAAAAACGGACACTTCCAATTTATTATTGGTATTTGCTAAGAATCTTAATAAAATAATTTCTATTTGTTTTACGTTATAGGGTAGTACCCATACCTGCATACCAGACAAGCGTGAAGTCCAGAAAAGGGTGCCCATGCGGTAGTGATGGTCCTTGCAAACAGAAGATCACCCCAAGAGGAGTCACCATACATTACCCGCAGAAAAAGTAGGACTTTTCTTTTTACTTCTTTAATTTTTTTTATTGCGGAATAAGCAAGCATTTGACCGCAGTCTCGCCTGGTGGTCGATGGTGGAGCATGCTTGCCTAGAAGATACCTATTCACTCTTGACTTGAAGACTTCCAGGTTATAGTTATGGTTTTAGAGTGAATTAAATTTGGAGGACACCTATATTTTTATAGGCTAGTTTGTGACCCCCATTTCACCTTACGTTTACACGGTTGAAGGTTGATTGTTGAACTTGTTTAGCCTAGATAGGGATTGGTCCTCGAGGAATGGAACAACCCGTGAAGGATGAGCGATTTTTACTTGAAGTGGCAGCTACATACACAAGAGTACATAATACAGTCACGCTTTTTCCCATTGGGATAGACAGAGAATACATTTTTCCTCATGCTACGATCATAACACACCTCTTTCGCTTCGTCCACCTTCACATGGTTGCCGATTATGGGCACTTTAGACTTGGCCTTTGTGCAGAACGTCCTTGATTTGATAGTGGTACGTTCCCCTACGTTGACCTCTACCGGCTAGTCTATTCATACTCGATCCATAAATCTGTTTTGTCAATCTTCCTTCATCCATCTCGTATAGATGTCCAAACTATCTAAGCATACCTTATAACTGTTTTTGTTAATACTCTAGTTAATTTCGTCGCTAAGTGGTAACAATGTTTCGCAACCAAAAGATACGTGGTTTGGTCCTGGATACCATTTTTACCATACCATTCTTTTAGCATAGAGATATTTGTTGAATGTTATTTGCTCGTAGTAAAACTCACGTTGTTTTGTTGATTGGTCGACCAGGTTTCGGGTAAATGCGATGCTCTTCCTCAAGGACAAAGCCCACACCGGCCTAAACCTCATCACTTCCAGTCAAGACTTCCTCAAAGCAACGTGAGTTCTTTGTTTTTTTTTTGTTTATAGTTTCTTTCTTCATTTCATTTTTTTTTATTATCTATTTAGATACTAAATTCAAATAATGTCCTTCAAACTGGAACGTTGTATTGTTTTCACACTACTACTGCTTGGCGTATGAATATCTGGCAAAGGTGCTTCCCCAGGCGGTGTCTTGCAGAAGAAGCCTACCACTGCAAAAATTCTCCACACAGTCCAATTATTTGCTGTAAGACTGCCTGCCCTTGAAAATAATAATTGCAGTGCCCCCAAAATTTAGCATTGCAAATTTTTGTGTGGCATGCACTGCGCTCGTCCATCAAAATTATATACTACTCAAAAATAATTAAGCATTATTATTACGCTGGGAGGTTCTCCAAGCTACATAATCCTCGCCGGATTAGACGGTTCGAGCTTGGGGAATACGTGGGGAACCTAATTAGTACTGGATTAGGACACCGAGACACAGTACATGCAGTATGGAGTGAAATGATAAACCACACCGTGGACACTCCATACAAAATCGCATCTGACAACTCACAAATAAAATGACGTTGCCTCACAGACAAAAGATACTCCGCTAGGGTAAAAGTTCATACTTACCTCTTTTGTCCATTGTTATTATTTTGTCATTTGCGTGTGTGATGTAAAAGCCTCCCAGTTGTCCTCTGGATGGTGGGTAGAGATGCGGAAAAGCGGGTCGCGCGGGGTGAAGAGTGTCCATTCTGTACGTAGAACTGTATGTCGTCTATGAGTGTATGTATGTACGTATGTCATATTGGGAGGGTTTAAAGATGGTTTAGCCTAGTGGGAGAACGTTCGCCTGCCGAGCAGAAGGTAGCGAGTTCAAATCCCAACACGAGCACATGCTAATGTGTGTAAAAAGTATCACTTATTTTTCGGTGAAGAAAAATGTCGTGAAGAAATCCACACGCTTGAGAATGATTTTGGAGATACGTGATCCACCAATACGGATCACCTTGGTGGATTATCGCCTTATACACTTTACAAACGTGAAGTTCGACCCGTGTTCAGCAGTGGACGGATACGGGTTGATGATAATGATGAGATAACAATCTTATTCGGCTTATAGCTCATACTGTTTATACAGTACAGCCTGGATAATAACAACTTTTTGTAAAAATCCACGGCGAGAAATTAACCGGATTTACATCTGTTGTTCAGTTTATTTCTTTTCATGAAAATTTTCTTTGGAAATATTCTAACTAATATCATAGAATCATAGCAAAGTCTAGAATTAAATAGTCTAGGTACTCTGGGCATATTGGGTGATCTTAGATTTTATATGATTAAATTTATTAAGTGACGTCTCACACGGTGAGTTTTTGCAACGATTATGTAGCAATACAATCGCAAAACGACCGCGATACAATTACCATCATAGATTGTTGTTCGTACTTTCGTAATTGTTGTTCGTACGTACTCTTGTTGGTCGTATACCTTCATTCACGTAATCACAATTTTGACGCGAAGGAGCATCGATGCAGTCACGCGTTTGCATCGATGCAGTCGGCCGTTGCAAATGCAACAAACGGCTAAGAGTAGCGATGTAGACGCGCGTTGACGAAACGCGCTACTGAATCGCTGCATAAAGTATCCGTGGGTGACCTCCCTTAAACGCCCCGGGAAATTTCAGTCTGTCCAGTGTGTTTCTGTGTGCTTACGTTTGTACGAGTATTAGTGAGCGTGTACGTGTGAGAACAGGTTACGAAAAGTGTGATCGGGCGAGGCGAATGGAAGTTGATATTGAGATATAAGTTAGTGGAGATAGAAATAGAAAGAGTTACATTTCGTATATTACTGTGGAGGCAAGCGAGAGAGGTGCGAGCACGCATTTTTTTCTCTCGTTCTCTCATAGCCAGTTAGTGGCAACTTTAGTTTGAAGGTACAATTGTCACTTGCCAGCTGTCATATTTATTAAATGTCAATAATGTCGAAACATACGAAAACTCTATTTAATCGGATACATTTTGAAAGTATCAAGTTTTCATGTTTTTAATTCCTATTTGCATTGTTTTATTGCAGAAAGAAGACGTTTCCAAATTTCAACCCAAAAAGAAAACCAGCGCCAAAAGCCGACTACTATAATACGAGGTAATTATGTCCTTTACACGATGACCTGTGATACCAAAACCAACCTTAACAGATTGCACTAAGGTCTTTAAAGCTTCAAAAACGTAGCAGATTTTTTTCTGATCAGCAGAACTGAACCAACTCAACTTTGTCTTCGTCTTTGACACCGGCAATGTCACAAGTGGCGAATCTCAAAGCCTCTATCAGTGTTTTGATGGTTGCAGGATGTAGCGATAGCAGATGCAGCTGGGGCGAGGCTGTCTAACTGTTTTAGAAATAACTTTTAGTCCTTTTTCTCATAGCGCATGTGGCCCAGTAGTACTCGATGAGATAGTGTTATACTTTGCACCTTCAGTCCAACTCTTTTCTAGTTCTTAGCTTTCATCGCTCCGCGCCAATCGCCGGCGGTAGGACAGGTGGTTATATCGGTGCAATTATTCTCTATTCTTAGGTTCCGTTGCTTTAAGCCCACTTGGTTAAGTTCCAAAAGATTAAGGTTACCACCAATAAAGACAATACAGAAAAAAAAATCGAGAAAAACAAGGAGATGCCTCAGCAGAGACTTTATGTTCCTGCCATTTCTCTCGTGAAGGTAAGATGGAAATATTATTATACAAACGTTAAAGCGAACAAGTTTTATTTTTTCTCATTAGCCTAGCGCTGTGCCGCGACTTCGTTGGCCTTTTTTTCCATTTGAGCGAGTTTAAAAATAGTATTTAGCGGCATTGTTCTCGATACATAAAAACTTTTTCATTTGGCTAGAAGATTTAAGGTAAGCTATAAGACCGTTTATTTTGCTGGATTATATTAAACTTGGCTGTAGTATCAAATTTCTTCCAAACTGTATAGTTTTTAATGAAAAAATATTTTTGGTGAGATATTATGACCTACGTACTTACGCGGGAAATCCGTTGATGGACTTTCGGGTGTGCAATCAGCGCTGACTTCGGGGTAGATGGGGGACGATGGTGCGCAAAGGTTCCATAGGACGCTGATGAGGCAGTTTCTTCTATTCCCGTATCACCTTCCTCCGGGATAGAGGTGTGACCAGGCAATCCGAACTACACTGGATCCTGGAACTCGTCTCTGAGGATGGGAATGGCTTCCACGAAATAGAGTTACCGGGTAAACTTAAAAGACTTTTTTTGAGTTCGCACGCGCATTTGAAGATCGACTGCCCTCAGATTGGCCAACCCAAAGTGATTGGCCATAAAACTCTCGTACCAACACACAAAGTATTGCGAAATTGTCTTTATGTAGGCACGATCTAAAACACCAAAAGCGAAAAGTGTAAAATTAATGCTGTTTCAATAAGAAACACAAATTTTTAATCAACACAAATTACAACCATCAAAGTCTCTCCGCGGCATATATTATGCTCTGAAATGAATATCATCCGCAATTCCTCTTTCAGCTTCTCATGCACATCTGCTGCACGAGCTGATCTGACGATAGAGACGGAAGATAGACAATGGAACTCCGCAGTAACAAAATAGTATATTGATGGTGTTTGAGCTCATTTTGATCGGCAGTATTGAATACAATTATTTTATAAAAGCTAGTCGTGAAAAATGTTTTTACAATAAAAACATTATAAAATGCATTTGTGTCAATGGAAATAAACACAAATCTCTTTGTATTATCATAATTTTATTAGTTTCCCTTGTATCTTGTGGAATCTTTAATTCAGTTTTCTTCTACTTTCCAAACATGTCCGCGTTATTTGAAAGTTGTACACGTGTTACAAACAAATGACAAGAGCAATATTTAAAAAAAATTTAGTTAATGTGTTTTTTAATTATGTTTATTTTTGTTTCAGTCCAAAAGGAGGCACTAGGGTCAAAACGATCAAACCTAGAAAGTTCCCCACGTGGAGGCTGGACAAGATTTCTTACAGACCATTAGGGTAAGTCTATAATGGTTTATTACTTTGACCAATACCTCAATAATTGGTGATGGTTTTCCAATACTTATTTCTCTGTTGAGAGCCAGGGTTCTTGGTCGAAACTTCTTCGTGACGAACCATGTTTCTAGATCGAGAAACATGTTTTGTAGTAGGAGGCCTCTCTGCAAGAGACCGCCTGCGGAAGAACCACACCTTTGCCAGATATTCATCCGCTAAGCAGTGGTGTGCGAACATTTCTGTGTTCCCGTTTGAAGGGAACAGTTTCCAGTGAAATTACTGGGTGTAGAGACTTTAGAGCCGATGTCTCAGGTGACGAGCGCATTGCAGTGCTGCGCAGGATTATGTAATGCAAAGTTATGGGTGACACTGTAACGGTTATGGGCAGGCGTAGCGCTTACCATCAGGTGAACGGCTTGCTCGTCTCGTCACTCAGTCAAAAAAAAATAAAAAATTGGAACCAGAGTTCTCGAACGAATAACACTTAAAATCTGACTTTGGTTACAGATAATATTATTATTATCACATCCCTAATTACCCGACTACCCAAAAAGAGGGTTCTTGTCTAATTCAGAAGTACTAATGTAGTGTTTTTTTTTTCAGACCTAAAATCATTACACCCAGACCGTATCAAGAGGCGTAACATGCAGTAGTTAGCCGACCAAATTTATATTTGTTATATTAATATTTTATGTTGAATTAAATACAATGTACCTATGTTCGAACACCAGATAATTGCACTTTTTTATTTGAATTAACCCTATGTAAGTTACGGATACACAAGATTAAAAAAACAACAACGAAATGTAAATTAATCATTACGGAAAAAATCCCAACAAAGAAGACAAAATCTGCAATCTTTTTTCTGGAAAAATCAGTCACCACGATGTCTCAACAACGGTTGAAACAATGACGGAAAACATTTTATGAAAATATCGACTTTACGTGGATTTTCTAATAATACACGACTGAAATGTGACAAGAAAGTAAAAAACGCAATTTCGGTTACTTGAATGTAATTTTTTTTCGGTTCCAACACTAAACTGATTCTGATTAAATTTCTACGAGACTAATCTGAAAATATACCCCTTCCATAATGATAAATAAGAAATAAAATCGAATGATAAATGACGCAGTTCGAAGGTAACAAACATTAAAAAAAAAAACACGAATCGAAGCCTTCTGTTTTTTTTTAAGTCAGTTAAAAGTTGACCTAACATTAGGCCATGTAAAAAAAAACCATCATCAACAGCCTTGGTCGATCCACCGCTGGACACAGGCCTCTTCTTTATTGCGCCTAATTTAATGTTACTGTCTTGAGCTTTCCTTCCCCATGTTTGATCCAGTAAGCGGACGATGTCATCTGTCAAAAAAAAATACTTCAAAGGTATTAATTGTCCCCATTTCGAATACACATGGCCACAATATTCAAAGTTGCCCCGACGGAATTATGTATGCACATACATTAGTCTAACTGCCTTCAAACAGTGCAAGTGGGGTGTCATACATCCAGTGTAGTAGGTAGGGTAGGTTGGGTATAACAGTGTAGGTATATTGTAGACTAGCTGCGCCCCGCAGTTTCTTCCACGTCGAGTATTATCCCAACCGTTAATTATTACAAAATAAAAAATTGCTAATCTAGGTAATTCTATTATAAACTAGCTGCGCCGTGCGGTTTCACCCGCATAATTCAAGTTTTCCCCCAATAACTCTCTTAAAAGCAATATATTTTCCCCGTTTTTAACACATTCTCAATTGATGCTACGCTCCTATTGGTTGTAGCGTGATGTTATATAGCCTATAACCTTCCTCGATAAATGGACTATTCAACACAATAATAATTGTTCAATTCGGACCAGTAGTTCCTGAGATCCTAGCGTTCAAACAAACAAACTTTTCAACTTTATATAATAGTATAGAAATAGATATTTTTTCTCAGTTTTCATATTTGATATTGGGTCTGCCCGACGGCTTCCCCAGCGTTTACTATTATCCCACAGGAACGACAAATTTTTACGGGATAAAAAGTATCCTATGTTCTATTCTAGGATCTAAACTATCTATATACTAATTTTTATCAAAATCCGTTCAGTCGTTTTTGCGTAAAAGAGAGGACGAACACAAACTTTCGCATTTATAATATAAGTGAGATTAGACAGTTTATTATTTATTTATTCAATATTTTTTATAATCATCATCATCATCAACCCATAACGTCCCACTGCTGGGCACGGGTCTCCCCTCACTTACGTGAGGAGGGTTAGGCCATAATCCACCACGGGGGCCAGATCCGGATTGGTGGTTCACCTACCTAACTCCGAAAATTCTCGAGTAGGTATATGGGTTTCCTCACGATGTTTTCCTTCACCGAAAAGCGTGTGATAATAACGTACATATGTTTTACAAGAAACACATTGGTACGTGCCTGCACTGGGATTTGAACTCACGACCTTCTGATTGGAATGCGGACGTTCTCCCACTAGGCTACCACCGCTTCCATTTTTTATAATGCTTCATTGAAAACAAAGATTGCCCAATTGTATACTGTATACCTAATTCTATGACCATTGCGAAAACCTTATTAAAAGTTACGCGCTACTTCAGAATACCCAGGTATTAACTTTCAATGAAGTAGCGGAGTTTCTAAAGTTAGATTACTTAAACCTCGGTAAGCTTGGTCCCAGTCGGGGCTATTTTAACACGTCCACAGCTCACACAGAGGTTGTGTTTTTTATAACTCTACGCGGGTGTGGGAAAACACAGCTTTTGTGTTCGCGCAGTATCCGTGCCGGCTGTGCGGCGAAGCACAGACGTGTGTGTACGGCTGGAGAAAACACGCCTGGCGTGCGAACCCGCACCGCTGTATTTACAATTTTATCATACCAGTTGTGTGCGCCCGCACTGCTGATTGAGTTTAGTGACGACACAACGCCAGTAAACAGTAAACACACACGTGTGTGAAGATTCGCAAAAGAGCCGAAAAAAGTAAAACGGTTCAGCAGTGAACATTTAATTTCAAGTTGTACCAAACCAAAATGTACCAAAATGTATGCCACTTTTGAAATAAACCACTTTTGAGTAACACAAACCACTTTTGAACCCCGAAATCGCTCACCTACCACATTGTTCCCATAAATCATGTTCCACTATCGCTACCCTCGTCAGATTCGAACATATTAGGTATTGTGGTATCTGCCGTAGGACGGACAAATTGCTTTACTATCAGTCTCCGGCCTCTAGAGGTTTATTATCGATTTTACTAGATACATCTAGAATTTACTTCAATACTAGCTGAACTTCGCCGTTTCACCCGCATTGACTTTGACTATTCTCCCACTGGAACGGTTAATTTTTACTGGATCAACTTAAGTCATAATCATTTATTGCAACTGAGCAAAATATTGCACTTTTACAATTCAAAATCTTAAGTCTCATATACATAGAGAAAAATGTGTATTATTAAAACATAAGTATTAAATGTATTGTGTCTGTTAAATACTGTAAGTACGCCACCCACCCTACTATCGAAAAATGTTTTTTACTGTCCATCCAAAGGTTGTGTGGAAGAAATCGCTTTCAGCGATAAGACCGCCCATTGTACTACCCTTGTTAACCTATTGTAATTCTTCTATACTGTGTTTTTTTTTGTTTCTGGTGTACAATAAAGAGTTTTCTATTATATTCTAAGTCTAATGATTATCTAATTATCGTTTGAGGGTGTTTGTCACCCAGGGTGCAATAAAAATAACAGAGAAAGTAATTTTTAAAATAGAAATAATAGAATAATAATATTATTATAATAATGATATATAATTTCCCTCATTAAAATCCTACTAGAAATTAGTACCTAGATTGCCACTTTAACAGTCATATAAGTTCAAAAGGAACATAAAACTTCCAGCTTATAAAATGTATAAACTGGAAATATGATATCGTATAATCCAAAGTCCAAACATGAAATTGACCGAATTAATTCGTACATCACAAAAGTTTGGACTCCCAAATCAACTGATTAATAATGCATAAAGGCTGACCTCTGAACCTTTACATAAATAAAGTAGGCCTTACACGATAATAATATGTGAGATGAATAAAGGAGACGCGGCTTCATGACGAATTGCTGTTAGTTGACGTGGACCTGATATTCCTGGACCTGATTCAATGTCGAATGAGGTACTCCCGGCCTCTTGTGTCAGAGTTTGTCAGGCCACCTGAGGCCTTCTGACGTGGCTCAACCACTGCTATCAATCGATATCAACCTGGAATGAAGGCTTAACTTTCCCACCAAAAGACGGAGCGATGGAAATCCATACATAAGTGAACGCTGTAATATTTTCTAAAGAATTCACTCTTGATCTAAATTGAAATTCGATCGATATTTTAGTATTGCTTAGTATATTATGAAGTGTTGATTTCGTCATTAAATTGTATTAAAAAAACATTCCAAACAGAATTGTACAGTCACACAATTTGAACACGTTTTAATAACGAAATATTTCAACATATACTCTTTGGCAACATGACGTATCTACATTTCTCTATCTAAGGCTTCAGTTAATAAACTCTACAAAATACATGGAAAATGAAGAATACAAGTTTATTTCTGGATTTTCAACGTAGTTGTAGAGAAGGGGGAAATTTATTAAGGACTAGATTTTTTCTTGTTCACAAGATTGGAGGAAGCTCTACATGAACTGCTATTTTTTTACGTTATATTTGGATTATTAAGGTCTGGTTTTAGTTAGTGTAAGTTTTCTTTTTTTTTTAAGTTCAGGGGCTTCACCACGAACGCTTAAATCCATCCAGTTTGGCCTTAAACTGAACTGCCCTACCAACTGTCACCTTCAATACCGCTCAGCGTTCATAAGTCGACCAGAGACATTCACCCAAAGAGATCGGAGCAATTTGATTGCATTTATGGGAGTTTTTAAAGCTCCATCTCATACTCTTTCTCTTTGATTCTCTTCAGTAAATTTTTGAGCGACGTCACGTCATGTTTGTCATTTATGAGTGTGTGGTGCCAACCTAGGCCGTTCAGTTTAGGGCCTTAAAATGAACTGCATGGAATAAGAATATGTTTTTTGGTTAAACCCCAGGATCTACTACCATCAATCTATGGGCAATTTACGTTGAATACAGTAAGCAGAAAATAAAGTCGTACGTCTTTAAGCCGGAGTATAATTGCTCCCAATCGCAAGGCAGTCGCAAATCTACCATCACGGCGGAACCTTCACAGGTGGAATTTCGTAGAGTCGCGTCTCAATATATTTTAACACTTTTTTTAATGGTTTTGCCCTCAAAAACTTCATCTACAATGAAATTGTGAGGCCACAGTAGTGATGTGCGACTCCGAGTGATTTCGACTATCGAATGATTTGACTTTGTATTAAATTTACTATCGACTATAATTTCGACTTTCCGAGTCAACAAAGCCGACATTGATAAAGTCGACATTTGCGACTTTATCTATCGATAAAGTCGATTTTGGCAGACTTTTTGACTTTCCGAGTTGACTAAATTTGATTTAGATAAAGTCGATATTATAGACTTTAGCTGACTCCAAAGGTCTTAAACCAATCGTCTTAGTCGTTAAAGTCGACTTTACTTCATCATCTACGACTTGAACTCGTTTTTTTTTATTGACTGAGTGACGAGGCGAGCAGGTCGTTCACCTGATGGTAAGCGCTACGCTTGCCTATAACAGTCACAGCACCACCTAGAACCCTGCATTGCAAAACCCTGCGCGGCACTACACTGCGCTCGTCACCCTGAGACATCGGCTCTAAAGTCTCATACGCCTAGTAATTTCTCTGGAAACAACGGCCTTCAAACTGGAACACAGTAATGTTTCACACTGCTGCTTGGCGGATGCATATCTGGCAAAAGGTGTACTTCCCCAGTCGGAATCTTGCAGAAGAGTCCTCCCTCTACAATACAACTCGATTGCGAGAGACAATCATTCGACACCATAGAATTAATTGGATAATCGAATCATTCGAATATATTAACTCGATTTGGCTCATCACTAGGCCACAAAGCTTTAAATAAGGTGGCCACAGAACAAAAAGTTTCTTCCGGTGTGCGGTGGCTCCTTTCTTTATATTTATTACGTCCTGCTTCAACATACGTGTAGCAACGACCAACTTCAAGCTTTTAAATAGAAAATGCGCTTTATACCTTGTAAATTTACGCTTATATACACTCTTGCGCACTATTTGTCTGGCTAAGCCCATATTAAACTAGTAAGTTTTAGTTTTACAACTGTGGATGATTGAAATATACGGGATTGTATTTTGACGATCTGAACTTATTTAAGATAATTAACACTTTCACTGCTGAGCCGATTTGCTTATCTAGCCACTCTGCACGCGCCATAGTGTTTTCCCATAAAACAAACACGACAGTTGTGTTCTCAGCACTGAAGGTGTTAAATAAAGAATAAGGCATCGCGATGACATGCATAGATTATAAACCCTAAGATTCCCTGTATCTAGGATATCAGGAACTTTGAGGACCACGATCCTATGAACATCCAGACTTGGTACCAAATACCACTGGTTTACTCAAATCTTTGTCCCGTGCGGGAATCAACCTTGCAATCTCACGCTTCGCAGTCGACTCAATACCCACTACGCCATGGAGGCCATCAGCATTGTTGGTTCATGAAGATCCTTAAATTTTAAAAAAAGTGCTGATTGGGTCTAAATGGTTCATTTGGAGTTAGGCATTATTTCTAGTGAAATGACTGAGTATGTGAGACTTAAGAACTAATCTCTCAGAGTCGATTAGTCGTGCAGTGCAGTGCCGCGCAAGATGCATAAAATTTGCAATGTAAAGTACTAGATTGGCACTGCAACTGTTTTGGAGAGGCGTGACGCTTACTGTCAGGCAAAGGACTTGCTTGTGTCGTTGCACTGTACTCGTAGTATCAAAACACTCAAACTGGTGACCGTTAATGGGTTAACAATAAAGCTCTTTCGCGTTTAGATGCCGTCGCTCCCGGTTTTTATCGATTTATTAAGTCATGTCAGCAACTCTTAATCGGCCTGACAATATCTGACATCACAATACTATCCGAGATAGATAGAAAATTTTAAAATTATCAAACAGTGGTTACATTGAATCTAGTGTGATTTTGCCGATGATATAATAATTAGGAAAACCTTGTTAAAACACCTTATTTGTATTTTTTTTTCACTTAGGTTACTTTAAGTCCGCCAACATTAAGATAATAAATAGGCTTGACCGACTTTCATCCCCGACGTACACTTTCAAACTAAGCGACAGTGGAGTAATCTGGTCAGTACCTTAGATTCCCAGATGTAAAACTAAACTGTCATTGGATATTGATATGTCACTAGAGCAAGATAATATTGTTGTAAAATAAAATTAAAATTAATAACGAATCTCACTACAGGCTTGGAACGGACGTAAATTACGCGAACATTGCTGTCCATTTTCAAAACTGCCAAAACAAAATTTGCTTCCATTAATTGCAGCCCTGTCGCTAGTAACGCTAGTATCTATGGCTAAACAGCATTCTACGACAGGCGGGACAAGAGGTTAGTGATTGATTTCCGTTACATGATTTCTAGTGCCTGGTAGAATCGAATAGAAAATATTTTATTGTACACCTGTATTAAGAAATACACAAGGTAGTGCAGCATAAAGAATATAACTTATTGGAATAAAATATAATATTATAGTACAATGGGCGGACTTATCGCTAGAAGCGATCACTTCCAGTCAACCAGTCAATCAGTCTAGTGCTTGTTGCCACTTTTGTGCTGCAAAGTTTTACATAATCAGACAGTTGATCTTTAAACTTCTGAATTGTATGAATCTTCAAATTGTTCAACATAACGTACTGTTTTCCAGTGTCCTAAGCTCTGCTGACTCAAGACAGTAAATATAATCTCTGGCTTCTGCACGCCATGCTAAAACAGAATTATTTTATAATTCTCCATTATTTGTTTATGGAGTTTTCTCGGAAGATTCCAAGCCTGTTCCAAGTTACGTCTCCTGGTCGTAAAATATTATTAACTTTGCTTTTTTATTAACTAGAAAATGTTATGTTTACTTGACACGAACGAAAATAATATTATGCCTGAATTTATTTTTAATCAGATGTACCTATGCAGCGAAATAAAGCAAAAAAAAAAATATAGCGATGAAAAATAAACAATAAACATACAGTGATGTTAGTGAAATTATTGGGCATATTATTAGAGTTAAGAGTCGATGTCTGAGGGTGACAATCACAGCGGTGAGAGCCAGCTGGGACGGTGCACCCTGGGGTTCGGTCAGCAATTCTCCTAGGGGAATTGGTGGCCGTAGCAAATAACCTGGCGAGAGGAGATCCTTCGCGTGTCCCTCTGATCAGCAGAGGGCACAGCGAGGGACCAATAACGGGGACTTTTGGGCCGCGGATCGGGGGGTCCAACGCCCAAGTTAGAAGTCCCGAGCTGAGGTGCGGCCCGTGTGTTCTGGGACGCACCCAGCGGAGAACGAGGCCAAAGCCTCAGGAGGCGAGCCCGAGAGTGCGCCCGGAGAGGTGGTTGCGGAAGCGCGGAGTGAACCCGCGACCACCTCCATAATGCGGAAAGGAGAACACCCCGGGGTTTTAGTGGGTACACCCGCGTTCTGGCGGGGGAGTCCCACATAACCACCCCGCCCCCCCAGGGCCGGGTGGTATGCCTAATGCATCTCAACGGGTAAAAAAAAAACCCCGCATCTCATCCCGGAATCCGGAGGGCAATTGGGAGGTAGTCAATATTATACGCCCAAATGTAATAGATCAACGGGTTAGTATGAACCTTCATACTAGCGGGTTATCTGTTGATCTCGTATATTCAACTATTTACATACAAATGTGTGGCAAAAGCAAAATGACTATCCTAGATATTTAAATTGAAAATACCTCTAATTATTATTCGACTAACTTAGTATTAACTTAAGCAACAATACTTTTGAAGATAAAGGAGTTTTAGATTCATCAATGTCTCCGAACCCGATTCATCATCTCAACTTAAACTTAAAACAACTGTTAGTGTACTTGCAATTAACTTAAACAGAACTAAGTTAAAATATTGTTTAACAAGTTGACAGAAGTTTATGAAGACGATTAATCAACATCAAAAGTGCCGAGGTGGTTGTTGTTAGTAAGTACTATCTTGACATATTTGTGAAATTCAAATTCAAATTCAAAATAATTGAAGAAACTTTTTTAAGCAATTATTTCCTCGTTAAGTCGATGATAAGAAGGCTGGCTCATTTCTCGCACAGAGAATAGCTATTGCTATTCAACGTGGAAGTGCAGCCAGTGTTCTTGGCACCATGCCTCATGGACACCCTCTTTTGTTAGATTTTAGTTTAGTTCTTAGTTTGGAAGTTTTAGTTTTAGTTAGTTTTCCTTTTATTTATATTGTTATTTAAGTTGTATCAATAAAAGAACTAATCATTAATTCAAATTCAAATTCAAAGTCGTTTATTGCGACACCAATCATCCACTTTCCGAGAACAGGGTCGTGATTTCAAATACCAATGTGTTTCTTATAAAAAATTATGTACGTAATTATCACTCGCTTTTCAGTGAAGGAAAACATCGTGAGCAAACTCACTTACATAACCGAGAATTATTTCATAGGTAGGCATGTTATCCACCAATCCGGAACGGGCCCCGTGGTTGATTATGGCCTAATCCTCCTAGGCCTGGGCTCAGCGGTGGTTGTGATGATGATGATGATAATGATGAATTCGATACTGGGTACTCACCTTGCGGATATAACTGGGCTTTTGTTAAACCCTATATTTATGTATTCCAAAAATACTGCCAACAAAACCAGTCGACCTGTAATCACAACCTTTGAAGTTATTTCTTACATCAAAAAAACTTTTTCCCGAAATTAAAAAAAAAAATACGAATTCCGCGTCAGCCCACGGGAGGCAAAACAAAAAGTTTTCACAAGCAATTAGTGCATCTTAAGGAAAACAGAAATACCCTGAAGCTAAGGCTAACTTATTTTAAAACTTTACCAAAAATACGAGAAAAGAATTTAACCGACACTAACAGTGTAGCTTGGATTTGCTCGAACATGTTGTATGTTATTTAACACTTTGACTGCTGAGCCGATTTGCTTGTATATCCACGGGTGCGGCTCTGCGCACTCCATAATGTTTTCCCATACAACAAACACAACCGCACTCGCGGCAAGTTATGAAAAACACGACAGTTGTGTTCTCAGCACTGGAGGCTACCATGACATCTTATAGCGATTCAATTGAAGACCTAAACTGAACCGCGTCGCATAATCTTACCGTGACGTTTTATTTTTTATGTTGTTGCCATTTTCAATCTTACAGGTATCCAGCTTAGGTTGAAAATGGCAGCAACCTAAATTGAGTCTCTAATAAGCCAGTCTCAGATTTTCTGAAGATTTGGACCTAACATTAATTTTAATAATAATTATTAGAATAAATAAAAAAAAATACATATTGATAGAGCTGAAGACAAACCAACAGAAGAACATTGTTATTTTTCTATAGTTATATAAACGTTTCCAAGGTACACGTGCGTGTCAGTGCCAAGACTGTTGGTGACGTTTTAGAAATTGTCTAATTTATGTGTTTTCTTAATGCTCAGTTATGAAATGGAGCAAATGCTTTTATAGGGAACAAAACGAAATTCTGAATTTTTTGCTATACTTATAAATTAAATTTTTGTGTAAGATAATATAGAAATATATAGTTTTAATTCCGCCAATTTTTAATTTACGACACGTGTTTCGTCTCTGCACGAGACATCCTCAGGTGCTGTTGACTCGCCGAGCGCTAGCAAGAGAGTGACGGAAAAATTAAAAAAAAAATAAAAAAAAAATTGGCGGAATTAAAACGATATATTTCTATATTATCTTATTGATTATGGATTTCCGGAAAATAACGCCTGATTATATTAACTATCTTAAATTTTTGTGTGATTACTTAGGAGAGAATACTAGTAGTAACAATAATAATACTCGTAAATCGACTCGTGAATTATTTCAGAGGTAGGTATGTCATCCACCAATCTGGACCGGCCCACCGTGGTGGATCATGGCCTAATCCACGAAAGTAAGGGGAGACCTTTGCACAGCAGTGGGACGATATGGGTTGACAATGATGATGACTTTAGGAGAAATCTTTTGTGGAATTTATATAAGCCCAACTGCTAAGTTTAATTTAGTCATATGATTTGAGTCATTTTAGATCAGACGCTTGATAGAAAATTTCTCCCATATATCGATAAATAAGGTTCACATCAAATATTAAATCTATTTTAGAAATATTAGGGTTCTGTAAGACATGTGTCACTAAAAACGGAACTCCTATTCGAAGTTCGGCGCCACGTCATCTGGAGTTAGTGCCATAAAATTTTGGCTTAAAACTTTTGTTACTTATTTTGAGGGAGTAAGGTTGAAAATACCGTATCACTTGGTGAATATTTTCCAAGTATTCGTCCTCTTTGCCAATATAGACCGCAGACAGTTGTCAAAGTCTAATAAAAAACTTACACCTTCAACAACATAAAACTGAACATATCTCACTAATATATTTTAAATTTGGAAGTTTGTGTGTGTGTGTTTGTTTGTTTGTTATTCACGTCAAAACGGCTGAACGGATTTTGATTGATTTTAGTATACAGATTGTTATGATCCAGGAATAGTACATGGGATACTTTATATGTCGCTGAATTAATGGTTCCTGTGGGATAGCACTGGGGTTTGAACTCACGACCTCCTCCTTAGAAGACAGAGGGTCTTCCACTAGGCTATCGCCGCTATAATTCATATAAGTAACCGTTTTACAGATTATTTTGTTACATATGTTCTTACTAGAAGCTTTGTTTATTCCACGCAAAACAATTACAAATTTAAAACACACACACACATTTTAGGCACCGTTTATCGCGATTCCACGTATATAACACTTAATTGTAGACGTTACCTTTCACAGCCTGTAATTATTATAAGGTTTTTTTTTTCATTGATTGAGTGGCGAGACGAGCAAGTCATTCACCTGATGGTAAGCGCTACGCCTGCCCATAACAGTCACAGCACCACCCAGAATACTGCATTGCATAATCCTGCGCGGCACTGCACTGCGCTCCTCACGCTGAGACATCGGCTCTAAAGTCTCATATGCCCAGTAATTTCACTGGAAACAATGCCTTCCAACTGGAACACAGTAATGTTTGCACACTACTGCTTGGCGGATGAATATCTGGCAAAGGTGTGGTACTTCCCCAGGCGGTCTCTTGCAGAAGAGGCCTCCCATTACTAAATGTTCATACTTCGCAATAATGACTTGAATGGCTATATAAATAAAGCTAATTTTTAAAGAACATTAAGTACTGTCCACTGCGTATACTGCAACCCCTGTCCCCAGCTGTCTATTTTGACAAATGGTAACTGGTAACATCTTTGGTCGTGAAGAGCTGTCACGGACTCTTGTAAAAAATACCCCCCATTGAAGTCCCCAACAAGTACTTAGAGAAGATTAACGTTTTGTATTTTAGGGGTTGAGATCTGAATCGGCTTTGAGACAAAGCTTTTGTCTTTTCGGGTGTTACAGGGAATTACTTAAGTTTGAGGGCTGGTTTGAAAATATAATATTAAGGCGCTAAGTGTCATTTTGTATTCAGATTTTGTACCCCAATTTATTAATGGGACGGACTTGTTAGATTAGGATTAGCTGTAGTGTACAAACATTACTGTCTTCCGGTTTGAAGGGCACTGTTTCCAGCGACATTACTGGGCATATGAGACTTTAGAGCCGATGTCTCAGGGTGACGTGCAGGATTATGCAATGCAAAGTTCTGGTGGCTCAGTCACTGTTATGGGCAGGCGTAGCGCTTACCATTAGGTCAATGACTAGCTCGTCTCCTCACTCAGTCAAATAAAAAAAATCTCATTCATATCGATTCCATTTTTGATCTGCATTGCGCGTGAAACAAACAAACCTGTTCCTACTAGCAGCAAATCTAAACCACTCACACCGTCTTCCAAAAGAGTTCTTCAGCATGAAATATGATAGATAATATTTCGAGTGAGCCGCATCTGAACAGAAGGGGCGGATACAGGGACACTGACAAGACAAATGCCAATACGTTTGTCGTCACATGCCAATAAGCTGGCTTCAGTCCTTGTTTCTGTACTGCCGTTAAGGACGGTGCATTAGTCCTACGATTCGTTTCCGGCAACTTCCGAAAAAATTAGCTGGTTTCGTTCCTGGGAAAGTTAGGCGAGAAACCTTCATTGAACACTAAATAATCAATTAAATAGTAAAAATGGAAAAAAATTGATTCTCAAGATTTTACTTAAACTTACCATCCATCCATATTTACAGAAAGGTAAATAAAATGCCTGGTAAAAATATTTCAGCGTTTCGCTCTGTTAATAAAAAGCTTTTGATTTCAACTTAAAACAATAAAAACAATATTTAATATTTTCTCTTCCATTTATTTTTCATTCCTGGCTAAAAGCTGGCATCAAAATGTTGTATTGTCATCGGAACTTTGGAGGCTCACAACAACGAAAACTGGGTAAAATGGAGTCGCAAAACAATTTGTAAAAATACTTTTACCCTTTGCAGTTTTTTTTATCTCAACTTAACACCAAATAATAAATTAAGCCATCGCGGTACGCCTGGCATATTATTTTTACCATGGAAACTATTTTGTGTAGATAATATGCACGAAACCATAATAATTTACAACGGTGTAATATTTTTAAACCAAAAATTTTAAATACCTTATTGACACGGGCTGAATGTAAAATAGATAAAAAACACTTACTGCCAAACTCGCCACGCCGACGGCAAATCTGATCCTCCACATTAGACATTTCACATCACAAATAGCATCGGTACGTAGGCGATCCACGAATCCGGATCTGGCCCCCGCGGTGGAGCATGGCCTAACCCTCCTCACGTAAGTGAGGGGAGGCCCGTGCTCAGCAGCGGGACGATATGGGTTGATGATGATTATGATGATGATGATGAGCATCCAACTCACCAGCCTTTATAAAAATATCAACTCTTCAGAAGGCTCAGGGGTGCACTCAGTATTATCATTGTTTGGAGCCCTGTGGATCTCCATGGTGGTTATTTTCGCTACCGCAAAATACAAAATGCTTTATTTACGATCAGTTTGTTTTTACTTTACTAAGTAAAGACATGAGCAAGTCGTTTATTGGTACGCGTCCATAACAGCTATAGTGCCACCTCGAACTTGGCATCGCATAATCTTGCGAGGCACTGCACTGCGCTCGTCACCCTCAGACATTGGTCTTAAAGTCTAATATGCCCAGCTAGGGACAGAATCAACTCGGATGTTTGGTATAAACTTGTATAATCGGCTATAAACTTGGATAAACCTCTATTTAGGCACTTAGGAGAGTTTTAAGAACTCACATCGGCCGAAGTGTGTTCTTGTAAATATATTCAAACACATTATTTTAAATACTAAAGGGTTAATGTTAGAGGATAGAAAAAATAATTCATCATTAGGGTTTCCTCACAATGATTTCCTTTACCGAAAATCGAGTGATAATTACATACGCTTTTGACATAAAGACATTGGTACGTGCCTGCACTGGGATCTGAACTCGCGGCCTTCTAATTGGAAGGCGGACGTTCTCCCACTAGGCTACCACCGGTCCGCATCGGTCTTGCCCTTAAGTAATCTGTGGTAAGGACCTGTCATATGTCGGAAACCGAGGATTTCTCGCGGCTTCCCGCTGGAGACAGATAACTAGTGACAACTGTCTCGAGTCGGGGGGACTTGCGAGGCTAATGTGGCCGGGGACTTGAGAAGGGGACTTACATTCGGGGAAGTGAAATTATAATATTCGGAGTTTTTAGACTGTTCAATGGCACATAGCTAAACCGGTACATAGATAGATAGATAAACTCAATTGAAACACCACAGAACAAAAAAAACTAAAAAACTAGAACAAAACAAGTTTAACAATTAGTGTCACAATGGGCGGTCTTATCGCTCAGAGCGATCTCTTCAGACAACCATGATGGTATATGCATAAAATCTGGTAGGTAGTAACTTACTTTTAATTTAGGGTAAAAAACGTTATTTAAAATAATAAATGATGACAGTAACCTAAGCATCATTTTAAAATACCTATTCAACGATACCCCATTCGACATAGATTTTTTTTTTTTTTTTTACCGTCACTTCTGTTTTCATTGCGGTAAATTATGATTACTGTCACGTCTTTAGTGACACTCGCACGATGGAGACAAATCGATTGACGTAAGAATCATCAAAATCGGCTCACGCGTTTGCTCCCTAGATCGCCAGAGAGGAACAAACATAACATATATAAACTGATAAACCCAAATGTACCTTATAACAAACACACCAATTTTTTCTTTCTTTTTTGGCGTCATTATAGAGTTATCTATCTACCTTCCTTTGCGTCACTCATTCAGGTAAAAAGCATAATATAAAAAAAAAAAATGACTGCGATCAAAACGTGAAATGCAGTCGGAGGCGTCATCATTTCATTTCAACGTTGGACTGCAATGCCTACGACTGCAATATTACAGTCATAACCGAATCCTAGTCAACTTCAGAATTACTCGTAACTAACCTACCTAAATACTGAAACCCAGTAAGTTTCCAAAGATAAAAGCTAATTCTACCCACGTGTGATCTAACCCTAGTCAAGGAAAGTTTTCCAGCAATTAATTGCTGTCAATGGGTCTCTAAAGTCGGGTAATTGCCCACTCCCACCTCCCCAGTTCGGGGTAAATAAACAGTTCTAGTAGTCCTTGAGACTATGTTTTATTTGTGAGTGTTTGTTATTTGTTTGTCGAATAGGGTATCTCTTGTGCCAGTGCTTGTCAGGAGGCATACCATGACCTCTTATAGCGATTCAATTGAAGACCTAAACTGAACCGCATCGCATAATCGTACCGTGACATCTTATTTTTTAGGTTGCTGCCATTTTCAACCTACACTGGATCTAGTTCAGGTTGAAAATGGCAGCAATCTAAATTGAGTCGCTAATAAGCCATTTTTAACCTAAGCAAGGTCCAGTTTATGTTGAAAATGGCAGCAACCTAAAAAATAAGACGTCACGGTACGATTATGCGACGCGGTTCAGTTTAGATCTTCAATTGAATCGCTATGAGGTGTCACGAGCCTTTGGTGTGTAAAGACTGTTTCAGCGGGACATTTCAGCATTTGGTTAGCTTTTAGTGGTGGAAGGCCTTTTCAGCAAAACACCACCTGAGGAAGTACCACGCTTTAGCCAGATATTCATCCGCAAAGCAGTAGCGTGTTCCGTGTGATTACTGTGTTCCGGTTTGAAGGGCACTGTTTCCAGCTAAATTACTGAGCATATGAGACTTTAGAGCCGATACCTCAGGGTGACGAGCGCAGTGCAGTGCCACGCAGGATTATGCAATGCAGGGTTCTGGGTGGTGCAGTGTCTGTTATAGGCAGGCGTGACGCTTACAATCTGGTGAACGACTTGCTCGTCACGTTACTCAGTCAAATAAAAAAAAAAACTCTCCTAGTGATGCCACTGAGCCCGATCTTTGGCTCTCCCCATCCAGTCTCTGCCAGCACACTACTGCTTGGCGGATGAATATCTGGCAAAGGTGGTATTACGTCGAGGAGGGAACGAATATACGCTGATGATGATGATGATGATGGAAGGTGACACGACGCAGAGAGAAGTGGCGGCTCTTATTATCGGAAGCCAAGACTAATTTTGGGTCATTTGCCATCCTAGTTAGTTTTTCAGGATAGGTTTTAATCCTGTTAAAGATCAGGCCGTTCGAAAAAATGTCTTACCGAAGTTTAGTCACGCGATATAAAAGCTCAGAAGAAAACAAAGCCTTTAAGTTCCATTTTTCCAAAGCTGTGGGTATTCACAATTCAATATTACACTCCACAATCCCTCTGTTATACTAAAAGTACCGACTGACATTACGTCTCCGTTCACACACATAAAACTACAAAATTGTAATAAAATCCATTATTGTTTGAATAAATAACCACATTTATGAGAAAATATGGTGTCAAACAAAGTTTATCTGGATCTGAGCTCCGGCGGACATTCAAGAGAAAAATATTGCGTACAAAAAATAAACAAAATCACCTTTCATGCATAAATCTCACCTTGAATATCCCAACAAACCTATAAAAACGAAAAACCGACTTAACTTTCGCACGCAGTACACTAAAATGAACTCTAAGGCTTATAAGTTAAAAGATAGCACCATTTTTGTAACAGCAAAAATATCGTTGTTTTAAAAACAAAAGAACATGATATTCTTTAGCCAATTTACACTGAAATGGACTCTATCGTCATTATTATATGTCTTTTGTTAACACCAAAAATAAAGTTGTCAATACGAGTTATAAAATATGAATCAACAACAATGTTTATGCGTTTAGGATGGTCATTATCACGGGCAACATAAGGGTTATATTAGATAAATATTTTTTGGGAATGTATGAAAAAAGCCCTTAAGGCTACCTAGGGTATTTCGCATACTTTTATTCCATATGGCTTTCGATGGATGGATGATGTATGGGATACTAAATCAGAGATTTATAAACAAAACGTGGCCTAAAATTTAGTAAGTCGGTACTTAGTAAATAAACTTTTTATTTTTATATTGGGGCTTTGTATAGCTAACTTATTTAGCCAATGTAAAGTACTCATAAATATTATTATTCAAGTTTTTGTACTAAGTAATGTAATAGTGTGTTCAAAGTGTCGAGTCGGTTTCCATCGGAAAAAAACTTCCGGACCTTAATCACGAGTTGCTAGCGTGCAAACTTAACTGTGTTCCAGTTTTAAGGGCACTGTTTCCAGCGAAATTACTGGTCATAATTATGAGACTTTATAGCTGATGTCTCAAGGCGACGAGCGCAGTGCAGCGCCGCGCAAGATTAAGCAATGAAAAGTTCTGGGTGGCACTGGGAAGGGCGCTTACCACCAGATGGACAATTTACTCGTCTCATTACTCAGTTACGAAAAAAAAGTTGCCATCATTTTCATTCATTTCTCGTGACATTTGTATGACCGTTATAACTTTTGGCACTGTTACGCAAAACGACATCAAAAATGGGTAAATTGATAAAAATCTTCCAAGAATCGAACATACAGCCTCTCAGCTAGTCCCAATCTACCCCACCACTTAGCCATGGCTGCTTATCAAAATGCTTGTAATAAATAGCAGGGACAAACAATAAGATTCAGCAATAAATCGATATTGAAAGCAAAGTTACGCGTCAACGTCGGAACTTACTAAGTGCCCATTTACTGTGGTCTAAGTTAAAAGTCGTAGTTTGAGCGGATAAGGTGGCCTTGTGCCACAGGTAAGTTAGCTTGATAAAGAGAAGTGTCGAGAGCTATTGACCCAGAGTTCAATTGGCCTGAAATGTGCCAGACGTTTCAGGCCGACGGTGACGAGCGCAGTGCAGTGCCACACAAGATTATTCAATGCAAAGTTTTGGGTGGCACTGGAACTGTTATGGGCAGGCGTAGCGCTTACCATCCGGTAAACGCCTTGCTCGTCTCGTGACTTAAAAAAAGGTAGTCAGAAAATCGCTAACTCCTCTCGCTCGCTGTCCCGAAAGTAGGCCAAGTTGCTTGAAAAGGTTTAAGCGTAGATTTAGCCTTTGCAAGTCTAGAAAATGGAAGCAGAGTGTTCAGCTACGAATATTTCCAGCTTTCAGCCATGAGACCTGCTTAACGCGAGCTAGGACAAAGACAGAATCCATTTGACGCGTTTTTCTTTGTTGGCAGCAACTACGCCTTTGTTTTATTAAGTTTTTAACACTAAAGGCGGATTGCACTAATTCATTAAATCTAGATTTATTAAAATTAATACTTTTTTTTACTTTTACTACTATTAGATACCTGTTACTTTTTTTTATTCAATTGGCTTTCGTCACGTTTTTAAATTCACGATTAAACTGAATTTCGAATTAAGAAAATATTGTTCGATTTCTTTAACATGATGATAGCGACAGTCCGATCGGCATGTTAATTAGTTAAGTAGCAAGTTAACTGGCGAAGTACTAAACTTTGCGAGTTAAGTCCTTTTCAACATTTGAATAGAAGTTTGCCAGTTAAGTAGTATGTTAACGATGGGGTAGGTATATCTCAAGAATGCTTAGGACTTAACTCGCCACTTAACTAATCAATGTATAAACCGCGTTAAGTAAGATTTTCATCAATGATTAGGCGAAAGATAGATCGATCGACATGATAGACACTTTGATACATTTTGTATGAAAAAAGGTGTAGCGCGCCATGCCGCACGCCACACTGCATTGGTGTGTCCTACGCTTCAGTTAAAAAAAATCTTTTCTAACTCAACATTACCGTAAGACCATAACTAAACTCCGTAAGCAAAAGACGAAAGTAATCTTGCAAATCCTTAATAGGTAATAAATTCAGCCATTACAACTTTGCAAGTAAAATACCTACGCGGAAAATTAGATTTCCGGCGTCTGTAAGGATTCTTAAATATACTTACCTTTACTTACAGGTGGGGTTTGTCTGTTTTTTGTTCATGAAAAGTAAAAAAAAATTTTTTTTTTCCAAAAAAGTATTATTTTTCTATATTACTAAGTAACGAGACAAATGAGTCCTGGTAAGCGCCACGCCTACTCAAAACATCTGCAGTGCAACCAACTTTCCATTACAAAATGTTGTGCGCCACTGCATTGCGCTCGTCATCCTGACACATCGGTTCTAGAGTCTCATATGCCCAGTAATTTCGCTGAAAACAGTGTCCTTCAAACCGGAACACAGTAACGTTTGCACACTACTGCTCAGCAGATAAATATCTGGCAAAGGTATATTATCTTACCTTGCAGAACCTTGCAGAAGAGGTCAGAGGTCTACCACTACAATAATAATTAGGAGATTCAGTATGTACCTAGCGTATTTCTTTTTAATATATTTTAAATACTAATTGACGAATTTATTGATTTGTGAACGTGACGCGTTATTTAATTCAATTAACGTTATAGAAAAAAAAACAGAAACTTTTTCACGTAACTGGTAACGGATAAGAATCAAATATCACATATCTATGTGTCAGAGACTTTCATCTCCCATAGAAAGATGGCTTGCAAAGCGCGTGGGAAAGAAGTCTGAAAAGTTTTTGATAAAGATATTATTTTTTTTCCAGACAAGCCTATTGT
Source organism: Campaea margaritaria (assembly GCA_912999815.1). Taxonomy (NCBI): domain Eukaryota; kingdom Metazoa; phylum Arthropoda; class Insecta; order Lepidoptera; family Geometridae; genus Campaea; species Campaea margaritaria. The sequence continues at coordinate 3,770,745 of OU538814.1, forward strand.
AAAAACGAATTCGGTACTGCAAGCTGATCAGAATGAGTCATAATACCATCAATCTACAGTTAGTCAGTGAGAAGTTCCGGGTCTACCTCCCGTCTCTATCAACAAATCAGTTCATTGTCACCACAATATTGTATTCGCATTGGAATTTGAGAGGCCCGCAAAATTTCAACTCAATTCAACAACGGAAACTGGGTCTGAATTGACTTGCAAAATTCCAGGACATACAAATGAAGTCAAATATTATTTTATTTACAACAAATAATTTCTGTGGATGTCTGCTCCGTGATACCTAACACTAAACCCTTTTCAAGCAACAAGTAGCGCCAAAAACAACAAGCTACCTCCAAAATCACTGGAGACCGGAAAACGAATACATTTTCATTTGAAAAGATAAAAGCACCAAAGTTGCGTTCAGAAACTTTGTTAACAGGCTAATCTGAACAAAACAAATGCTTTTAGAACGGAGCGGGCCTTTTAGCGGTACAACAATAGATTGTTGGGAATAAGCGGGCCTTATTATTGTCCTTTTGCTGTATACAAGGTAGGGTATAATAAATAACGATGTACAAGTCTGAGATGCTTTGAAACTCGATAGAATCGCATCCAGTGCAAGGTTACAATCGAGTTTATAAACGTCTCCCTCACCGACCGAACAATCGAGATGTTTTTCGATTATTCCGAGTCAATAAACTTACCGCTCGCTCATGTCTCGTGAAAATTACAGTCGGTGGCACCGATCACGAATATTTCTTTTCAAGACGTAGCAACAATCAATTGACTAAGACATCTCGGAATTGCCTGTGAGCTAAGCTTTCGAAATATAGAGTTTACTTCAATACTTACTTCTAAAAGTGCAATGTAAAGCAATAATTCCATAGGAATCTTTCATTTTTAGTACGCTTTTTCAAGGGCATCCTTAGCGTATATTATAAGCAATTCGAACAGTCTGCGACTACTTTGCTCTGAGTCTGAGTGTTTGTGGGACTATGGTCCTCGTAGTTCTTAATTCCCTATATACATGGAATCCTAGTTAAGGGACATGATCCATGTAGGCATGTGATTGTGACGAGTTATTCATTTATTTATCTGAACAGCTAACTAAGATTTTTCATTTGGATGGCCTTATAATCATTAACGTTTCGCTGTCTAGTGTTCTCTGTGTTTGTACGAGGAAAATAATTATCTACACAAATTAGATATTATTATAAGAACAACAAAGAAATCGAATACGTTCATACTATATCGATTACCTTAACGGAGACGAGATAGATATCTCGGTAACCGTTTATGAAACTTATTATCGGCGCTTCGATAATCGATTACCAGATGTTAATCGATACATCTGTAATCGAATATTAAACGGACGCGTGTCAATTCTTATCCCTATACTAAGTTATTTTAGAATGTGTGTGTGTGTGTGTCTGCTTTTAATTATAACGCGAATTTAAATTAATATTTAATTTTCACGATCCATAATTGCAAAAAGTTTATGAAAAAATATTTTGTACAGATCTAATGCATATTTTTAATTGACTGAGTGACTAGTAGAGCAGGTCATCCACCTTATGGTAAGCGCTAACGCTTGTACATAACAGTTACAGTGCCACCCAGAACCTGCATTGCATAATCCTGCGCGGCACTGCACTCGCTCGTCACCCTGAGACATTGGCTCTAAAGTCTTATATGCCCAGTAATTTCGCTGAAAGCAGTAACTGTTGTATAAATGAATAAAAAAAAAAAATATTAAAAAAAAATATATATTAATTAAATAATTAATTATTCAATTATTATTATATATTATTAATTTAAATATATTATGTGGTAAACAATTCAATTTTCTCAATAATTTTATTTAACGCGTCCAAAGTCAGGAGCTCAAACGCGTTTTAAATTACAGATTAATTATTTTGACACGTGGTTATAAACAGTTAACGCCCTTTCGAGATCGATTCGATAAGCATATTATGTGTTTCTTTCGAAAATAAATTATATTTACACCTTTTTCTGTCATATTCATTAGTTATTTTTTTTAAGAATTAACTTTAGGTGTGAAGGTGTTTATGTTAATGAATTAGATATTAGTTTTATGAATTCAATCATGATTTTAGATGAAGACACGTCACAGCGGCTGAACGAATTTGATGAGACTTGGTAATAGATTTGTAGGTAGAATAGAATAGAATATGGGATACTTTTTATCCCGTAAAAATTAATAGTTGCTGTGGGATAATAGATAAGGCGAGTGAAATCGTTTTTTTTCTTCCAATGAAAAGCGAGCGATAATTATTATGACTTGTATAGGCAAGAAATACATTGGGCAGTGAATTAAAGATAGATAGATAGATAGATAAACTCTTTATTGAAACACCACAGAACAAAGAAAACTTAAAAACTAGAACAAAACAAATTTTCCAATTAGTGTCACAATGGGCGGTCTTATCGCTCAGAGCGATCTCTTCCAGACAACCATGGAAGGAATAGTTCTTAATTATTAACAACAATTTTTATTTTGTTGTCGACGTTGTTGTTGTTGTTGTTATAGTTGTTAATTATGATCAAAATTTAATGAAAGAAAAAACTCCGGCAAAGTCAATGTTTTCCGATAAAATGTTAGTTGCAAATCCAATCCGTTTACCAATTTCACTACAGTTTGTGCAAAACTCGAGGCTCAATTTCACTAGTTTTATTTGACCCCATTTTTAAACGCTTTTTACTGTAGCGGTTTTTTACGAAAGCTTTAATAAAAAGTTTAACATAATGTACTTTCGGAACGCAGTGGAAACATCATTTTTATACAACCAACAGCGGGTGGGGGGTCGCCACGTACTTATTCACGCACGGCACTGGAAAACACAATTATACAAGTGATTGCTATAAGCAAAGACTTAAATGGTTCGCCAGTTTACTACCGTTAGACGAACAGTCGGTCATGTAATTTTGGAAGAGGGGGGAGGGGGTATTGGCTATGAGCGTAATTAACGTAATTAGCGTAATTACGTAATTTATACAATTTCAATAATGTAATTTAATAGTTTGGTAATGATGGTATATCATAATATTGTCAATAGAATCATTTATTTTTATATTGTATACTATGGCTTTAAAAAAATGACTAAAATTTAAAAAATGACATCGCCGTAGAGTTTCTTGATGCTATCTTCTCTAACGGGCGTATTTCCGAAGCACTGGTAGAGTCAATGGAGTTTTCCTTTTCCTGTGCGAGACTCAGGCATGAGTCACCATTTGAAAGGGAAATATCCTTTTTCTAACTCAAACCATAATTAGATAATAATCATTAGTTTCGTAGATCATAAAATTTGACTTATTTTTTTTTATTTCTATACTTATTTATAAGATATTTTTTTTTGACGTGTAAAAGTGCAATATTTTGCCTATTTACAATAAATGATTTGAGTTTTGAGTTTTGAGTTTTGAGCGCGCATGGTCCTTTAGTTAGGTCGTTTATGGATATATAAAACTGCAGTGACATAAAGTTTAATAAGGATCCGCCTCCTCAGTGAATTCCAAACTACTTTGTAATTGAAACTCAATGTTTATATTCTATACAAAACTTGGCAATGGACTATGACTTTAATAAAACATTAACTTTACTGTGTAAGTTGTAGACTTAGATTGGTATCTGCTTAGTAGTAAAGTAACCGAAGTATGTTTTACGAAGATGTTAATCAGCCGTTATAATTAGCTAATACTTACGTACGTTTTTTTAATCATAGGTTAATATTTATGAACAAGATATAAGGAAACCTCTTTTTCGTTAACACGACTTTTGGTTATAAAAACATAGGCTCGTTTGTGAATCGAATTGAAAACCAAAACAAACTGTTTAAAAAGTTAAATGTTTACTCTAATAATGGCGATCACTTTTTATTTATGTCAATTTTCAACATTCTCATTATCCTACTTATATTATTAATATAAATGTGAAGTTTTGTGAGGATGGATTTTGGTACTAATACTATACTAATAAACAATAATACTGAAAAGTATTTTGTATGATAACACAGGTAATAAACAATATGCGTGCCAAATTTCATCTAAATCCGTTCAGTAGTTTTTGCGTAAAAACATCCATCGGATGCTCACAAAATTTCACATTTATAATATTAAGTAGTAAGATAGGATTATGTTTAAGTGTCATGGTTAAGTAGTGGTTAAAGCGGCCCCGATGACAGCACTAATATCCTTTTACATTCTTACTCAAGTTTCGTAATAATTGCAATAGAGTGCAGCCATTATCTTGCTTTATTTAGGAATGCAATGAAAAAGCTTTCCTTTACTTAGTTGTTTATTTGAATGAAAATAGTTGCTTATTGGAAACAAAGTAGGTCATTGTTTTTTGTTTGCAAAATGAGTTATTTTCCCAAATTTTCCAGGCAAGTTTTCCGATTGTTTTCTTCATAAAAACCTCAAACGACCAACCCTCAACGTGTATTTGGAAAAAAAGAATTAGCGAAATCGGTCTAGCCGTTCATGTGTGATGCCGTGACCAAGGATAAATGTGGCATTTTCATAAAATGCACATAATTATACAGAATAAAGATATGTTAAAATCTTTTTATAACTAGTTATCTCATCCTGTTGTTTAAAGTCTGTCAGATTTCAATTACGGAATTATATAAAAATATATTTTTTTTAATTTTTTTTAATTTTTATTTATTTTTTGTGTATAATACTTTAGATAACGTTCATTACTGACAGAAAAAAAAATATGGAAAATTTGTTACAACTACTTGGTTATAGAAAAACACACTTGGATTTAAAACTGCAACTGTTTGTAATTCCCTTCGGCCATTTCTCTATCTTCGCTCCGCGCCTCGAGAGAGTGAACGTTTGTCAACGTCATTGTCAGAGCGAACCGTTATGATTCAAACGATTCGAGAATGGACACGTCTTGGATTTGCCCCAAACTGTTATGTTTCTGTTTTAGTTATCAGATTTGATTGTGACTAGCTTGTAGCTTATGCCTGTGACTTCGTTTGGCAATAAAAATGTTGACTTATTGTTTCTTTCTGTAAATATTAATAGGTGTCTAAATAATCATATTATTAGATTTATTTCTATCTATATAAAGTTAGATTCACATTTGTCTGACGTGTTGTGTCGTGATGCATCGGAAAGGTATCAGTTTCATACATTTAATATGGTAGCGTTCACATTTCTCCGATGCAGTGTGTTGTGACGGTGTGATAAAATTGTCGATACAGCAGTGCGGGTTCGTCAGGCGTGTTTTCGCTTGCCGTAAAATTACGAAAACATAGACGTGTGTGTTATCAGCAGTTACCTAAAAATCTCATTTTTTTTATCATTCAGTTTTTTTTCTCAGAGAATTTTTATTGTTGTCTGTGTGCGTGAGTAAGTTAAGTTTTCAGAAGTCAACGCGGCGTTAATTGAGTTCTGGAAGGTGTTTAGGTAACTTAACCTTAAAATAGTTAAACTACATTTTACATACCAAACTATAATCTATACAAGAACCTTCCCGACATTCCCTTGTGGGGAATATCTCCAAAAACATAAAGGGTTCTGTCCGGTGGGAGCGACCGACATGTCAACTGTGTCACAGAATACAGAGCATCGCAGTAAGGTTCCTTTACATAGGTAGTGGGAGGTCTGTTCTGCAAGAGACCGCCTGGGGAAGTGCCACACCTTTCCCAGATATTCATCCGCCAAGCAGTAGTGTGCAAACAGTAGTGTGTTCCGGTTAGAAGGGCCTTGTTTCTAGCGAAATTACTGGGCATATGAGAGCTTAGAGCCGATGTCTTAGGGTGACGACCCCAGTGCAGTGCTGCGCATGATTATGCAATGCAAAGTTCTGGATGGCGCTGTAAATGTAGGTATATTGAATGTTGTGTCTTGAGGTTGTTAAGGATGACTTTGTTATAAAATATCTTACCAACTAAATAAAAGTATTGATAATTACGGTTATGAGGCCGTCCGTGACGTGGTCAACTTTTTGGAAGTTTTTTTTAAATTATTTTACCCATCGGTATGCAAGGTTGTACCCATTTCTACTAAACTGACTGTAGTGCCAACATTGCCTACTGCGTTCACCTGTACTGTGGCCATATACCATTTTGTCTTGCGGGTACAGTTTATATATGAGTTTCTGGCTTATGCTTGCGGCCCTTGTGTATGGCTGTAAATGGTATGTCACAGTTCGTATAGATTATTCTGACGATAAAATGTGGGTACATTTTAATTGACGTTTGCTTAGAGAATAGAATAGAATAGAATAGAAAACTCTTTATTGTACACCAGAAACAAAATTAAACACAGTACAGAAGAATTACAATAGGTAAACAAGGGTAGTACAATGGGCGGTCTTATCGCTGAAAGCGATTACTTCCAGACAACCTTAGAGATTTGTAGGTTATTTAATAGGGTTGTAAATACCTATGAAACGGTGAGTTTGTGTTTACAAAATTTATAAGTTGGAATTTTACTAGTTTAAATAGAATAAAAAAACTTTATAGGACACCACACAAAAAAAAAACACGAGGTACTTAAAAGATTTAAAAAAAGCTTAACTAAATAAATGGCGCAATGGGCGGACTTATCGCTAAAAGTGATCTCTTCCAGTCAATCTTTGGATGGATAGAGATAGTGGAAATAAATGTAATTTTAGTAACATGATCAGTAACATTATTTCATGGTGGTATCATTATGAAATAGTTCATGGTCGGTCCTTTATTTACATGGAAAGTATCCTATTTAAAAAAAATGCATTTTTTTGTAAACTAGGTTCTAACCTAATTCCTATACAGATTATTATTGGGATATGTAGAATAGAATACAATAGAAAACTCTTAACTATACACAACAAATAAACACAGTACCGAAGAATTACAATGGCTACTGCTGAAAGCGATTTCTGCCAGACCTTTAGATGGACAGTAAAAACCATTTTTCGATAGTGGGTGGCGTACTTACATAATTTAATAAACACTATACATTGTACGCTTTATATTGAGTTGTTTCAAAACCGATTTAGCTATAGTGAATGTCTCGTGCAGGCACGTACCAATGTGTTTCTGTAAAACATATGTACGTAATTATCACTCGCTTTTCGGTAAAGGAAATCATCGTGAGGAAACCCACATGCCTACCCGAGAATTATTTCGGAGGTAGGTATGTTATCCACCAATCCGGATCGGGCCCCCGTGGTGGATTATGGCCTAACCCTCCTCACGAAAGTGAGGGGAGACCCGTGCCCAGCAGTGGGACGTTATGGGTTTGTGATGATGATGATGAATGTCTCGTATGTGAAGTGAATGTTAATTTGGTGAAAAAAGCGAGACATGGCAGCCTGTCTTACGAAATTGTTGGAATTTGTCACGACCCGGTTAGAGCGTGATGTGCCACGCTTCGCTGTGGCACATTCGCACGTTCGCTGATATGTCGCTGATGAAAAAAATAGATAAAAACAATCCTTGATGCGGATTATATGTCATGCTAAAATTTCAGCTCGATCGGTGCAGAACTTTTTGAGTTTTTGAAGCGTACACAAACCAACATAACATTTTTATACATATAGATATTGTAGTACAATTGAAATTGAACAAGAAAATAAATGAAAAGTACACCCCGTAGAGTTTCTTGGCGCTATCTTCTCTACGGGCATATTTCCGAAGCACTGGTAGAGTTATTGGAGCTTCGTTTTCTTATGCGAGCTTCAGGTATGAGTCACAACTTGAAAGGGATAATTTTTTTCAAACTTAAATCATAATTAGATAATCATTAGTTTTGTAGATCCTATTTTGACTTACTTTTTATTTTTATGAGACCTGAGATTTTGACTTTTAAAAGTGTTTTTTTGCCTCCTTGCAATAAAAGATTTGTATTTTGAGTTTTGCATAACATCATGCAGCCGCCATCATATTGCGTTCGTATAAAAACATTTCTCAAACAGAAATAGAGACAAAGTTAATGAAATAAACATTTAATTATCAGGAAATTTTAATGATATGCTGAATCGTGTCTAACATATTTTTTGCGATTTTAGCATTACGCCGCCAACGAAGCAGGCGTGTGAATTCGTCATGGCGGCGCTATTTAGATCGTGATTTCTGTGGAATCGAGCTCATTACCGTGTCGTCATTTGTCTGGTTGTTTAGTTGCGGGACTGGATTTACGACTTGTTGACTATGAAGGATTTAGAAGGGTTGCTGAGTGGAGTTGGTTTTGTTTGATAAATGCCGCTTGGAGAAGCATAATTTCGTGTATATTTCCAACGCGCCCACCAATCACGCTGGGAATTATTTGCAGCCTACGAATACGAATGTTAGTGGGGACGCTGGGAATCTGGTATTCCCAGCGGGCCCAGTAACCATTAAAGCAGGGGGGATGCTGGGAATTCATATTCCCAAAAGGTCCACTTGCTTTTTTGTGAAGACACTATTTCCACCGTCCCCATTGTTAAATATTTCTTCAGAATATTGTAAAGAATCATCTAATACTGTCGCAATTTCATTATCATTTAAATTAGTGACCCGAGCTAGCGCCGAAAACGAAAAACTGTTTAACATTTAAATTTCCCACCACACCGTGACGTGCTTTTGTTTTGAGGGGAAGCAAAGCCGTTGCACTATCCCCTCCGCCACGAGGGTGATGGAGGGGGATGTGTGGGAACCGAACCCACTAACACCCCCTGTGAGCAGTCTTCCGCGGAGGTGGGGCAAGATGGGGACGCGCTTGCAGTCACCATATTGCCCCGCTGGTAGGTCCGGGAGCTGTCCGGGCCTCTACGCCAGTAGCGATGGGGACCTGGCTCACCAAAGTCACCCCCCAATCGTGCGGGGCCGTGTAAGCCGGCAGGGAATCCCCCGACTCCCTACCAGTGATACCACTACGGAAGCGGAAGGAAGCGGGCAAACCGCCTCCGATCCCCGGGACGTCTGCGCCGGATCGGGTTAGATCGGGCGTCTCTCTGTCCCGCTCCGCGGCCTCCTTTTGCGCCATAACCGCCTCGCAGGAGGAATATGGGTAACGTCCCACCAGGCTATGGTAAGAAAAACGTGCGAGCTTCGCAACTGCCATAACATTATACGTTCCCTTCGCCATGCTATTTATGTTCAAGCAAAATGAATTATCTACATATACGCCCGCGTATACGGAACGTGATTACAATGTAATTACGAATGTGTCCTCGGGTGAATTTCCATTCAATTAGAGCTAAAACCCAAAACAGTCTTTTCCTTCACTCATGAAACACACTGGCACAGAAATCAATAGTCCTATTATAAACTAACTGCGCCTCGCTGTTTCACCCGCGTTAAGTATTACGCAAGAATTATTTCCTTTCAAGGGGATAAAAAGTGAAAAAAGTAGCTTAGGTTACGCCTTATAACATAAGCTATCTGCGAATGAAAGTCCTGTCAAAATCGGTCCAGCCGTTTCAGAGAAGAGCCGGAACAAACAGACAGACAAATATTTAAAAATTTTAGTTTTATATGTAAGTACGAGATATACTTTCATATGCATTTAATGAGCAGCTGTTAATTTGAAATTACAAACCGACACTTCAATAGAATAGAATAGAAAACTCTTTATTGTACACCAGAAACAAAAATAATCACAGTACAGAAAAATTACAATAAATAAACAACTGTAGTACAACGGGCGGTCTTATCGCTGAAAGCGATTTCTTCCAGACAACCTTTGGATGGACAGTAAAAAACATTTTTCGGTAGTAGGGGATTCAATTTTATTTGTTTGTATGTATGTATGTATATATGTATAGATAAGAAAATACAATATAAATAAAGACACAGCATTCCTCTTGGGCTGGTTCTAGTTAGCGACAAAGAATAAAACGAAATGTCACGACCTAAAATGAAAATATATTGCCTAGCTAAGGAACGTGTAGGCTTTGTGTCTAGAATTAAAAAAAAGTAATATAATGTCTGGAATTCAACATATCCCCACAAACAGTAGAGATTATGTAGGTATCTGATGCCTAACATCTTGAGTGGGACGCTATTGTTTCGAAAATTAATCTAAGACATATTTTGATTTGCTTCTGTAACTGTGGAAGCTTAACGGTTATTTAATTTTAAATTTGACTTTGTGGCGAGACGAACAAGTCTTTCACCCTGATGGTAAGCGCTACGCCTGCCCATAACAGTAACCGTGCCATCCAGAACTTTGAATTGCAAAATCCTGCGCGGCACTGCACTGCGCTCGTCACCCTGAGACATCAGCTCTAAAGTCTCATATGCCCAGTAATTTCGCTAGAACTAGTGCCCTTCAAACCAGAAAACAGTAATGTTTGCAAACTACTGCTTGGCGGATGAATATCTGGCAAAGGTCTGGTACCCGTAGGTGTGGTAGACGTTCCCGTATCCCCGACAAAAGGCGTCCAGGTGGAACACCCTGGGATTTAGTTGGTATACCGTCAGGAAGCTGATGGGGATAACCACTGGGTCCGAACCCGGGCTGGGTGTTATGGGTATGGGTGGCAGAAAAAAGGGGGAATTGACTTATGCTGAGACCCGTGGCATGGCGTGGGCATCACCATGGGTCGCAGCATGTCGTGAAACGTTAAACATGTGTTTGTGTGTGTGTTAACGTGTCGTATGTCGTGTCGTATCCCCTAAGTAAATTCATAAAATTATTCCCTTTCAAGTTCTCTCGATGTTGCCATTACGAACGTACCTACCTGATTTTCCCCGAAATAACTTGATCACATCCAATTTAAAATCAAACGAAAAACAAGAAGGTTTCCCCGATTCGCCAGGTCGTCCAATCAATTAGGATGTTCCCCCAAAAATACGACGAAAGCTATCAATAACATCGAGGGCTCTTACAAATTTCCTAAATCAACAACCTTCAAGAGACAGACATTGGGAAATGGGGAAAACATCAAAATTGTATAGCAATGAGCTTTTCAATTTCAATAATAGCGGATTCCAGTTCTGTTATTTGTGGTGCAAGGACATCCTTTAGAGCGATTTTTTATTAATATAAACCTTAGACCAAGAGAGCGTAGTAAGTAACCATACTATAATGGTAAAACACAGTCCCATCTTTTTTAGTTGCTCCTCTCTATACATGGTTGTTTGGCAGAGATCGCTCTCAGCGATAAGACCGCCCATTGTGACACTAATTGTTAAATTTGATTTGTTTTATTTATTAACTTTCCTTTGTTCTGTCATGTTTCAATAAAGACAAGTTTTAAAAATCATTATTGCCAAGAGAAGCTTCCTATGACAAGAATAAAGAGGAAAGTTGCCCGGAAAATATGAGAAAACTGAAAATTATTTTCTCTACGAGAATTTTGTATCAATTCACGATTAGATTTTTTTGATTTATTCGTGATCTTCAGCAATTCCCAAGTAGCGTGGGTAAATGCAGAGTTATGGCGGGAAAACTGGAATTACGCTGGTGAAACCGCAGGGCACAGTCAGTTTCTTATTAAAATGATACTTATAATAAAAAATATATATAGATAGATAGATAGATAAACTCTTTATTGAAACACCACAGAACAAAGAAAATACGAATATATACGAGTTATATATTTCTGAGTTTTAATTCTATAAATAGTAGAATAAAAAATATTTTGCTTTAAAGTTTATGGATTGTACCATACTTCTATTTGAAGGAGTATTGCGAGAGCCTCTCATAGGAAAACATGTCATGTGATGTAAAAATGCTTGTATACTGCTCTTGCTCGAATCTTTTTCAATAAGTCTGATGAGCTATACATTTTTACCTATGATAGTTTTATTACCTTATCCTTGTCTAGAAACTGCCTAATTTCGGCCTATTGCCTGATCTTGCCTATTTTCATCATCAACTCATATTGGCCCACTGCTCAGCACTGGTCCACTCACACTTTCCTGAGAAGGATTAGTCCTTGATCCACCACGAGAGCCCGGTCCGGATCGGTGGATACATACCTATCTCTGAACTAAGCCTGAACTGAGTATTAAATGTATCGTGTTTATTAAAAACTGTAAGTACGCCGCCCACCCTACAATCGAAAAATGATTTTTACTGTCCATCCAAAGGTTGTCTGGAAGAAATCGCTTTCAGCGATAAGAGCGCCCATTGTACTACCCTTGTTTACCTATTGTATGTTAACTTTTCTGTACTGTGTTTATTTTTGTTTCTGGTGTACAATAAAGAGTTTTCTATTCTATTCTATTCTAAGTCTCGGGTAGATATGTGAGATGTTTTCCTTTACCGCAAAGCGAGTGAAAGTTACGTAAATATGTTTTACAAGAAACAAATTGGTACATGCCCGCACTGGGATTTGAATTCAAGACCCTCTCATTAGAAGGCGAACGTTCTCCCACTAAGCTACCCCCGGTTCCCAAGATACGCTATGGATATCTTCAATCATTCTCCAGTGCTGAAAATAGGGGGCGGTGCTCTTTTCTGGATGTCAAACACCTAATACAAAAGCAATTTCAAAGTCTATAGTATATTTAGGTCCGTCTTCTATCTTATCCTGATGGATAGTCATTCGTAGCTATAGCTATGAAAACCGTGCGTGCATTTAGCGACGCACTGACCGCGTCCGCACGGTTTCCATAGCGATGGCTATGGACCGTTATTAGTACTGGGGCCTCACGAACAGTTAAATCCATCCAGTTGAAGGCCTTAAACTGAACAGCCCTGCTGACTGTCACCACCAATATCGCTCCGCGTTCATAAGTCGACCAGAGACATTTATCCAAAGAGATCGGAACAATTTGCTTGCATTTATGTGAGTTTATATAGCTCCATCTCATTCTCTTTCTCTCTCATTCTCTGCAGCCTATTTTAGAGTGACGTCACGTCATGTTTGTCATTTATGAGTGTGTGATGCCAATTTAGGCCGTACAGTTTCAGGCCTTAAAATGAACTGGAGGCATACCATGACCTCTTATAGCGATTCAATTGAAGACCTAAACTGAACCGCGTCGCATAATGGTACCGTGACGTCTTATTTTTAATGTTGCTGCCGTTTTCAACCTAAACTATATCAAGCTTAGGTTGAAAATGGCAGCAACATAAAAAATAAGACGTCACGGTACGATTATGCGACGCGGCTCAGTTTAGATCCTCAACTGAATCGCTATAAGACGTCATGGTAGGCCTCCTGTGTGGAATAAGAATAAGGACGTGGTGACCCCCCTGATCGTCAGGGGCAGGGACTTAATACGGCCTAACTTAGATGGCTGTCAGGCCTGTCAGCTACCGTCAAATTTCTACGTCAACAACGGTAATAAAACGTCACTAACACATGAACAGTTTGAGTTAGTATGTCAATGTTACGTCAAGTTATATTAAACTTAACAGCACGTTGACATAAATGCGGATAGGTTATGTTCATATACACAGAAGTTATTAGCTAGGTGTGACAACGTTGATTTGTTAGATGCCAGTCAGCGATTAGTCAGTGATATATAAGGGACCTCTATAGAGATCTGGTGGAATAGGTAACCATTATCAAACAGAGGGATTGCGAGACGTTAAGGTAAACACACGAACTTTCAATATTGATATAGTATTACATATTAAGTGTTCGTTAACGTGAACGAGCGTGGACAAATGACGCAAACTCAAAACCGTGTCATTTCGTGTTCTTCTTCGAACTCTGAAGAAGTTGCCAGATATTCATCCGCCAAGCAGTAGTGTGCAAACATTACTGTGTTACGGTTTAAAGGGCATTGTTTCCAGCGAAATTACTGGGCATATGAGACTTTAGAGCCGATGTCTCAGGTTGACGAGCGCAGTGCTGTGCCGTGCAGGATTATTCAATGCAGAGTTCTGGGTGGTGCTGTGACTGCTTATGGGCAGGCGTAGCGCTTACCATCAGATGAACTACTTGCACGTCTCGTCACTCAGTTAATAAAAAAAAAGTTTTAAACCACTTTACTGAATCGTCACTTTTACTAGATTAACTATTGGACTCAACAATTTGATTCATATCTATAGAAAACCGAAAAAACTTGATAATTGATTTTTACTTTAATCGAAAAAACTTTTTGATATTTCACACTGTGAAATGTCAAATCAGTTATTTGTATCGAGTGTCCAGGTGTGACTGGACCTCAAACCGACTTGCAGTTACCAACCCTCGCCACCTGTAGATCCGTCCGGGCCTCCAGCCGGGCCGGAGCCGGGTAACCCACCCGGATATCCTTGAGGATTACCACCCGGCTACCGAGACCGTGTTGATAACCCGGTTAAAAGTTTGCCCGTCGAGATTTGCACTGGTTTTATGGGATGAGAAAGGGAATGCTTCGATAGTTTCAACTGACTGTTACTTTAACCTATGGATTGGGAATTTGGTGGCAGTTGTTTTTTATTACTCGTCGAGTAAAGTTTTTGAGAAAAGGTCTAAAAATTTTATTTTTCGTCAATTCGTTCGAAAAAAATTCAAAATGATACTCGCATATTTAAAAAAAAATTTTGGTAACCAACTATTACAAGGATCAAATAGGACGCGTCCTTCCCATAAGTCCAGGGTTGTGATCCCAGACAGATCCTCAGACCACTCTTGAGTTTTATGCCAGACAAAAAAAAAACAATTAAAAAAATTAATTGGTGCAGAAGACCCGGATTATTTAAGTTAAATTACAAGGTCTTGTTGAAATAAGAAATCCCTTTAAAGACTGCTAGAATTTAGTCAAATCAAGAACCTCGTATTTTTAAAGTTGGCTAAACCCGATTCGGTCTGGAAAAGCTACTTTGCTACGATGAATGAGGCACGAAACAAAAGATTGAGGAATTATGCGATGAGTAAAAGACGGAGTGATGATCTTTGTATGAACGAAACCAGGCGGAAAGGATGTGACACCACCACGCATGGACAGTACACAGCCTATCGGTCGGCAGTACCAGAAACCAGTAGATGGTTTCAGGGAGTTGGTGTACTGCTTTCCACTGGGATCGTAGCATGTGGAAAGATGTAGTCTCTGCCTATGCTAACTATTATATACTAGTTGCGCCCCGCGGTTTCACCCGCGTAGTTCCTGTTCCCGCGGGAATATGGGGATAAAATATAGCCTATGTTAATCGCTGTCAATGTAGCTTTCCATTAGTGAAATATATTTTTTAAATCGGTGCAGTGGTTTAGCCGAAACCTTACACATTTCCATACAAACTTTCATCCCCTATTTTTACTTTACCCCATCAAAGGTAAAATTTTTACAAACTTTGAATGACATATATATTTATACTTAATTAAAAGCCTAAAAATAAGTTTAAAGTTTCTAGCTTAAAAAATGACAAAACTTTCATACAAACTTTCATCCCCTATTTCAAACCCTTACAATGCTTTTTTCGCATTATAAAGTACCCTATGTCCTTTCCTAGGCTCTAGACTATCTCCGTACCAAATTTCATTTCAATCGGTTCAGTAGTTTAGGCGTGAAAGAGCAACAGACAGACAGAGCTACTTTCGCATTTATAATATAAGTAAGGACTAGCTGTTCCCCGCGGTTTCACCCGCGTAGTTCCTGTTCCCGCAGGAATATGGGGATAAAATATAGCCTATGTTACTCGCTGTCAATGTAGCTTTCCATTAGTGAAATATTTTTTTAAATCGGTGCAGTGGTTAAGCCGAAACTTTACATATTCCTATACATACTTTCATCCCCTATATTTATTTTACCCCTCAAGGGTAAAGTTTTACAATCTTTGAATGCCAAATTTATTTATATCTAATCAAAAGCCTAAAAAATAAATTTCAAGCTTCTAGCTTAAAAAATGACGAAACTTCCATACAAACTTTCATCCCCTATTTCAAACCCTTACAATGCTTTTTTCGCATTAAAAAGTACCCTATGTCCTTTCCTAGGCTCTAGACTATCTCTGTACCAAATTTCATTTCAATCGGTTCAGTAGTTTAGGCGTGAAAGACCAACAGACAGACAGAGTTACTTTCGCATTTATTATATAAGTAGGGATTATTATTATCAGCCATGGGCATCCCACTGCAGGGCAAAAGCCTCCCTACCCTCCTTCCATTCCTCTCGGCTCACAGATTTCTGCGGCCAATCCTTCTAGAAGACGTCCAGCTCGTCCCACCATCTCCTTCTGGGCCTGCCGCGACGTCGTCTAACATTGTGTGGGCTCCACTCGGTTACAAGTTTTGCCCACAGCTCGTCCGTCATGCTGGAGGCGTGGCCAGCCCAGTTCCACTTGTTTGTATGGTATGTATGTAAAAGTGGATAGCAGATTTCCGGACGCATAAGCCTTTCTATGGGTCCCCTAACTAAAGTAATGTGGGATAGGAGATATACTAAACTTGAAAGCGGATACACGCCTTCACAATGTAGTACGTAGTATCTTTCTATGAGTAATGTGTTATGGGTTGCCATAAAATATTGTCCCTACACAAGGGTATGGTCATATTACAAGCGTATACGGATGATTTTTAGAGATTTAACCATAGTCTAGATTTGTATTGAGGAATTTGTGAAGCAATTTCTATTTTTAACTATCAATTTTAGAAGTAATATCTACTAAAACTGCTTTATCAACCTCCTTATCTGTCTATCAAACAGAGAAAACCCCATTAAAATGTGATCAGTAGTTTAGCGTCTGGTAAAATAAGGAAACACACAGACCATTTTCAAAATGTTGCCCCTTCTATTCAGAAGCTTATTATAATAATTTTCTTAGATAATATATTTTTTTTTAAAGACAGTCTTTATAGTATAAACACTTTTTTGACATTATAATGCTACATTTTAAAAATAAAAGAAAAAATAATGAAAAAAAGGAAGAAGTGAAACTTCGTAATGTGGAAATGAAAATAGGAACGGGTAGAAATTGATTATTAGTAAAATCATCTTGTTTCTTTAAGACAAACTTTATTAACATTGCTTACAATTCACAATTGATGACATCTTTAAACTATTAAAATTTATTTATTATTTATTTATTTAGAGAGAGAATTTTTTTTTTTTTTTTTTATTAAGTGAGGAGAGACCCGTGCCCAGCAGTGGGACGTTATGGGTTGATGATGATGATGATGATTTATTTATTTGTATTAATAATTTATTTGCGTTGAACGTTTAACGCAACAGTGCTTTCATAGCCCCTCCATGGTAGCGTTAAACGTTTAACGCAACCTTGTTGGAAGTCGCATTAGAAGTTTCACTTCAGAATATTCACTATTTGGTGGTTTCTGACTGTTGTAAAGCCTAAAATATATTGATAAAAAGCTATTGGTAACAGATCCCACAAGCCATATAAAACCCGTGAAAATCACTTAAATTAGAACCCCAAACACTATTTTACTTCTTATCAGGAAAGCGTAGAAAACCGCTTCAAAATTTTCCTACGAACCTCTTGGGAAATGCCCATCTGACATTCAACTCCATCGGTTCGGAAATAAGGTTGAGGGTCTATTGGAGAGCTTGAATATATTTCGCAGATTTCCTTCTAGGCTAAATTGATTTATAGGTATCCCTGTACATCATAGTGTCGAGTTTGAAATTATGTTACTTCAATTGTAAAGGTTGTGAGTGAGAAATGCCGTGCTAATATTAGAAGGAAAAATGTATGACGTAACTTCATGTTTCTGGAACTCAACTCGAGATTGTGTTTCTGGGAATAGGTCTGAGTCATAAGGGAACGATATTTACACCCTTACCTACCTACCGACAACCTACCATCTACCTACTTACTTTAGAAAGTAAAGCCGAGCTTAGGTAAGTGATTCTGTAGGGGCTGATTGCAATCGACTCGCGCTTCTACTGTACCTTATTCCTATTCATATTTAATTTCTAATTTTTAATTTACTGAGTGTCAAGTCCACCAATCCGGCCCGGGTCTCCGTGGTGGATAATGCCCTAATCCTCAGATAACATAAACAAAACTGTGCTCCGGGCACTGTTTTCAGCCAAATTCCTGGGCATATGAGACTTTAAAACGGATGTCTTAGTGTGCAGTGCCGCGCAAGATTATGCGATGCAAAGTTCAGGATGGCACTGTAACTGTTATGGGTAGGCCAAGCGCTTTCCATCGGGTGAAGGGCTTACTCGTCGCGTAACTCAGTCTAATAAAAAATTGTGATACGCATAAGTAAAATCAAATATTGGTCGAATAAGCAGATTATTACGTTAAATAAAAATGAAAAAAAAATCAATAAGTAAAATTGGTCGCCAGTTCTACAGTCAAAGTGTTAAGTGTTGTTCTGTAGACCAAAAATAAATGTGTTCGAAAATTCTATCAACTTTGACAACGGTATTCGCTCCCACAGAAGCATAATAAACACCAGGTAAATATTCCGTAGTGCTGGACTCGACAATTTGTTGTGGAACATCCATTGGATTCGATTCTGTAGTGTATGAGCAGTATGGCATGTCACTCTTCTTTTTCTTAAGTTTCTTTTCCACTATTGCAGGGTAGCCGTCAGCTTGCATATCTCTCTCTGTTCGTTGCCAGACAAAACAGGAGGCATACCATGATCTCTTACAGCGATTCAATTGAAGCCCTAAACTGAACCGCGTCGCATAATCATACCGTGACGTCTTATTTTTTATTTTGCTGCTATTTTCAACCTAAACTGGATCCACTTAAGTTTAAAAATGGCAGCAACCTTAATTGAGTCGCTAATAAGCCATTTTCAACCTAAACTGAATCCAGTTTAGGTTGAAAATGGCACCAACATAAAAAATAAGACGTCACGGCATGATTATGCTACTCGGTTCAGTTTAGGTCTTCAATTGAATCGCTATGCCTCCAGCTCCAAAAATCTGGCGATTCCGGTCCACTTTCCGACTTTTTCTTCTTCCGACATGGTGTTTTGCCTATATCAGTCCAAACTTTGCTCATGACTCATCACCAAGACTGTATCATAAAATTTTGGAGTTTCCTTACTGCTCATAATGTGTATAAATAGGATTCAATTTAAATGGTAATCATTTTTTTACGCATAAAAATTCACGATCATTGTGGAAGATCAATTATCATTCGGTTGGTTGAGGTTTCATCTCATGTGTATGAAAATTTTCGTTTATTTGTTATGGTGGAAAATTACTTGTATTGTGACGTTGATGCTTCAATTTTATTTCACACGAAAAAATCTGAAATGCACGCAATCAAACGAAACGAAAATCATTTATTTGTAAGAAACATGGCACAATGGTGATGTCAGATTTACGAAACCTCGCATGTTCCGTCGGAAACGGCAACACAAAAATATAGACAGGTCTCGATGACATAACATCTCTCGCTCAGTAGATGTCAAAATGTCAACGCATGTTGCGACAAGGACAATGCTCTACAAAACCGCAGCTAGCCAATTTAAAACAAACCTCTCACTCTAGTATGAAATAAACGCTGGATAGGTAGGTAAAGTACCTATAAAATGTGTCCTGGCACACTCCGGACACTGCATACAAAGGCTGATTTGACAAATCACACATGTAAATGACATTTGTACATGCGCCAAATGCATGTCTTAAACATACAACGCGACCAAAACAAAAGACGACCGGCTAGTATGAAGGTTAAGAGTATAAAGTAGACCCGTTTGTCTTTTGTCATTTGGGCGGGTAAACATGACTGACCTTTCGATTGTCCTCTGAATTGCAAGTTGAGGTGCGGGGACGCGGATTGCACCGGGTGGCGAGTGTCCATTCTGTGTGCAGTAGCCCTCTGTAGTCTTGGGTAAAGTTGACGGACTTTTCCAGATTAGATCGCAAACCAATCAACCAAAAACTATGGCAACATTTTCCCTATCCGAAAAAAGGACACTTTCATTACCGACGCTAGTTAATCGCGGTACAGGATTCCATAAAAGAATTCCCTTTCTAAGAAAACGTCTGGCGCAAGGGGAGATAGGGGGAAATTTATTGGCGAGATTAAACCAAGAGGCGATTGTTTGGTGCCGTGTCAATCTGGGGGAGCTGTGGGTGGAAATATGTTTGGGAATGTGGCTTTATTATTAACCGACTAAGCAAAGGAAGGGTTATTTATAACTGAGGTTTCAGGTTTATGGTGTTATATTTGTTTAGTTAGGCGATAAATAAAAGCTGGTGAAGTGCAGGTTACACCATGAACACTGTAGGGATGAGATGGTGTAGATGAAGATGACGAGATATAATATAAAGTATAAAAAAGTTAGTTACGACAAATCTGTTTATTATTTTGCCTTTTTTACGAAACTCCAAGAAAATTGTTATTTTCCCCTAAAAACCTTTTCATCGCCAATTATTTTATTGTTACCCGTTTCCTTCCCCTATAATTATTATACTGCTTTGTCGATCACTTTCGATCCAGTATTTTTTTTGTTCAAGGATCATACACACTGTATTTTAGCAGTTTATAGAAAACACTAACCTGCCAAATTTCAGCCATAACTTTAAAAATTCTCCAATGAACGTAGCCGTGACACGCGAGTCGGACAGACATGATATTATAATGGTGCCATTTTGTTCTGACACCAACACCGACGCTTACACCGACGATGATACTTACACTAATTTTAGTGTTTCGAAGCAAAAAAGCGTAGGTAATTACCCTATAAATAAGCTAATAAATAGTGTTAGTGTAATTATATTGTAATTATAGTGTAATTATATCAATAAGTTTTATTCTTTATGTACCTTGGGTATTTCTGAACTGGTGTACAATAAAGTATTTTCTATTCTATTCTATTCTATTCTATTCTATTCTAGTGTTTATGCAAATATATTTATCTTTATCTTTAAGCATTTGAAACTAATAGTTCCATAATATGCCTATGACCATCACTCAAAATCTCGTAAAGCTCGTCTCTTATGTAAAATATAACATAAATAAGGTGCTTATTACGTCTTTCACTTTCATCCCTAACCTCCCTCTTGCTCCAGAAAATCCCACAACACCTCTTGAAACGTATATTATTTTATGCCCCCGGAAGTGAGTGTGCCCTCCGAATCACTGTACATTATGAATATCTCGGCTTCAGGTTGGATCGACCTGTCATTTTGCGGACGGAAACGCTATCAGGGATGCTTCCTGTTTTCCCTGTTCAGATGTGGGTACTTGATGATAAATATAGGTTTCCAGACGAGCTTTTATACAGTTTATTGATCATTTAATTATTTTAACATGCGGCGAGTACGGAAAAACACAACTGTGGTGTTAGCTGTATGGGAAAACACAACGGTGTGTGCAGATCCGTACCCGTGGCTAGACATGAAAATCGGCTCAGCAGTCAAAGTATTAAAAACATAAAAAAACGATGTCAACGTAGCCTATTCCCCGTATGGTTAGTCGTTCCTCCAGATTTTTTGCCTCCACTCCAACCCCACAAGTGTGTTAAGGTAATTTTAGTCCTTAAAATTTCCTCGACAAAACTCTCATTCGAGGAAAACAAGCCATCTGTCATGTCAAGATACCTTCCGACCTACATAGAGGACTCCTCGATTATAAAAAAATAGTGTTAAAATTGGTTTATAGTACTGTTTAGAAGAATTTTCAGATTACTTTTATGATGATAGTGTGTACAATTAATTATTTAACTGAGTGACAAGATGAGCAAGTCGTTCGACCTGATGGTAAGCGCTAGCTTGCCTATAACAGTCAGAGCACCACCCAGAGCTCTGCATTGCATAATCCTGCGCGGCACTGCAATGCGCTAGTCACCCAGAGACATCGGCTCTAAAGTCTCTTACGCTCATTAATTTCACTGGAAACAATCGCACACGTCCATTTGTTTAAAATGTTTGCATACCCATCACGGAGGTATATTAGGGATGCAGAGAACCCCTTAGAAGTGCACGATGATGCCGAACACCTCCACTCCACCCCGATATTCCCTCATACGAAGATTGTCGAGGAACCTCGAAAAGTTGTAACTGATCATACCAAACATGAAGAATTTTTGGAAGGACGCTCGTGGGACCTTGTCAGGGGGGTCACCGCGTACTTATTCTTATTCCATGCAGTTCATTTTAAGGCCTGAAACTGAACGGCCTAGATTGGCACCACACCCTCATAAATGACAAACGTGACGTGACGTCACTCAAAAATAGACAGCAGAGAATGAGAGAGAAATAGAATGAGATGGAGCTATATAAACCCCCATAAATGCAAACTTATTGTTCCGATCTCTTTGGATAAATGTCTCCGGTGGACTTATGAACGCTGAGCGATATTGGTGGTGACAGTTAGCAGGGCAGTTCAGCTTAAGGCCTTAAACTGCATGGATTTAACTGTTCGTGGTGAGGCCCCAGGGCCTAACTAGTAACCCAGGCGTTTAAGTTTGAACGTAGACAAGCTGATCTGCATGCAAGCCGCGTTTGAGCTGACTTGGCAAAAATTCCCGCCTCGCTCTGCGGCTTTGACACATGTTACGTAGGCATAGTGTACTTAGTTAGCGTGTTATGTGATGGGGGTTGCTCTTGGCTTATTTCCATAGAAAATAATATCAATAATAAAATAAATCCTTCAGTCCTGAGAACACAACTGTCGTGTTTTTCATAACTTGCCGCGAGTGCGGGAAAACGCAACTGTTGTGTTTGTTGTATGGAAAAACGCTATGAAGTGTGCAGAGCCGCACCCGTGGCTAGACAAGGAAATCGGCTCAGCAGTGAAAGTGTTAAACTAAAATGCAAAATAGAAAAACGGTCGACAATAGATACAATTTTTTATCAGTAAAATGCAATGCGCACAAACCAAAAAAAAATATTGAAATTAAATTATAAAAAATGTATAACTGCGCTCTGAGGTTTTACTCGTGTTAAATATTATCTTGCAAGCGTTTTTTTTTTTTACGGGCTGTTAAGTATTCCATATGATAACCCCCTTCACCCCCCCTGTTTGTCTATTGAAATTTTTCTGTACTCTCTATTTTTTGGGGTAAGAAAAAGAGTTTTCTATTCTATTCTATTCTATTAGTAGGATAGTAAGGAAAAAGGATTATCCAAAGTAATGTATATCTACTTCGGATTAAAGAAAGAAAAAGTATTTATTGATATTCGTTTCTTACTACGGCGGTAAGAAATATTTTCAATGAATTTATTGACAATAATGCAAATATCTAGCCCTTTTCGAGTGTAACATCGGCACCTTACCAACAGCCCCTATTCTTCGACATCACACTACCCCTACAGACTGCTATACAAATTCTACCCCCTGATCTAATAATCCTAAGCCTGAGTATTAAAGCTTGATAAGCGGAAAACCTTCAGAAAGTAAATTGACTGAAAAATAACAATAGCGAAAGACCTTTTAAGGGATGTTTTTTTTCCGTAGCTTTAAGGGTGAAAGGCACTAAGATCACTACTATAATAATAATGATTTTGTGTTTTTTTACCCCGATCAAAGAAAAAAGGAGTGTTATAATTTAACCGGAAACCACGGTCCGATCGCCTCGTTACTCCTCTCCATGCACGGTTGTCTGAAAGAGATCGCTCTGAGCGATAAGACCGCCCATTGTGGCACTATTTATCAATTTGTTTTTTCTAGTTTTTAAGTTTTCTTTGTTCCGTGGTGTTTCAATACAGAGATTTTCTTTCTCGCTTGCAACTAAACGGGGGGCTAACACTTCTTAGTTCAAATTAGCGATATGAAAAATTAAAGTAATTTATTTCATGAAATAGAGAGTCTAATGGAGTATTAAAAAGTCTTGAAATAATAATTAGTACTTTTATTTGTGTATGTGTGTTTGTGTGTGTTTCCTGTCTGTGTGTCTGTCTGTGGCACCGTAACTCCGGAACGGCTAGACCGATTTTAATTAGTTTATGTGGTTTGAGGAAAACCCACATACCTACCCGAGAATTATTTCGGAGGTAGGTAGGTGATCCACCAATCCGGATCTGGGCCCCGTGGTGGATGATGGCCTAACCCTTCTCACGAAAGTGAAGGGAGACCAGTGCTCAGCAGTGGGACGGTATGGGTTGTTAATGATGATGTGGTTTGAAATGTGAAATTATCAAAAGTGTAATTTCTTACAGAAAGCTTCGGGATGGACAGCAAAATATGTGGCAATAGTATGTTCTAAGCATAGGTAAATCTTTTTCATAAATATACTTGTGTGGGACACAGGTCTCCTTGAGTAAAACACGAAGATTTGGAAGATAAATAAATATATTGAACTGAACGATAAAAATATTGACATAAGTTAAGCTATTACAAAGTTCCGCGGACGAGTACAGGGGGCCTACCATGACGTCTTATAGCGATTCAGTTGAGGACCTAAACTGAGCCGCGTCGCATAATCGTACCGTGACATCTTATTTTTTATGTGGCTGCCATTTTCAACCTAAACTGGATCCAGTTAAGGTTGAAAATGGCAGGAACCTAAATTGACCCGCTAATAAGCCATTCTCAACCTAAACTATATCCAGTTTAGGTTGAAAATTGTAGCAACATAAAAAATAAGACGTCACGGTACGATTATGCGACGCGGTTCAGTTTAGGTCCTCAACTGAATCGCTATAAGACGTCATGGTAGGCCTCCTGTTGACGGTTAGAAATGCTAGCGAATACTGCTCAACAGCCAATCACCGGCGCTTGCGAGCCCCTCTACCCCGCACCTTCCCCTCTGATCCCTAGTCGGGTTTTTACATACAATATACTAGTACTTGTAGGTAGGTATACAAAGCTGACACTTGTAAATAAAATAGGTATAAGCATATCTAAAGGTGTCGGGTCGCCTACAATACTGTGTCCTAAAATATTTACGAATGTCTTGACAGGTGAAATGTTGCGTTTTGGTGCAAAAAACTGTGTTTTTACTTTAATTCATTCCAATTTATTGAACACGTTCGAACTATTGTTTTTAATTACTCCCTATTTAATGAACAGACGCATTCAAATATGGACTTACTAACTTGATCTCACAGTACACATTGTTTTTTATTTTATTTTTTACTCTATTTTGTTATAACCGTCGTACATTTTGCCCTCTTTTCATGGTGCGTTTCGACCTCAAAGATATTTTCCTCAGCCGCCGGCGGGCATAAAAGTTTATCTTTTATTGGAAAGGACATTTCAATTTGTCTTTTCTAGATGACGTCCTTTGTGTGGGATAGTATATTAGTTTATTAATTCAAGTAATAGCTAAGGTCTTACAATAGTGATGTTGCTATGTAAGTTTGTCATTATTATATTATACTAGCTGCGCCCTGCGGTTTCGCCCGCATAATTCCAGTGTGTGACGAGACGATTAAGTCGTTCACCCGATGGTAAGCGCTACGCCTGCCCATAACAGTCACAGCACATCCATAATAATATAAATTTCATAATCCTGCGTGGCGCACTGCGCTCGTCACCCTGAGACATCGGCTTTAAAGTCTCATATGCCCAGTAATTTCGCTGGAAACAATGCCCTTTAAACCGGAACACAGTAATGTTTGCAATCTATTAAAATTAAATAATATAGCAGTGTTTTTGTTACATATCTATAGAAGTCGGTATAATATAGTCAAAGGTAATCTTATCACACATTAAATCTCAAAGTCGAGCAGTGTACCCGACATGAGTCTAAATCGATGTTAATCCGTCTCAACAGCCGCGTTAAGTAGTTAACATCCGATTAATAATTAACGCGGCACAAATATGTATGCGGTATCTCTATTCTAGGAATATTATATACTGGCTGCGCTCCCCGGTTTCTCCCAAATTGACAATCCCACAGGAAACGTTAATTTTTACGGGATCAAAAGTATCCAACGTTTTATTTTAGGACTTATAAATATCTATTATACCGAATTACGTTACAATATAATAAAGAAACAATAATGAGACAAACAAGTAAGGAAGAAGCATCTGGAGGGTGCAAGGAAACCCCAAATGTGCTTAAGCTAGGTTTATTAAAATTAAAATATAACAAGACTAAATCCTAAGCTAAAAGTGTGTACATTAGATCCGATGTTAGGAGCCGAATTTGCCTAAAATTACGTGGATTACAGTATATAGAGACATGGGACAGTTCTGCTGCGTCTGCGTGTCGCTGTATCGCCGCCGGTCGCACGATGTGGTGTGGAAGCGGTGTCATCATTCTGGACATCGGACGGCTACGTAACACACACCATTAACAAATACAACAACCATAAAATAACATGTTTGATGTACAATAAAAAGTTTTCTATTCCATTCTAGTCTACATCAAAATCCGTTCAGACTTTGCGGCGTGAAGGGGGAATACACACACAACACACACACTCACACATACATTTTCGCAATTAGAACAGTCGGGTAAAAATTGAAATACAAGATTGACTAGTGACCTTAAAATAGAGACCCATCCATCCATCCATCCGATAGCAAAATGAGTTAAATAAATATTTAAAAAAAAAAACTATAGCAATCGCAATAACAGTTAATTAGCATTCACAGCCTTATCCTACCATATTAACTACCTTATTTTCTTATTTTTCCTTATTTTAACCTTTATTTTAGTTGTAACAATCATGTTTTTTTAAGTTACCCGTAATAAAGACTTACTTTAATTCCATCAAAGCGTCCATTCTAATTAACACGATTTCTTTAAGCTTCCTTTCCATACTCAGGATTGTCATCTAAATCACTGATATGCTAATCAAGGCATGATTGATGTTCATGATGATAATGTCATTGCTGGCTTCGATCTGTTCATCTTACTGTATAATGTATACGTCTGTCTGTATGTATGTACCTTTACTTTGGTTAAGGCCAAAACCCATTAAAAAAGTTTTTTGGCAGGAAACTGAAAATAATTATGACGCTGTTCTTTTTTTTTCTTAAAATTGTGTTTTGTTAGTGTGTTATGGGAGCCCCCCTGAAATATTGATTTTATTTTAAAGTGAATAAAATAATATATTTAAATATTCTGTGAATATTTCAAGCGTCTCCTGTTGCCGTTATCAATATCGAGCAAAAACGAGCAAAAAACACGTTTGTTGTATGAGAGCCCCCTTAAATATTCATATTATTCTATTTTTTAATATTTATCGTTGAAGGGGTGGACGACAGATGGACAGACAGACAGCGGAGTTTTAGTAATAGGGTCCCGTTTCACCCTTTGGGTAGGAACCCTAAAAAATTACAGGAGGCATACCATGACCTCTTATAGCGATCCAATTGAAGACCTAAACTGAACTGCGTCGCATAATCGTTCCGTGACGTCTTATTTTTTATGTTCCTGCCATTTTCAACCTAAACTATATCTAGCTTAGGTTGAGAATGGCTTATTAGCGACTCAATTTAGGTTGCTGCCTTTCAACCTTATCTGGATCCAGTTTAGGTTGAAAATGGCAGCAACATAAAAAATAAGACGTCACGGCACGATTATGCGACGCGGTTCAGTTTAGGTCTTCGATTGAATCGCTATAAGAGGTCATGGTATGCCTCCAGGTTCTAGTTTTGAACAGATCATAATTATTCCGAATCAGTAGTTAGTGACTCCCCTACCTTTTGGTGATATTTTGTGTTTATAATATTTATTCTATATTCAGATACCTGTTCCGCCCACACCGTGTTTCTTGTTATTTCTAAATCAGCAAATATTTCTTGGAACACAAATTCGCTTTAATTGTTTCCTGACAGATATATTTTGGTTGTCAACCTATCTTAAAATCTTTCCTCCCACACTATGATTCTCGCAATTTACAATTCTCTAGGTATCCACTATGATACCCTGGTATTTCTAGTATATTTATATTTATGTAAGCACCGAAATACAGTCACTAAATAATAATTATCAAATAAATGTCGAACATTTTCGTTGCTCTCAATTTTTTTGTGAGAACGTGAGAAAACTCAAATTATTTATTACAAGTAAGCAAAAATATGTACTTTTACAAAAACTTAAGTTTTATAATTATACATAGAGAAGAATAAGTCAATTATGATCTTTAGGAGGCTTTATTTTACTGTAATAATTACAGTAAAATAAATTATTAATTTGTCATTGACCATATTTTATCCTTGAATCTGGGGTTTAGGAGATAATTATGTTGATATCGATTTGTTTGTATCGATTATTTATTCATATTTATCGATATCGATTTTTCAGTATTTCGTCTCATGGAACCGAATGGACTGTAGAACTAAACACTGAAAAAGCTTCAAAACAACGCATTTGTCATTCAAAGCAACTCCCACTATCAATATCGGACCGAATTCCCTCATTTGCCAAACAGATCCCAAGCTGCAGTCCGTTATCGCGCACGAACACCCTGTGTATACCGGTCACTCGGTCATTAGTTAGATCAAAACAATGGCCGTTTGAAGCGGGGCGCAATATATTATCTGAATCAACCCCCCACTTTGTTTGTATGTAAATTTATCCTTTGTTATCGGACACTGCAGTTGCAGGGAAAGTTTGAATGGAACATGTACTCGTAGGTTTTAGGGGTTGAAATGTGACTTTTATTATAATATGTTAGAGTTTGGTCAAAATTTCGTAAAATAAGTAACTTGATCACTCAATTACACTTAATAATTTTATTGTTGAAATGCTCTTTTTCCAATATCCAAATATCATCAAAAACCCATATCGTCCCACTGCTGAGCACGGGTCTCACCTCACTGTCGTGAGGAGGGTTAGGCCATAATCCACCCCGCGGTCCCGGTCCAGATTGGTGGATAACATACCAACCTCCGAAATTATTCTCGGGTTGGGATGTGGGTTTCCTCGCGATGTTTCCCTTCACCGAAAGGCAACACAGGTGAAGCTGCCGGCGGCAGCTAAGAAGAGCTATCACGTCTTTAAATTTTAATTGCATAACTAAGTTGATGAACAAAAAAGTATAAAAGCAGAACTTTTCATTTTTCCCAAGTATTAGAAATTCTAGCAATAAATTTTTCATGAAAATGAATTTTATACATCTTTGCCGTTTTTCAAGTGTTTAATTTTTAACGTCTCCCAGGAAAGGTAAATTACATCAACGCTTTCACCATTCGCCGTATTCACTTTTCCCCACTCCATTTCCCCTTCTTCCCCTTCCCTTCCCCAACAAAAGTTCCCCAAAATGCATTAAACTATTAACAACAACGGGCCATGAATCGGTATAAGCACATTCATTTGCATGTACAGCGCTCGCTGCGATCTCTACGTTCCTGAGGTTTGTTAATCTTTTAATGGAATTAACCCACGCCACCGATGTCACTAGCAAAATAGCGCTAAAAGAGAATTAAAATAACTGGAAGGGAAGCTTTAGAATTAGTATCAACGAACATCACTGAATTATTATTTTTTTGACTGAGTAACGAGATGAGCAAGTCGTTCGCCTGATGGTTAGAGCCACGCCTACCCATAACAGTTACAGTGCCACCCAGAACATTGCATTGTATAATCTTGCGCGGCACTGCACTGCTCTCGTCACTCTCTTTCAATAGGTCATGGCTGATTAATTTAAGCCGCACTATTGTTGATAATTTTATCTATCATGTATTTACTTTATATCTTTAAATGAGCAATTCTTGTATATATATATATATTCCGAGATTCCAATTTTCTCGGAATCTCGGAATCGGCTACAACGATTTTCATGAAATTTAGTATATAGGGGGTTTCGGGGGTGATAAATCGATCTAGATAGGAATCATTTTTAGAAAATGTCATTTTATTCGTGTTATATCAAATTAAACATAAACTTGGAAGAAAAATAACAAAGCGTTGGGGGCGTTTGAGTAGTCCAAATTTAAACTGAACAGAATGACTCTTCCTGACATCTATTGGTGAATAATAATACTACTTTTTTGTGAGCAACTAATTGCTTAACGACACAACAGAAAAAAAAAATACCGAGCAAAGCTCGGTCATTCAGGTACTTTTAGTTAATTAGAGATCAAGACTGCTAAATATGAACAAGTATACAAATTAAAATGTAAATACGAATTCGAAGTACGCTCTCCACATCAATCAAACTACGCTCACTGTGAACTCCAGCATTGACACTTCCATAAAATGTATTTCCTCCCCTCATGGTAGATTGTTTGGTACCCTGCATAATTACTTAGTCTTTTACTTAATTATTGTAAGTAAAATGGGGTTTTTAGCACAATGAGATGAACGAATAGGCGTTGATTTATGTATTCCACCCCTCGAGAAAAGAAACGGACTGAGTGGTTAGTGAATAGGGTGTTAATGCGAAATAAAAAAGGTTTGTTACTAAGTGGTCACGTGGTGGTAAAGTTTAATTATAGGTCTAAAGAGTGGAAGGAATATTTTCATAAAAAAATAATAAATATTAGATTTTTTTGCGTTACGACTTATGATTAATATCAAAATGACATAATATTTTTATTTCATTTAGTTGTTACTTGTTAAAAAAAGAACTTACATGGTACTGTTTATGTCGAAACTAGGATATTAATAATTTATCTAGCAATTTTTCTTTTATAAAAAGTCCTGTAGAATTTTGATTTACCAATATTTTTTTTAATAAATAATTTTACTACTTAGAGTTTTAAATGTGGAACAAATATAATTATCAAAATATATAGATAGATAAATAACTCTTTATTGAAACAACACAGAACAAAGAAAA
This sequence comes from Campaea margaritaria, assembly GCA_912999815.1. Taxonomy (NCBI): domain Eukaryota; kingdom Metazoa; phylum Arthropoda; class Insecta; order Lepidoptera; family Geometridae; genus Campaea; species Campaea margaritaria. Next base: position 3,801,176 of record OU538814.1, read on the forward strand.
CTTAAAAAATAAATGAAATTTTACAACATGTGTGGAAATGGGCGGTCTTATCGCTGAGAGCGATCTCTTCCAGATAACTATGCATGGAGAAGAGCAACAATGAGATGGGACGGTGGTTTGCCATTTGTAAAAAAAAACTTAAATAAAAATGATAAATTACAGTTTAAAGTAAGACAATACCTAGATTTAGATAATATTTGCACCTACTTGTAAATATTTAGCTTTTGCTCTTTGACTTAGATAATAATAATATCATCTAGAATGTATTATAATAAAAAATCCATCAAAAGATCCAATTTCACCTCAAAAGGTTCTGTACTAAGAAAAATATAATCACCATTAATTATATTTCCTCCTATTTGCTTATTTCGCAGAAAAGCATATTAATACGAAATTTCCATAAAAATGATATCACGCTTGCAATGCGTAGCAATAAATATGGTACTCTGGGTTGTAATAAAAAATATATTCACGTAATTACGAGCATTGGGTTATTCAGTAGGGTTCCGAACGATATTATTCCATTGGTTACCTGCAATGTGACAGATAATTGACGGCCTCCGTGGCGTAGTGGGTGATGAGCCGACTGCTAAGCGTGGGGTTACGGATTTGATTCCCACACAGGGCCAAAATACGTAATACGATAATTCCGTATATTTATGTTAAGTACTTTGGCCAATTTCTTTTAAATCTGAGTGATAAAACGGGGCGATTACATGAATGATAACTGATATGCCTAACCTTTACAAATGCTTTACCAGATTATAAAGTAAGACACTGCGCTTGTGACCCTGAGATATGTCATATCTTAAATAAATGGTAGGTAGGTGATCCACCAATCCGGATCTGGCCCCCGTGGTGGATTATGGCCTAACCCTCCTCACGAAAGTGAGGGGAGACCCGTGCTCAGCAGTGGGACGTTATGGGTTGATGATGATGATGAAATAAATGTCCACGTGCCGTTCAAATCATTTCAAGCAATGTTCCCAAAATACACCTTACTAGCTACAAAACACTAAATTCACTTCCTTATGTATTATACAATGGAAAGAAATATAACTTAGTTGAAACACAAACTTCCCTGGTCAAAAACATAAGCCAAACTAACCACAAACCTTGAGAACTTTACAATAGTTCAACCCACAAAATCTCACCTTGGAAACCAAAAAACCGTTCAACTATCCCACCCGCGGTACCCTAAAACTTACTACCTATAATATTAACACATCCGAAACCATGATGTACAAAATATCGGATAAGCTATCTCAATCATTTTTAACGGGTTCACTGCTGAAAACACAGAGGTTGTGTTTTTTATAGCTTTACGTTGGTGCGGGAAAGCACAACGGGTGTGTTTTCAGGCACCAACGTAAGCACAGTGTTACCAACGTAAACCGTGTTAGCGCAGCTTACGCGCCAAATGTGTAGCGAAACATAGACGTGTGTGTTTATCGCGGTGCTACTACATTGCGGCTCACACAGACGGCACCTTACCTTCAGGTGAACAACTTGCTCGTCTCGTCACTCAGTGTAATAAAAAAAAAACTGCAGTGATTGCAGGAAAACTGGAATTACACTGGTGAAACTAGCAGCTAATAAAGAATTTTAGGGGGTATAAAACGCAGCAACAACGTTCGGAGTGTTGTATGCATTGCCGCCAAGAGGGCCGGAACCTCGTTTGCCACGCATCATAAATAAAAAAAAAAGAATACGAATATGAAACGTATGAACGATGAATGTAATACAACCCTAACCTATCTCGATCATTTGTCCTTGCTAATATAACTTCGTCCCTCCCGACATTGATAAACGACGCGCCGAATGTTGCTCAAATGTCAGCAAGTTAGAAATATTTTCTTTTTTACAAGAATAGATGTTACAGTGTTCTCGGCGGTTGATTAAGATTAAATGTTGTTAAAATTTGTGTTGTGTGTGCAAAAAGTTGAGATTGATGGTCAGGGGAAGACACGTTTTCGGGAGAACGTGTCGAAGATTTGTCTAAAATTGTATTCTGATTTCTCACGTGTTTTCGATTGGACTTAGGGAGCTAGCCACAAAACTTTTTTGGACTTATGCGGACTTTTTGAAGGGTTAAAAATTAATCTTCAGGGGAAAACACGTTTTCGGGAAAACGTGTCGAAGATTTGTCTAAAATAAAATTGTATTCTGATTTCTCACGTGTTTTGGATTAGACTTAGGGAGCTAGCTACAAAACTTTTTTGGATTTATGCGGACTTTTTGAAGGGTTAAAAATTAATCTTCAGGGGAAAACACGTTTTCGGGGGAAACGTGTCTTAAGAAAAACGAGTCATAATGGACTATAAGACTGAAGGTCTTACAAAACTCGTTTGGAATTATAATTAAGTATTATCGGGGTTAAAAAGCATTAAGATTTTTAACACGCTTTTATTTATACACTAGCTGCGCCCTGCGGTTTCGCCCGCATAATTCAAGTTTTCCCGCAATAACTCTCTTAAAAGCAATATATTTTCCCCGTTTTTGCCACATTCCTCACTGCTGCTCTGCTCCTATTGGTCGTAGCGTGATGTTATATAGCCTTCCTCGATAAATGGACTATTCAACACAAAAATAATTGTTCAATTCAAACCAGCAGTTCCTGAGATCCTAGCGTTCAAACAAACAAACAAACTCTTCAGCTTTATATAATAGTATAGAGTATAGATATAGATTCAATTCAAAAAACTAAGACAAAAAAAAATATCCCTTCAAATATCTCTTCTTTTTGACTTTGCCGTACGTAGTCCTGTGAAAAACAAAGTATAAACATCGGAGTAAGGCAGTTCTACTGCTAAGGACTGATCTCACTTAGATTAACATACACACTCACACACACACATCATTATGACCACTTCTTTTTACTAACCATACTATTGGTATGAAATGTCATATCCATTGTGTCCTTACTAATTCATCGTTTCCATTCCTTGGAGGAAAATCAGATCATTATTATGTTTTTGGAATAATCCCATTACCTCTCGGGTGGGTATCGGGAATGCTCGTTTTCCTTCGGTATCCGTTTGATTTGGTTCGACCCTGTTAATTTGAGAATAAGAAAATTAGCTTAAAGATTGTAAGCGAAAAGGTGTTTTTTTTTTTTGTAAAAAATATTGGTTATTTTTTTGTTAATTTAAGTTATTCAAGGATTATGTCATTCATCTAATAAGCAACTGGGAAGTACGTGCACTCAGATTTAAAATACTATTATTAAAAAAAAATTAACTTCATTCTTTCGGTTTGACTGTGACAAAAAACACACAACTAAACCACAAACATAGAAAACCTCGTTTTTAGGGTAAAAAAAAAAACAATAAAAAAAAAAGAAAGATTAAGTTGCAACATAATTCATAAATCCTTGGTCTAGATTACAAAAAAAAAACGTTGCCCATTACATATCACGTGATCGCTAACATGCTATTTATTTTATTAATATCAGTATTAAAATATGTATAATATTATATTGCTAAAATGTACATAAATATCACGAGACTGACAGGATAATACCATCATACCTGATAGCAGGAGTATGTAGGAAGTGACTATTTAGATTTCCGATATTAAAACGATAAAAGCACGCCGATCATTTTCGGTGCTCTTCTAAGCAAATGCGTGAGAATAAAAAAAAAAAACATAAAAATTGTGTAGCTGACTTATTACTCACGAAAATCAAGAGTCAGATAATTACGCAAAAGTAAAGTGACTATGATTTTATTGAAACCCATTGCTCCACTATCCAAAACGGAGAAGTCAAACAAAGCACTCGTTTAATCAAAAGTAAAGCTAAAGAAATAATTGAAAACGTGAAGTTATTCCCGATAATCCTAGTATAGAAACTTGGCAAATATGTAAAACCATAATAGATAAAAAAAAACCGTCTTCTTTCATGTAAATTTTTCAACCAATGTGCCCGAGATGAACTGTGTTGATTGAAACAACTTAGTGACATAATTACCATTTATATCAATCAGCGAAATTCACGGGTTGAAAAGTATAATATAAAAATATACATACATTAACCATTGCAATTTAATTTTTCAAATGAGATAGTACCAAATGTAGCATTACAAGACACACTACACCTATTTTACAACCTCATTTCACTCTAATCACATAATATAACGTTACAAACCGTTCTAATGTCGACCATCCAAATAGCACCGGATTATGAATAGTGCGATTCTGCGTGAACGGCCGCCCATTTATTTTGTATGACAATGGACCCTGATTTCAGGTGCTCTCGACCATGAATAGGGCATTCCACATGATACATGGTTGTGGAGTTGCCCTGTTCTCGATATTGAGAAGGAAAAAATGTATTTGAACTACAAATTCATTTTTGGCTATGGAATCTACTTGTCTGTCGAGCTGACAGGTGAAAAAATTGGATGGGTAAGCGTTAGGTTCCAACCACCATGACACCATAACGTCCCTGTAGAATTCCTTGGTGCTATTTTCTCTGACTGGTGTAGTTCCGAAGCACTGGTATAGTTAATGGAGTTTCCACTTGAAAGGGAAATGTCCTTTTTCAAACTCAAACCATAATTAATTAGCCATTAGTTTAGTAGAGTATAATTGACTTATATTATATTTTTCTCTATGTATAAGAGATTTAAATGTTTTACTTGTAAAAGTGCAATATTTTTGCCTATCCTTACTTCTATTATAAATGCGAAAGTAACTCTGTCTGTCTGTTGCTCTTTCACGTCTCAACTACTGAACCGATTGAAATGAAATTTGGTACAGAGATAGAATAGAACCTGAGAAAGGACATAGGGTGCTTTATAATTCGATAAAAGCATTGTAAGAGTTTGAAATAGGAGATAAAAGTTTGTGTGGAAGTTTCGTCATTTTTAAAGATAGAAGCTTCAAATTTATTTTTTAGGCTTTTGATTAGATATAAATTAATATGACATTCTACGCGGGAACTACGCGGGTGGAACCGCGGAGCGCAGCTAGCTTGCAATAAATGATTTAAGTTTTTGAACCATTTATTTGTTATTTTTATACTGGCTGTAAGGATTTTGATAGTGATTTTGTCCGTAGATTACATGTTTGGTACGCATGTGCAATTTTGTATGCGTAAGTAAGCGCGCATACAAGATAAGCGGTGGTAGCCTAGTGGGAGAACGTCCGCCTTCTAATCAGAAGGTCGTGAGTTCAAATCCCAGTGCAGGCACGTACCAATGTGTTTCATATGTTTCAATGTTGCATCGTGAGGAAACCCACATATCTACCCGAGAATTATTTCGGAGGTAGGTATGTTATCTACCAATCCGGACTGTGCCCCTGTGGTGGATTATGGCCTAAACCTCCTCACTTTCGTGAGGAGAAACCCGTGCCCAGCAGTGGGACGTTATGGGTTGTTGATGATGATGATGAACTAAGCTATATTATTTTAGTCTTACCCTGCACGCACGATTTTCACAGCAATAGCTACGAACGACCGACCTCAGTACTGACTGTCGAGGTAACACTAAGGACCATCAGCTCCCAAAAATGGGCTTCTAATGATTTTTACATAATCTGTAGCAAAAGCCAGTAAAGCCAAGGGTTCACAAAAGTTCAACAGGGCAATTACCGAATTAGCAATAATTAAAATTAAGGAGAAAAGGGGCTATAAAGCCTTTTCAACAAAAATGTCTTCGAATTAATTTACCGTAAAAAAGACGCTAAAATGAAAAATCACTGTAAAATAAAAATAGTGTTTGTATCGTACAACATATTTTTTAATCCCTATATGTAACTACAAGTTAAACGCTGTCCGTTCGTTTGTTTGTGTTTGATAGATAGATAAACTCTTTGTTGAAACACCACAGAACAAAGGAAACTTAATAACTAGAACAAATCAAATTTTACAATTAGTGTCACAATCAATTAGAGTGTTAATTATCTTTCACTACTATTGGGGATTGATTTTAAACAAATCCGGGCGGAAAATAACATATGTACGTACATACGATACATACCTACATATCAAATTAAGCCTATAATTTTAGTTAAAAAAACATTAAATTACTGTACTGTTTTTTTTTGGTGTAAGAACAAAGAAAGAGAAAAAAAAAATAGAAAGAAAAATAAAGAGTTTTCCATTCGATTCTATTATAAAACACTAATGGATTGTGTAAATTCTAGATTTTCCAAAAAAAATATAATTATTTGGAACCGTCTAGAAAACAAAACCCAATTTTGTCAACAATAAAACCAATTTCTACGTAAAGAAAATTATAAATAACACCTATTGTGTTATCCGCAACGAAATAGGAGTAAAAATACTTTATTGTGCGCAAAACGAGCTTTTTCATTGCAATTTCAAGAATACTTTTTACTTTTACAGTTCCCGTCAATTTATATGACACATCCACAAAAATAACGCTGAAAGTGTTTTTTTTTTATTAATAGTCAGCTTATTTTGTTTTAACAAGTAAGACTGTTATAAAATATCTCAAAGCAGAAAAAAATAAAAACTTAAAAACAACCTATGGAAAAAAAGTAATTTACTTAAATTACCTAAGACAACTTGTTACGGGGAGATATTATGGCCTACGAACTTACTTGGGAAATCCGTCGATGGCCTCTCGGGTGTGTAATCAGCGCTGTCTTCGGGTTAGATGGGGAATGATGGTGCACAGAGATATATCCATAGGACGCCGATGGGGCGGTTTCTTCTGATCCCGTATCACCTTCCTCCGGGATAGAGGTGTGATCAGGCAATCCACACTACACTTAATCCTGGAGCTCGTCTCCGAGGATGGGAATGGCGTCCACGAAATGGAGCTACCGGTGAAAGCTCAAAACACCGCGACGCGACAAGTGCTCGCACGCGCATTTGAAGGACGACTACTTTCGGTTGGCCAACCCAAAGTCGTGGGCCATAATAATCTCGTACCAACACAAAATATTAAGCGGAATAGTCTTTGTGTAGTTACGTTCGAAAACACTCAAAATAAAAAGAAAAGAAATCTGTTTCAGTACGAAACATGCCGCTCACCTTAAAAGACTGTAAGTTCTTTTAACACGAAAACTCAATGAACAGAAAGTTATTCAATCTATAAACTTAAACTTGATCTAAGGTTGTTGTAAACAACTAGTATAGGTAATTAAAACTTAGGAACTAATTTTACGAATTCGTAAACAATAATCATTCTAAAGGAAGTTTACAAATTTTTACGATCGCTCGTTTGAATAGACTCTTGCCCGTTTGCAAAGTCACAACTCGCACCTTATTATCGGAGCCCGGATGGAGTGTATGAACACGAGCAAGTTTCCATTGGAGTGGTGGAAGATTATCGTCGCATACCACAACAATGTCGCCTACACAGATAGGAGCACCGCGGTCCTTATACCATTTGCCCTGTTTCAAGGTTTGATAATTCAAAGCACATTGAACAGAGTCATTTTTTAAAAACTCGTACGAATCTCTCAAATAGTTATGACAACCCTGGAAGTTCTTTCCGCAATCAGAGTAAATGTCGCTGCACAAACCTCTGCGCGATGTAAATCGGCGCAGGGCTGCTAAGAACGCCTCAGTAGATAGCTCCGATACGAGCTCCAAGTGTATAGCCTTCACACTCATACACACGAACACGGCGACATAACATTTGATGATTTTAGCATTACGAACCCTATTAGCTCGCATGTAAAACGGGCCCGCGTAATCAACAGCTGTTTTCATGAATGGGCGCTCGGGTCGCAGCCGGACCGCTGGGAGCGGCGCCATCGCAGGCTGTAGACGTATCGGACGCACACGGAAGCGGCGCACACAACGAAAGATTTGTTTACGTATTATATCTCGGCTAGATAAAATCGCATATTTTGGTAAAGGTAAATATTGAACGGCTTGAGTGCCCGCATGAAGATGCGTAATATGGGCATCGTCAATTATTAAAATCGTAAGAGGGTGTTTTTTGGGTAAAATTAATTGATGTTTTGACTCGTACGACAAAAGGGATTTATGTAGACGTCCGGAGACTCGCAAAAAACTCGAATCATCGATAAACGGATTAAGACGTCTCAATTGGTTTGAGGGCGGTATACCCTGTGAAATGTTTTCAAAATCTTTATGAAACACTTGGTGTTGCACTAAATAAATGAAACGATTAAACGTGAGTTTATACTCGTGGACTGTGATGTAACTAAGATAGGAACTCTTTTCCTTGTTGACGCGAGATTTAAGAATATTGTAAAAGCGAAAAATATAAGAAGTTATTCTCAATAGTTTACTCAAGGTTGAAAACTGGTTTATGACCTCAACATCGTCGATCAGCGTAGCTGATGCAGACGCGACCGGTTGATTACGTTTCTCCTCACCAGTGCTAGGGATACTTTTAAATACTAGCCACGCAGTAGGATCTTCACGGAGCCATGCTGGGCCGTGAAACCACATGTCGTTCTGTAAGAAGGTGGAGGGTAAAAGTCCCCTTGAGTCCCTTATTTTGGTTTGATGGTCATGTTCCATGGGAGCAAAGGGCACCTCTTCCCGCCGCTCACCATGAACCTCTGGCGCCTGAACCGCGGCGAGTATCGCCGGCGAGTTACTGTGCCATTTACGTAGTTCAAACCCAAGTGATTTGCAAATACCTAACAATTGCTGTTGTAATACCAGGGCGTGTGATTCATCGCTCGCGCCCGTGACCACATCGTCGACGAACACTTGGTCGGTTAAAACCTTTGCCGCTAGGGGAAAATTAGATGCTTCGTCACAAGCCAATTGCTTAATGGTACGAAGAGCTAAGTAAGGGGAAGAACTTACACCAAATGTTACCGTCCGCAGACGATAATCACGGAGGGGTTCATCGGGCGACGTACGCCACAGAATGCGTTGCAAGTCCCTATCAGATTCTTGTACTAGTATATTTCTATACATTTGTTTAATGTAGTCCTGCAAGCACGCGTGAGACTCAATTTTAAGACTCGGGTTCCGTTGTAAACGTTGCTCTAATTTACGGAACCGAGCGAGGACAATATCTCGTGATTTACCTAGGGGCGTAGCATCAGGTTTACGTGGTAAAGCTACTGTGTATCGTCCCGTGACGTCACGATAGTGTGAGCGTTCAAATATGGATTCACATAGACGTTCCTCGGGGATGAGTGCCTTCACCTCAGGCACTGACTCCAGTTCCCAGAATCGTTTCAAGTCGCCGTCATCGGATAATGAGCTAAAACAAGCTTGAACTGAGGATGGAGTCGAAGAGTTGAACGCTATTTTTCCCAACAACAAATAACCGAAAACGCTGTTCATAGCGATCGGCGAACCGGGCGAACCCGTTATTACGTTTCCTAAAATTATGTGAGATAGTACATCTGCACCTAACAACATCTCCACCGGCTGTGGAGTGTGAAACAAAGGATCGGCTAAATTTAAATTTTGAATGTGTGCCCACCCCTTATGAGGCAGTGGTACACTAGGCATTTTAGGAATAAGTTTCGGCAATACTAAAACTTCAATCGGTATAGAAGGTTGAAGTTCATTTCTCGGGGTTATGCAACACGAAATCTTTCCCTTTGGTCGTACCGGTTTGGTGTCACCTATCCCGTAAACAGGTACATTCGCATAACAACGCTTTATACCTAGCCGCTGTGCGCACGATTCCGTCATGAACGAAGCCTGGCTGCCCGTATCGATAAGACACCGGACAGTCGAACGCTTTTCATTACCTACACATACATCGATGAGTGCGGTCGAAAGCAACACAGTATTTGTCGTGCCAAAAGGAGCATTGAACGACGCGCAATTAATTTGTGTCGCTTGACTCGCGGACATAGCGTGCTGAGTACAGGTGCTCGGAATGTTCTCTTCCCGTTCCTCCGTGAGCGGTAAAGAAACACTTCTCTCACTCGCACGGCTAGTATCACCTTCAGAAGTAAAGTGAATCAATGTATGATGACGTTTTTCACACGAACGACAAACAAAACTCGACTTGCATTGAGAAACGTTATGACCTTTGCCTAAACAATTGAAACAAACATCTTTATTTTTGATAAACGCATACCTATTGCTTGGTGACAAATTCAAAAACTTATTACATTTTCTTAATGGATGTTGAGCATCGCAACATACACATTTCTGATTCTTGCTCGTATTGACAGAAGGTTGAGAATCGCTCGCACCCTGAGTCGAAGTGTGGCTGGCCACGCCGGCAGCCAACGCTCGACGGAACGTTGGAGCGACGTACTCTTTCCTCTGACTACCTACATTTTGAATCTTTCTACTGCCAGATTCAACTATTTCGCTGGCGGTTAATTCTCGTTCTAAAAACTCGATTAACAAGTCGACGTTGGGTACATCGGATGGTTTATGCAATGTTAACTCGAATCGCATACGAATGGAAGTAGGTATTTTACGTAGTAAAATATTCAACAACAAAAAACTCCACTGATTTGTAGGAAAATGCATTACTTGTAACGCTTTTATATTCTCATGGTAAATATTCAACAAATTACGCACACTTTGATTTGATTTCTCGGCACAGGATTGAATATCCAGAATACGATCAATATGTTGAGAAGCTATGACTCGTTTGTTCTCATATCTTGAAATTAAAATATCTAACGCGACGGTATAATTTTCGTCCGTGATAGGTATCGATTTTATTAAGTTATAGGGCTCGTTTTTCAAGGTAAGAAGGAGATACCTAAACTTCTCGTTATCTGTGTAGGCGTCATTATTATCAACCATGGAGCGAAACAGGTCATAAAATGGTGGCCAATCGGTCAATTCTCCCCCGAATGACGGCAACGGAAGATTCGGTAACCTACTACTACAACCCCCGTGAGTCGGTTGTATTGTATTGTTAAAGGAAACTCGACTCATGCGCCTACACTCCTCATCGTTTTTCTTCAGAACTTCGACATGGCTAACAATTGCGTAATAAATATCATTGAATTGAGTTCGAATACGTAACTGTTCCTCTCGGTCAAATGTTGACAATTTCATTTGTGACTTCTCAATTTTAGTTTGCAATTTAAGGAATTTTCTGTGAATAGAAAGAATATCTTTTGCTCGCGCTTTAAATTGCTGTTCATTGAGTTCGTAAAACTCTAAAGTACGTTTGACGTCGTCAAGTATAACTTCTCTTTCGAAAATATCTTGTTCCGCCATTTTTAATGGACACGTAATGTCGCACACAAAAAATCAAAAATCGGCAAAATCAAGATGAAAAATGGGAAATATTGTCGGGACGCGTAACGCCGCTACGACAAACACTAAAATATACTCGGATGGTTTCCAAAAATGGGAAAATATGCACTAATAACGGGATTTGGACAACGTGACTACAGCAAAGAAAATCCGCAGATCCGGCTCGAACCGATCAAAAATGTTACGGGGAGATATTATGGCCTACGAACTTACTTGGGAAATCCGTCGATGGCCTCTCGGGTGTGTAATCAGCGCTGTCTTCGGGTTAGATGGGGAATGATGGTGCACAGAGATATATCCATAGGACGCCGATGGGGCGGTTTCTTCTGATCCCGTATCACCTTCCTCCGGGATAGAGGTGTGATCAGGCAATCCACACTACACTTAATCCTGGAGCTCGTCTCCGAGGATGGGAATGGCGTCCACGAAATGGAGCTACCGGTGAAAGCTCAAAACACCGCGATGCGACAAGTGCTCGCACGCGCATTTGAAGGACGACTACTTTCGGTTGGCCAACCCAAAGTCGTGGGCCATAATAATCTCGTACCAACACAAAATATTAAGCGGAATAGTCTTTGTGTAGTTACGTTCGAAAACACTCAAAATAAAAAGAAAAGAAATCTGTTTCAGTACGAAACACAACTTATTATGATGATCCGTACAAAAATTCCTAAAATCTCATCATTAAATTTATTTCCAACATAACTTTTAATAATAATATTATTCTAGTGTAACAAAAATAAAACGGCGCGTGCTTAAGACCACACGACAGAACTGAAAACTTTATCCAAGCAAGGTTAATAATACAAAATACACAGTACAGTGTACACACGCGTATATTATAAAATAACATAGTGGCAAGCCCCATGCCGTATTTATGACAATACTTAATGCGACTGATGCGTCATGCTCTCTCATGTAACGCTCGCCGAGCGAGCAGTGACGGGTTGACTATCTCTCTCGCTCCCTTAGTCGACTCGAGCCGACTTTACCCGATCGAAAGTTATATAGCCGAGCGTGACGGCTCAGTCTCATTCAAGACCCATAAAATAAAGTGCTCAGTGCGCTTAAGTTAAGTTATTACCTCAAAAACAACTTTTCCAAACATTATCTTCTCCTGATGTGCCATAACCACTGGAAGGAACTGCATTACTCTACAATAGACTATTTTATCTGCGTTACATTGACCTGTTAAGCAGAGCGTACACTAAACAAAGCACTATAAAAGTTAGAAAAAAAAATAGGAAAAAATAATGGAAGGTAAACGACAAAAATCCGCATAAAAACACCGTGACTTATTCGCGGATGGAGCAACAATGATTCAGTTATAGGTTGTCTTGTTTAAGTTGCACGTCGCTACAACGTAGTATATGGGAAAATGCAGAATAATCACAAAAAAAAACACTAGTCGTTGCAAAAACATAAAAACAATAATGTGCAAAGCCAGGTTGGCTTTTTTAAAATAGGTTGCTAAAATAAAAGTTCTTAAATATAACTCATTTTGTTATTGTTTTATACGTTAGAAAACTAACGTAAGGACTCACATCCGATTACATGATTCCAAAAGTGTATGTATTCAAACACCTCTATGTTAAACTTATAAGAAACTGTCTTGCAACTACGCATATTCTGTATCATTCTACCATGAAGCGTGCCGAGCGAAAGAGACAAAGCCATATGTTTCCCTCTCAATGGAAAAGGACAGAGCATATTATTGGAAGCTTCCATTAAAAGCTGCGTATGTGACTAATCACAGCGTTATTTTATTTTAACAACAATTTCGTGTGCGTTGACCTTACAATAAATGTCAATTTTTTTGTTATTATTTATAACTTGTTCATGCGACAAATTAGATTTGATGAATACCACGACCTAATAAATCCTTCTCTTATACACAGCGTCAATGATGCTTGTCCTCACTGCCAGTCTGAGTGCAAAACAATCTAGATTTTAGACTCTATCATAGACAACCGAAGTAATATTTTTCTGTAACGAATGCATAGTGCTAAATTATTTATAAATCAATGCTCTACCAAAAGTCTCTCAAGTGGTAGGCCCTGCGCTGAGACATCGGCTGTAAACTCTCATACGCCCAGTAATATCACTGGAAACAGTGCCCCTCCAACCGACCTCTGTAAAGGCGGTCCTTCTCTCTTCTCCCAGACTTCCCAGGCGGTCTCTTGCAGAAGAGGCCTCGCACTACCAAAAGTTCGCCAAGCAGTCGCAGCTTGAAGCGGTTGGTCTTGACTGTTAAGCAGCCTGTGTACGGCTGCCCTATCTGATCAATCACCAACACATAAAACATAAAACGCTCCTTTGTCCGTCTGTCTCTACCCTCGCATTCGCTCAACTTCCTAACTTCTATTGACAGCACTATAATCCGTTATAACAAATTGACAAGTCTTCGAGCTTACATGGTTAAACAGACAGTAGTGAAGAACTCGTAGTCTGGGTAGAACTGGTGACGGTTGGGAAAGAAAGGTTTACGAGTGGCGGCCAAGGAACGGAAGACGTAGCGTAGGACGGCCCCCACGAGGTGGACCGACGACCTGGTCGGAGCCACTGGATGCGAACAGCTAGCAACCGCTCGTTGTGGCGTTCTATGAACGTCTTCCGGCGCATGATGATGAGTGTAACCTTCTGCGATAAATATTATTCTGCCAAAATGTTTGTGTACTATGTCGATGCAATTAAATTTAAACTTTGCTGCGGTTCAGTTTAGGGTTAGTTATTGATCCGATATTGCTTTCGAGTGTTATCATGGACTTTAATAGTGTCTGTATTCCAAAAGGCGCTGACATAAGCCGACTTTGTTTGACATTAAATTTCTAGCCAATTCCCAAAAATAAAAATCTTATTAATATTTCTATCAAGCTCTTAAAGTTTTTTTTTTATTATTGACTGTGTGCGTGAGTAAAAAGTTAAATAATGTCGCAACCTTATTCACTGACATATACTGCACGTTAAGTCTCACAAAAGTTGAAGACACTTTTTCTACGAATTTTTCGCTAAGTGCGAAGTTTCGAGAGAACTCAGCGAAGGATATTAGTAAGTTTCTCTCAATGTCAATTTGTGTTTGGATGCTTGTCTATTGTGAATTTTTTTATTAGTTGACGAAATAACGTGAAGTTGGTTTAGAATTTAGGAATACAGCACTTATGTGGTGCTGAGTGACAGTACGTAGCTTTTGTAAGTTAGGATCTTCTTAAATACATTTGTTGGTGGGTACAGTGCGCGACAAAACTTTTTAAACTTGTTTGTTAGGACGAGGGTTAGGAAGGGTTAAGGGAAGGGTTAATTGGAAGTTATTCCAATTTACCTTTTCTCACATAAAATACTTAAATTTCACATGGGAGAGTAAATTGTGAGTTTGGACACGTTCAGTAAATTTTGGCGCTGATTGTATCGTCCGTGGTACTGACTTGTGTAGACTTTTATCATAGAAGACATGGTATGCTGTACGACATACAGAATGGCCACTTAATCCTGCGCAATCTGCCTCCCCGCACCTCTACCCGCAATCGGGTGGACAATTAGGAGGACAGTCAATATTATACAACAAATTGTAATAGACAAACAGTTTGTATGAAGCGTCATACAAGCGAGTTGTCTGCTGTTTTAGTCGCGTATACTTCTGTACTTACATAAATTTGGCGTGTATATAAGCGTCATTTATATGTCATCATCATCATAATCATCATCAACTCAAATCAGCCCACTGCTGATCACGGGTCTTCCTTCACTTTCATGAGGAAGATTAGGTCACAATCCACCACGGGGCCGGGGGCCAGATTAGTGGATAACACACCTACCTTTGAAATAGTTCTCGAGTAAGTATGAGAGTTTCCCCGCGATATTATCCGTCACCGAAAAACGAGTGATAATTCATCATCAACCCATAACGTCCCACTGCTGGGCACGGGTCTCTCCTCACTTTCGTGAGGAGGGTTAGGCCATATGCCACCACGGGGCCAAGACCGGATTGGTGGATAACATACCTACCTCCGATATAATTCTCGGGTAGGTATGTGGGTTTCCTCGCGATGTTTTCCTTCACCGAAAAGCGAGTGATAATTACGCACGTACTTTTTACGTGGAACACATTGGTACGTGCCCGCACTGGGATTGAAACCGATGACCCTCGCCTTGAAACGCGTAAGTTTTCTCACTAAGCTACCAACGCTTGTATGTCTGAGTTGTCAAATCAACTTACTTGTTGGTAGTGTCCAGGGTATGCTTTTATTTAACCATATGTCTATCTTAGATAACACTTCATTTAAAATGCTATATAGTAGAAACAGGAGCTCCGAAGCATGACCACGGGTACACTATTTTAAATTAATTTGGATTTATCAGCTAGTAATGGTTTATACGGTAACATTTACATAATTAATCACTATTTTGGATAGAATTATCAATATAATATACATCGTAAAGACACGGTCGTTGTTTGGAGATATAAAATCAGGTTTGTTATAATTGAAACGGAATGGAAATATATTAAACGAAATGATAGTTAAAATACTGTTTGTTTCTTAGATGAGGTAGTTCTAGCCGACCTCAAGTGTCACAGTGTATGACATGACATAACATTAGCGATGGCTATCAATTGGAAGCAACCGAGACCGACCGTTGAACACCCCTTCCGAAGTATGGAATTACTGAAAGCTCATTTATTTGTTTTAACTTAATTATATAATTGCCCCACATGTGGTGCATCCACTACCACTACCATCCACTAACTAGTACCACCATAGTTACCGCCACCGCACCGGTTTCTTCTCACCTTTACAACCGTGACGAATAAAACGCCTATCAGTTAATGCTCCCACCATTCCAAATGAATCAAGCGAAGTGATAACGTATTAAATTAATCAATCACGTTGTACGTGGCTTTTGATTCGAAACTCGTTATTTAATGACGCCGACAAATTAACTGTTGTATGTCAGTTAAAAATGCAATGGATGATGATCTTACATCATCAGTGCATGGTTACGTTCTATAGGTGTTCTAGGATAGAGTGACTGCCCTGCTATAAAACGTTCACTGCTGAACCGTTTTACTATTTTTGGCTCTTTTGCGAATCTTCACACAACGTGTGTGTTTACTGTTTACTGGCGTTGTGTCGTAACTAAACTCAATCAGCTGTGCGAGCGCACACAACTGGTGTGATAAAATTGACAATACAGCGGTGCGGGTTCGCACGCCAGGCGTGTTTTCGTTTGCCGTAAAATTCTAAAAACAGAGACGTGTGTTTTCAGCAGAGAACGTGTTAAATGCAGTTGTCGGTTATTAATGTGTAATTAGGTTTTGAACCTAGTATTTAATAAATTTCATAAAATTTATAATTGTGCACTTTAAAAAAGTATTATCAAAATCGGTCCAGATATGATATAATTAAAAAAAAAATACAGAGATCTTCCTCAATCGAGTACAAACAAAACCAAGAGATTACAAAAAAAAATCGGAAATTATAATAACTTATTACTTATCGAAATGCAGATAGTTATATAATAATTATTTATGTGATTATTAGATAATGAATATCAGATTGATTAAAATTAATTATTTCCTTCAAGTCTTAATTATTTCTTTATATTAAATTCATAGGAAACGAAGACCACACAGCGTAAATTTTTATTACTTCATTCGTTTACGATCATC
Source organism: Campaea margaritaria (assembly GCA_912999815.1). Taxonomy (NCBI): domain Eukaryota; kingdom Metazoa; phylum Arthropoda; class Insecta; order Lepidoptera; family Geometridae; genus Campaea; species Campaea margaritaria. The sequence continues at coordinate 3,817,996 of OU538814.1, forward strand.
CGCAGTAGTAAAAAGAGAAAAATCCGATATTTTATTGCCACGAATAAAGAAAATAATTTACTCTTATTATATTCAAAAGTGATATTTAATTGCCTGATTATATTTTTATTATTTAATTATGGCAGAGTATTGTATCGGGTTCTCGATACTCATGTAGAGTTCATTTGATGGTAAAATAATTATTAATTTTCTGAATATTTTTTTTTTGGGTAAACGAATTGACGTTTTGTTTTTTAATATAAATGTTATTTATATTCTAAAAATATGTGTAAATAATTGGCACTTTTTGTAAGTATTGAATTATAGTTGCAAATATATTTGTTGTTACATAATTTTTGATAACATTGCATTGGATTTGACTCAAATTCAAGTACTTAGGTAGGTGCAAACTGATAAAAAAACATAGTATAACAAGATCCACAGGCTTAATAAAACATATTTAATCCTGACACATTTAATATTTGTATCGTATCTTTATTTGTTGTTAATAATAATATCAAATAACCGCTACAGGAAATTCAACGTAATAATTTTCGCATTTAATGACAATCACGCCATAAAAATGAATATTTATAATTATATATCTACCGCAGTCTGAATACAAAATTTATTTTACCAATTGACGCTTCCAATGATCCAATTTATTCGATCATTATTTACTTATGGCCATAAAAATAATATATTCCATACACATAAAAACATAATAATATTTTAGAGTAACAATAATTCCATAACAAAGAAATCAGATCAATATTCGAGCGACGATTCCCATGGCAACCTGTATCTTAATAAAATACACACACACACACACCATCATACAGAACCAACACACACATGGATATAATAACAAAACCTGATTACAGTGTTTCTATTCGGACTTGTATACAGGGTGTTCTGAGAACATTTGGGTGATTTTTTGTTTTCTTATTTTTATATCTGTTGTATTTTTTTTATCGATAGATATTAAATGGGAACGATAGAGTATAAAAAATCCTTTATAATAAAAAAAAAACATACTCTACCAAAAGCTTACGTTGGCCGGAGCGACGCCTACGAAAGGTTGTTTTTATGAACGACCTTAAGATAGAAATTAAGATATAACGATTATACTTACTATGGTTGATATACATTTTGAAGTTAACTTCCAAGAAATTTAATTCATTACTTTTCACAGAATCAGAAAATAAAGACACAGAATCCATTTCAAAACATTTTTTATCTTGTTCAGTTTTTATTTGAAATCTAGACCAACATTTTTAAATTATCTTCAATGTACAGACTTTTTGTCCATTACGCTTTTATTAAAAGCAAAATTAATTAAAAATATCTCTCCATGAAAATTTATTAGAGATTCCTATTAATGAAACATCCAACGTTGGATACTATTTACCTATCCCTCCTTTTAATTTTAGAATTGATATTAAAGTAATTTACTTAAAGTTTTTTTTTATATTTTTATAAATTATAGCATTAGTTTTATGATAAAATGCGTGTGGTGCTTTTTACTTTATATTCTTATAACTACGCTCTGATATCAAGCACCCCCCGCTTTTTATTACCATAAAATTAATTATTTTTCAACTCTTGAATTATAGTTTTTATAGTTTATTTCAACTATAATTTTTTTTTTTTTTCGTCTGAATGCTTTTTTATTTTATTATTGTTTTGTCATTGGTCCTTAAAAAGCGTGCAAAGCTAATAACTAATTTATCCGACGTTTTGAAAGGCGCGAGAATCACGTTCACATGCATACCAAGCTTATTAACTTGGTATGCATATGAATGTTAAAAAAAGGGGACCTAATCATGTTCAAAGTTTCCATTACATACATACATACATACTAACATACGTATGAATCCAATAAAAGCTAACTAAAAATAAAAAGCAATAACATAATGGAGCAACCTGTATACGCCAGAATAGATTCATTAGGTGTCGACTGTGCACCTGCTTTTATTGACCAATAGGGATGGCTCATGCACACCTATATGTAATATAGTCATGTGTACCGCTATCGCTACTGAATTCTAATGTTTTGATGCCTTTTAACCTTTAGGCAGATGTTACACGTTCGATCTTTCATCAAATCAATCACGGTTGTTGGCAGTGGAACGTTTATAATCTGAAACTGAACGGAGGTCTCTTGTGCAAGAGACCGCCTGGGGAAGTACCACACTTTTGCCAGATATTCATCCACCAAGCTGTAGTGTGCAAACATTGCTGTGTTCCGGTTTGAATGGCATTGTTGCCAGCGAAATTACTAGGCATATGAGAATTTAGAACCGATGTATCAGGGTGACGAGCGCAGTGCAGTGCCACGCAGAATTATGCAATGCAAAGTTCTGAGTGGCGCTGTGACTATTATGGGCAGGCGTAGCGCTTACCATCGGGTGAACGACTTGCTCGTCTCGTCACTCAGTCAATAAAAAAAAAGTTTTAAAAAAGTAACATCTATATCGAACACGATTTCTAAGTAAATTTGACAAATTTCCTGATGAACAGTCTTTTTGGTGAAAAAACTCAAATCATTTTTTGTAAATAGGCAATAATATTGCAAGTTTACACGTCTAAGAAAAAATTTAAATCTCTAATTAATACACATAATAATTAATAGAAAGACTAACACAACAAAATTAAGTCAAAATAATAAGATCTAATGATTATCTAATTACGGTTTGAGTTTGAAAAAAGGGACATATCCCATTCAAGTGGTGGACCGTGTTTTTGTATTAGATCTAAAGAAAGAAAGAAAGAAAAACATTTATTCTGACACAACAGCGAACAACGTACTTATCGAAAGACGGGACAAGAAAATTAAAACACATGATGATGAAGTGTATGCAGATAGCCGGCGCGCAGTGATGTCAGACAAGGCCGGAGCTCAGCACAATGCTGTGGTAAAACCACAACGCTGATTTCCAGCTCTTGCCTTTGGTGACACACTTGATCTAAAAAGACTTAAAAAAAATCGTATATTATATAATATATTTAGAACATTTCAAATAATAAAAGATAAGAAACAATAACCCATAAATAAAAAAATAGGTAATTCAAAAATTAGGGAAGGGTAAGAGTTATAATAAAGGATAAGTAAAAAAATAAATGGCAAAACAACTACTTGCAACTATGCTATGTGGCATCTAGTAGTAGTACTGGACTAGGTAGTATCCAGGTAGTTACCTCTGATAGAAGACTGGTGCTCCGTGAGGCCCCCGAGCGGGTAGTTAACAGGTTGACTTGTGATAGCTCCTGTACTATGGCGCGTGGTACAAGGTGGGAGTTAGAAGCGTTTTGGAAAATCGGGCCCTTAGCAAATCAGTTCATGACGGCATTTCACGTAAATGGGTGATAGACCGATTGCAAAGTGTGAGGTTGCGGAAGCAATTATCGCATATGGCAAAGATTTGTGTGAGCCACAGGTATTTGCTCTTAATCTGAGTGTTTGTTTGACCATTATCTTCTTAGTTCCTGATTCTGCTGTTGGAGCTACAAAGCGTACCAAAGGAATATACATACGGGTATACAGATACACTCAAAAAACATAACCTTCTTTCTGGCGCAGTCGGGTAAAAATCATCTAATTCGTGCACAGCGGGGCTATGCAGCACGGTGCGGCAATCAAACGTCAAAATGAAACGAACTCAAGCTGATCCACACCGTGCTGCATAGCCCAGCAGATCAAATTGGGGTATTTTTTTTCCATTTTGGTCAAAAATTTATACCTATAGCCTCCACTATAATGAGTTACTACCACTTTTAAAGGTACAAACTAGCCAATACCTAACAATACATTTTATTTCAATACAAGAAATTAACGAAGAAAACGAAATCCAGACCATTACTTACGAAACAAATTAGTAAACACCATTAGGTACGAAACAAATTAGAGACCTACAAATGCCTTTTGTCACAGTTTAAACTAAAAAAAATACTTGGACTAAAACGCTCGCCTGCGATGCCTTAAACCACCCAACCATTGAAAATCTTGTTGCAGCTACGTGAACAATAAACTTTGAGTAGCAATTGCAATGTTACAAGGTAGTAAAGTGAGGTGGGGAGTGGTCGTTGCTTACATTGTGTACGACCTGGGGGAAGGGTTGTCCAGTCTGTCCCAACGGCTCGTAAAAAGAGTATAGTCTAAAAAAGTTTTCATTGAAAAATATATTTTCCAGGCATGTTTTTATACAAATACCTATATCCTCCAAGCTGATCCAAATGAGCCCAAACATCTTTAACTTACTGTCTGTCGTCCAGGAGTTCTATTGTCTACCTTCCGCCTCTATCGTGTGATCAACTCGTGGTGGCTGTAATATTGAATTGGTATTAGAACTTGACATACGTGTAAAGTTTTAACTCAATTGAACTGAATTGAATTGAAAACTGAACTGCCCTGCTAATTGTCACCACCAATTTCGCTCAGCGTTCATAAGTCGACCAGAGACATTTATCCAAAGAGATCGGAACAATTTGCTTACATTTATGGGAGTTTATATAGCTCCATCTCATTCTCTTTCTCTCTCATTCTCTGCAGTCTATTTGTGAGTGACGTGACGTCACGTTTGTTATTTATGAGTGTGTGGTGCCAATCTAGGCCGTTCAGTGTAACGCTTTAAAATGAACTGCATGGAATAAGAATAAGTACGTGGTGAACCCCAGCTTATTATTGTATAGTGTCCGGGGAAAGGCCAAGCTCACCTCATCTGGTTCCCTAGTTCCCGATTCTAGCGCAAGATGAAGTAAAGTCTCTAGATCTGTAGCGAGCGCATCTCGGGAATTGCCTGCTTTGCAAATGTCTTCCACAATCGCGGAGGTTCGAAACTGGCGCAATGAAAATGGATGTGGTATGTAAGGTATATTCTTTACTTCTACATCTTCACTAATCCATATTATTTTTAATTATTAAGCTTTCTATACACTGTCTGGCGCCACGCCGGTTCCGCACCGCAAGTATTGCGGTTGTAATTACCGTGTATTATACATCTTATACCGTACTGCGCGCGTTAGGTCTACGATTTTGATGTAACATAATTGTGTTGCAAGTTTTTTAGGACGCAATCTTCGGAACTAGTGAATGAATTCTGTTTTTTTTTACTAATACGCTTGATAATTTTTGAGTGATTAGGGCTATATTTTATCCCGGAAAACACAGTTTCCTTGGGAAAACGAAGATAGAGACACATTACTGTCCGTGTTCCACTTTTGTGTAATTACGAAAAGCCTTTAATCTACTAACTACTAGTTATGGTTTTTGAAACTTGTCTGATCATAATTTACTTTTAATATAGACTGTACGTGCTCGCACTAGGATTTAAATTCATGACCTCCTTGGAAAGCGGACGTTCTTTTAGCAGGCTATCACCATTCACCACTTTTCTCGAACATTCTACCACATCCACAACTTTGCTCAGCATCCACCACATCCACGTACACGTAGCAGCTTCAGGCATTATTGTTTCAGGGGCAAATCTCCTGTTTCTTTTCGCCAGTTATTTATACACACTGCGCAGACCATATTCAAGCACAACTGAAATGGTTTACTCTATCAATATCTAAAACACACACGTTTTAAAATTTGATTTTCAAATGTTGCTATTTAACGTGGAAGCGCAACCAGTGTTCTTGGGACCATGCTATATGGACATCCACTTTTGTTAGATTTTTAAGGATTGCGTTTAGTTTTTCTTTTTAGGTTTATCTATTTTTTTTTTAATACTAAAGTGACGTTATTATAAGTGAAGATATTATAGGCAGGCTTATACTGTAAGCATTACTTTCTATAGATACCAATAGTAAAATTGAAATGTCTGTCTGTGATTTTAAAATATATACCAACTAGCTGTACCCTGCCACGCTTCGCTGTGGCACATTCGCTGATATGTCACTGATGAAAAAAATAGATAAAAACAATCCTTGATGCGGATTATATATCATGCTAAAATTTCAGCTCGATCGGTGCAGAGCTTTTTGAGTTTTTGAATCGTACACAAACCAACATAACATTTTTATATATATAGATATTTTTGTAAAAACTGCTATTAATACGATGTCAAATCATAGATAATTTTTTTTAGAATATTTGACTGTCTGTCTTTTCTGACTTGTTTGAGTGTTTGTCTCGCGTAGGCTTTGAAAAGACTTAATTAAAAAAAAAAACCTATTTTTATTGGGATATCTTTCAAGGTTTACAATACTATATGAATATAGTTATAGATAAAGCGTAAACAAAGTGGCAGGCACCTACGGTTGTCAAACCCAAAGTCAAAGTCTTTATCCATATGGAGAAATGAAAGTTCACTGCCTCCACCACCGGAATCAGTGAATAAATAAATATCTAAACTACTCTCCAACGGTGGTAGCCTAGTGGGAGAACGTCCGCCTTCCAATCAGAAGGTCGTGAGTTCAAATCCCAATGCGGGCACGTACCAATGTGTTTCTGTAAAACATATGTACGTAATTATCACTCGCTTTTCGGTGAAGGAAAACATCGCGAGGAAACCCACGTACCTACTCGAGAATTATTTCGGAGGTAGGTATGTGATCCACCAATCCGGATCTGGCCCACGTGGTGGATTATGGCCTAAACCTCCTCACGAAAGTGAGGGGAGACCCGTGCCCAGCAGTGGGACGTTATGGGTTGTTGACGATGATGATGACTCTCAAACGGTCATTAATATTACAATCTGCTCCAACTGACATTCAACACCTATTGAAATTCAAATCCAGATCCGAAAATAGTCAAATTATTCCGCCAACTTTATCCAACAATAATTGGTGAAGCTTCCGTTGGACAAACGATATTCGATAACACCCACAAATAATTGTGGATATTATTTTTCCGTAGTCATATTATTTAGGTCTTACTGTTTTTGTTTTTTACCTACTGGCTCAAGGAGCTTTAAATGTTATTTAGCTGAAACAAATAAATTTTTGGATAAAGCATTTTTTTTCAGACTAGCTTTTATAATAATACGTATTCGGTACTGCAAGCTGATCAGAATAAGTCCAAACACCATCAATCTACGGTTTTGTTTCCAGTAAATGAGACTTTAGAGCCGATGTCTCAGGATGACGAGTGCAGTGCAGTGCCGCGCAGGATTATGCAATGCAGGGTTCTGGATGGTGCTGTGACTGCTATGGGAAGTCATAGCGCTTATCATCAGGAGACTTACTGGTCTCGTTACTCAGTTAACGAGTTGACTGCTGAAACGGTTTTTACATTTGGGCACCGTTACGGATCCTGTGAATTCCAGCAACGGCATGCCGTCTGTGTTTCCCCACACAGCCGGCACGTAAGCTGCGCTAACACAACAGGTGAGTATTCCCGCACCCGCGCAAAGTTATAAAAAGCACAACGTCTGCGTTTTCAGCAGTGAACGTGTTATATAAAAGAAATAAAAAGTAAGTACAGTCGGATTCACAAGACGTTCGTCTTTTGAAGAAATTGATACAGTTGTACCTGGGATATATTCTACTCGCTTACGTCGAGAATGGTCGCGATTCAGCAAAGCGTGCGCCCCTAAGCCCCTAGATAATTGATTCCGTTGAAGCCCAAAATCTAACAGGAGAGGATAATGCCCTATTTTACGGTCGCTGCTCGCTTTGAAACGGTTTATCATTTTGTTTTTGTTTAAAGGTGTTCTTAGTTTAAGGCGTAAGACAGATCAATGCAGTGCGCCGCACGCCTTTTTTGTCTGTCTTAGGGACCGTCCATTAATCATGTGAGGCTAAAGGGGGAGGGGGTCTAGCAAAAATCACGAAATATCACAAAGGGGGAGGGGAGTGAAGTAAGATATCGCGTGTATTTATTTTTTCGTCAAACGCACGTTTTTTTAACCGAAAAGTGGCTATTCAAAAACTTAAAAAAAGATAATAACATTCTAAAAAATTTAAGATTCTTTGTAGGTACTAAAAATACACGTGATTTGGGAGGGGGGGTTAAAATGCTACAAAAACACCACGTGATTAATGAACAGGGGACCGTCCATTAAAAAAAAACCAAAACCAGGCAAGTTCCATAGCAGTAAGGGGTTACTGCTAAGGAAATTTGCCTTCAAGATGTTACTAGGTGGAGCAGCAAGGACTTTTTGAATTCGCCTTCTAACGAGCTGCATCTCCCGGTTTCATCCGCGTTATTATCCCAACATTATAATCATCATCAACCCATATCGTCCCACTGCTGAGCACGGGCACAGAATAGATAAGCACGGGTCTCTTCTTACTTTTGCAGTGTTTAACTATTCAGAGTATCATTCGAGGTCAACCTGTAGTCCCGATTAGCCGTATGCATGGTATAACCCGGTCACAATATCTGTGCACCTGACCTTGTGACGTCATATCGGCGGTCTCTCTCTCGCACCGCTCGCACCGGGGAGTGCGAGAGAGAGAGAGTGAGCGAGGCGCCGCATTCCAGCGAGGTGCACAGATATTCTGACCGGGTTATATGCCTCTATAATTATATTTTATCCCAGTTGCAATTACACTACTGTGAGATATAATACTCGATTCTGTCATTTTTTTCTAATGCCATCTGATGTTTTCATTCCATTCGACCGCAGGGCTTGATGATTCCGTCTTAATTCAATTGTGGATACATTTGATGTAATAAACTCGTGTGGTAGCTTAATAGTAGCTTTAGTACAGTTAGAAAAAACGAAGAAAATTATTTCAGACTACATTTTTGAACCAACAGAAATAGAATTAGAATCGTTCCTTGTTGTAAAAATAATTAAGAATAAGGTTTGTTTTAGTTATACTAGTTCCAAACTACACAAAGTAAAGAGAAATATATTTCTAATGCACTCTACATTGGACGGACTTATCGCTAACAAAAACTTTTCCAAATAACCTTTGGATGACGTTTAGAATTAGTAGTAGAATAAGAAAATCGATTTGTTTGGCGGAATTTCAATCACATACGGGATGCAGTGTTTCCACAATGGTTGAAACTAGACAGGCATACACAGACTTTTGACAGGCGTAGCGCTTACCATCAGGCCTACTTGCTCATCTACACACTCAGTCGAATAAAAAAAAACAATAAATGAAGGAAGACCTTTTTCTGACCTTACCTCTCTGTAAAAAAAAACCCTGCCCACCGCATCAAATAGGTAATGACCACAATAATTGCCCCGGTAGCGGTCCGCAGAGATGTTTTTGTAAGCATTATGGTATAATATAATATTATATAGACCTCCATAATCTATGAAAAAATATATGAATTCATCTGGACGTATAAAAATTTTGGTTGAAAACCGACATGTTATAGAATATTGATCTTTCTGATAATGTACGATAGAAGTCCTTTTTTTTTTATGGCCTTCGTGGCGTAACCGAATGATACGCCAACTGCGAGGCGTTTGGTTCCCACAATTGCCAAAAAATTGTGAGACACTAGTATTAAAATTTGCTCTGAGTCTGAATGTTGTGTTTTCGTGGTTCTTGATTTCCTACGTACAGATAATCCTAGATAGGGGTCAGATCAGGATCTGTTTATGTGTTCCTGGAGCTTTTAGAATTTTATTTGAGCAAAAAAATAAAATAATAATTCTTTTTTAATTTATTTAGAAAATTTATCCCCGTCCATTTCTAGTAAGAAAAAACGAATCATATATCGATAAGTACACTTTACCTCTCACTCGGCTAGGTACAACCATAAATCAAGGGTCCAGCTGACTGGCCGCCAGCCAGACGATGCCAACTTTTAACATCAGTTAATCTAACACAAGGGGGCGCTGGCGGCAGTTCAAGTTCTTTTTTCAAAGTTTTGGCACTGGCACAAAATAAAAGCAAGCTAATTGCATTGGCCGGAATCGGTGGACTCCGGGCATTCCCTTTGCTTGTGCCGGATAATTAAAAAAAAAGATTATAGAGACCTAGAGTTGACGTTCCAAGGTGGATTTGGTTTTGGCGGGAAAAAGGAAATGTGACGTTGGTCAATAACACCAATTTCTTTTGTTTTGTTTTCAATTTCAATTTTTTTTTTCAAATTTGTGTTTCTTCTTGTGGTTCTTCGTTTTAGTGTGTAATATTGGTGGAGTTAGTGGAGTCATTGTGAGTGAAAATCCGCAAATACTCGTAGCTTATGGAATTATGTCAATAGCGCAAGGCAGAGGTTTCGAACCCAGTGTCGTCGGATTGCAAAGCGTACAGTTTAAAAGGATGAAGTTTAAAAGTAGGACGCATTATGGTTGGTAAACGACAAAAACACTAACAAAACACTAATTGAACCAAAAAATCAGATCAATTCAATATGAAAATAAAATCTATTACACTCATGGCTCCAGAAGGAACAATAAAAAAGAACTTCGTGAAATTCAGGTGGCAAATCAACTGTTTTTACTTCAACAGACCACCATTTTCAGTAGACCTCTACAATGCGTCAGCATCCTCAACAAATGTTAGCACAAGAGGGATCTTGGCAAAGCGGACAGATGTTTTACACCAAAAAATCTACCAATTTGTCTTGACCTCCGCTGTGCGTGACAGTGTTTGGGAAAGAGGGCGAGATAGCGGTCTTCGTGAGTGGACGGTTGAGTCTTTCATCGTATCAAGGGTTATCGAAGAGAATTCGATTTTCGATAGGAATTCGATAGTGGCGCGGTTTTAGTCTGTTTTGGTACTTTGGTACTTTTGGTGGTTCGACTTTCGGTATTTTGTATAATTGTTTTTATCCATTCAGATAATAACTCTTTATCTATTCACACTAATGTTATAAATGCTTAATGCTTGTTCATTCCTAATATGAACTGCAAAGGAATAGAATGCTTCGCCTTCCTCTGTGTTTCCGTCTAAATTTGACCCTGGGTTGTTCAAGTCGAGAGTGATGAGATATCGCTTAGGCAGGCGTGCTTCACCTTCGGCCACATCGTCACTTTCCATCTGGGAGACTGCGTGTGTGTATTTGAAACTGAGTTTCGAAACGAGCATGTCGTTCACCTGATGGTAAGCGCTACGCCTGCCTATAACAGTTACAGTGCCACCCAGAACTTAGCATTGCGTAATCTTGCGCGGTACTGCACTGCGCTCGTCACCAGAGACATCGGTTCTAAAGTCTCATATGCCCAGTAATTTCATTGGAAATAGTGCCCTCCAAACCGACAGTAATGTTTGCACACTACTGCTTGGCGGACGAATATCTGGCAAAGATGTGGTACTTCCCCAGGCGGACTCTTGCAGAAGTGACCTCCCACTCTGTGTGTAAGTAGCGAAACAAAAGACAGCCCGCTAGTATGAAGGTTTATACAAATCGTTTGTCTATTACATTTGATCGTGTAATATTGACTGTCCTCCCAATTGTCTTCCTAATTGCGGGTAGGGGGACTTGAACTGCGCGGGGTAGTAAGTGGCTAATTGTAGCACTATATACATGTCTAAAGCCTAAAGTAACCTTACTGTCCATAGTTTTATATTGCAGTAATGGATTGCGTCTAGACCTTACACCGTTAATATTTAAGCGAATTTTCATTATTAACGGCTTTAGGCACTCCTATTCTGTGTTAAGGAGTATTTATTTATTAACTTAACTTATTATAAGTAGATACTTAAGTAACCGATTAGATCTCTAAGGATCTGAGGTAGTAAGGACGATGAGTGGCTGTGTAGGAATTTAAGACTAATTTTGATTTGTACTGGGTCTAAATTTGTTTGAATGTTGATTGGTTGGTTGGGCAAGTAGATAGGGTTGATTTTGGATCGCATCGCATCATCAACCCATAACGTCCCACGGCTGGGCACGGGTCTCTACTCACTTTCGTGAGGAGGGTTAGGCCATAATCCACCACGGGGGCCCAGTCCGGATTGGTGGATAACATACCTACCTCCGAAATAATTCTCGGGTAGGTATGTGGGTTTCCTCACGATGTTTTCCTTCACCGAAAAGCGAGTGATAATTACGTACATATGTTTTACAGAAACACATTGGTACGTGCCCGCATTAGGATTTGAACTCACGACCTTCTTTCTGATCGGAAGATTTTGATAAATGCTACGAATTATTCTTATTAATTTCACTGAATTTTATGCAATATAATATTTAATATTTAACGTAGGGCGCAGAAGCTAGTCTTGATAATAATATTATGCAAAACTAGCTGTGCCCTGCCACGCTTCGCTGTGGCACATTTGCACATTCGCTGACATGTCGGATGCGATGCGGATTATATATCATGCTAAAATTTCAGCTTTCAGGTGCAGTACTTTTTGAGTTATTGAAGCGTACACAAACCAACATAACATTTTTATGTATATAGATTAAATTTTATGTTCTCGTATTTACAGACGCATTTTTTTATTTATTTTGAATCACTTATGTTAAGTTCGGCTACTGTTCTCATTCTGTATGGTGTGCTATTTGCTTTATTTATTCAGTCAAAATCAAGGTGTTTTGGCTAGAAATTAATAATGTAGGACATGGTTTAACCTACTCAAAGAAGGAAAATAAAGATTAGGGGAGGGAATAGTGATTTAAAAAATTATAATTATGATACAAAAAGTATATAAAATGATACAGTTTTAACATTTAAGCCGAATTTAGACTGCATTTTGGCACAATCTCTGTAGTTTTTCATGATTGAGTACGTGGTGAGGTTTAAGAGTAACCCCCCCCCCCCCCCCCCCCCCCCAATCACGTGCAATTTTAAGTACCGCACAAAGAATCTTAAAATTCTTTTTAAGTTTTTTTTTTAATTTTTATGATAACCTTTTTTAAGAAATCCCTCGTGTGACAAAAAAATATATACACCTGATATCTTAGTACACCCTCGCGGCTCCCTTGTGATATTTCGTCATTTTTGCAAGACCCCCTCCCCCCCATTCAAGCCGTTCGTGATTAATGGACAGTCCCTAAGTTGTTTCATATTGTTTTAGCTGCTATTGGTATACAAATAGTGACTGTTTTTGTTTATCATAAAGTAACATTCTTCTGATGGCAAACGTCACTTTTTTACTTACGAGGCAATCTTTCCCACCGCTTACTATCTTTTCCAAAATACCTCTTGTAGAAACACCATAAAATCAACATCCCGAATAAAATTAGCAGCAAGCACCACCCCGAGGGATACAGGTAAAAAAAACACTCGAAACTCGATCCCAAGCTTTCCCTATAAAAAACTTGAAGGCAAAGAAACTTTTTTACTGTTATTAAGAATTTAGAAGGAATCGCGGTCGAACCTTGCCCCGACCTCCCCTGAGAAATCATTGGACACCGACTCCTTAGAGGCACAAATTGGGATATACTCTTTTGTAAATACGAAGAGGTTGTATATAATTTATCATTTGAGACAAGTTGCTGGCTGGTTCGATATCCTACTAACATTTGAAATGCGAAAGTCTGTAAGAATGTATGGATGTTTGTTCCTCTTTTACGCAAAATTTACTGAACGGATCCGAATGAAATTTGGAACACAGATAGTTTATAACCAGGATTAATTAATAGGGTACTTTTTATCCCGATCGTATGTTCCCGTGGGACAAAGCGGGAACTACGCGGGTGAAACTGCGGGCCGTAGCTAGCTGTTATATAAATTGAAGCTAGTTTAACAATATAGCATCAGAAAAAAAAACCTGGTTGCGCCCATATGATGTATAAACCAATAATTAAATTACTGGGCATAATAATATGAGACTTCGAGCCGGTGTCTCAGGGCGACGACCGCAGTGCAGTGCCGCGCAGGATTATGCAATGCAAAGTTCTGGGTGGCACTGTAACTGTTATGGGCAGGCTTAGAGCTTACCATCAGGTGAATGATTTGACCACTTCGTCACTCGGTCAGCTAAAAAAAAAAATTAGTGTATGTCTGTGATTTATAGATGACTGTTTTAATAATCTTTGTATGTCTGTCTGTCTGAAAGTTTGTTTCGAACAGGCTCCGAAACGGCTCATCATCATCATCATCAACCCATATCGGCCCACTACTGAGCACAGGTCTCCCCTCACTTACGTGAGGAAGATTGTAACTCCCCCCCTCTCTCTTCTCTCTCCCCCTTTTTATATCTACTCGATCTCATACTAAATTTTTCGAATTATAAATTAAATTAACTTAATTTAAACTTAAACTAATACTAATCTCCACCTACTATCTCTCTCCTAATAATAATCATAATACTAATACTAATAAATAATACTACATTTCAGTACTAATACTAATACGTTCAGTACAACTCCGTATACCACGCACCTAACTCACTCTCCTCTTTACTTTACCTTACTTTGCTTTACTTTATTTTACTTTGTTTTGGCCCGATGATCGTCTAGTAACCCTTCGTTGTGTTCCGCGTGTAGCAACCTAAATTCTTTGAGTGGTCAGTATGGCTTCGCAATCCGTCAGTAGTCAATATCAAAAGAGATAATTATTTGAATTTAGATTTCGCTGAAGTAATACAATTTGTTTTCTACTATTCCTAAACTATTATAAGGCAGCCCTAAATAAACTCAACCTAATATTCTCGTTCCGTTCTACCTCTCATCAAATCCGTATTATCTAAATATCTGACAAAGTAGATCTTAATCCTAGCCCTTCGTTGTCCCATATATAACCTTTCATTCAAAATTATAAATTAATAATCGTCAACCTTCCATCAACTTTTCATCAACCTTACATTTTTCGTAACTCATCAACCTTTCGCTCGACCTTATAGTTTTGTAATTATCACGAGAGCCTATGATTAAAACTTCCATTCTGAATCTACGATCATGACAGCGGCTATGACTTAGAGCCCCGCCCCGCCCTAAGTTGTGAATTTCGTCGGACCAGACTTGGATATTCTCCACCGCTTGTCGAGATTAAGTACCGCCTCGCAGTTACGAAATCTCGACGGAAAGTATTTACTTTCATTTAATTTACTATGTTTGTCTATCTGTGGTCTTCCATCAAATTTCAATTCATCGTTCTATTATCCGTCACTCTCACAGGACAAATGACACTGACAGCAGCTAACATCGCTCCATGACAATAAGCTTACTTGTCAAAGTCACCCGTCCGAACTCATTTAAACAGATGTGAAATCTTTATGTTATCGCTAGAAAATACCGTGAAACTCGCCTATTACTATAAGTCTAGTATATCTAAGCAAGAGAACTTCATAAAGAGGGACTTCTTTTCTTTTATCTAAAGAGTATTCACGGTTCGATCTCATTCATACCCGGTTTGTAAACAATCTCACAACCTCCATTCATGATTCAACGAGGATGAAGGGTTATCAGCGGACATAACCCCCGCCATGGTCGAATTTCCATCCTTCTTATCTAGTTCATGCGGTTCCTCAATCCCACTTACTTATTTTAGCAAAAGGGAAAGAGGCCCCAATATTTAGAGATCTAAAATCTCGTTAAACCTATCCTAGCTCTACCTACTAGGAGCAACTACATAATACATTAGGCTTTATTTACCCATCTGTACATACGCCTAGCTTATTTAGCATAATATGGGACTATTGTCCAGGTTTCTATTTGTAGAATTATATTATGTGGTAAGAGGTTATATTTTCCCCTGTTGTAATAATACTGGTTTTATTTAGTTAGTATTTCAGAAGCATTGTTCTAAGGTTTAAGGATATTTTTCCTTTAGGTGTAGGTAACAACAATTATTTATTGTTTCAGGTTATTTCTCATTGGAAAACCTAGGAATTGTTTTAATTCCAGAAAGTGACAGTTCGTCTAGATAATTCTGTAACACTAAGATTTCTAGTGTGGAGCTGTAGTTCTTTCCATATCTATTCATGGAAGAGTTCAACGATGGAACGATTCAAGTCAGAGGTAGGTCCCAGTTAGTGACTTTCGAAGAGCCTTATGGAGATTCTCACTCTTTTTTAGTCATAAGAAAATCCAGGGAAGGTAATAGGTCATTGCCCATAAGTAGTCAATCTAACAGAGACGAACTCATTCATATTTGTCGTTCGTTGTTTCTTGTAATTAATGTTAAGGACAGAATTATTCCTTTCGAACCATTTTTCTGGTGTAGTACTAGTTTTATTTAAATAGTATGTTAAGAAGCCTTGTTCTAAGGTTTGATGGTAGTTTCCATTAAGTATAATGTCAATTCTTTGTTGATTTCAGGTTATCTCTCTATCGGAGGATTTTTAGAAAGTTCTTCTAGATAATTCTGTAAACACTAGGAATTCTAGTGCCATAGTTAATGCCATAACTATTGCATGGAAGGATTCAACATTGGAGCGATTCAAGTTGAAAGTAAGCCTCAGTTAGTGACTTTCGAAGAGCCTTATGGAGAATCTCACTCTTTTTTAGTCATAAGAAAATCCAGGGAAGGTAATAGGTCATTGCCCATAAGTAGCCAATCCAAAAGAGACAAACTTAGTCATATCTGTCGTCCAGTGCCTTTGTGCAATTAATTAATCTTGAAATCAGAATTATTCTTTCCGAACCAAGCCTAAGTTAAATTATATTTAATTTGTCCAGATTATTACTTTATTTATAGGTAGGTTATATTTAATCCTTGCAGTAGTCCTAACTTATTGTGATTTAATTGATTCCTTATCAGTTATGTTTAGTTTTCATCGTTCATTTTCTTTCCGTCACAAATTATATTAATTTCTTAATTGTTTCCCCAGATGTTTACTTTATGAGTATGTAAAGTTATATTTAGGCTCTATAGCATTGTTATGATGGATAATAAAATAATTAAACTGTATTACAACTTGTTTCTGTCAAAGTAGGTACTTATGTAATGATTAGTTTTACAATTTGTTTGCCGGGCATAATATTGTTTAGATGTTTACTCATTCATGTTTGACCTAGTAACTCTGTAAATTTATTACAATATAGTTTATAGTATTATGATTGATCCTCAAGGAAGTTTATGTCTCACCAGTTCATTTCTTTGTCATAGTATCTTTAATTTCCCCGAGTGTTCGTTTTATATTTTGTTGTGTTGGCTTAATTTTATGTAGTTTCCTATAGTTTAAGATGACCCTGTCTTACAGCATTAATACCTCCCTATCAGAAGAAACCTAGACTAAAGATATGTGTGTACCTTCTTTGTCATGATATTAGACTTTTAATTTCTCCTTAGTGGTTGTTTTATATTTGACTTGATTTCATGTAGTTTCCTATAGTTTAAGATGATCCTGTCTTACAGCATTAATCCCTTCCTATCAGAAGAAACCTAGGCTAAAGATATGTGTACCTACCTGTCAAACACTCAGGGCTGTCCGGAGCCCTCATTTAACTTTACCTATCGAAATTGGAACAAACCCGGTGTAAGGAAAGTCCAATGCGTGTGTGTGTGTGGCCCTACGCTCTTATAAACTAGCTAACTCATAGGGACTTACGAACCTCCTATGGCTAGCACCTCTTATATATAACACTCATACTCTTATGAATCTTTATCTACTTACCCTAAGTTTCTTAAGAACTAAAACCTGTCTAGCTTCTAAGAAAATGGTGTGTACCTAACAGAAGCAAGCCTGATTATCACAACTTCGGAGTCATGATAACCAGATTTTCCCAAGTTAATTGTGCATGGAGAAGTCCCACAGGGAAATTCCAAGGTTGTCCTTTTCTAACTAGCTATCTCAAGTCCGGAGGCACCGGGAGTTTAGCTTATTTCTAAGCCTTAGGCCACCCTAAGATTTCCAAACGGCAACCTATCGTCGTAGTTTGTCGCCCCGGATGTCATGCTGGGAAGGGAGTTTATGTCGTTGGAAATCGCCCTAACCATGTAGGAATGCTGTGTGTGTGTGCGGGGGACCATTCAGATCGACTTTATGCACAGGCAAATATATTTTCGTCACTGTCTAGAGGAATCACTCCGCCCGTACACAAAATACGATCGAAATGGGTGGTCAGGCGCTTCTAGCCACCCATGCCGGAAGACGCCCCTGAGGTCACCACATTCCTCAGGCTATCAGCTAAACTCTTGGCAAGCACCGTTTCAATTCGCCATCCTACGCGCCCTACCAGTATCAACAAGAATCAGAACATTCGCAGTTTGACTCAAGCTAACACAGGCCCTAGTATCACTTCCTATCTCCCCAGAATCGCTTTTAAGGATCACTAAATCCCCTTTGGAAGAGACCTAGCGATCCGTAAAACATATTCCTACGCGCTTTTCACTACTTCGCCATTTTGGTTTTCTCACTTTCCTAAGCACGTCCGTTCTCTTCGTAGTTTCGCAAGCCAAGAAAACAGAGACTCTCGCGCCTCTCTCCACCTCCGCTCTAAATCTTCCGTCTCCCTCTTTTCCCTAACAATGCTGTTGTCTCATTCGCCCATTCCTTCCAGTGTTACCAACATCACGAGGTCCTTCCCGTACTTTTAACCATTCCCTTCGAATTTCATAATTATTAATTATTTAATTGATCCGTTTTCCATTTCCGCCTTACGATACGACTTGACCTTTTAATCTCTTACCATCGAGTTTCTACCTGTGCAATAATTAGCTTTTCCCAAATTGAATGCAATATTTATGTGTAGCCAAAATCTCACCAATCTGTCAATGCAAATCTCAGTATTCTGCCAAAATTGACAAATGTGTATTTTTATTTTGTGAAATGTAGCGAGTCCAATTCGGGACCGTTACAGCCAACCCCCAAAATATTCGCATGTGTATTTATTTAAATCACCGAAGTAATATTTTTACCTCTCTGGAATTACAACAGTAATTATTTCACAAACATAAGAATACCAAACAACCCCCATTTTTCCAATCTTTTATTCAGTCAAAATCGATAAATGTGTAACCCTCATCTTGTAAAATGTGGCGAGTCCAAGTTGGGACCGTTACAGCCAACCCCCAAAATATTCGCAGGTGCATTTATTTATATCACCGGAGTAATATTTTCCTCTCCGGAGTTACCACAGTACCAGTTTTACAAACATAAGAATACGGAAAAGGCCCCCTTACTTATCATTCATTCTAATTTGCTCGTATTTGACTTCAATCGTGTGTGTGTATATATTGTAACAAGTACAATTGTGTATATGATAAATAGATAAATAAATGTTTGTGTTTTTAAACTGTATCCTAAAACTTTATTATTAGAACCAGTACGTGAACATTCCCCGCATTGAACATCCCCAAAAATCGCTCTCATCACCTGGACATCCCAAAGCCCAGAAGAAAAGACGGTTGTGAGGCGTCTCTATCCTAATGATATTATGTAAGCGCTTATCCCCCATTCTACTTATTTTTCGATATAAGAGATACATACTTACATTACCCCTCTAAACTCGGATATGCCGTGCGCGGCTTAAGGTACATAAATTGTCGATGTTCGCAACTTTCCAGTTCACTCCCGAATTCTTGATAGTAAAGCTTATGATTCAGAGCATGTGTAGTGTGCCTTGGTCTTAGCCCCGGGACTGGCACGTAGAGTGGATCCTTTATGAAATCGGCTTATACCGATGATTTTTATCAGCTGATCTAACCTAACACCAAATTCTCCTTCATAAAGAAACGTTGTAAGTGTAGTGTGTCGATTTGAAGTCAAATCGTGACAAACCGTCTCAAACCCAGGTTGATGGTTTACTAGAGTCCTTCATTCGACTAAAACCCTTTTCATAAATCTCTCAGCAACCCCCCTTCCAAACAACTTTCAGTCTCAAAATATTTGCACACCTTTCAGAACGTAAACTCCCATTGTTTTTCACGCTACTCAAGCAAAGCACCAAACCCGCACGAATTATAAGACACGGATTATGAATTTATTTCAACAACGTAAAACAACCCCCCGAATTTAAATTTATGCAAGAGTATTCTATTATGTTTGTTTCGTTTTATTACCTTTACCTTTACCTTTACCTCCTTTCATTTACCTTTACCTTTTCCAGTTACCTTTACCATTTTTTTTTTGTTACCTTTATCTTTTTCAGTTACCGTTACCTTTTTCAATTACCAATACCTTTAACTCATTTTTTTTTCAAATAAAACTAGTTATAAATAATTTTTTTTATGTTTTATGATTATTTCATATTATTTTCTTACAGAGTTCTTTCAAACAATATTTCAACATCAACCTATCACGTCCCGCCGCTGGGCACGGGCCCCTCCCCCTCACGATGCTTTCCCTCACCGAAAAGCGAGCGGCAACCACGCCCATACGTTTTACAGAAACACACCGGCACGTGCCCGCACTGGGACTCGAACCCACGACCCTCCGACTGAAAGACGGACGCTTCCCCATCAGGCTACCACCGCTTCCATCTCATTAAATCTTATTTACCATCAGCTCTTATGATCCCTTTCTATATCTATTACAGTAATTATATTTTTAAACAATATCCATTAGAATATTATTAATAAGTTGTTAAAAGTCTGCTTTACAATCTTCTATTCCATTTTATATATATGTTTCTTCTCTTAATGTTTATATTCCTTCTTCATTATAACAAATTTTTGTAAAAATTTATATTTCCTGCAACAGTTAATTTAGATAAGTTAACATCAAATCTTATTTATAGATAGTGACAACCCCCCGACATTTCCCCTCTGGTTAATTTAATAATTTTAGTTTATTTTTTTCTCTAGTCGCTGCCTATTTTTCTTACTAAGATTTGTGTATTCTACGATTTAGCCTTTTATTTTGCCTTTTCCCCAATTGTTTATTATATCATGGTACATATTAAGCCTATCTACTATGTTACCATGTATCCAAGCTTACCTTGTGTATAATATGTATCCATTTATCTACTTATTTTAATCTACGTATATAAAGAAAGCCACAGTCCGATGTCCTATTTACTCCTCTCCGTGCATGGTTGTCTGGAAGAGATCGCTTTGAGCGATATGACCGCCCATTGTGACACTAATTGTAAAATTTGTTTTGTTCTAGTTTTAATTTTTCTTTGTTCTGCGGTGCTTCAATAAAGAGTTTATCTATTTATTCTATAATAATATATTTCCCTCCATAAACATCAACCACCTTCCGGATTACAATGCCATACCGAACACCATCCTATTTCACGGCAACAATTGTAACTAATTACTTAGTCACCGAAGACGAAGTTATACTGAACCTAATTACCTTCTAATAAATTTTCCTTTAAAGATTCTAATCTAAATTGCATCTAATAATAATCATAACCAATAAGCTTATCCTAGTCATAAATACAACCGACCCTGTTCTTAAACTATCCTTATTTTACCTATCCTGGTCTCGCTATTCTAGTTTTGACTGTCCTGGGTACTCTATTCTGGTCTTGATTATCCTGGTCACGCTATTCTAGTATCGACTATCCTGGTCACGTTATTCTGGTTTTGACTATCCTGGTCACGTTATTCTGGTTTCGGCTATCCTGGTCACGTTATTCTGGTTTTGACTATCCTGGTCACGTTATTCTAGTTTTGTCTATCCTGGTCACGGCACCAATTGTAACCCCCCCCCTCTTCTTTCTCTCTCCCCCTTTTCTGTAGATACTCTATCTCATACTAAATTCTTCAAATTAATAAATTTAATTAAACTTAAATAATCTTAAACAAATCTTCTCACCCTACTCTCTCCTAATCATAATAATACTAATACTACATACTACAGTTCAGTACTAATACTAATACGTTCAGTACAACTCCGTATACCACGCACCTAACTCACTCTCCTCTTTACTTTACCTTACTTTGCTTTACTTTATTTTACTTTGTTTTGGCCCGATGATCGTCTAGTAACCCTTCGTTGTGTTCCGCGTGTAGCAACCTAAATTCTTTGAGTGGTCAGTATGGCTTCGCAATCCGTCAGTAGTCAATATCAAAAGAGATAATTATTTGAATTTAGATTTCGCTGAAGTAATACAATTTGTTTTCTACTATTCCTAAACTATTATAAGGCAGCCCTAAATAAACTCAACCTAATATTCTCGTTCCGTTCTACCTCTCATCAAATCCGTATTATCTAAATATCTGACAAAGTAGATCTTAATCCTAGCCCTTCGTTGTCCCATATATAACCTTTCATTCAAAATTATAAATTAATAATCGTCAACCTTCCATCAACTTTTCATCAACCTTACATTTTTCGTAACTCATCAACCTTTCGCTCGACCTTATAGTTTTGTAATTATCACGAGAGCCTATGATTAAAACTTCCATTCTGAATCTACGATCATGACAGCGGCTATGACTTAGAGCCCCGCCCCGCCCTAAGTTGTGAATTTCGTCGGACCAGACTTGGATATTCTCCACCGCTTGTCGAGATTAAGTACCGCCTCGCAGTTACGAAATCTCGACGGAAAGTATTTACTTTCATTTAATTTACTATGTTTGTCTATCTGTGGTCTTCCATCAAATTTCAATTCATCGTTCTATTATCCGTCACTCTCACAGGACAAATGACACTGACAGCAGCTAACATCGCTCCATGACAATAAGCTTACTTGTCAAAGTCACCCGTCCGAACTCATTTAAACAGATGTGAAATCTTTATGTTATCGCTAGAAAATACCGTGAAACTCGCCTATTACTATAAGTCTAGTATATCTAAGCAAGAGAACTTCATAAAGAGGGACTTCTTTTCTTTTATCTAAAGAGTATTCACGGTTCGATCTCATTCATACCCGGTTTGTAAACAATCTCACAACCTCCATTCATGATTCAACGAGGATGAAGGGTTATCAGCGGACATAACCCCCGCCATGGTCGAATTTCCATCCTTCTTATCTAGTTCATGCGGTTCCTCAATCCCACTTACTTATTTTAGCAAAAGGGAAAGAGGCCCCAATATTTAGAGATCTAAAATCTCGTTAAACCTATCCTAGCTCTACCTACTAGGAGCAACTACATAATACATTAGGCTTTATTTACCCATCTGTACATACGCCTAGCTTATTTAGCATAATATGGGACTATTGTCCAGGTTTCTATTTGTAGAATTATATTATGTGGTAAGAGGTTATATTTTCCCCTGTTGTAATAATACTGGTTTTATTTAGTTAGTATTTCAGAAGCATTGTTCTAAGGTTTAAGGATATTTTTCCTTTAGGTGTAGGTAACAACAATTATTTATTGTTTCAGGTTATTTCTCATTGGAAAACCTAGGAATTGTTTTAATTCCAGAAAGTGACAGTTCGTCTAGATAATTCTGTAACACTAAGATTTCTAGTGTGGAGCTGTAGTTCTTTCCATATCTATTCATGGAAGAGTTCAACGATGGAACGATTCAAGTCAGAGGTAGGTCCCAGTTAGTGACTTTCGAAGAGCCTTATGGAGATTCTCACTCTTTTTTAGTCATAAGAAAATCCAGGGAAGGTAATAGGTCATTGCCCATAAGTAGTCAATCTAACAGAGACGAACTCATTCATATTTGTCGTTCGTTGTTTCTTGTAATTAATGTTAAGGACAGAATTATTCCTTTCGAACCATTTTTCTGGTGTAGTACTAGTTTTATTTAAATAGTATGTTAAGAAGCCTTGTTCTAAGGTTTGATGGTAGTTTCCATTAAGTATAATGTCAATTCTTTGTTGATTTCAGGTTATCTCTCTATCGGAGGATTTTTAGAAAGTTCTTCTAGATAATTCTGTAAACACTAGGAATTCTAGTGCCATAGTTAATGCCATAACTATTGCATGGAAGGATTCAACATTGGAGCGATTCAAGTTGAAAGTAAGCCTCAGTTAGTGACTTTCGAAGAGCCTTATGGAGAATCTCACTCTTTTTTAGTCATAAGAAAATCCAGGGAAGGTAATAGGTCATTGCCCATAAGTAGCCAATCCAAAAGAGACAAACTTAGTCATATCTGTCGTCCAGTGCCTTTGTGCAATTAATTAATCTTGAAATCAGAATTATTCTTTCCGAACCAAGCCTAAGTTAAATTATATTTAATTTGTCCAGATTATTACTTTATTTATAGGTAGGTTATATTTAATCCTTGCAGTAGTCCTAACTTATTGTGATTTAATTGATTCCTTATCAGTTATGTTTAGTTTTCATCGTTCATTTTCTTTCCGTCACAAATTATATTAATTTCTTAATTGTTTCCCCAGATGTTTACTTTATGAGTATGTAAAGTTATATTTAGGCTCTATAGCATTGTTATGATGGATAATAAAATAATTAAACTGTATTACAACTTGTTTCTGTCAAAGTAGGTACTTATGTAATGATTAGTTTTACAATTTGTTTGCCGGGCATAATATTGTTTAGATGTTTACTCATTCATGTTTGACCTAGTAACTCTGTAAATTTATTACAATATAGTTTATAGTATTATGATTGATCCTCAAGGAAGTTTATGTCTCACCAGTTCATTTCTTTGTCATAGTATCTTTAATTTCCCCGAGTGTTCGTTTTATATTTTGTTGTGTTGGCTTAATTTTATGTAGTTTCCTATAGTTTAAGATGACCCTGTCTTACAGCATTAATACCTCCCTATCAGAAGAAACCTAGACTAAAGATATGTGTGTACCTTCTTTGTCATGATATTAGACTTTTAATTTCTCCTTAGTGGTTGTTTTATATTTGACTTGATTTCATGTAGTTTCCTATAGTTTAAGATGATCCTGTCTTACAGCATTAATCCCTTCCTATCAGAAGAAACCTAGGCTAAAGATATGTGTACCTACCTGTCAAACACTCAGGGCTGTCCGGAGCCCTCATTTAACTTTACCTATCGAAATTGGAACAAACCCGGTGTAAGGAAAGTCCAATGCGTGTGTGTGTGTGGCCCTACGCTCTTATAAACTAGCTAACTCATAGGGACTTACGAACCTCCTATGGCTAGCACCTCTTATATATAACACTCATACTCTTATGAATCTTTATCTACTTACCCTAAGTTTCTTAAGAACTAAAACCTGTCTAGCTTCTAAGAAAATGGTGTGTACCTAACAGAAGCAAGCCTGATTATCACAACTTCGGAGTCATGATAACCAGATTTTCCCAAGTTAATTGTGCATGGAGAAGTCCCACAGGGAAATTCCAAGGTTGTCCTTTTCTAACTAGCTATCTCAAGTCCGGAGGCACCGGGAGTTTAGCTTATTTCTAAGCCTTAGGCCACCCTAAGATTTCCAAACGGCAACCTATCGTCGTAGTTTGTCGCCCCGGATGTCATGCTGGGAAGGGAGTTTATGTCGTTGGAAATCGCCCTAACCATGTAGGAATGCTGTGTGTGTGTGCGGGGGACCATTCAGATCGACTTTATGCACAGGCAAATATATTTTCGTCACTGTCTAGAGGAATCACTCCGCCCGTACACAAAATACGATCGAAATGGGTGGTCAGGCGCTTCTAGCCACCCATGCCGGAAGACGCCCCTGAGGTCACCACATTCCTCAGGCTATCAGCTAAACTCTTGGCAAGCACCGTTTCAATTCGCCATCCTACGCGCCCTACCAGTATCAACAAGAATCAGAACATTCGCAGTTTGACTCAAGCTAACACAGGCCCTAGTATCACTTCCTATCTCCCCAGAATCGCTTTTAAGGATCACTAAATCCCCTTTGGAAGAGACCTAGCGATCCGTAAAACATATTCCTACGCGCTTTTCACTACTTCGCCATTTTGGTTTTCTCACTTTCCTAAGCACGTCCGTTCTCTTCGTAGTTTCGCAAGCCAAGAAAACAGAGACTCTCGCGCCTCTCTCCACCTCCGCTCTAAATCTTCCGTCTCCCTCTTTTCCCTAACAATGCTGTTGTCTCATTCGCCCATTCCTTCCAGTGTTACCAACATCACGAGGTCCTTCCCGTACTTTTAACCATTCCCTTCGAATTTCATAATTATTAATTATTTAATTGATCCGTTTTCCATTTCCGCCTTACGATACGACTTGACCTTTTAATCTCTTACCATCGAGTTTCTACCTGTGCAATAATTAGCTTTTCCCAAATTGAATGCAATATTTATGTGTAGCCAAAATCTCACCAATCTGTCAATGCAAATCTCAGTATTCTGCCAAAATTGACAAATGTGTATTTTTATTTTGTGAAATGTAGCGAGTCCAATTCGGGACCGTTACAGCCAACCCCCAAAATATTCGCAGGTGTATTTATTTAAATCACCGAAGTAATATTTTTACCTCTCTGGAATTACAACAGTAATTATTTCACAAACATAAGAATACCAAACAACCCCCATTTTTCCAATCTTTTATTCAGTCAAAATCGATAAATGTGTAACCCTCATCTTGTAAAATGTGGCGAGTCCAAGTTGGGACCGTTACAGCCAACCCCCAAAATATTCGCAGGTGCATTTATTTATATCACCGGAGTAATATTTTCCTCTCCGGAGTTACCACAGTACCAGTTTTACAAACATAAGAATACGGAAAAGGCCCCCTTACTTATCATTCATTCTAATTTGCTCGTATTTGACTTCAATCGTGTGTGTGTATATATTGTAACAAGTACAATTGTGTATATGATAAATAGATAAATAAATGTTTGTGTTTTTAAACTGTATCCTAAAACTTTATTATTAGAACCAGTACGTGAACATTCCCCGCATTGAACATCCCCAAAAATCGCTCTCATCACCTGGACATCCCAAAGCCCAGAAGAAAAGACGGTTGTGAGGCGTCTCTATCCTAATGATATTATGTAAGCGCTTATCCCCCATTCTACTTATTTTTCGATATAAGAGATACATACTTACATTACCCCTCTAAACTCGGATATGCCGTGCGCGGCTTAAGGTACATAAATTGTCGATGTTCGCAACTTTCCAGTTCACTCCCGAATTCTTGATAGTAAAGCTTATGATTCAGAGCATGTGTAGTGTGCCTTGGTCTTAGCCCCGGGACTGGCACGTAGAGTGGATCCTTTATGAAATCGGCTTATACCGATGATTTTTATCAGCTGATCTAACCTAACACCAAATTCTCCTTCATAAAGAAACGTTGTAAGTGTAGTGTGTCGATTTGAAGTCAAATCGTGACAAACCGTCTCAAACCCAGGTTGATGGTTTACTAGAGTCCTTCATTCGACTAAAACCCTTTTCATAAATCTCTCAGCAACCCCCCTTCCAAACAACTTTCAGTCTCAAAATATTTGCACACCTTTCAGAACGTAAACTCCCATTGTTTTTCACGCTACTCAAGCAAAGCACCAAACCCGCACGAATTATAAGACACGGATTATGAATTTATTTCAACAACGTAAAACAACCCCCCGAATTTAAATTTATGCAAGAGTATTCTATTATGTTTGTTTCGTTTTATTACCTTTACCTTTACCTTTACCTCCTTTCATTTACCTTTACCTTTTCCAGTTACCTTTACCATTTTTTTTTTTGTTACCTTTATCTTTTTCAGTTACCGTTACCTTTTTCAATTACCAATACCTTTAACTCATTTTTTTTTCAAATAAAACTAGTTATAAATAATTTTTTTTTTGTTTTATGATTATTTCATATTATTTTCTTACAGAGTTCTTTCAAACAATATTTCAACATCAACCTATCACGTCCCGCCGCTGGGCACGGGCCCCTCCCCCTCACGATGCTTTCCCTCACCGAAAAGCGAGCGGCAACCACGCCCATACGTTTTACAGAAACACACCGGCACGTGCCCGCACTGGGACTCGAACCCACGACCCTCCGACTGAAAGACGGACGCTTCCCCATCAGGCTACCACCGCTTCCATCTCATTAAATCTTATTTACCATCAGCTCTTATGATCCCTTTCTATATCTATTACAGTAATTATATTTTTAAACAATATCCATTAGAATATTATTAATAAGTTGTTAAAAGTCTGCTTTACAATCTTCTATTCCATTTTATATATATGTTTCTTCTCTTAATGTTTATATTCCTTCTTCATTATAACAAATTTTTGTAAAAATTTATATTTCCTGCAACAGTTAATTTAGATAAGTTAACATCAAATCTTATTTATAGATAGTGACAACCCCCCGACATTTCCCCTCTGGTTAATTTAATAATTTTAGTTTATTTTTTTCTCTAGTCGCTGCCTATTTTTCTTACTAAGATTTGTGTATTCTACGATTTAGCCTTTTATTTTGCCTTTTCCCCAATTGTTTATTATATCATGGTACATATTAAGCCTATCTACTATGTTACCATGTATCCAAGCTTACCTTGTGTATAATATGTATCCATTTATCTACTTATTTTAATCTACGTATATAAAGAAAGCCACAGTCCGATGTCCTATTTACTCCTCTCCGTGCATGGTTGTCTGGAAGAGATCGCTTTGAGCGATATGACCGCCCATTGTGACACTAATTGTAAAATTTGTTTTGTTCTAGTTTTAATTTTTCTTTGTTCTGCGGTGCTTCAATAAAGAGTTTATCTATTTATTCTATAATAATATATTTCCCTCCATAAACATCAACCACCTTCCGGATTACAATGCCATACCGAACACCATCCTATTTCACGGCAACAATTGTAACTAATTACTTAGTCACCGAAGACGAAGTTATACTGAACCTAATTACCTTCTAATAAATTTTCCTTTAAAGATTCTAATCTAAATTGCATCTAATAATAATCATAACCAATAAGCTTATCCTAGTCATAAATACAACCGACCCTGTTCTTAAACTATCCTTATTTTACCTATCCTGGTCTCGCTATTCTAGTTTTGACTGTCCTGGGTACTCTATTCTGGTCTTGATTATCCTGGTCACGCTATTCTAGTATCGACTATCCTGGTCACGTTATTCTGGTTTTGACTATCCTGGTCACGTTATTCTGGTTTCGGCTATCCTGGTCACGTTATTCTGGTTTTGACTATCCTGGTCACGTTATTCTAGTTTTGTCTATCCTGGTCACGGCACCAATTGTAACCCCCCCCCTCTTCTTTCTCTCTCCCCCTTTTCTGTAGATACTCTATCTCATACTAAATTCTTCAAATTAATAAATTTAATTAAACTTAAATAATCTTAAACAAATCTTCTCACCCTACTCTCTCCTAATCATAATAATACTAATACTACATACTACAGTTCAGTACTAATACTAATACGTTCAGTACAACTCCGTATACCACGCACCTAACTCACTCTCCTCTTTACTTTACCTTACTTTGCTTTACTTTATTTTACTTTGTTTTGGCCCGATGATCGTCTAGTAACCCTTCGTTGTGTTCCGCGTGTAGCAACCTAAATTCTTTGAGTGGTCAGTATGGCTTCGCAATCCGTCAGTAGTCAATATCAAAAGAGATAATTATTTGAATTTAGATTTCGCTGAAGTAATACAATTTGTTTTCTACTATTCCTAAACTATTATAAGGCAGCCCTAAATAAACTCAACCTAATATTCTCGTTCCGTTCTACCTCTCATCAAATCCGTATTATCTAAATATCTGACAAAGTAGATCTTAATCCTAGCCCTTCGTTGTCCCATATATAACCTTTCATTCAAAATTATAAATTAATAATCGTCAACCTTCCATCAACTTTTCATCAACCTTACATTTTTCGTAACTCATCAACCTTTCGCTCGACCTTATAGTTTTGTAATTATCACGAGAGCCTATGATTAAAACTTCCATTCTGAATCTACGATCATGACAGCGGCTATGACTTAGAGCCCCGCCCCGCCCTAAGTTGTGAATTTCGTCGGACCAGACTTGGATATTCTCCACCGCTTGTCGAGATTAAGTACCGCCTCGCAGTTACGAAATCTCGACGGAAAGTATTTACTTTCATTTAATTTACTATGTTTGTCTATCTGTGGTCTTCCATCAAATTTCAATTCATCGTTCTATTATCCGTCACTCTCACAGGACAAATGACACTGACAGCAGCTAACATCGCTCCATGACAATAAGCTTACTTGTCAAAGTCACCCGTCCGAACTCATTTAAACAGATGTGAAATCTTTATGTTATCGCTAGAAAATACCGTGAAACTCGCCTATTACTATAAGTCTAGTATATCTAAGCAAGAGAACTTCATAAAGAGGGACTTCTTTTCTTTTATCTAAAGAGTATTCACGGTTCGATCTCATTCATACCCGGTTTGTAAACAATCTCACAACCTCCATTCATGATTCAACGAGGATGAAGGGTTATCAGCGGACATAACCCCCGCCATGGTCGAATTTCCATCCTTCTTATCTAGTTCATGCGGTTCCTCAATCCCACTTACTTATTTTAGCAAAAGGGAAAGAGGCCCCAATATTTAGAGATCTAAAATCTCGTTAAACCTATCCTAGCTCTACCTACTAGGAGCAACTACATAATACATTAGGCTTTATTTACCCATCTGTACATACGCCTAGCTTATTTAGCATAATATGGGACTATTGTCCAGGTTTCTATTTGTAGAATTATATTATGTGGTAAGAGGTTATATTTTCCCCTGTTGTAATAATACTGGTTTTATTTAGTTAGTATTTCAGAAGCATTGTTCTAAGGTTTAAGGATATTTTTCCTTTAGGTGTAGGTAACAACAATTATTTATTGTTTCAGGTTATTTCTCATTGGAAAACCTAGGAATTGTTTTAATTCCAGAAAGTGACAGTTCGTCTAGATAATTCTGTAACACTAAGATTTCTAGTGTGGAGCTGTAGTTCTTTCCATATCTATTCATGGAAGAGTTCAACGATGGAACGATTCAAGTCAGAGGTAGGTCCCAGTTAGTGACTTTCGAAGAGCCTTATGGAGATTCTCACTCTTTTTTAGTCATAAGAAAATCCAGGGAAGGTAATAGGTCATTGCCCATAAGTAGTCAATCTAACAGAGACGAACTCATTCATATTTGTCGTTCGTTGTTTCTTGTAATTAATGTTAAGGACAGAATTATTCCTTTCGAACCATTTTTCTGGTGTAGTACTAGTTTTATTTAAATAGTATGTTAAGAAGCCTTGTTCTAAGGTTTGATGGTAGTTTCCATTAAGTATAATGTCAATTCTTTGTTGATTTCAGGTTATCTCTCTATCGGAGGATTTTTAGAAAGTTCTTCTAGATAATTCTGTAAACACTAGGAATTCTAGTGCCATAGTTAATGCCATAACTATTGCATGGAAGGATTCAACATTGGAGCGATTCAAGTTGAAAGTAAGCCTCAGTTAGTGACTTTCGAAGAGCCTTATGGAGAATCTCACTCTTTTTTAGTCATAAGAAAATCCAGGGAAGGTAATAGGTCATTGCCCATAAGTAGCCAATCCAAAAGAGACAAACTTAGTCATATCTGTCGTCCAGTGCCTTTGTGCAATTAATTAATCTTGAAATCAGAATTATTCTTTCCGAACCAAGCCTAAGTTAAATTATATTTAATTTGTCCAGATTATTACTTTATTTATAGGTAGGTTATATTTAATCCTTGCAGTAGTCCTAACTTATTGTGATTTAATTGATTCCTTATCAGTTATGTTTAGTTTTCATCGTTCATTTTCTTTCCGTCACAAATTATATTAATTTCTTAATTGTTTCCCCAGATGTTTACTTTATGAGTATGTAAAGTTATATTTAGGCTCTATAGCATTGTTATGATGGATAATAAAATAATTAAACTGTATTACAACTTGTTTCTGTCAAAGTAGGTACTTATGTAATGATTAGTTTTACAATTTGTTTGCCGGGCATAATATTGTTTAGATGTTTACTCATTCATGTTTGACCTAGTAACTCTGTAAATTTATTACAATATAGTTTATAGTATTATGATTGATCCTCAAGGAAGTTTATGTCTCACCAGTTCATTTCTTTGTCATAGTATCTTTAATTTCCCCGAGTGTTCGTTTTATATTTTGTTGTGTTGGCTTAATTTTATGTAGTTTCCTATAGTTTAAGATGACCCTGTCTTACAGCATTAATACCTCCCTATCAGAAGAAACCTAGACTAAAGATATGTGTGTACCTTCTTTGTCATGATATTAGACTTTTAATTTCTCCTTAGTGGTTGTTTTATATTTGACTTGATTTCATGTAGTTTCCTATAGTTTAAGATGATCCTGTCTTACAGCATTAATCCCTTCCTATCAGAAGAAACCTAGGCTAAAGATATGTGTACCTACCTGTCAAACACTCAGGGCTGTCCGGAGCCCTCATTTAACTTTACCTATCGAAATTGGAACAAACCCGGTGTAAGGAAAGTCCAATGCGTGTGTGTGTGTGGCCCTACGCTCTTATAAACTAGCTAACTCATAGGGACTTACGAACCTCCTATGGCTAGCACCTCTTATATATAACACTCATACTCTTATGAATCTTTATCTACTTACCCTAAGTTTCTTAAGAACTAAAACCTGTCTAGCTTCTAAGAAAATGGTGTGTACCTAACAGAAGCAAGCCTGATTATCACAACTTCGGAGTCATGATAACCAGATTTTCCCAAGTTAATTGTGCATGGAGAAGTCCCACAGGGAAATTCCAAGGTTGTCCTTTTCTAACTAGCTATCTCAAGTCCGGAGGCACCGGGAGTTTAGCTTATTTCTAAGCCTTAGGCCACCCTAAGATTTCCAAACGGCAACCTATCGTCGTAGTTTGTCGCCCCGGATGTCATGCTGGGAAGGGAGTTTATGTCGTTGGAAATCGCCCTAACCATGTAGGAATGCTGTGTGTGTGTGCGGGGGACCATTCAGATCGACTTTATGCACAGGCAAATATATTTTCGTCACTGTCTAGAGGAATCACTCCGCCCGTACACAAAATACGATCGAAATGGGTGGTCAGGCGCTTCTAGCCACCCATGCCGGAAGACGCCCCTGAGGTCACCACATTCCTCAGGCTATCAGCTAAACTCTTGGCAAGCACCGTTTCAATTCGCCATCCTACGCGCCCTACCAGTATCAACAAGAATCAGAACATTCGCAGTTTGACTCAAGCTAACACAGGCCCTAGTATCACTTCCTATCTCCCCAGAATCGCTTTTAAGGATCACTAAATCCCCTTTGGAAGAGACCTAGCGATCCGTAAAACATATTCCTACGCGCTTTTCACTACTTCGCCATTTTGGTTTTCTCACTTTCCTAAGCACGTCCGTTCTCTTCGTAGTTTCGCAAGCCAAGAAAACAGAGACTCTCGCGCCTCTCTCCACCTCCGCTCTAAATCTTCCGTCTCCCTCTTTTCCCTAACAATGCTGTTGTCTCATTCGCCCATTCCTTCCAGTGTTACCAACATCACGAGGTCCTTCCCGTACTTTTAACCATTCCCTTCGAATTTCATAATTATTAATTATTTAATTGATCCGTTTTCCATTTCCGCCTTACGATACGACTTGACCTTTTAATCTCTTACCATCGAGTTTCTACCTGTGCAATAATTAGCTTTTCCCAAATTGAATGCAATATTTATGTGTAGCCAAAATCTCACCAATCTGTCAATGCAAATCTCAGTATTCTGCCAAAATTGACAAATGTGTATTTTTATTTTGTGAAATGTAGCGAGTCCAATTCGGGACCGTTACAAGATTAGGCCTTTATCCACCTCAGGGGTCCGGTCCCGACTACATATTCTGAAATTTATTCAAGCTCGTAATCGTTAATAAAGTGAAAGTATATAGAAATTAAACGCGGAATTAAAACTAAAAATAATATATAGTTAAAATATAATAATAATAAATTTTACTCCATATTTTATACTTAATCATTTTTAATATAGATTTCTGCAAAGTTACGCCTGATTTTATCTTGTTACATGTTTTTTTAAATCCCACTTTTTCCAAGTCCCGCAATTGCTGGACAGTCAATACTACACGCCGAAATGTAAACGACACGGTTTGTATGAACTTTCATGCTAGCGGGCTTCCTTTTGTTTTGGTCGCGTAGGATAATATACTTACGCACACATTTGGCGCGTGCCGTCCAATCAGCTTATTTGTATGGGGTGTCCGGGTATTGGTTACCAAAATAAATATCGAATATAGGGAAAATGGGAACCGGGATTGTGCCAAAAAGCAATTATAATATTATATTAACGTATCAAAGAATATCCCGTGATACGTCATTGTGTATGGGACACGTGATGTTAGGGCATAATATCTTATTAGGGGTCCGTTTTGTATGCAATTCATCTGCTCTATAGCTTTTACCGTAGTTGCTTTTTTTGGGTTTTTGCTGATAAATTACCCTGTTATTGACCTCTTGTGTTATTGTCACTAACATTATATCTCCCTCTCAACTTCCGTTCGTCTGGCCCGATCACACTTTTCGTAACGCATTCACCAGCTTACTCCCCAAGTCAAGCGTACGTAATGCCGTATTACTGTCAGTCGATGTTAGGCAAGAAAAATTAAATAAAACTCTTTAAGCGACTAACTAACGACTATGACTTTTAGCGACTTGTTTGTTCTAGTTTTAAGTTTTCTTTGTTCTGTGGTGTTTCAATAAAGAGTTTATCTATCTATCTATCTATCTAAATATTGTTAAAATCGGAACAAAATCCGATAAATCCACTTCTTGTATTTTAACAGAAAATTAAGAACTTACTTAAGAATGCAAACTTCTGGGTGGCACTGTAACTGTTAAGGGCAGGCGTAGCGCGTACTATCAGATGAACGACTTGCTCGTCTCGTTACACAGTCAAATAAAAAAAATATATGTAAGAATTTTTACTTACAAAAGTGTCATACATGACCGTAATCAAATAATTATAAAGTTTTAAATCTCTCCAACAAAGTTAGAAAACTCGGTTATTAAGAAGTTTCAAAATCAAATCATCGGAATCTGAGATCGAGGTCTGAACGTCTGTTGGAGAACTATCGAGCACCCTCAAGTAATTCTTATTTAAATCTACCGATACGATGTTGTAATACGATTTATTTGACGATTAGTTTCCTAATGAACGATTTTCAATGATACATTAAAAAAGTCTGTGCGTGTAATCTTTACGCGCGGTTGAAGAAAAACTTCTTCCATGTTCGTGACACGTATTACCAAAATAGGCCTGCACTGTGTCTTAGATATACGAAACGTAACTGGCTATGAGAGAAAGAGAAAAAGAAAGTGTGTGCTCGCACCTCTCTCTCTTGCCCCTACGGTAATATACGAAACGTAACTCTCACTTTCTTTCTGTCTTCACTCACTTATATCTCCCTCTCATCTTCCGTAAGCCTCACCCGATCACACATTTCATAACGCTCTCGTCAAGCATTCACCAGCTTTACTCCCCAAGCCAACCGTGCGTAAAGAAGTTTTACTTCAAAAACGATTCCAATCAATCAGAAACTGTAATTATCACTCGCTTTTCGGTGAAGGAAACGTCGTAAAATAATTATTAATTTTTATTTTTTTTAAACATATAGACGTAGCGATCGTCACTGCATTAGTGAAAGTTACAAAATCGTGTCGGACCACCTAAAGTGCCTTTAGTCGGAAGCCGGAACTAAGTGATTGCTAAGTAAACCACTTTAACTTGACTCGAGTCGTTATCGAGTTGCATTCGCTGTGTGGATTTGAAAAGTGACGACCGATTGCTTAATTGAAGTGATTAATTTCGTTTCAGTATAACTTAATGTAACTTAGTTAGTTCACTTTGAACGGGAGACATTAGTTTGCTGAAGTTGAATAGAATTTCTACAACTAATAATGGATTCTCTGTTGGTTGTGAAGTTTTAGTTCTATGCAGTTAGTCTGGTAGTTTCTATTTTTTTATTTGACTGAGTAACGAGACGAGCAAGTCGTTCAGCTGATGGTAAGCGCAACGCCTGCCCGTAACAGTAACAGTTCTACCCATAACATTGCATTGTTTAATCTTGCGTGGCATTGCACTGCGCTCGTCACCCTTAGACATCGCGGGTAAAATAAACAAAAGGGATGAAAGTTTGTATGGCAATATGAAAGGTTTCGGCTAAACCACTGCACCGATTTAAAAAATTCTTTCACTAATGGAAAGCTACGTTATCAGCGAGTACCATAGGCTATATTTTATCCCGGTATTCTCACAGGAACGGGAACTACGCGGGTGAAACCGCGGGGCGCAGCTAGTTAGTTATACTTTTTGATCGCAATTCTATCGTTTTCATTCACCGACACTTAAGTCGCATAAATTAGCAAAAAAAGAAAACAAAACAAAGAAACCCTGCTCCCTAGATCACAAAGAAACCATCCCTTTACCTAAATTCGATTTCACGGGGTAAAATTCACTGAACCCTTTAAAAACCTGTTAAAAGTGACCCTTTAAAGGGTGACCGCTGTAAAGATGCCCTTATCTCTGGCCCTTTCTTATCCAACTGTGTTTTTCCATTCGATTTAGTCTCTCGGAATATTTTCTAGTCCATATTTATATAGGGATCGGGGAGAAAATTGAAAGGCAATACGCCTCTTGACTGGGCAAGTTTAGCGCTTACTATTAAGCGCCCTAAGCCTTAAGCATGCTTTGATATTATTTAAGTTCGCATGATTAGTGCATTTAGTCAACTAATGAAATTATTTCGAGTTATTTAGTTTTTTTTATATTATTGACTAGCTACTGTAGCTAGCACTAGCTGCTGTAATTCCAGTGTTAAATTATGAGTTCATACGAAAATCACATAGAAAAAAATCATGAAAAGTTTTTACTATGAAAAACATGATACGTTTCGTAATCTATTTTTGGTAATAACATTATATTGTATTTGTACCAGATTTTTAAATTTTCAAATGTTTATTATTCTTCGAAAACTTCATCAAGCCTGCAATGTTATAAAAATTATAGAAATCAGTGCCTTTGACAACAATAAAAGGTAGTGGGCGGCCTCTTCTGCAAGAAGCCGGCTGGGGAAGTACCACACCTTTGCCAGATATTCAACCGCCAAGCAGTAGTGTGCAAACATTACTGTGTTCCGGTTTGAAAGGCACTGTTTCCAGCGAAATTACTGGGCATATGAGACTTAAGAGCCGATGTCTCAGGGTGACGAGCGCAGTGCAGTGCCGCGCAGGATTATGTAATGCAGGGTTCTGGGTGGTGCTGTGACTGCTATGAGCAGGCATAGCGCTTACTATCAGGTGAACGAATTGCTGGTCTCGTCACTAAGCCAAAAAAAACCAGAGGTAATGCTTCGCGTCGCAACCGTAGAAAAAGTTAATAATTTTTCCCGGCACTTTGTCAACTTGTTACCATTCCTCCGCGGGTTCCCGTTTGTCTTTGAAAGGGAAATATTTGATTTCGCCCTGCATTTTATGTAAATGCTAAGTGTGACTTCGAATCGGCTTATGCCATTTTGAGTTTGGGGTGAAAACTCACTGAGTCAACCGGTTGTCTTGAAAGTCCACCTTCCAAGGAGAAGGTCGTGAGTTCAAATCTAATGCATATATCAGAGCGTTTATCTTAAAAAATCATATTAATATGTACGTAACTTACTCGCTTTTCGGTGAAGGTAAACATTGTGAGGAAACTCTCATCATCGTCATCATCATCAACCCATAACGTCCCACTGCTGGGCACGGGTCTCCCCTCACTTTCGTGAGGAGGGTTACGCCATACTCCACCACGGGGGCCTGGTTGGGATTGACGGATAGCATATCTACCTCTGAAGTAATTCTCGCGTAGGTGTGTGGGTCTCCCCCCTTCCCCTCCCCACCTCTCTTAAACCACCACCACCTCTATTAAAACGTTCTACCAAACGCCATATGTATATGCTTGTTTTGCGTTGTAACCTGGTGGGTTGCCATCCTCCCTCAATTTTTAAAATACGCACTCATACATTTTGCTAATGCGTTACTTTTGTCTGCCGAGCATTTGGGTAATCTGGGGGTGTAAAATGACTCATGAATTTCAGTCTGATGCCTTGCTTAGACCCATTTAGGGAATGGTTTCGAAAAGTGCGTAAGTATGTAATAGGGGTACGTATGTGTGTGCGTGTGTATTTAGACTGCGCATATGTAAGGACGAATTATAAAAACAAAACAATAAAAAAAAAAATTATACTTTTAATAGTCAAATAACTGTTTCGACGTCTATAAAAAAATACTGCTACTACTGAGCAATTCAATTTGAAGTCAAGTTACCCCTCCCCTTTTAAATTACTCCCCCTCCCCCCCCCCCCCTTTACGCGCCTAAAGCTAGTAACATAAACAAACCACTCAACCACATTTTCCCGCTTCGAGTAATGCAGGACATTCCTATGAAAACACCGCGTCGGCTCGAAGTTATTTCCTCACATTTTATGACGTCATCAGATCTCTTCCTGTCGCTTCCTTCGCCATATATTGCGAGGGAGAAAGAGATAGCAATAGAGAAAAATAGTGCTCTTACGCTCTAACAATCAATTTTATTTATGGTAAAAAAGCGGGGGCTTGCTTTTAATGCGTGTTTTTTAGTTATTTTTAACCGTATTTTTTTTTATTTTATTTTATTATTGTATTGTCATTAGTTTTTTATAAGTGTGCAAAATTTCGATTTATTCCGACGTTTTGAATGAAGTTAAAATCATGTTCAAAGTTTCCGTCACATACTAACATACATGTGTGAAGCTAGCGGTGGTAGCCTAGTGGGAGAACGTCCGCCTTCCAAGCAGAAGGTCGTGAGTTCAAATCCCAGTGCAGGCACGTACCAATGTGTTTCTTGCAAAACATAATTATGTACGTAATTATCACTCGCTTTTCGGTGAAGGAAAACATCGTGAGGAAACCCACAAACCAACCAGATAATTATTTCAGAGGTAGATATGTGATCCACCAATCCGGATGTGGTCCCCGTGGTGGATTATGGCCTAATCTTCTTGTCAAGATTATGGCGTGATCAAGGGAAATGGGGATAGATAGATTATGCGTTCATCTCGCGGCCTGTGATTGGTTAGAGCATGAAGCTACGTTGTTTTGGACCAAAGAAAAAAAAGTTCTGAAAAAAAGTTAAAGTGGCACGGTGGCACAGTAACTGCTATGGGCAGGCGTAGCGCTTCCACCAGCTGAACAGCTTGCTCATCTCGTCACTCAGTCACATAAATCACTACCAAAATGTATTAAATCCACAAAAAACTACAAAGTATTTTGCTCGAACATTAAACTCCTATTATTGACTAAAACTATTTATAGTGTTAAAGAGTATTTGACAAATGATTACCGTAACTTTAAATTGAACATTGACGATTGATTTTATTATACTAATATTTTTTTTTTTTTTTTATATTTTTGTTTAATTTTATTATTGTTGTCGTCTTTAATATGACCTAAGCCTCTATACAGCTAAATATGAAGTAGAAATAATGAAATATACTGACGAAATGAATTATACAAAATGATTAATACAACTAGACACTGCATCTCTGCCATAGTGGTTATTAAGAACATAGTTGTTCAGAAAGCTTATATCATGTATGTTTTTGACGAGTCATAATTATTTGTACCCGTCGTTGATATTTTGTATAAAATATAATTAATGATACTATGTACAAATTATGATAGTAAAAGTTTCTATTCTATTCTAAAAAAAACCTGATACCGAAAACTACTACAATTTTGTTTGATCATAGACACACACCAGTCTACAAACTCTCTAAAATAAATCTCGTCATTTATATTCTGTAAGAAAACAAATATGCAAAACGATGCACTTCGGCGCCATTTTGTGAAATATGAGCTCAAAATCTGTAGGAAACATTTTACAAGTACCCTATTTGCAAGCCGTCGCATTATTTTTCAGTTACCCGCGAAAACTGCATACCAAATTCCTAAT
Organism: Campaea margaritaria; assembly: GCA_912999815.1. Classification (NCBI taxonomy): domain Eukaryota; kingdom Metazoa; phylum Arthropoda; class Insecta; order Lepidoptera; family Geometridae; genus Campaea; species Campaea margaritaria. The sequence continues at coordinate 3,857,435 of OU538814.1, forward strand.
TTGAAAAAGAGCGCCGCAATTTGAAATTCGAATTCGTGCTGCTTTGTCTAGTGATGTGCTTACGTATCTGCTCGGGTATGGAGAAAAACTATGGCAGCACAAGGTTATAATGAAAATTAATATTATGTAGAACATAGTTATAATTCGTACCATACCAAGGCGATAGAACAATAGTCAAGAGTCTGTTCATAATATTTTTTTTTTTTAAATATAGATTTATATATAAAATTATCAATTACCTACAACAAACTCAATCCCATTCAAACTTTATATGTGCTGGAAATGTGAGGTGACAAAATGGTGATGCGGGAATCAGGTTGTGCATTAAAATACCGATAGGCTGGCAACTTCACATCGATTAGACAGATTTAAAAAAAAAAAAATACACAACGTGTGTGTAACTACTTATACAAATATACTACGCAACCAAAACAAAAGACAACGCGCTAGTATGAAGGTTCAAACACACCTTTTGTCTAGTACATTTGGGCGTGTAATATTTACTGTCCCGATGATTACTGGTAGAGCTACGGAGACGGGGATTGCACGGGTTGGAGTGTCCATTTTATAACGGATAGACATGCTACTAAATAGTATGCTTATTAGCATGCGTAAAACGGGCATGCTTTTCAGCTGTATACATTTGCTTTGCTGACAACGACGCGAAAGACTCGCTCAAAGCACGCCCCATTCTACCCGCGCAGCAGATACCATGCTCGAAAATCGATCGTCGTTCGATTTTTGTTACTCGTAATAAGCATGCTAATTGCTAGCAACACAGCACTAAGTAGCAATTGCTCATCAATAGCATGCTTCCGTGCTAGTAACGAGCATGTCTATCCGTACCTTTGTATGCTACAACTACGGTAGGTACGGCAACATGGTTCCGTGGAACAACACTACTCTCAGTCGACGCTCGGTCTCAGCAGGGCTAGCACGTCTTAATGAAGTGCATTAACAAATGGTTCCCTAGAAGTAAAGAATTTAAATTACTTTGTCCATCCCCTTCTTTATTAAGTCAGTGCTCGGACGTAGCTAGGGTCTCTCAGGGGGACAAAGACATCATGTTAGGGTTTGGGGTAGCCCCTATTTAAAAAAAAATATGCGACATAAACGGTCATATCTCTTGATTGGGTTGACTTATCGGTTCGATTTTTTCTGGGCTGGAAGAAATCATAGACCCGCGTCCACGATATAAATTTCAACTCAATAGCTTTGTGCATTCATGAGAAACTGAGTCTTGCCAGACAGACAGACGGACAGACGGACAGGCGGACAGACGGACAGGCGGACGGACGTACAGGCGGACAGGCGGACAACTCATCATCCAAAAACGTACCGGAAAAAGAGGGGTGTTTCGCCCCGACCTAACCGTCTCTGTGAATCAGCCAGTGCTTTTGATCTCGTCTCAACAGTTTCTCTCCTCCGTATCTCAAAGATAAAGACGTTTCATTATACTCGAATTTTCTTTTTATTGCCCACCGTCTTGTCTTGGTGATTAAAGGGATCAGCTGTCGGGTGTTATCTTGGTTTTTGCAGATTTATTTGCTTCGTTCTAACACAGATGGTGTAACAGTTAGTACGGAACCTCTCGGGGCACTATTAAATAGGGTTGATAATTTTAAGCCTTGAAAATTAATTAATCTAAAAAATATTGAAAAAAAGTTTTACTAGTGACTGTATTTATGATTATTTTGATTATAATAAATGTCTCGTATTTCTGTCGGAGTGATTATTTCATTTTCATGTATTCAGTTAAATTAACCGCCAAGATGGTTGACTATCAAGGCTATTTTGTTTCTTTGTCATTGTAATTCATAGTGACTGGGTAACGTATTATAAATGGCATATGAATTACTATAATCAAACTCTTGGTGGTTGTGCATTTGTCAACTAAAAATTCTACTACTATAAGGTACACGCGTATAGGAAACAAGACGTTTCAATAATAAAAAGACAAAAACAAAAAAAAAACACAACAAAAAAAAAAAAAAAAAAAAAAACAAACAAACAAACATAATACAAAAAACAAAAAAAAACACATAGACAAATAGACATTCCACACATTCTAAAACGAAAAACTCCAAAAGAAAGTCGGCCCAAAATGTCCCATCCAAAAATGTCACGGAAAAGTGGCAGTGGTGGCTTTCAAATATTATTTTAAAAGAGGGAACGTCCCCAGAGCGCTTGCCAAAAATATCACGTAGTGCTTTTATAGGTAGACGTATTTTGTACATAAAAAGAAGTTTACGGCGTGCTTGGGAGCTGCGGGGTCCAGTGTTGGCAGTAGGATGTCTCCACATAACGTTTAACGGACAAGTGCAGGGGGTTTTCAATTCCACAATTACTCTTCGCGTGTCGCGTGTGATTTATGTAGAATCTTTAGATTATCTTTTTTTTTTACTGTACACGCGATTTAAATTTTTAAGAACAATAATTATTGTTCTGACGGGTTTGTTATGATAATTTAGTATTACTTCAGAAACGACCAATGAATACATGAAATAATTCTTAGTGTTTTTTTAACTATTTTTACAGTGGGAAACTGTATATATCATTTATGATTAGTAAATAGACCATTTGGATTTTAAACTTTTTGTTTTGTTTTTGCGATATTTTAGCTAGTTGAAGTGCAAAGCGGTCTGTTTTTAGACGTTAAAAGGCTGATTAAAATCGACATTTCCGCAAATTGGCAGCAGAATCTGAAAATACAAATTTGGTGAATCCCTAATTGGATAAAGACTTATTCGTAAAAATATGATAGAGTTTTGCGTATTGGAAACACTGTAATGACTCAATCAATAAATAATTGAACAATGGTAAGTTATCACGAATATCGCAAAGCGTTTATAAGTCGACCAGAGACATTTATCCAAAGAGATCGTAACAATTTGTTTGCATTTATGGGAGTTTATATAGCTCCATCTCATTCTCTTTTTGTCTCATTCTCTGCAGTCTATTTTTCAGTGATATCACGTCATGTTTGTCATTTATGAGTGTGTGGGTGGTGCCAATCTAGGCCGTTCAGTTTAAGGCCTTAAAATGAATTGCATGGAATAAGAATAAGTACGTGGTAACCCGCCAAGAAAAATAATATGAATGAATTAAGTTTCTGTGAGCAATCGTTAGAAGTGTCATCTCTCCCACTGCCTATCTTATTCTGTGGGTAGGTTTCATGAGATAAAAGTCGAAACATACCGCAATTTTCTGCGGTTGATTATCCTTTTTTTGTTGGTGCAATATTCTGAATGAGGAACTTAGGTATTGTCACGTGAGCATTCCTTGACGCGTCAATTTAGTTTTGGCAACAAAATAATGTTTGGTGAGAAGTACCTACGAGGTATTTTCGTATGTTTTTGAGAGCTCTTTTTTTATTTGACTGAGTGACGAGACGAGCAAGTCGTTCACCTGGTGGTAAGCGCTACGCCTGCGTCAACTTGTTTCATACTGAATCTTCTGATTATGATTGTAGTGGCAGTCCTCTTCTGCATGAGTTCTGCAAGGGAAGATATAGCTCAGCTAGATATTTAGCCGCCAAGCAGTAGTGTGCAAACATTCTTGTTCCAGTTCGAAGAACATGTTTTCCAGCTAAATTAATGGCCATATGAGATTTGAGAATCGATATCTTAGGGTAACGAGCGTTTACCATTAGGTAAACGCTACGCCTGCCCAAAACAGTTACAGTGCCATTGAGAACTTTGCAAAGGATTGTCCTCAGACTGATTGTCTTCTGGGCCACAGCTCACGCTACTCCAGGAGACAGGGCTCATCATAATAATTGTAAGTTGCATAATGTCAGTGTACAAATAAAGAATTATAATTAACTAGCTGTACCCTGCCACGCTTCGCTGTGGCACATTCTTACATGCGCTGATATGTCACTGATTAAAAAAATAGATAAAAACAATCATTACACAACAGTACACAAACCAACATAACATTTATATATATCGACGCTAGAAAGCGTAAACGCTGTAACCTGTTACTTTTTTTACATATTTTGAAAAAAACGCTGTAACCCACATTTCAACGTCCCCTAGGAACTTTAGGATATAACCAAGGTAGCAGTATTGTAGCTTTGTATGAATCACACCAAATATCCAAAATTTACGTTTTAAGGTCGAGTAGATATTGAGTTATGATTTTTTTTTCAACAAAAAAAAGTTTTTTGGGTCTGGTGAACTATTTTGCGTTTCAAGGTTACAGCGGTTTCAAGGTTTTTCAAGGTTACACTATTCAGACGAACAACAATAATACAACAATATTTACTTCATGGCCTTCTTTACGCGACGACATTTTTCAGTACCGCATCTTCACTTTAACTCTATGCTACCTGCTTTGAGATTCCGTTTCTCTCGCATTTTAACCATTCTGTTTCTTGAAAACACTCAGCGAAGTAGATTCTGGGAGCACGTCACTTACTGTTTACTTTTATGGTCGTCTAAACCACAACGTTGTTCAGGAGCCTAATGTTCCAAAGTGCTCTACTTTTTTCGATCAAATCCAAACGCTATGCCATTTCGTCTCCGCCCGTACCATCTAAATTTCACGGCCTACCGCTTACATACGACCTTCTTAACCTATATCGTTCCGTTTGAAGGCACTGTGCCTTTTACTTTTACTAGAGATGTACTGACCATCGCTTGGGTGCTGTAGAATATTTGGCCGGATAACAATAGTTCTTCTTAGTAACACCGGGGCAGCTTTTAAACCTGGAGGCATACCATGACCTCTTGTAGCAATTCAATTGAAGACCTAAACTGAACCGCGTCGCATAATCGTACCGTGACGTCTTATTTTTTATGTGGCTGTTTCAACCTAAACTGGATCCAGTTAAGGTTGAAAATGGCAGGAACCTAAATCGAGTCGCTAATAAGCCATTTTCAACCTAAGCTATGTCCAGTTTAGGTTGAAAATGGCAGCAACATAAAAAATTAGTCACGGTACGATTATGCGACGCAGCTAATGAGCTGAGCCGCTGAGTCGCTATAAGACGTCATGGTAGGCCTCCTGTACCAAGCTCCTATTATGCAAGCTATTATGCAATATACTAATATATTATACATTATACCTAATTTTCAAAGTCTTTTTTAGGGTTCCGTATCCAAAGAGTAAAACTGGACCCTATAACTATGGCTCCGCTGTCTGTCTGTCTGTCGGTCTGTCACCAGACTGTATCTCATGAACCGTAATAGTTGGACAGTTGAAGTTTTCACAGATGATGTATTTCTATGGCCGCTATAACAACAAATAAAAGAAAAAAAAAATAAGGGGGGCTCCCATACAAAAAAGCACGGAACCCTTCGTGTGCGAGTCCGACTCGCAATTGGCCGGTTTTTTAGGTCCGTGTGTCACCAAAGGCATCACTGTTAATTAACACCCGTAGATATTATTACGTATAGAAAGGACGGATGATGCATTGCAAGGTTGCCAATTAATTGATGTCAAATTGGCTGAAGCGACATCAACGTGAGGTCAGTTTGCGATGTAGGTCGGACGCACTCGGTCGTGTTCACGTGACGTATCTGTAACGATACAAGTATTAAACATTTTTTGGTTCACTTCTGTGACACTTTCTGTGTGTTTTTTTTTTAATTAGGCGATAAAGTATTCTGAAATTGAAAGCAGCGATACATCAGTAGTTAATTGGACGTTCAAAATATGACAGCTGAAGGATAGCAACAGTGGTTTAACTTAAACGGCTGGCGCCAACGAAGTTTAAAATAAATCGATACTTAACAGGAATCCTACCATGACCTCTTATAGCAATTCAATTGAAGACCTAAACTTAACCGCGTCGCATAATCGTACCGTGACGTCTTATTTTTTATGTTGCTGCCATTTTCAACTTTATCTGTATCCAGTTTAGGTTGAAAATGGCAGCAACATAAAAAATAAGACGCCACGGTACGATTATGCGACGCGGTTCAGTTTAGGTCTTCAATTGAATCGCTATAAGAGGTCATGGTAGGCCCCCTGGTCACTGGTTGTTCACTTGCTTTGTTCACCAAGCTGTCCACAAGCTGTCCACAAGCTCTAACATAATGTAGTAGCAAATAGACAACCATACTTGAAATAATAAAAACCATGGGAAGTTTCTGTCTCATTCACTCTCGTCTGCGCTGTAGTACTAGATGTGAATAAAAGAGCCGTGAGACAGCTCTTACTTTTAATTTTCCTTTTATTTCTTGTTCTTCATCATCAGCTGAAAGACGTTCACTGAACATAGGCCTCTCCAATAAAACGCAAGAACGTGCAGTTGCTAGCTGTTCGCATCCAGCGGCTCCCCGCGACTCGCGCCAGGTCGTCGGTCCACCTCGTGGGGGCCGTCCTACGCTACGTCTTCCGGTCTGTGGTCGCCAATCGAGATTGTTGAGAGAGCTCGTTCTTATTCCGATCTCAAAACTGACCGGACATTATAAACTAGCTAATGTCCGGCCAGTTTTACCAACTAGCCGGACTGTTCACCTCTAGTCCACTCCACACACATCTTTTGTTTCGTAAATTGTCTCTGACAGTTTCGCCTATACTGGCCCAGGTTTTTTGCATAATGTGAAAACCTCCAGATTGTTTAGCCTCTCGCCTAGTGCTCCTTAGGGGCTATGAATTTATATGGGATGTGGGGCCAGACCCCTTTCTCGGGGTAAATAGGTATTATGTTTTTTTGGGGTTTTTAGATGTTGATGACAATGTTGCGTTGAAAATGAGGAGGTAAGAGTATACAGTTTCGGGTAAATGTTCGCTCTGTTACCCGTTATGCAGATTAAGGCAGTACCTGTGTCATACTGGAGGTACTTGGGTCAAACTGCGTGGAGGTGGTGTCGGCATAGTAGATGAACATGTTAAACAATTTTACTATTAATAATTATTTTCCTTATTTTTACGTACGTAAATATTGGAGCCATAAATGCAAGCATCCAAGCAACGGGTCGTGAGTTCAAATCGCAGTGCGCGCACGTACTAATGTGTTTCTTATAAAACATAACAATGTGTCCGTGTGTCACCAAAAGCAAGAGCTGAAAATCAGCGTTGTGGTTTGACCACAGCATTATGCTGAGCTCAGGCCTTGTCTGGCATCACTGCGCGCCGGCTATCTGCGTACACTATTATGTTCATCGTGTGTTTTCATTTTCTTGTCTTGTCTCTAAGAATAAGAATAAGAATAAATTTTATTGTATAAAACTGTGTGTATAAAGATCTTAAAATTATTTATGTAGCAACAGTCTATATCCATTTCGGATGTACAATATATATTTTTTTAACAATTATCAGAGACATAGTTCTAAGTTAGACATTATCAAAGAATTCGTTAAGACTATAATGGACTTTACATATAAACCACTCTTTTTAACTTTTTTTGAATATATTACCACTCAAACATTTTAAATCTGATGGTAGATGGTTATAAATTCGAATAGCACTGATAAAGGAACTTTTGTAGTACATAGTATTATTAATTTGGGGAATACAGATGTTATATTTATATTTGCTGCGGGGATTACCAGCACGAACAGATTGAGTATTAAAAAAAACATTCTGTGTTATCCTTAACAAAAGTACATATGTCTAGAATGTGTATATGTGTATATGTGTATATATGTCTAATATCATATGTCTAAATAAGTACGTTGTTCGCTGTTGTGTGCAGTTGTGTCACAATAAATGTTTTTTCTTTCTTTCTTTCTATGTAACTATCTTGCTTTGCTAACTTTTGCAGCGGACAAGGAATAAAACGAAATAAGAAAACATGGGTTTGAATATTCTATTTTAAAAATCACATAGATCATTTATTTATAATGGATCTTGTAGTTGCTGACTCCCTGTACAAAATAAAAACTTATTTAAGGGTCCGGATTTATGTTTTTTATTTTATTTGGTAACGAGATGAGTAAGTCGTTCACATGATGGTAAGCGCTGTGCCTACCCATAACAGCTGCAGTGCTATTGCTGAATACAGATCTCTCCTCACTTTCGTGAGAAGGATGAGGCCATGATTCACCAAAGGGGCCCAGTAAGGATTGGTGAATCACATAATTCCACAAACTAATGCCATCTTCACTACTGTTATAGTAGAACCAACGCTCAATTCGCGAATTTAGTGTGTTTCCAAAGTGCAACTGAAATACTTGAGTACACAGTATTAGGTAGATACTACGTTAGTACTTCAGTTGCTACGTAAGCACACCAAAGTGGAAATTGGTGTAAAACATCGGTGAGCTCCACGCGGCTGTCTTTATTATTCAGCAGTTGCGACTTTAGAATTTTACAGGAGTACCTCTTTCATGTTACTAAGTAATGAGACGAGCAAGTCGTTCACGTGATGGTAAGCCTGCCCATAACAGCTGCAGTGTCACCCAGAACTTCCCATTACGAAATCTTATGCGGCGCTGCGCTGCGTTCGTCACTCTGAGACATTTGTTCTAAAGCCTCATTTAAATGCCTAGTACCTTCGCGAATATGTCTACAAATGTTGTACTAGGAATACAGATTTAATAAATAAATAATAATTATGGTGCAGGAGGAAGCTGTGGAGCCCGATCCAGGGTAGACGTGCAGGGGAGCGGAGGAGGCTGTTTGCTGTCTCCTCCGTAGTGGGGACACTGGTGGGAAGTTGGGGAATCCCTGCTAGCTTGCACGGCTCCAAACATCTGGGAGATAGTCTTGGTGAGCCTGGTCACCTCCCCACAGGCTTAGAGACCCGGACACCAGCCGAGCCTACCGCCTGGGCCTACCTGGGCAGAAGACTGCTCATAGGGGCTTTAGTGGGTTCGAGTCCCACACATCCCTCTCCGTCACCCCCATGGTGGAGAGGATAGAGTGTCAGCATTCCTCCTCTTAAAAAAATGCCGTAACTTTTTATGCGCCCGCTGCTAGCTTCTGTAATTTCGCCTTTTTGTACGTTTTCTGGTTATTTCCACGCCCTGTCATAAACACTGCTTGCACCGCCCTATTTATAGCACTGGTCAAACCACGTCAGAGGCCCTTGGGCGGCCTAACAAACTGACGTTAGAGGCCAGCAGTATCTCATTCAACATACAAACACCATCAAAATAATTTACTCACCAAATGGCGTCCAAATTCCTGCTCCAACTTAGAACATTTGAAACCTAAACAATTGCACATTTGTTCAGAACTTTACGCCCTAGGTGCGTACAATAAAAGGGCCGTTCTAAAGGGAACCGCTATTCCAGGCCGCAGATAGATGCCACATAACTTTTATGGGTTAATGTTGCAAACATGTAGCAACTTACAAAATGGAGGACCTTTCAAAATGGCGACCATCGTGAAACATTCCAACATTATTATTTCATAAATAATATTTATTCATTAATAATCATTGAATATTTAAAATTAATAAAAAAATCGTCGTAAATCAAAAGTCATCGCAAATCGTGTAATCCTTATCGTCAAAATCGTTTGTATCAAAATATTATTCATAGATCATCTTAATATTATCGATGGACTCTTCCAAAATGTTTAACCGATTGTATCGATTGTTCAAACATCTCGGCGGTTATCGATTATTTTCTCTCGCAGTCGCATTTAAGCGAATCCGAGTAGTTTTTAAACATCCGAAAGGAAATAATCGTGTTGGTTGTTTTCTGCGACAAACTTTTATAGCGTTTCGACCCAAAAGCCTTGAATAGGTTTGTGTTAAGTCAAGCGTTTTAATACCGGGTCTCTGTCCCTTGAAGCCAGAGGAAATGGTCTAGTTGACTTATTTTTTATCGCATTGACCGGGATATTAAAATATTATGTGACATGAAGGTAGTAAAACAACTTCTAAGCGAAAACTATTCGGACATAGAAAAGAGCGGTGGTGGAAAATTAACACGCTTTTCAATCCGTAAGCACCTGGATTGAACCTCGGCGCTGCTCTATGGTTTTTTTTAAATATGAATAGAATTCGACGATATCGCTCAAAACGCCGAAAGTCTGGAATCTCAAAATTTAAACCCATTGCGACATTAAACCAGCAGTCGTGTGCAAACATTTCTATGTTCCGGTTTGAAGGGCACTGTTCCCAACGAAATTACTAAACATAATTATGAGACTAAAACCAATGTCTCAGGGTGACGAGCGCAGTGCAGTTCCACGCAAGATTATGCACTGCAAGGTTCTGAGTGCCACTATAACTGTTATGGTCAGGAGTAGCGCTTACCATCAGATGAACGTCTTGCTCATCTCATTACACAGTAAAATAAAAGAAATAAAAAACCACCGTCGAGAGCAATGTTGTTTCCAACTACCCGCGTTTGATCTTATAGAATATAAGCATTCTTAGCGATAGCTTAAGTATTTCACACCTACGTACATTACAAACTAATATACGTGCGACCCAAACACATAACCCTCCTTTCTACAGTCGCGTAAAAACAAACTTTCAGCATCATTAAGTCCCATTTAATTATTTAGAAACTGTAGACATTCATACAGACAATGATTAATACTTCTAAAAGCTTTATGATGTTCCAAAGACAATGCCACGTAATAATCATAAACTTTCACCTGTTAATGTGAAATCAATAAAATAAATTATTTTGGTGACAACTGTTGGTTAATGGTGATGCTAATCCATAATGAACGAGAATAAAACAATAATTTGTATCGGGGTTCCTTTCCCAATTAGTGGGTCGAAACGGAACTCTAACGCTGGAGCAAAGCTTTGTCTTACTTTCAAAAATTCTGTAGGTTCTAGAGCCGATTATAATTCTTTGACCTTAAAAAACTGTTACTGGTATTTTACTGCAAGATACATTTTTTGCAAAGATTTCCGACTGTTAGATACATTTTCTGCTCAACAGATAGCAGTCAGCAGTTTATGGGCAGGCGTAGCACTTACCATTAGGTGAACGACTTGCTCGACTCGTCAATCAGTCAAATAAAATATAAAATTGCTGCTCAGATTTCCGACTGGTAGATACATTTCCTGCTAAGATGACTGTTTTTTTTTTGCATTTTCCCCGATTTCTCGCATTTTTTAGAGGGGATAAAAATATACCCTACTTTATGTTATTCTTTATGGTATCCTCTATCCCTTTTCAAAATTTAAACATAACCAGATCAGCTGGTTCGAGGTATTAAATCCGCACTATGTAAAGGACAACTTTACTCTTTTATATGAAGGTTAAGGTAAAAATAGATCTTACCTACCCCAAAAGTGACTTGATTTGAACATAATAAATCTTAATATTACACCAGAAGAAAATCCTCGAACCAAATATCTTTATTACCAGACAAAATGAGAAAACCATATACCGATTTTTTTTATGAATAGCCCACTTTTATTGTATCTGAGAGTACATTCCACCCTGCTCGGGGAAAAAATAGCGGAGCTAATATATTGAAAACTAGCTGCACCCCGCTGTTTCACCCGCGTAGTTCCTGTTCCCGCGGGAATATGGGGATAAAAATAGCCTATGGTACTCGCTGTCAATGTAGCTTTCATACAAACTTTCATCCCCTATTTCAAACCCTTACAATTCTTTTATTGCATTAAAAAGTACCCTATGTCCTTTCTCAGGCTCTAGACTATCTCTGTACCAAATTTCATTTCAATCGGTTCAGTAGTTTAGGCGTGAAAGAGCAACAGACAGACAGAGTTACTTTCGCATTTATAATATAAGTAAGGATAATGTATTTAAATTGGGAATAGAATTCTTAGTCAGTAATTTTGGCCATCATTTCTTATAAAAACATGATTACTTCCCTACCTAAATATCACTCGTTTTTTGGTGAAGGAAAACATCGTGAAGTAACCCTTATCATCATCATTATCCCATATCGTCCTACTTCTGAGCTCAGGTCTACCCTCACTTTCACGAGGAGAGTTAGGCCATAATCCAACACAGGGGCTTGGTCCGGATAACATACCTACGAAATAAATCTCGGGTAGATTGTGGATTACTGTATGACGTTTCCCTTAACCGAAAAGCGAGTGATAATTACGTCAATATGATTTCCATAAACACATTGGTACGTGCCCGCCCTAGGACTTGAACTCATCACTTTCTCCTTAAAAGCCAGACGTTTTCCCACTAGGCTGCCACCGCCTAGGGAACGCTTCTGTTTGAAAATTGTTTCGGAAATATGTATGTGATCCACCGATATAGACCGATGGAGAGTTATGTTCACACCTTCGTCACGAAAGCGAGATGAGACCGCTCCTCAGCAGAGGACGGATGAAGGTAGACGGTGATATCCAATGTCCCAGTTCCTAGTTCTTAAATATTAACTTATTTTTTCTAACGTGTCATGTCACGTATTGGGGAGCCCCAAGACAAACCATGCTCCACCTGCTGTCATGCTCCTCGTATCCTACAACCTGTATAGTAGAGGAACTAACCATGGCACCAGACAACGCGGTGAGTACGACTGCTTTCTTAGTCAAGGTCTTATGAGATATGATGACCATTGACTCGAAAAGAAGAAGATAGATAGGAGCTTCTTTTTTTTGAAGGGGAAATTCCGTCGCACTGTCCCCTCCACCACCGAGGTGAGAGAGGGGGGTGTGTGGGACTCGAACTCACTAAAACCCCCTCGTAAGCAGTCGACGTGGGGCAAGATGATGACGGCGGCAGGCCCGGGTGGTGTCCGGGCCTCTACGCCTGTGGAGGGTGACCTGGCTCGCCAAGGCCACCTCCCAGACGTGTGGGGGCGTGCATGTCAGTAGAGAGTCCCCCGACTCTCCACCAGTGACCCCCCTAAGGAGGAGAATGGAGGCGTGCAAACGGCCTCCTCCGCACCCCTGGACGTCTGCGTCAGGTCCTAACCTAACCCCAAACTGGAATTCACTGCATTTTTTCTATGAGAACAATGGTTCCATAAACATTCAGACTCAGAGCCAGAACCAAATACCTGTGAGCAAATATTTACGTTTAAATTTAATTGAAGTAAAAAGTTTGATAATCCACCTTTTATATTATTTTATCACTCCCTTAAATATCTTCAATGGGACAAAACTTTTAAATTTAATCTCTCCTAACTTGAACGTAACGCCGCGCATAAATAATATAGCTACATTTTCAAAAGTCAAAGCTAATGTCAAAGTGAATGTCAAAGAACCCAGTGAGATTAAATTTCAGGTGAGGCCTTAATTTTACGTATTCACAAAGAAAACTCTGCGTGCGTTTCAACTTTGAGTTTAAGTTAGATTACTTGGGTTGTTGCAAAGTTATATTGCCCAATTCTTAGAGAGGTGAGAACTAAAGTTAAAACTTTGCAAAGGATTTTGAGTAATGGCGTGCAGGATCGTGGATCAAACGTCTAGGTTTAATTAATAAGAAAAAAAAAGCGCGTCTTGACTACATGCTTATATACCCCTAACTAGGAGTCCCTGTTTCTAGGGAATCAGGAAGAGGACCATGGTCCCACAAACACCCAAATTCAGAGCAAATACCTGTGGATCACACAAAGATTTGCCCTGTTCAGGAATGAAATCTGCTAGCTCATTCTGCTCAGTCAGTATGTCACCCACTGCGTGACGGATGCCTTTTTTTGGAATATTTTTTTCCTAATGAATTTGGAATGGAATCAGACTTGGTCACTTAGATAGATGACTAATCATTCATTCAACAGTTTCGGCTAAACGATGAAATGACTTTGTTTGTGAAAACACCGATGACATCACTGAGATTGGGTACGGTTGAAAAGTCATATTCGTCATGTGAACACTGCTTTAAGCCGTATTTAGTGTTATCCTGACGGTCAGTACTGACGTCGGTCGTCCGTAGCTGTCGCTATGAAAAGCATGCGGGCGCGATCAGTGCTTTTGTGTGTAAATGTGTTTGGTGGAGTAGGATTAAAGACCGGAAAATCCGTCGCCATTGTGGTAGTGGTCTGCTTTATCTGTGTAGGACCACTTGGCCGTCAGAAGTACGCAACCTTCACAGTACAAAAATAAGTGACAATAAAATAATATTATTATTGACACTGACTGCTGAGCCGATTTTCTTGTGACACTGCCCACACTATAATTATTATAGTGCTTTCCCATACAGCTAACACCACAATTGTGTTTTCAACAGGGAATGTGTTAAAGGGGGTTTAAAAATGAAAAATAAGGTTACATAGGCCAAAGTTTCATTTTATTTAGAAAAGTATTTTGTACAATTTACTAATTTACAAGATGCTTTACTCTCAAACTCGCTTGTCTATCTAATTTTTTTTCTCACTCCATAAAAACAACATATCAATCCACTAATATCTAGAGTACGATTTCGAAAGCTTCACAGTAATAGTACATCTTAACAAGTCACTCGTATTTAATAGCGATTATTTACAAAAAACACTTTTATTCTATTTATCACAGAAAAAATAATTATATTTCTAGCATAATAATAGTTTAAAAAGGGGAAATATCTTTAACACACGCGACCCTTAAGCCTACCACACATAGCGGGGTGCGGCCACGGTTTCAAAGTCTTGGGCATGCGCCGCTACGTGTTGCAGGCTTTAGAAATGAATCGCAAATTTTCCTTCAATAGACACCTGTCGCATAAGTGGCTAAAAGTCCCTAAAAAAAAAAAAAAAAATAGACACCTGTAGGTTACATTGAAACTTAAGCCTCGTTTACACTGACCGATATGATCATGGTATAGACTATACTAGAATTATATGATCATGGTAAGCATCAGTGATCATGGTCAGGGTAAAAATTGCCGCAATTTTTTTTTAAAGTGTGTCATCCGTGTCTATAAACGAGGCTTTTGGCGCTTTACACAATTAATTTGTAAAATGACCTACCGAAAACATGGATATGTTTGTTTAATTGCATGTGTTTTTTAATTTGAAACACTAACAGGGATCATAATTATGTAAGGTCATCTGATACATTACGGTGAGACAGGGTAGTTACAAAAATAAAATGATCAGAAAGTTCGCTAGTGGGTCAAAGCACCACCTTAAAATATTTTTTTAGGGGACCCTGTATATGAGTACAAGGTTTTCAGAATATCAATTTCATGTTTTCAATTTATAATTTGATGATTTAAATTTAATTTTTTTTTCGTCAAAATTAAGGGTAATTCAACTAGAGTCATAGATTTTTTTTATTTGACTTACCAACGCCGTTCACTCCCCCAGAACTTTGCACTGCACAATCTTGCGCGGCATCGCACTGCGTTCTTCACCCTGAGACATTGGTTCTAAAGTCTCATACCCCCAGTAATTTTGCTGGAAATAGTGCCCTTCATACGAAACACAGTATCGTTTTTGCACTTGGTGGATGAATATCTGGCTAAGGCGTGATACATTCCCAAGCGATCTCTTGCAGAACAGACCTACCACGACATTAAAAAAAACGGAAATATCGCAATTCCAAACATGTACATTTTTTTTTCATGTAAAATAAAGGTTTTTATAATAAAGGTTTCATGCAAAATAAAGGTAAACACAGAACTTATCCTAACATTAAATTACAGAAAAATGACAATAAATCCAGAATTAATTATTTGATATTTTTATTTTCGCTAAGACGGATGAGAACATTATAGTAATTTGTTTATTATTTGGCTATAAAATAGATTTTCATAGGCTTGAAATTTTTTTTTTTATATCTATCTTAAGAAATTGCTATCGGAACTAATTAAAAACTCACGAGTTCTTGCATTAATATAATAATTGAATGAATGGGTAAATAATTAAATTTTTTTTTTCTTTTTTAAATTATCAAAATTCATTCTACTATCGTTTAACAGTTGTGAGATAATGTTAAGAATGTTTTTATGAATTTTTGAAACTAAGTATTCATGAGTATTTTAGTTACTTGATTTTTTATAGCAAGTAGATGGTAGTTTTCATAAATATCTACGTTTTTTTAGGTTGGTTTTGTTTTTAATTTTATTTTTTATATGAGTGAGCAACGAGAAATATTTTATTATGCCGTTCACCTGATGGTAATCGACAATAATATGATAATACTTTTTTTTTCTTGTTACTGTTTTTATCTAATTTCATTATTATAATGCAATGAACCATCTACCGTTAAAAGTGAAAATTCTATAGAAATCAGAAGTGTAGTGTAAGGTTAATCTAATCAGTCTTAGATTGAAATTTAAAATGTTTTTTTTTTTCAACTATAGAATATTTTATTGAGCATCATAGTGATAAGCTGTATAATATTTAATAGCTATTCATAGTCATATTATTAATAATGATATAATTTTACGTATGTATACTTGAAATTATAAAAATAATTTAAAATTGCACCGCGAAAAGAAATGGAAGAACTGTGCTTGTATAATAATTATTATTTACTATAAATAAATTTGCAATTTACTACGATTAAAAATTGTTAATTTTTTTTAGATTTTATTAATTGAACCACAAAGAAGAGATATGTACGAGATACAACAAATGGCACGATATTCTCTTATTAAACTAAAACCTACCATTTATATTAAAAAATATTTTATATGATATTTTTGTTAACGCCCATTATAATATTATTGTGTATTCAAATGTTGTTAGAATTGCTTTCGATGTATTTATAAACAGATGTTTTGGGGAGTTTTATAGATTTTTATAAACATTTATATTAATGTTTAGTAATTTTAAATCGATGGGATACTCTTATATAATTTAATCAATAACAATTGTTGAGATATGTAGGTAGTGTCTAGTCTACATTGTATTTTTTTTTTGTTTCTTTTTACCTCTTCTACAGCTAATCAAATTTGATAGTTTCACTAATACTATTTTTATTTCTATAAAACGTATAAAATATTTAAAACATTTAAAAAACACACTAGTGTTCTATATTTTACATTTTCCTAACTAGTAATTATTAAAGTAAATAAATTGTTTTGAGAAATAATTAATAATTTTTAGCAGAAATTTACATTAAACTGAAACGTGTTAAAATTAAACGTTACAACTATGAAAATATACTGTTAGAAATTTTCTTTTTTTTTATATATATAAATATTTTATTAAAAATGTTGATAAAAATAAACCTATTGAAAATACAAGCCACTAAGTTAAAGAACATTTGACTTTGAAATATTTATACTAAATATTTATTCTATAATTTTATACAGAAGTGTTTTTACAATTATTTAACAAGAATACAGTCTCAGTCAGACATTTTTGAAATTGACGAATTTTACAAATTAACAACAGTATAATCAAATTGACAGAGCTGACAACTTTAGGCCTAAATTATAATCATTAACTCTATGATCACCACTGGAAAAGTCAGGAGAAAACTTGGCCCGCAAACCAATCACGCTTGCGGGCCGAATTATCACGGAGCTGCGCTTTCACTCACATGTAACCATAAAATTATTTTTATCCGACCTCAAAATTCCTTTATCACTGTTTCCAATTCCATGATCATCATCCATTATTACCATGATCATAAGTAAAAATGTAACCCTTGATCAAGGTCATCAGATGCCTAATAATAATCCATGATAAATTCTTTGAATAATGATAATCATAGCGTTCATGATAAATTTTATAATTAGGCCAACACGCATAACTATGTAGTCACAATAATTCCTTATGAACTAAAATATTTTTAACTACACTGATTATAACTAAACATTTTATTAATATTGAAATGTTTTTTTGAATTTAACGTTACACATGAGTCGCTAATGGCGTTTGGTGGCCATTACCTGAAATAAAAAAAAATTGAGTTAGTTACGATTTTTCAACCGAATGTTTATTATTTTGAATAACTACATACTTAAGTCACAGATGATTTTGTTTTAGACATGAAAATGAAAAGAGACACATAAATGAGTGACAGTTCGAAATGATAATTTCAATATTGAATAATTATTTATTGTAATCATAAAAGTAAAATTTTATTTTGAAGAATAAGTTAAACGATAAATAATTATTATTTGGTTGATAATGGCAACACACACAAACATGCAACGTGTAATCAAAAAATGTATTGAAATTTTCAAATAGGTCCGCAAATAATAATTGTAATTAATTAAATAAACACTAAAACATAAAGTTAGTAGTTTAAAAAATATTCTTTCAAATATAATCAATTTATACCCCACGACTTCACCCGCAGATGAAAAGTGTGTGATATCCAAGAAGAAAAAAGAAACCAAAAGTACCTATCTATATACCAAAATTTCATGAAAATCGGTTCAGCCGTTACAGAACTGAGTGGCAACAGACATACTTACAAATCACAAACTCACACAACTATAACACACACACACCCTTCCGCATTTATGATGAAGTATTTAAGGACGACTTACCTTTCTTCGTAACGGTGGCGTTACTTATCGTCCTATTCGACGGCGCTAGGATGTAGTGAGCGCTCGGCGATTGTGGCGTTGCTGACGTAGTGGCCACACTCATCTGTGTAAAGCAAATATATAATTATCTATGACCTTCTTACGTTTCATGCCTGCGCTCTACAGCTTCGTCTACGTTGAATATTATCCCACAGGAATATTTTACCTTTCATCATCAACCCATAGCGTCCCACTGCTGGGCACGGGTCTCCCCTCACTTTCGTGAGGAGGGTTAGGCCATAATCCACCACTGGGGCCAGATCCGGATTGTAATAATAGTAATAATTCTCGGGTAGGTATGTGGGTTTCCTCACGATGTTTTCCTTCACCGAAAAGCGAGTGATAATTGCGTACATATGTTTTGCAAGAAACACATTGGTACGTGCCCGCACTGGGATTTGAACTCACGACCTTCTGCTTGGAAGGCGGACGTTCTCCCACTAGGCTACCACCGCTTATTATTTGCCTTTATGGAATAAAAATTGTCCTATGTGTAAATCCAAGTCTTTATACGTTGACCGCTGAACCGGTTTATTTATTTTGCTACTTTTACTAATCTTCTCGCAACGTGTGTGTTTACTAGCACTGGCGTTGCGTCGCGCACAGCTGTTGTGATAAAATTATAAAAGAGCAGTGCAGGTTCGCACGTTAGGCTTGTTTTCGCTTGCCGTAACATTATACAAAACACAAACGTGTGTGTTTTCAGCAGTCAACGTGTAAGTATCTGTTTACAAAATTTCCACAATTCGTTACTTCTTCTACTGAAAAGCATATTTCCCTAACGCTATCTTCTCGCTACTAGTATCTCTACTCTAGAACTCGTCTACGCCACCAGTTGTCAGTTCTTCTAGACATGTGACTGGTCCACTGCCACTTCTGTTTTCTATTTCTTTAATCTTTTTTTTTATTTGTAACATTTTAATATAACAAGAAAAGTCTTACCGTAGTTGGCTGTGCGCTGTCCGTAGACATAGTAGAGGTGGTGATTGGACTTGTCGCGTTCTGTGGCGACGCAACACTAGTTGGTGACGTTATTGAGTGCGACGAATTACCTGATGTAGTGAAATATTTTTTATGAGACAAGTGTAATTTGACCTTATACGCAAAAAAAAATGATGCAATATGGAATAGCGAGTCCATCGAAAACAAATTAAACACGAATAAACGCATTATGACAAATGTCAATTCAGCGTAATCCTACAGACTGCGCCACAAATTATTCAATAGTTAACTTCTTGTTTACTCACTCACCACAATTTTATTTAACATAGAGAGCAAACAAAGTGAGGGAGTGAGAAAGAGAGATATAGCAAGACGAAAAAGTTTATACGCAAAGAAAATCACAATATTTACCTGAAGGCAGTATCACACTACTCCTAACTGACGAGTAGGGCGGCGGAGCTGGCGTAGATGCAGGCTTGGCAGTATTTACAGTGAAGCCAAGACTAGCACCAGACCGAAGGTGAGGGTTGCCATATGTAGCTGCGTACCGTACGTCCACGCCGTGGATGATACCGCCATTTGGCACTCTATTACCTGTTGGAAAGACTTTGTATTGAACGTCACATTATACGAAAAAAAACGTTAAACGAGCCTCAAATAGCTGACAACGCATCAGTGACTCTTCGACCTCGATCTATTAATTTGCCTCAATTTAACCTAAGATCCGGTCACAAAAGCGGAAGTGTAGATATCCATCTAGACCTTTAGTTCCCAAATTAATCCAGGTGGACCCCACGGGGTCCACGGGAGACTCGACGGGGGTCGACGTTGGCGTGACCACAAATAATATATGGTAGGAAATAAAAAGGAATATCGTAGAAATGTCGCTGCAGGGGTCCACCGGAACCAGCTAAATTTTGAAAGTGGTCTATGAGAAAAAATGTCTGGAAACCTCTGGTGTAGACACTTTAGCTCCAAGAGTCTCCTTGAAAAGGTTGGCAACTTTCTGATGGTATATTACGAGGCTGGAACCAGTCAATGTCGTCACCAATAACCTTTTAAGTAAGCCCTTCTAAGTAATTCAAAGCTTCTAATTGGAAATCTAAAATATCATTACCTTCAGGATTAGGTAGACCTAAATTATTCAAAGCGCTGCTGCTATCCTGCCTCTTGGTAGACCGTTGCAGCGAGTTGTTCTGAGATCCACTTCCAGGGTTGAACTGGACGGTGGAAGGAGTGTCTACGCTTCGAGGTAGACTGCCGTTTATAGACCTTTAGGAGGAAATAAAGGATATAGAAGAATATTTGGCGATTAGCAAAGCAAGCATAGCAATCGCTCGATTTCTTTTCTCTATAGACTTTTTGTCTAATGAAAGCGAAGAAATGTTTATGACCAACGAATTGTGTGATGACATTTATTTTTAACTTTTTTTGGAATATGGTCTCTCGATGAAACATTTTCTCGATCAATAGCCCGATATGCTAGCTCTGCAGATGGAACAGTTTAAATTAAAAGTTCTCAAAACCTACAAATACCATTTCCAAATGAAGTTCATATATTTTACCAGCCATAAAGGGGTATAATATGCGCACATAATAATATCACAGATCAAAATATCATTGTGACAAACCTCGACGTTTCGACAAAGTTAAAATAACCACGGTCCTGGTTGTTAACGCGGTCTAGGAAACATTTATTCTACGAGTATAACAGTTCGAACCAACCAAAACAGATACAATCTTCTTTTGTTTAGTTCAAACGCTGATTGAAACAAATTGCATAAGAGCCCCGTCCATAGCCAACGATAAATATTGTTCTAGAAACCCACCTGTTAGGCGTCAGCTTGTCACCGCCAAGCGTGGGGGACTGCACCCTCAATGAGCCCGGCGTGTAGTCATGTCCGTAATGCACGTACGTCTGATATCCATTACTGAACCCGTTGACCTGGCGAAGGAATAAGGCCTTGAATTCACTAGGAAAGACGCGTAACGCCTCATGTTGCACTACGCAAAAATTTTTATTGAGCAACTTTGTCTTTCTATATCTCAACGATAAATATCACCAAGGCCGTAGAATAGAATAGAATATTGTTTATTGTGCACCAAAAAGAAATTCAATTCAACATAATGTCAACAAAATATTCAATGGGCGGTATCGCTAAGCCCGCACGTGGGTGTAAATCTGCATATTTTTTTAAGAAAATCCACAATAAATAATGTGTTTTAAATTAAATTACAGATACTGAAAGCAGCAAAAACAATGTAACAAAATAGCTTGGTTTAGCAAAATTGGGGTTGACTAAATATGAGCTGATATTAACTAGTATTATCCTACAGGAACCGTTAATGTTTATTGGATAAAAATTATCCTTTGTGGTTATCCAGGTAATATACTGTACGTGTGCTAACATTCACGATATGATTATATTTTTAGCAAAGAGAAAGGCATATAAATATAGACGGTTAAGAAATGATCTTATTTGTATGACGAATTTGCACATTTCATAATAAGGGGCAATAATAATTGAACATGCACGTGACGTGTATCATGTTGCGCTTCAATTATTGCCTAGTGCATACTAAGCCTTATGTCCACATGTAATATCAATGACGTAATGGAGTGGTTGAGATATGCGATTGGATTTACAAACACATCTAGTGATGGAATTGGATTAGGTAGATGAGTGGAATGTATATTATTAGGAGCAGTTATAGCCTGTGGAAGAACATTCGCCTTTCTAGGAAAGGGCTGTGAGTTCAAATTCCAGTGCAGGCACGTGCCAATGTGCAGTGTGCATCTTTTAACATGTATCGAAACTCATTATGATAACTGTGATAATGAATAGAGAAAACGAACTAAACTAACAAACTGAGATCATGATGATAAATAATTCACTGCTGAGCACGGGTCTCCCCTCACTTTTGTGAGGAGGTTTGACCATAATCCACCACGGGAGCCCGCTGCGGAGAGGTGCCTAACGTACCACTTTCCTCCTCTAGACTAGGAATCTGGGTTTCCTCACGATGTTTTCCTTCACCGAAAAGCGTGTGAAAAAGATATAATGAACTTAACTAATGATGTCTATAACTTACCTTATAACAATCCGCATAAGTTGGATCGGTATAGTCATTGCTGTATCTATAAGGTTGGTACGTGCTCTGGTTGATGGATGACAGAGGCACCGTACCGGCCAATGGTATACCGCTGCCCAGTTTAGCATTGGAGCATAAAGTACTGTCGGACCCCGTGTTCGAATAGTCCTAGAAAAAAAAATTGAAAAAAAAAACTACAGTGAAAGTAGTCAAGACTTAAAGATACTCTTCTCTTCTTCGTCGTGTCGATGATCCACGGCTAGATTGTTTTGGACCAGTAATTGGCTACTGACACGCCGGGGGCTGAAGCCTCATAGAGGTCGGTTAAGGTGCAGGTGTTAGGGCACTGAGGGCACGACAGCAAATGCTGCATCGTTTGCGCAGAAACGCCACAGTCACATTGTGACCTGTCCGGGGTGAGATAACCCCATTTAGTCAGGTTGCTCTTGCAGCGGCCCACTTGGGTCCGGAGTCTAAAAGAGGACACTAAAAAAATTTCAAGTTTATAGATAGCATCATAATCTCTCTTAGTACGAATCCATTGTGCCCATTATGCTACCCTTGTTTACCTATTGTAATTCTTCTGTACTGTGTTTATTTTTGTTTCTGGTGTACAATAAAGAGTTTTTCTATTCTACGAACAAAAATCTATGTTCTAGACGCGCCGCGGTTTCACCCTCGTTCACTGTTATCCCACAGAATCCATTAATTTTAATGGGATAAAATTTATCCTATGTTCTATTCCAGGAACTAAAGTATCTGTATACCACATTTTATCAAAATCCGTTCAGCCATTTTGCCGTGAAGAGAGCACATAAAGACAAAACTTCATGTTTGTTTCGCATTTCGCAAAGTTCTAGCTGGCACTGTTGCTGTTACAGGCAGGCGTAGCGCTTACCCTCAGGTGAACGATTTGTTAGTCTCGTCACTCAGTCAAATTAAAAAAAAACTGTTATCACTCGACTACCATAGAGGGGTGATCATTTTTTGAATCTATACGGCACGACTACACCACGTTTTTTAATACCATAATACCAACCTCAAAGTTTCAATAAATACAATAAGTGACAAGACATAATGATACAAACTTCAAAGACGAAAATTGCCCATACAGATGTCATACATTTCGCTACTGTTCTGTCGTAAACCTTGCGTACAACGATCAAATAAAACTACACACATAAAATTATGACACTTCAATAACTGGTCAGTGCTTTATCAGAATCAATATAATAGAACTAAAGTAAAAATAATATAACATAGGTATGTTTCTGGCTTGAGAAATCTATTTCATTCGAAATAATATAAATAAAAGAAAACGCGTCATTAAACAAATCCTGACCCGTATCACGTTGACTGCTGAACCGGTTTATTTATTGGCACTTTTGCTAATCTTCACGCAACGTGTGTGTTTACTGGCAATTGCGTTGCGTCGAAACTAAACTCAATCGGCTGAGCGGGCGCACACAACTGTTGTGATAAAATTGTCAATACAGCAGTGCGGGTTCGCAAGCCAGGTTTTCGCTTACCGTAACATTATTAAAACACAAGCGTGTGTGTTTTCAGCAATCAACTTGTAACATATATCTTTTCCCGGTACAGGAATCGAACTCTCAACAACACGCTTTGCGGTCACCTCCTGACGCAGTCGGGTAACTAAAGTTAAGCATGTAGGTACTTACAATTTCACAGCTTCCATTAGCCTGCCTCAATTCCAGTTTCAGGTCGCTAATGTTAGAATTCCTGTCGTTCTCCTTGAACAGTTCTTCAGCAGTTACGGTGACGTCAGGCTTTTCCGTCACGTTTGTCTGTTTGTTCTTCCTCTGCTTCCTCTGGCAGAGGATCACGAGCATGACCACAGCGGCGACCATGATCGTTCCCGAGGTCACACCAAACAGTATTAAGAGCAGCGGAAAGGTTTCTAGAACAAAGATTGTTAGTTAGTTTGTTCGTTCGTTGAATGAGGTTACGCCAAGCCCACGGGCCTCACCACGAACAGTTAAATCCATCCAGTTTAAGGCCATAAACGGAACTGCCCTGCTAACTGTCACCACCAATATCGCTCAGCGTTCATAAGTCGATCAGAGACATTTAGCCAAAGAGATTGGAACAATTTGTTTGCATATATGGGAGTTTATATAGCTCCATCTCATTTTCTTTCTCTCTCATGCTCTGCAGTCTATTTTTCAGTGACGTCATTTATGAGTGTGTGGTGCCAATCTTAAAATGAACTGCACGGAATAAGAATAAGTACGTGGTGACTCCCCTGGTGTCAGAGTGTGTTAGGCCGCCCAAGGGCCTCTGACGTGGCTTAACGACTGCTATTAATTAAAGTTCTGGGTGCCACTGTGACTGTTATAGACAGGCGTAGCGCTTACCATTAGGTGAACGACTTACTTGTCTCGTCGCACAGTCAAATAAAAAAAGATAACAACTGGGATGGCCATACGAAGCTTAATTGTTATGTAAACAATACACGAAAGCTCACTTAACCTATTTATAGAATAGAATAAAATACTTTATTGAACAAAGAAATACACAAGGTACATGCAAACAAGGTTACAAAGTTTACAAAAACATAGGTGTGATTGTGATACTTATATTACCTAATAAAAGAGTGATAATTTATTTATAAAAAATGCCAAATGAATATAAATTCGCATAAACACCAACTGAGATAATAATCGAACGTTAACCAATAAGCTACAATATAAAAAAAAAGGAAATGTTACCACAACAAAAGCATTTTCAAAACCTTCGGTACGGTAACACGTACATAAGTAATATCCTTTACAAACGGATACAATAATGAGTGAATTTTATTATATCCGAGGAAAGGTCCGAAACTTCGGTATTAACACCTACCACAGAACGTATAAAACATAATAAAATTGAGCTAAAAACCCTAGAATTTATTATAAAGAACACGAAGACGGATCGCTCGTGCTTATGTGTGGCCCATAAAGTTAAAATGGCTATACATTTACGATAATGTCGGGTCGTTTCTAAAGTAATAGCGGTTCGACTTAATACTAAGTATAATGGGGATATTCTTAGTGCTGTCAACTTGAAATTTTCAACAAAAAATCGGCTACTTACGATTTTTATGTGCGATAAATTTTGCGGGCCCATTTCAACGACAGGTTGGTGTGGAGTGAAATGAAAGTGAGTGCCATGATGTTAGTTTTGATTTATTTCGAAGTTAATATCGTATTTAATACTTTTGCTCTGGTTTTATTACATTTTAATTTTTAAATCTGTCAGAATTGGAATATTTTATTGAATGGTAATAAAATATCGTTCATGGATACAATTTTTTTTTATTCGACTGTGACGAGACGAGCAAGTCGTTCGCCTGATGAAAAGCGCTACGCCTGCTCATAACAGTCACAACACCACCCAGAACACAGCATTACATGATCCTGCGCGGCACTGCACTGCACTCGTCACCCTAAGACATCGGTCCTAATGTCTCATATTATATAATTTCACCGAAAACAGTGCCCTTCAATCCGGAACACGGTATTGTTTGCACACTACTGCTTGGCAGATGAATATCTGGCAAAGGTGTGGTACTTCCCCAGGCGGTCTCTTGCAGAAGAAGCCTACCACTACAATATGTACCGTCAAATTGGTTTAGTTGGTTCATCGAGTTAAAACTCCTTCGACAACTTATGTTTTAAAATAAAGACCTGGAGGCATACTATGACCTCTTATAGCGATTCAATTGAAGACCTAAACTGAACCGCGTCGCATAATCGTACCGTGACGTCTTATTTTTTATGTTGCTGCCATTTTCAACCTAAACTGGATCCAGTTAAGGTTGAAAATGGCTTATTAGGGACTCAATTTATGTTCCTGCCATTTCCTGAATCGCTATAAGACGTCATGGTAGGCCCCCTGGACCAGATTGCCTTTAAACCGGGTCGATTGGCGTAAGAAGCTTATGCCCTGCAGTGGGTCTTAGAAGCTGGCTGCTTATGATGATGATGATGATGATGAATTTAACAAAAACAAAGACTCACATGAAATGATTCGGATTCAAATTGATATTATTCTATATATTAACTACATTGAAATCAACACATAAAACATGAAACATCTCGTTAAGTTATATCGTTAGTATGTTCGTCATTGCTAGATAAAGTCCATAATTCAGTCCTTAATTAAGGACTGGGTAAGAGATACACCGACGAATCCCCAACGGAGTACTACAAGCTAATAAACTAATACAGTTTAACTAAACAAATGGACCTAAAAGTATCTATAAAGTATTAAAACTTTAATTAAAACCTTAGAACAAAGACTTTTAAAAGCCGTAACTTCAGAGATAGGGAACTCAATTTACGCATCATCCAAGCAATTTAGATAAGGGTAACCCTATTCAGAGATAAGAAGAAAAGAAGACATCAGATAAAGGTTTATATCTCATTCCAATTTCCCTGATAACTTGAAGAGTCGTAAATTTAAATATAATTCCCGTGAAGTTTGTCTCGTAAAATGTGGTACTTAAGGTAAGGTGATCATGGTTGCAAAGGACCTTTTTTGTCGTCTGGTGGATTCTGATTATGCTTGACATAATGTGACTTGAGTTTTGATCAAGAAAAGCTACTATCACTATACTATTATGTTCATCGTGTGTTTTCATTTTCTTGTCTTGTCTCTCGATAAGTACGTTGTTCGCTGTTGTGTGCAGTTGTGTCAGAAGATATGTTTTTTCTTTCTTTCTTTAAAAACATCCTAGATCCAAACTCTTAGTAAAACTTCTAAAAGTTTTGCCAGAAACAGAAGTTTTGTATTTTTTCTCAAGCTACAGAAGCTCGATTAATATTGGTGTCATATTAACCATTAAGTGTTTGTTGACATGTGGACAAATCATACAAACACAAAACATCTTGGAATTTTTGGTTAAATTCAAAATCCCCAAGAAATTTCAGTAAAGCACCCACTAGTCCCACTACGTTAGTGAATCAGAATTTTGACTAGACTACCGACTAGGACTCGATATTTTGACTACAGCTTAGAAGTGAGATAAATAAGGTCTGATTAATAAAACACACATACATAACATACATACAGATACGCCTTTATCTTGTTGGGAACAAAAACTACAAAAAACGAAAACACTGTTGGAAAAGAACTTAATAGAAAGAAAATACTTACTATTAGGCCTCAAAACGATTTCCACGGCGTCACTTCCATAGTCGTTAGAGACGTTACACTTGTACACGCCGAAGTGACGAGACTGACTCTCACGGATGATCAAAGTTGAGTTGATCACGCCACCTGGTTGAAGATCCTCTAAGAAGGCGAAGTCCTGTTGAAGAATTAAAAAGCGTCAGCGTCTAAATGTAGGCTGTTGATGATGATGATGATGATGATTAAAAGGCGATGAATTAGCCCAGAAATGATCTGTGGACTCTGCAACATTATGAAACCAGCTTGGCTATACAGTGTGTCGATGACTCAGTTATAGACGGAAACGCTTCGAAAGAACTAAATTTCGAACCCGATCCCGGGATGAAAAGCACGCAGATTCGTCCAAAGATTATAGTGATGATGATGAAGGAGGAGAAGATGGAGAAATTACATAAATTTATTTTATTCTGTGCTTCTGAATTCCATCGTCCATTCTCCCACGTGTATACTGTCTCGTAAAACGTCTAATACCTGGTCATGTATACTATCAATTTCCTTGCCCTCGAATGTCCACACGATGTTGTCTATCCGCGGCACGGAGAAGGCCGCGCATTCGATGTTCACCGTATCCCCTTGAGAGCCGAACTGGGTCTGATTGGAGATTATTTTCGGTGGGCCTGTAAAAATGGGAGTAATTATTGATAATGTTATGTTATTTTATATGTAAAACAATTCATTTCACTATCTATATCCTAATCCTAACTAATATTCTAAATGCGAATGCGAATTTGTTTGTTTGTTACGCTTTCACGCCCAAACCACTAAACCGGTTTTAAAAATTCCTTCATCAATGAAAAGCTACGTTATCAGCGAGTAGCATAGGCTATATTTTATCCCCGTATTTCCACGGGAACGGGAACTATGCCGGTGAAATTGCGGGGCGCAGCTAGTATTTATATAAAAAATAATGTGTGTTGCCTTTGATAGGGACTTCAAGGGACGCCTTCGGAAGAAACACTCTTTTACTTTATATAGCATTGAAATATGGTACAGCTACTTGTTTAGAAGAATTTGAAAATCTCACACACATATTAATAATAATTAAAAAATAACAACTATGTTGAGTATATCTGTGTGTTTTAACAAGTCCACTGCTGAAAACGCAGACGTTGTGTTTAAACTTTTCATACAACATAAATAACTATCCACTGTCAACACTAATTGAAGATGCACTAACACTTTCACTGCTGAGCCGATTTGCTTGTCTAGCCACGGGTGCGGCTCTGCACGCGCCATAGTGTTTTCCCATACAACAAACACAACTGTTGTGTTTTGCCGTACTCGCGGCAAGTTATGAAAAGCACGACAGTTGTGTTTTCAGCATTGAACGTGCTAAGAGATATTGCTGAAGCGTAGCAACCCCAGTTTTTAACAGAGTCGACCTAATTAAACCCCGGACCGATTAACCAAACACAACTAAAAGTTCCTTCCATATTTTCCACCTAATTAACCGTTGGACTGACTAAAATAGTGGTAGATGACACAGTGTATTTGGATAGCAGTACGTAAGCTTTATAATAACATTTTATTAAATTCATATTTCTTCTTTTGTGAAGACATTAGAACCAATGTCTCAGAGTGACGACCACAGTACAGCACCGCACAAGGTTTTGCAATGGAAAGTCCTACGTAACAGTTATGGGCAGGCGTGGCGTCAATCAATTTCTCTTTAAAAACTCAACTTATAGTGTCTATGTATCAGACTTAAGTAACTTGTAAAAGTGCATTATTATTGCCTACTTACAAAAATGATATGACTTTTGAGTTTTTGGCCACAAGGAAAGGAAAAATCGGAGGGAGCCATTTGTCCAGCAGAGGAACAATACTGTACCCTCAAAACTTCCCAATAGGATCTGTATGTGTGTGTGTCTGTTCCACGTTACCTCTCGTACAAAGCTCGGTAACCAATCCAGTGTCCAACACAAACGTTTCAAGGCTATACAACCCTTCTAACCCAGTTCGTACCGTCCCGTCCTCATTCGGTACGTAACCTGCGATTACAATTACAAATTAGTTAAACAACTTGCAAGATGGGTATGATATGAGTTACGTTAAATGAGTACATACCGGGTTTTACTAAACTACCTTATCTATTCTGTGGTTATAACTAGCTATCTGCTTCGTTACGAGGGTATTGAAATCGCGGATGTTTATTACGTTGCTGACTGTACCTTTTGACATTTCAGGTTACATTTTTTTTATTAGATAGAGTGGTAAATAATCTGACGGCCTGTCTGATGGTAAACGGTTACCGTCGTCTACGGACAACTGCACCACTTCGGGCGTTGTCGATACGTTACCTACTCTCTCTCTCTCTCTCTCTCTCTCTCTCTCTCTCTCTCTCTGTCTCTCTCCACCCTTTTCTTGGAGAGCCCCATATTAAGTATATAATATTACTAGCTGCGCCCTGCGGTTTCACCCGCATAATTCAAGTTTTCCCGCAATAACTCTCTTAAAATCAATATATTTTCCTCGTTTTTGCCACATTCTTTATTGATGCTCCGCTCCTATTGATTGTAGCGTGATGTTATATAGCCTATAACCTTCCTCGATAAATAGACTATTGAACACAAAAAGAATTTTTCAATTCCAACCAGTAGTTCCTGAGATCATAGCGTTCAAACAAACAAACAAACAAACTCTTTAGCTTTATATATTAGTATAGATTTCGTCTAAACAAGTATACGCGGTTTATCTCTTACCTTTGATGTAAACAGATGCCTCCGCCTCTATTTCAGGGTAGCCATCGACGCTGGCCTTGCAGAGGTACCTTCCTGACGTGTGGGTGTCCACGTTCAGCGTCAAGTTAGCAGTTCTTCCAACGCGCTGAAAAAAAAACTGACGATTAGATTGGTGCGGACTGAGGTTCTGGACCGGGTGTCATTATCGTAAAGCCTACATATTATCAATCCGATATAAAGCCACGACGCAAAACAAACACGGATGAATGTGTTGTCGCTACTTAAGGTGGTTCGTTTCTGTTATAGCGGGAAATTGAAATTTCTGAAATTTCAAACAGTTTTTTCGTTTTTAGAGCTACACCGGGTCACTGATGGTTGACGGTTGACGGTTTATTGACATATTTGAGCGATACGGTGCATTAGTGCTAAATATTTAAACATAAAAACGAAAAGAATAATTTACGGTTGGCGCGAAATACAGTCTCGTTTATATTAGTGACCCGGTGTAGCTCTAAAAACGAAAAAACTGGTTGAAATTTATATTTCCCGCCATAACAGAAATTAACCACCTTAAATATTTAAATAAATAAAACCTTCTCGAACCTACTGCTATTTATTCTGTATCCTAAATAACACGCTATTACCTGCGTATTACTATATTCATGTAAATGAGCTGTTATTTTTTTGTCTAACGTAGAATTACAAAGTTTTTTTTTTTTTTTTTTTTTTTTTCATTTGACCTTTAGTGAATTATGGTGTAAAAAAAGGGTATAATCATAACTTTATTGAAGTGTCCGATTGGTTAATAAAAATAGCTAGCTACAATCAAGTTCTATGTATCGCCACATATGTTAATAAGGGGTGGTACTCGATATTTTATGATAATTTGAGAAGTAATTGGATAATAATAGGAGTACTTTTCATGATATTTTATCAGATCCAAATGTAGAATTCAAGCGTGTATTCATAATAACTAATAAAAAAAAATTTTTTTTTTCATTTTTACGTTAAAAATGATTGTATAAACTCTGTCACTCAAGTAACCAAGAATTATACTTCTCTCTATCGAGAAAAAATGGCAAAGTGACTATTAGCATTATAATTATTACACTCATTAGTTTTTTTTTGAGACAACTAAAACAACAAATAAATAAAAGGAAAACTAACTAAAACTAAAACTTAAAAATCTAAAAAAGAGGGTGTCCATGAGGCATGGTGCCAAGAACACTGGCTGCATTTCCACGTTGAATAGCAATATGAATATATGAATTACTAGCTGTGCCCTGCCACGCTTCGCTGTGGCACATTCGCACATTCGCTGATATGTCACTGATGAAAAAAATAGATAAAAACAATCCTTGATGCGGATTATATATCATGCTAAAATTTCAGCTCGATCGGTGCAGAACTTTTTGAGTTTTTGAAGCGTACACAAACCAACATAACATTTTTATATATATAGATTGGACGTAAATTTATTATGACAAGCCAATTATCTTATTAGCAAAGCTAAATAAATCCTAGTCTTTAGTAGTATCTTTTTTTTTGCGTCACGATTACATACATAGATCCTGACCCCTAACTAAGATTCCCTGTATCTAGGGAATCAGGAACTACGAGAACCATGGTCCTACAAACACCAGGAAGCATACCATGACCTCTTATAGCGATTCATTGAAGACCTAAACTGAACCGCGTCGCATAATCGTACCGTGACGTCTTATTTTTTATGTTGCTGCCGCAATATAAAAAAAGACGTCACGGTACGATTATGCGACGCGGCTCAGTTTAGGTCCTGAACTGAATCGCTATAAAACGTCATGGTAGGCCTCCTGGACTCGGAGCAAATATTTGTGGTTCACAAAAACCTTGTGCGGGAATCGAACCCGCAACTTCATGCTTCGCACTCGGCTTTTCACTTCTTCTTCCACTTTTTTTTTGTCACTGTGTTATATGCTATTTATATACAATATCTTGTATTGAGCCATAGACAGATTCGACAATGACCAATGGTTTCATTTTATTCCATAACTTGATTAATATAAACCTGAAAGTAAGGCACTTACAATGTTCTGGTCCTCTTCATAATGCAGCCACCTGATTTCAGGAGTGGGATATCCGTCGACATCACAGCTCAAAGTGACACTTGTACCGATCTCAGCCTCCACATCTTTTGGGTGGTTTCGGAAGGAAGGCGCGTCTAAAAAAATATTTTTGTTTAATGGCATGTTTAGATCAAGCGAGTTACTCGCCAGCCAGCTGACAGTATTCTTTTGATACTCGTATGAAATATTAAAAATAATGTCTATGTGTGTGTGTGTAAATGTCTGTGCGGTACGGGTCTTAGAAAAGAACAGTTGTAGTGCTAGGCCTCTTCTGAAAGAGATCGCCTGGGGAAGTACCACCACACCTTTGCCTGATATACATCTGCCACGCAGTACTGTGATAACAATGCTATGTTCCGGTTTGAAAGGCACTGTTTCCAGTGAAATAACTATGCGTATGAGACTTAAGAACCGATGTTTCAGGGTAACGAGCGCAGTGCAGTGCCGTGCAAGATTATGCAATGCAAAGGTAGGCGTAGCGCATACCATCAGGTACAAAACTTGCTCGTCTCGTTAGTTAGTAAAAAAAAAAAGATAATAATAGAATAGAATATGTTACCTCTTAATTGCACACCAAAAAGAAACAAAACAATGGACAGTCTTATTGATTAGAATTATGCTTAGTCACTAAAGTTTACACAATGCCAGTGAAATAGCACGACAGTAGCTGGAATTCCAACTCACTCCGTGTGAAGTAGGCATAAATAAGTTTGTCTGCTTGCGTGTCATAACTTATTATATCATAATTTATATTGGAAAAGACAATTAAACAGAGCTTCTGTTATTTACGATTCATTTTTCAAGAATAAAACATTAGGCTATTTTATCATTATGGTTATTATGAAACGGCGTTCTATTTTTAATATTATTTCCTATACCCTGGGGAAATAAAGCTATGCGCTCATTAAATTTTTTTTATTTATTTGAATAGTTTGCCTTCCGGCAGAAATTTTAACTGTGTAAATTATTGTTTTCTGTCTATATTTTATGGTGGCTTGGTTAAATGTTTGGTAAAGCTGATTTGTGGCAAGAATCTCTGTTTGGAATTTTAGATTAACAAATCATAACTTAACGAGGCTTGACATATCCTACTAATACAATAATTCTACTAATTTGGATGTTTGTTTCCATGTTATTTAACCCAACAGAGTGATTAAAAGGATTTTAATGAAATTTGGTATATAAGTAGTATTTAGAGCGAATTTACTGGGCATATGAGACTTTAGAGTCGATGTCTTAGGGTGACGAGCGCAGTACAGTGCCACGCAGGATTATGCAATACAAAGTTCTGGGTTGCACTGTAACTGTTATGGGCAGGCATAGCGCTTACCATCAGGTGAACGACTTGCTCGTCTCGTCATTCAGTTAAATAATAAAATATATATAACATAGGGGAGATTTTTTTTTCTAAAATATACCCTTAAAGGGGTGAAATAGGGTGTCAAAATATAAATAAGTGAAATAAGAAAACCTTGTGCAAACCCGAGGCACAGCTCTTTATTAACACAGCTACCCACCCGTGCTTATCGGGTTTACCAGAATTAAACATAATTATGTGTATTTTGAAACGGCGGGTACATGGAAAATTGCTTTTGATAATTCATATCTCCTTACATGTGATTTCCAGTGTTTCTGTCTCTTCGCTCTTGCCAACGTCATTGTAAACGGCGCACTTCACTGTAGCGTCGTGGTATTTTCTTGTTATGTTGTAGATTTTCTGCAAAAAAATCTTTATTAGTTTTACATCACAAAAAAAATAAATTAAAAAGTTAAAGTATAAGTTTAAGTTTTAAATTTGTCTTGTTCTAGTTTTAAGTCTTCTTTGTTCTGTGGTGTTTCAATAAAGAGTTTATCTATCTATCTATCTATCACTTTTTAAGTTGTTTTGAAGTGAATCTTTTTATCGATGCAAGGGAGAAATTTAACAGCAATCGTCACACTTTTTTGTTACACTCAACCGTCACGAAAGAGTGGATACTTTGACATGAAGGTTTATTAAAAAACGTTTGAAATAAGACAAAGACTTTGAGAGTGAGAGTGAGAGTGAGTATACGATGGTTTAAAAAGGTTTTGTATTGACATCTCTCCTCAATTCTCAGTTTAACCACAGTCTTTAACCATAATCAAAAGAGTATTTCATGGAAGTTTTTCCTACTTTCTTTATGCCTTGACAAGGCCTCGACGTAGAACATTACGGGTTGGAATGAGAGACAAATAATAAGAAATAGTATCACTCTTTACGTGTGTACACTATTACACACATCCTTTTTTTATAATCAACAGTGACCAAACATGTGGGTTGTCCAGTTCCAGGTTGCACAGCAACCGTAATCAGAACCTCATTTAATAGAAGTAACGTGAAGAGCAAATAATTTTTATAATTTGACATGTAACTTTGTAAATTTAATCTATCTATTAATTTTTTTTTTATATCTTTATGTACTACAACCTCCTCCCCCCTCTCCCCCTCCCCTCTCCTTCTTAGTATAGTTAGTTGCAATTAGTTTTTTTTGTCATTTAATTATTATTATTATTATTTTCTTATTCTTTTATTATATTGAGCTAAACTTTTTAATTTATTTATGGGCATTCACCTTCACTCCTTTTTTTACTCACACTCTTACCCCTCCCTAATTATTGGATTATCTATTTTTTATTATTAATTTATTTATGGGTTATTTTTTCTTATCTTTTATTACATAAAATGCCCTAAATATTTTTTGAAGTCTTTCTTAAGTCCGTGTGTCACCAAAGGCAAGAGCTGAAAATCAGCGTTGTTGACCACAGCATTATGCTGAGCTCAGGCCTTGTCTGGCATCACTGCGCGCCGGCTATCTGCGTACGCTATTATGTTCATCGTGTGTTTTCATTTTCTTGTCTTGTCTCTAAATAAGTACGTTGTTCGCTGTTGTGTGCAGTTGTGTCAGAATAAATGTTTTTTCTTTCTTTCTTTCTCTCTTTCTTTCTTTCCTAAGGGCTCAAGATAGACTAATAAAAACGACGCTGGCATGACAGCTATGTATTGAAACCGCTACCAACCATATCGCACCACCGCGCGCCGCCGCCGGCTCTGTCTGTTCTGCGCCCTTACTCATGAGACCTACCACTCCCATATCTCCCACTTGAACAATGTAGTGTATGATTACGAGCAAACATAAATGAATTCCAAAATTGGAAATCACTTCACCGTTCATTCACATCGCCTCTCAGAGCATTATCGGTCATGAATCATTCATTGGTTAGAATCATAAATTGAACAGAATTGGCCTCGTGCATCGATGCCTTTCAGGCTGCCAATTCGCTAAGTGCCGCTTTAATGAAATTATTTGTGTGCATCCGTTTAGTTGCTGGAGCGAGCTACTCGACTGAGAGTTTGCGGGTTTTGTTTGATGAACGAGGTATAGTAGACGTAAGAGGTAGTGTCTGCTGCTGTCTTCTAAATGTCTAAGGGCTTCTGACGTAACTTGGCAGGTGGTATTTTCATAGTTTTGTGTTGTTAGTCTTCCGTGCCTTCGAAAGGACGACCGATGAAAAGTCGGACATAATTTGTGAATTGTAATTATTGATTATTAGTAATTTCAACTTTAAAATGAAGTTAAGTGATGAGGTTATGCTTATGTTTTACAGAATTCATTTCATGAATAACATTAAATTATAATGAAATTAATGTTTTCAATTAAGGATTGTATATAATGTCATAATTAATCCAGAAAACTTCGACAATTTCAACGTTGAAAGGTATCTTTATGGTATCATAAATATTATATTCACAAATATTATGAAAGTTTCAGAAATAAGTACTCGATCCAGTAACTAGAAAGATTCAAACGCTTCATTACAGCTCAATCAATAGCACTTTCGAGTTCCGTTGAATTTCCGCTAATTACTTCGTTAGGTACCAACGTACTTAAACACTACTTAATTAAGGCACCCCCATTAAACAAGGTACTCTAGACCTTAACCAAATTGCCTATGTAAATAATAAGCTTTATATTTTCACTATAAAACTGTATGGCGGTCGAGAGAAAGCACCTAGCGGTCTACTAAACTTTAACCACGGTATTCCAATAGTCTCCAAATAAAATTAAGCTATCACGTCTGATAAATTTATAATGCCGTGTTTAGCTTAATACTGACGTCGACGTGGTTCGTAGCTACCGCTATGAAAACCGTGCGTGCATTTAGCAACGCACCGACCGCGTCCGCACGGTTTTTAAAGCGGTTTGCTACGGAAGACCGCCGATGGTACTGACCGTTCGGATAAGGCTAAATACGGACTAAGTTTTACCACGGTATAGGCACCTTAAGAACACCTTAAAAAGCACTTACCAACTCCGTAGTGTTTCCGCTAATGAGTTCATCGTTCATATACCACTTGTAGGTCAAATTCGACGGGTTGGCGTCTGCTCTGCACACTGTAACAAAGTAGGTTTTGTTAGTTTTCAGTTCTTTTGGACGTGACAACGTCTAATAAATTGATGAACGCCGGCTGCATGCACGAAAAACTTGACACATGGTCCCGTAACGCTCATTGTACGCTTGCGCCACATCTATCTCTCTTCTCTTCTTGTCAGGTTAATTATTATTGCATTTTAAAAATCTGATTACTAGTATAATAAAAAGTATTTATTCTTTTATTATTAAAAAATGATTCAATTTTATTCA
The DNA here is from genome assembly GCA_912999815.1 of Campaea margaritaria. Taxonomy (NCBI): domain Eukaryota; kingdom Metazoa; phylum Arthropoda; class Insecta; order Lepidoptera; family Geometridae; genus Campaea; species Campaea margaritaria. The sequence continues at coordinate 3,894,386 of OU538814.1, forward strand.
TAAATGTATGAAATCATTTCATCGATGTTTTGTTATGACGTTGTCACGTTAAAATATCGTCCGTAAACCAACTTTAAAGACAACTAATTTTTTTATATTACAATAGGTGACAAACGAGCATGCGGCCCACCCGATGGTAAGTGGAAGTGGTAATAGTTTAAGTTATTATTAAATACTAGCGGTAACTCGTGATTAACACGTGATAGTACGCGGGTGCGGCGGAGTTCGGGAGTCATCATTGAGTATACAAAGGTTTGAAACGGTTTTGAATTGACATATCTACTCTACTACAATTCCTCGACTCTAATTTGTTTGAAAAAGATAGTCAAAACTACTGAGTAACTTTTTTTTTATTTGACTGAGCGACGAAACGAGCAACTCGTTCACCTGATGGTACGCCACGCCTGCTCATAGCAGTCACAGCACCACCCAGAACACTGCGTTGCACAATCCTGCGCTCGTCACCCTGAGACATTGGTTCTAAAGTATCACACTATGCCCAGTAATTATGCTGGAAACAATGCCCTTCAAACCGGAACACAGTAATGTTTGCGCACTATTGCTTGGCGGATGAATATCTGGCAAAGGTGTGGTACTTCCTCAGGCGGTCTCTTGCAGAAGAAGCCTATCACTACTGTGTAACGTTGGCACATCTGTGATTATAGAGCTGAGCCTTTGACAATAAGACCTTAACAACGTTCAAATATAACCATCATCATATATTTATAATAAAGGTAAACCACCGTCCCATATTTTTGTGGCTCTTCTCCATGCATGGTTGTCTGAAAGAGATCGCTCTCAGCGATAATACCGCCCATTGTGACACTAATTGTTTAATTTTCTTTTTTTTTTGGTTTTTAAGTTTTCTTTGTTCTGTGGTGTTTCAATAACGAGTTTATCTATATATCTATGTAAACATAAAATTTAAACGAATTATCGTCGAATTTTAACCACTGGGCGACCACTAGAATAAATATAACATACAGGAGATATAATAAATAGAGCTGGATACAAAAATACACAACACAACTTTACATTGGCCACTATTGTTTCAACACTTCGTGTCCTTTTCTCCGATACTGTAGTGGTATTTGCGCCACTTGTTTATCCTAGAGATGTGCGACTCTGAGATATTTTACTCGATTGTTTCGATTGTTGGAACATCTCGATGGATCTCGGCGATTTTCTCTCGCAGTCGAGTAGAATAGAAAACTCTTTAAAATCAGCTGCTAAATCATCTTTTTCTTTCTTTCGCTGAAAATCAGCGTTGTGGTTTGACCACAGCATTATGCTGAGCTCAGGCCTTGTCTGACATCACTGCGCGCCGGCTATCTGCGTACGCTATTATGTTCATCGTGTGTTTTCATTTTCTTGCCTTGTCTCTAAATAAGTACGTTGTTCGCTGTTGTGTGCAGTTGTGTCAGAATAAATGTTTTTTTCTTTCTTTCTTTCTTTCTATTGAACACCACGAATGAACACAACAGAAGAATTACAATGGTTATGTTAAGAAGAGTATAATGGGCTGTCATATCGCTTAAAGCGATTTCTTCCAGACTACAGAAAAAAATATAGAGAGTGGTTTTAGACTCGATTGTAATTTGGCACCGAATACGATTTTTTCGATTGTCTGGATATCTCGGACTCGTTCATCGCTACATCCCGCCGCCGTACTGTTTCCTGCTACCAACAGACACTCAGGAATGAAACTAAAGTACACAGCGATTGCAATACAAACACTTTTGCTTTAAGCTTTGTAAGTGAGCCTTTGAAAAAGAAGAATAGAACAGAATAGAACACTTTATTGGTCTTCTAAGGCGTAAGACAGATCAATGCAGCGCACCGCACGCTGCGCCTCTTTTGTTTGCCTTGCAGCTAAGTGTTTTTTCAACTGGGTAATTGAAATTCAAGTGTGTAAAACCGTGGAGTTACATGATTGTACCTAGAAATAAAGTACGTTAAAATATATTAAGAGAAAATAGTTAATTTACAATTAAGAAGGAAAACCAATTAAATATTCAAATACACCGTGTCCTGGTGTTCTAAAACAATATTTTTGTCATGCAGATGAAAAAAAATTAAAAAAAAAAATTGTAGAAGGCATGAGATTTTGTTTTGTAGCATTCTGTCAATGTAGAAAATGTATTATTATTAAAAATCAGAAATTTATAGATACTTACTTATAGTTACATCTTGGCCTTCAGGAATCTTTCCGTTGACGCCTGACTTTATTTGGATTTTCACCTTTGGCGCGTATTTCACCTGAGGACAAAAAAAAAACAAATAAATAAATAACTACTCTAAACTAAACTCTTCTAAGTACAAATTTACAGTAATTTAAGTAATTCTCAGATTATGTTACGCAGTATGTATATAGGTATGCCGAATAAAAGTTAAAAAAAAACAGTAAAATTAATTCGATCAAATTGTTTTTTTATCCCCTGACGTAAAAATGACGGAGTGTTATAAGTTTGACGTGTCTGATGCGTGTGTGCGTGTGTGTGTGTGTTTGCGTGTTTGTGGTGTATGAACCGATTTTGATTTGGCTTAATGTAGAAATTTTTCAGAGATGTGGTTTCGTATACGCCTAAATATTTTTCATAAAATAATAATAGACCACTTTTATCCAAGAATACATTTGTGGGATATTAGAAAAATATGAACACTACACGCGAAATGAAAAAATATATGTATCTAGAAAAACGTCTATAAATGGTTTACTATTTTCTCAATAGCAACGACATATACGAGCACGATTTTCGGAGAGTGCTTATTTGCATTATATTTTATCTCATATTTAGTAATACAGCGTTCACGAGAGTGAGTGAAACAGAAAACTTCACATGTTTTTTTATTAAATAACTAGTCACAATTCGTCCTAGTATATTTTGATTAAATGCCATTTTTCTTTTAAGTTTAGAAACATTTCAGTACAGAGCCGAATCTTCCAAAAATACATTTAAAAAATATCTTTCACACGTCGGCATGTACCCCTATTCATTAAAAACACGCGCACCAAAAATTTTACTTTCAAACGTATCAAATGCAATGAAAATTTATATCAACCACCGTACCATTACGGGTAAAAAACGGGCAGGACATTATTCCGTGTACGAATGGCAACATTCTCGATATCAAAGCGATATTGTTGGCCATCTGATCGTAAAAAGTAATTGGGTTGCCAGTAAAAAGGGTTTTATTTTACTGCCGAAGAAAAATACATGATAAACATGGCTGGCGGACCCGTCATAAAGGGTAGGGATGTACGGATGCTAGAAGTGATAAGAGGGGTGAATATTTAGGGGTGTAGAAGTGTTAGGGTGGCCTAGAAGTGGCAGGGGGGCGGGTGATACGTAGAAATCAATACGACACTACTAGAAGTGACATACTGAGAAGTTTAAACAAAATACTTTTTAGAGATTTAACCATTAAGTATTGCCCAGTTATTATGTCAGTAAATATCCTTACCTTCATATTTATCACAGATTTTTTATAAACATTTGGATATTTAATTTCTTTCTTAATAATTTTATTAATATTTTGTTAGTAAGATAAATTCTAAGGAGCCATTAACTAGCCAGAATGTACGTACGGAAACTAACCAAGATTTTTTTGAACTCAGCTTTAAGTGCTATAGCCCACTAGCACTATTGGTAGCAAGTCCTCATGCTGACGGCGTTGCTCCCTAAAATTTCAATGCTTAATTGATCAATAGCGGTGGTGGCCTAGTGGGAGAACGTCCGCCTTCCAATCAGGAGGTCGTGAGTTCAAATCCCAGAGCGGGCACGTACCAATGTGTTTCTGTAAAACGTATGTGCGTAATTATCACTCGCTTTTCGGTGAAGGAAAACATCGTGAGGAAACCCACATACCTACCCGAGAATTATTTCGGTGGTAGGTATGTTATCCACCAATCCGGACTGGGCCCCCGTGGTGGATTATGGCCTAACCCTCCTCACGACAGTTAGAAGAGACCCGTGCCCAGCAGTGGGACGTTATGGGTTGATGATGATGATGATGATGAATTGATCAATATAGGTCATAATAGGTTTATTTTTATTTTTCTCACTAGTTAAATGAGACTTAAGTAATTGACTTCTAAAAGTGCATTATTTTTGCCTACTTGCAATAATATTTTTTTTATTTTTTTTTGCGAAAAGTAAATAGCATTAATACAAGTACCTGGATGACCGAGCTTTGCTCGGCATTTTTTTTTTATGACATTTTCTAAATATGATTCCTAGCTAGATCGATTTATCGCCCCCGAAACCCCCTATATACTAAATTTCATGAAAATCGTTGGAGCCGATTCCGAGATTCCAATTATATATATATATATATATATATACAAGAATTGCTCATTAAAAGATATAAGATTATTATCTCTAATTTGACGCGTGGGGGCACGTTGGCTTAGTATACCTTAGTATACCTTCATTGAGACAATTACTTACCAACCTCGTTTAAATGGTATTAGAAGTGACGAAAACCACTTATTCGATTGGCCAAAGAGATCGAAATGACGTAAATAAAAAAGAAGCTAATAAACATAACCACATCTAGGGTATCCTATGTCCTAATCCCCGCGTACAAATATAACAGTAAACAATAATCGAGAGATAATAAAAGAAGCAATCTATAAATATTAATATGCCGCATCCAGTGGATCCTCATCCGAGACCGGAATAGTAATTTCCTACACAATCTTTTTGAGGACAATAATTTTTATAACAGTATATTTATACGGTAAGCGTATAGGTCCGTATAGATTGGGTACGTATTTATAGATTTGTGGTATACGGACTTTTTCAATTCAATGTCGCGGCGCTATCTTTTTGGGGACAATGTTTTGCATAACCGGATTTGTTATTAGGCGTAAGTAAAGCTAAAATATGTAGAATAAAGTATGTAGGGACGGTTTTGACGTATACGGTCTTTTTATTTTTTTTAGCTTAAGTAGCCTAGTGAAAGAACGTCTGCCTTCCAAAGGAGAAAGTCGTGAGTTGAAACGCCAATGCAAGCACGCACGTGGTACCGTTGTGTTTATGTAAAAAGCATATTATGACTCGCTTTTCGGTGAAGGAAAACATCGTGAGGAAACCCACATACCTACCCGTGATTTATTTCGAAGGTAGGTGTTATCCACCAATCTGGACCGGGCCCCCGTGGCAGATTATGGCCCAACCCTCCTCTCAAAAGCGATGGGAGACCCGTGCTCAGCAGTAGGACGTTATCGTTTGAGAATAGCAAGAGCTCTAAGACTGAATAAATCTAGTACCAGAGGCCAGTATCTAATTTAACAAATTAACAATTTGAAATTTTGTCAATACCACAAGTTTTAATAAAATTGTGTTAACTATAGTAACCTTTTGTAAATTTCAGTGCGAGAAAACCTTGACTCATGTTAGGTAACAAATCCTATAGAACCGACTCATTCTTTAAGTCGGACAGTATAAATGGCCAAGTATAACTCGAGCTGAGTGTGGCTTCGAAGCCGGGTGAAGCTCGCAATTGCATTGCCAACCGCACTCATTGGTCAAACCTTGGTTTAAGTCAAAACTGACGGTAGCTTTTCAGGAGGACTTCGTAAATAAACTGTTCAACAAGCATAACATGGTTGGTGCATTGCATTTTAAATTACGCCGTGTGAGAATAAAGTCTTTATCTCACTATTCTTATAAATGCGAATCTTTGTTTGTTTGTGTGTTAGTGTAGTTGTCCTATCTTCGTGCTGAAACGGCTGAACGGGTTTTGATGAAATTTAGTATGTAGACACTTTTGGTCCTGTAATAGAAAAAATATATATAATATCCCGTAAAAATCACCGGTTTTTGTAAAATAGTTAACGCGGGTAAAACCAAAGGGCGCTGCTAGTAAACTAAACCATTATATAAAAATCAATGTATGTTGACAATCCAGCTAGAACAATTTTGAAGTGTTCCGGTTTGAATGGCACTGTTTCCAGCTAAATTACTGGGCATATGAGACTTAAGAGTGACGAGAGCAGTGCAGTGCCCCACAAGTTTTTCTAATGGAAATTTCTGCGTGGCACTGTAGCTTTAATAGGTAGGCGTGGCGCTTACTATCAGGTGAACGCCTTGCTCGTCTCGTAACTTCGTAACAGAAAAAAATACTAGGCTCTAAAATGCATGTTTCCCGATAGAAACACAAACGGCGATCCGTATTCGCGTCGGGCAAACAGTATTTACTCTCATCAGGGTCCAGTGTTTGTCCTGAATCGATAGCACTCCTCAAACATCCACACGTACCTAGATAATATGTCTAGTAGATAGATAGTGTCTACTGAATTGAGTTATTCTAATGTCAATTCTCATCTGACAAAATAAATAATTTTTAATTGAAACTGACTTCAAATAAACACCACTGAAAAGTCACAGGTAAGAAAATTCGCGATTTCGATTTCTTGGTATTTTGATATAAAAAAAACGAACCACTGAAAAAATTTTGATGGAATTTCCAGTAGATCAATCTGAATGTATTTTCTTTCAAATAAAATAAATAACGCGTCGCGATCACATTACATGGATCCTGACCCCTAACTAGGATTCCCTGTATCTAAGGAATAAGGAACTACAAGGACTAAGGTTTCACACACAAAAAAAAAATTAAAAAAAATATTGTATTAATAAATAATCATCATCAACCCATAACGTCCCACTGCTGGGCACGGGTCTCTCCTCACTATCGTGAGGAAGGTTAGGCCATAATCCACCACGGGGGCCCAGTCCGGATTGGTGGATAACATACCTACCTCCGAAATAATTCTCGGGTAGGTATGTGGGTTTCCTCACGATGTTTTTCTTCTTTAAAAAGCGAGTGATAATTACGTAAATATGTTTTACAGAAGCACATTGGTACGTGCCTGCACTGGGATTTGAACTCACGACCTTCTGATTGGAAGGCGGACGTTCTCCCACTAGGCTACCGCTTTTTTTTTAATAAATAATAATTCAAAAATATTTTTTTATTTATTAACTTTCGTAATTTTTTTTTTATAATATAATAAATAATATAATTAACTCCATAAATGAATTTCAATTTAATTTTGAACACAAACTCAGAGCAACTACTCATGTTGTTCATACAAAGCTGTTCTTTTAGTCAAATCTACCTTATCCTTCATTCGGAATTGTCTTTCTACGCGCAAACAAAATGTCTCATACGAATTCACTTTTCTTTTGTATCTAATTACGGTACAGTGCTAGGCCGTCACGCAATGCCAATTTAGCATTGTTCCGAGCCTTCTTACGTATTCCGGTCTCGCTTCTTCTAGACCCTTTTTTCTTTCAACTAAGGCATGAGCTTTACGGTGCGTATCGTTGATAGCAAATGATACGATTGTTTTCACGGTGTGTATTTAAAAAATAACCTTATCTACCGAGGTTAAAGATTCGAAATCCTTTGTGGATATTTTAGGATATCCATCCTTAAGGATGGGATTGTGTTCTGTGGATTTTTCCAAAGGAAGAAGGATTTGACGAATGGATTTCAACAAAGTTAAAGTCAAAAATCTTTATTTACATTGAACCTAAGAGGGTGCTCATGAAAGTTCACTAATCCAGTGCTCTCTAGCACTGGATTCGGAATAAAACCAATCGAGAAGAACCGGCAAGAAACTTATAACATTGCACATATCAACCGGGGACGTCCATACCGCATTAGAGATCCAAAACTGCTATTGCTGACGGACCTACCCTCTGATTCCTCATAGAGTTCTTTTGACCTAAGTTCGAGCTATGGTTTGGTCCAAATTCAGATTTCCAAAATGATGAGGCCTATGACCAGTAAAAGCGATGGTAGCTTAGTGGGAGAACGTCCGCCTTCCAATCAGAAGGTCGTGAGTTCAAATCCCAGTGCGGGCACGTACCAATGTGTTTCTGTAAAACATATGTACGTAATTATCACTCGCTTTTCGGTGAAGGAAAACATCGTGAGGAAACCCACATACCTACCCGAGAATTATTTCGGAGGTAGGTCTAACCATCCTCACGAAAGTGAGGAGAGACCCGTGCCCAGCAGTGGGAAGTTATGGGTTGATAATGATGACCAGTACTGCTGGATGTAAGCCTCTCATAGTGAACGCCACTGAGCCCGATCTTCGGCTCTTCTCATCCAGGCATGGCCAGCCGTTTTTCGCAAGTCGTCCCTCCACCTTGCCGGGGGCGTCCTACACTACGTTGGCCTAAACGCGGTCTCCACTATAGAACTCGTCTACCCCATCAGTTGTCGATTCTTCTAGACATGTGACCAGCCCACAACTTCTGTCAAATTCTTACAAAAGATTGCCACGATAACCTTTAAAATTAATTTAAAAAAATGTAACTCGCTAAACACAACCCAAAAGCACTCAATCGACTGCGCAGTGCGCAGTATTTTTTATAATTGTCATACATTTTATTTTTATAGAAAAACACCATGTGTTAATTGAATACTTCATTTCACAGAATTGGTTAGCTACTACCGATGGCGGACTTAATGTTAAGAGCCTTTTCCACAAGTCAAGCCCCTATAGTGGAAGAAAGAGGGTAAACAAAAGGATCTGCAAAAGGCTAGATTCGCAATCCTGATTCGCACCGTGTGTTCACCCCTTTCAAAGACATGGAGGTAAAAAATTATGGAGTGAACAAAAAGGGATGTCTTCCCGAACATCGGTTATTTATACTCCTATATTTTTTCGGAATGTGAAGATGTCGATTGCAAAAGAAGCTGTACGCATTATTTATCTGTTTATGTTTCGTTGAACACGTTCTTCTGATATTTCAGGACTTCTTCTGGCGCTTTGGTTTTAGAAATGGATGTTTTGTGCACATTTGGTTTGTTATGTAAAAAGATCAAGGTTTTTTGTGAAGAAATTTGATTTTTCCATGAATAAAAGAGATATAATTAATAAAGTCTGCAGTAAATAAGGTTTCGATAAATATTTTGGCGACGATGAAAAAATACAACATTTTCTCACAGACTTCCAATACAGAAATAGCAAAGCAATTTTTGCCACTGTTCATCATAATAATATGGTATTTGTGTATGAAGCCGGCCTTAATTGTGACTGACATACACAATTGTGTTAATAGAACAAAAATACCCGAAAACTTCATAGAATTGGAATATAATTATGTTTTTTGTTACTTAGGCCAGCCGTACCCTGACAGCACGAGCAGCTGATCGTCTAACCATATACTGCTCGAGCAAGACATAATATACTGACTGCTAGTGTGTTCTCAATCTATCAACTACTCTGACGTGTTCTCTGCCGTCACATTTTATTGTTGTTTGGTAACTGCCTGAGCAGTTGATACCGATTGCTCGAGCGGTCCATGAACATCTATACAAAAATTCTGGTAGTTTATTATGCAGTTCAGTTCCGTCCGACTGGAAGAGATCGCTCTGAGCGATAAGACCGCCCATTGTGACACTAATTGTTAAATTTGTTTTGTTCTAGTTTTTAAGTTTTCTTTTTTCTGTGGTTAGACATTACTGTGTTAAGTTTGAAATTTACCGTTTCCAACGAAATAACTAGGACTTTAGAACTAATGTCTCAGGGTGACGAACTTAGTAACGCCGGACGAGAATATTGGGTTGCCACTTAATTTGCTGTTGACATGAGTGGTGCTCACCATCAGTTGACGACCTGCTAGTTTCATTGCTCAGTAATATAAAAAGAACTTACCTCAATCTGTATGCTAGCAGCTCTATACGCTCTGTCGGCTGTGTTCTGCGCCTGACACGTGAAGGTTTGGTTGTGATGTTCCTCCTTAGGGGTCATGTTTATTATCGACCTGCGGAAGAGAAATATCTATTATATTTTTATTCATAAAAGTTCAGGCAGCCAAGTGTGCGGCCCACCTAATGCTAAGCGGTCATCGCTACCTATGGACACCCGCGTAAAGTTATAAGAAAACACAACGTCTGTGTTTTCAGCAGTGAACGTGTTAATAAAAATCCAAATAAAAAGATATTAAATTACCTTGCAGTGAACCTTTGGCCGCCTGGAAGCGCCTCCACGGTGTACGTGACTCCTTGAGTCAAGACACCCGCATTGCTATCTACCCACGTGATCTGCAACAAAAATGCTACTTTAGCATACTTAATTAAGTAAATTATGTGAGAAATGTCTGTAGAAGATAACGAGTAAAGGCGCGGACAGACGCAGCAGGGGGAATAATAATATACTATGATCATCATTAACCCATTGTCTGACATCTGCTAAGCACGGTCTTACCTCACTTTCGTGAGGAGGGTTAAGTTTTTTTTTATTTGACAGTGTGACTATACGAGCACTCGTTCACCTGATAGTAAGAGCTACGTCTACCCATAACAGTTACAGCACCACCCAGAACTCTATATTTCATAATCCTACGCGGCACTGCACTGCGCTCGTCACTCTGAAAAATCGGCTCTAAACTCTCATATGCCCAGTAATTTCGCTGGAAACAGTGCCCTTCAAACCGTAACACAGTTACGTTTGCACACTACTGCTTGGCGGATGAATATCTGGCAATATACGTGATGATCCGCCAAGAAATTACAATGATCTACTCCTTTTCTACCCCTTTTCTAGAGACCCGTGCTTAGCAGTGGATAGGTGGGTTGAGATAATCATTATACGTGATAAATACCTACTAAAAATACATAGTATAGTCCAGTTAGTGTAAGCTAGTTAGTTAGTATAGTCAGTTAGTTTTAGTAAACTTAGTGCATAGAAAAGTTCTACGATATACTGTGATTTTCGGCTTCAAGAAAATTTAACCAAATCATAGAAGTCAATAACTCCAAACTTGAGTTAAGTCATGGGTAACGTACCCATAATGGAGTTAATAAGTATGATTAACAGCATGACATAAAATATCATTTTTCACTAATAAAGTGGATAGTTAATGACAATTGATTACAAGGTAGTTACAAACACACGAACTTACAAAAGTTATTGTACCAATAATTTCCCTAATATTGAAAAAAAAAATGGTAATGCCTATAATTATTAACTAGGCATAGACAAAGTTCTAAACAACACAGCAATCCAAAGCAATCCTGGCTTCTCAAATTATATTTAATACCGAAACAATCAATGTTTCTCAGAATAACAATTCATTTTACTGGACGATTTATTTGGCTGATTCTGTCCTGTTCACACGGACCACTTTTGGACCACATCGCAACCACAACCCGAGATGAAATAAATAGCATGACACGATCACGCACATAGATATACGATATCCTGATTCTTAATTAGGATTCTGTGTACCTAGGTAATGAGGAACTACGAGGACCATGGTCCCTAAAATACCCTGACTTCAAGATAGTACCTTAGACTTTTCTTTGTTAGACATAAAAGCACAACCACTACGTCTGTAACAATTATCTCCTTCGCTTGTTGAAAGCATTTTATCGGCCGTAGAGCTTGTTTAGCTGCTTAATTTTTTAACAACCCCACCACAGTTATTATTTTTGCAAATAACAATTCTTCTTTCTCTTTACACATTTTTGAGCCACATAGCTGGTGTGGGTGGAACTTTTCATAACCACATCACAAATATGAAGCAGCATTGTATTTACTCATATTATATGCTGTAGTTCAGCGTATACCACGTGTTTGGTCAGCCGTCCACTTCACTGCAAAATGTGGTCTGTGTGAATAATGGCAAGTTTTTCATGGGCCACTGATTTTTTCACTTTTAATCAGGTTCTCGTTTGACCACTATTTAACTTTTACGTGGTCGACGATGTTGCATGCTTACCTAGAAATAATTTATACTGACATCATCATCGTCACCGACCCATATCGTCCCACTCCTGGCTTCAATCAACCACGGGGGCCTGGTCCGGATTGGTGGATATTTTATTTCCAAAATAATTCTTGGGTAGGTATGTGGGTTTCCTCACGATGTTTTCCTTCACCGAAAAGCGAATGATACTGATAGATCCTCTTAAATGATCTCTAACAGATCTCATATTATTTTCATATTCTTTCTTTGTCTAATGTGTACGTGTTTGTTGATGTGTCCAGTTATGTTACGAAAAAAGTAATGTCTTTTTTCTTTATTTTAATTTAAAAGACGCTTAAGACCATGTCTATGGTAATTATGTCCGTTTTATATAAATTAGCTTCCACCCACTCTTTTACGGTTGTGGCGTGGTTAGAAAGCAGTACGTCTGAACAGGCCTTTAAATAATTAGCTAAGCAATATCAATCTGCATAAGAAGTGAACAATTGACTTGGGATTAAGACTCCTTGTTGCGTAGCTTCATTATTTTTGGGAATTTCATTAACACGTTGACTGCTGAAACCACAAGTTTGTGTTTTTATAATTTTACGCCAAGCGAAAACACGCCTGGCGTGCGAACCCGCAGTGCTGTATTGACAATTTTATCACAACAGTTGTATGCGCCCGTACAGCTGGTTGAGTTTAGTTACGACACAAAGAACAAGTTGTAACAAGCGTGATGGTAAGCGCTATCTGATAATACAGCCAAATTTTTTGTGAAATATTTGTAGGCTTCTCCCAAACTGACTAACCTAACAAATTTTAATCCACAAAATTGTTATGGAAAAATTCAACTACACTAGTTGCGCTTGACGGTTTTACTCGAGGTTTTCTGAGGATTAGTGGAGGTCTATGTATACTGTATAGTCTCTGTAGTCCAAATCATAATTTGAACAAAATTGTTTTGACTTAAAAGCCAAAAAAACATCTCTTCATTGATTCAAAGTAGAGAAAAAGTCATGGACAACAATATTGTCAATTTCGCACCCCTAATAAGTTACATGAGTAATGCGAAGCGGTGGTAGCCTAGTGGGAGAACGTCCGCCTTCCAATCAGAAGGTCGTGAGTTCAAATCCCAGTGCAGGCACGTACCAATGTGTTTCTTGTAAAACATATGTACGTTATTATCACACGCTTTTCGGTGAAGGAAAACATCGTGAGGAAACCCACATATCTACCCGAGAATTATTTCAGAGGTAGGTAGGTGATCCACCAATCCGGATCTGGCCCCCGTGGTGGATTATGGCCTAACACTCCTCGCGAAAGTGAGGGGAGACCCGTGCTCAGCAGTGGGACTTTATGGGTTGATGATGAACTATCTTTGGAAACATTCGAATGAAAAACAAACAGTAAAGTAATAAAGCTTACACCTCTCGATTTCATGACTACTAAATTGGTTGCTGGACCCTGTACTCCCTAAAATAACATTAAACTCCGTTGCCAAGAGTTCAAAGGCCCTTGTTAAAGTATGTTAAGGTATAGAGTATCCTAAGATAGATATGCGCCGGATACAATTTTTTCCGGATAATTCTTAAATCCGGTCAAAGTTTAATTCTTGCAGAAGTTATTCTAGATTTTGCCTTTTTTTTTATTTGACTGAGCGACGAGACGAGCACGTCGATCACCGGATGGTAAGCGGTACGCCTGCCCATAACAGTTACTGTGCTACTCAGAACTTTGCATTGAATAATCCTGCGTGGCACTGCGCTGCGCTCGTCACCCTGAGACATTAGGTGAACGACTTCCCTGTCTCGTCACTGAGTCAAAAAAAAAAAGTAAACTTGCGATCTCCAACAATTTTGAAAGGTCTTTGTTACAATCACTAGTGTAAGGTGTCCATGTCCCCCGCGAACCCTGCCACGACAGTCTGATGTTTTTATTTGGTGAGTTAAACGCGCGGCGGGTCCATAAAGGATATATTTATAAAACGTCCTTGTTCTCACTCAATGTACATTTGAAAGAAAACAAGCCGGATATAGGCCGGATACTCCCCATCCCTCCTCTAAACTAGGGCGGAAGGGCGTTTTTCATGAATTCATTATGTAGAAAGCAATGAAAGGGGTAAGACAAATTATCCACCATTATCGGATTGACAGTGATTTGTAGCCAATCTAAAATAGTGTTTATTTAATAGGGTATAGGATTGGATTTAGTACAAATAGTTGGGCCATGAATAATTAGGAATCTGATAGATGATTGTAAATTTAGGTAACTAATGGATAGCAACTGAGTTTTGGTATCGATTTCCCAATTCGTTGTTTTAGTAGGGCTGGCACAACTTGAAACTTGAGTTCACAGCAATGATAACAATTATTATAAAAAAAAGAAAAAAGAAAAAAATAATAATAGCGCATCACTATCATATACATACATAAATCCTGACCCCTAACTATGATAAAAAAAAAGAAAAGAAAAAAAAATTAGATAAAAAACGAAACAAAACTATTTACTAACGTACGAAACGGGATAATATAAAAATAAATAAACAAATGCAATATATTATAATTATAAAATATAAATAACCCACACACAGCCACAATGGCGATGGCCAGACGAACGTTTCCGCCAGGAAATGTTTATAATCTGCAGCAAAACCATTAAACCATTATTTTTAAAGTAAAAAAATAAATATTTATATTTATTATGCGAAAATCAGTACCGCTCAATTCCACCAATATTTTAACGGTGGTTAACCTACAGTTATTAACTAGACAAATGCACGCTAATTTCAAGACAACCTTTACCTAACCAAATCTCTAAAATTGGCAAACACCACTTTTCAATTGTTTTCTAAACAGGAACAACCGAATTTAGACATAGACACGAGCTTATAAAATAAAGCTTGTAATCCACTTTGTCCTTAAAACGTGGAGTCATCATCATTCACTCCCTATAAATAAAGACGGGGGCACAAAGAAATTCACACTGTCACCGAGAAAGAAAGCGTGATTTGAGAAAATTGTGAAATATATGAACAAGGCGAGGTAATAGCGGCAAGCCTGCAAAATTCCATTTAGACTGTGACATTGATTAATTATTAGAGTGTTGACGCAATTGGGAACAGGCTTAGTTTAATCCTGAACGCTTTACAGTGGAGTTTAATCACAATTCTAACCATAGTTAACTGTTACGGGGAGATATTATGGCCTACGAACTTACTTGGGAAATCCGTCGATGGCCTCTCGGGTGTGTAATCAGCGCTGTCTTCGGGTTAGATGGGGGATGATGGTGCACAGAGATATATCCATAGGACGCCGATGGGGCGGTTTCTTCTGATCCCGTATCACCTTCCTCCGGGATAGAGGTGTGATCAGGCAATCCACACTACACTTAATCCTGGAGCTCGTCTCCGAGGATGGGAATGGCGTCCACGAAATGGAGCTACCGGTGAAAGCTCAAAACACCGCGACGCGACAAGTGCTCGCACGCGCATTTGAAGGACGACTGACTTTCGGTTGGCCAACCCAAAGTCGTGGGCCATAATAATCTCGTACCAACACAAAATATTAAGCGGAATAGTCTTTGTGTAGTTACGTTCGAAAACACTCAAAATAAAAAGAAAAGAAATCTGTTTCAGTACGAAACAGTTAACCCATAAATATCTCGAAACTGTCATGGAATCTCCGAGTTAGCAAACAGTACTCTAACAATTTAAACCCTAATCAAATCACAGTAAACTAACTTTTTATTCAAAAACAAAAATCAATTCTAACAAGCTGTTTACAAGCAACGTTCTCAAAAAACAGTTAATTTCAAATGGTCATATTTTTTTTTCTCTTAACTGTGGTTTAAGTACTATTTTTTTTTTCAAATTAGCATGTTGAAGTGGCAGTGGGCAGGCCACGTAGCACCGATAACCGTTAAGGAAGAAAAGTTCTCGAGTGGCGACTACGGACCGGAAGACGTAGCGTAGGACGGCCGCCACGAGGTGGCCCGTCGACCTGGTGCGAGTCGCGGGGAGCCGCTGGATGCGAACAGCTAGCAACCGCTCGTTGTGGCGTTCTATGGGGGAGGGCTATATTTGGTAGTGGACGTCTATCGGCTGATGATGATGATGATGATAATGATGACAATTAAAATGTTGTTGTATCCAACCCCTTTAAACTTATTTCCTATCGATAGCTTGGGTAGCGTTACCTCTTTTACAGATATCATTAATCAACTATTTATTTTATTGAGATTCTCCTACATCATTGTATATTTCATCTTGTTTAAACAATGTCACATGTCCCAATACGCCGTAACAGGTCTAAAATTGCCAAACTTTAGCCCACTACCAATTGGCAGCGTGCCCAATAATGCTGGTATCATTACTTCACCCAATCTTTCTTACTCCCTTATAAACTGACAGGTTAGTATAAATGAGTCCAATATGGCCGTATCAAGCCAATAAATTGTCCAACTTTTGCTCAATAACAGTTCATAACAAACCCATAACGTCCCACTGCTGGGCACGGGTCTCCCCTCACTTTCGTGAGGAGGATAAGGCCATAAACCACGGGGGCCAGATCCGGATTGATGGATCACATACCTACCTCCGAAATAATTCTCGGGTAGGTATGTGGGTTTCCTCACGATGTTTTCCTTCACCGAAAAGCGAGTGATAATTACGTACATATGGTTTTACAGAAACACATTGGTACGTGCCTAACACAATAACAGTTAGCATCACAATTATCCAACATGCTGGTATTATTGGCCAGGCCAGTATTTTGAACTCCTAAAGCTGGCAGGTTCTAATTCTAGACACTGTTATTATGAAAGCAGACAGCGATGACAATGAATAAACGTGAGGCCACTTCAATTAGGTTGTAGATATGTGTCATTCATCTAAACCATTTCAAGGTAATGGAATTAATGGAAACTGAAATTAATTTCATAACACTGTAATTATAATTACTTTTAATAACGTCAATAATTGATGAAAGTCATTATAGTCTTCAATAAAATTACTATTTATTTACAAAATTATAAACCAATTATTTCTCTATCATGTTTGGAAATCATTTATTTCCATCGATAGTTGTATTTGATTACAGAGTTTGAAAATGCTAGTGACTGTATTAATGACAGTGGAGTTGTCAAAATGATGTAAGTGATGACGTGAACGATGAAAATTGTAACACTTATGGCTATGATTATAAAGATGATTGTGGATTGACTGTCAATGGTATTGTGGTTGATGGTTAAGATACTGAAGGGAATAAAACAGATAAAAAAGTATAGCCAATGAAAATGTCTAATGAGACAAAATGCTTAGGTGATAAGAATCTGATATAAGGATTAATGACAATGAATCTAGTAAGGAGTGGAATATGAATGGCGAAAATTAATAACCACTACTTGAACTATTAAGGCGCTCAATAACTAATTCTCAAAATGTAACAGGAGTTTCAAAAAGGCCAATTCTCAAAATGGCCAATTCTAAACTGACTTTGAAAACGAAGTCAAATACGAAATGTTGGTTTCAAATACCAACAAATAAATAGCGCAGGTAATAATTTCTAACAACAAGATGAAAAAGCTAGCGTAAACAGTATACAACAAAAGCACTAACAAACTGCCCGACAAAATTGCAATCGTGCACATAACCGCAAAAATGTCGCCGACGCAAGGCCGAACAATCTAGAACAGTGAAGAGAGGTTACAGTAACTCAACTTTTTTATGAAGAGCTGGCGAACTTAATACATACTAGAAGATCAAAAATTATGTGCGCAAAATGGGAGCATTCCTGAAAAGGATTTTTATAAATCAACTCCTAAAATTCTAAAAAGTGGTTAATCGTATCACCACAATGTTTCAACAAAAATTGCCTACGATGCTATGGTTGAAAGATCAATAAAAAAGAAAGAGATAACCAAATAGATCTATAGAATACTAAGCATGTCAGCACTCAGCATCAAGAGTCAGATATTTCACAACGAAAAACTCTTTAAAAAAAAAAATTATTTCAATGGGGTAAAATATACTGAGATCTGCAGCACTATTAGCGTATGCCAAAATACGAATACTGATTTATTTATTCTTAACCTTAAAAGACAAATTAGCATCACTAAAATCTCCATTTCTATCCACGTTTATCATTGCTGAAACTTTCAAAGTCAACTTACTGCTATACTACCACAACTCACCTCAGCCGGCGGCTTCCCACCGATCGATACGCACTCCAATCTGATGTTTCTGTCCTCGGTGGTAGAGTAGAAACTCCCTTGCAGGATCTTGGGCGGTTCGGGCGGTACCAAAACTGTGAGTCGAGCGTACCGCGACCTGATTGCCGGCTCACCTGTACAAAAGAGTTTTAATTTAGTTTGGAGTGTTCAAATTGATAGTTGTGTGTGTGCGTATGGGGATACACACTAATAGTACATGGCGAGGATGTTTTATATATTCCATGGACCAGGCACGCATTTCATGTAGGCCATATACCATGCTGCCTATTGTCCAATTGGCATGACACTACCTATTAGATAAAAAAATAACGTGGCGTGAAAAAAAGTGGCCTGAATTAGCATGACAGTTATACTTATGTGGTACACATTAACGAACTGCAGATTGGATTCAGCCTACAACGTCATTCCGATTGGACTGTAGGCAGTATGTACCATAACTCTGCAAACAAAGAACTCTGACAGTTTTGACAGGGGGTCGCGACGAGGAAAACACATTACACTAACAATTGCTAAAAACAAAAAGCGATCAAAATGCCAGAGATCGTGAGTTTACTGCCAATATAAGAACAGTCGATCATATAACTTGGGGGGGGGGGGGTGAGCGTAAGCGTGCGTGGTCCTATAGTTAGATCGTTTATGGGATACACACTAATAATACAAGGTGAGGGTTGTGATATGGCCGGCCTCTTCGGACATGCGTTGTGTGTGCTTCGGCAGACAAACAGGGGGATTGGGGCTATTTTACACACGCACGAACGTCCTCATGTACAAATATTTGATATTTTTCGTGAATGAATGTTGTTAGTCCGGTCGATTAATATGACAATCAGTTGGCTTATAATGTTGACTAGATCTTGCACGTGCTTTGCTTGATATTGAGTCATCTATCTTAACGTAACGCTCCAACATCATATAGGTTTGAACCAACCCATTATAAAATAAAAAAACAAAATGCTGAAAACAACAACATCTTCGTACAGTTTCTATAGTAACTTATCTGTTTGAACCACTGAAGGAGTCAGAAATGTTCATGTCGTTGTTGGTCAGAAATGTTGATGTTATGTGTTGTGTTTGCGATCGTTGCAGTTGTCAGAAAAAAAATGTTGTCCTTCTTTTTATCTTTCAGATTCATCCATGAATCTCCACATAAAAAATACAGTTTTTTTTTTGTTGTATTGACGAGTCATTCCCCTGATGGTAAGCGCCACGCCTGCCCATAACAGTCCCAGTGCCACCTTGCATTTCACAAACCTGCGCGACTCCGCACTGCGCTCGTCACCCTGACACATCGGCTCTTAAGTCTCATATGCCCAGGCATGTCTCATATTTCTCATATTTAGCTAATAATATCTCATATGTGTTTCTGTAAAACATATGTACGTAATTATCACTTGCTTTTCGGTGAAGGAAAACATCGTGAGGAAACCCACATACCTACCCGAGCATTATTTCGGAGGTATGTGATCCACCAACCCTCCTCACGAAAGTGATAAGAGACCCGTGCCCAGCAGTGGGACGTTATGGGTTGATAATGATGATGATCTCATATCAAGCTATAAAACCTACTAGTTTTCTCTTCGTTCTTGAGATTTAAGTTTCACTTGTAAAAACTATTTAAATTCCCTACTTTAATTAATGCTTTGACTTGACTTGAAAGATTTCACAAGCAGCCTGCAGCTAGTTTCAACTTTGTTACTTAAAGTTATGTACTGAGAAATTAATATTCCATAACACAATAAGTCAGCAAAGTTTGCCATTTCGCGGTTTCGCTAACTCGTGATAGAGCGGACCGAAAGACAATGCGAATCTCGCTTCCCGGAAAAGTTGCACGAAGTTGGGAGAATTTGCACGAAGTTGGAAGAATTAGCCGCCAGCGGTTGTAGATTGTGCTTTCAGTTAAAAAAGTGAACCTTCTAGGGGGTGTTTGGATGATGCGACAATTAGAATAGAATAAAATAGAAAATACTTCATTGCACACCAGTACAGAAATACACAAGGAACATGAAGAATATAACTTAAATATATATAAAGTACCATGGGCGGACATATCGCTAAAAGCGATCTCTTTCAGTTAACCTTTGGAAATCCAACCAAACAACCAACCAGCCGACCTTTTAACTATCGAAAGATAAAAACAGGATTTGAACGACGGCACAAAACCAAAAAGTGAGCATTTCCAGGACACATTGATGAAGTGAACGGGAGTCATTATGCCATGCCCTTATGTCTGTAAGGTTTATGAACAGCGATAACATAACAATAGCTAACTGCGTGAAAGAAGACTCAGAGCAGGCTGTAAGTCTTCATTGAAGCTGTGTAAGTGCAGGCTGTAAGTCTTCATTAAAGCTGTGTAGATGACATTTACGCCATATTTAGTCTTATCCTGACAGTCAGCACTGACGCCGGTCACGGTTTTCGTAGCAACGGGCTAGGAAAGCCGTGTTGACGCGGTTAATGCGTTCCTAAATGCACGCACGGTTTTCGTAGCGATAGCTACGAATTACATCACCAGGAATTGAGGAGAGAAGGGCCTATATCCAATACTGGATCATAAGTGATGATGATGATGGTGATGGTGATGATGATGACACACAGTAAGTGCACTGAGATTTAAATTTTAGTATTTGCCACTTTTGGTTTATTATCGAGCAACTCTTAAGGAGTGATCATATTTTTTTTTTGTTTCCTCATTTCGGGTTTGATTTTAGAAATTCCATCTTCTAGACGGAAACTAAGAAATGCCTCACGAAAAAGCTAACATCTTAAGTCGCGTTGTTTAAAGGCAGCCTTAAGTAGGTACTAATAGTTCATGTTGATCTTGTTTTTCTCTACTGGAGCCTGCAGTGACGCCTTAAAGAATGTCTCGTAAACCAACTTTCTTGTTGTCCCGTTTGTTTAAAATAGTTTTTGTATTATTTTTAAATAAAAGCTTAACAGGTCAACGTTTTATATTAAGATTCAGTGCTTTTTGTTTGCAAATTCAAAAAGCTCTTCAGATATTGTTGTGAAAAGACTTTCTCATTATGCGAAAGCAATGACTCATAATGTTTATCTAGTATCAGCTACCACCGCGGTTTTGCCTGCGTTGACTATTCCATAGGAATCGTTAATTTTTACGACGACTACGATTTTCATCCTATGTGTTATTCCAGGATCGAAACCAAATTTAAACCAAATTTTATCAGAATCCACTGTTGTTACAGCTTGAAGATAAGAAAAACACACACACACACACAACTCTGACACCACAGTTGTAGTAGCAGGCCTCTTCTGCAAGAGACCGCCTAGGGAACTACCACATCTTAGCCAGATATGCATCCGCCAAGCAGTAGTGTGCAAACATTACTGTGTTCCGGTTTAAAGGGCATTTATATGGGCATATAAGACCTTAGAATCGATGTCTCAGGATGACAAGCGCGAAATATTTTGTAATGGAAAATTCTAGGTGACACTACAGCTGGTAGGCAGGCGTGGCGCTTACCATCAGATGAACGACTGGTTTGCCTCGCTATTTACTGACATAAATAAACCACCACAAGCCGCACTATCTCATTCGACAAACAAACACATTTTAATTTAGACTTTGGGAAACATTTGCTTAACTTACCCTTAAGCTAACTCAAAGACCGCCCATGTTATATAGTTACATCGGTTTAAGGTTACATAATTGTGAAAGTCGGCCTTTCAACCAACTTAACCATAAACTCAATTGAAAACATTCCATCACCATACAAGGGCGCAGACCTTTCAGGGAATCGTCAAACCCACACGTAATTTGTTTCACCCGATCCCGGTTTAGTCATCCCAGTATCCCAGAATCCCAGCTTATGATTGAGGACAGGCAACTACAGTGTTCATTAAGCTAGTTCACGGGAAACTGACTCTTATTACAAAAGGTGAACGGTTATAACTCTTCATATAAAACAAAACCCATCTATATTGATTCCGTGAAGGTGAAGAATTTCAGCCCCTATTGCGAGGAAATAAGGATAAAGCCGTAGCAAAATTTAGGACGGGCATGAGTAAACTTCAATTAAAATTAATCAACAAAACTGAATTAAACATTTAAGGTATTTGAAATCCTTGGAGCAGGTAAATTGAGTTTGTAGATGAACTTTCGGGGTTATATACACTGTCATGTTTTCACTCCATCTATAGGTTTGTAGAAAATCACAAAAGATATGAGACAGAAATTTACGATTTTTTTTAAATTAATATTATTTTTAAACTGTAAAAATTGGATTTATAAATAACGCCTGTTTAGTATCATCGTCATCAACCCAGAACGGGTCTCCCCTCATTTTCGTACGTAGGATTTGACCATTATCCACCACAGGGGTCCGGCTTGGATTGGTGGATTTACCTCCGAAATAATTCTCAGGCACGTGGGTTCTTTATGTTGTTTTCCTCCACCGAAATGAGACTTATAATCAATAACTGTTTACTTTGCTACATCAATACAAGACTTTGCATGTGTATTTTTTCTAAACGCAAAATGATAAATTGGCTTCTAATAAAGCGGTCAATTTAATTTTCGAAAGCTATATTAATTATCTTAATGATCTTTATTCAACATTGATGCCTCCTTTAGATCTATTGGAGGCCCGAAAATAGTATAAAATAAACGGATTTCAAAGACTTTAAATCTAAGCTTAACCCTACAAATGTAAGCATTCATCCAAATTCAGAGACCGTGTTCAAAGAGTCCTTTCAAAACCTTATCCATTTCAAACAAAAAGGCTACACACACTCAGATAAAAGCTAATACTGCTCAGTTAGAGGATACAAAGTCGATCCTAAATCCTGAAACAAAAGCTCAATCTACCCTGGAGCGGGCTAACTTGAGATAAGGGAGTCTTAAGACAGAGTCACAGTACTCAAGCTTGCCGCTTTCAGGCCTTTTTACACTTAAAGCCAAGCATCTAGAGGGTCACCACGTACTTATCCTTATTCCATGCAGTTCATTTTAAGGCCTTAAACTGAACGGCCTAGATTGGCACCACCCACACACTCATAAATGACAAACGTGGCGTGACGTCACTCAAAAATAGACTGCTGATAATGAGAGAGAAAGAGAATGAGATGGAGCTATATAAACTCCCATAAATGCAAACAAATTGTTCCGATCTCTTTGGGTAAATGTCTCTGGTCGACATATGAAGGCTGAGCGATATTGGTGGTGACAGTTAGCAGGGCAATTCAGTTTAAGGCCTTAAACTGAAATAATTTAACAGTTCGTGGTGAGGTTCCTGTACCCTTATTCACAAGTATTGGAAAATTTGACCCTTTCGAAAAGCGACTTTTCAGTGATTTTGATGTTTCGAATCATTATTCTGATTACTATCTCATCTAGTATTGTGAATTATGTCCTCTTTGAGGAATCCGTCAACCTCGTTGGTTCCGGAGATGAAACTGCAAAAGCAATGGCTGGCAAAGCCAAAAAGGCGCGTATCAAGCCAATCCAAAGCCATGCTCTGCTTGTAATAAGGCTGGACCGCTACCCAAACACCCCAAAGTTGTCATCGAAACTTCAGAAGTATCCACAAATTAAACTCAAAAATCAATATTTACTTTTAAAATTTGAGCTAAATAAACAAAAAATAAATCCTTATACATAATGTATACCAAGTATACAATAAAACCTTGTGAAATAAAGAAATGATTCATACCAAAAACAACCTTTTTGTCTTCGCGTTTACGTGCATAATTGTTCACAAAATCTATATATAGGTAGCTACACCATCAATTCCTTACCAATCTTCAGTAACTATCCTTTTGTGCGGAGCTCGAATACTCCGCTACACTGTACGAGAGACGCCTGAAGCCAGAATTTCTCAGAAAGCTACACAGAACCGTAAACAAAAGCTATGTAAATTCATTTCTTGAACCTTTTCGTTTACATTTGAATAGGCAAGACGGATCATTGGTTCAAGTGGCGTATTCACGTATCTTAATACGCCATAGCATCTTAATGATCGGTATAATGGTAAGGGATGTAACAATTGTGAGGGTAAATTCCTTTGAAGGGATGTTAGAGTAAGTTTGACGTATTGTTAGGCCTGATTTGAAATTTAGTATGTAAACTAGAGAAGCCGGCGTGTTTGACGATCGATAATTCAATGTTTTGCTAGTTGTGTTTATTAGGTTATGTTTAATTTGTGTTTCCTCTAAGGCTTTGATGCTGGGACTCTGAGAATTTGGAGCGAGAGTTCATTGTTTGCGAAACGAAGCTTATTGAGTTGTGTAATAGACCCCTGTTTTGGATTTTAGATCAATCCTAGCTGTCCCGGCGAACTTCGTACCGGCTAATAGTCAATAGGGTGTGAGGAGGGTTAGGCCATAATCCACCACGGGGGCCCAGTCCGAATTGGTGGATACCAATACCTACCTCCGAAATAATCCTCGGGTAGGTATGTGGGTTTCCTCACGATGTTTTCCCTTACCGAAAAGCGATTGATAATGACGTACATATGTTTTACAGAAACACATTGGTATGTGCCCGCACTGGGATTCGAACTCACGCCCTTCTGATTGGAAGGCAGACGTTCTCCCACTAGGCTACCACCGCTTCACCGCTTTTTGATAGACCGTTATGAGCGAAGTTGACAGGGTTCAGTAAACCACGAAATAATCTCAAATAAAGCTTCCTAGTAAGAAATTAATTACGTTATTCAATTCCTTGACATCTTTAATTAAATGAGCCGAACAAAAAATTACAAAGAGATCTCGCGACAGCGAAATGCAAAACACGGGAAAGATTAAACATAAAAAAGAGGAAGGAAGGGGTAGGAAAAAATTAAAAACAAATTATGGTTCGACCCTAAGCGGAAATTGCCTCCCAGGAATGGGAAAGCTGTTTTTTTAACGACAATGGATTTTTTTGCGGCATTACTTTGGAAAATTCTTTAATTGAAGGTTGAAGTTGACTTCGAGCTATATTTTGACAGTTGGCGGAGTGACGTTTCCTTACTTTATAGTTACACACATAAATACATAGCCTTTGCAATAAATAGTCAGGAATCCTTCTAATATTAAAAATGCGAAGGATTGTGTGTGCGAATGTGTTTATCCTCTGTCACGACGCACTCCTAAACGGATTTTGATTAAATTTTGATCCATAGATTTAGATCCTAGTACATAGGATCCTTTCATTTCGTCTTAGATACTCGGGTAAAACCACTGCATGCAGCTAGTTTCAAATAAAGCTTAATTTTTCTAGTCATTTTAAATCGCTTGCTACCAATTATTCAGTGTAAGGTGGACTTCCATAGGTCATGGTTCACATGACTGACGCGCGTAACAGATTTGACAGGTCGCGCGCATCTGTAATGCGCGTCAGTTGCATCGACCGCCATCCGCGGAATTTTCAAAGCATGTCGTGGCGGGCGCGGCGTTGAAAAAGAAATTGGGAAAGATTTTCAATTTGCTACAGCAAACACAATTTGACAAGTTCAGTAGATGGGATGGAATAGTTTCTGGCTTAAACATTTGTGGTGCAAGTAATACGCAAATAGAGAGAAGTATTTTACATTTTTTTCGTTTTGGCACCGTACGATTTGTGCATTTTTATTTTTTTAGAGTTTTCTTAGTTAATACCTAGTCAGAATGTCAAGTGTCAGTAAGTAGGTAGTCTAGTCAAAGCTAAGTCAAAGTCACGATTCAGTAAAGTGATGGATGCTTTACTGAAACTTACTGCGAAATTACTGGGCATATGAAACTTTAGAGGCGATGTCTCGAGGTGACGAACGCAGTGCAGTGCCGCACAGGATTATTCAATGCAAAGTTCTGGGTGGCACTGTAACTGTTATGGGCAGGCGTAGCGCTTACCATTAGGTGAACGACTTGTTCGTCTCGTCACTCAGTCAAATTTGTAATAGCACCTTATCTCTCTTGACTTAAACTCGACCAGCATCTTATAATATTTTCCCTGCATACGGCTCCCAAATATCAACAAGCACTTGTTTGAACAAGCGTTCTGTACCGTAATTTTGTTTATCGAAAACTGATTTATTATTTTAAATTACACCAATAAAGTACGGCCTTCAATTGTGACGAGAAGACGTCGAAAATTCAACCTTCTGC
This sequence comes from Campaea margaritaria, assembly GCA_912999815.1. Classification (NCBI taxonomy): domain Eukaryota; kingdom Metazoa; phylum Arthropoda; class Insecta; order Lepidoptera; family Geometridae; genus Campaea; species Campaea margaritaria. The sequence continues at coordinate 3,920,419 of OU538814.1, forward strand.
CTTCTTACTCTGAGTTGAGAATAGGCTATGCCTATTAAATATATATCGTGGGATCGCATTGTCTTGAATGAAATTAGGGGGTATTACATAAATTTCGAGTATTCATTAAATTTTGGTAAGCAACGTCTTTTTCTGTTTCTCAAGTATTGAAATGATTGTTTTCTTCGTCGGAATTATGTTTTGGGAGCTTCCTTTCGTTTAAATTGGAAGTTTTAATCATTGACGGGTAGAGACGCGGTTGCCGACCGTAATTTATGTGCTATTGACATTATGTTGCTTTTGACAATTAACTTTGACGTTATAACAGCAGGATAACTAAACGAGCCTATCTATCTTGTTGTAAAAACATAACAAAAAAAATTTTTTTTGGCATAAAAAAAAATAAAATAAAAAAAAGCTACCTACACGACTGCCTCTGAAAGTGTTTCTTTATTTTTTTTAGAGTGGCGAGACGAGTTAGTCGTACATCTGATGGTAAGCGCTACGTCTGCCCATAACAGTAACAGTTCCATCCATAACATTGCATTGCATAATCTTGCGCTGCACTGCGCCAGACACCCTGAGACATCGGCTCTTAAGTCTCATATGCCTAGTAATTTCACTGGAAACTGCCCTTCAAACTGTAATATTTGCACTTTACTGCTTGGCAGTATAAAATCTAAAGTTGATTTAGGATACATACCTCTGGCTCCCGAGCTGACCTGGCACTGGTATTTAGCATCATCATCCAAGGTCACGTCCCGGATGTCCAAGGAATAATCGCCTGCAAAAGAAACAATGATTTAGGAAACATATTTTTATAACATCACAAAACTATTTTTTATACGAAAATGGCCCATGTGTTCTTCTTCCTTATTCACGCCGTACAGGATGAATAGATTTGGATAAAGTTTTGTGTTGACGTAATCATCGTCCAGAATGACTTAAGTGCACCATGCTAACCATGTCGATAATATAGGTCAGTTAAAACAACCCACTTAAAACAGCTATTTTTCATTGTTTACCAATTACTTACGGCAATTTTAGGAACTTTTGTTATCTTATTTCTATATTTCTACTATGGTTAAGGTATAATTTGTTTTTTAAGTTGACTGAGTAACGAGACGAGCAGGTCGTCCACGTAAACTGCAGAAGCAATCGCATTTTCACCTGATGGTAAGCAAGGACACTTCAACGGTGGAGCAAGCTTGCCTAGAAGATACCTATTCACTCATGACTAGAAGACTCCCAGATTATAGTAATCTGGAAACAGTGTAACATACATTTGCTGTTCGAATTATAAATGTATAGCTATTCCAAATAGTTGCCGTAATTTATCAAATATCTAGGCACCGTAACTGCCTAGACTTTACCGTAATTACCTGCTCGCTATGTCAATAACTTAGGCTTACAACTTGAATTATCCCTGGCGTGTAATTAAAAAGCTCTACGTATGGGACAAATAGGTCAAAAGTCTAACAATTCGACCATTAATGGGACTGAAAATATACTTTACCTGAATTTTATATGTCTAGACGTTATAAGTCCCTACTTAGATGTTTAAGTTATTTGAGATAGTATATTCAAAAGTTGGATAGTTGAATAGGAAAACATATTGTTCAAGAAAAGACTTATTACTAAACTAACTAACTAACTTGTTAAATACTGTAAGTACGCCACCCACCCTACTATCGAAAAATGTTTTTTACTGTCCATCCAAAGGTTGTCTGGAAGAAATCGCTTTCAGCGATAAGACCGCCCATTGTACTACCCTTGTTTACCTATTGTAATTTTTCTGTACTGTGTTTAATTTTGTTTCTGGTGTACAATAAAGAGTTTTCTATTCTATTCTATTCTATTCTACTACGCCATTTCCTCATCTTGATATTTCAATGATATTAATGAAACATATCACCGACGCTCAACGTATGAGAATAGATGACAAAAAAGATGATTCATTGCTTGCCATATCAAAAGGACGTGTAATATGTCTATGGAAACAAAAAGGTCTCTGGGGGTAATGGTAACATTAATAATTAGGTTATAGTGAGGGGAATGTTTATTTTTGTTGTGAAATGGAACAAACAACTGGACAACTTGGAAATAAAACAGGAAAAAATAAAATTCGGAGGCATTTAATTTCAACTATAATTATAATTAGTTTTGAACAGCTAATAACAAATTAACATCGTGAGGAAACCCATATACCTACCCGAGAATCATTTCAGAGGTAGTTATGTTATCCATTAATCTGGACCGGGCCCCCGTGGTGGATTAAGGCCTAAGGCTCATGACAGTGAGGGGAGACCCCTGCTCGGCAGTGGACCGATATGGTTTGATGATGAATAATGATGATTTGGTTTGTTGTTTTTTTGATTTGTTTGATGATTTGTTTTGTTCTAGTTTTAAGTTTTCTTTGTTCTGTGGTGTTTCAATAAAGAGTTTATCTATCTATCTATCTATCTAATAAATTATGGATACATTTTTATATGTTATGCTTAACGCTATTAATTAACAATTTCATTCAGGCAACCTTTGGATGGATGGGAATTAATGAAAATTATGTTGCTGTTTATAAGATAGAGTCAACCTTGGACTGTATGGCTTCGGCTGAATTTCACATTGCTAATTCCGTTGGGATAGGCAGATATTCATCTTTCGATATGCTACGATCCCAGCGGAAAGCAGTACACCAACTCCCTAGCACACTATACTGGTTTCTGGAACTCCAGACCAATATGCCGTGGGTTTTTCTAGGGTTTTACATAAGATTAATATATGACAGATAATTAAAAAAAAAGAAAAAAAAAGATTACACTATGTTCAGTTCTGTTCACAGTCGGGTTATTTTTACCTTTAATTGGTACTTTGCGTATTTTAAATTGGTGTATAATAGAGCATTTCCTATTCTAGAATATCATTTTGACAAACTTCGATGCAAATTAGATCTGATTTTGTTTTGTAAATTATTTTCTATTCTATTCAATGGTCCTTAGAATTCAAGTTTTAAAACAAAGCAGGTATTTTTGTGATTAATAGGATGCCATCTCTTCTAGCTATAATTTTTTTAGTGATACCATAAAAACTGGTCTAGTCAAAGTCATCGACCGATTTACACGTTTTTTACACATAATATAATTAAGACCGTGTTTTACTACAATCTGGCCTTAACTAGAATAGTAGCTCAGCGTGATTAACGCTGCGGGAGTGTCGCATGTGGAGGTGATGCCTAGTACCACTCTTGTAATGGGTAAGTGATCTTCGAATCTCAAATCTGCGCTGAGCAAAGCGAACTTGACATTTTTTACATGTACTTTGCTTCGATCAAGGATACTCAAAGTTCTTTGTTCTCTTCCAAAAACTTGAAACGTTCATTTTTACTCGTCACTAGATAAATGCAAAAACTTTGCGAAGCCAAAACAAAATAAAAAAAACGTACAACCACCGTTCAGAAGATAGCCAGAGAAGTCATAGAAAAAACTCTTAAGTATATTTTCCAATTTGGAGTTAAACAAGAGACTTAGAGAAATAAGGTTTAAAATACTGTAGGTATATTAGAATGCAGCAATTTCTCCAATATACGCACAAACAAATACAATACTATGTTTAATAAAACTTCAGCTTCATAAAAAAACAGACCGAAAAATAGCTGTCATAAAACCAGGAACACAATATTGAACGCACTGATTATGTTTAATTAAAAAAATTGTAGGACTTTTTTATTGACAGTAAAATGGTGACCTCATTCCTAATTAGATTACATAACGGCGGGTACTATTCGTTATTCTGTGGAGTCGTATGGAGCAAATTTGTATTAAAACACGAAATATGGCACACTGAGCTTGAAACTGAAGTATTGCATGCTAAAATGTATATTTTGCACGAAATATTTCCTTTTGTTGTGAAAATGGCATGGAGAGATTGTTTTAATTACTATGTTTCAGTGTTGTTTGTTTGTCAAATGAGGTAGTGACAGCCCTAGTGTCAAAGTTTTTAAGCCAGCCATGAGCCTCCGACACGACGTGGCTGCCATCGATCGATAACAATGAATCGACGGCTTCAATTCGTAATTTTATTTGACCCGTATACCTATACCGATAAAGCTTCGTATTCATTAAACGATACATCCCGAGACCCGTGTCGCTCCATGTCTGGCGACGTAGGGAGAATAGAATAGAATAGAATAGGAAACTCTTTATTGTACACCAGAAACAAAAATAAACACAGTACGGACCTCTTGTCCTTCGATTTTTTTCTTATACTGGCAATTTAGTTCTTAAAAAAATCCGTTTCTCTCATTCTCTTCAGTCTATTTTTGAGTGACGTCACGTCACATTTGACATTTATAAGTGTGTGGTGCCCATCTAGGCCGTTCAGTTTATGGCCTTAAAATGAACTGCATGGAATAAGAATACGTACACGGTGACCCCCCAGGCTCATAGAAGTATGACAAAAACTATCCAATATAAGAAGAAACTTATGCACACTCACCTTCCTCATCGCTCCCGATCATTTTATACCGGTCGTAGCCGCTTAGCTCCCGGTGTAGACCAAGCCCAAAATCATCCTTCGTCCACTGCAGCTGTCCAGCTTTGTTCTCCACTCTACATGGGAGGGTTACTCTTGATCCTACCACCGCAGTCTGTGGAGGGAAAATGCTGTGAGAATCCCTATCATGTATTTGTCTTAGAGGGGGAAACTGTTCGCCACGGAGGTAACGGAGAAGGGGCTCGAATCCCCTAGAACTCCCCTTTGAGCAGCCCTGCGCCGGGGTGGGACAAGATGGGGTCACGCTGGTTTTCATCGTCTTCCCTTATCGTGACCTAAAATAAGGGTCACTTCAGCGTTTGTTATCTCGACAAAGAGAACAGTGTCTAGTGGCTGGTGTCTGAGCTCCCATCAGATGCGGTTCAACGACTGCAATCAATGGATAATGACCAAAACTGACCGACTGATTAACGTGCCTTAGGATGGCCGTGCAAAACCTGTAACTTTTATAATTTCTAAATTATAGCACTGAACATTTTTCCAAGGATTTCGAACGATTTTTGCATGAACAAGCACTGAATTCAGTTGTTAACTTTGGCTTCGGTCCTGTCCTTAAGTATCAGTTGGTGATATTTGTCCAATGCGTTCAATATTTCGACACAATAGCGTATTTCATACACGTCAGTCCAATTAAAGTCTTTAAATTCAAGGAATAAGATTAAAAATATTTATATAACATACCTGATCCTGCGGCTCCATAGCAAACTTCTGTTCCTGATAACCGACACACACACCACTTAAAAACACTGAACAAAAACACGCACACACGCACAAAGTCCGTAATAGAAGAAACAACGAGCTAACACCCCTACTAGTTGTTCTCACTCGATAACAGTTCGACATGATCTCACTTCGACATAACAAGGATATCCGGAAGTCTAAATTTATTCACATTTCAGAAGGAAGTCACACTTCCCCCTCGGCGCGTGGTTCTATTTTGGAAAGCACGAATTTAGGCGCCATAGTTATTTTGAGTTCATTTTGGTGGCATGATATATGGGGTTCTTGTTCCACGGTGACGGATCTGAAACAAAAAAACGGATATGTGAGAAATTGATACATGTGTGTGTGATGGTCCTTCGAGCTCTGAAGTCTATTAATAAAATGTTTGATACAAAAAGTCAGGATTAGTTAAACTAATGTGTCGACGGTCTTCTCGAATAAAGTAGTGACTTATTCCGAATCTGGCCGTAGAGTCGGTTTTCACGTGTCTTCTCTGAGGGCTTATGAGATTAAATTATATTAATTGAATTTCCAAATTAGTTTGTAGTCCACATTTAGTCTGATACGCATATTTGTTTTTTGTTCGTCAAATGAGAAGGTGCTGGTTTTCTTCTTATTTCGCCTAAGTCAATCGCCTGATGGTAAGCGCCACGCCAGCCTAACAGTTGCAGTGCCACCCAGAACTTTCCGTTACATAATCTAGCGCGGCACTGCACTGCGCTCGTCACTCTGACACACCGGCTCTAAAGTCTCATACGCCTAGTAATTCTGCTGGAAACAATGCCCTTCAAACCAGAATACATCACGGATCATAGTCATACTATATAATATAGTCAGCAAACATCAACATAATAAATAATTTATGAAAATACATAGGTGCATTCATTATATTCATTGTCAAATCAGTAATTATGGTCAAGTGTTCAACACTAAAGTTTTTTCTGTCACGCTTTTTTAACAGGAAATAGATGTTAACACATTAATATCTCATTGGCACTCATTTGACACATGTCAGACTTATGACAAACCAGCTCTCAGCGAGACTTTTTGCGAGTTCAATAATATGACAGCTCAAATATAGAGTTAGTTAAATAGTTTTTGTTAAAAGCAGTCCAGGAGGCCTACCATGACGTCTTATAGCGATTCAGTTCAGGACCTAAACCGAGCCGCGTCGCATAATCGTACAGTGACGTCTTATTTTTAATGTTGCTGCCATTTTCAACCTAAACTGGATCCATTTAAGGTTGAAAATGATAGCAACCTAAATCGAGTCGCTAATAAGCCATTTTCAACCTAACCTATGTCCAGTTTAGGTTGGAAATGGCAGCAACATAAAAAATAACACGTCACGGTACGATAATGCGACGCGGCTCAGTTTAGGTCCTGAACTGAATCGCTATAAGACGTCATGGTAGGCCGCCAGTTCAGGATGGGATATCACATTATCTCTAAAACAATTCCTGGATTTCATCACGATGTCATTTTAAAAATTAATAAATAGGTCACTATCTCACCCGATGTTAAAAGACAATGCGGTCTACGATAGTGCACGCTTACCTAGAAGTAACCTAATCACTCGTGACTTGAAGACTCCCAGGCTATAACTATCGGGAAACACAGACTCCGGTAAGAAGTTCCACTTCTTTGCGATACGCATAATAAATGACCGAAACGCGAAAAGCAACTGATAATTACGTACATACTCCCATATTTTTACTACACCAAGAGCCTGCAACCCAAAACTTTGGTCTGAACAGATGTCAAAACAGCTGAACATGTCAGTCAACGTAGCACTCCACAAAGCTGACGATTGTTCAGGCGGAGACAACTTATGTATAGAGTTGGAAAGAGTCACGATCTTCAACAATGACTAAAGAGTTTTTTACAAGAAACATTATTACGTGCCTACACCAAAGCTTTTCAAGTATATTAAATTATGTTCATAGGGTAAAAAGTGTACTTATGTACACAAAAACTGTACACACAGGTGACTGTCACATCCACAAAGCATCCCAAATTGTCAAAGGCCAGCGTATCTCTAACGGGCTTTGAGAAAAGCTTGCTTGATATTTTAAAAGCAACAAGCTTACATATTAAAATGTTTACTAAAAGCCACCGTATTTACGCTAGACACACAGTTTTATCTTGAAACTCTATAATTTTTCGCAACTTCAAAAGTTTAAACTTAAACTTATCCGAGAGGTAGCATTACGGTTTACTTCGAAACTTGGAAGGAGATACAGTTTTGTATATTAAACTGGAAGTTGCAAAATATGCTTATATGAATCGGTTAGTATAAACGATATTTAAAAATCGATTAGAGCATGTATGTTTCCAATGGACTCCAAAACGACAGGACCGGTTTTAATGGAATTGTCTGACAATCTTCACCCAGCATTTTTAATTATTAGTTAGCAGAGGCTTCCAACTCGGTGTCTTTGGATTGCACAAGCTACCGGTCAACATCCAGGGTTATTCCCTACTCGTCACCAGCTTTCATCACCATCATCATCAATTTATATCGGCCCACTGCTGAGCACGGGGCCTTCCCTGACTTTCGTAAGGAGGAGTAGGCCATAATCCATAACGGGGGCCCTGTCTGAATCGGTGAAAAACAAAACCTCCGAAATGATTCTCCGGTAGGCATGTGGGTTTCCTCACGGTGTTTTCCTTCAATGAAAAGCCAGTTATAATTACGTACATATGTTTTACAAGAAACAATTGGAACGTGCCCGCACTCACGACCCTCTCCTTGGAAGGCGGACGTTCTCCCACTAGGCTATCACCGCTTATGCCTTCCACCAGCTTTGTCCCACCTTTATGATCGAAGGTTCCACGACTAGAAATACGTCATTCTTATCTTAAGGGCCTATAAACCATTATTAGTTAGTATCCACCGTTTACTAATTTGATATCGTTTGGTAGATAGAAAACTTGATTAATTATATTTATTAAATAATTCCATTATGGAAATTAATGAAAACATTGTGTTAAACAATTTGGTTTTTGATGTCGAGCGGCGTTCCCGTGAAATTCGAAGATATTACGTATAGTGATTTAAAATTCTTATTTCGGGTTGAGGCAAAAGAAATCAGTTCCGATGTCAATTTTGAATATTTTAAATTACGTACGGCGGCCATCTAGATGTTTCTGATAAATTATGTAAAGTGCTGACTGGTGATTTTGACATAATTATGTATAATTATATGACACGTTTAATTTTTAATAAGAAGATATTGAATAAAATAACTAAAATCAACTTTAACTTACGCCTACGCTTTTTATGTTGTAAAATGTTGTAACATTTTACGTTCCATTTTAAAAAAAAGGGCTTAAAAATTTTAAAGTTAAAATAATAAAATTAAAGGTACAAATAAGCAATAGCGCATAATAAAAATATTTTTCTCACTAATATTATAAATGCGATAGTTTGTATGTTTGTCAAGAGTTCACGTCGAACCGCCTGAATAGATTTTGATAATATTTGGTACATAGGTCCTGGAATAGACCATAGAATACTCTTTCTACCGCAAACATTACCGATTCCTGTGGGGAAACAATGAACGCGGGTGAAACCGCAGGGCGCAGCTGGTATCACATAAATTTCAAGACCATTACAACATAATGTATAATAAATAAGGTATATGAAGGATACCGTTAAAGAGCCTCCTAAAAATGCTTTAATTAGATTATTTAAAATTCAACTCGAGCAGCAACTAAAAATTAATATTCCATGTGAACTTCATCACTTATCTGTAACAACTTTTTTAATTATCACCCATAGATTATATCAAAATTTTATCTCTAACGTTTAATTTTACTGCTGATAAGTAAATCGAAGGTTTAGATATGGGACTAATTTAAATCATTTGGATCGGTTATGGGAACTCTAATAGATTATGGGAATTTAAATTTATATTATGGCACAGAATACATTATAGATCTACATACAGATGAACACTCCAATCCGCGCGAACCGCTTCCCCGCTCGTCTACCCGCACTCCGGAGGACAATTGGATGGCTGTCGATTTTACACGCCCAAATGTAATAGACAAGTGGGTTATATCGAACTGCCATACTAGCGGGTTGTCTTTTGTTTTGGTTGCGTAGTATATTTGAGTACTTACAAATGCATTTGGCGCGAGTGCAAACGTCATTGTATGAGTGAGTTGTCAATTCAGTTTTTGTGTGGACTGTCCGGGTGTGATTATGGGAACTTTTATAGATCTGAAGTGGGTTCTTAGGTTATACCACGTGGTACATTAAAAGCTATAATGGTGTACTTATAAAGACTTTTGAAGTGTTATTTGTTTATCAATTAAGTGGATTTATTAGAAATTATCTAAGAATTTTAAGTACGTATTTTTACTTTTTATTTTGGTTTTCGAAACATGACGGTGAATTAACAGATATTTTTTTTTACGGAGCTTTAAGTGAAGTCTCATAATTAATTATAAGAGACCGTTGAAGGGACTTAAGTCATTCCAAAAGTAAGATCGAAAACTTGAATTAAGTTAAAAACTTGAAGTAAGTTTTTTTCAAGTTGGTGGACTCCACAAATTATGCCATAATTAAAACTAGCTTCAAAATAACTTACCAAAAAATTTAACCAAATTTCACAAAACACTACCTTCTTAATAAAAAAAAAACTCCAACCGTGGCGGCTATATCCCACGGCTGCCAGTCACAACTGACAGTTGCTGGATATTCGGAGTTAGGGATATATTTAGCCCACCCCCTCGTAAGTTCAGTTCCCTACTGAGTCATTACCGGCTTAGGTATGAGTTTAAATTTAGAATGCATTAAAAGGCAAGGATGTGTCTGTTGAATTATTTTTTCCCGACTGCCCAAAAGGACGGCTATGTTTTTCGTACGTATGTATGCATGTGTGTGTGATCCTTAGTCACGACCTATAAGCCTACACCGCTTGATAGATTTTGATAAATTAGGTATGATTCAATTCGTCTCAGTTACGAGAAAGGCACCTTCAAAAAACAAAATGGCAGCTGTAAGCAGCCATATTGGATTTCTATATGGCTGCTAAGTAATCCATGTGGTCTACTCTGTAAATAAAACTTAGTCTGGATCCGTTTTATTTTTTAAATATTTTTGAGTGTTAAAAAGTTTAAAGCTCGATTGATGGTAAACAGTTACCGCCACCTATACCTAGATATATAGACTTCTGCAACACTCGGAGCGTTGTCGATGCAATGTCTACTTTCTGGAGCTCTTTTCATATTACTTTTTTGTAAGTCTACTGAAATATTATACGATGGTATATTTAAAAGGTTTTTAAAAGGGACCGTGTATGTATTTTATAAAGCTTTTGCTGGAAAATATTTAACTAACTGCAACCCGATGGTTTTTTTTGGAGGATTAATCCACCAATCCGGATCTGGCCCCCGTGGTGGATTATGGCCTAATACTCCTTTTAAAGTGAAGAGAGACCCGTGCTCAGCAGTGGGACGATATGGGTTGATGATGAACCCGATGTTTCATACGCGGTGATAATTATCACATAGGAGCGCAGTGCAGTGCCGCGCAGTATTATGTAATGCAGGGTTCTGGGTGGTGCTGTGACTGTTATGGGCAGGCGTAGCGCTTACCATCAGGTGGACGACTTGCTCGTCTCCTCACTGAGTTAAATAAAATAAGTTTTTTTTTGTATCGAGAGCCTGAAATATTTATATACCAAACGTAATTGAAATTCATTGAGCCGTTTCGGAGCTGATTCCGGACAAACATTCAGACAGACAGTCAAGTATCTTATGTGTTATTCCGGGACATATTCAACCAACAAACCTATTTACCAACTAAGACGTTAAAAGAGGACAAACAAAAACTTTCGTATTCATAATTTTAGTGGGATAAAAGAAGAAGACATTACTGGAAGGAGATGGGGAGACCTCTGGCCAGCAGTGGGTTCAGACAGGTTAAGAAAAAAAACGTCCGCCTTCCAATCAGAAGGTCGTGAGTTCAAATCCCAGTGCAGGCACGTACCAATGTGTTTCTGTAAAACATATGTACGTAATTATCACTCGCTTTTCGGTGAAGGAAAACATCGTGAGGAATCCTACCCGAGAATTATTTCGTAGGTAGGTATGTTATCCGCCAATCCGGACTGGGCCCCCGTGGCGGATTATGGCCTAACCCTCCTCACGAAAGTGAGGAGAGACCCGTGCCCCGCAGTGGGACGTTATGGGTTGATGATAAAGAAAAAAAAACTATTCCATTCTATTCTATTCTAACAAATCTATTCACCGAGGCGTGAAACTCAAACTCAAACTCAAATCATTTATTGTAAATAGGCAAAATATTGCACTTTTACACGTCAAATAAAAATAATATCTTATACATAAGTATAGAAATACAAAAAAAATAAGTCAAATTTTATGATCTACGAAACTAATGATTATTATCTAATTATGGTTTGAGTTAGAAAAAGGATATTTCCCTTTCAAGTGGTGACCCATGCCTGAGTCTCGCACACGAAAAGGAAAACTCCATTGACTCTACCAGTGCTTCGGAAATACGCCCGTTAGAGAAGATAGCACCAAGAAACTCTACGGCGATGTCATTTTTTAAATTTTAGTCATTCTTTTTTTTTTTTTTAAAGCCATAATATACAATATAAAAATAAATTATTGAAGTGAGGACAGACACAAACACACACAAACTTTCGTATTTATAATGTGAGTAGGATAAAAAAAATCTAAGACATAGCTACATATTTCCAAACAGTCATCAAATAAAACAGAACGTTTTAAAAGCGAGTCCCGAATCGCTCCTTCTATCTTGATCTACCATAATGCCTCATGGAGCCATCACTCTGACCTTAATCACCCATTGGATATATATACAAAATTGAAACGATTTCAAAACGTGTTACAGACAAATCCCTTGACACGTGTAACATAGAAGTGTGTATTTGTCTCTTTTTGGTATTTAAATGACTAGGTATTGTTATTATATCATTACACGTAGTATGTTTGGAAGCGGCAATCCATACTGAATCATTCGATGCCTTTTTAACCAACTCCAAAAAAGTCGGAGGTTATAAATTCAACCGTATGTATTTTGTTGTGGGAAATTATGGGGGTGACCATTGTAGTGGACACAATAGGAAAAAATGTTTGTTACCTCAGAACCCCATCAATTTTATGAACCTACTAGCTGTGCCCTGCCACATTTCGCTGTGGCACATTCGCACATTCGCTGATATGTCACTGATGAAAAAAATAGATAAAAACAATCCTTGATGCGGATTATATATCATGCTAAAATTTCAGCTCGATCGGTGCAGAACTTTTTGAAGCGTACACAAACCAACACAATATTTATATATATATAGATATACTTTTTACATTAGTCCCATTGAAACTTTATCAAAATCGGTATAGCAGTTTGGTTTATATTAGAATATCCAATTGAAGTCGGTTTCTTTTTTTTTTATTTTATACTTGTTCAAACAAACGGCGCCGGCACCGCACTGCATTGACCTGTCTTTTCCCCAAGGCTGGCATTTTGTTCAACGTTTTTTGTATATATTTTGTGTTAAACTGATGGTAAGTAACTCGATTGATGGCGAAGCAAACTTGGCTAAATGCCGTCGACTCGAACACTTCCAAATTCTATTCACTTGAAAACAAACTAGAAGTACCTAACAACAATTGTATCTATTCTTTACCTTTTAAAAAATTATGAAAAAAACAAAAAGAAAACAAATGCTGTTGTTGTTTAGTTTTGAATATGGATTTCAGCAAAATAACTTCTGACTCCATCAACTTTCGAAACAAAAGCTGGTAAAAAATATACAGTTCACAATGCGGGTTCCATGATAATTCAGCCATACCATTCTCAACCCTATCAACTGGATCTAGCCTATTAAAAACCCAATAGCTGTGAGGCAGACGCGAAAGATCATAAATTGAATACCATCATCTCACTAGGACATCAAAGGAGGCTAATTTTCATAAAGTTTCGACGCGACGGAAAGTCGCGCGACATAGCTAATTCAATTATAACATTAACTTGCTAACGGCCATCTTAATTGCTGAAAGCTTTGGCTTTGAAATCGTTCCCGAGTACAAATTTAGGAATACCAATGGTTCCTTCCATTCTTATATTTCATGGAGATTAGGTTAAGCGCACACTGCCGCGGGCGTTTTATATTACTCTAAGGACCTGGCACGCGTCGAACTCTGCATACAAAAAGTGTGTCAGTTTTGGCGGGGGTCGCGGGATGAGGAAGTCATTACACTAATGGTTGCGAGAAACAAAGGCCGACTGAAATAGTTATACGAACAGATGATCATATAGCGACCAAAAATTAACACACACAACAACAAAACATGTTCATCTCTGTTTGTTTTTTTTAAAAGGAGGCAGAGACCATTTGTTTTATAATAACTAGTTCCTAATCTATTCTTTAATTTGGCATTTAGCACAGACCAAAAACGCATTTAGTACCGGCCCATCCTTAAACCTAAACGTCAACTGTCCATTCTAAAATGCACCCTGTCCCTCGAACTTAAAGCATCGATTATTCACGAACCACTCCAAAGTAGTTTCAAATGGTTCTAAATTTAAACACTGCCTCTCGATTGGCTGATCCGGAAATGGAATGCATTCTGTTACAAGTCTGACTCGTATTTTTTAAATTACTACTTTTTTTTTTATTTAACAGCAGTTGTGATTAAAGAAGGTAGAATTACTTTAGTAAACGACTATTTGACCGTTATGTGTTTATTTTGATAATGTTATGGTGGAAATAGTTCATTACTAACGGATGTGAGGGGTATAATTTCTGATAATTTTAATGCTACTAACTAGTAGCCGGTTGGTTGGTAGTAATTTAGTTATATTTTATTTGTAGCGCTTTATTCTTTTTTTTTATCGGTCAAAATGATTATGTATAAAGAGATGAGAAACTCTTTGCTTGGTACCGATATTTGTTCATTTTTCAAACTCAGCGATTTTTATTAATTCATTCATCATCATCGACAACCCATAACGTCCCACTGCTGGGCACGGGTCTCCCCTCACTTTCGTGAGGAGGATTAGGCCATAATCCACACGGGGGCCAGATCCGGATTGGTGGATCACATGCCTAACTCCGAAATAATTCTCGGGTAGGTATGTGGGTTTCCTCACGATGTTTCCCTTCACCGAAAAGCGAGCGAGAGAAGTCATTAGTGATTGCATAAATAATATGATTTATTTAGGTAGTGGAAAATCTTATAATATAGATGTTCAAGGAAAATAAAACTTAAATAAATAGATACATGTTAAAAATCTAAAAGACCTTTACTGGAGGGGGGAGTGCCTAGAAAGCAGGCTACATTTAACATAAATAATAAATTATTATTTATCCCACTCTGACCAATTATTCGCATTTATATATCTTTTATATAGAAATACGTTCAAGTAAAGCGTAATTAACTTTAAACAGCCCCTTAACGTGAAAGAGACGCCATCTTACCAAAATTATGAAAATGTAACATTATTAAACAAATCTATTATAATTAGGGAAATTAAACTTTATTTGTTTGTGTTACAGTTTATTGTTAAACAATCATCTCATTGAGAGGTAGAGCATAATTTTTGGAGCGAAACTCAATCTCGTTTGAGACATACAGTCATTAAGATTGTCAAACAGCTACTTCTATTGCAATTGCCGCAGATCCTGTATAATTTGATAAGCATAAAACTCGAAAACGGCTAGACCACATTCGATTATTTTTGTTTTTGGTATGAAGAAGGTTATTATGAAGAGAGAAATGGGAAAGAGGCCTGAAAAAATTACTAAAAAGTGTAAAAAGCTTAAATTTCTTTTTGTTATTATAACATTTATAAAACAATGGACCTTTTATAAAATGTTGATTTATTCACCAAACAAACAAACCGTGTGTTCGCAGGCTTTTTAACTTTTTTTCCATCCAATCCTTCTGGGAACGGATGTTGAACAGCATCCGTTTAATCGTACCATCTGATACGAAATACCTATTACTCTCTTCACACCAAAATGATGTTTAGCTACGAAGAAACAACGTCGAAAATCCCGGGCGATATTTTTTATAAGGTTCAATATTATAGTAGGACTGTACTTTGTATCTATTCGTTTTTCAGTCAAATATAAATCTTACTAGTAGGCTCTAAAGTTGATAGTCGCTCGATGAGATTTAGCAGGAGTTCCAATGTTATGGACTGTACCTTTCGAACAGTTAATGATAGGGTTTAGTATCTTTTGGAATGATTCAGTTTTTATAGATTTCTTTGAAGTGAGGTTTGTTCTATATGATTGTTTGGACACAATAAATATGGGTAATCAGATTTTGTTCCTGTGAGAATTTTTTTTAAGGAATGTCCGCCAGCCATCGAGATCTTTCGTGAGTTCAATTCCCAATACGGGCACGCACCATTGTGTTTCTTGTAAAAAAAATATTAGGTCGGTAATTATCACTCGTTAATCAGTTAAGGAAAATATCGTGAAGAAACCCACATAGGTACCTGCCTAATTATTTCGGAGGTAGATATGTTATACACCAATCCGTGGTGGTGGATTAAGGCCATATCCTTTTCACGAAAGAAAAGGCAGACACGTGCTCAGCAGTGGGACGATATGGGTTGTTAATGGTAATGATGGTGGCTTATTACAGCTTAGTATATTTAGCCTTAAGTTGAAAAAAGTTATTGACACTGGCCGATATAAAAAAAAAACGCCACACTTGTCACGCTAACAGCCGCTCAGACCCACCCCATCAGATCTGTCACATGAAAAAGACGATCCGAATAAAACAGTAGCTTATTCTAACAATTCTATTTCTGATTCCACAGTTGAATTTAAAAATTTCTTGTTCACATAGAAGCGCTTAGATTTAGTCACGTCACTTCACTCGAGTGAGTCGTCTCACTCGAGTGAGCTCACATGTTTGACTTGAGATCGCTCAGGCGTCCACATACCCTTTGGGGACAACGTCTTTTGACTTTTCGAGAACAAATCATTGTGTAGCTTCGAATATAAGGATTACCAATAATTCGTTGCACATATTTGTACTTAAAACCTAATATAATTTTCATCGTCATCATCATAGACAGCTCATTCAACCCGCTGCAGGGCATAAGCCTCTCCCTCTTTCGCCATTCATCTCGGCTTTTAGCCGGTCTTGTCCAGGTGTTGCCTAAAAATTTATAATGTCGTCGGCCCACCGTTGGTTTGGTCTTCCGCGGCTGCGCTTACCGATACGCGGCCACCATTCTGTCAGGGACTTACTCCACCTGCCATCGCCACATCTTGCCAAGTGTTCTGCCTATTGCCACTTAAGTTTATTTATACGGGATCCGATGTCTTCCGCCTTGGTTCTTTTTCGGATCTCCGTATTTCGAACTCTGTCGCTTAACCTGATGCCTAACATAGCACGCTCCATGGCCCACTGTGCGACACGCATCTTGTGCACAGTCTCCTTAGTGAACGTCCATGTTTCGGCACCATAGGTCATCGTGGGAAAGACAAATTGGTTGTATAGTCGGGTCTTTAGGCATTGGGGTATTTTTCGGTACCTGAGCACGTCGTCTAGCTTTCCAATCCTAGCTGAATGCGTCTGGTGATCTCCTCGTGTCTATCTCTCTCTGCCAAAAGACATCATTTTACTTATTATAAAATTGATTGTGAGGAAATTCTAATCAAAAAGTTACTTCTTAGACCTGAACTTTTACGCCAATATAGCATTAATAACATTTTTCCTCCCCTTGTGAAGCATTTAACGACCGACCACTTATTCAAAACGGGCTGTTACACCTAAAATTCTATTTCAACTTTGTGTCGATCGATATGGTACAATCGCGACGAAATTAGGTAGATTGAGCAACGAACGAAGGAAATTTCATTAGGGCGGGTCAATTTTGACATCCGCCCCGGGTGTAATACAGTTTGGGGATAGTAACTCAACTAAAGTTTTAGGCCCAAATGATACGGGCGGTTCTCCCGCGGAATCCGCTCTCGAACCGCACCAGATACAATTTTAAATGAAAGTCGTGCGAGCCATGCATACTACACGGGCGGTTCTTCCTCCGTACACGACTTTCATATCAAATGGTAGTGGAGAACCCCCGGTGTAGTTTGGACCTTAGCTAGCAATGGGCGATTTGAAATATTTTAGTCGAATGCTTCGATTATCCAAATATCTCGTAAGTTTTCGGATGTTTTTGTATCGAATGCGAATCATTCGAAAGTCTAAATATTATTTCGGACTCGCCTATCTAATTTACATTCCAATGGGAAAAATACTGCATAAAGAATGGAAACTCTCCACTCCGCACAATTCACGTCCCCGCAATCTTTCGGAAAATCGCCAGGACAGTCAAATACTACACGCCAATGCAAAGATCTAGGCAGCGACTTGCTCGTCTCGTCACTCAGCCAATAAAAAAAAGGCTGATTTGTATGGAACGTACGAGTCGTGCCAAAGTCCCATACTGTAATTAGCCCTTTTGACCCCGTAGGGTGACTGATGGTGGCTGTTCAATTCCTTTATGCCTTGTTTAGGATATTGTGCGCTGTGACGAGAATATTCTGTTAGGGATGTTTATTTTAGGGTCGTGTTTGCATTTCCGTAGAATGATATTGTTCTTCGAAATTGAATTTGGCACTGATTGAAGTAACGCGAGCCTCGCTCGGCGCTTGGGAGTGTGAATAATTGAATAATTCTGAACTATTATTAATTGAATCATTTTGAACTATGGGTAACTGACTATTCAATTACTAATAGTTCAAAATTACATGCAACATCGAAATATGAATGCCTATTTGAGTACTGTTGAAATGTTTGTTCCTAATTGATAATTGTTCAACTGTTGGCATGGACCGTCGAATATTGACTATAGTTTTGTGTCTACAGTGTAGTAAAAATTAATACTAAAAAGGTTTGGACAAAGCTATATAAAATCTTTCATTTAACTTCGCTTCTTATGTCCTGGAATTTTGCAATTTTGATCCAGTTCCCGTTGTTGAATTGAGTTGAAATTTTCCACGACTGTAAAGTTTTGATGACAATACAATATTATGGTGACAGCGAGCTGATCTGACGACAGAGACGGAAGGTAGACATGGAAGTCCTCAGTGACTAACAGTAGTTTGATGGTGTTTGTACTCATTTTGATCAGCGTGTAGTACCGAATATAAAAAATAAGTTTAGAAATTTTATTTTATTTGTTTTTGTTATGTAACTGTAACTATTATGGGCAGGCGCAGCACTTACCATCAGGTGAACAAATTTCTCATCTACTCAGTAAAAAAAAAACTTTATAAGTCTACAGGCTGCCCCATAACAGTCAGGTCCAGTGTTACCTTTCGGTATAACTATTTTCCAATCAAGGTCCCCAGAACGGTTCCAGCGGACGTGAATCTCGTTTTCAACCTATAAATACAGTGAACCAATCAATAAATTTCTATTTCAATTAACTGTTGGTCCAACATATTTCTTCCTGAGTAAACTAATTTCTCAAATTGATCTATATTTGATATACCGAGGCTATTTACATTATAGCCATTCATTAACATATTGATTGGAATGTGCCAGCATTCTTCGAACAGCTTGTACTAGCTCCCCGCTGTCAAGCCATCAAAACACATCAATCTTCAACTTCACGCTGCGATAGACATGGGTGACGATTCCTGTCACGTGGTTTGGAGGTGTGACGAAATTTTACGTGTGACTGGTCAAAGGGAGTCAGGTGGCATGAATAAATTAGTCAGTCATTAATTTAGGCTGCAAAGTGTTTGGAGACGAAAGCGGATGTCTCGTGTAGAAGAGAAACACTTAGCCTCATACATTATTCAGCTAAAACATATTTGAATCTGCTAATTAAATTGCCTTAATGAAGTCAGAGACAGTCAGAGTCCTATCTCTAAAGAAGAAATATGAATAAAGGTTAACCTACTTGGTGGAGACTAAAAAGTTTTAGTCATGGACATGGATTCTTGAGTAGCTTTGCTGCTGCTGTTGGTAGTGCTGGCAGCTGGTGCATAGCTGGCTTGGTAGCTGGTTAATTCAGTGGCTGCGATGTTTGAACCAACAGCCCAGGGCGCCATGGTTAAAACGTCGACACAAAGGAATAAACCACTAGTAGCGAAGTTTATCTTCGATCACGTAATACAAGTAAACAAGTAAGTGCCTAATGTTAAGTCCTAGTCACTCAGGTAGTCAGAAGTCAAGTGAAGTCATAGGTAACGTCATGATTCACTAAAGTGATGGTAACTGTACTGAAACTTCTTGGAAGTTTCGGAAAGAACACGAAATTACACTGTTTTCTGTTTGTAATTTTGTTTACACTCGAGCACGTTAACGAAAACTTAACTTAATTTGTTACCAGTGTTTCACTAATGTGAACACAAGTTGAGAAAATAATACGAAATCCTCAGTCACATTTGCGATATCCCGCAAAATCTTCTCAGTTTCTCGTTTTATCACTTTACTTATATCAAAATGTTCATTTTGATTTTAATCGATTATCTTTATTGGCTTTTTAGTTATTGCCATAACCATCTTCGTAATTAGTTGCTTGACCACTTTTCTCAAGATTATAGAGCTTTAAATTATTATCATCTGAATATTATCCTTTAGAATGGGCCGTAACTTTACATATTTCAACTTATACATATTCATGTTTTCTAATAACTCTTGATGTGTATGCAAATATACTCGTATATTTTTTTAGTGTCAAAACTCTATATTGGCGCCACATATTATTGTTAAAATTAAACAGGATATTGCTTGTTGAACAATGTTAACGATCTTGGCATAAAAAACTGTTGTGGTAACGGTTTTTGAAACTTAAGCATTGTGGTTTTCATTAGAAATAAAAATTCACATATAGACGTAAAGGAATTTTGCAGCTTCTTTTTGAATTCTTAGACTCTCGAACAAATGTAACTCTGCTTCAGAAGCTGGTACCTTCTCCAATATCAAAGGGCTATTTATTATGGCTCCTTTTGATGTAATGCCAATACATTTAAACAGTATAAGAATATATCTGTAAATGTACATTATTAACTGTTTTACTTTGGTTGTGACCAGACAATAGTTAAAACTTCTTTTGCATATAGAACAGAACTAAAGTATAATAGTCCAAGTTTCATGTTTGTGTCTTTAATAGTTTCGAAATTAAGTATAAAGAACCTTCGTCCATGGTCATATCATCATCATCATCAACTCATCATCGCCTACTACCAAGCACGTCTCTCACCTCATAGCCATAATCCACTATGGGACCGGGTGGATTGCTGCATCAGATACCTCCAAAATAGGTCTCAGGCATAATTCATTACCTACGTTGATACAGAATTACAATACAGTTATCAAATGGAATGCCGCCACAGTCATGAAAAATGGTTGCCACCTTTTACACTGCCACCACTTCTCAAGCAGCTTCTGTTTCCTAATTATCCGTCAATTATTTACCCAAAAATATCATCATCAACTATATGGGAGGTCTATTGACAGGAAGCTGACTAATTTTGTGACACTCCATCTTAGAAAGTGATAACATCTATTCCTGTACAAATTCAATTAATTTTGGTAATGGCAGAACAGAAATGGTGTTTGTCTGAGGAAATTGGTTATAGCTCATGTTTCCGTTTTGAGGAGATAGCATCGGCTGAGCCTGTTGCTTAGTTGGGGTTATAATTGTCGTTAGTTCTTTTATTAATAAGACAATTATTTTTGTTTTATTAATAAGGATAGTCGAGGACTGCAAAGTCCAAGATTGCTGGTAATTGTAGTAATCTACCTAGTATTTTATCCATTGGTTAAATTTGTGTATGTCTTTTAATGTTATTGTTTTTTTATAATAAAGACATTTTGATTTTATTTTTTATTTGACCGAGTGACGTGAGGAGCATGTCGTTAGCCTGATGAGAAGCGCTACGCCTGCCCATAACAGTTACAGTGCCACCCAGAACCTTGCATTGCAAAATCCTTGCGCTCGTCACCCTGAGACATCGGCTCTAAAGTTTCATATTATGCCCAGTAACTTCGCTGGAAACACTGCGCTTCTAACCGGAACACGGTAATTTTTGGATACTACTGCTTGGCGGATAAATATCGCCATTTCTTTCTTCCAAAACATATACAAAACGTTGATAACGACTGAAAAATAATTGCATTTTCTCATAAACTACTGAAACATTTGCTACAAAAGCAAATCGTTTTGTGTGCACATTTTCCTTCGGTTTCACTTAATAACCTCTTGTGGTCGGATTGAAAAAGAAATAGATTGACTCCGGCATTTCCCATCAAGATGCAGTCCTCCTGGGGCTGCGGCTGTTTTAATGGACGTGCGAGAGGGAAGAAAGATAGGCTATTTCATCTGTGGTTTGTGGGTATGTTTAATGTATAGAAATAATTCGATGTTCTTATAACGACGTAACTTCCCATTAAGGGAGATTATGGTCAAACACCTTCTCTGATGGTACCACTTATCTTATTTTTCCTTGCAAATATTTTGTTTTGTAATCTGATGATAGCTACCAGGTGGAAAGCAGAAGCGTGGCCCAGGTTTTTAAAAAGGCTAGAAAAGACCAACAGCACACTGTAGAGTGATAATTATATCAAAACGCCATTATTCATATAATGTAGTAAATAATTTCCACTAGAAATAAAAAATAATAACATAAACTTTAAACTTTTCTCGTCTCATAGTTTACGAAAAATAAAACTGAGATCTCATGTAGAATCTAGTCTGTCTTCCCTATACTCTGTGATTTATCAAATCGCATGATAATTTTTTATACTCACTATTGACTATTTTTACTTAACCTGTAGGTACTATTTGGACTTTTTTGTTGTATATTTTTGTTGTAATACTTATTTTTCTTTCTTTCATCATCAACACGTATCCGCTCCGCCCATTGCTAGGCATAGGTCGCCTTCACTTTAGCGAGGAGGATTAGACCGTAATCCATCACTAATTTCTTTCCATCAATTTCTTTCTTTAACTGCCTACATAAAAATCACAACATCGAATAATTCTAAGCTGAATATTAATTAGACAAAATCGATCATTAGTAATCAGCATTTACCTCACAGTGGACTTATAATATGCATATATACAAATGCCTATATTTCAAACCAGCCCCACCACATAAGTTAGAAAACCTGACACTTGTAAAAAGCCAAGCCGGTACGAGAGCTGTGGACCGGTCCCATATCCGCCGGTTGCACCTGTCGTGTGCAACGACCTTATAGTGTGCTTTCGTTACGTGTATCTCAGTGCCTATTTAGATGATTTTGTTTTTTTAGGTAACGAAGATTGCCACCACTAGATGCTATTTTTGTTAGCTGAATATTTAACATCAACTGTAATTTGCGACCTATCTTGGCTATATCAGGCTTCAATTTGATTACCCAGTTGCGAATGGTTACAATTTACGAATTGCATGGAAAGCTATGTTTTTTTTTCTAGTCTCAAAGTAAGTTTGGCTACTTCTTGACTTTGACGCGGTATTCGGACTACTGTCAATTTACAGTAAGCTAGCTGGAATTTACGGTCTGTTATAAATAGCAAAAGTTACATAAATATTTATTTAGTCAGTCCACTGGTGAACATACAAACATTGACTTTTTAAATCTAAAAAAACATGATTTAAAATATCTTGAGCAAACAATAATCGTTTATATATTAGAAATTCCACAAGATAGTTAAAGCTGCACTGGATCAAATATAAACCCCACAACCTCTGGAACAGAGTACACTCTCCATCACAGAAAATCTAGAGTGGGAACTATTGCATCCAAAAATACGAATTGCTGTATCTTATACCTACGCTAATCATTTCAAAGTGATTAAAACCATTATAACAATATACATAACCAATCAAGAAGCAGGTGGTATAGTGAGACTGCTATTGTCACGGCAAAAAGACAAGCCCGACATTTTGCATTCCTATGATAACAAGAATTTACTATACGGGATCCAGGTGTAAAGTAAAGCGTGAGAACAAGCAAAGGTTAAGGCTGTGCTGCGTGTGAAAGATGCTGTAAAACATAATATGAATGGGGTCTTTATGAGACAGAATGATGGGAAAATTTAAAAACGTCTGCAGAAAGCAACAGTAAATTGGTTGTTATACTAGGTGCTTGTAATATAAAACAATGAGGGCTACACAATGATCTAAATAAATATCGAGTAATCTAGCTTTAAAAGGCTAGCATAGTTATAAACTGACTAAAGATCCCACAAATAAATGAATAAAAAATAACGTTAGACTGAAATGGATACACCCAATTAAACAGATGCTAAGCAAAAATACGTCCATATTACGTTCTAAATCCCCATAAATCTCGATTTAGTCTAAAATTTAATAAATATAAACATAAAGCTAATTCTAGTACAAGTGCCAAGAGCATAAGTGTATTCTAGTATAAAATATCAGTACTAAACGCTTCATCTGATCTAAGTAGCCATAGAAATACCTCCCCTGTCGCGTCTGTCATAAAACAAAATACCTTTATACACCCACCGGCAAGACGCATGCACATAAAATAGAACGAAGAAGCAATCTTAAGGTAACGTCTTCACGGAGTAAATTCACATGAGCATTATTAAATGGATCGGAAACGAGCATCTTCGTCATCGTGATGTGAGTGCGGAGTGTGGCATTGATTTGTGATTGAATAGGAGCATTCTATAATGAGCATAAATTAGAAGTGTTAGTTAGTTTTTCTGTTTGTTTAGAAAAAAATGCAGCGTAGATGACACTGTTGATTGTCGGTTCCATAATATTTCTATTGTTTTTTTGGTTTTGAATATTTCACAAGGAGTGTTATTTAAATAATTGTACTAATTATAAGATAGAATCTTTTACTACTGTTAAATAAATAAATACTTCTACCATTTCAATAAAATTACTTTGTAATGCGGTTAAAATTTCTCCAGTGAAATAAAATTAGTGACAGTAAAAACGAAAATATCGCTAAAAGCATTAAAATTTCATGAAACACGATACAATGCTCGTTTGCAATTGCTCACAAACGAATTTCCTTGTAGAGACGCACTTTATCCAAACGGGCAAAAAGAAAAGCATTGGATAACCAGTCGCTAGAGTACATTACACGTGGCGCGGCTCCCTACACTACAAAGGGTGGTATATCGCTTTTTCCTTTCAACCGAAATTGGCACTTAGTTTCGCGGCGTAAAATCCAAAATGGCAGTTTCGCGAACTGATTCGTTCGCGTGGCTGTCAACTTTATCCCACATAGCGATAAAGTCATAACTACTCCTGCATCGTGAAAGGAATTTAGACCGTATAAGGGTGAAGATAAAGGATACAATGTTGAGATAAGATTAACTTAGTTTATAGGCTGCAATGTTTTGTGATCCAAGCCGTCATTTAGCTACCAGTTTTGTGCGGAGTGCGTCAAACCTTAATGCACCCCACTTCATAACAGTAGCATAACTTGATCCAAAACTTAATAGCAAGGACCCTAAAGATAGGAAAATAATTTTATATTTTCAAAAAAAAATCTATATTTTACAATAAAAACATTGCAATATTGCTTTTAATAAAATTGAATGATTTTTACCTGCCACTGATGACTGTAATGTATTGGGCACACCATTCTATATAAATCTTATTTCCCCAGTCACCATTTCACCCAAAATTACATAATTATTGACCATCTTGGTCTTAGTTACAGTAAACAGCATAGTTTTTTATTTATGTTACTGGGTAACCAGATGAGCAATTCGTTCATGTTTGCCCACATAGTGTGCTTTGTGTGCGTAAAAGAAATTGTATAGAGATTGTACACTGTTTCTCAGTATATGACACTTAAGGCTAGACTTACACGAGTACTATAAAGGGGATGCGGGGGGAATCATCACTACGGAACACAAATTGGTTTGTGTGAGTTTTTACGACTGTACGACGGAACACTAAATTTTACGACTATGAATGAAAGTGGTGGATTACTGGATTTACTGTTAGGTTGGAGGGAGACAGTTAACACTCTGTTTTAGTGTCAAATGAATTGGGTTCTTTACAGATATTGTGTCTCACGAATTCAGTTTTTTTTGAGGTTAAAAAAAAAAGTAAATACACAAATTAAATTTGGGAGAAACACGTGACACTTCCTTTATTCCATTTCATTACATTTGCATTTTTTATCGACGAATAAATTGTTTCTCCGGTTTCGATTCGAAAACCGGCGGGTCATGAGTCACAGGATCGGAAAGGTAAATAAACCAGCATTTCGATGATCAAATGAAAAAAAAAAAAACAAACCGATACAGAGCCGGTTTCCGCGTGTTAAAGAAAAACATACAATTGCTTATTTTGGAGATCCGCCTCGGAATCAATAAATTATGCGAAACAGTACATAATAATGATGTTAAACTTTTTTGTTTTTTTTTTTTGCAAATAATGTCTAACGAAATATTAAGAGGCATTCGGCAAATTCGGCACGCTGATCAAAATGAGCTATACCACTATTGCCTACTGTTAGTCACTGACGAATTCCGTTGTCTACCTTCCGACTTATTTCTAAATTATATTTACAAATGCAAATGTAAGTTTGTTTGTTTATTACACTTTCACTACTGAACCGATTTTAAAAATTCTTTCACCAGTGGAAAGCTATATTATCAGCAAGTAACACATGCTATATTTTATCTCCGTATTCTTACGGGAACGGGAACTACGCTGTCAAGCCGCAGGGCGCAGCTAGTCATTATAATAAGCTTAGATAAGTTGTAGAAACCCCTAATGAGGGTAACATGATAATGTAAACAAGACTTTTTTTTTTAATAACCTATACTGTCCCACTGCTGGGCAAAGGTCTCCCCCATCTCCTTCCAAATGTCGCGATTGTTTGCCACGTCGGACCAACTTGGTTCGTATGTATCAAGATCGTCACGCCAGCGTTTTCTTGGCCTGCCCCAGCGCCTACGCCCCTTTTCAGGCATCCATTGTATGACGATCTTGGCCCATCTGTCGGGGTCAAGACTTAACATAAGAAAATTAAACCGACTTCACCTGTTTATACTAATCAAATCGAACTACTGCACCGATTTTAATGCGACCAATTTAGAAGTATATTCTTTCATTTAAAAAAAATATTATTCAATTAGTTTATAGTAACATACAAATAAAAATATTCAGTCGAATAGACAACTCCTTTTTGAAGTCGGATAAAAACAATCCTGCTTTATAGCAGATTTATATCAATAAAGATTTGAAAAAACATTATAATTATTCACTTGCTCTCACAATGATTAAACATTAACCGGCATATAAAACTTATTTCAATTTAAACTCTGCAAAAATATTATGTAAAATTTAGCTAACCTTTACAAAATTGCTCTTCACTTTAAACAAATAGAACAAAGCGAAATAACACTTCCACTGAAGTAACCTAACATAATTAACGTTAATTTAAATATAAAACAACGTTATGAAATTAGATACGCAGCATTTGAAAGAAACCCACAGAAAATATTAATATCACGTTTGCATTCAGAACACTTTTTAGCAACAAGCAAACTCAAATTTCAACCCACGCGATGGCAGCGACATATCTAATCAAAATTTACCGCGCGCCACGGATCGTAAGTAAACACACATTTTATTTGCAAAACGGGTTTGTTCACAATCGATCGAAGAAAGGCTGTTGAACAAGTATTGGTAGTGATGGGGTAAAAGGACTTTGCGAAATTTTGATAAGTTGGAGAACAAGGAAAAAGAATTGTTAGATTTTTAGAAATTACCAGCTTTCCTCAACCTCCCCTAGAAAAAGATGCATAATAGTGATCTCAAATGGAAAATAAGCGCATCCGCTTTGTATCAATAAGTAATCGTAATTTTTTGTTTTTGCTTGTATCCATGTGTTCAGTATATTTTGCTATACTATGAAATTTACTATTTACTAAATCAATATTATGAAAAGTCTAAACTTAGAGATTTTTTGCTATCAAAATAAAAAAAATCATACAAAAATTAAGAGTATTGTTCTCATAATACAAGCTGATGAATCTGTGTGGTGTATAACTCTGGATTTTCGTTGAAGGAAAACATAAAGGGGAAATGAGACCCACTTTTCTCGAGAATTGTAGAGTAGAATCCGGAACGTGCCCCCGTTTGATATTAAGCCTTATCTTGCTCACAGAGGTGAGAACCGTGCTCAGCAGTGGGCGAATATAGGTTGTGACGATAATCCAACAGATTACATTTTTGAAGTGAAAACTTCTAAGGGACTTTTTGGGAGAACAATAAATTGAAAAAAAGCGTGTAAAGAAAAAGTTCTTCTTATAAATTAAACCTCGTTAGAAAAGGCTGCGTACAGTGTTTATTAATCCTTGATCATGAACACTTCTTTATAAATCAAAAATAATAATCTAACAGCTCTAGAATACAATTCACAAGTTCCTTAGTTTTCACATCTATCGGCAGTCCTTAAAGACTGCCTGGCCTGTTTTTTTTTAATAACTTATTCGAAAAAAGACATCACTAAAAAGATGCAAAAGATATTCGTGCATAAACGTTGCTAACTGTTAAAATCAATTCTGCGCGCGCTAATCACGCTAATTCGAGTTTTAACTTAAGTTTAACAAAATATCTTTCGAGAATATACTCGGTCAAAGTCTGTTCTTTAGCTTTACATCTGTTGTGGTAAGCCTTTTCGGACCGCCTGGGGACTGCGCTCGTAACCCTGACACATCGGCTCTAAAGTCTCATATGCCAAATAATTTCGCCGGAAACAATGCCCTTCAAACCGAAATACAGTAATGTTTGCACCCTTACTGCTTGGAGGATGATAATTACCATCATGTTACAGAGATTCATGTTAATATTTTTATTAGTAACTCAAAACCAAACTTTGCGAGAGCAAAGAGAAACAAACTCAATTAATTCGTTAAATCAACTAACTTTACAAGACAAAACCAAACTGTTCAAACAAAATGCCTCTAATTAGCGAGGATTTGCTCCAAACAAACTGGTATGAACTTCTTTGATACAATTTAATTACGTATCCATAATTATGTAGGTTTCTAGAAGCGGCGTATTTAGGGAAATATTTGTAAAAGAAACCCCTTGTTTCAAACTCCCATTGAATGCCGTCCTTTATCCAAAATATCATATTCTATCACCATTTTTCATAGACTCTTGACAGTGTCTAAGCCGACTACAAAACGTGGAATGGCAAGTTCGATTTCCGCGCAGGCCAAATATTTATTTAACCATAATAATATGGACTATAGGTATTTCACCTGATTACCTATGTATTTTTAGTACGTAAACGTGATATGTTCAAGGTACGAATTGGTGGACATTCCTCCGATATAATTCGGGGGCATGTGTGTTTCCCCACAGTTTGTTTCCTTCGCCAAAAAGTAAGTGATAATTCCGTACCTTTGTTTTACAAGAAACACATTGGTACGAACCCGTACTGGGGTTCTAGCTCGCAAACTTCTCCATGAAACATTCCCTCACTATGATATCACCACCATCAGCATCATCATCATTGTCATCATCAACCCATATCGTCCCACTGTTGAGCGTAGGTCTCAACTCACTTTCACGAGAAGGGTTAGGCCATAATCCACCACGGAGTCCGAATTGGTAGATAATATACCTTCCTCCGAAATAATTCTCGGGTAGGTATATGGGTTTCCGCACCATGTTCTCCTTCACCGAAAACCGAGTGATTATTAGGTAGTTTATGCTTCACATAAACACATTGGTACGTGCCCGCACTGGGATTTGATCTCACGACCTTTTACTTGGAAGGCAGACGTTCTCCTACTAGGCTACCACCGCCACTAGGATATGAAATTCCTAGATTCCTGCAATACGTCTATTATCACAAACATAACAGCAATGCGGCTACAAATCCTGTCTTAATCCTATTCATATGTATGAACCTGAGATCCGACCACAATATTAGTCACATATAAATACCCACCCACACGCAACTTGGTAGAGATTCTAGCGGTTGGCAAGTCCGACATTTTAAGAATTGAAAGAATAGCATTCAATGCCAAATTAATTACAATCGTGTTTATAAACCTTTCCCTCCCCAAGCGAAACATCGAGATGTTTTTCGGATGTTCTGTACCCCTTTCCGAGTAGCAACTCGGCCATCGAACGCGCTTGATGCAACTATTGCAGTTAACGTATTGACGTAACTCGATTCGTAAAGTTTCACATTTCATTATTAATTTACTATAGCATCTATTGATCATACGGTGGGGCTGCAATAGACAAAAGACCGTCGTCTATCTCTTGTAAAATATAAGAAAAAGACAAGGACATAAACAAGCGGCACTAGAATAAAGTACGGTGGTATAGCTGGGTATAGTCCGGCAAAAATACAAAATCGATAACTCGCTGCTACGTTCAGTCGGTGGAACAAACAGCAATTATTATCTTTCAGATATTTAAAAACAAATCTGATTTACTCAAATTCAACTCCGAGAGAAAATCATCGAGAACCTGGTATGCTGTTAACTGGTGGTGATTTGAACACTTGGAGCGAATGGTTTGTAGGTAGCATTCGAGTAGTTAGTTATCGAGAGAGAACAATCGAGATGTTTTAAACAATCGACACCAACGAGTGAAACATCTCGGACTCTCCCATATCTAAGAGAATCCGACTGTTTCTTTAGATGTGCCGTTTTGCCCAATTACGGCAACAAAACCCGATGTCCAATTATATCACTATGCGTTTGACTATGCGTGTGGAATACGAAAGAGACGGAAGTGACCGGGTACCTTTGACAGTATTTTGCAAGAAGGTTACAAATGGGACGCACGGTGAAGGTATTCGGATGAAATCGGTTGGAAATACCTTTATTCTAATACAATATAATCATTCGTACATCTATTCATTTATTATGTGACGGAGTAACGAGACAAGCAAAGCGTTCACCCGGTGGTAAGAGATACGCCTGCCCATAACAGTTACGGTGCCAAAAGGAACTTTGCATTGCATAATCTTGCGCGGCACTGCACTGCGCTCGTCACCCTGAAACATCCGTTACTCCATCTATCTGTGGTGGTGGTGCTTTTAAGATGTTTTTACGTATTTGAGGATGTATAATATATATAAAGAAACGAACAAATTCTCGATATTGATTCGTGCTCGATTTACAGGCAATAGTTGGACAACCTACAAGTAATTAGCTGCCTACACATATAGGCTTCAAGAATGCTAGCCCACTACCAGTTGGCAGCATACCCAACATGCTGGCAGCATGGACGTCAATGATAATACGATGAGCATAATGAGTACCAGCATTTTGGGCATCATAAAAAATAGTCATAACGAAGCCTCATACATATTAAACAATTCTACTATGAATCACATATGAAAACTTTCGTACTAAACTGTGATAAAGCACCGGAAGCGGCCACGATCCACTGTCATCATTTTGCGAGATAGTACTATTTACAACTTTAAAATACAGCCCGAAAAACCATGTGCCATGCAATATTGGTATTTACTGCCTTGCATAACGATACAACTATCGATAAAAAACGATTGCTCAAGCCGCAAAAAACTATGTCGTAAATTATGTTTTATATTATGCGGTTCTTGGGTTCCGTAGAGGAAATAATGAAACGACACGGACATTGAGTAGGGTGTTTTAGGTAAACTACCTTTGTAATATGGTTTAGATAAATCAACTAATCTAATTCTACTAAATTTGATATTGGTGTAAATAACAACCAAACTATAAGTCCAGTCCAGTTCCTATTTATAATTTTAATCGGAAATTTAAGTTTATATTTTGTACTAACAGCGCCCCGCGGTTTCACCCGCGTTAACTATTTTCCCACAAGAACCGCTATTTGTTACGAAAAGTATCTGTATACTGAATTTTATCAAAATTTGTTTTGCCGTTTTGGCGTG
This sequence comes from Campaea margaritaria, assembly GCA_912999815.1. Classification (NCBI taxonomy): domain Eukaryota; kingdom Metazoa; phylum Arthropoda; class Insecta; order Lepidoptera; family Geometridae; genus Campaea; species Campaea margaritaria. Next base: position 3,951,577 of record OU538814.1, read on the forward strand.
AAGGCAGGACAAACCCAAATTTTCGCATTTATTATATTAGTTAAAGTTATTACAACAATTTTCAACAGGTATAGCTTATTAACTCCCAAAAAAAATACTGTTCATACAGACACCTCAGCTAATTACTAACCTATTACCAAATTAGTACCTAGGCTAATTACCTCAGTTGATTATTAACCTGTTACCAAGTTATTAACCCGTTACCCTCCTAACTCTGTCACTAGAGGGCAAAACTATCTTATTCTATAAACAAACAAATTTAAATCAATCCACGGAACCTTCGCCACCCGTGTCCCGTACGCACTTGAACATAATTTTTATGAACGAGCATGTATTTTTCCCAAAACGGTTGGCAGTACGATAACTCATTTATATAGAGCAATAAATGTCAAAGTTGTACATGAAACTATCTGATGTGGCTTACATGACTGTGCTATGAACCATGTACCACGTGTCCATCAGCGTTGTTGCACTGCGGTACTTTTCAGTAAATAGTAAATACTTTTTGCTGTAAACTTATAAAAAAAAGGTTTTTTGGGGGGAAAGCGAACATGTGACGTTTTTTTTTTGTTTCTTACTCAAACTAGTGGATACAGAGTCAAAAACGTCGCATTTCATGTTGTCTCGAAACTCCCAAGAAGATTCAGTAAAGCTCCGCTCCACCCACCAGTTTACTGAATCATGACTTTGACTAGATTTCTGTCTGAGACTTGACATTTTGTCTAATATCTAAACCAGATGATTATTTTTATACTTGACACTTGCTACATGCACTAGTCATGCGGAGCCGAAACAAAAAACAATAAAACTAAATGTTTCTAAAATACTGGGCATTTGATAATTTAGAGCCGATGTCTCAGGGTGGTGAGCGCAGAAGAGTGCCGCGCAGGATTATGCAATGCAAAGTTCTGGGTGGCACTGTGACTGTTATGGGCATGCGTAGCGCTTACCATCAGGTGAACGACTCGCTCGTCTCGTCACTCAGTCAAATAAATAAATTTAAAACAAAACATCATTTACTTTCATCGTTTCATTTAGGTTTTGCAGACGCTACCACCGGATGGAACACGGAAATTTGCGAAGAACCGGCAAGAAATTGACAGACGACGGATAAAGTAGGCAAGTTCTAGAGTGGAGACCGTGCTTAGGTAAACGTAGCGTATGATGCCCTCCAGCTAAGTAGAGTGACGACTTGCGGAAGACGGCTGGCAAAGACTGGACAAGAATAGTCGAAGACCGGGCTCAGTGACGTTCACAAGGTTTACGTCGAGCAGTGGATGTAGACTGATGATTATGATGATCATCAACAACCCATAACGTCCCACTGCTGGGCACGGGTCTCCCCTCACTTTCGTGAGGAGGATTAGGCCATAATCCACCACGGGGGCCAGATCCGGATTGGTGGATCACATACCTACCTCCGAAATAATTCTCGGGTAGGTACATACCTACCCGAGAATACCGGGTACCGGATTACCGGGATTACCGGGTTTCCTCACGATGTTTTCCTTCACCGAAAAGCGAATGATAATTACATACATATGTTTTACAAAAACACATTGGTACGTGCCTGCACTGGGATTTTAACTCACGACCTTCTGCTTGGAAGGTGGACGTTCTCCTACTAGGCTACCACCGCGTTCTAATGATGCTTTCTGATGATAATGGCAAGAAATTGGATGGAGCTTTTTTTAAATACTTTTATTCTATACTTTATAACGACGATTCGTTTGTTGATTTTGGGTTTTAACCATGAATAACCTTTAGCTGATCTGTCAAGTGTAAGCCCATACTTAGCAAGCAATTTTGACTTACCTCAGCTTAGCACGTTTAAGGCAAATCGTGGTTTCTAGGCACACTCCTTAAATTTCTCCGCTTAAACTTTATAGATATTGCCAATTTCACAGTAAATCAATTCTGTTGAACTTTACGACCCTTTCTTTAGCAAAGATTTATTTTAAAGATAAATTTATGAGGGGAGAGATAAATTCCGGAACAGTGGTGTAAGTCTCCGAAGGGATCCCAGTACTGACGAAGAAAGGGCGAGTTTCAGAAGTCTTTATTAAACAAGAGGTTATGTCAATGTTGTAATAAGGCAGATAAAGATAATTTTGTATATTACGTTGCATTGCAAAATGTTGGCACTGCACTGCGCTCGTCTGCCAGAGACGAATACAGCCCTGCGCCCTGCGGAGGTATGCCTTTTGTTCTTGGCTCAACTTAAATGCCTAGTTTGTTTATTTTTCGAATGAGGTAGTGCCAGCCTCTCTTTGTTAGGCCACCAAAGGGCCCCCCTAACGTGGCTTTACAACTGCTATCAGTTGAAAACAACCGAGACTGACGGCTTAACGTGCGCTCCTATGCATGGAAATTCTTACATAACTTGATGCGGGAGGGCGGATTGAATTCGGTTTCACTGGATTGCAAAGCGTTTAAATTACCACTACCATCGCCATGTTCAGTAATTTAGCAGGAAACAGTATTCTTCAAACAGAAACCACCAGCAGATGAATATCTGGCAAAGATTCTTTCTTATACTCTATCAAATGCGGTCCACCACTACAAGATGCTCTCAGTGCAAAATATCATTATGAAACCTGATAAACCATAATCATGATCATCAAGCAATATCGGTGCACTGCTGAACACGAGTCTCCCCTCACTTTCTTGGGGAGGATTAGGTTTTAATTCAACACGGGGGCTTGGTCCGGATTGGTGGATAGCATACCTGCATCCGAAATGTTAAAAAAACTCAAGTTCAAATTTTTTGCGGGTACGTATCAATGTTTCCTAAAAATAATCGATAAAGAACTACATCGTGAGGTAACCCACATACCATTCATATCCGAAAAACCAGAATACTATTTCATAAGTTATCGCAATAAAAACGTTAAAAGTACCAACAACAAGACATAAAACGATTTAAAACTGATTGTAAAAACATATTTCTACTTAGAATAATAAAACTATACTTACAATTTTATTCCAAACTAACAAAATGCATTAACCGCTGTCAAACCAGTTAAGACTTCCAATAAATTTTAAAACGGTCATTTTTCAAGCCAAATATTTGCGTGGGAGATAGAAGGGAATTAAGCTGATAAATTCGTGTCTACGATGCATTATATAAATTTGCCAGTCGAAAATAATAGCTTTTATATGCATAAACCGATGTATACAATATACATAGTAATATACAAGAAAGCTGTCGGTCTGTCTGTAGCACTTGTCAATTTTTTTTACTGTGAAGTCAAGTTTGAGATAATTGTTAATATTGTACCTTTTGTATTGCCAATTGGTAATAATAAAATCCATCTAGGCATTGGAGCTACAGAGTGTGCCAAAAAAATATTCATACATGCTCATACACCAGCGAAATCACTGTGCATATGAGACTTTAGAGCCGATGTCTCAAGGTGACGAGCGCAGTGCAGGGCCGCACAAGATTATGCAATGCAGGGTTCTGGGTGGTGCTGTGACTGTTATGGGCAGGCGTAGCGCTTACCATCAGGTGAACGACTAACTCGTCTCGTCACTCAGTCAAATTAAAAAAAATACTGCAAAAACGTAACAACATCGTCCTCCTTCAATCGGGTTAAATAACAGTTGTGAAAGACGGATGCGAGAGAAATTTCTTATGGGTAAATTTTGCCTCTTTTTTTATTTAGTTAATTTTTTTTTCGGTGATTATAATAAGAAAATGCTCATCGAAAAAAAAATATTTTAGAGTTCCGTTAAATAAATATTAATATAATTAATATAATTATTATTATTAATAACTAATAAGTTCATACGAGTGAAACCGCAGACAAAATCAGTGTTATCATGTATTAGGTATCACTGTTATGTCATGAAAATAACAGATTACGATGTAAAACATCCGAAAGCTTTTAGCCATTGTAATCGTAATAAAAATACCTGGGAGGCTTAGGTCATGATGAATGTCATAAATTTTGCGTAGAAATGAGACCTACCTTTTGGAAATTTATTATAATTTTTGGTTATATGGCAACCCAACCTTAACTTTATGTTGTTATGAATTTTAGAAACTTAGATACTATTACCAGTCGCGGTGTCCAATTTTTTTTAAGCTCGATTTTTTTTTAGTTATCTATATTTAGAAAAGATTTGTTCAAAGTGCTAAATCAATTTCGATAAAATTCATATTATTATGAGACCACTTTTGACGTATGACCTGTGCCGAACAAAAAAATAATCATTAAAGTAAATTCTTAATTGGCGGAGTTATCGCGTAACTAACATGCAAAAAAACGAGTGCGCTTTAGACCGCACGACTGAAGTAAAACTTCTTTAGCTCCATCTATATGTATGTATATCGACGCTAGAAAGCGTAAACGCTGTAACCTTGAAACGCAAAATTGTTCACCGGAGCCAAAAAACTTTTTTTTCGTTGATAAAAAATCATAACTCAATATCTACTCGACCTAAAAACGTAAATTTTGGATATTTGGTGTAATTCATACAAAGCTACAATACTGGTACCTTGGTTATATCCTAAAGTTCCTAGGGGACGTTGAAATGTGGATTACAGCGTTTGTTTCCAAATTTGTAAAAAAAGTATTTTCGGGTCGGTCAAAGGGTTACAGCATTTACGCTTTCTAGCGTCGATATAACTGGCTATAAGAGAGAGAGAGAGAGAGAGAGAGAGAGAGAGAGAGAGAAATGTGTGTGCTCGCACCTCTCTCTTTTGTCCCTACAGTAATTATACAAAACGTATCTCCCTCTCTCTTTCTATCTTCACTAACTTATATCTGCCTCTCAACTTCCGTTCGCCTCGCTCGATCACACTTTTCGTAATGCTCTCATCACGCATTCACCAGCTTACTCCCCAAGTCAAGCGAGCGTACGAACTTTTACTTCAAACAAATACAGTCGTATTATTTACCTTTTTTTTTTAAGGGGGGTTAAAAATCGGGACTCTTTGGGGCATTTAAAATAGAATATTGACATACCTCGACGTTGAAGTTATATTTATGTTCACGAGAATCCTGAAAAATGTGTCTAGTAAATACGAATTTGACTAGCAAAAGATTAAATTTTTTTTTTTCCAATTCAGGAAGCCACAATAAAAACTCTTCTCATAACAGTAATTGTTATCGGTTTTTTTTTTCAAAATAAATGATGGATACAGCTTTTCTAATGAAACCACATTATTAAACGCACTTTGTACGTCAATCTACACGTACCAACCTCGATTTAAGCTAGGTCAACTGTTACAATATAAACAAGAACAGTACGTAAAATTCAATGAAAATCAAAACTTTTTGCGAGTCATTTGGATAAGTTGAGTAAATTGTATACAACCGTGCTTGTGTGACTTAGTGTTTTGGGTAGTATCATGCTCCTGTTTTTTCTTCTGTGTTTGTCTACTGCTAGGAAAAAGGTCGTAGAGATGAAGGGTGAGAACCCAAGACTAACTAGTAGGTATACCTACATTGTTGATGAGAAAAAGCAGGATAGGGTTTTATTATAGTGTATTTAAAACAAAGTTCATATAAAATTCTAAACAGATCCATAGATAACAAATTCATAACTATCTATCAGCTACATACTTGTTGAGTAATAATAATTTAATATTGAACCAACTCCTTTTTATATTAAACGAAATGGCTTTTCATTCACCTTTAGTCATAGAAGACCCAAAAAGGCATCCATCAAAGTTTAATGACAATTCTACACATTATTTTTAAGTCTCATAATGTTTTTTTTTCTGCTTCAAAAGTTTTCTTCCAAGCTGAGCTACTGCTTACACTTTATACTGTGCTGAGTACTTTAACCGCACCCTGCCTTTATAAGGCGAAGTTATTACCCTGTAACACCTATTTTACCTACTTTCAAGATCCACACGTCTTGTACGTTATTTTCACCACATTATTGGAAAGCTAGTAAGTATGATCCTATGCCTAGTTGTACAGTCAACGACAAAAGGTAGTACATGTTCATACTATAAATTATCTGTAACCCGCGACTTCGTTCGCGTGCACTATTGTAGACCGTATTGTCGCTTAATATGAGGTGAAATAGTGGTCAAACGCGAATATAATAAAAATTCAAATAAATTATTCGATTATAATTTTGCACCAAATACGATTGTTTCGATTGTCTAAACATATCGTCCATCTCTAGCCAATTGTTTCTCCTAGATGGCATTGCAATCAAAAAACAAGCCTCACCTAGATCCCCATAACAATGTTAACTTTTATATGGCCCCATAAACAGTTTTGCCATCTTAAAGCCATTTTAAGCAATCAGTATTCTTCAAAGCCTTGCGGAACCAAACCGTTAGTACAGTGTAACGCAGTAACATAGGTTTGTAGAATTAATCATACGAACAGAATCAAAGCATTTTTTTTTTCTTTTAAAGGAGCATATATGCTTATTAAGAGGGCGGCAGTGCTATTAATATTTGAGATTTAAAATCAAGTAATTTTTTCCAAGAATTATGAGAAAATCTGGCTCAAGATATGAGAACGACACAATATTATTTAATTCTGCTAGAGAAATTTACAACTTAAAACAAGCCAAATACATACTGTTCAAATGATCTGTAAGCGAAGTGCAAAATTTTAAATTGATATAACTGCAACGACACAGTTGATTGACTTTGCAGTCGGCGTGCAAGGCGAACGATTTCAAGTTGACTATATTTTAACTACGTTTATAATGAAGCGGACTAGCCGACTTGTCGAAGGTGCAATTTCGCAGTAAACTGCAATTTGCAGCTATGTTGCAGTGTAAATGCAGATCGTCTGAATATATCCCGTATTTCTCTCTAAAATCACTACCTTAGGTACTGTAGCACAAGACGTATACTGTGTCTATGGCAAGAATGAAGCAACTTACTTGTCCGCCCACACACCCCCGTTGCTTTTTGGGGCCCACAAATTAGATTGCTGGATCTCGGGTTGTATAATCTTTGAGATTTGTTGTTATTATTTTTGTTTCCTATGCTCTCTGATTTTGATGGCGACATATTTCATAGGACGCATAAAAATTTCGGGCCGGTTGTAATAAAAAAAAAACTTATTTAAATCGGTTCAGTAAGAAATTCTGCCATTTGAAATAACTAATAGGTGTCGGCTATAAGCGGTGGTAGCCTAGTGGGATAACGTCCGCCTTCCAAGGAGAAGGTCGGGAGTTCAATTCCCAATGCGGGCACGTACCAATGTGTTTATGTAAAAAGCATTATTTGTACGTAATTATCGTCCGCTTTTCGGTGAAGGAAAACATCGTCAGGAAACCCACATACTTAGGAGGAATGAAGCACTATAAGACAAAATGAGGTTAAATCACAAGATCTAACCTCATTTTACTAATTTTTTTTTTATTTCACTGAGTAACGACACGAGCAAGTCGTTCACCTGATGGTAAGCGCTACGCCTGCCCATAACAGTTACAGAGCCACCCAGAACTTCGTATTGCATGATCCTACGCGGCACTGCACTGCGCTCGTCACCCTGACACATCGGCTCTAAAGTCTCATATGCGAAGTAATTTCGCTCATACATCTGGCTGGATAACGATGCTGTAGGTAAAATTTACGATGATAGAAACAGCTCACTAGCAGCCTACGTCGTCGTAGAATGACTTCCCACTTTCTCAATAAAACTCGAGGCATAAAATATAGAGAATTTCACAATTTTTCCTAATGTTATAGTTGTCCAATAAATTATTACTGAACGATGCCGCAAATCGGTTATTCTTCCCGATTATTAACGCTTTAATGATAGCAGCAGTGTGAGCTATAATATATTTATAGATAAAATATTTAATTATTGGGCAAAGACTTTAGAGCCGATGTCTCAGGGAGACGAGCGCAGTGCAGTGGCGCGCAGGATTGTTTAATGCAAAGTTCTGGGTGGCACTGTAACTGTTAGGCAGGCATAGCGCTTACCACCAGCTGAACTAGATAGTCTCGAAGCTTAGTGAAATAAAAAAAAATATAGATAATTATATAAAAAAAAAAAGATAGATATCATAAAAAGTTACCAATTATAGGTGTGACCAATTTGCACATGTTTATGCGTTGACTAAATTACACTATGACCAAAATGCCTTAACTCTGCTCTAAGTTTATAGTAATCTGTTTATTAACACAGTGAACAAAGATATTTCAATTTAGATACATTTAAAAAATAATATATTTATTTTTTAGGTAAGCAATATGCATAATTTTTTTTACATAGCCTTAAATGCCCTTTAACATAGAAAAGTATAGTAGGTACTTAACCTCAGCTTATTTTTAAAGCCCTTACAGACAAAGGTCAAAAATAATTCAAATTCTGAAGCTAGAAATAATATAAACCTTCAGACAAGATAAAAGTTATCGTCTTCAATCATTCGTCGAAAAACGTCTCATATCATAATAGACCGTTTTACTCGAAAACAAAATAAGCAATCTCAAATTTCCATGAGAAAAGGCTACATTCAAACTTGCATTCGGTTTGCCATAAAAATATAAATTCTAAATCACAAACTGTGAGTTCAAATTCGACTGGTATCGGTCGAAAGCTTTCCGCGACCGATAGGCGAAGTCTCAAGTTGCACTTAATAAAGTAATTTCTTGCGATAAGACTGCATAATGCATGATAAAATGCAGAATTGTTTTTGCACTGTTGAAAACAATGGAGGATGTGGTGGGGTTAGTAATTCTTGATTTATGACGTGATGAAATACGGATTTACAACTTGTCCTTATCTTAAATGGTTAATAAGGAAATTGGTTTGTGGAGTGGCTAATCGGCTGCCGTATTACGAATCTTAAGAGAGGCTTGCGATAGACGTAATAAGTCATTTTGCGCACCGCTCGATCGCGCTTCTCGGCGCTTTGAGCGTTCTATGTTTGTAATACCAGTTACTGTACAGGAATTTGAATTGTTAAAATGGTTAAACTTGGGAACGACTGGACCAATTGGGGTTTTTTTTTTTTAAATATATGTTAAAGTCCGATTACGGTTCTTATGAGGAGAAAAATTGGAAAAGTTGCCCGGAAAATTGGAAAATTGGGAAAAAGCTGTAAATTATTTTTTCTATATGATTTTTGATTGAGCTCACGATTTGACATTATATTTTTTCGCAATCTTCAGCTATACGTAAGTAACATGGTAGATTTAACCTGAAAAATTCAAAATTGTTGCGGGAAAACTGGAACTTGCTTAGCGGGAAAGCTTGCTGTTAGTTAATTAGTCGCTTTGACGCCACTCATCAGTTGATCAAGGAGTTGGGAGCATCACAAACTGAAAACAATCAGGCGTTCCACAATCGCACTTGGGCTTTCGCTTGTATTATCATCATCATCAATCCATATCGTCCCACTGCTAAGCACGTTTGTATAAACCATTGCTAAAGGCACGCTACGCAATCTAATGCGGAAGCCTCCTATCTGCGAAGACCCTTAAAATTGTTTGAGCTTCAATGAATTCTAAAGCTCGAAATTGATATTTCAACCAAGAAGGTACCACGAACTAGGGTGATATTCCAAATCTAAAGTTTCCCATAAACTCAACAATTACCTTGGACGGACAGAGAATCAAAAAAGAACTTAAAAAAATATCAGATACCCGTAACTGATCTTGATGTTCTTGATCGACTAAAAGCGACCTTTAAAGGACGAAAAAAATTGAGCTACTACTGGTTCTCATTTCATGCCCACGCAGTGAACCGCTCGCTCTTTGTCACGCGATGAGCCTTTTGGTTGCCTTTATTAAATTTATTTTTATGCGCCATCATTTGTCACCTTCGCGTTTCAATCACCTAATGGAACAGACGGCGAGGTGTTAAAAATGGACAGGTTTTATTTATATAGCAGGTTTATTCCGAGTTAATAATATAGGTAGAGATAAATTATATTTATAACTATAAAAATTAAAAAAAAAATTGGACATTTTTCAAAATGTATCTAAAGTTTCCTTTTACAAATAAAAATTGTAATAATTATCATAGAAGACTTAATAGTGTAAGATATTTCAATTTACTATTGCACCATAGAGATGGATTATGTCCCATACATTCTCTCTCTATAGTTTACTGTCCCTCAATTTTCATAGACCATTAACAATATACCACTGGATAAGTTATACAATCATAGATCGTAACGTTTTGAAGCATATCAAATCATAAAGATTGAAAAAGGAAACAGAGATTTCAGAAATGACTTATTGTTCGCACGATTCAGACCGTCACTTCATCAACCGTCAATATGGATAGAACAAATACAAAAAACTCACCACGATCACGTTTCGTAGAGCGATCGAGCGTGAACCTATCGAGTGACCGTAGTACCTCTCCAATTAAGCTTAGGATACAATATAAAACAGTAGTTAAGATTAGATTAAGTCCAGAAAAAACACTTGTGCATTTATAATGAAACAGATATTTATAAGTAAATCTACTCAATTCACATTTTTTTTATTAATTAACTATTATTATGATTGGAATAATTAAATAAAAAAAATAGAAAATAAACATCCAACAATATCAATGACAAATTAAAATTATAATATCACACGTTCATTTAGAAATGAAGTAAATGTTAACTAATTGTGCCCTGCAATAGAAATATTATTTTTTTTGCATGTGACCACAGTACACCGTGATCAAAATTCCCTAATCCGTTTGAAAAATCTCCAGTGCCGTAATTCTGCCGAAAAATACACATATTTTAACCTTGTAAAAATAAAAGTCCAGACCCGACCCTCCAACCTCAAGAACCGGTCAAGTTTAGGTACTCAATTAGACCTCCACCGGGCTTAGATCGAGTTTTTGTGAGATCCCTTACCGGTATAATCGGACAACAGGTGTGTCGGCTACTGTTGTTTATTTTCCGAAGCCCACGGGCGAGACAGGTCCCGAGCACCCTGTACTGGGAAGGTAAAGAATAGTAGCAATATTGGGAGCATAGGTTTAGGTAGGGTTGTCGGTAGTAATGGAGCCGAAATTCGGCAAAAATTTAAGCGAAAATCGAATGTAAGATATATTTTGTGACCAGTAAGTAGCATAGAGACGTCTAGTTAGTTTTATCGATAGCGATGATGCCGAAATTCGGCAAAAATGTAATAATGTGACAAAGAAGGTGTATATTAGGAGTGTTGGGAGGTGGTCTGGGGTTTGCCTTTAAGCCGCCGCTGCATATCGTAATGGTAAACTTATTCAATTTAACATTCAGCTCATATTCAAAGTGTCAAATGAAGACGTTTGCTATTACGATTAGGAGCCACAATTAGTCCATGTACCTTTATGTAGATTTATCCGTAAAGGTGATGCCAAAGTTTGACCTAAATCTAAAAACTAAACAAAACACGGTTGATATTGGGAGCTCTCTATACCTATAGGTAAGTTTATCGATAGTGTCAGCCGATGTCTCAGGGTGACGAGTGCAGTGCAGTGCCGCGCTGGATAATGCTATGCAGGGTTCTGGGTGGTCCTGTGACTGTTATGGGCAGGCGTAGCGCTTACCATTAGGTAAACGACTTGCTCGACCCATTACTTAGTCAAATAAAATTTAAAAAAAAAGTGTGAGGCCGAAATTCGGTATAAGTTCGATAAAATAAAAAAAGTAGTTCTATTCCAGCGGACTCTTGGAGAAGAAATCCACCATTAACAATTGAATACACTTTACCTTTTATTTGTGACTTTTAATTAATAGTTTTAATTATGACATTATTTTGATAAAGCATCGATACCGAGAAGAAAGTACTAATGAATCTTACCACCTCAATTTTTTCAATTTATTTAAGTACCGTTCTAGAATGAGTGTGAATTCTCACCATCCACCGTTTTAGTACAAAAGATGACGAACTGCCGACGTCTCCGATTTATATCTACAAACTGCTATCTCCCCATTTATCACAGTACAAAAAGCCCAACAAACATACCTCGCACAATACAAAAGATATTACCCTTCTTACCACTTCTCACCTACAAAACGTTATACCTGCCTACTTACCTAGTATCATAATATTATGAATCCAGTATGGACACACGGACAGTTGAAGCAACGATGTGGGTGTCAATAAAATTGTCTATCGATGCGTTGATGATTTTGTGGTTAATTATTACTCAAAAAAATTACAAATCTACCTATCTACGTATAAAATAATACAAAATGCGAAAATTTGGACGTTCGTTTGTTTATTCTATTAATTCAGCGCCATCTAGCGATCTAATCGATATCCAAAGATTAAGGTGGATAGGACTGGACATAGAAAACGAAAATATTAAAACTAAATAATTCATCATTATTTTATGGTTAGCCATACGTGGAAAACGATTCTTATCTGGAATATAAACGGTACGCATCAATATTTTATGCATACTGTGCTAAGTCATTAAAAAAAACTCTTTTTAGAATAGGTTAGGTACCTATTTAATTATTATGTCAACTTTTTAAAGTAAAGTTTATCATCATCAACCCATAACGTCCCACTGCTGGGCACGGGTCTCTCCTCACTTTCGTAAGGAGGGTTAGGCCATATTCCACCACGGGGGCCAAGTCCGGATTGGTGGATAACATACCTACCACCGAAATAATTCTCGGTATGTGGGTTTCCTCACGATGTTTTCCTTCACCGAAAAGCGAGTGATAATTACGTACATATGTTTTACAGAAACACAGTGGTACGTGCCTGCACTGGGATTTGAACTCACGACCTTCTGATTGGAAGGCGGACGTTCTCCCACTAGGCTACCACCGCTTTAGTAAAGTTTATAATGTTTATTTTTATTTTGTTTTAGTGAAGGGAGACCCGTGCTCAACAGTGCGACGATATGGGTCGATGATGATGACAATGATGTCAATAGAGGTAGATGACAGTAAAATATTCTTTTATGTTTTTGTGTGTGTGTGTTTGTGTGTATGTGTATTATATTCTCCAGATGCAGGGAATCCTAGTTAGATGATAGGATCTGTGTATGTGGTCGTGACGCGTTACTACCCATACGGTTTATACGACACGTTCTGATGTAAACTATTGTCATGCAAAACCATATTTTTCACGATAAAAAAAGCCTTGTTAGTCGCCAGGTTAAATGCTGCCGTAATTGGTTTTAGAGTACTTTACTGTACTATAAAAAGAGGTTGAATTATTGCTGACTATACGAACACCATAGAAAAGCGGTAAATACAATGAACTTTTTTTTTATGTCCGATATATTTTGAAGACTAAGGCGTAGTATTGCTTAATTTCGTTAATAATTGAAAGAGTTAATTTTTATTTTTATAATTTAATACAAGAGATAGAAAAATTAAAAAAATAATAAGCGAGCCATGATGAAATAATATATCAGGATTTTTTTTTATTTTTTTTTTTATTTTTTATATTACATTTAAGTTCGCGTTTGACCACTATCTCACCTGATGGTAAGTGACAATGCGGTCTACGATGGTAAACGCTTACCTAGAAGTACCTTATTCATTCAATTAAAACAAAAAAAAATCGATGAAACTAAGCGTGTGACCAAACTTCACTATATAAATCAAAACATGTTTGACCAAATTACACGGTGACCAAATACCGACTTGAAATATTCGGGATATTTCTAAAACTAATTTATTTTCCATTAAACCTAACCTTAGACTATAATTTCCTAATTCTAGAAAATTAGAGCCTAAAAAGAACATAATTAACATAAATGGCGTAGTGAGTTTTACATAATTTCGAACCGTTACATTTAAGCGTGATCATAGGGCTTCCCACGGTGCCGAAATATCGAAAACCCCGTACGAACAATGTCCATCGTAAACAAAGAAAGTAACCATAGTCTTATTTTCCCGGAAAAGGCCCGAATCTCAGCTTCAACGAACGTAATAGGATGAGCAAAATATCCCGCGATTTCTTACGTAGTTACCAAAATGTTTCTACAGTACGTCGGTCCGCAATTATGCCAAATCTTGAGACACTTAGCGCCCTAGAGCATGTTTTGAGACAAAACTCAAACGTTCTGATTATGATAATGAGTTTCGAGCGTTATCATTATGTGGCACATAATTATGTTGAACATATAATTATGTGGAACATTATGTTTAGCAGCTTTCGCGGTGGAAGGCATAATTTCGAATGCTGCTAGGGATGGTATTCGTATTACTGTTATTGTTATGGAAACAAACGTATCTAAGTATACTTTAATGACATTAGTGTTTAATTCCCATTCTCTTTCCATTTCCATTATGTTACGATAATTAATATTAAATCTTAACCAAAGCGGTGAATGAGTTTTTTTTTTTACTATGGAATTCAAAACGTTTTAAACACTTTGAAGATTAATATATAAAAATAAGGTACTACTTCTAAATACAATTTAAAATGTTCATTTTTTACACATTTTTTTTACAATTAGTGTTCGTAGTTTAATAGAACTGACAGTTTTTTATGAAAAGAATAAATGGTAGGTCACACTAAAACCTTACCAATTTAACTAGTATTATTAGTAAGTATTCATTATCTATTTTATTATATATTTTACATTAAAACCTATAACAAAAAGTCGTCCAGGTAATCCTTCTATTCCATTCTATTCTTAAAACCTTGGTCATGTAGACAGTTTTGTATACTTATTAAATGTCCTGGGGATTCAATGGTAAGTATTCCTACGTAAAACTCATAGATGTGATTGTAATAAAATTATGAATGTCCGGAAACAACCTCAAGGTATCCTGCTGGGTGTGTGTGAGTGTGTATGTCGAAAAGTTAGTTTTCATTGAAAAATTGGAAGCAAAAATAAAAAGCCTAAATTTCCAAATCCGCTCATCATCCTCACCAGCCAATTACGGTCTCCTACAGCTAGGAAAGTATTTTCAGCACCATTCAATCCGTGGTTGAAGCACAGTTATCACCTAACCACAGCAACATGACCCACAGTCCGCTTCGGCCAGTGCAATCCAACCACCAAATATACGACAATAAAATGAACTGTGTGGTTTATCCACTCTTTGAGTGACTATTAACTCCAGCTTTAGAGAGTGAGCTATGACCTATGACCAGCCATGACCATGACCTATCATGCTCCAGCATAAATGAAAACATATCACAAAATTTCCCCATGCTGTATGCTTAGATATTTTTGAACCGGCAACCCAAAGGAAGGGCATCATGTTTTTAAATATAGAGGTGCCTCTTACAAAGCCTAATTAAACTAATAATATAAGAAAACGTAATAAAATGGGCGGCCCTATTGTACTATTGTAAAGAAATCTCTACCACACAACCTTTGAGTGGACTAGATATTATTAGTTCTATGAAAGAATAGTTTTTTTTTTGTACAGATGTGACTTTTTTCGATTTCACACTTTTCAACCTCTCGAAGTACTAGCTGAATAAATATTGAAAAAAAAAACATAGCATAACCACTGCTTAAAATAACAATCCAATGTTTCACTAACCTTCAAACAGTCACAGGACGCTCGAAAACAATCCGTCAATCGTCCGCCACATAAAATCCAAATGTCAAAACACAACACTTAAAATTCGAACACAAATTCAAATTTGAAATCACTGAAAATTCCCACCAATGCTATGTTCTTAACACAAGTTTTTTTTTCTGGCCAGTCACACGCACTGCAGGTTTGTTATTTTTTTTAAATAATTGACGTTCGAAATTCGAATGCCGCGTAAAATCGCGTGGCGGTTCGGCACGGACGCGAGAGCGGTCGGGGCCCGTCGGCGACTGAGGGTGTTCGTAAGCTCGCTTGCCCCGGCCAGGCTGAGTGGCAAAGATTATGCGACGGTGTAGAAATGTCATGTAACTGTTTTTGGAGACACAAAATTACCTATTAATTTCGTTTAACAATCTAAACCAAATGTATTGCAGGAGATTATGAAAGTGCTGATTGTAAGTGTCAATATAAGATTATAGCAATTTTTTTTTAACTATAATTTTCTGTCGTTGTAATATTTCAATAAACATAACAGCTATATTAGTAGCTTTTTTTTTAATAAATGACCAATTAGAGCTTTAGATCGTAATATTATTTGATAAGTGATAATCTGATAAGCGATTGAAAATTTATTGTGAAATTAATGTTAACGAATTTCGTTTTAGATGCAAGTGATTATAAATAATGAAGTGAAGTACTAACATAAAACACACCTGTATCGAAAAATCTTTGGCTTCAAAGCAAATATTATGAAGTCTGGGGATTTAATGTAGTGGTAATAAATGATCACTGAAAATTCCCGGCAACATTAAGTTTCAAATATAAACACATTTTTCTTTCACACTAACTGCTGGTTTAATTCCTTTTTTATAATATTTAAAATTAACAAATATAAGTAGATGTACATGCGCAATGAAATGTTTTCACAAGCTCAATGTAAAACAACGAAACACAAAAACATCTGTTGCCTCACCGAGTTTCCACATTACGCAAAAATTCAATTGACCTTAATTAGGCATCTGTAAATTTTCCCGCCTACTTACTCTTTGACTCGACAACGACCTTAATCTGAAATCCCTTTTCAACTCCTCGTGCCTCTCATTATTGATCTCTTTCACTCCTCACTACCGGTGCAATAATATCACCGTCCCTATCTAACACAGCGCAAACGTATCGCCCCGTCTCTTTCTCATCACTGCAGAGCCTCAAAAACGAGGTAGAGCCTCCGTACTATCAGAGTGTGCGTACGGAATAAGAAATTTTTCCCTTACACTAACCACAGACTAATTTAACTCGCTTCATTTAGTTTACGACACTGCAAGTTTTCCGCCTTACCCGCATGAATTAAATTTGCATGTGTCTTTTTGTAGCGGAATGAGAGGCAAAGTGTGAGCGAATGGATGACTTATAAATTTCTTTTTAGAAGAAAAACATTCGGAATAGGGACGGAAGCGTATCCTATTTTTTTGTTGGTACAAATTTTAGTATTCTTAGACGCGAGCTGGTACTGGGCCTGAATAAAACATCGGATACAGTTAAAGAAAATATTTTTAAAAGATCTGGTTGTATGCTGAAACCATTATTGAACAAACCCGGTTTGTTTGCAAGGCCGTACCTGAGGCACAAATGAAAAGGGGCACTTGCCCCTTGTAACACATAACAATGACTCGGTTAACTTTTCCAGCTGAGATGCCTTTTGTTTAAGTTTTTGTTTTTTTATTTTTCATGTAATGTAGATACAATTTATTATATATTAATAGTATAGAACGCTTTAAACATAATATTGCAAGCATTTGGGTAAAATAGAAAATAAAAAAGCACACACCTGATAAGTTAGGAGACCTCAGACCTTGTCACCTGGTGAGTTAGGTTAGCATTAGGTTGATAAAATTAAACTGACAGCTTTTGTAATTTGGAAAAAGTATAAACTAGCTGAGCCCCGCGGTTTCACTGGCATAATTCAAGTTTTCCCGCAATAACTCTCTTAAAAGCAATATATTTTCCCCGTTTTTGCCATATTCTTCATTGATGCTCTGCTCCTATTGGTCGTAGCGTGATGTTATATATCCTCGATAAATGGACTATTCAACATAAAAAGAATAGTTCAATTCGGACCAGTAGTTCCTGAGATCCTAGCATTCAAACAAACAAACAAACTCTTCAGCTTTATATAATAGTATAGATGTATAAAAGAGGTTTTTCATCATCATAATCATCAACCTATATATCGGCCCACTGCTGATCACGGGTTGAAGATGTTCTGTGTTCATAAAACCACTTAGTAAATCTCTAAGCCCCTCCTTAGATCTTTGCAGCTAGTCTCATTCCAGGCTTAGCGAGATTGCCACCTTCAGCCCCATCATCACTTACCATTGTGACATAGTAGTCAAAATAAAATAAATTTACTAGACGTAAATGGGCCTTGTTTGTGCATAAATTAATATGCAGTCTTTTCGAGTTCACGGTCGAATGTAACTTGATTGAAACGTCGAGGTGTATTAAAACAATATTTTGATTATTAATCTAATAAGACCCGTTTATGTCTAGTAAACATGAATTCAGGTCGCAAAAGTTCAAAGTAAAATAGTCAACAATTACATAGGTTCAATAATTTGTTAGGGCAAAGAGCCCCCTTAAATTAGTCCTGACTACATCCCTGTTTACTTTACCGGTGTTTTCGTCGAATAATCGAATCTGTATATTTGTGGAATATCTTCGTTAACTTCAATTTAGTTCTGTTATAGTGTTGAATTGATTAATTGGAAAATTACTCTTGAGAAATTCCCCAGTTGTTAATACGATGTGTGGATAATTGATTGATAGTGTTTTGTCATTGTATTTTGTGCTTTTAGCGGTGTACAATACAAGCTTTATTTCTATTGGGAGTCTTTATTTAATAGGTTATTTCTAAGTAAGCGTGCATCATCGTAGACCGTATCGCCATTTACTTCAAGTGAGATAGTGATCAAAGGTGAACCTTATCTTTTAAATTATTTTATAATTGTTCTTGCTGGACAGATTTGGATGGAATTTAGTGCGTATATTTCAATGGGTTTCTGGATGGTTTGAAAATCCAATTGTAACCGATAGGTGGTTTTGCAATTGGGTTCTTGGTTATTTGCTTTTTAGGGCAGGACAACGTCTGCCGGGCCCACAAGTGTAAATAAAAAACAAAACAAAAAAAATGTGGAAATTCGGTTATCTCACTGGAACCGATATGTTTTACGGGATAAAAACTGTTTTATGTTCAATTCTGACAATTGACAATAATGTCTACTATTTGCAGTGCCTTTACCGAGTAAAATGTACAAACTTAACATGTTCACTGCTAAACTGTTTTTTTTTACACCTTTGCGAATCTTCACACAACGTATGTGTTTACTGTTTACTGGTGTTGTGTCGTAACTAAACTCAATCAGCTGTGCGAGCGCACACAACTGGTGTGATAAAATTGACAATACAGCAGCGCGGGTTCGCACGCCGGGCGTGTTTTCGCTTGCCGTAAAATTATAAAAACACAAACGTGTGTGTTTTTAGCAGTCAACGTGTTAACCTGACACTTATGATCTGTCTTTTTATGTACATTGGAACGAAATAAATTATTTTATTTAATTTTACAAAACACACACACATACACAAACTTTCGAATTTATGATATTAGTGAGATAGAAGCGGTGGTAGCCTAGTGGGAGAACGTCCGCCTTCCAAGCAGAAGGTCGTGAGTTAAAATCCCAGTGCAGGCACGTACCAATGTGTTTCTGTAAAACATATGTACGTAATTATCACTCGCTTATCGGTGAAGGAAAACATCGTGAGGAAACCCACATATCTACACGAGACTTATTTCGCGGTAGGTATGTTATCCAACAATCCGGACTTGGCCCCCGTGGTGGATTATAGACCCATGCCCAGCAGTGGGACGTTATGGGTTGTTCATGAGTGAGATAGGATATTAGTAAGATATTTCAATCTGTACTAAAAAAGTTATGTAGGAATATATTTAAGCTTTTATTTTCTCAAGCTGCGACTCCGAGGTTTTATTTATATCGGAACGAGCAAAAACTAGCTTTCAATCAGGTTTCGTACTTGAATGAAGGGGATAGATATAATACGCGTGCCGCAAGAAAGAGATAGAATCATGAAAATATATGAAGCGTAAGTGGGATAAAAGATTTGGTGCTAAAAACTGCATGAACACGGGTACAGTATATTTATCTTAACAGTTACAAAGCTCGTGACTTTCAAATTTAGTGGAAAATCTATTTATCTTAAATATTCTTATCTTAAATATATGATAGGGTTTTCATTTTTACTACAGTAAAATAAATAATGTAGTAACGGGATTTTAGCGGGAATGTAAAAATGTGACGTGGTTGACTTTGTTTTTATATTATCAAACTTGGTTTTTCATAATGCGTCCATTGCTGAAGTTTATTTATTAGTCTCAAGTAATACACTCAGGTACAAAAAATGTCAAAAATATTAAAATAATAAATAAATTACTATAGAAAAGACACAAAAACGTGTACAATTATTTTCAAATAAGATTTACTTTTTATGTGACTTAGGTCGAGTTTAATTGTCCCTAACTGGATTTAGGAACTGGACTTTTGCAACTGGGCCTTTCAGATGAAAATTAAATACTTATCATTCGTTATTCTCGAAGCCAAAACAAACAAAAAATACAAAGCTCTGTCACTGTTTCTAGCTGACTATCGCTGGAAGGCTGTCATACCATAATTACAGCAAAATGGCTTTAGAATGCATATCATACCCCCAAGTCATTCCATGTAATTTGTATGCATACATTATTCGTGTCAAGTAATTTCAATATCTTGGGAGAGTACTGACGGTATTGCCGTCAGTGTGGGCAGTAGCTGGCATTTTATTCTGTGGTATTGTGGAGTCATTTGCACTCGTAGTAATAGGTGTCTTGTCTGTTGTGATTTTTGCTTTTGTGTTCTACGGTTGGTTCTTGTTTTATGCGTCATGGACGTCAGTAAAAATGTTGTTCTTTATTTAAGGTAGTTTGTGTCTGTTATGGAGGGAAATTTAAATTTCAAACAGTTTTGTCGTTTTTAGAGCTACTACACCGAGTCACTAATATAAACGAGACTGTATTTCGCGCCAACCGTAAATCTCTCTTTTCGTTTTTATGTTGTAATATTTAGCACTAATGCACCCTATCGCTCTTATATGTCAATTAACTGTCAAACTGATGATTTCAGTTTTTATCAACATATTTGAGCGATACGGTGCCATAAGTGCTAAATATTTCAACATAAAAACGAAAAGAATGATTTACGGTTGGCGCGAAATAAAATTTCTGCTAAAAATAAACTGCTACCAATGTTTTTTTTTATTTCAATACCATACACAACTGTAGAGAGAGTACGAATTACCATCAAAAAGGTTTTCGTATGCGTCAACAAATTGTATGAGATTTGATCAGCGCCCCTATAGGACGTAAATGGAACTAATTTCAATGTCACGCAGCGTATTACCCTTCCTACTTTGAAGATGTTATGGAGTGAAAACTTCTATAGGCATGCTGAGCACTTTATTTTGTGAGTATTGAATTAAACTGAGCCGTCATGCTTTGCTATGTAACGCTTGTTGGGGTAAACTGAGCTCGAATCGACTGTGGGAGCGAGAAGGATTGTCAAAGCATCACTGCTACACTCGCTCGGCGAGCGTTACACGAGTGAGCATTACGCATCAGTCGCATTCAGTATCGGCATAAACATGGTAAGTGCCGTGCCAAAACGTTTTATTAAAAAAAATATATATACGCGTGTGTACATAATATGTAATAAAAATTACGTGCCAAGCGCTATTACAGTTCCTTCTATTTCATGAGATAAATATACATAGGTGTTCCATACATACATGTGGTTCACACAAATCCTTGCCCTGCCTGGGAATCGAACCCACAACCTCACGCTTCGCAGTCGGCTCATCACCCACTTACGCCACGAAGGCCGTCAAAGTCTTAACAGCTAAGCCGGTTCACAGTGCAGTTACCTAGTCACCTTCACCTGCATTACATTGTGTGAGAATAGACGTATACCTGCGATATTACATTAACAGCACATAAGGCTTATACCATGATGAGTGCTACATACAGAATGGACACTTTACTTCCCCGCACCTCTACCCGCAATTGGGAGGACAATTGGGAGGTGAGTCAATATTACACGCCAACATGTAAAAGACAAACGGTTGTATGGATTTGCACCACTTGATTCCTCCATCTCTTTTCCACCATCGGATAACAAGGCGTACGGAAACACGTCATTCGTATATGGTTGACATTCCTCCGATCCGCACAAAGCGATTCGCATCCACATTTATAATCCGAACAGCGAAGAAAGGGTCTATGTTTCAAGAAACTATAATCTGAAAGTCTTCAAGTCGAGAGTGAATAGGTATCTTCTAGGCAAGCATGCCCCATCCTCGACCGTGTCGACACTTACTACCAGGTGAGACTGCGGTCAAATGCTTGCCTATTCTGCAGTGAAAAAAATGAAAAGTCGTACCCGTGGATTGTCTTTTGTTTCGGTTCTAGAAACCAGTAGAGGGTGTTAGAGAGTTGGTGTACTGCTTTCCGCTGGAATCGTAGCATGCTAGATGTAGTCTCTGCCTACCCCAACGGGAGAAAATCGTGACTGCATGTGTGTATGGGTGTAGTATGGTTGTCTACTCACACACACATTTGGCGCTAGTACAACCGTCGTTTAGACGTTTGAGTTGTCGAATCGGCTTTTGTACGGATTGTCCAGGGTACAGTATTGTACTTGGAACAAAGACCGTGGAGAAGCTGCAAATTAACGTGGCTGGCTGGGAGTTTTTGTTAGGATTTAAGTTATGCGCTTCGGGAATCTTCGCTTTTTCTAAATATTACCAACTATGTACCTGCACTCCACGGTTTCACCCGCGGAATTCCCGTTTTCCCGCAAAAACTCTACATTTTCTCGTGATTAAACATGCACCCAGGGATAATGCAGCTTCCAATTAGTAAAATAGTTTTTCAGAATCAGATCTGATCTGGCTTAGGAGATCATCATTATAATCATCATCAACCCACATCGTCCCACTGCTGAGCACGGGTCTCCCAACACTTTTGTGAGGAGGGTTATACCACAGGGGCTCGGTACGGATTGGTGGATTACTTACCTACCTCCGCAATAATTCTCGGGTTGGTATGAAAAACATTGTGAAGAAACCCACATACCTACCCGAGCATTATTGCGGAGGTAGGTATGTTATCCACCAATCCGCACCATCCATGGTGGACTATAATTTTTCAAGAGTCTTTTTTTTCCAAACTATGTAGGTCATTGTAGGTAGGTAGCTAGTTCCAACTGGTAATTAATTAACATCTTCCTAACCTTTCCATTAGCGGCAATGGATGCAAATCGAAACATGTACTTTGGCTTAGTTAATCTATGCAACACCTCTTTGAATGTCCTACAGTGCCTTGCATTGCATATCTAGCGCTATGAGTTGATAATATCGCTACACAGTACTCGGTAACTTGGGGACGCAATTACTATAGTACATAAATTATTATGTTATTCATTTTAAAATTCCGACGAAAAAGAGGGCTGTTATATTATAAGAATGTTGTGTTGCCTGTGCCTGTCTGAGGCATCGTAGCTGCCAAACGGATGAACTGATTTTGATTTAATTTGTTCTGTTTGAAAGGTCACTTCATCGAAAAAGAGAATGCATTTATTCTGACGCATCCACACACAAAAAAGAACATTTGTACACATCGAAAGACAAGACAAAAAAAATTAAACACCCGTAGGACCTGCAAACAAACATACAATACAACCGAATTAAAAAAAAATAACCCGACTGTCAATGTAGCTTCAGTCACTTTTGTGGTGATGTCAAATCCCGTGTTAACTTATTTATCAAAATCCATTCAGCCATTTTGGTTATAGAACGCGCCAAAGGAAGCCGGATAACAAGGCATAAGGAACACAGTGAACGGGATGCAGTGAATGTATTGCAAACTGTCCTGCTTACAGTGCAGGACACCTAATTGGAACACATACCAATTTACCAATTTCTTTTTTTCCAATTTTGGGTATTGTTTTCGTTTTTGTTTGTTTTAACCATACTTTACGATCACCTGAACTCAATATCGGGTAGCTGGAAAAATGGTATGTGTCCCAATTAAGTGTCCTGCACTGTAAACAGGTTAGTTTGCAATACATTCACTGCATCAAAGCATGGCAAAGGAAACGGACTGAGAGGCGAGGCTCGAAGAATTTACCCTTCACTTAGAGCGGATCTGTTGTACCACTTCTGTACAGCCTGTAGACGCGTTAGTCTTCGAGTTTGAGTCCTTTAAGGTATACTCGCGTAGGTCGCGGCTCACACGCGTGACAAATGAACGCGATAATACAAATGCATGGCGCCGCTTCCAGGGCCTAACATATATATATAATTTATTGTATCCGATCCCAACTTAATTGGATCACAAAAACTCATAAAAACAAAACAAAATGGCCGCCAGCTGTCATCGCCACTACGCAATAATCCGCCATTTTACAAATTCCACGCGTGCTCAAAATGGCCGCGCTGTTGTTATACGTGTATTAGCAAAGTTTAGCTGCAGTATGGGTGATTCTTCACGATTATAATAATAATACGATATCGATAATATACGATAAAGATTCGATCCGATTCTATACGAAATCTATCAACCTTTCATAAATTACTTACTAGCTTCATCTCGATAACGCATTTCGTTAAATAAGACTAAAAAAAAAAATCAAAACTCCTTTTTGACTTTAACAATCTATATATATATATAAATGTTATGTTGGTTTGTGTACGCTTCAAAAACTCAAAAAGTTCTGCACCGATCGAGCTGAAATTTTAGCATGATATATAATCCGCATCAAGGATTGTTTTCATCTATTTTTTTCATCAGTGACATATCAGCGAATGTGCCACAGCGAAGCGTGGCAGGGCACAGCTAGTAATAATTATAAAAATACTAACTGGGCTCTGCGGGTTTACTCGCATATGATCAGTATTTTACGTTATTTTGGGACTTGAAGTTAACTTCTCGTATGTCTAATTCCCATGCCTAGTAGATTTTTAAATGCAGGATCCTTGACAATACATAATAATGTCTGATTAAGGCTATACACATTATAGACTGAGAGACTGAGGCTAATCAGATTTGGGGTTGAATCTGAATATTTTGAAATAGGGATTCTATTATATAGATTTTGACCATACTGTTTTTACATTTTTGTATTATTCTTCTAAATGCGACAATAAATGTCAAATCGCAATCGTTACTTGTAAAAATAATGGTCGTTTTGCTGTATACGTGTTCCGAACGGTAATTAGGGGTCAGTCTTTGCTGGTTTCAGGGATCCGCAAAGAATACTCAAAAAAAAATTCATAAGGATTAATAAACAGGTTAGACCTTGCACATTATTAAATAAAAAAAAGTAGAAAGTCTGGAAGAATCAACTCCTCGCGGTTAATTTTGTGAGTAACGACTTACGAGGGCCAAAATAAACAAATGCATGCCGACCTTTTTACCTAACCGCCCAAATGGAGGGAGTTTTTGAAAAAATAGTTTGACGTCATAGTGGCCAGTAAGTACTATTTTCGAAAAACAAAGTATTACCTAACTGCCCAAATGGAGGGAGTTTTTAAAAAAAGAATAAGACGTCATAGTGGCCAGTACTATTTTCGAAATGTGTCGAACAAAGTACGAGATTACTTATTAGCAACTCCGGTAAAGAATATCTAGTAAAAACAGCTGCATTATGATTCTCAAGCTTACTCGAACACCAGGCGCAGAAAGTGTTCGGAACCCATTAAAAACCAATCAGGATCAAGCTTTCCGAT
The DNA here is from genome assembly GCA_912999815.1 of Campaea margaritaria. Lineage (NCBI taxonomy): Eukaryota > Metazoa > Arthropoda > Insecta > Lepidoptera > Geometridae > Campaea > Campaea margaritaria. The sequence continues at coordinate 3,976,855 of OU538814.1, forward strand.
CGTCCTTTTTTGAGGTTTCACTGCAGCGTCTATGCAGGTTAATTACAGTATTTACTGGAATTAACCTGGTTTAAAGTGGAACTTGCAAACTGGGAGGTTGGTATGTTTTTTTTCTGGTAATGACTGCTACGTATTTGGTCACTCATTAACCAGAATAACATGTTTTTGATAGATCTTACGGTCAACTAAACAACCTAAAGGTGAACTTACGTGCGACGCGGCTCACGCGACTTACGCGCACGTCAGATGTGGACGAGATGTCAAAGTTCACGGCTTCTGAGCGCTACCTTTGAGATAGACTTCCGTGGGTGGCGGCTAAAGCGCCTGACAGATGCGCGCGACGATTCAAATAAACGACGCTGGGAAGCGGTACCAAATATTTACATGTCCCACGCATCTGTTGCGCACATCAACCGCATTGTCCGCGACCCACGGATGTCCACCATTAGAATTAAAAGGTTGCCTTTCTATGTTTAGGGTGCGGGCTATATTGGTCTAGTTTCAATATGTGAAAGGTCAACTGCAAATCACAAATCGTGCGCGCACGCACTGGATTAAACTATTTCTCGGATTATGTCTAATCTAATCAATAGGCTCAGAGGCATGGACAATGGAATTGCTTTTAAGGTGGCACTAATATTTTAATATGGTCTGAGAACCGATAAAGGTGGTGCGTTTCGCTTTTAGCGATTTTTTTTAATTTTCAAGGGTTTTTTTTTATTTTAGAACTAGACCGGGTAACTATAGTAAATTAAAATGGAATTCTACTTAATTTGTAGTGAATAGTTACTATATAGAGATATTTTTTGGTCAATAAACACTTGATCAGTGTAACAGCTTATTGACTTATATGAGCAATCCGGCGCATTAGTGCTAAATATCTCCCCAAAATAACGTAAAGAATGATCTACGGTTGTTGCGAATTACTCAGTCATTTAAGTTTCTTACCCAGTCTTGCTGATCCAAAAACGAAAAAAACTGTACAAATTTTAAATTTACCGCCACAAGTGAAACGCGCCACCTTAATAAATAGGAATTTAATCGTTCTTTACAAGCTAATAGCAGTCGGATTTAGACGCAATGTAATATCTTTGGGTGTATTTAAGTCACGAGTGAATAGATTATTTCTAGGTAAAGGTGCACCACTTTTGACCGCGTCGTCACATCGGCACAGAGTAAATAAAGAACTGCATAGGTTTATATTCTTGTTTCTATTTTAATTTTGAATGTTATTAATGTTTTACACGATTATTATTGTGTAATATTAGTTAATGTAATTGGTTATGTATTGGTATTGGTTATAGCGGTGGTAGCCTAGTGGGAGAACGTCCGCCTTCCAATCAGAAGGTCGTGAATTCAAATCCCAGTGCAGGCACGTACCAATGTGTTTCTGTAAAACATATGTACGTAATTATCACTCGCTTTTCGGTGAAGGAAAACATCGTGAGGAAACCCACATACCTACCCGAGAATTATTTCGGAGGTAGGTATGTTATCCACTAATCCGGATCGTGCCCCCGTGGTGGATTATGGCCTAACCCTCCTCACGAAACTGAGGGGAGACGGTATGGGTTGATGATGATGATGATACAATGAGAGTGTCCTATTTATAAATAAAAACAAATTAAAAAATACATCGATACCTTCAGTCTCCAACTTTATAAATAAGAACTTACCTTGCATCCAGCGAGAAGTAATTTTAATTTATTACCATCCTCTTGATCTATTTCAATCACAGCAATTATTTTATATTAAAGAATTCTTATCTATAAATTCAAGTACTACGTTCATGTTGTGTAGCATTTTAATCTCTATAACTGAAGTGTAAGGTTCCAAATTGATTATTTGTATGAGTATCGAACTCGTATTTTATCATTTCCGTTGCTATTACTTCACCGGAAACCCTGAGATATAATAATTTGATATGTTATGCACTATTTTGTTCGAGCATCCTTCTGGAGTTTTGCATTGGAAAGTATTTTATAACTAACTTAGTTTAAACAGCTTCTGTAAACCTAAAGAAAAAAAATCATAAAAGACATTTAAAAAAATATACGAAATTTAACTCTTCTCTCTCTCTCTCTTTCTTTATATATTCTTAACTTATGTCTCCCTCTCAACTTACGATCGCTTCGCCCGATCACATTTTTCGTAACGCATTCACGAGCCTACTCCCCAAGTCAATCATGCGTAAAGATTTACTTCAAGAAACAGGGCAATACAGCGCGGCAGTGGCGTGCGGCACGCTGCGCGGCGCTGTCACTATACACACATAATACATTTATTTATTTATTTAATACTTTATTGCACAGATTAACTAACTAGGACAAATGGCGGACTTAACGCTAAGAGCATTTTCTACCAGTCAACCACCTATAGTGAAGGAGAGACGGTGTAGGCGTGCATCAAAATATCTCATTAAGAAAAATAATAATAAAAAATTATGGAAAAGAATAAAGCTTAATACAAAAACAACATGAATATAATATAATATAAAATAAAATAATATCATATAATTATATATATAATATAAAATAATATAATATAATAATACATATAATAAATAATCCCTACTTATATTATAAATGCGAAAGTAACTCTGTCTGTCTGTTGCTCTTTCACGCCTAAACTACAGAACCGATTGATACAAAATTTGGTACAGAGATAGTCCAGAGCCTGAGAAAGGACATAGGGTACTTTTTAATGCGAAAAAAGCATTGTAATGAATAATTTATTTTTTAGGCTTTTGATTAGATATAAATAAATATGACATTCAAAGTTTGTAAAAAATTACCCTTGAGGAGGTAAAATAAATATAGGGGATGAAAGTATGTATGGAAATATGTAAAGTTTCAGCTAAACCACTGTGCCGATTTAAAAAATTCTTTATTAACATTATCGGCGAGTAACATAGGCTATTTTTATCCCCATATTCCCGCGGGCACAGGAACTACGCGGGTGAAACCGCGGGGCACAGCTAGTAATATAATATAATAAATAGAATCAATGGTTACTATCATAAAATAATAAATGTAATTTAAGTGATAGCTATATAGATGACAAATCTCTTAAAAAGTGTTTACGGATGAGTATACAAACATTGCAAATTAAATGAAACCTTGTAAAAATATTCCACTTGGTACAAAATCCCAAATTACTTCTAGTAATTCTTAATTATAGATGACTAGCTGCGCCCCGCGGTTTCACCCGCGTAGTTTCTGTTCCCGCGGGAATATGGGGATAAAATATAGCCTATGTTACTCGCTGTCAATGCAGCTTTCCATTAATGAAATAATTTTTTAAATCGGTGCAGTGGTTTAGCCGAAACTTTACATATTTCGATACATACTTTCATCCCCTATATTTTTTTTACAAACTTTGAATGCCAAATTTATTTATATCTAATCAAAAGCCTAAAAAATAAATTTCAAGCTTCTAGCTTCAAAAATTACGATACTGCCATACAAACTTTCATCCCCTATTTCAAACCTTTACAATGCATTTTTTGCGATAAAAAGTAGCCTATGTCCTTCCCTAGGCTCTAGACTATTTCTGTACCAAATTTCATTTCAATCGGTTCAGTAGTTCAGGCGCGAAAGAGCAACAGACAGAGTTACTTTCGCATTTATAATATAAGTAAGGAAGTAAGGATAAGGATATCATTTAAGTGACAGCTATATAGATGACAAATCTCTTAAAAAGTGGTTACGGATGAGTATACAAACATTGCAAATTAAATGAAACCTTGTAAAAATATTCCACTTGGTACAAAATCCCAAATTACTTCTAGTAATTCTTAATTAAAGATGATAAATAAATCTTCCCATCTTTCACAATCGTTGGCACGCCACTTCTGATGACCCTAACAACACCCAGTTCGCTAGGAAAAGAGAAGCAAATAATTACGTCATCAAATTACAGTTAAACCACAAATTCATCAGCATTAATTAAATCCTTGCAATTCAGGCATTCTGGCAACACGAATTAGTTTAATCAGAACCCCTACCATCGTTATAGAAAGATTTCTGTGTAATGTTCTAATTCTTGTGACTTCGGAGAAATCGTAATCAAGGAATTTATTGAGGACTAGCTACGCTCCGCGGTTTCACCCGCGTAATTCCAGTTCTTCGGCTATAACTCTTGAGGTGGTTCGTTTCTGTTAACCATCAAACTGATTATTTCAGTGTTTATTGACATATTTGAGCGAACCGGTGCATTGGTGCTAAACATTTTAACATAAAAACTAAAAGAATGATTTTTACGCTCGACGCGAAATACAGTCTCGTTTATATTAGACCCAGTGTAGTTCTAAAAACGAAAAAAACTGTTTGAAATTTAAATTTCCCGCCATAACAGAAACGAACCACCTCAACCCCCCAAGTTAAAAAGCACCATGTTACTTAAGAACAGCTGAACATCACAACCAATCACAAGAACACAAACAAACACACAAACTTACGTATTTATAGCTGGTGATAGTTATGCTATGTACAAAATGTTTTGAAAATCCCTACTAATATTATAAGCGCTAATGTAACTCTATATGCCTGTTACCCCTTAACGCTTAAAGCGCTGAACCGATCTTAATAAAATTTCGTATGGAGATTAGCTTGTTTTTTTTTTTTTTTTTTTTTTTTTTTTTTTTATTTAACTGAGTGACGGATCGAGCAAGTTGTTCACCTGGTGATAAGCGCTACGCCTCTCCATAACAGTCACAGCGCCACCCAGAACCCTGCATTGCATTATCATGCGCGGCACTGCACTCGTCACCTTGAGACATCGGCTCTAAAGTCTCATATGCTCAGTAATTTCGCTGGAACAATGCTCTTCAAACCGGAACACAGTCGCATACTACTGCTTGGCGGATTAATATCTGGCAAAGGTGTGGAAAGTCCGGGAAAAGACGTAAATTATACTTTTTATTGTGATTTAGCGATTTATTAGCTTTTTTTGCGAGGTCGCGGCTGAAAGCTTTTTTTTTAAATATAAACATGTAATTAAGAGTCATCGACTCCTTCCTCACGTAACCCCATCGTCAGTATCGATGGTAGCATCCAGGACAGCAAACCGCAACCCTACTCTGACTGTATTGAATTCCGTCTAATGAACCCATTTATTCGATAAACGCTGCGTGTGTGTCTGACACACGGACACTAAGAATGCTCAACATTTTATGTTCATTTTAATGACTATATACTACGTGATTTTATTTAGTACTACATTTTTTTTATCTTACAGAGTGACGAGACGAGCAAGTCGCTCACCTGATGGTAAAGGCTACGCCTGCCTAAAACAGTTAAAGTGCCATCCAGAACTTGGCATTACATAATCTTGCGCGGCACTGCACTGCGCTCATCACCCTGAGACATCGGATCTCAAATCTCATATGCCCAGTAATTTTGCTGGAAATAGTTCCCGTTAAACCGGAACACAGTAATGTTTTCACACTACTGCTTGGTGGAGGAAAATCTAGCAAATATGGTACTTCCCCAGGCGGTCTCTTGCATTAGAGGCCTACCACTGCACACAATTAACATTAGTTTAAAAATTCTCATTCATTGCGACTTTAAAATAAAAATATAAGACTCTAATTATTTAAATAAAAAGTTTCTGAAGCCAGAAAACAGTTTCTCTATGTAAGGTGTATAAATATAAAGGCAACTTACTAATATAAAAGCAACTGTTTCACTCTTCATTCTTGTGCTCTGTATGTCACTACAATTTCAAGGAAAAGGCGTTTCAATCGAAGTCGAGGTTTTTATATATATCGCTACTTATTATCGTAGACTAATGTCTATTGCATTGTCAGTAATATTCTAAGCTTTGCAACGACGCAGTAGAAGTGACACCTAATAGGTCCTACACACTTGACACCTTATAGTTGCTGTTACCCGCTACAAGCGCTGCATTTAATGCTTAAATAAGAAATAATTAAAAAAAAATGCTACTCAATTCTCTCGGCGCGTGCTTCAACTATCTATACGGATGGTAAACCGCAAAAATATTATCGAATGCGACCATTCGATACAACGACAGCTGATATCGTTGACACCGCGGCAGCGATATGGAAATATTGAAATTCCTACGCGGCTTGTTTTATTAGTCTAGCTGTGTCCTGCGGCTTTACCCACGTTGACTGTAATGACAAGCCGTGAATGACAAATATCCTCTGTGATATTCCAGGACTTAAAATATCTATAACCTACTTTAATACGTGTATTATAGAATCGAAATTAACTCTGATTTCTCCCCCTTCAATACCAAACGGCTCAATCGATCTTGATGAAATTTGACATGTTAGTAGTCTAAGCTCTGTGATAGGACACAGGGTACTTTTTACTGTGACAAATTATAGTCCGCGCGAACGAAGTCGCTGGCTAAAGCTAGTACAATAATTCAAGGTCCATTCAAAAACTCGCAAGTACCATAATACAGGTGAGAATTTAGCTTTCCCCGAAATTTCGTACACCTAATTACCCGCAGAACATAAACGTGGCAAACTTTATCCTAACTTTACAGAAATCCCGATCTCCGATACGGGCTCTGTAATTTGTGAAATTACTCTTTTCCTGCCTTTACAGTTGCGTGTTACGTGACCCTTTTTGTTTGTCACTGTGTTCTGTGACTTTCTCGCCTCCAGGCCTGTAGGTATGTACTTACTGGATCCGATACGATCGCAAAATTACCCGACTTCAAAAATAGTACTTTTTTGTGTTGATTTTTTACTCTGTTATAAAGATTTCTGAGTTGTGTGAGTGAAAGTTGTCAATTGCATGGAAGCTCCATAAAAAAATATTAGAAATTATTATCTAAGTAGAGACTAAAATTTTTAAAAAAAATTTGAAAAACTAAGCAGTGATGATTCTATCAACTATACCTAAAGCTCCTTAGCTATTTAGTTTAAAAAAATAATATTCCAACAACTTACTGCAAGTTAAAAGGCAAAATGTGGAAAAAATGTTACATTGGGAAGCGACTAAATGCATCTAATGTGGCGCAGTCGATAGGATACTACTCCCGAACAACATTAAGCGGCTTTTAGTCGAGTTCCTTCGAATACCAGATAGAATTGAATCGGACACAGTGGGTGAGCTCAGGCCTTCTAAAGGTCACCCCAAAACGTGGGGTAATCATTGGATGTTGGCGACTTTGGTAACTTTGTGCCAGCTTTGCTCAATTAGCGGTAGGTAATGTTTTGTTGTGGTCACGCATAGGCTGGGATTTTGTTGATCGTGTTGGCTGGCCGGACGTCTGAAGAAGTTTACCAGATGTGGTCAAAATTATGTTTGGTAGCTTTTATCTCTTTGGGGAAAAAATTGAGAAAATTTTTCGTTTTGATTTTTGGCAAGTGTACCTTTGAACGGATTATTAAAATTACATACCATGGACATAACTGAAATTTTTCTTCTTAAAAAAATGGTTTTGACCATGGTCCTACAAAGTCTAGAGTGCCAGACTCAGAGCCAGTACTTATTGAATACAGCGGGAATCGAACCTGCAATTAACGCTTCGCAGTCAACAGCACCCATTACGCCACGGAAGCCGTTTTCTGATTAACTATCTACGATAAATGCCATCGCGAACGAAATTGCGGCTGACATGTTCAAATAAAGGTTTACTCGATTCTATTTCCATTTAAGCATCTTTGGCTATGACAGATAATACTAATGGAACAATGAAACCACACTGTCATAGTATTATTCTCAAATATCTAGAATTTCTACTATCCTGGTGAAATGCATAGCTTAAAACTATTTAACCGTTCACTACCACTCTATTGACTTTATAGCCAGACTGTCCACAGTAACAACAGTAAGACATCTATAGACGAGTTTTTTTTAATCACCATCATCAACAACCCATGTCGTCCCACTGCTAAGCACAGGTTTCCCTCACTTTCAGTGGATCACATAGGTATGTGATTCACAGAAATAATGAAATAATTCTCAGGTGGGTGTGTGTGGTTCGATGTTTTCTTACACCGAAAAGCTAGTGATAATTACGTACACATGTTTTGAAAGAAACAAATTGGTACGTGCCTGCACTGAGATTTTAACTCACGACCTTCTGCTTGGAAGGCGGATGTTCTCCCACTAGGCTACTTCTTGTTTCATCTTGAATTAGTATTTTATTTCGACATGTTAAAAAAAATATTAGTAACATATGGCATAGAACCGTGGTGGGCACTACATAATTTTTGTTTTTTATTTTATCGATGGTAAGCGCTACGCCTGCTCCTGATTAAACACTAATGTCCCACCCCGAAACTTAATTGAACTAACGTAATACGCGTAATGCACGTATGTAACGTATTACATCTTTTCATTTTTTTCTGTAAATAATCGGTAAAATATTTGCAAATAACATTTTTATTTTTTTTGTTTTTGTAAATATATATTTTTTTGTAAGTAACGTTTTTTGTAATATAATTTTTTATGTAAATAAATAGTGCCGAGAATAGTTATTTCAAATGTAAATTTTTTTAACTAAAACGAGCCGAGATGGATGATTATAAATTATCTAAAACGTTTATTCATACACTTTTAATTGAAAAACCAGTTTCAAAAAATGTTCTTAGATTGAATACTGCATTTATAACACTGTACTGTGACACAGCTAACATCGGAAATTGCATGGTCCGCAGTCCGGACTGCCTCTGCAAACTGTACGGTAACCGAATACGGATATTCTATTACGGATCGCCGATAGCTATTAATGCGTTTCAAACCGTCGCACTGCGTTCTATCGACTGTGTATTGTCAAAGCAATCAAATGACAGGTGTTTTTGTATCGATTTCTGTGGAATATTCAACGGTTTATTGTATTAAAGTACTATTTACGCCCCGCGGTTTCACCGACGTGGAGTATCATCCCATAGGAACCGTTATTATTTTTGGTTTAATATTTATTTGTTTACATAATTATTGTGTCTTGATATTGGTTGTTGTCAACTGAAAAGCCGACAAAAATTGGATAATGATACTAATAAAAACCAGACCACTGAACCAATTTTGATAAAATTTCAAATTTGATGAAATCTGAATTTATATCCTTTTAAAATAAAATTTTACTAATCAATAATGGAGTACTAAGGTAAAAAAAACATAGAAAACTAAAGTGGAACCCTCCTTTTTTAGAAGTCAGTTAAAAAAGATTGGGATACAGGAAGATTTTTTTAAAATCGCTAAGATTGATTAATTAATACGATAATTAATCAGATAATTAAGAGAGAAACAAAACTATCTATTCATTCGATCTCATTATAAACATACCTACATCTTTAATATCATTAATCTAATCAATAATGAGACCGCCGATCATACGCTACAAAAAGCTTTGATACCTTCACTGGTATTACCGAAAACAATGGTAATACAAAATGACCTCTTACCATAGAAAAAGACGACTAAATCAAAATTGAAACCTTATTTCAAAGACAACAAGGGCGTGTTTAATTAAAACGTAGTAACGGAACGTCTAAATAAAAAATTTAAAGATTTTTATACGTAACAAAAGATGCCATCGGATAACATCGCACCACTTAATAAATCAATGTTAAAAATTATATTGATTCCAACACTGGACCACAGAGCAGACAAAACTGAGCATAGTAACTTACATTCTTGTCGATAGAAAAGATTGAAGAGACGAAAGTTTTTAAGCTGCGATTTAAATTTATGGGACACCATAAATTTGAAGACATTTAATTACAACAGATAAAATATAATAATATATTGTTAAGTGCCTTAGGACATAAGGTAGCAGACATACTATCATTTGTAAAGCGATAATAACCTAGTAGCATGTTCTCACAGTAACTTCACTGGAACATTTGAAAGTGGCGATTGCAATAATTATTCTTGGCATAAATTGGTGAATGAATGTATGAACCAACCCTATTCCTGCTCTGTATTTGGTCCATTGTCTGGTAGAGATCGCTTTCAGCGATGAGGCCGCCCATTGTACTTGGAAGTTATTACGTTAAGTTTCCTTCTTTTTTCTCTGTTTTATACATCTTGGTGTCGATAAAGATTTATCAAAATTTTATAAATTTATCAAAAAAGTCGGATGTAAGAGAAAAATTAAAATACAAACATCATAACAATTTCAAAGAATAAACCATAATATTTGGAGTTCTTTTCGTGGCCTAAAGTGCGACCTTAACGAGTTTTATATGAAAAGATATGGGGATGAACGGCCGTAACACTGAATAACTTGAGATTTAAGCGCTTCTTGTCGCATTTTCTGGCTTAATCTTGAATTAAATTGCTGAAAATATCTTCATTGTAACTTATGACGGACAAAAAATTGTTGTTGCTGAAAAAAATAATTTTTTAGCGTATTTTTTGTAATATATTTTGTTTTACTAGATTTTTTTTGTTTTAGATTGTTTTATTACGATTTATGCATTACTAGCTTTGCCTGTGACTTCGTTCGCCCAGTACTTGGACAAATGGCAACCAACTAGATGTTATATTCATAATCTTCTGATACCCGCAATTTATAGTGGGAGGCCTCTTCTGCAAGAGACCGCCTGGGGAAGCACACACCTTTGCCAGATATTCAGCAGTAGTGTGCAAACAGTACTGTGTTCCAGTTTGAAGGGCACTGTTTCCAGCAAAATTACTGGACATTATGAGAATTTAGAACCAATGTCTCAGGGTGACGAGTGCAGTGCAGTGCCGCAACTGATTTTGGGCGGTACTGTAGCTTCAGGCGCTTACAATCAGGTGAACGGCTTGCTCGTCTCATCATTTAGTAACATAACAACAACAAGAATAAATTTTGACCTATTTTCGTTGTTAGTGGATTTATTCCGTTATGTTGCATAAGCCAATTAGCTATTCATAAAAAAAAAAAACAAATTTCATTTAATCATTTAAATAAATATTTCAATTGTTGTCCCCGCCACTGCCTCCCCCCCTGCTTTGGTTTATTTGAACCTAAAGCAACGTCCCAGTAAATGACCATCATCACACACGACAATTATTTTTTTACACCGAGAAATGGACATGTAATCTATGCAGCTCGAATGAGTGTCATTAAACTAGATTCGAGAATGAGTAGTGTAGGAGGTAAACGTAGTTTGTGGACTTGTTGGTTCTACTAATGACATCAATCAGTTTGAATTTCAGCTAAGTTTCAGGTATGAGAATACTACTGCTTAAATGGCTTAAATTATAACAATTGCGCTGTTTATAGCCTAACTTAATTTTATGGCTGAGTTTATCGATAACATGATCTATTTCTGTCAACTCTTAGATTTTCAAAACCATTTAGTCAATTAACAAAATTCATTAAACTGTTTTACCAATTAATTTAAAGTGTCAATAAAATGACATTCATAATCTACTATTTCTACATTTCTTGTTAACCCACCTTAACAAAAACAACCACTGCCTCTCCAACTATTTCATTTGCAAATAGAAAAACCCGTAATGCCTTAATCTTTGCCGCAGAGAAATGCCAGTACGGGTGAATGTATGCGTGTTATTTTGTAAAAAGCTTCTAAGAAATGTGTTAATGATGATACGATGCAACTTTGCAGTAAACTATGTGGAGTGGAAGTTGTACTACTGTTACAGTAGAAATATAGTACTACGTGCAGAATGGAAACTCCGTCTCGCGCGTTCCTCTCCCCCGCACCTCTACGTACAATCGGGAGGGCAATTGGGAGGTAAAACAATGCTACACGCCAACGTTTTAGTAAAAGATCCACTACTTTACTAAAAAGTGACATTAACTTGATTAGACTGCTAACTACCTAACTGACTGGGATGCGACATTTTGACAAATTTGAAAATTATATAAGAGTTGAAAATTATTAATTCTTGACATTGGCCAAATCATGCAAAACCAAAAAGAAAATATTAATACTTGACATTAGAATAATTGATATAATCTAGCATCCATATTCAATAAAATAAAGTAAAAATATATAGCTTTAATCTGTCAGATAAATGTAAGATAGGAATATTAAATGAAATTCCTAACCTAACCCCTTTTACCTAAAATATAATTATAAATCCCTAAACTGTAACCTACTAAAAACCTTTAAGAATAAACCAACTCCCCTACTTTAAAAAAAACTTCCCACGACTACGTCTATTATGACTACGAACCCCGATAGCACTGGCTAAATGCACTAATCGTGCCAAGCCAAAACGTAAAAAGAACTTTATTAAACGTCACTAAGGCTGATCGTTTAAAAAACATAAAGTTCCAATGGAAACTTTTCAAATAACGGCTTTGAGCAATCGCTGTTAGCGCGTTCCGGTGATCTTAACAGATCGACGGCTCTCGATGGGGGACGGATTGAGACGATAGCTGGAAAAACAACAACTCCGATGGACTCTCTCTTCCTTTCTCCCTCTCTCTCTGTTTTCCTCTCTATCTCTTGCCCTCCCTCTTTCTCGCTCTCTATCCCTATCTCCAATCCATACCTTGCCATTAAACACCGCTCATTGCGCCACTAATTGTTAAATTTGATTTGTTTCAGTTTCCTTTGTTCTGTTGTGTTTCAATAAAGAGTTCATCTATCTATCTATCTCACCTAAAAAAAAAACTAACAGAAGTCAAACATATTGTCATATTGTCAAACGTGCCTGAGCTCCAATCGAAACTTTCCACCAGCTTTAAAGTCCGTATCTGTGCTCGCCCGAAATTCAAGCCTCTAAAAGAAAACTTAGATTGGACTTTTGTGAGGCTTCCCGTTTTAGACTGGGAGCTGGCGGTACGGATAACTACTTCTTTTTAAGGGTTCCGTGGTTCCTTTTTCCTTCTACAGGATTATATATGAATACGATCACTTTGTTGTCCACCTGTCTGTCTGTATTGTCTGTCGGTCTGTCTGTATTTCTGTCTATCAAGACCATTTTTCTCGGGGAAGCGTAAAGGTATCAACTCCCTATCCCCATTGTCCCAGGGTTTAAATTGAAATCGGTTCAAATATGTACAAGTTGCCAAAGTTTCTATATTAATAAAAAATACGATTATTACTATTTATATTATATTATAACTAAAATTATAATGTAAAATGTGTCATTTTTTTTTAAACTGACTACTAGGTACATAGAAATAATTTCTCTCAGAACGTAAAAAGTGGGGTTCGTGCGAACAGTATACCCAATATTAACAATTTGAATTAGTATAACGGAAATTAAAAAAGGCGTTCTACGGTTTTCGTTCCAGGAGAATTTATTTTACACCAATTATTCCATTTTAAAAACTTGGTATATTAAAATTTATATCCAGAAGTAATTATTCTTTTCAAAGCAACTGCTCCTGGCCTATCCGAATTTAGTTGCCTAGGCAACGCTCAAGAGATTAGATTTTCTAGCAGATCCTTGTTAGTGTAATATAACAATTATTATGAGTTTATTTCGGCGGTGTTGCCACGCTGCGTCAAGGTTGTTATAATTTACGACTTTTCTAGCTACGCCCCGCGGTTTCACCCGCACAGTTTCAGACAGACAGACAGACAGAGTTACGTTCGCATTTATAATATAATTACAGATTTATCATTATCATAATAATAATTATAACCAATATGGTAATTATTGTTTAAATATTAGTGTTCGTTTCATTCATTGTATTCGTCTAAATATATAAAAATGTTATGTTGGTTTGTGTGCGCTTCAAAAACTCAAAAAGTTCTTCACCGATCGAGCTGAAATTTTAGCATGATATATAATCCGCATCAAGGATTGTTTTTATCTATTTTTTTCATCAGTGACATATCAGCGAATGTGCGAATGTGCCACAGCGAAGCGTGGCAGGGTACAACTAGTTATTCATAAATTCAATATTAGCCGTGATTATATGTTACTAAGGAATGGGACAAGCATGTCGTTCACCTGATGATAAGCGTTACCCATAACAGCTGCAGTGCCACCCATAATTTACCATCACAAAATCTTGCAGCACTGCACTGCGCTCGTCACCGTGAGACATCGGCTCTAAAGTCTCATATGCCGAGTAATTTCGCAGGAAACAGTGCCCTTCAAACCGGAACACAGTAATGTTTGCTCGCTACTGTTTGGCGGATGAATATGTGGCAAAGGTGGGGTACTGCCCCAGGCGGACTCTTGCAGAAGAGGCCTCCCACTACCACTGCAATTATAATGTTATTATCTAATTGTCAATTAGTTTGACAATTAGTTGGTTTTTCGAATGAGTAAATGAGTGAGTGATGAATGAAGCGGTGGTAGCCTAGTGGGAGAACGTCCGCCTTCCAATCAGAAGGTCGTGAGTTCAAATCCCAGTGCGGGCACATACCTATGTGTTTCTTGTAAAACATATGTACGTAATTATCACTCGCTTTTCGGTGACATACCTACATACCTACACATAGGCCACATACCTACCCGAGAAATATTTCGGAGGTAGGTATGTGATCCACCAATCCGGACTGGGCCCCCGTGGTGGATTATGGCCTAACCCTCCTCACGAAAGTGAGGAGAGACCCGTGCCCAGCAGTGGGACGTTATTGGTTAATGATGATGATGACATGGAAAAATAAATAAATACTTAATCTCTCTATATTTATATTGAATCTGAAACCAAATATGCATTCGTATATGGCTTGAATACATTATCACGGTACCCGTAAGCTACCCAAAGCCATTATATTAACAAATTAATATCATTTTATAACTTATTTTATTATGGTAATCGCATTGATTAAATTTCGCCCGCTTTGCGAATTGCCTTTATGAAGTGTGAATTCGGAAATGTGTGTTTATGAATACCTACCCTTTTTGAATAAATAATAACGTTTATGTACTTTGAGATGCTCATTGCTTATTCCAAAGCACTGGTAGAGTTAATGGAGTTGCCTTTTCCTGTGCGAGATTCAGCCGTGAATCACCACTTGAAAGGGAAACTTCTCTTTTCAAACTCAAACCGTAATCAGTTACTCATGTAGTTGGTTATTATATTATAAGATTTTTTGTTTTTACGTGAATGTCCCTGTGAAATGAGAGTTAACGCAGGTGAAACCGCGGGGAGCTGCTAGTATTATAAATAAGAACGTTTGCGTCTGTGTTTGTCCTCTCTTAACGCCAAAACGGCAGAACGGATTTTGATGAAATTTCGCATATAGATACTTTAGATTCTGGACCATAGAATACTCTTATCCTGTTAACATCTACTCTGCCCCTTTGAGGACGGTTGCTTAGAAACAAACTAACACGAGCGTCAAGTGAAAATATTTTTCTGGTTTTTCCTCAATTACGGTTTCAAAAGGAGGTTCCTGTGGGATAATAGTTAACGTGGGTGAACCCGCAGAGCGCTGGTATATCTATTTAATTTAGAAGTTTATAAAAAACTTTAAAAATCTGAATGATTTTTGGTGGAGGGGGATGTGCCCAGAATGCTGGCTACCCTAAATAGAAGCCAGCATTCTGGTCGAACGGTACCTCCACCTAATGTTAGGCCAAGTGGGGTAAGTGGGTGATGAGCCGTCAACGAAACGTGACGCTGTGGGTTCGAGTCAAGACATACCGAAGTGGTGTCTCGTATTATCGGAGCCAACCAAAACTGGATCCAGTTTAGGTTGAAAATGGCAGCAACATAAAAAATAATACGTCACGGTACGATTATGCGACGCGGTTCAGTTTAGGTCTTCAATTGAATCGCTGTAAGATCTCATGGTATGCCTTCAGAACTCATTTTGGGTCGTCGCGCCGTTCCAGTTAGTTAGTTAAGTCCCAAAAAATTTCGTGCCTGATAAATTAAACCATCATACGTTCCGTGGAAACACTCGATCTACCTCAAACCTTCCCCGCATATAATTTAAGCACAATCCATCCATCCACCCGCAATCCCATTGCGTAAACCAAAGCAATTTGTCTGTAATTAATTGCTAATTCAAATTATATCCACAATTGCGTTGCTTTAACGCGAGCAGTTAAACAACGGGTGTAATTACGTAAACTAAATCTGAATGTGATTCCAATTGGGCCACGTGCTGTGTATACAGTGTGGGAAACAATTCAGGCGGTGAAGAGTCAAATCTCAGGTGACTCAATGTTTCTTGAAGACATTTTGATTTTTATCATTGGTCTGAGTGTTTTTTTCTAATGTAGAATGGCAAACAAGTTGACAACCCGTCTGTCAACGGATCTGACAAGTCTGTGACACGGATTCCGCTGCCTGGGGCCTCACCACGAACAGTTAAATCCATCCAGTTTAAGGCCTTAAACTGAACTGCCCTGCTAACTGTCGCCACCAATATCGCTCAGCGTTCATAAGTCGACAAGAGACATTTATCCAAAGAGATCGGAACAATTTGTTTGCATTTATATAGAGTTGAGTTTTTGTTTGTTTGAGTTTGTATAGCTCCATCTTATTCTCTCCTACTCTTCAGTCTAATTTTGAGTGCCGTCACGTCATGTTTGTCATTTATGAGTGTGTGGTGTCAATCTAGGCCGTTCAGTTTAAGGCCTTAAAATGAACTGCATGGAAAAAGAATAAGTACGTAGTTACCCCCCAGTAGACATTTGCAACACTAAGGGCGTTGTCGACGCGTTGCCTTCTCTCTTAAGCTCTTAACACCCTTATCTACATAATATGAAGCCATCTTATTAAAAATTGAAGTCAGCACGATTTCCGGTTGCGGTAAGTATCCAAGTCAGTTCTAAAAAACCTTTCAATGCAGTTAAACTTACATTTAAAAATAAAGAAATTTTTTTTTGAGTAAAATTTCATCATCAACCTATAACGTCCCACTGCTGGGCACGGGTCTCTCCTCACTTTCGTGAAGAGGATTAGGTCATAATCCACCACGGGGGCCAGATCCGGATTGGTGGATCACATACCTACCTCCGAAATAATTCTCGGGTCTTGGGTAATAAATACATATCCCTACTTATTTTCTTTATCAATCGGTTCACTATCGCACCAGATGTTAAGCGACCTGATCAGATGTTAACCTATTCACTCGTGACTTGAAGACTCGCAGGTTGTAACTATCGGGAAACACAGACAAGGAGTTCTAGCCTATTTTGACATACTTGTAGGCTAAGAGGCCATAGAATAAAACTATAGTTATAAATCCAGAAAGGACACTCTGAGTGCCTATTACTATGCTAATAGTTCCGGTCAGATTCATATAACCACTAGCTGTTCCCCACAGTTTTACCCGTGATTCCTGTTATACTAAGTATTTTTTGTGTTAATCCAAGTTAATCTAAGTAACATAGTTAATTATTATTCAATCGTGACTTGAAGACTTCATGCGATCCTTACCGAAAAGAGAATGCGCAACTTACTTTGAACCTTAAAAATTCTCGAACCGCGCCGTCCTTATTTTGACAGTTCAATTGACAGTTCAGAATGAGCGTGCTGCGATTCTAAGTGATCATGGAATGACGGCCCAGGTTGTAACTACCGAGAAACACAGAGTCAGGTAAGGAGTTCCACTCATTTGCGGTACGCATATTGAAAGTTGAAGCAAACCGCGTCGTGCGTTAAGATGGAATGTCCACCATATCACGGTGCCGTATCGCCGTACGCCTGCGGGGCTATGCAGCACGGTGCGGATCAGCGCGAGTTCGTTTCATTTTGACGTTTGTTTGCCACCGGACTCGTCATTTCAATACGAATGACGAGTCCCGTTATGACGAGTCCTGCATAGCCCCGCTGGTCGTTCGTATGGAATGGACGTGACGGAATAAAATTGCCTAAATATTAACCCTTAGTTATGCTGTAAGGACTGATTTGACCCAGCCTTAATCCAGCTAAATGTTTATGAGAAGGTGAATATAATAACCAATTTTGCAGGCAACTAACTCGAATTGCCGTAAACATTTTAGACGCGAAATTAGTTCTAGCGACGCTCTCTATTAAACGGTCGATTTAACTCACGCCTCGTTATTTTGCAACTTAATGCACCTTAACTAGTGCGGACAGGAAAATCGGCTTTAGCCCGAAGCCGAAAGTACGGTCGAAAAAGTTTTGACAAACTTCGGTAATTGGAGTGCCGAAATTTTGCTTGAGATATTTCTGTTGAATGTTGCTGTAGTAAATAAGTTGTTTACGGTGTTTGTTTGTTTATATAACATAATTAATATTTTTTTTTTTTTTTTTATTCGTTTTGTTGCGTTATGAATAAAGTAAATAGGTAAATTAATGAAAGCTTGACACAGAATGGAAACGTCGAAGCTGAATTAGCGTCGATTCAGTATAGTAAAAAATATTATAAAGACTAAAGGAAATAAAGTAGAAAATAATTATGTATGTGTGTTTTTAGTCACGGAGAGCTGAAATAACTGAACGAATATTCATAATTTTTTATGTATTGAATTGACATACAAAATACTTTATATCACAGAAAATAACACGGCTTCTGCAACATCATTGTTCATGATGGGATTGGTTGTTGATAGGTGTGTTACGTCATCGTGCCCATACAAATCCGCTGCATAAGATATACCTACTGATATTGCGACACCGAGCCGCAACTAGCAACGAGGCGCTGCATCAGCAGACTTCGCGGAAACCTTTCGCAATCGGAAACTTTTGTTTGTTCGGTTTAGTATTCCAATTTTATTGCATTGTTAACCTAACATCGGTAGCATTCGCTAGTATTAGAAACTTATATTGTAATTTCAATTTTTAATTAAATTAGTTTAAAACATTTTTGGTTTTTTTTGGATCCTTCGGCTGAGGCCTACGTAATTGGCGCAGTCGGTAGGATAGGGTAGGTTAGCTAGGAGTGCTCTAATATCGATCTACTTCTACTCTGCGCGTCGCGTCAAGAGTCGTGGCGTGCCCATACCCGCCCTTATCCTGAAAGAACCTAGGACCGCGGCTGGAGGACAAATCCAAACATCGATTCCAAAGGAACCAGGATGAAATATATGTAAGTACTTGAATTGCTCCTGTACTTGCTATCCTTTTAATTTTAATCCTTGTGGTGTTATAATATTCCAAAATTTTCCACCCACGTAAATTATCTTTAAGGCCTGCATCGAGTAGGCAATCTCGTAATATAATAGCTGATAGACTTAGATACTTAGATACGATAGAAGAAGTTAAAGGTACGATGGCGGACCTTGATACTATTTTCAAAGCCTTACGTGTGGTGCCTGAATTCGATGGCAACCCCAACGTACTAACTCGATTTATACGATTATGTGACCAATTGTGTGCTACTTATTTGAGCGCGGAACCAGGCAGTGAGCTTTCCAATCTTGGTTTATTAAACGGGATTCTTAATAAAATCACCGGGCCCGCCGCCCGCACTATAAACTCAAATGGTGTTCCGGAATGTTGGGCCGGCATTAGATCCGCACTTATAAATAACTTTTCTGACCAGAGGGATGAAACTGCCCTCTACAATGATCTTGCTCTTGCTACTCAGGGCAACAATTCACCCCAAGAGTTTTATGACCGCTGTCAAACTCTCTTTAGCACTATCATGACATATGTAAGTCTGCACGAGGTGATTCCCACCACCATCGAGGCGAAACGCACCCTTTATAAAAAGCTGACCATGCAAGCGTTCGTGCGCGGATTAAAAGAGCCCCTTGGCTCTCGCATACGATGCATGCGTCCTGATAGTGTGGAAAAAGCATTAGAATTTGTACAAGAGGAACTAAATGTTATGTACTTGCAACAGCGAAATGATTCTGTTAGTGATCGTAAAACTAACTCTTTTAATTCTGCACCAAAACCGATGCAAATGCAATCATTCGCTATGCCGGGACAAAAATCGTTTGTTCCTCCTGCACCCGTATATAATCACATGCCATTTAATATGCCCTTCCAGCGACCATTGCCTCAATTCCAATCTCAACAACCGTGGAGGCCTAACTTCGCTATGAACCGACCTCCTCAAGGTCCTTCACGCACTCAACAAATGTTCCGTGCAACGCCACCGAATTATAACGCGCAAAATAATTCTTTTAGAATGCCACCGAGGCCACAACCGCAATTTACAGGCCCTAAGCCTATGAGCGGTGTAAGCCATTATGTGTCTCGACCCTTACCAGCTACTGGTATGCCAGGACACGACTGGACGAAGTCGGGAAACCCGCCGCCCAGTAACTACTTTAAAACCCGGGAAGCTAACCTCAACGAGTGCTCTGGCTACGAGGGATATTATTATCAGGACTATGAGGCCTATCCGTGCTATCCTGAATATGACTATAACTATGACTGTCCGACTAACTATGAATATGACGAGACTCAATACTACCAGGACTGTAATGTGAACGAACAGACTGACGGTGACAACTTGACTGACCCTCAGCCCTCAACTAGTGGCTGTGACCATCAGGATTTTCAGAAGGGTCAGACATCACGAAGTTCAAAATAGAAGTCAACCTCCAAACCCAACGTCAACTTCCTTATATACAAATTTCCGAACCTCCCTTAAAATTATTAATTGACACTGGGGCTAATCAGTCTTTTATTAACCCCGAGGCTATTGAAAATTACTTTCCACAGATGCCTCTAAATTTTGATCCTTTTGAGGTAACCAATGTGCACGCGACTACTCGTAATAACTATTCTGTGTCATTGCCATGTTTTACGGAATTTCAGGACCCTGACTTTATAAAATTGTTTGTGTACCGTTTTCATAATTACTTTGACGGACTTATTGGACTTGACTTGTTGGAAAAATGGGAAGCTAAAATTGACCTTAAGAACAAAGTACTTATTACTCGTAACGCGACAAATCCTATTCAAATGTATAACTCCCAAAACGTAAATTTATATGAAGACGTTATCCCCGCCAATTCTTCAAAATTAGTAAAAATTCCAATTAACGTTCATGACGGAGAAGCTTTTATACCTGAGCAAATTATTTCTAATTGTGTGATCCGGGACTGTTTAACAGTAGTAACAGACAACCACGGCATTCTAGAGATCGCGAATCCGTCTCCGCACGATTTAATATTTTCAATAGATCGCCCCATACTGGCCGAAGTTCATACGACTGAGTTCACTTGCACCGAACAATCGCCCGCGCGAGTCGACGAAGTTTTATCGCGATTACGTACCGACCACCTAAACGCTGAGGAGCGCGCAAATTTAAAAACCTTGTGCGCTAAGTACGCGGACGTTTTTTATATAGAGGGAGAGCCGTTGACTTTCACGAATAAAATAAAACATCGTATTCGAACCACCGATGAGGAACCGGTGTACACGAAAAGTTATCGGTACCCGTTTATTCACCGAGACGAGGTTAAACAGCAGATAGCTAAAATGTTAGAACAGGGGATAATTCAACCCTCTGAATCTGCGTGGAGCTCCCCGATATGGATCGTCCCTAAGAAAGCCGATGCATCTGGCAAAGTAAAGTGGCGGATTGTAATAGACTTTCGGAAAGTCAATGAAAAGACAATAGATGATAAATATCCCATCCCTAACATCACTGATGTGTTAGACAAGCTAGGTAACAGTCAGTATTTTACAACCCTTGACCTAGCCAGTGGGTTCTATCAAGTAGAGATGAGCTCTGAGGACATTCCTAAGACTGCATTCAATGTAGAACATGGGCATTATGAATTTTTACGTATGCCAATGGGATTGAAAAATTCTCCGTCCACATTCCAACGTGTGATGGATAATGTCCTCAAAGACCTCCAAAATACTGTTTGTCTAGTATACTTAGACGACATAATTGTGTACAGTACCTCACTCCAGGAACATATAATAAATCTCCAGAAAGTCTTCCAAAAACTCCGGGAATCTAACTTTAAAATTCAGATGGATAAATCGGAATTTTTAAAGTTAGAAACTGCGTATTTAGGTCATGTCATTAGCAGAGAAGGTATAAAACCTAACCCCGATAAGATCTATGCTATTCAAAACTACCCCATACCTAAGACCCCTAAGGAGATTAAGCAGTTTTTGGGCTTAGTTGGCTACTACAGAAAATTTATACCTGACTTTGCTAGAATCACGAAACCTCTCACTTACTGTTTAAAGAAAGGTAGTAAAATAACTATGAGCCCTCAGTACGTTGACAGTTTTGAAAAATGTAAGACCCTTTTAACCAATGACCCCATACTACAGTACCCTGACTTCAACAAAGAATTTATTTTGACTACAGACGCTTCGAACGTGGCCGTTGGCGCCATTTTGTCCCAGGGCCCAATAGGATCAGATAAGCCTGTGTGCTATGCATCCCGAACTCTAAATGACAGCGAAGTCAACTATAGCACAATAGAAAAAGAGCTATTGGCAATAGTTTGGGCTACCAAGTACTTTCGACCGTACCTGTTTGGTCGAAAATTCAAGATCCTTACGGACCATAAACCGCTTCAGTGGATTATGAGCCTTAAGGAGCCGAACTCTCGACTAACAAGGTGGAGGCTCAAACTTAGTGAATATGACTACACAGTCATATACAAAAAGGGTAAAGCCAACACAAACGCCGATGCACTTTCTAGAGTCGAAATTCATAACGAGGAGATAAGCTCAGTAGCCGTAAATCCTTCAGATAAACCGGCTAGTTCTGTTCGTGGTTCAACTACATTAACAGCACATACTAGCCTTGAAAATCCAATCCTTGAAGTACCCATAACTGACGATCCTTTAAATAGATTTCATAGACAACTTATTTTGACAGTAGTAGGTGACATAAAGAAACGACCGACGGCTATTAAGCCATTTGACACACATACTAGGACTTCTGTACAAATTTCTGAAAGTAACCTCGCGGATGACATAGTGAGTGCCATAAAGGAATTTGTAAACCCCAAAGTTAAAACAGCCCTTTTCATAAATCCACCCTGGCGAATGTTCGATATAATTCCCATCATTCAGGAGAAATTTCGTAGTTCAGCAATGAATTTGGTACTAGCCAAAAAGGAAGTCGAAAATGTTAAAGAGTATCTCAGGCAGCAGGAAATAATTCGAAATTACCACGATGGTAAAACAAACCACCGTGGAATTAACGAATGTTTTTTATCTCTCTCAAACAGATATTATTGGCCCAAAATGAGAGATCATATAACTAAATATATTAATGATTGTACTCTATGTGGCCAAGCTAAATATGATAGGAACCCGATTAAACAAAAATTTAATATAGTACCGCCAGCAACAAAACCTTTTGAAATAGTCCACTTAGATCTATTCACAGCTCAATCTGAGAAATATTTAACTTTCATAGATGTGTTTTCTAAATACGCACAAGCCTATCATCTTCGAGATGGTACTGCTGTCAGTATAATCCAAGGTCTTCTCCACTACTGCACTCACCATGGCCTTCCTCTGACGATAGTGACAGACAACGGGACGGAATTTACAAACCAGTTATTCTCAGAATTTACTAAGTTACATAAGATTAACCACCACAAAACGTTACCCCATGCACCCAATGACAACGGCAATATTGAACGACTCCACTCGACTATCTTAGAGCATCTTCGTATCCTTAAATTACAACAGAAGGACGAGCCCGTGGTAAATCTTATGCCTTACGCAATCCTTGCATATAACAGCTCCGTTCATAGTTTCACAAAGTGCCGACCTTATGACATAATTAACGGACATTTTGATCCCAGAGACCCAGTTGACATAGACTTGACTAAGCATTTACTTCAACAATATACCCAGACTCACCGCGAACAGATGAAAACCGTATACGAGATGATTAACGAGACCTTATTAGCTAACCGTTCCCACCTTATAGAAAATCGTAATAAGAACCGTGAGCCCGAAGAAGAATATGAACCGAATCAGGAGGTTTACATTAGTAACCCCTTTGCTACTCGACAAAAACTCGCACCGCGTTACACGCAGGATACCGTTTTAGCTGACTTACCGATTCATATTTATACCTCGAAGAAACGTGGCCCCGTAGCTAAAGCCCGTCTCAAGAGAGTTCCTAAATCATCAAAATTGTTGCAGATTACTTCTGACTCTGACCGCGATAACAAGACTGGAAGCTCAAGAGATCAAACTTGAAAGCTTAGACGAAGGACCTGGACTTTTGCCGTTTAGACTGGGACCGACTACATTAGTAACCCATTACCATACATTTTTACAGTACATTGAACTTGACAATATTGAGAATCAAATTAATAACGTACAGACTCAACTCTATGACTATAAAAATAGACTCGAAAATGACACATACTCTTTATATGAATTACAGATTGACTATTTAAATACTAAATTACAAAGGATCCTTAATCATTTACATAGCTTAGAGCCTAATCGTAGCAAGAGAGGTCTAATAGACGGGTTAGGTTCTATTGTCAAAAGTATAACTGGTAATTTGGATTATTCAGATGCGATTAAATTTAATAATGCCATCAAGATTTTGGAAAGTAACCAACACAAAGTAACAGATGAATTTAATAATCATATCAGCATTAGTAAAGATTGGATGGCCCACCATAGTAAAGTCATGACGCAAATAGTTCAAAATCAGGAAAGAATAAACGACACATTAGAACTTCTTTTAGATCGCGAAGCGCATAAGGATACGAGTTTAATCAAGTATGCTAGATTCGCTCAATTATTAATGATTATCTCTGAAAACACAGATGACATTATGGCAGAACTTATGAGAATAGAGAATATTTTAAGTTTTGTGCGTGCATCGAGCACACACCATTCTATAGTAGGCGTAGATATATTAGCTAGAATGATAGATAAATTAGAATTAATATACCCTAAGGGTCATATACTAGGATTAGATTTAAGGGAATACTATGATATAATTAAACCGGGTTATTATTTCTCAGGCAAACGTATAGTTATAATACTGAAGTTTCCTATAGTATCTCCCATAGAATACGATTTATTCAGGTTAGCTGTCCTTCCTAATAAGTTAAACCAATCCATTTTACCCCCATATCCTCTCATAGCAAGTAACAGGCAGGCATTCATGTACATAGAGACAGAATGTCCGAAGTACGGTAAAAGGTTCCTTTGTGAAGAAACCCTGACTCACCAAGTACAGGCACAAGCGGACTGCATCCAGAATCTCATCGTGAACCAATCACTTGACGCGACCTGCGAGATGACCACCATCAAGCTAACCAAGGAGGCTGTGGACCAACTAGACGAGAGACATTATGCCATTTCTTTCCCTCGTCCTACGCAGATACACACCATCTGCGGACACGAAAGCTACGACACTGTACGAGGAAGCTTCCTCGTCACCATCCCAGTCAGCTGCTCACTGAACACAGAAGAACTCACCGTCAGTAACAATTACGACAGGATCAAAGGACAACCACTGAACATTATGAAAATCTCCATGAAAGTCGAAGTATCAACTACTTCGCCGCTACCGCACATTAAATTAAACTCAATAAACCTAAGAGATCTACATGACTACCAAGAGAACGTGATGCTGCAGCCGACAGTACAACTGGACCACATTTCATCTGATATCGTATACCATACCACGATACCAATCTACAGTATATTATTCACCGCTGTGGTACTAGGAGCCGCCCTGATCCTACGCCGATACTACATTCATCTTAAGAGAAAACCAAAGGGCAAAGCTGAGGAACACCACTACGAGGACGCCGAGAAGCCTGCAACCCCATCGAGAGCTCCGGCAACATTTTCACTCAAAGTTTTAAAATAGTTGCCGTTCTAAGGGTGGAGGTGTTACGTCATCGTGCCCATACAAATCCGCTGCATAAGATATACCTACTGATATTGCGACACCGAGCCGCAACTAGCAACGAGGCGCTGCATCAGCAGACTTCGCGGAAACCTTTCGCAATCGGAAACTTTTGTTTGTTCGGTTTAGTATTCCAATTTTATTGCATTGTTAACCTAACATCGGTAGCATTCGCTAGTATTAGAAACTTATATTGTAATTTCAATTTTTAATTAAATTAGTTTAAAACATTTTTGGTTTTTTTTGGATCCTTCGGCTGAGGCCTACGTAATTCTGTAAATGTAACTGCAAGGGGCAGCTAGAAATAAATAAATTGTAACTAAAATAAATTGACATGTTTTGCCGAATTTCGGCCACGGGCGCACTATGTTTCACTTCACTCTTTCAATGGCGAAGGCAAGTAAAGGTGAAATCATTGGTTCGAAAAGTGTAAATAGATAAAATTCGACACGCTTCTCGACTTTTCTAGAAAATTATTTATAGAGCGTCTACTACTAATTATTTTGCCTTTGCTTTTTGATTATTTTTTTTTTTTTTTTCTGCCTTTGAAATAAAGTCTGCGCTTCTCTCAAAGAACGAGCGGCGTAGTTTTAAAACATGAGATTCGTTTTAAGGTTCTTCGTTCTTCCAAGGACGCTTTATCTTCTATGGACTAGGCAAGCATTGTGTCTCAGAAAAAAAAAACAGTTTCGGCGGGGTCACGGGGACGACTACGACACATTACTAGTAATTGTGAAAAACAAAGACCGACTAAAATGATCGGAGATCGCGAGTTTACTACCGTTATACGAACAGTCATATAACCTTGCAAGAGGGGGCTGTGAACGCGCGTGGTCCTTTAATTAGAATATTTTAAGGTTTCTTTGCCTCTATGTACGAAGATATTACTCGGTCTCTCAGAATCGCCTCCTAAGTATTTCCTATCTTTTACGACACGGTTTAATAGTGTACCTATATTATTTATGTAACACGTAAGTATAGTGTTTTCGAGCGGCGGCGACCGTAAGATTGCTAGCCAGAAAACCCAGAATTTATCCAGCTTCCGTTCTGTCGACAGCTAAGAAAGCATGGATATCGACTTGCTCATCTCGTTAACCAGTACAATAAAAAAAAAATTACGTGCAATTGCTTCTTTAAACTTACCATATAATTGCAGTGCCCTATGTAATTGCAGTGCTAAATTGAGAATCCTAATAAGTAGCATGTCGGTTTTTTTATTAGTTACTAGCGGCGCTCCGGGGCCTTCTTATTTTTAAACAATAACTAATGATCACTTTTGTTTTCTGTCAAAATCTGAGTTTACGTAAACTAAAGCTTTGTTTTCGTTTTTTAAATTAAGTTTTGTTTTTACAAGCTATTAATTTTTACATTATCTTATATCCTTAAATGAGCAATTCTTGTATATATATAATAATTGGAATCTCGGAATCGGCTCCAACGATTTTTATGAAATTTAGTATATAGGGGGTTTCGGGGGCGATAAATCGATCTAGCTTGGAATCATTTTTAGAAAATGTCATAAAAAAAAAATACCGAGCAAAGCTCGGTCATCCAGGTATTAATTAATTATCTGGCTACGTCTTAACTGTAATTTTTACGGGATAAAAGAATCTCATGTATTAATCTCAGTAATAAACTATGATTATGTGTGCTAAATTTCATCCAAATCCATTCAACAGTTTTTTGCGTGAAAGAGTAACAAACATCTATCCATCTTCACAAACTTTTATATTTATAATATTAAGTGGGATAAGACTTATAATAATTACGCATAATTTATAAAGCAATTTTACACTTAAATTTAGGCATTAATTTTAAAACCACAAACAAACACTTCAGTTTTCTTATTGGTTAAGATATTTACCCATATTTAAAATTTTTTGGTTAACCAACCGTCTCCATACCACCATAGCCTTAACCGCCAGTCGGTACGTAACCAGCGGTTCAGATATCACAAAAAAAAATTAACGAGCGGCACGAAATGAAAGGCTTCGATATCAAGTTAGCGTATTATATTCATTACTAGTATTTTAAGTAACCTTGAGACCTTGATAAATTAAAAAAGAAAGAATATCTCATAGATAGATATCTCTCAAAAAAACTTACTTAAGTTTACTTTGGTATACGAATACCATAACTAACTATCTAAAACCATTTTTGGGCATAAAAATCATATCATAATCATCATTATCAACCCATATCGTCCCACCTTTGAGCACTGACCTCCTCTCACTTTAAAAAAAAATATATTTTGAAGCTTAACTTTTTTGCTTAACCTTTTTTTAAGGAGGCATTTATAGCTTTATATCCCAAAAGAAAACTTGATAATTTTTAATACTTGAAACTGGCTAAATGCACTAATCGTGCGGAGCCATAACAAAAAAAAAGGGTTATTTAGTGCATGACTATTAAATTTCGCTGCAAATCTTTTAACGGTCTATGTTACACGTAAATACGAAAGCCTCTAAAATCCATGACTCGCGGAACTCTTTTTAACTTTCAACAAAAAGACGAACACGCTTCTTTTCACTCAGGAAGCCTTGAAAAAATAAACTGTCAAGTCCGCGCTGGACATGAGTTCATAGGGTTCTGTAGGGTTGTCTAGCCGAATTTTATTATTATTTCCAAGAATAAAATAAAATACGTTCTTCAATTGTTTATTTATTTTCACGATGGTACACTGGACGTGTTTGAAATCAAGAGGGTTAGTTAGGTTCCTTTTTACACCTCAAATTAAATGTATGTCTTGTTAGACATAGTACCAATTGTCACCAAAACACAATATTTATTTAAACTTCACCTGACAATATAAAATCATGGTGACAGCAAGGTAATCTGATGAACGAGACGTAAGGTAGACGACAGAATTTTTCAGGGGCTTTCAATAGATTGACGTTATTAAGTCTATTTTTAACAGTTTACTGCATCAAATGCATATTTTCTAAAAAAAATGTATAAATGGAAAATAATGCAATTAAAAACTCAACTCAAAACTCAAATCATTTATTGAAAGTAGGCAAAAATAATGCACTTTTGCACGTCAAACACTTCAGTCTCTTATTACATAGAGAAAAATAATAATCAAGCATGAAAAATATAAATGACTACACTAATGATTGGCGGATTATGATTTGAGTTTGAAAAAAGACATAAAAAGAAAGTTATCAAAAGAAATCCGTACCAGGCATCCATGGTGGATTAAGGCCTAATCCTCCTCACGAAAGTGAGGAGAGGCTCGTGCTCAGCAGTGGGACTATATGCGTTGATGATGATTATGAACAACAACACAAACAGAAAACAGAAAACAGAAAAAAGAAAACAGAAAAACAGAGATGATAAACAGAAATACAATTATAATACATTCACACCAAGTCCCTTCAATAAGACCAGCGCAACCCCAAAAAACTTGCTAATAAAAACCTTCAAAAACATTTCTGAATACCTGAGTTACCCCTTAAAGTTACCCTTGGGGGTGAGTAAATAATTATTATTTTGTACCCGCATCACGTCGCCAAAGCTTTGGAAAGCTGAGAAGCCCACGTGTAAATTTCACGTGAATATAAATGTTGTTTTTTTATGTGTACGAGTACACTTCTTTTTGGGCGACGAAAGTGTGTATGTATGGATTTTCTTGTGTTGAATTTGAGGTTTTGTTTGTTGAAGGAATTTGGGTATCTATACTAACTGTGAGTTTATTAGAACCGATTTCAAATAGGAAAGAACGTTCGGTGCGTTGCTATCGCTATGAAAACCGTGCTGACGCGGTCAGTGCGTAGCTAAATGCACGCACGGCTTCCATAGTGACAGCTATGGAAGACCGAAGTCAGTACTGACTTCAGTTGCCTGTAGCTATCGCTACGAAAACCGTGAGGACGCGGTCAGTGCGTAGCTAAATGCACGCACGGATTCCATAGTGACAGCTATGGAAGACCAAAGTCAGTACTGACTTCAGTTGCCTGTAGCTATCGCTACGAAAACCGTGCTGACGCGGTCAGTGCGTAGCTAAATGCACGCACGGCTTCCATAGTGACAGCTATGGAAGACCGAAGTCAGTACTGACTTCAGTTGCCTGTAGCTATCGCTACGAAAACCGTGCGGACGCGATCAGTGCGTCGCTAAATGCACGCACGGTTTCCATAGCAACAGCTACGGACGACCGACGTCAATACTGACCGTCAGGGTAAGTGCTTTTTATGTTTTTGCGTATGTTACCTACCTCAAGACTTTTATGCGTTTGGAGAAATAACATATGAAAATTGGCTCATTTTTAGTCAATTCAAACACTGTTAGCTGAATTTGTTCACATATTTCTTCGGTGTACAGTTTTTTTTGAACCGCTTGTATTATAGGTAAGTATAGGTAGATAGGATAAATATAGAATTTGAAAGAACCCCCCCCCCCCTACAAATACTTACCGCGATACATACAGCAGGCTAGACAATAAAAATTAACAACAAATGAAAACTCAAAGCAATTACTTACGCCATTCTCTTTCTCTATTAACCTCCAACCGACCTCCCTGAAAATTAAAATATTTCAGCTTCATACCGCTATAATTTATTACGACAACTGGAACAAAAAACCGTGGAAAGGCTTCATTTTTTTTTTTATTTTAGACATCTCCATCTCGTTTCCATTTCATCTCTGCGAAAACAAGGCCTTGACTAAATTAAAAGAGGTATAAAGTATTCGAGGCACGGGTTACGTGTGATAGCATTATTTTTTCTTCGTTTTAACTCTGTGTTTTTCCGTATCTCTTTGTCATTGTTGAGCAAATTGCTCCCCTATGTTTTTTCTTAATTTTTATGAAGTGTTAATTCTTTTCACGCTTTCAAATCGTTCAAAGCTGATAACAATATTATAATTCTTTATTATTGAACACCATAAAAAATTTAGTCTGAAAATTACATCGTACTTTTCAATTGTACAATGAGCAGCCTTATCGCTTTAAGCTAATTCTTACAGGCAACCTTTGGATGGACGTGAATAAATTTGAATCAGAAATGTTGCGGTTTGTGGTGGTTTTATATTTTTTTTTCGGAATTTTAACTTTTCTCAGGTTTAGCGATAGGAACCTCTCTGAAGAGCGCTTTAATAATAATTCGATTCCTATACCTTCAACGCAAATTATATAAAGACAATAGTTTGAATAAAATAAGAAAAAAGTGTTAATTTTTATAAAAAAGAACAGTATTTTAACCAAAATAAATGTCCATAAGGAACTAATACATTTGTAAATGTCTTCCAAAAACACTTAAAAATTACAAAATCGCTGTGCTCAACGCAAATTTTTATGATTTTCAAGACAATAATTGCAATCACACGTAATTAGACCTCATCGTAACCTGTTGAAGTAGTCCCTGCTGTCATTCCCACAGTCCATTGTCCATTTTCAGCTGAAAACTGGACTTTATTAATGACCTGATGAATTATGTGACGTTCAAACAGTCCCTAAGTGAAGTGAAACTTGTTAAAGTTTTAAGGAGTTTTATTTGAATCATTTCACTTTTAAAAACTACTAGGTAATGCCATTAAAAAACAGACTTTGATCTTTAAAATAGGGAAAACGTCACTTTTCCTAAACCCAATTTTAGAAAGTTTAGAATAATATTTTTTTAGGACTTGTTCAAATAAAAGAAACAAAAGAAATGTCTTACGGCTAATCGAAATCTGGTTTCAGCTTTTTTTTAATACATCTATCTGGTGACTAAATTTCTTAAGGCGCGTGTCAATTTTTTTCTCATATAATTATTTTTTATTTCTAATTTCTTTGTGTTGTGTATTGACGTCAAACCATCGTCGGTCCGCCACGTCCGAATCTTATTCTATTCTATTCTATAGACTATTCAAACTCTGACACTAGGGAATACGACAAACAAACATGTATACTGTATAGCCAGTAACAAATATTTGCCGAGTGAAATCGGTCCTTAACAGGTTCCCCGATGAACCGTTTTTTTTTTGGCCCTTCTGCGAATCTTCACACTATGTGTGTCTTTACTATTTAGTAGCGCTGTTTCGTAACTTAACTCAAAAAACAGTGCGGGCACACACAACTGCTGTGATAAAATTGACAATACAGCCGTGCGGGTTCGGTGTTTTCGCATGCCGTAAAGTTATAAAAACAGAAACGTTTGTGTTTTCTGCAGTCTAAGTTCTAATGTCAGTCATGGCGTCAGCCCAGGATACATTCACCTAATACATTATCCAAACATAACTCGACTAAATAAAACACCTATAATTTCCGAAGATAATTAAAGGCATGTGCTCCACTTAAGCGCTCGCTGCACATTAGTAGGTAAGGAGTTAATATAATATATTGTAAGTGTTCTCTACTAAGTGATCATTTTTGGGTTTGAATTTAGTGGTAGGAGCAAGCGTGAGTGCATTTTTTTTAATATTGTGAATAGATTCTGTTAGATAATTCTGTCTGTTTTAAATTTAATTTAATTGCGATTTGTCGTGTGCTGTTTTATAGGCTAAAAATTGCCTGTATGCAATGAATTTAAATTTAAATTTCATTAATTTGTGATGTGATTGAATTGGGTTAAAAATATATAATACAAGCTGCGCCCCGTGGTTTCACCCGCGTAGTTCCCGTTCCCATGGGAATGCGGGGATAAAATATAGCCTATGTCACTCGCTGATAATGTAGCTTTCCATGGGTGAAAACATTTTTAAAATAGGTTTAGTTTAGGCGTGAAAGCGTAACAAACAAATTCACATTCGCATTTATAATATTAGATAAGAATTAGCTACATTTTATTAAAAAATTACGCAAAATTTATATATTATTGGTGCTCTTATTTTTAAGATCATTGATTAATTACTTGATTTTGGAAGGAACTTAGTTCATTTGTTAATTACCTAGGTACTTAATTAGTTTACTGTTACCAAGTCCACAGCCTTACCAGTGTCCAAGAGCCGATCGTGTGTGAACTGCATTTATCACCCTACAGCCGGTCGTGGTCGGACTCCGCATGCACTAATGGTCGATAGTCGCTTACTACGATAACGCTAATTGATGTTTAATTAGGAGAAACTTAAAGCGAATCACACACGTAGTGGAGGTTTAGCTGTAGGAAACCTCATCTGCAAGAGACCGCCTGGAGAAGTACCACACTTTTGCCAGATATTCATCCGCCACACAGTAGTGTGTAGTTAAAGGACACTGCAGGATTATGCAATGCAGTGTTGTGGGTGCTGTGACTGTTATGAGCAGGCGCAGCGCTTACCATCAGGTGAAACGACTGGCTCGTCACTCAGTCAAATAAAAAAAAACATATGCCGTCTACTAATTTAATCTTTCAAGTGTCAGACGGATTGTTTAAACAAAATAAACCAATGATTCTACATTTAGATCGTGTGCTACGGGTTAAAAATAAATATTTTACATTGAAATTTCGGACATCCGCTTGGTTAAGATTTTGCTTTTAAATTCGACTCTGTGGATACTAAAAATAGATTTTTATGCACAAAAAGCATATCAAAGAAGTTAACACGTTGACTGCTGTACCGAATTTACTGTTTATTTTCAGCGGCTAAGCTTTATGATAGTCAAAATGAGATATTTGTATATTTAGACGTGTGGCATTTTCTACGAACAAATTTTATCATTTTCTATTTAAATAAATGCGACGGAAAGCAGCTTAAAAGTCACTGGAAACAAACTTTAAATTAAGTTTTGGTTAATAAAGAAGGGCTTCTAATATTATGCGTCGATCTCAACTTCAGATTATAAACGCGAATTGAGTTTGTTTGTTTGTTACGCTATCACGCTTAAACCGGTAAACCGATTTTGAAAATTCTTTCATCAATGGAAAGCTACACTATTAGCGAGTAACATAGGCTATATTTTATTTCCATATTCTTACGGAAACGGGAACTACGCGGATAAAACCGTGGGACGCAGCTAGTACCAAATAAATGAGTGTTAACACTTTCACTGCTGAGCCGATTTGCTTGTCTAGCCACGGGTGCGGCTCTGCACACACCATAGTGTTTTCCCATACAACAAACACAACAGTTGTGTTTTCCCGCACTCGCGGCAAGTTGTCAAAAAAGTTGTTGTGTTCTCAGCATTGAACGTATTAAACGAAACAATTCAAATATTGCCATAGAGTCGATTTTAAAAATATGTTTTGAAGAACTTGCATCGCACTTTATATTTTACTAGCTGCGCCCTGCCGTTTCACCCGCATAATTCAAGTTTTCCCGCAATAACTCTCTTAAAAGTAATATATTTTCCCCGGTTTTGCCACATTCTTCATTGATGGTCCGCTCCTAGCGTGATGTTATATAGCTTATAACCTTCCTCGATAAATGGACTATTGAACACAGAAAGAATCGTTCAATTCGGACCAGTGTTTCCCGAGATCCTACCGTTCAAACAAATAAACTCTTCAGCTTTATATATTAGTACTAGCTGTACCGTGCCACGCTTCGCTGTGGCACATTCGCACATTCGCTGATAAGTGACTGATGAAAAAAATAGATAAAAACAATCCTTGATGCGGATTATATATCATGCTAAAATTTCAGCTCGATCGGTGCAGAACTTTTTGAGTTTTTGAAGCGTACACAAACCAACATAACATTTTTATATATATAGATAGGTATAGATATAGATTAATGGCAATAAAAACTCACAATCGTAATAAACGATGTCAGTTGAAGAACAATAATTAAAACACAGTTTTCGAGATATGCCTGAGGCTGTATAATTAATAATGGGTCTAATATTCAAATTGTGAGATTTCGTGTCAGAGATTCCACGTTCACATTAAATGTGGCTGCGATAACAATAGGTATTTGTTAATGTTTCTCAAACAAATCGTTTTTTGTGATATTTTTGATAACAAGCTGGAGATTTTTGGGCGAGTGTTTGAGATCGTCGATTTTTGAAGGTGATTAATTCTAGGTTATAAGAAAGAAACATTGCATCTTAATAAATCTATATAATTTATATTATAATATTATTATAAGTACATAAAAATGGTAATAGAATGTATGTTGGTTACTCAATCGTGAAATATATTGCTATAATAAAATAAAATAAAGCCATAAACGAACACAAAATAAATCATTTAATAGTAATATATTATAATAATTAAAAAAAAATAATAGAAAAATGTTTAAAGGGATTTCTGGACAAAACATTCTAAAATCCCTTTCGAAGGGGTATTTCTGTAATAAGCCAATTTTATAATGACTGATGGATAAATAAATACCTAGGTACATAAAAATTATAGCATCGAATAAAACTTCTTGTCGTCAGCTAATGAAACGTTGTAGTAATAGGCCTCTTCTGCAAGAGTTCACTTAAGACAGTACCACATCTTTGCCAGATATTCACACGCCAAGCAGTAGTGTGCAAATATTACTGTGTTCAGATTTAAAGGGCATTGTTCCTAGCGAAATTACTGGGCGTATGAGACTTTAGACTCAATGACTCGCAGTGCAGTACCGCGCAAGATTATGCTAAGTTCTCGGAGGCACTCTAACTGTCATGGGTAGGCGTAGCGCTTACCATCACGTGAACGACTTGCTCGTCTCGTTACTCAGTAACATAAAAAGCCAGCATTTGTTACTGTAACACTTATTAAGATTTTCACACAAGATCCATTCAAAATCTCCACCCCGCACTATCAGATTATGTAGAAGGAGTGATAAAAACCAAAATGCGGTCATTAACCATCGAAAATGGATGTTTTGTAGTAACCAAATAGCGTAGGACTTTAATATTATCGCCGGTTTCAATCTTCGCTCCAAATTGTCTTGTCTTTATGCTTTCTTAAGCGGATTAAATGACGATTTTCTTAAGTTCCGTTTTAAGGGGGAGTTGTCATTTGTTTCGATGTTAAAGGATTTTAATCGCGTTTAAATGATAGAGTCTTCTGTCGATGTTATTCTTTGACAATGTTCCTTATTCAAAATTAAGCTATAAGTACGGAATAAGGCAAACGGAATATAATTATGAGCGGCTTGTATTATTCGTAGTTTTAAAAATAGTTCCAAAAATGTTTATACGGTCTTGCTTTTTAAAAATTAAACGTTATCTAATTTTCATTAAATTAAGTTCATGACTAACGTATTGTAAGTTTCCCAGGCCATTTTTTTTTTAATTTATTATATTCTGTTTATGTACGAACATACTCTTTGTCCTTCACTGCTTGCTTGTTTGATTTATAATTAAGAATCTAGATTTATTCGCGGTTTTAGAATGAACATTGAATGACGTTTGTATCCTTTATTTCTCGATTATTGATCGATTGATTATTTATCGATGTTCTAGTTCAAAGGTGTTACAACCTATCTGTGCTTACATTACTGTGTTCCGGTTTGGAGGGCACTGTTTCTAGCGAAATTACTGAGCATATGAGACTTTAGAGCCTGTCTCAGGGTGACGCGCGCAGGATTATGCATCATAAAGTTCTGGGTGGCACTGTACCTGTTATGGGCAGGCGTAGAGCTTTCCATCACGAGAACGAATTGCTCGTCTCGTCACTCAGTCAAATGAAAAAACAACTGTAAAGCGATTAAAAACAAATTTAATGATAATAAAAAAAAATGATGAAAAGTTTTCTATTCTATTCTATATCTTCCCCTTAACACGCGTGTCGGTCGTCATGTAACCCGCTATGGGTGCCGCACTAGATCGATCAAGGGTCTAACACGCGTTAACGGACTACGTACAGTGATACCATCAGTAGACAAACGTGAACTGTCAGATGTGGCATTCGTTATATTGTTTTTTGAATTGAAACTTCTAATGCGACTTCCAACAAGGTTGCGTTAAGCGTTTAACGCTACCATGGAGGGGAATAGAAAGAGACAGAGCGAGAGTGAATGCACGTAGTATACCAGTTACAGGCCAGCGCGAGCGTTAGCAACGAGTAGCGTGAACAATATGATATCACTAAAAATCAATTCCTATTCCTATTTTCATTTCCACATTACGAAGTTTCACTTCTTCCGCGCGGAGGGACTCCATACACTATTTTTTAACTCCTCTCTCCCCCCCCCCCCCCCCCCCTGTTTCAAAATGAGAGGTGAGTGTCGTCCTCAAAGTGAGAGGAGACCCGTGGGCCGATATGGGTTGATGATGATGTTAAGTGTCTATAGGAGCCTGATCAGGAGGCCTACCATGACGGCTTATAGCGATTCAGCTGAGGACCTAAACTGAGCCGCGTCGCATAATCGTACCGTGACGTCTTATTTTTTATGTTGCTGCCATTTTCAACCTAAACTGGATATAGTTTAAGTTGAAAATAGCTTATTAGCGACTCAATTTAGGTTCCTGCCATTTTCAACCTTAACTATATCAAATTTAGGTTGAAAATGGCAGAAACATAAAAAATAAGACGTCACGGTACCATTATGCGTCGCGGTTCAGTTTAGGTCTTCAATTGAATCGCTATAAGAGGTCATGGTATGCCTCCTGGGGTGACATCTCCGAGGCAGACCCATAAAACGATGGTGTGATGGCCTTGGGACATTCCAAAGGTGATGTAA
This sequence comes from Campaea margaritaria, assembly GCA_912999815.1. Classification (NCBI taxonomy): domain Eukaryota; kingdom Metazoa; phylum Arthropoda; class Insecta; order Lepidoptera; family Geometridae; genus Campaea; species Campaea margaritaria. Next base: position 4,013,978 of record OU538814.1, read on the forward strand.
GGAAACAAGAAGCCCGACTGCGAATAAAATCGGAAGTAGAAATGCAGTCAAAAGTTGAAATGAAATACTGAGGTCTCTGACTGCTTTTCGCTATTTCCGTTTTCATTCGCAGTCCGGTTTTTGTGTTTTAAATATTAACCTTTATTTTTTATTTTTTATCTTTCTTGCTTCAGCAAGGGTTGCTTAGGTATTAATGTTTTACCTATATTTTTACATTGATACCTCACTCGATAGGCTTTGGTATGTTTTTGTTCGATCAGAAATCCAATATGGCTGCTTACAGCCGCCATTTTGAATATGTGCCACTTTATTATAAAACAAGTGGAATTATACCTTATTTATCGAAAATCCACCCAGCCGCTTAGGCTGTAGATCGTGACTAAAAATCTATAGTATCTATTCTAATATAACAAAGCTGAAGAGTTTGTTTGGTTGAACGCGACATTCTCAGGAACTACTGATTCGAATTGAACAAATCTTTTTGCGTTGAATAGTCCATTTATCGAGGAAGGTTATAGCTTATATTTTATCTCCGTATTCCCACGGAAACGGGAACTACGTGGGTGAAACCGCAGGGCGCAGCTAGTCAGACATTCACACATACATACATACATACATACATACATACATACATACATACAAACATACATGCATACAAATATACATCCGAATAACATAAAGCACATTTTGGACAGTTGGGTAAAAAAACTACTAAATAAAAGCTAGTGCCTTCTCCATAGATTGTTTACACTCCCACATCTAACCGCTGCGGTCGGGTAGCTGACTCGTCAGACTCGTTTGACAAATTATTTTTATTTTCACTCGTCTCTTATTTGCGGTCAACGGTTATTCGAAACCGTTTGGACGTTTCGTCAAAAGGGGGTTCTGTCCGTTATTATAGGCCGAATTATTTATAGCTGTTTTGACTTTATTAGTACTAATTCTAGGTCCTTATTAATTACTAATTATACATATTGGAATAAGTCTACTTAAGCAATTTTGGGTCAATTTCTATAACTAAGAACTAATAACTAAGAAGGACAAAAAATTGTTTACCTCATTTTTTTTATTTCACTGAGTGACGAGACGAGCAAGTCGTTCACCTGATAGTGAGCGCTACGCCTGCCTATAACGGTTACAGTGCCTTCCAGAACTTTGCATAGCATAATCCTGTGCGGCACAGGCGTAGCGCTTACCATCAGGTGAACGACTTGCTCGTCTCGTCACTCAGTCAAATAAAAAAAAACTAGTACGAACCTTCATACAAGCGGGTTGTAGGTTTTGGTCGTGTAGTATCTTTGAGTACATAGATTATTATACGTTAAGTACGTGTACAAATGTCAATTATATGTGTGAGTTGTCCAATCCTCTTTTGTATGGAGTGTCCGAGTTGTGCTCATGCACAATAGTAAAACTATCTAATAAAAAAAATGCTCAAACAATGATGATATCGTTTAGTCACGATTTTCAAATTAGTGACTGGAAGTGTAGACGGGTGCTTTCCTGTTTCTACTCTACTACCTTGTCATAGTAATGTTAGTCAAATTTTGTTTGCCTTTCAATGCGTGTTACTTTCTATTTTGGTGTGACAGGGTAATATAGAGGTAATCATTATAAAACAATGGTAACTGTAAACACTGTGACTTTTAAATGTATTGGCATTTTATTAGAAGTGCATTTTATTTAGTAGGCGAGCATTGTATATCGCCGCAGAAGATATTTAGTGCTACATACAGAATGGACACTCCCCACCCCCGCGATCCACTTCCCCGCACCTCTACCCGCAATTCGGAGGGATATTGGGAGGTCATTCAATATTACACGGCCAAATAACAATAGACAAACGGGATAGTATAAACCTTTACACAAGCGGGTTGTATTTTTTTTTGTTTTAATTGCGCAGTTTCTAGCATGTGTGAAATTAGTTCATCATCATCATCATCATCAACCCATAACGTCCCACTGCTGGGCACGGGTCTCTCCTCACTTTCGTGAGCAGGATTAGGCCATAATCCACCACGGGGGCCCAGTCCGGATTGGTGGATAACATACCTACCTCCGAAATAATTCTCGGGTAGGTATGTGGGTTTCCTCACGATGTTTTCCTTCACCGAAAAGCGAGTGAAATTAGTTATTGAAGTAAAACTTCTTTACGCACGCTTGACTTGGGGAGTAAGCTGGTGAATGCGTGACGAGAGCGTTACGAAAAGGGTGATCGATGAAGTTGAGAGGGAGATATAAGCTTGTAAAGATAGAATGAGAGATTTACCTTTCGTATATTACTGTGGGGGCAAGAGAGAGTTGTGAGCACACATTTTCTTTCTCTCTTTCTCTCGTAGCCAGTTATATACATAGATATAGATGGAGCTAAAGAAGTTTTACTTCAGTCGTGTAGTCTAGAGCACAACCGTTTTTTTAGGGAGTGTACCTTCTATACTAATTCTTCTTAGGCATGTGGGTTTTCTCACAATTACCTATGAAAGTAGTTTATCAATGCATAATAAGGTATTTTAATGTATTTTGACTACATTAAAATAGCTTTACACCCTGTTTCTACCCTTCTTGACCTTTCTGTCCTGTCGTTAGCCAAATGGAAAGCTGATTAACAATAGCAACCCACCCTTTTTTAATGAGACCGTAATAATACAAGTAATTGGTCTATCCCTTTACATCGGAATACATTTTAGTCACAAATTAAGCAGTAACGAACTTAATTAAATGTTAACCGCAGTGGAACACAGTACCTAAGTTCAATTTGTGTGTCTAGACGGGAAAGAGGACAATGTTACTGAGCATTGTATCTGTAGAGATCTCTTTTCAAAGTCAATGTAAGAAAGTCTTTGTTCACTTAGCCCTTAAAAGGGCACTCATGAAAGTTCACCGACTACCATCGGATTTGGAATGCATTGTTACATAATTATGATATGGACGACAAAAATATCTCTAGCAGTTTAGTTCAGCGGGTTTAGATAGATATCACCATCATTATAATCAACCCATATCGACTCACTGCTGAGCACGCCCGCTACTAGTAGGACGCCATTTTGAAACTTTGATTGATTGAGTGTTCATCGGAACTATATTATTTTCAAAATAATTTATTATGCGAATTGGGTATCTGCTTGCCATACCTACCACACGTAGTTTTCACAGTTTATCTGAATAAAATTGTTAGTTTGTTTCAAACAAACATTTATTTCTTATTAATTCTGTGTTCCGGTTTGAAGGGCATTGTTTCTGAAATTACTGAGCATATGAGACTTTAGAGCCGATGTCTCAGGGTGACGAGCGCAGTGCAGTGCCGCGCAGGATTATGCAATGCAGTGTTCTGGGTGGTGCTGTGACTGTTATGGGCAGGCGTAGGGTTTGCCATCAGGTGAACGTGTCGCTAGTCTCGTCACTCAGTCAAAAAAAAAATTGAGGTACCTATATCTTCATAATCTTAAGAGTTAGTGTACTGTGGCAGGTGTTCCATTGTCTTTAACGGTGTAATTTGCGCAAACTACGTTTATATAGCCGCAGCGCTGTAAATATAGTCTTCGCTTGTGTTAGCGCTGAAACTTTTGTCAGTTTCGTATTATTTTACCGTGTGTCAGATAGTGGTGTAAGGCCGTATAAAGTCTTATCATGGCGGTCAGTACTGAAGTTTGTCGTCCGTATCTATAGCTGTGAAAACCGTGCGTGCATTTAGCAAAGCACTAACCGCGTCCGCAAGTTTTTTAAAGTGATAGCTATGAACGACCGATGTCAGTACAGACCGTCAATTCAAGACTAATAGTTAAGTTAATTTCTTTATATTTGTTCATTATGTTCATTTCATTCATTTCGTTCATTATTTTCATTTCGTTCACTACATTTATTTCGTTCATTTCGTTCTATTCGGTCATTTAGTTTATTGTGATCTTATCGTTCAGTACAGTAATTTAAGTCAACTTGTTAATTTCATTCCTTTCGTTCATTTAGTTCATTTCGTTAATTTCGTTTATTTCATTTATTAATTAGTTTACTATGTTGCTACCTTTGCGCGATGCAAAGGAAGGTATTTTGTTTTTTACACAAATACTTGGAAAAGAGTGGATAGGAAAAGCGAGAGATAGAAAAATATGGAAATATTACCGTATAATGTTCCCAACGGTGTAACAGCCAGCCATGTCTGTTAGTAAACCGACAAATAGTCAGAGTGCTAACTTCAACTTTCGAGTTTTAGTTTTACACTAGTTACAGTTTATGGGCGTTACTCACGATCCAGCCGCCATGAGCAAGTAAATTCGGAGAATTAACTTGTTAAGCGGAAGCTTTAGTCAGACTAGATTTGACAAAACTGAACTAGGTACGGTTAAATCATGATCAACTTTAGCTGTGATACTTTTGGAGGGTTAACTTTTTGAATTATTATACTCGTAGTCGTTTTTTTTTAATTTCCTTCAATTTTGACATACGCCCCAAATAGATTACGAAGATATTAAATAATTCATTAACTGACATTGAATAACTATAAGGCACGAAAGAAAGCACAAAAACGAAACTATTTTTTTTTTATATTTTTTACATTTTAGTATTAGTTAGTTTTAGTTTTCAATTTAATTATTGTTATCTAAGTTTTTAATTTCTTTAAAAATTTCAAAAATATTATATGAGTATGTTCTTATTTTTCAATTGTATTGTGTCAACGAAGTTTTTTCCTCGACTGTACCCCAGTATAGTGTTCAATGCTTCATGCAACTGCTTTATGGGTGGTGTAAAGTAATTTAAAATTAGGTCGTAATTATAAAAGCGGGCTTCGTATCTACTTGCATTGCAGAAAATGATTTTCAGGGAAGTTGCCCACCACTTAGTAGGGGGAGGCCTCTTCTGCAAGAGACCGCCTGGGGAAGTACCACACCTTTGCCAGATATTCATCCGCCAAGCAGTAGTGTACAAACATTACTGTGTTCCGGTTTTAAGGGCACTATTTCTTAGAGGCTTTAGAACTGGATTCTCAGGGTGACGAGCGCGGTGCGGTTCTGCAATGCAGTTCTGAGTGGCACTGTAATTGTTCTGGGCAGACGTAGCGCTTACTATCAGATGAACGACTTGTTCGTCTCATCAGTCAGACAATAAAAAAAATACGATTGATAGATCAGAAAATATTAAGAAAACGCCTTGCATAACAGAGCAATGCCTTCGTTATTTACGTTTCCTTTATGCCGTCACGAGTTTTGTATTAACATATTGTAAGTGGCATTACGACACAGTACTTTTCGAGAATTGAGTTATTTCTGATACAAAAAACAAATATGTAACACGTGCTTTCCCTCGGGCTGTGGAGGATAAAGCTTGTGTTTCAATGAAAGACATTAAATACGTAGGTCGCGGTGGACGCGACTAAAGCGCGTGACAAAATCAGAAATCAATTAGTTTAGAATGTGCTATCACGTTTTAGGTGAATAATTTTACGGTCACCATAACTTCGGTGCTTAGGTACGCATGGTCGCATGCATCTGTTGCGTACATCAGTCGCATTAGCTTCGAAAGACAAAATCCAGAAAGCCTATCTTTAGAGTAGCGATGATCTAATCCGATAATTTGTCATTACAGGAATTTGCATTTTCGGAATTTGTCATATTAATATTGACGAGTTTAGAATACACGTTCTCCTAAAAAGTCGTTTTCGGAAGTTGTCACTCTAGGAAGTCGTCGTTTTCACCCTGGGGATATGTTTTACTAAATTTTTTCGATTATTTGACCGTCTTGATGATTTCCTCTCGTAATCGAATCAATGAATGTGGTTTTTTTACATTCAAATGTACACGTAAATAATCGCGGTTGGTGACACCGACGGCAATTCTTTCGAGTTTAGCACGTGACGTCACAACGAGAGGACGACGAATACAACAGCGGCGAGCCAAACAGCGAAAAATTTTTGTGTAATTTAAATTTTTTTTTTTAATTAATAATTTATTTATTTATTCGCGATAGATTAAAAAAATCTGTCGTTATGTATTTATCTGGCAACTGTATGCTTTTGAACATGATGATAATTAAAAATTTATGTAGTTACTTAAGCTAGTGAAAGTTTACGAATTATTTGGAGTGGAAAATATCTTCCGCCTCGCCTCGATTTCCGTGTGCAACACAATCTTTAGTAAACTGGTGTTGACATAGTAATTATAAGGTTAAATAAACCTTTTTTTATGTATCTTTTAGTTAACATAAGACGAACATAAATATAGAACTGTTGTTTTTTGATATGATTAATGTTATTTTAATAAAGCAGCTACTCAAAGAATTAAACTTAAGGTGGGTATTACACGTTCCATCTTTCATCAATCACTCAGTGTTGCCAGCACAAAAATGTGAAAAGAAATGAAAGCAGATGTTTTATAAAAAAAAAACTTAAAGTGTGTTCCAATTTTTCATTCCGTATTAATACAGAACGACCTGGAAATTCATGACTGACGTTAGATTGGATGTGTAATGTCTGCCTAATGTAAAGATTAATAACTGTCCATTGATCATTGAGATCATTAGGGATGGAATAGAAAAGGGGCAGGATGGGGGGAGAGGGAGGGGTTTAGAGAGGGCTAGATTTTTTGTGTTTTTTTTTTTCGATTATTTAACCATCTCGATGATTTCAATCGCAGTCGAAGTTAAGTGAATCCGAGTCGTTTTATAGTATCCGGAAAGAAATTATGACGTTCAGTGCCACCACCGACAGTCGACGTATTTCTCGAAGTCACTAACAAAAAAATTTACAATTATGTATGTTAGTCTGTAAAGTACATAATAGTATGTAATAAATACCTTTTCTTCAATAAAGTATCTATAATCTAAATTTCGTTAAAATCGGTTCAGCCGCTTCGGTGTGAAGTGAGTAAACACACACATAAGTAAACTTTCGCATTCAAAATAAAGTCTTAGCTAGATGAACGGTCTCCTCATAACTCATAAAAGAATAATCGATGGGCCTTCTTGTTATTTTGTAATTGTATCCATAACCTGTTTGTTTGCACGCGACGCATGCTGGAGCGCGTAACTGTGTCTGACAATGGCTCCCATGGAAACCGGAGCGGAGGGTCCCGTACCCGTTTTTGCGTGGGACGCAATAGGAAGATTTGGATACGGCATCTGAAAATCATGGTTTTTTTTTTTTAAATGAAACTTCTAATGCGACTTCCAACAAGGTTGTGTTAAACGTTTAACGCTACCATGGAGGGGGTATGAAAGCACTGTTTTTTCTTACGCTCAACCGTCACGCGCCGTTTACCAAACGAATGACGTCTCATATTTGACGGCTCGGAATGAGAGTCAAATAAGGAGAAATAATTTCACTTCTTACGTGTGAACACTATTACACTCATTTTTTTTGACTGTGTGACGAGACGTGCAAGTCGTTCACCTGATGGTAGGCGCTACGCTTGCCCATTACAGTTACAGTGCCACCCAGAACTTTGCATTGCATAATCCTGCGCGGTACTCCACTGCGTTCGGCAGCCTGAGACAACGGCTCTAGTCTCATATGCCCAATAAGAAATACATGCTATTGAACATAAAATCCTTTTTAGTGGTAATCTCTTCTGCAAAAGTTCTCCTGGCAAAGTACCATACCTTTGCCAGATATTCATCTGCCAAGCAGTAGCGTGCAAACGTAATAGTGTTCCGGTTTGAATAGCACTGTTTCCAGCGAAATTACTGGGCAAATGAGAATTTAGAACCATGTCTCAGGGTGAGCAACAGATTCTGGGTGGCACTGTAGCTGTTATAGGCCGGCGTGGCGCTTACCATCAGGTGAACCAGTTGCACCGAAACTTGCGCGCAAAAACTACCTCCTCAATTTTTGAGCTTTCATACCTCTCTGTATGTACATACGAGTACAACTTTACTATTGTGACCCCTTACAGTCCTCCTTTATACAGTGCACACTATTTGTTTCCGACCTTGCTTTGTTCTGAGTAAACGTTACTGTAAAGAAGTGTTTTTTTTTTAATTTATGGCTTCGCTCAATTCATGAAACCAGTTTTTGTTCAAGTTTATTGTTTAAAATGTGCCAATGACGTGTCCCAGGCATTCAGTAAAACAAAAGACAGTTACGCAGCCCTTGAGGAGAAGCTGGGTGCCCAGATTGGGTCATCGTCAGCCAGAAGACGTTTACTGCTGAACATAGACCTCCCCATAGAACGCCACAACGAGCGGTTGCGAGCCGTTTGCATCCAAACCGCTGCTCCGTTAATCATTTGCTGTTTGTTACCCAGTCCCAATGCCAAGTTACCCAGGAGCCGTAGTTACCGTGTGTTACCGTGCAATAAAGAGTTGTTGTCTTATTTTATCTACGAAATCTACGTTACTTCGATTTATTTTTTGTTTTCGCTCTCCCTCTAAATGACTGGTAGAAAGTGCTTAATTTCTACCAACGGAAAACATTTTATCATTTAACCTTAGTCGAATTGAACAAAAACTCCTTACGAAGTTCCCTTATCGACTCAGACGCCCAATAGGGTTGGATATTACGCTGGAAGCGGCATATAATTAAAGGACGCTCACACTTACGCTTCTGCCGCAGTTAAATTATTATGAACAACTGTTCATGTAACGGTAGCGGGAGGCCTCTTCTACAAGAGACCGCAGGGAAAGTACCACGCCTTTGCCAGTTATTCATCCACCAAGCAGTAGTGTGCAAACATTACTGAACTCCGGTTTGAAGGGCATTGTTTCCAGTGAAATTACTATGCACGTGAGACTTTAGAGCCGATGTCTCAGGATTATGCAATGGGTGCTGTAACTGTTATGGGCAGACGTAGCGCTTACTATCAGGTGAACGACTAGCTCGTCCCAACAACATGTTAAATTAAAAAAAAACTGTATTCCAGCACCACTACATCTTCGCCGCCGAATTTCCCCCTGACCCAACGCGGGAACTTTTCTGTGGAACTCCAATTAATTATACCGGGTAATGAGTCGGGTTCCTCCAGCCAACTCTGCTACGTGATTTGACGGTTAACGGTGCCATTCTCTTTCACTCAAAATAGTTAAATCCGGTTAAAACCAGTTAAATTATAATCTAGTGGGCTTTTGGGTAAAATTTCACATATTTATAAATTCTAAAACATTTATATATTTTTTTATTTACTTTTCTCACGAAAGTTAGGGGGGAGATCTGGTGGCATACCATGACATCTTATAGCGATTCAATTGAATACCTAAACTGAACCGCGTCGCATAATCGTACCGTGGCGTCTTATTTTTTATGTTGCTGCCATTTTCAACCTAAACTGGATCCAGTTTAGGTCTTCAATTGAATCGCTATAAGATGTCATTGTAGGCCTCCCGTGCTCAGCATTGGGACGACATGGGTGATGATGATGATTTTATTTCATCTTTTTTTGTTTTCTATAATTATTCCATCAAAAGAATATAACACGTAAAATATGCCGGTCGATTACTTTGTGGCAGAGTTTACAATAAGCTATTTCAATAATTTTTTTTCTGTTTCATAGGGAACAAAAACAGTTCAACCTTAAACCTAATAAATAGAATACTGATTGTTATTAGACCCAGTACCTACTAGTCTATTTCTAGGTCTATTCATTACATAAAATCGGAACACCTTACGTAATCCATCACTTTGTCAGTACGACCTCAATATCGCCACCTACGCAAATTCTACAAGGCTTTGTAGGTAATGTTTGTTTACCAGTTTGTTGGATTAGTGTGGATAAGGCCTTGTCTCCTGCACGTGTTTTGGTTTACACATTACATAAACACTTCTATAAAAAACATTGTCATTTTATAAATAAAATTCATTTATAAATGTTTTATGTTTTCATATCAAGCAAGATCATAATGTTGCCATAATTGAATATCATAAAGTAGTAGTAAAAACAAAATAAAGATAAAAATAAGGTGGTACAATGGACGGCCTTATCGTTTAAAGCCATTCCTCCGAGACAACCCTTGCATGGACAGAAAAAAACGTTTTTAAATAACATGGTCGTGGCGTTATAAGAAACTTAAGTTTTCGACTAGTACAAGTGCAGTCTTTTTGCCTACTTGGAATATTTAATACGAGTTTTGAGTTACTTCATCATTAGAATAGAATAGAATAAAAATGAAATGCTTTTAAGTACACGGTCAAATAAATACACAAAGTTCTACATCAAAAAAAAAAACTCAATTACTTATAATAGATTTAGATAAGATAATGTAGAGCTATTCCATACAATCCTTTCGTTGAAGTCAGCGACGTCTTTGCCAACGGCTTATCAACCGGCGCCACCTCGGTCGGCGCTTGCGCAACTCTGTTACCAAATTTGAATTATTGAACTGTTTACTGGCACTAAAAACCTAAATATGGTTATTTTATTATGCTATTGTTTACGGACTCAGTTTTGGGGGTCCGCAGATAGATGTGAGGAACGTCTTCGGGCATTTGACGGTCACTCACATTCGTACGAATATTCGTAATGTTTGGACGCATGTGAGGGCCGTCAGACTTTCATTGCACGGCACTGCACTGCGCTCGGCACCCTGAGACATCGGCTCTAAAGTCTCATATGCCTAGTAACTTCGCTGGAAACAATGCTTTTCAAACCGGAACACAGTAATGTTTGCACGCTACTGCATGGCGGATGAATTTTTGGCTAAGGCGTGGTACTTCCCCAGGCGGTCTCTTGCAGAAGAGGCCTCCTACTACAGGTAGGGTTAAGTTTAGGATCTATGTACTACGTAATTTTATTTATTTTTTGTTGTCTCGTAGTTTAATTTATTCAATTGAAAGTCGCTTGGCCTTTTTGTATTAGAACTTATAAATTAACTATTAAGTTATACGGAACCACTCAACAAAATACTTACAAAAACCGTTTCTTATATTGGAATATGACAGAATCAGATTAATTTCCTTCAAATTTTATTGTTTTAATTGTCTCGATGGTCTATAATAGTATAATGAGGCCACCCACATCCTATTAATGCTAAAAATGTTGAATTATGTATGAGTGTATATTTGTGGCCACTCAGTTCCATAGCAGCTGTCGCGCTTACCATCACGTGAACGACTATTTCTTTTCTAGTAAAATTAAAGAAAAACAAGAATTTTCTCTAGTTAGTTAAAGTACACATGCCTGGGAAACCACATGACCGAGAATTATTTGGAGGTATGCGATACCCAATACCCACACACACACACTCACACACACAATAGTAATTTTTGAATTAGATAATTACTAGCTGCGCCCTGCGGTCTCACCGGCGTAGTTCCCGTTTTGTCCCACGGGAACATACTATTGGGATAAAAAGTACCCTATTACTCAGTCCTTGTTATAAACTATCTGTGTTCCAAATTTCATTTGAATCCGTTCAGTAGTTTTTGCGTGAAAGAGGAACAAACATCCATCCATTCACACAAACTTTCGCATTTATAATATTAGTAGGATTTATATACGGATTTCGAGCCTAGTGCCGGAAACAGGCGCTCGCTATTACTAATTTGTTTTCTTTATGCTGTGTTCAAATAAATATTTTTAGTTCCCCGTGGTGGGTTGAGGCCTAACCCTACCCAAGGCGATACCCGTGCTTCTTTTCATTCGGGCTCAAAATCGGCTGGATGCATACATTTTATTAATTAATAGTTCCAAAAACCTAAGCCAAAGTGAAACCTTGACTAGGTTTAGGCTTTGTCGTGGGAGGCCTCTTCAGCAAGAGAACGCCTGGGGAAGTACCACCCACACCTTTGCCAGATATTCATCCGCCAAGCAGTAATGTGCAAACATTACTGTGTTCCGGTTTGAAGGGTACTGTTTCCAGCGAAATTACTGGTCATCTGAGACTTTAGAGCCGATGTCTCAGGGTGACGAGCGCAGTGCAAAACCGCGCTAGATTATGCAATTCAAAGTTCTGGGTGGCACTGTAACTGCTATGGGCAGGCGTAGCGCTTACCATTAGGTGAACGACTTGCTCGTCGCGACACTAAAAAAAAAAGAAGCTTTAGTTCCTAGTTTTACGAGTAAATTTACATAATTATAAAGCCTTGTTCTGTGTCCATTGGCGCTGTTTATTGAAGTTTCCGGTTTCCTGTAATTTACAAAAAACTTGTTTTATGTGTCCTAAGCTGTATTTAGTATTATTTCTAGAATTTTACAGCCTAGACTTAAGTGTATTAAGATTTCCTGATAGGGAAATATGACGAATAATAAATTTTGGACGTATAAGCTTAATGTATATCATTTGATTGCTTTTACTGAAATAAAGCTAGGGAGTTAAGATTATGCGAGTGAAAACATAATAATGCGTCCACAATGAATCTAAAGTTTTAATTTGCTATAATAGCATATTTAATATTTTAAAATGACGTAGAGTAAGAAAACGAAGAACCACCTTTCAAAACGAGAAACATCATGTTTTCTCACTCTCACTACCTTTTCGGTGAAGGAAAACATCGTGAGAGAATTCTACCCGAGAAATATTTCTGAGGTAGGTATGTATCCACTGATCTGGTTTGGGCCCCCGTGGTGGATTAAAGCCTCATCCTCCTCACGAAAGTGAGGGGAGACCTGCAATCAGATTGGGCCAATATGGGTTGATGATGATGATGACGATGATGAAGAAAGCGACGAAATACTTATTTCGGTGGCTCTGAATAAAATTTTAATATAGTTTTCAAATATGAAAATATCTGGTGAAGCCTACAAGAAACCAATATGTTCAAACATTCAGCAATACCGAATACGGCTGTAAGCTCAAAAATTCAATTTCTTCACTGCACAGAGGGCTGATAAAAATATCAAATTGACAATTTTCACATTGAATGCTTTGCGCCAGAGCTATGAATTTCATTCCATATAGATGTGAATTACTTTTTGGAGTTGCATCTATTATATATTCAAATTCCTAGTTAAGACCTAGTTAAAAAACGCCTCAGCGACTAACAGCAGATTCTTGGTAGTTGGACTTTTTTTATATTTGACTGAGTGACGAGACGCGCGCGTCGTTCACCTGATGGTAAGCGCTACGCCTGCCCATAACAGTAACAGCACCACCCAGAACACTGCATTGCATATTCCTGCGCGGCACTGCACTGCGCTCGTCACCCTGAGACATCGGCTCTAAAGTCTCAACGCCCAGTAATCGACAAGCAGTACCTAATAGAAGCGTAATTTATAAAAGTTTCTCCTTTTCTTCTTTTAACTTAAAAGCCTTTTTCTTGTCGGCACATTGAACGCCAGCGTTTTTTGTAAGAAATCAAAAAACAACTTTTAATTAATTTTAAATTACTCCACATTGTTCCCAACTTACCTCAATACAAAGTATCTGACATCAATATCCTGAATGCAAACATACACAATTCTAGACTTTACCTTCGTTAAAATTCCTACGCAACAAGTTGAGTGATTAACCTGTTACTACATAGCAACCATGACATACAAGCTATGGTAACCGAGCGGTAGCCTGTGCGCTTTGTTGCCTAACGACAGCTGGTTCGAACCCCGACACCAATGAATTCATCATCATCAACCCATAACGTCCCACTGCTGGGCACGGGTCTCTCCTCACTTTCGTGAGGAGGGTTAGGCCATAATCTACCACGGGGGCCCAATCCGGATTGGTCGATCATATACCTACCTCCGAAATAATTCTCGGGTAGGTATGTGGGTTTCCTCACGATGTTTTCCTTCACCGAAAAGCGAGTGATAATTACGTACATATGTTTTTTTTACAGAAACACATTGGTACGTGCCTGCACTGGGATTTGAACTCACGACCTTCTGATTGGAAGGCGGACGTTCTCCCACTAGGCTACCACCGCTGTCCGCTAGGACGACCAATGACTTATCTTCACTAAATAGTGGGAAGCCTCTTCTGCAAGAGACCCCCTGGTGAATTACCAGATATTTATCCGCCAAGCAGTAGAATGCAAACATTACTGTGTTCCGGTTTGAAGGGCATTGTAACCAGTGAAATTACTGGGCACATGAAATTTACGAGCCGATGTCTCAGGGTGACGAGCGCAGTGCACAAGAGTATGCAATGCAGGGTGCTGGGTGGTGTAACTGTTATGGAAAGGCATAGCGCTTACCATCAGGTGAACGACTTAGACGTCTCGTCACTCAGTCAAATATAAAAAAAAATATGCAAAGTTCCATAGGTCCGTGGTTTGGAGGTCACGTATGGCCTACCCGAGAATTATTTCAGAGGTAGGTATGTTATCCACCAATCCAGCCCGGGCCCCCGTGGTGGATTATGGCCTGACCCTCCTCACGAAAGTGAGGGGAGACCCGTGCTCAGCAGTGGGACGATATGGGTTGATGATGATTATTATTATTAGAAACTTTTAGGAAGTCGAAAATGAGATGATATTTTCTCGCCGAGGTTAGAATTGGCCCTTGTTAGAAAAAAACCCAAAACTTTGACGTTAACTGCGGTAAATGCGTCATAAATGATTCAAAACTGTAGTTACACAAATAAAACATTACTTAATTAAGCACAAAATCCTTGTGCGAATAAATTAACAAAGTTTTTGGGGAACGCGTAAACATCAAAAAGTTTAAAAGTTGCCGCCGAATTAGGGGTGAAAATGGCGAATAAGGGTGCCGGGAGTAAAGTTGTATATATAACTTGCAAGTATATTTAAACCCCCGTAGTAGAAAAAAAGTTCAGTCAATTTCTAATAGGCTAGTGACTGTCAAAGTTTGTCAGGGGCATCTCACATTACTTAACGATTGCTATCAGAGATACGAAAGTGAAGAAATGAGAAGAGAACAAAACAAAAACTCATGAGAAGAAAAGACAAGCTGATAAGAGGAAGGGAAGAGTAGAAGAGAAGATATAAGACCATCAACATCTGTACATAATATTAGAAGCCTCGATATAAGTGAAGGCCAAGCTTTAACGGATGCCTTTGGATTTTAAAACGTTGCATGCAGAAATTACAGACGTTTTGTGTTTTTTATAACGTTGGCCTATTGCGGGAAAACACACCTGTTGTGTTAGCGCAGCTTATGTGCCGGCTGTACGACGAAACACAGACGTATGTTTTTAACGCGGCGCTATTACAGTGCGGCTTACACAGACGTCACGCCATTGCTGAAAAACACACGGTCCTTAACGGTGCCCAAATATAAAAACCGGTTCAGCTGTCAACGTGTCAAAGCGCACATGAGCTAAACCACATAAATATTGAAGTTACAGAAGTCGTATCCAAAACAAAGCTATCTTCTAAAAATATTGCTCCAAATCCCTACAATCAAATAAAAAATGGCTTAATACACCACCAAATTAATCAGAGAGATAACGGTGTGGCTTCAACCATAAAGAACGGAACCGCGCGTGTCGACACGAAGTTTCATCACACTTTTTATACAAATTAATGTTTGGTGACATACATTGAATAGTTTAACAAAGTTCCTAAGCTTCGTCAAACGCCGAGCCTTCAATGGACAGCGAAGTTTTGGTACAAAACTAGTAATTCAAAACAAATGTCAACTCAGTAGTAATGTGTTTGAAGCACGCTAAGTCGCTGGGTTTAGGCTCTTGATTTTTTTGCGTGTGAACAATAAAATGCATGTTGATAAAGGCATCATTGCCAAAGTTATCTATAATTCCTTATTATCTTTAGGTGAATAACATGTCCACTGTTTAACATTTTCGCTGCTGAGCCGATTTGCTAGCCAAGCTCTGCATATCCCATACAATCATTTCATTTCATTCATCATTTCCCATACAACAAACAGAACAGTTGTGATTGCCCGCACTCGCGGCAAGTTATGAAAAACATGACAGTTGTGTTCTCAGCACTGAATGTGTTAATATAAGACAATAATTTTCTGGCAGAGTTCAATCATAGAGTCCCAATAGTACTAATAATAAAAATACCCAAAATGTTTATTGCCAACGTTAATATACCATTTTTTTTATTGCAGAATAGGTAAACATTTGACCTCTGTCTCAAGTTTTTTTTTATATATCTGAATGACGAGGCGAGCAAGTTGTTCAATCGTTGGTCAGCGCTACGCCTGTCCATAATAGTCACAGCATCACCCAGAGTGACAATTACGTATGCTTTACAGAAGCATATTGGTATGTGCCCACACTGGGATTTGAATTCACGTCTATCTCCTTTGAAGGAAGACGTTCACCCACTAGGCTACCACCGCTTTAATCTATCCTGACGTCTAAATCTATAGGTACAATCAAATAACGATCATCGATACTGCCCCAAACAATCCGCACGTGTACGTTTCCAATCAAAAATCACTTATAAAGACTCACAACCAATAAAACGTACCTGTTCCGATAACTAGCACGGCCGGGATAGGCAATATTTTTAGAAGGCTTTAGAAAAAGTAGTTTGAAATTCTAAGTCAAAAATATTTAACCACACGGCCCCAAGGGGTACTTCGCAAAGTTAACTGACTCTACCGCCGGATTTGGAATACATCGAAAAGAATTGGCAAGAAATTTGATGTACAATGTACATTCTTTATTTGTTACTAGCTGCGCCTCGCGGTTTCACCCGCATAATTCAAGTTTTCCCGCAATAACTCTCTTATATATTTTCCCCGTTTTTGCCACATTCCTTATCGATGCTCCTATTGGTTCTAACGTGATGTTATATAGCCTATAACCTTCCTCGATAAATGGACTATTCAACACAAAAAGAATTTTTCAATTCCAACCAGTACTTCCTGAGATCATAGCGATCAAACAAACAAACTCTTCAGCTTTATATATTAGTATATGTTAGATTAATATCTAAAACATTCATATTGTTGGGAGGCGAAGCAGCGGTCGTCCAACAACAAGATGGGCTGACGATATAACTAAGATCGAGTTGAACCTGTATCCGATTGGACAGAGCTGAGACAAATGGTATCGTAAAGGGGATTCCTATACGAAGCACTGAAAAGATGAAGGCAGACTATAATGCTATAGAAAGAAAGTAATCGATAGAAGCGCTAGATAAAGTTGATTGAAATAGAGCTGAAAATCACCGTTGTGGTTTGACCACAGCATTATGCTGAGCTCAGGCCTTGTCTGACATCACTGCGCGCCGGCTATCTGCGTACACTATTATGTTCATCGTGTGTTTTCATTTTCTTGTCTTGTCTCTAAATAAGTACGTTGTTCGCTGTTGTGTGCAGTTGTGTCAGAATAAATGTTTTTTCTTTCTTTCTTTTCTTTAAATATCCTAACATACGTTTCAGTAATGTTAGACGAATAGACACACAATAATTACTAGCCGATGTCTCAGGGTGACGAGCGCAGTGCGGTGCCCGGCAAGTTTATGCAATGCAAAGTTCTGGGTGGCTATATAACTGTTGTAGGCAGGCGTGGCGCTTACCATCAGATGAACGACGTGCTTAATACATCCCTGGATCAAAATATAAAAAAAATTACATACACGCCGACAGACAGCAATAAGCTGCTCCGTTTTAATTCTTCGGGTATGGAGATTTTTTTTTTATTTGACTGTGTATCAAATCGAGCAAGACGTTCGCCTTATGGTAAGCGCTATGCCTGCCCATAGCAATCACAGCACCACCCAGAACACTGCATTGCATAATCCTGCGCGGCACTGCACTGCGCTCGTCACCCTGAGACATCGGCTCTTTAGTCTCATATAAAAGCAGCATGGTAAAGTACCATCTTATAACTTAATACCTTCCCCTCATTCTATTTGTCTCATGCCCATTCCACTGGCGGAAGCTTACCATTTTCGCTGACACTGATTTTCAATGCAACAAAAGTGAGAGAAAAGCTGCCGATTGTCATTGTCCACGAACGTGAGAGCCTCCCACAATAGAGACGGAAATTAGCCTCTTCCTCGCGTATTATCAATGCTTCCTTGTAGCCATGGAAAAGTCCGAAACGATCTTGTAAACATCACTATGGTTCTCTGTGATTTTCTCTCGCAGTCGAATAGTAGTGAGAGGCCTCTTCTGCAAGAGACCGCCTGGGGAAGTACCACACCTTTGCCAGATATTCATCCGCCAAGCAGTAGTGTGCAAACATTACTGTGTTCCGGTTTGAATGGCAATGTTTCCAGCGAAATTATTAGGCATATGAGTCTTTAGAGCCAATGTCTCCGGGTGACGAGCGCAGTGCAGTGCCGCGCAGGATTATGCAAAGCGTGGTTCTGGGTGGTGCTGTGAATGTTATGGGCAGGCGTAGCGTTTAACATCAGGTGATCGACTTGCTCGTCTCGTAGTGCAGTCAAAAAAAATAAAACAAAAAAAAAACCCAAAAAATTAAAAACTCTTAAAAATTCAAGAGATCCGATTGATCCGCAGTTGTGTAGATGTACTTTATTGAACCGCCATATTGACAATTGACAATTAAATCAACCGAAGGGCTCCCATTAATTGAAGACAAATTGATTACTCAGTTCGACTCAAAACTGACAACGCATGTTTGCGTAAACCGTTGGTAGGGTGACTAGGTTTTGGGTGTCTTAATAATTTACAGGACTGGCTTTGGATGCCTGGTAGAAAATGTATTATTTCATATTCGAAATGTTTCGATTGCACAAAAGTCTTCCTTTTATTTCTGACACTAGGTTAGTTAGCGAAAAATAATCCTTATGGTCTTTCGATCGGTATCATAAAGCTACAGGTTGATTATTTTTCTCGTGTAACGGGTTTGGTTCCCGGTTGCACTGTGCAGTCATTTAATTATGTATGAATGCAGTTTAAATTATTTTTTAAATTCAAATAATATCTTCTTTCAGTAAATGTTCCATCTATAATATTCAAGGTACTTTCCCTCCATGTGGCATATCCGTGGGACGCCCTGTATAAGAATAAACTTAAAAACATTGTAACATAATAGATAAACTTAATAAAGGTATACTATAATATAATAAACTTACATACTAATACACACACGTGAGACATTAACGACACTTATTAATATAGATAGATAGTTACATAGATAAACTCTTTATTGAAACACCACAGAACAAAGAAAACTTAAAAACTAGAACAAAACAAATTTTACAATTAGTATCACAATGGGCGGTCTTATCGCTCAGAGCGATCTCTTCCAGACAACCATGCACGGAGAGGAGTAATTAGGACATCGGACGGTGGCTTTCCTTATATACATAGAATATAATCTATATATATAAAAATGTTATGTTGGCTTGTGTGCGCTTCAAAAACTCAAAAAGTTCTGCACCGATCGAGCTGAAATTTTAGCATGATATATAATCCGCATCAAGGATTGTTTTTATCTATTTTTTTCATCAGTGACATATCAGCGAATGTGCGAATGTGCCACAGCGAAGCGTGGCAGGGTACAGCTAGTATAAATATACTTTAGAAATAATATTATCTAAAATCAACGGTTTAGGTTACGCGTTGTCTAACCTTAATAATTACTTTAAAAGTGACAACTACAAGTAACTCGCTCTTGTGCGTATTTCTGACATTTTGTCTTTACTTCCTTTTGTTTATAATCATATTTTGTACTAGCTGCGCCCCGCGGTTTCACCCGCGTAGTACCGCGTAGTAGGAATATGGGCATAAAAATAGCCTATGTTACTCGCTGTCAATGTAGCTTTCATACAAACTTTCATCCCCTATTTCAAACCCTTACAATTCTTTTATCGCATTAAAAAGTACCCTATGTCCTTTCCTAGGCTCTAGACTATCTCTGTACCAAATTTCATTTCAATCGGTTTAGTAGTTTAGGCATGAAAGAGCAACAGACAGACAGAGTTACTTTCGCATTTATAATATAAGTAGGGATAAATCATCATTAATCATAAAAATTATGTGTTATTTAATTGCCAATAATATATATTTTCACACTAATAGCATTGCCACCGCAGCTATCAAGTGTATTTGACACATATCCAAAGTGAATTTTGTTGGCTCGTGAGCAACGTTTGGTATTTATTTAATTGACACAATGTATAGTGATGCGCCTATATAATTATCAATTATTTTTGGTTGTTGAACAAGTAAATCCTGCCCGTGCCTATCAGGCAAGCTAAATCCCTCCCAGTGTAAAAGCTATGGTTTATAAACATTATTTATGTATCTAAATAGTGTATATATTTTATTATAATCATGTGTGTAGTATATTATAAATATATGTATATTATTATTATTGTATTCATATTATTATTATTATTATTTTTTATTATTTATTGAGTATAGTGTGTATGTGTATCATTAAAACATAAGTATTAAATGTATTGTGACTGTTAAATACTGTAAGTACGCCACCCACCCTACTATCGAAAAATGTTTTTTACTGTCCATCCAAAGGTTGTCTGGAAGAAATCGTTTTCAGCGATAAGACCGCCCATTGTACTACCCTTGTTTACCTATTGTAATTCTTCTGTACTGTGTTTAATTTTGTTTCTGGTGTACAATAAAGAGTTTTTCTATTCTATTATATTCTATTCTATTCTATTTTATTCTATTCTATTCTAAATCGTTTTTTTGTTGAATTGTTTTCACGGCTAAGCGAAATTTACTGAATTCGATGCAATTATGCCGTGTCTCCTGCGCGTGTTTTGGTTTACACCAGTGGCGGATTAAGCAAGCGAGGGGTCCGTAGCGGATCCTATCAAAGAGCCCTTTTTCTAGTATGGGTTCACTATAAAGTGGTATGCAATTATCTAAATAGGAAAAGTTGTTACGTTTCACGTTTTTGTGATATCAAGTAAATTTAATATACCACTTCTTAATATGTTTCACTAAAAAAATTACGCTCAGACAGAGATGAGTGGGTTTAAAAATCAATAGCTACTCTTGCTATGTGGTTAATCCGGCACTGGTCTACATACTACACAAAATATGTTTTAATTGTAAAAGGCTTTAGTTTTGCACACTTACAATAAATTATTAGTGCGGTGGTAGCCTAGTGGGAGAACGTCTGCCTTCCAATCAGAAGGTCGTGAGTTCAAATCCCAGTGCAGGCACGTACCAATGTGTTTCTGTAAAAACATAAGTACGTAATTATAACTCGCTTTTTGGTCAAGGAAAACATCGTGAGGAAACCCACATAACTACCCGAGAATTATTTCGGAGGTAGGTATGTTAACCACCAATCCGGAGTGGGCACCCGTGGTGGATTATGGCCCAACCCTCCTCACGAAAGTGAGGAGAGACCCGTGCCCAGCAGTGGGACGTTATGGGTTAATGATGATGATGATGACAATCAATTATTTGGGTTTTGAGTTAACCTGGCAGTGAAATCATTGTCACCTCAGCTATTAGATCTATTTGACACGTGTAAAACATAAGTTCTGTTGACGCGTCGTGAAGCTAGGTATTAAATTTAATTATAGGATGTTAAGTGATTGATAACGTACGTTATATTAAGTAATTTGATATTCTTAGAGTTAACGTATAGTAGGTATCTATAATATTTTAATTATATAGTACTTTAATACCTTTTCTTATTAATTAAAATAAAGTGAGGGTATTCTAGATTTTTTTTTTTTTCAGTATTCAAAGTTACTTATCTACTTTTCCTCGCGATGCATTTTGTTTTGTCTAAGTATTTTTTTTATTTAAAAATTTAGGTTTTCCTAATTACCTCATAGGTTGTATAAGTTTAAGTATGCTATTGGAATGGTATTTTATAGAGCTTCATTTTAGTACCCCACAAGAAAACTTTGGATATTTTTTGTTCCATCTAAAATCCAATATGGCTGGTACAGCCTCCATTTTGTTGTGACACTCCATGTTGCCTATGTCACTTTCATGATTATGACAAATCCAATGATACCTCGTTTAAATCCCATCGAGTCCTTAAGATTGTAGGATGAGCCGTATAAGACAAAAAAAAACACTCCTTTGGGTAGTCGTGTAAAAAAGTTACTTTAGGAGTGAATAACTTTTCCCACCCTATATATTTTACACAGAGTATGAAACTGTATCCATAGAAGTTCCAAAATCATCAAGAACCGCATCGCTATTTGTCACGCGACATCTGGCGAGAACTGGTTCGCACCGGTTATAGCTAAAGTTGGAAATAATGTTGAATCTACTGAATTTCAGTGGGTAAGCGACATTTAGTTTTACTAGCTTCTAAGTTACACCAAGTGCAATAGGTAAGTAGAATAGAATTGAATAGAAAACTCTAATGCACGCGAAACAAAATACAATATAACAAACATAAGCTAGCAATGGATAGTTTTATCACTTAAAGCGATTTTTTCCAGAGAACTTTTGAATGGACGGAAAGTAATGAAAAATAGTAGGTATTGAGATGTGGATTTTACAAAGTATGTAAGTTGGATTTAGGCCATCAAAAGATGTTTGCTACTCGCTAACCTGCATTTATAGAGGGTACATTATTAATGGTATAAAGCTGGATTAATTTAGGATTTTCAAAAAAGCGGCGACTTTTAAATATGAACCGTACGTACTACTGGGTAAATCTACTTATCCGATATATTAAATTAAAAATTAAACCTTGATTTTGGCAATTAAAGCTTGAAAAAAAAATTAAAGCCTACTTCTATGTTTAAATATTCTGTGGTGATGCTCTACAAGCTTCAGAATAAGGACAAACAAGTAGAAGATTAAAAGTAACAGCAATGTCACTACCTCTTATTCACTTCTTGTAATACAGCGTACACGAGAGTGAGTGAAACAGAAAACTTCCCATGGTTTTTAATATTGTAAATAATGGTTTACAAGATAGATTGGTCAGGTGGTCTTTTATGTACTAAATTATGTCATGGCTTGAAAGCTTTATGGACGGTTTGGTGAACAAAACACGTGAACAGCTAGTGGCAAGTGGTTAATTTAGTATGGATTCCATTTACTTGAGTAAAACTTCCTTAAAAATACAAATTAAACTGTTTTTAGCATCAAGTAGGCACCAATAAAAAAAATTACACCCATCATCTTGCTCTTTTTATTTAATTCCTTGCTCGTCGGAAACAAAAACTTTTTCTACAAATAAAAAGAATTGAACACAATTATTTCCTATTCTTATATCTTTATTCTAAAAATAAAAATCAGACGAATTTAACATTTCGTGGCGTTTCATCTATCTGTCAAATTGTCTTCTTGAAAGAAAAAGGGGTTTCCTCATTTAGCAAAAGGAAAACCCCCCTAATAAATAAAGGCCTTGACCCGGGGCTGACAATTTACTTTGTCTCCAAAGATATAGACGGAAAAGACTCCACAAAGTTGATCAGCAATGCGTGCCTGAAAGAGCTATAGCGTTACGATTACTGATTGCGCAATATTTCATTGCTTTTTATGAACTGTTATTTGTCAAAAATGTTTAAGAAAAACACAGACGAATTGATAACCTCCTCCTTTTTTGAAGTCGTTTAACAAATGGTTTTTGACATTATCAGTGGAAGTGGAGTGGAAGGGATTTACGAAAACGTCAATTCGGGTTTTTTATGAATATCTCTAATATCATCCGATAGCATGTTGAAACACAAACTCAGTAATATCTACCACAAAATATTTAAAAAATGGTCAGTTATATGTTCGTTTTGTTAGTAACCCTTAAATTGTATTATATTGGTGTGTAGAAAAATGGGCGCACAAGTTAGACTAAACAATCGGCCAATAGTTCAGTTGGGTTCTAATTAAGGTTGTTACACTTGAGCCGGACTATTTTGCAAAGTAATGGTATCTATTTCTGCTATATCTGTGACTGTTCCACACAAAAGATACAAAATTAATCGATTTTCCGCTAAAATAAGCGGAACCTTTTTACTTTCCCGCTTTGACAAAGGTGTTGTCGTTTTAATAACGCGTCTTAGACTCGGGCTTATTAATTCATCAATTTTTCACTTTTGTTCCGTCGAGGGGCGGTTTTTGTGAACGTTTTACAGAAAAATACCCTTCTTATAACTACTATTTTAAAGTATGTCTTAAGTTGCGTGGAAAATTAGTTTATTATTTTGAGAAGTAATTAAGTAAATGCATATCTAATAAACGAAATGGTGGGAGTATTGGTAATATTATTTTATTCACACACGTTTTGCAAAGAAAAGTAACGATTATTATGTTATTATGTAAATTCAGCATGGTTAGACACGATTCTGTGGTATAACTGTATTGTATTCACAAGTTACAGACTTATCCAATTCAAGCCCCTTAAGAGTACTCAATTCTAAACCACCATCAACTTTCCCCAAACAATACCTTCCAGAAAAACGATCCGCATTGTAAGAACAATTATTATGTGAATTATGAATAATTATGTCCCCAAGTCGTTTATATCATTGTATCCGACTTTTTATAGTAATTGATGCCACTGTTTCGCGGAGTGGCGAGTGGGCGGCGGCCATTATTCTTTTGTGATACTTTTAGGTGTGCTTTGTGACTTGACTTATTTTCGCGACTTTGGTTTTGTGAAGAGGTGATTATTGTGGATTTTTTATGAGAAATATTTTATTCCACATTACCTTCTACCTTACCTTACTCTTTTAATATTTTATTTTATCTGACCGTAGCTTAGTAGAGAACGTCCGCCTTCTAAGGAGAGGGTCGTGAGTTCAAATCCTACTGCCGGCACGTAACAATCTGTTTCTTGTAAAACATATGTACGTTATTATCACTCGCTTTTCGGTGAAGGAAAACATCGTGAAGAAACCCACATACCTACCCGAGAATTATTTCAAAGGTAGGTAGGTGATCCACCAATCCGGATCTGGCCCCCGTGGTGGATTATGGCCTAACCCTTCTCACGAAAGTGAGGGGAGACCCGTGCCCAGCAGTGGGACGTAATGGGTTGATGATGATGATGATGACATCTTTTTTCTAAAAACCAGCCCCTACTTTCTCTAAGAAGGTTACCTATACCAGTCGACTAATATCTTTCTAAAAACCAGCCATTACTCCTTAGAAATCGAAAGAGGAAGAGAATTGCCTCCATCAATTGGCAACCTCTATTCCGATAAGCGGTTATTTGAAATTTAAATCTTTCCACTTAAATCGGTGCCTGAAATCGTTACCAACGTACCTTCGAAAACGTTCTTTACGAGCAATGCGCAGGGTTTATATTCCCGTGCCATGCTTTGGAAACATGACAGATGATTTCATGAAAGGAACATTTGTAGCGTTTGATATTGGTTGCGATTTAGCCGTTTTATTGATGTTATAATGACATTGGGAGATTATTCGGGGTGGCGCCAAAGGGGTAATAAAGTCGAATTGTAAGGAATTTCGCCTGATGACTGGTAACCGTCTTTTTGACTGTGAATTTTGGCATTTATAATCGTAAGGGATTTTGACTAATGACTGATATGATTTTTGTACTGTGTTAATGTATTATCATTATTAGACGGTGTTAGCCTAGTGAGTAAATGTCTGGCTTCCAAGGAGAAAGTCGTGAGTTCAAACCCCAATGCGGGCACGTACGAATGTG
This sequence comes from Campaea margaritaria, assembly GCA_912999815.1. Classification (NCBI taxonomy): domain Eukaryota; kingdom Metazoa; phylum Arthropoda; class Insecta; order Lepidoptera; family Geometridae; genus Campaea; species Campaea margaritaria. Next base: position 4,039,307 of record OU538814.1, read on the forward strand.
TTTTTGTGAGGAAACCCACACTTACTCGAGAACTATTACGAAGGTAACACTACTGCTTGGCGGATGAATATCTGGCAAAGGTGTGGCGGTCTCTTGCAGAAAAGGCCTCCCACTTCTAAATAATAAGTAATTCTTGGTGATGGGTGGTTCATCCGGTTATTCTTGCAAGATGGAATCTGAACATACATACATACAAACATTCCAATCGTAGAAAAGTTACAACATCTGTCTAGGGAATCGAAATTCTAATAAAACAACATAGTTACTTTGTGTGGACAACTGTTTTACATTCGACAACAGGAACTGATTCTGTTTGCACAACATTGTTTGCATCGGACAGTTGACAGAACAAACAACCAAATAAAGTGTTGCAATGTTCACTGGGTTTTAGGTACGCAAAAATTGTGTACAGGAAGTGAGAATTGGTAATGCATCGGTAGATAACTTTTTTTATTGGAGACTAATTGTAACCCGCAGGTTCACGAGCGTAATTCTAGTTTTTCCGCAATAAATCTGCATTTTCCTGGTTAAAAACCACCATGTTACTGTGAGCTCATACTAAAATCTTATAAAAAAATAGTTTTCAATTTTCTTATATTTTTCTTTTGTAACAACTGAAAATATCAAAAACAAAAAAATATTAGCGAATTCGATCTAGCTGTTCACACGTGATGGCGTGACCAAGGGAAATTGGAATTCATTTTTATATGTATAGAAGATAGATAAATATATTTAATATAAAAGGGTTAATTGAGCAATGCAAGATTTTTCATAAAGCGATTCATTGATACCACCTTCAAATTTTAGGCATAAAAATTGGTTGTTCTTAACTTGGAATGCGGCCTTTGATGACGGCGGTCCGCCATTTTGCGTTCTATTAAACAATAATATTTATTTACAAAAAAAATACTTTTCGGTTTAAATGAACAAAAAAAAACTTTATCAACATTTAGCCTTTGCCATTCAAACTTTCAAAAACGAGTGTAAAACAAAAATTACCTTCCTGAGAATAACGAGCGTACAAAAGACATTTTAAAAGTTTCTATTTTAAACATCTCTCATTTTATAAGGAAGGAAAGTCGTTAAAAACGTTAAATTCTTGTAACAAGGTGTGCTTTTATGATAAATGCCAAGCAGTTCTCTAAACTAGGGTTGTTACTGTTGTTAGGAATGTGGGGATTGGGATCCGGTACCGGATCTTAATTACGTAGGACTTGGCAAAATGTTTGGTGGAGGTGACAAGGGACTAGAATTCAGGCTCTTAGTTCGGACAAAAATCAGCATTGCTATCTATTCAGCGTGGCCATGCGTTTTTTAGTTTTAGGAGTGCTTATAATAGTAAATATTGTAAAAATGTTCTTTGACGGGCGTTTTTCCAAAGCACTGGCAGAGAAGCACTGAGTTATGAGTTTCCTTTTCCTGAGCAAGATGCGGGAGATGCAGACATGAATCATCACTTGAAAGTGAAATTTCCTTTTCAAGCTCAATCAATCAGTTAATTATCAGTTTAGTAGATCATATTGGATTTATTTTTAATTTTTCTCTGTGTATATGAGACTTAAGTGTTTGACTTGTAAAAGTGCATTGTTTCTGCCTACTTGCAATGAATAATTTGAGTTTTGAATTTAGATAACGGTTAAAAATATTTTTATTGCAATTGTCCGGTACCCGTTACGTTCACTCTATCACATCTCTAGCCTTAACGCGTGCATTTTGAACTGTTCTTTGAATGGTTCTTTTTGTTTTGTATCGCAGAGGGAAAACTGCGTGAGCCATAAAATTAACACTTTTAAGGTTTTATTAGGGCAGCAAGGTTTAACTACGTACTATTTTAAGGTATAATTTAACTGGTAAATACGAGTCTGGTTTCTGAGCAAAGAAAATATTTTTATAAAATTCTACCCCTTAAAAAAACACGCTTTTTTTCACAAAAAATATTTCTAAAAAATACTAAACTAAACTAAGTGTTTATTATTTTCCACAGCTGTATCATGGTTTTTTTTTTATTATTTAATTCGACACGATTAAAGATTCTTTTCCATCCTCAAAGCAAACCCGATTCTTGAAGCTATCGGAATGGCCGTTATCAAAAACAAAGAAGCTAGACAATATTTTATTTTCAGCTTAAATGAGCAAAGTATACTCCATATCTGAATACGTTGCTAGCAGCTGTTGGCGAGTTCTTATTTTGTCAGCTCATAGCCCTAATATCCTAATTCTAACTATCCTAACAAAATAATTATAAGCGCGAATGTGACTTTGTTAGTTTGTTACGCTTTCACGCATCAACTACATATCCGATATTAAAAAAATATTTCACAATGGGAAGTTATTTTATCAGCAAGTAACACAGGCTATATTGTACCTCGTATTCTCACGGGAACGGGAACTACGTGGGTGAAACCACGGGGCGCAGCTAGTACTCTATATCGAAAAGCATTGGTAGCAGTTTTCACTACGAAAGTCCTTGATTCAACTGCTGGAATAAAAAATCCTACATACGAGTACAATATATCTTATCGACAACAAACCTTACATTTTAAGCGTACCCACAATATATCTAAATAAAGGTTTTTGCATTAAAAAAGTTAAAATATGAACCGGTCGGCAGCAAGTGTAGTTTGTTTTATTATTCCACGGGGATTGCACGCATACCGAATACGGTCGAGTTAAGGGTTGCCATGTTATTTGAGAATACAGGACCTGCACCCGTATTATATAATACAAATGAAAATGAAAATTGGATTCAATTGACATTTTGACCATTCTAACTACGTCAAATTAGTACAATTCAAATTAATTATTATTTATTTATTTAATACTTTATTGCACAGATTAACTAACTAGTACAAATGGCGGACTTAACGCAAATAATTAGTAAAACTATTTATAAGGATAAACTAAAAAAAATAAATTAGAAAAACGGTCGAGGTGGGGAAGTGTAGGGTTGCACTAGCGTTCACCATGTTGCCCCGTCGGGGCCGCGGAAGTCCACTCTCGCACCCGTAGCCCCGACAACAATGGCGTCCCGGTGGAACACCCTGGGGTTTAGTGGGTATACCCGTCAGACTGGCGGGGGAGTCCCAAATAACCACCCGGCCCTCACCCGGGTCTGGTGGTATGCGTAATGCATTCCACAGGTAAAAAAAAAAAAGCGTTCACCATGTTGCCAAGCACCAATCAACCAATCAACACCAAAATTGGTAACATACTTTAAAACATCGTCCATACAAAATAACAACTTATGGCTACCCAAAGTATATGAAACGTATTACTGTTTCACATACATGTATATGTAGGTAGGTTTATCTTAGTTTTATGACTTGGAAGGGGTCAGCGATGTAGTTCTATATAATTGATATTTAGGAATATGTACTGTATAAACACGCGACCTACTTCTAAAAACCGCTGAAAGGGCAATAAGTAGCAATTAATATTTATTAATAATATTTAAGGCTGTCATTTGGCTCTTATGTGGATGCCTAAGAATAAACACGACCGTTGTAACAAAAAGGTTTGTTTTATCAAATAAGCATGTATATACTATTTTTTATAAAAAAAGCCCTTTCTTTCACAGGGAATGATTATGAGACAGTGTTATTCTTATTTTATGCAACAATGCTTCATTTAAAAACAATTACCACTTCAATGTCCCTCATTCTGCCCTTTAGGGGATGATTTTAAAAAAACACGGTTTATTTTGCCTTAAAGGGCTGAGTAGTTAAAAACATGGTGGTCACAGAATATGATTTCATAGATAGTAAATTAATAAAGCAATTATATTCAATAACCAAAACGATGTTTTTTTTAGATTAATGCATATTTATTTCATTGTTGTTGGAAAATAACAAGTTCGTGATGAATACCATGAAAACTGGACCCATAAAGTCTACTTGGCTCTTTTGCGGTACATAATTTTATTTATTGAGTCGCACGACATCCTCCATTTAAATTCATCGAGTACAAAGTTTTGAATTTCAAAATTAGCAACCTACTTGCATACGTCACTCAAACTCGACGTCCGAATGGTTTCCTTTTTAAATCATAAGACCTCACAAGTGGTACGTACAGTCAGCTTTATTAATAAACAAACATTACAAACAACAAAGCATGTAACAAAAATTACATTTCAGTCGGTTTTTTTAGTATTCATCCGTCAAGCAGTAGTGTACCAATATTACTGTGTTCCGGTTTGGAGGGCACTGTTTCCAGCGAAATTACTGTGCATATGAGACTTTAGAGCCGATGTCTCACTTCAGAGTGGCACGAGATTAGGCAATGCAAAGTTCTGGGTGGCACTGTAACTGTTATGAGCAAGCGTAGCGCTTACCATCAGGTGAACGACTAGCTCATCTCCTCACTCAGTTAAAAAAAAACCTATAAACAACCGTTCAAACTGTATAGATCAAAAATATTTCTTTTGATCTTGTGACAATGTACTTATTATCTTATTAGTATAGATATGCTTCTGTGCTGCAGATAAACTGCAGTAAACAAATGTGCTCACAGCACAGTACAGGATAGCAAAATACGCGTCCGACTGTACATTTAAATCGAGAGCGATTCATATCGTCAGCGGATTTCCTTAACTTTTGTTTTGTTGTGGAATATTGAGGACAAGAATCCGTGTCATGCTTTTTCACATGTAAATGTACAAACTATCAACTATACAACTATACAAATCAATTTATTTTACTTCATATATAAAATCTTTATTAAAAAATATTCCAAGAAGAAGAAAGAAGAAAATAATAAAGAAGAAGATATAAAAAGATGAGATGATGTAAATGTATCTCCCTAAAAATGAGCCAGCCGATAGGGGTCGACGTAGGCGAACGTACCTCGATCAAATTGAGGACGTCCTAAAGAAAAGCCAAATCAAAAGTTCCTATAACCGGCGAGCATGTATGAAGTGACTTACGAAAGTGGAAGAAGCGAAAGAAGTGTTAAGATCGTAGCATGTGGAAAGATGTAGTCTCTGCCTACCCCACCGGAAAAAAGGCGTGACTGTATATATTATAATTATGTATGTAATAAAAATAGCAAATTAACCGTCGGTATTTCATTAAATAAACTAGCCATGTATTTTCCACCGCTTTATTAAACCAGAGCAGAGCAATCAAACTTTCGAAAAGCTGGGTGAGAGTTAACTGAACCTACCGTCATGTTATCTGTAGAGTGTACAGCAAGTGTAGAGCGAAGTTCACGCGTAATTACGAGGCACAAACGAAGTAGAGTACATTCTCGACTCGCTCCGGGAAGTCATAGAGAAACGAGGAGACGCGAGACAATAATCGCGTTTTTAAGGCACACTTTTCCACCCTTGAGACTTGGTAGGTATAGTGTGAGAGAGACAATAGACAAGGAGTAGAGAAAATTCAAGTCTCGTTCCGTGAAGTCATAGAGAAACACAGAGAGCTGAGAGAAAATAATTCTATATTTGAGGCACGGTAATTCACGCTTAAGACTTAGAAGGTGTAGTGTGGTTGAGACGTGTCTTTGAACTGGAGTAGTTTCTTTACGTATTGCTCCGGGAAGCGGTAGAGAAACACACGAAGATGCGAGAAAATAATCGCATTTTTGAAGCACACTTTTCCAACCTTGAGACTTGGTAGGTATAGCGTAATAGAGACAGTGGACGTGGAGTTACGAAGCTTCGCTTCTTGTTCCGTGAAGTCATAGCGAAACACGAGATAATGCGAGAAAATAATCACATTTCTGAGGCACGGTTTTTCACAATTGAGACTTAGCAGGTGTAGTATTGTTAAAATAGACATCTTTGACGTGAAATAGAGTACCTTCGCGACTCGTTTTAAGAAATCAGAGAAACATAAAGATATGCGAGTTGATAATTTCATTTTTGATGCACGATTTTCCACGCTTATAACTCGCAGAGTGCGGTAAAGACGAACTGCTTTAACGTAGAGTGATGTTTAACGTGTAGACGAATTATTTTGTACATTTAAAAAGATAGGTCATTGGAAAAATATATGTTATAGATCCAACTTTACCTAAGTCAATATTCTAGTTGCATTTATATCTTTTTTTTTAATAAAGGGAAGAAATTCAACTTGCACCCATTTAATACTAGCTACTTTCCTCGCTTACTGTCAGGTGAACGACTTTGCTCGTATTGGTACTCAATCATATATTAAAAAAAATATGAAAAATATCCAACAAGTCCACTCCACGCCATTCTTTGTTCTTAAAAGCATTAACATCCGCAAATCCTAGTTGACGTCGCCCGCTGCAATCGTTTGCATATGTTTAGTTAATTGTTACTCTGTTCAGGAGTCAACCTGACGTGAACCGTCGATTGTTCAACATAACTTCTGTTTCTGCGACACAAGTGCCAATTCCACCAATTTAGTACTAAAATTACTGGGCATTATGAGACTTTAGAGCCGATATCTCAGGGTGACGAGCGCAGTGCAGTGCCGCGCAGGATTATGCAATGCAAAGTTCTGGGTGGCACTGTAACTGTTATGGGCAGGCGTAGTGCTTACCATCAGGTGAACGATTTGCTCGTCTCATCATTAAGTCAAATAAAAAAAAAGTACATTATATTGAATATTTGATCATTCGATAACATTGCAAAGGTGATGACTTTTCTCTCGTTATCGAGATTTAGTGAATCCTAGTTTCTTTTAAATAATATTAGAGAAATAATCGTACTTAAGTTACCTGACCTATTGTCACGCAAGTGAGTTTCGTGTGAGTTTAATGGGACCGCTGGGAATCCAAATTCCCAGAGTCCTCACTAAAATTCTCAGTGGGGACGCTGGGAAAAATAGTTCACGGAGCCCCCACTGCTGAAAAAATTAGTGGACCCGATGGGAATCCAAATTCCCAGGGTCCCCGCTATCATTCTAAGCGGGGATACTGGGAATAATAGCACCCAAAGTCCCCACATGTGGGACAGGTACTGGGTTCGTTGGGAACATAGCAATGTTTCACCATCCAACTACGAATCCGGTTGTAAATTCAACTCAAACATTCATGTATGTACGAATATAGCGTTTATTTAGCAACAAGGCAACGGCCATTTCAAACTTTGCAACTCGCAATGGCCAGAGAGTGTACCAACGCATCACTGCGCGTTCCACGAGAGTTTTGTGTGAGGGGGCACTGGCGAAATTATGGGGCCGATTCAACGAACTGACAAGTACTTGTAACTTACGGGTAACTGACAACTGACTTGTGACACTTGTGTTCGTCACTTGTTTTTTGTTGCGAATCTCTATCTCACTAATATTATAAATGCAAGGTATGTGTGTTTGTGCGTTTTTGTGTTTGTCCTCTCTTCACGGCTGAACAGATTTTGATGAATTTTTGTATTCAAATACTTTAGATCTTGGAATAGAACATGGGATACTTTTTATCCCGTAAAAATTAGCGATTCCTGTGGGTTTATAGTTAATGCGGATGAAATAGCGGGGCGCTGCTAGTATTGAATAGATTACAGTGTAAAAAAAAAACAAAAAAAAACGTATTTTTCATTAGTAAGTCATTGGTCTTAAATACTAAAAAGAGGAAGAGAAAGGGAGGGAGATTCCAAGCAGAGAGTTGTGAGTTCAAATCCCATTGCGGGCACATACCAATGTGTTTCTTGACATATATTACGTCAAAATCATTCGCTTTTCGGTGAAGGAAAACATCGTGAAGAAACCGACATACCTATCCGAGAATTTTTTCGGAGGTAGGTATGTTATCCACCAATCCGGACCGGGCCGCCGTGATAGGGACTAATCCTCCTCACGAAAGTGAGGGGAGACCCGTGCAGCTGAGCAGTGAGCCAATATGGGTTGATGATTATGAATACTAAAAAACGCTTCCCTACCATCAGGTGAACAACTTGCTCCTCTCGTCACTAAGTCGAAAAACAAAAACTGGTGTACTTGTATTTTCAACTTGTTAACTTTACAAAACCGGTCCTTTGCAACCTGATGCGGTTAATTTGAGGAGAACGACAGGACTCCACAATGTTGTTGTTACACGTTCTCTAGCCTTAGACGGGTTTCATAACGAGATGTGAAGTAGAATGAACTTTAGAATACTGTACATTTATTATGAACTAATATTATATTAGTACTGGATCCACGTGGTGGATTATGGCCTAACCTCACTCACGAAACTGAGGGGAGACCCGTGCTGAGTAGTGGGACAATATGGGTTGATGATGACGATGATGATGAATATTGTATGTAATGACTAGCTGCCCCCGCGACCTCTTTCTCGATTAAAAGTATTAATTAAATTCATAATTATCTTCCGAACCCTGTAAGACATTGAAATGGACCAAACACGAAACTTTAGATGAATATTTATTAAAATCCGTTCAGCCAATTCAGCGTGAAAAGGGAAAACACACACAAAATTTCGCATTAAGAGTATTGGTGACGTTATGTGAATTATTACGCGTCTGCTAATAGGGCTCCAATTCAGATCATTTGTCTGGGGCGCCATGTTTTCTTAGCGGCAAGCCACACTGAAAAAGTTCAGCGACCTACAAGACGTTATACGGCGTGCCACTTAACGTCATACAATGCCTTTTTGCTGTACAAAATTTATCAAAACTGACAACGCCGCGCGTCGCTGTAAAACTGAATCGAAATGACAGCGCCGCGCGGTCGTCGTATGCACGTTCCATTGATCTACTTTCCACCTTAAGCCGGCACTGTTCGCGTTTTTATCAAGCCCTTCTCTGATCTTCATTGTAAGGCAAAACGCTTAATGTTTCCTTAAAGCAGCTAAAAGATCAAACCTTTCTTTTGCAGTTAAGCGAAGATAATTAACTTTTAAGTATAAAGGGTTCCATTATAATTTACTTTATAATGTTGGTTTAAAAGCGGTGTTTACAGTAAATAATGAACCTGTCTATAGTTTGTTTGTCGAATAAGGTAACGCTAGCTTCTAATGTAAGAGTTTGTAAGGCTGCTCTAGGGCTTCTGAAGTGCAATTTTTGCCTATTTGCAATAAATGATTTGAGTTTTGAGTTGTTAGGTTTTGAGAGAACGGCTGGGACTTACGGTGTAGTAAAACTATTATGCCAGCCATACACGGTCCAGTTAACTGTCAAGTTTGCAGCGAACTTGACGTGGCATCCAGTAAACTTGACGGCGTATGCCTATCAGTGTGCATAACAAGTCCACTTAAAGCAAACTTGATTAAGCTTGCAGCGTTATGTAAACTTGACCGTGTGTATCAGCGGTCGAAGAATATGCATGACGCTAGTTGAAATTTGATTTTGCTTCAAGTGGATTTGTTAAGCGCTCTGATAGGCATACGCCGTCAATTTCACTGGACGCCGCTTCAAGTCTGCTGCAATCTTGACGGGAAACTTGATTGTGTATGGCTGGCATTAAGCGATCTGCTGTATAGTGCTCTCCTAAGCATGGAGCGATGGAAATCGGCACATAATTACCTTATGATAAGTCATTAGTGCTAAGCCTAGGATCGAGCCCAGTGTCGATGGGTTGCAAAACACACTAAGTAGTTACAGCTTCCGCTACGTACTATCTCTCTATTGATAGTTATGTTACTGTACGATAGATTGAATATTCTGGAAGAAACTTTGTTGTGATTTAAAGTAAAAAAAAAAAAAAAAAACAAGTGAATATTATATAAAAGTAACTAAAGTGTAGTGTAAGTGTAGTTTTGATGCACGCCTACACCCCTCTCTCCTTCACTATGGGTGGTTGACTGGTAGAAAATGCTCTTAGCGTTAAGTCCGCCATTTGTACTAGTTAGTTAATCTGTGCAATAAAGTATTAAATAAAAAAATAAAAAAAAACATTGAAATCCATTTAGGCGTTCCGACAAGAAGAGGAAAAACACACATACACAAACTTGCGTATTAATGGGACTATTCAAGCAGGCTCTTGCAACTTGCAACGCCTTGAAAACGAAACTATTTCCGTATCACAAAACTAATAAGGGCTTATAGCTAAAACTGATTTTCTCCTAATATCAATAAAATACAATATTTTTTTATTGAACACTATAAGCTTCGGTAGAAACAGTACAATAAACACGTAACGTAACGTATAACGTATGTTTTATCATTAACACACCCCATATAAAACACGGACAATCCATACAAAAGCTCATTTGAGATCTCATATTGCAGTCGCTTAAAAGAGGTCAGTACGCGTCTTAAATGCGTGTATACTCAAAGATACTACGCGACCAAAACAAATGACAACCCGCTAGAATGAAGGTTCGTTATAACCCGCTAGTCTTTTTCATTTAGGCGTGTAAATTGACAACCTCCCAATTGCCCTCCGGATTGCGGACAGAGGTGCGGGGAAGCGGATCGCGCGGGGTCGAGTGTCCGTTCTGTATGTCGTATTAGTACTACGTCTCCTGTAGTTTTATACCACATTAGCGCTAATCCGTCGGATATCCCCAGCAGACATTACTCCTCATTACAATTCGACAGGTAAAGTCAAAAGTTAGGGAATTGCTCCATGGACCCAGTACGTATTTCAGACACGTAGCGGACGGTGTTATGCAGAATGGCTGAATTATTTTTGATGGGGTGACGTGAGTGCATTGGTTATTAGTATTGCTTCTAGGGATGTACGTTTAACCGTTTTTGTTGCCGAAACTGTTGAATAACGGAAATCAAACAAATAAACAATGCAAACGTTACTGTGTTCCGGTTTGAGGGGCATTGTTTCCAGCGAAATTACTGGGCATAATAATAATGAGACTTTACAGCCGATGTCTCAGGGTAACGAGCGCAGTGCAGTGCCGCGCAGGATAATGCAATACAGTGTTCTGGGTGATGCAGTGACTGTTATGGGCAGCGTAGCGCTTACCATCAGGTTAACCATTTGCTCGTCTCGATACACAATAAAATAACAAATAAGCACAGTTACAGTGCCATCTAGAACTTTGCATTGCATAATCTTCACCATTTCATAATCTGCACTCGTCACCCTGAAAAATTGGTTCTAAAATATCATAATATGCCAAAAACAGTGCCCTTCAAACAAAAATAAAATTATAAAATTTTCAATGTGGAATAAAAAATTCTTGCTCCCCTTCCGCATTAAGCGCACTCTAGTGAATTTTTCCGTCGATTGGCAAATTAGAGCGTATGCGAACGGTCTGCAGATATCATCCCCGATTCGACTTCCATTCCGTGGACGTTTGGCATTGGACTAGGAAGTGTAACGGTCCCAACTTGGACTCGCCACATTTTACAAGATGAGGGTCACACATTTATCGATTTTGACTGAATAAAAGATTGGAAAAATGGGGGTTGTTTGGTATTCTTATGTTTGTGAAATAATTACTGTTGTAATTCCAGAGAGGTAAAAATATTACTTCGGTGATTTAAATAAATACACCTGCGAATATTTTGGGGGTTGGCTGTAACGGTCCCGAATTGGACTCGCTACATTTCACAAAATAAAAATACACATTTGTCAATTTTGGCAGAATACTGAGATTTGCATTGACAGATTAGTGAGATTTTGGCTACACATTAATATTGCATTCAATCGAAAAAAAAAGCTAATTATTGCAAAGGTAGAAACTTAATGGTAAGAGATTAAAAGGTCAAGTCGTATCGTAAGGCGGAAATGGAAAACGGATCAATTAAATAATTAATAATTATGAAATTCGAAGGGAATGGTAAAAGTACGGGAAGGACCTCGCGATGTTGGTAACACTGGAAGGAATGGGCGAATGAGACAACAGCATTGTTAGGGAAAAGAGGGAGACGGAAGATTTAGAGTGGAGGTAAGGAGAGGCGCGAGAGTCTCTGGCTTCTTGACTTGCGAAACTGCGAAGAGAACGGACGTGCTTAGGAAAGTGAGAAAACCAAAATGGCGAAGTAGTGAAAAGTGCGTAGGAATATGTTTTACGGATCGCTAGGTCTCTTCCAAAGGGGATTTAGTGATCCTTAAAAGCGATTCTGGGGAGATAGGAAGTGATACTAGGGCCTGTGTTAGCTTGAGTCAAACTGCGAATGTTCTGATTCTTGTTGATACTGGTAGGGCGCGTAGGTTGGCGAATTGAAACGGTGCTTGCCAAGAGTTTAGCTGATAGCCTGAGGAATGTGGTGACCTCAGGGGCGTCTTCCGGCATGGGTGGCTAGAAGCGCCTGACCACCCATTTCGATCGTATTTTGTGTACGGGCGGAGTGATTCCTCTAGACAGTGACGAAAATATATTTGCCTGTGCATAAAGTCGATCTGAATGGTCCCCCACACACACACACGGCATTCCTACATGGTTAGGGCGATTTCCAACGACATAAACTCCCTTCCCAGCATGACATCCGGGGCGACAAACTACGACGATAGGTTGCCGTTTGGAAATCTTAGGGTGGCCTAGGGCTTAGAAATAAGCAAAACTCCCGGTGCCTCCGGACTTTAAATAGCTAGTTAGAAAAGGACAACCTTGGAATTTCCCTGTGGGACTTCTCCATGCACAATTAACTTGGGAAAATCTGGTTATCATGACTCCGAAGTTGTGATAATCAGGCTTGCTTCTGTTAGGTACACACCATTTTCTTAAAAGCTAGACAGGTTTTAGTTCATAAGAAACTTAGGGTAAGTAGATAAAGATTCATAAGAGTATGAGTTATTTATAAGAGCTACCTAGATTATAATGTTAACGATAGGAGGTGCTAGCCATGGGAGGTTCGTAAGTCCCTGTGAGTTAGCTAGTTTATAAGAGCGTAGGACCACACACACACACACATTGGACTTTCCTTACACCGGGTCTGTTCCAATTTCGATAGGTAAAGTTAAATGTGGGCTTCGGACAGTCCTGAGTGTTTGACAGGTAGACACACATATCTTTAGCCTAGGTTTCTTCTGATAGGAAGGGATTAATGCTGTAAGACAGGATCATCTTAAACTATAGGAAACTGCATGAAATCAAGTTAAATATAAAACAACCACTAAGGGGAAATTAAAAGTTTAATACCATGACAAAGAAGGTACACACATATCTTTAGCCTAGGTTTCTTCTGATAGGAAGGGATTAATGCTGTAAGACAGGATCATCTTAAACTATAGGAAACTACATGAAATCAAGTCAAATATAAAACAACCACTAAGGAGAAATTAAAAGTCTAATATCATGACAAAGAAGGTACACACATATCTTTAGTCTAGGTTTCTTCTGATAGGGAGGTATTAATGCTGTAAGACAGGGTCATCTTAAACTATAGGAAACTACATAAAATTAAGCCAACACAACAAAATATAAAACGAACACTCGGGGAAATTAAAGATACTATGACAAAGAAATGAACTGGTGAGACATAAACTTCCTTGAGGATCAATCATAATACTATAAACTATATTGTAATAAATTTACAGAGTTACTAGGTCAAACATGAATGAGTAAACATCTAAACAATATTATGCCCGGCAAACAAATTGTAAAACTAATCATTACATAAGTACCTACTTTGACAGAAACAAGTTGTAATACAGTTTAATTATTTTATTATCCATCATAACAATGCTATAGAGCCTAAATATAACTTTACATACTCATAAAGTAAACATCTGGGGAAACAATTAAGAAATTAATATAATTTGTGACTGAAAGAAAATGAACGATGAAAACTAAACATAACTGATAAGGAATCAATTAAATCACAATAAGTTAGGACTACTGCAAGGATTAAATATAACCTACCTATAAATAAAGTAATAATCTGGACAAATTAAATATAATTTAACTTAGGCTTGGTTCGGAAAGAATAATTCTGATTTCAAGATTAATTAATTGCACAAAGGCACTGGACGACAGATATGACTAAGTTTGTCTCTTTTGGATTGGCTACTTATGGGCAATGACCTATTACCTTCCCTGGATTTTCTTATGACTAAAAAAGAGTGAGATTCTCCATAAGGCTCTTCGAAAGTCACTAACTGAGGCTTACTTTCAACTTGAATCGCTCCAATGTTGAATCCTTCCATGCAATAGTTATGGTATTAACTATGGCACTAGAATTCCTAGTGTTTACAGAATTATCTAGAAGAACTTTCTAAAAATCCTCCGATAGAGAGATAACCTGAAATCAACAAAGAATTGACATTATACTTAATGGAAACTACCATCAAACCTTAGAACAAGGCTTCTTAACATACTATTTAAATAAAACTAGTACTACACCAGAAAAATGGTTCGAAAGGAATAATTCTGTCCTTAACATTAATTACAAGAAACAACGAACGACAAATATGAATGAGTTCGTCTCTGTTAGATTGACTACTTATGGGCAATGACCTATTACCTTCCCTGGATTTTCTTATGACTAAAAAAGAGTGAGAATCTCCATAAGGCTCTTCGAAAGTCACTAACTGGGACCTACCTCTGACTTGAATCGTTCCATCGTTGAACTCTTCCATGAATAGATATGGAAAGTAACTACAACTCCACACTAGAAATCTTAGTGTTGCAGAATTATCTAGACGAACTGTCACTTTCTGGAATTAAAACAATTCCTAGGTTTTCCAATGAGAAATAACCTGAAACAATAAATAATTGTTGTCACCTACACCTAAAGGAAAAATATCCTTAAACCTTAGAACAATGCTTCTGAAATACTAACTAAATAAAACCAGTATTATTACAACAGGGGAAAATATAACCTCTTACCACATAATATAATTCTACAAATAGAAACCTGGACAATAGTCCCATATTAAGCTAAATAAGCTAGGCGTATGTACAGATGGGTAAATAAAGCCTAATGTATTATGTAGTTGCTCCTAGTAGGTAGAGCTAGGATAGGTTTAACGAGATTTTAGATCTCTAAATATTGGGGCCTCTTTCCCTTTTGCTAAAATAAGTAAGTGGGATTGAGGAACCGCATGAACTAGATAAGAAGGATGGAAATTCGACCATGGCGGGGGTTATGTCCGCTGATAACCCTTCATCCTCGTTGAATCATGAATGGAGGTTGTGAGATTGTTTACGAACCGGATATGAATGAGATCGAACCGTGAATACTCTTTAGATAAAAGAAAAGAAGTCCCTCTTTATGAAGTTCTCTTGCTTAGATATACTAGACTTATAGTAATAGGCGAGTTTCACGGTATTTTCTAGCGATAACATAAAGATTTCACATCTGTTTAAATGAGTTCGGACGGGTGACTTTGACAAGTAAGCTTATTGTCATGGAGCGATGTTAGCTGCTGTCAGTGTCATTTGTCCTGTGAGAGTGACGGATAATAGAACGATGAATTGAAATTTGATGGAAGACCACAGATAGACAAACATAGTAAATTAAATGAAAGTAAATACTTTCCGTCGAGATTTCGTAACTGCGAGGCGGTACTTAATCCCGACAAGCGGTGGAGAATATCCAAGTCTGGTCCGACGAAATTCACAACTTAGGGCGGGGCGGGGCTCTAAGTCATAGCCGCTGTCATGATCGTAGATTCAGAATGGAAGTTTTAATCATAGGCTCTCGTGATAATTACAAAACTATAAGGTCGAGCGAAAGGTTGATGAGTTACGAAAAATGTAAGGTTGATGAAAAGTTGATGGAAGGTTGACGATTATTAATTTATAATTTTGAATGAAAGGTTATATATGGGACAACGAAGGGCTAGGATTAAGATCTACTTTGTCAGATATTTAGATAATACGGATTTGATGAGAGGTAGAACGGAACGAGAATATTAGGTTGAGTTTATTTAGGGCTGCCTTATAATAGTTTAGGAATAGTAGAAAACAAATTGTATTACTTCAGCGAAATCTAAATTCAAATAATTATCTCTTTTGATATTGACTACTGACGGATTGCGAAGCCATACTGACCACTCAAAGAATTTAGGTTGCTACACGCGGAACACAACGAAGGGTTACTAGACGATCATCGGGCCAAAACAAAGTAAAATAAAGTAAAGCAAAGTAAGGTAAGGTAGAGTAGAGTGAGGTAGGTGCGGAGTTATACGGAGTCGTACTGAACGTTATTATTATTATTAGAAGAGAGAGTAGGAGAGAGTAGGTTGAGTTGAGAGGAGTTTAGTTTATTAGTTTAAGTTTAAGATTAAGTTTAATTTATTATTTTAATTCGAAAAATTTAGTATGAGGTAGAGTATTTAAAAGGGGGAGAGAGAAGAAGGAAGGGGGGGGGTTACAATTGGTGCCGTGACCAGGATAGTCGAAACTAGAATAGCGTGACCAGGATAGACAAAACCAGAATAGAGTAACCAGGATGGGTAAAATCAGAATAGCGTGACCAGGATAGGCAAAACCAGGATAGTTAGGACCAGGGTAGCTTAAAATCAGGATAGTTTAAGAACAGAATAGTTTAGAACAGGATCGATTTTATTTATGACTAGGATTAGCTTATTGGTTATGATTATTGTTAGTTGCAATTTAGAATAGAAACTTTAAAAGGAAAATTTATTAGAAGGTAATTAGGTTCAGTATAACTTCGTCTTCGGTGACTAAGTAATTAGTCACAATTGTTGCCGTGACCAGGATGGTGTTCGGTATGGCATTGTAGTCCGGAAGTTGGTTGATGTTTATGGAGGGAAATATATTATTATAGAATAAATAGATAGATAGATAGATAAACTCTTTATTGAAGCACCGCAGAGCAGAGAAAAATTAAAACTAGAACAAAACAAATTTTACAATTAGTGTCACAGTGGGCGGTCTTATCGCTCAGAGCGATCTCTTCCAGACAACCATGCACGGAGAAGAGTAAATGGGACGTCGGACGGTGGCTTTCCTTATATACGTAGAATTAAATAAATAAATAAATAGATACATATTATACACAAAATAAACTTAAATACATAGTAACATAATAAATAAACTTAATATATACCATAATATAATAAACAATTAGGGAAAAGGCAAAATAAAAGGCTAAATCGTAGAATACACAAATCTTAGTAAGAAAAATAGGCAGCGACTAGAGAAAAGAATATAAAAATTATTAGATTCACCAGAGGGGAAATGACGGGGGGTTGTCACCATCTATAAATGAGATTTGGTGTTAACTTATCTAAATTAACTGTTGCAGGAAATATAAATTTTTAGAAAAATTTGTTATAATGAAGAAGGAATATAAACATAAAGAGAAGAAACCTAAATGTAAAATGGAATAGAAGATTGTAAAGCAGACTTTTAACAACTTAGTAATAATAGTCCAACGAATATTGTTTAAAAATATAATGATTGTAATAGATATAGAAAGGGATCATAAGAGCTGATGGTAAATAAGATTTAATAAGATGGAAGCGGTGGTAGCCTAGCGGGAGAGCGTCCGTCTTTCAGTCGGAGGGTCGTGGGTTCGAATCCCAGTGCGGGCGCGTGCCGGTGTGTTTCTGTAAAACATATGGGCGTAGTTGTCGCTCGCTTTTCGGTGAGGGAAAGCATCGTGAGGAGAGGGGCCCGTGCCCAGCAGTGGGACGTGATAGGTTGATGTTGAAATATTGTTTGAAAGAACTCTGTAAGAAAATAATATGAAATAATCATAAAAAAAAAAAAAAAAAAAAAAAATATATATATATATATATATCTAGTTTTATTTGAAAAAAATGGTAAAGGTAACGAAAAAAAAATGGTAAAGGTAAAAGGAAAAGGTAAAGGTAACTGAAAAAGGTAAAGGTAAATGAAAGGAGGTAAAGGTAATGGTAATAAAACGAAACAAACATAATAGAATACTATTGCATAAATTTAAATTCGGGGGGTTGTTTTACATTGTTGAAATAAATTCATAATTCGTGTCTTATAATCCGTGCGGGTTTGGTGATTTGCTTGAGTAGCGTGAAAAATGATGAGAGTTTACGTTCTGAAAGGTGTGCAATTATTTTGAGAATGAAAGTTGTTTGGAAGGGGGGTTGCTGAGAGATGTATGAAAAGGATTTTAGTCGAATGAAGGACTCTAGTAAACCATCAACCTGGGTTTAAGACGGTTTGTCACGATTTGACTTCGGATCGACACACTACACTTACAACGTTTCTTTATGAAGGAGAATTTGGTGTTAGGTTAGATCAGCTGATAAAACTCATCGGTATACACCGATTTCATAAAGGATCCACTCTACGTGCAAGTCCCGGGGCTAAGACCAAGGCACACTACACATGCTCTGAATCATAAGCTTTACTATCAAGAATTCGGGAGTGAACTGGAAAGTTGCGAACATCGACAATTTATGTACCTTAAGCCGGGCACGGCATGTCCGAGTTTAGAGGGGTAATGTAAGTATGTATCTCTTATATCGAAAAATAAGTAAATTGGGGGATAAGCGCTTACATAATATCATTAGGATAGAGACGCCTCACAACCGTCTTTTCTTCTGGGCTTTGGGATGTCCAGGTGATGAGAGCGATTTTTGGGGATGTTCAATGCGGGGAATGTTCACGTACTGGTTCTAATAATAAAGTTTTAGGATACAGTTTAAAAACACAAACAATCATTTATCTATTTATCATATACACAATTGTACTTGTTACAATATATACACACACACGATTGAAGTCAAATACGAGCAAATTAGAATAAATAATAAGTAAGGGGGCCTTTTCAGTATTCTTATGTTTGTAAAACTGGTACTGTGGTAATTCCGGAGAGGAAAATATTACTTCGGCGATTTAAATAAATACACCTGCGAATATTTTGGGGGTTGGCTGTAACGGTCCCAACTTGGACTCGCCACATTTTACAAGATGAGGGTTACACATTTATCGATTTTGACTGAATAAAAGATTGGAAAAATGGGGGTTGTTTGGTATTCTTATGTTTGTGAAATAATTACTGTTGTAATTCCAGAGAGGTAAAAATATTACTTCGGTGATTTAAATAAATACACCTGCGAATATTTTGGGGGTTGGCTGTAACGGTCCCGAATTGGACTCGCTACATTTCACAAAATAAAAATACACATTTGTCAATTTTGGCAGAATACTGAGATTTGCATTGACAGATTAGTGAGATTTTGGCTACACATTAATATTGCATTCAATCGAAAAAAAAAGCTAATTATTGCAAAGGTAGAAACTTAATGGTAAGAGATTAAAAGGTCAAGTCGTATCGTAAGGCGGAAATGGAAAACGGATCAATTAAATAATTAATAATT
Organism: Campaea margaritaria; assembly: GCA_912999815.1. Classification (NCBI taxonomy): domain Eukaryota; kingdom Metazoa; phylum Arthropoda; class Insecta; order Lepidoptera; family Geometridae; genus Campaea; species Campaea margaritaria. The sequence continues at coordinate 4,058,386 of OU538814.1, forward strand.
ATGAAATTCGAAGGGAATGGTAAAAGTACGGGAAGGACCTCGCGATGTTGGTAACACTGGAAGGAATGGGCGAATGAGACAACAGCATTGTTAGGGAAAAGAGGGAGACGGAAGATTTAGAGTGGAGGTAAGGAGAGGCGCGAGAGTCTCTGGCTTCTTGACTTGCGAAACTGCGAAGAGAACGGACGTGCTTAGGAAAGTGAGAAAACCAAAATGGCGAAGTAGTGAAAAGTGCGTAGGAATATGTTTTACGGATCGCTAGGTCTCTTCCAAAGGGGATTTAGTGATCCTTAAAAGCGATTCTGGGGAGATAGGAAGTGATACTAGGGCCTGTGTTAGCTTGAGTCAAACTGCGAATGTTCTGATTCTTGTTGATACTGGTAGGGCGCGTAGGTTGGCGAATTGAAACGGTGCTTGCCAAGAGTTTAGCTGATAGCCTGAGGAATGTGGTGACCTCAGGGGCGTCTTCCGGCATGGGTGGCTAGAAGCGCCTGACCACCCATTTCGATCGTATTTTGTGTACGGGCGGAGTGATTCCTCTAGACAGTGACGAAAATATATTTGCCTGTGCATAAAGTCGATCTGAATGGTCCCCCACACACACACACGGCATTCCTACATGGTTAGGGCGATTTCCAACGACATAAACTCCCTTCCCAGCATGACATCCGGGGCGACAAACTACGACGATAGGTTGCCGTTTGGAAATCTTAGGGTGGCCTAGGGCTTAGAAATAAGCAAAACTCCCGGTGCCTCCGGACTTTAAATAGCTAGTTAGAAAAGGACAACCTTGGAATTTCCCTGTGGGACTTCTCCATGCACAATTAACTTGGGAAAATCTGGTTATCATGACTCCGAAGTTGTGATAATCAGGCTTGCTTCTGTTAGGTACACACCATTTTCTTAAAAGCTAGACAGGTTTTAGTTCATAAGAAACTTAGGGTAAGTAGATAAAGATTCATAAGAGTATGAGTTATTTATAAGAGCTACCTAGATTATAATGTTAACGATAGGAGGTGCTAGCCATGGGAGGTTCGTAAGTCCCTGTGAGTTAGCTAGTTTATAAGAGCGTAGGACCACACACACACACACATTGGACTTTCCTTACACCGGGTCTGTTCCAATTTCGATAGGTAAAGTTAAATGTGGGCTTCGGACAGTCCTGAGTGTTTGACAGGTAGACACACATATCTTTAGCCTAGGTTTCTTCTGATAGGAAGGGATTAATGCTGTAAGACAGGATCATCTTAAACTATAGGAAACTGCATGAAATCAAGTTAAATATAAAACAACCACTAAGGGGAAATTAAAAGTTTAATACCATGACAAAGAAGGTACACACATATCTTTAGCCTAGGTTTCTTCTGATAGGAAGGGATTAATGCTGTAAGACAGGATCATCTTAAACTATAGGAAACTACATGAAATCAAGTCAAATATAAAACAACCACTAAGGAGAAATTAAAAGTCTAATATCATGACAAAGAAGGTACACACATATCTTTAGTCTAGGTTTCTTCTGATAGGGAGGTATTAATGCTGTAAGACAGGGTCATCTTAAACTATAGGAAACTACATAAAATTAAGCCAACACAACAAAATATAAAACGAACACTCGGGGAAATTAAAGATACTATGACAAAGAAATGAACTGGTGAGACATAAACTTCCTTGAGGATCAATCATAATACTATAAACTATATTGTAATAAATTTACAGAGTTACTAGGTCAAACATGAATGAGTAAACATCTAAACAATATTATGCCCGGCAAACAAATTGTAAAACTAATCATTACATAAGTACCTACTTTGACAGAAACAAGTTGTAATACAGTTTAATTATTTTATTATCCATCATAACAATGCTATAGAGCCTAAATATAACTTTACATACTCATAAAGTAAACATCTGGGGAAACAATTAAGAAATTAATATAATTTGTGACTGAAAGAAAATGAACGATGAAAACTAAACATAACTGATAAGGAATCAATTAAATCACAATAAGTTAGGACTACTGCAAGGATTAAATATAACCTACCTATAAATAAAGTAATAATCTGGACAAATTAAATATAATTTAACTTAGGCTTGGTTCGGAAAGAATAATTCTGATTTCAAGATTAATTAATTGCACAAAGGCACTGGACGACAGATATGACTAAGTTTGTCTCTTTTGGATTGGCTACTTATGGGCAATGACCTATTACCTTCCCTGGATTTTCTTATGACTAAAAAAGAGTGAGATTCTCCATAAGGCTCTTCGAAAGTCACTAACTGAGGCTTACTTTCAACTTGAATCGCTCCAATGTTGAATCCTTCCATGCAATAGTTATGGTATTAACTATGGCACTAGAATTCCTAGTGTTTACAGAATTATCTAGAAGAACTTTCTAAAAATCCTCCGATAGAGAGATAACCTGAAATCAACAAAGAATTGACATTATACTTAATGGAAACTACCATCAAACCTTAGAACAAGGCTTCTTAACATACTATTTAAATAAAACTAGTACTACACCAGAAAAATGGTTCGAAAGGAATAATTCTGTCCTTAACATTAATTACAAGAAACAACGAACGACAAATATGAATGAGTTCGTCTCTGTTAGATTGACTACTTATGGGCAATGACCTATTACCTTCCCTGGATTTTCTTATGACTAAAAAAGAGTGAGAATCTCCATAAGGCTCTTCGAAAGTCACTAACTGGGACCTACCTCTGACTTGAATCGTTCCATCGTTGAACTCTTCCATGAATAGATATGGAAAGTAACTACAACTCCACACTAGAAATCTTAGTGTTGCAGAATTATCTAGACGAACTGTCACTTTCTGGAATTAAAACAATTCCTAGGTTTTCCAATGAGAAATAACCTGAAACAATAAATAATTGTTGTCACCTACACCTAAAGGAAAAATATCCTTAAACCTTAGAACAATGCTTCTGAAATACTAACTAAATAAAACCAGTATTATTACAACAGGGGAAAATATAACCTCTTACCACATAATATAATTCTACAAATAGAAACCTGGACAATAGTCCCATATTAAGCTAAATAAGCTAGGCGTATGTACAGATGGGTAAATAAAGCCTAATGTATTATGTAGTTGCTCCTAGTAGGTAGAGCTAGGATAGGTTTAACGAGATTTTAGATCTCTAAATATTGGGGCCTCTTTCCCTTTTGCTAAAATAAGTAAGTGGGATTGAGGAACCGCATGAACTAGATAAGAAGGATGGAAATTCGACCATGGCGGGGGTTATGTCCGCTGATAACCCTTCATCCTCGTTGAATCATGAATGGAGGTTGTGAGATTGTTTACGAACCGGATATGAATGAGATCGAACCGTGAATACTCTTTAGATAAAAGAAAAGAAGTCCCTCTTTATGAAGTTCTCTTGCTTAGATATACTAGACTTATAGTAATAGGCGAGTTTCACGGTATTTTCTAGCGATAACATAAAGATTTCACATCTGTTTAAATGAGTTCGGACGGGTGACTTTGACAAGTAAGCTTATTGTCATGGAGCGATGTTAGCTGCTGTCAGTGTCATTTGTCCTGTGAGAGTGACGGATAATAGAACGATGAATTGAAATTTGATGGAAGACCACAGATAGACAAACATAGTAAATTAAATGAAAGTAAATACTTTCCGTCGAGATTTCGTAACTGCGAGGCGGTACTTAATCCCGACAAGCGGTGGAGAATATCCAAGTCTGGTCCGACGAAATTCACAACTTAGGGCGGGGCGGGGCTCTAAGTCATAGCCGCTGTCATGATCGTAGATTCAGAATGGAAGTTTTAATCATAGGCTCTCGTGATAATTACAAAACTATAAGGTCGAGCGAAAGGTTGATGAGTTACGAAAAATGTAAGGTTGATGAAAAGTTGATGGAAGGTTGACGATTATTAATTTATAATTTTGAATGAAAGGTTATATATGGGACAACGAAGGGCTAGGATTAAGATCTACTTTGTCAGATATTTAGATAATACGGATTTGATGAGAGGTAGAACGGAACGAGAATATTAGGTTGAGTTTATTTAGGGCTGCCTTATAATAGTTTAGGAATAGTAGAAAACAAATTGTATTACTTCAGCGAAATCTAAATTCAAATAATTATCTCTTTTGATATTGACTACTGACGGATTGCGAAGCCATACTGACCACTCAAAGAATTTAGGTTGCTACACGCGGAACACAACGAAGGGTTACTAGACGATCATCGGGCCAAAACAAAGTAAAATAAAGTAAAGCAAAGTAAGGTAAGGTAGAGTAGAGTGAGGTAGGTGCGGAGTTATACGGAGTCGTACTGAACGTTATTATTATTATTAGAAGAGAGAGTAGGAGAGAGTAGGTTGAGTTGAGAGGAGTTTAGTTTATTAGTTTAAGTTTAAGATTAAGTTTAATTTATTATTTTAATTCGAAAAAAATATTATGAGGTAGAGTAAATATACGAAAAGGGGAGAGAGTAGAAAGGAAAGGGGGGGGGGGGGTTACAGAAGGAAGTGCCGGCGGAAGCGGGAGCGGAAGCGGAAGCGAATTGATTGGTACTACAGATAACTAGACTACAAAAGCGTACGCCGTAAATTGCGATGGGTGAATCCCCGAGATGTTTACACAGTCAAAAAAATCGATACAAAATTACAATCGAGTCATTTTACATCTCGCTCCTCGGCTTAACCATCGTGTTATTTGATTCTGAGTCGCCATGAATAGAATAGAATAGAAATAAAAAAAAAACAATACATACAAATTTTAACAGGTAAACTAGGGTAGAACAATAGGCGGCCTTATCGCTCAAAGCGATTTCTTCCAGACAACCATTGGATGGACAGTAATAAACATTTTTCGATAGTAGGGTGGGTGGCGTACTTACATTATTTTATAAAGACTTACATAAAATTACATTTAAATTCTTGACCGGGCTCCCGCCCCGTGGTGGATTATGGCCTAACCCTCTTCACGAAAGTGAGGGGAGACCCGCGCTCAGCAGTGGGACGTTATAGGTTGATGATGATGATGATGACACATTAAATGCTTACGAACATGCGTCCATCACTTGATCTCACTCCGCGCTTTTGTAGTGTCTTCCATGACGGAACCATTGAGATGTTTTTTGATTATTTCGAGTCAACTGGCTCGCCGCTGAGTTTTTTGCTCGCTCTCTCTCTCTCTGGTGGTGTCTTCATCATCATCATCATCATCATCAAATTTCCTCACTTTCGTGAGAAGGATTAGGCCATAATGTGGTGTCTTACGGTCTAAACTCCTAAGAATCTCAGTCGGTGGCACCACCCGCGATTATTCTGAGTAAATCCAACTCGGATTCACTTAAATTACTAATTATTTAGGCATAGCGCTTACCACCAGGTGAACGAATTGCTCGTCTTGTCACTCAAACAAATAAAAACATAAAAAAAATCGAATGCGAGAGGACATCATTGAGAACCATCGAGATGTTTGAACAATCGATACAATAGATACAATCGACTAAGATAACTCGGGACCCACCCACGCTACAGGTAAGTAGACAGAAGCGTACGTTGGAAGTCTATTGACAACGTTGCCGATTCGTCTTCACATCGTGGAGCGCGGTTAGTGGAAACAGAACCAGTGGCGGAAACGCCAGCGGAAGCGGCAGCGGAAGCGGTAGCGGAAGCGGTAGCGGTGGCGGAAACAACTGAAAGCGAAAGAGCAGGCATGTTAATTGAAAACATTTACATTTGTATTGAAGTCGATTATACCGCTAAAATACTACTGTAGTCTTTTAGTGATCTGAAAAGTAGCATGATGTATGCAGTGTATGCTCAGATAATCAGTGGTATTTCTCCAGGCGGTCTCATGCAGAAGAGGCCATCATCAGTCCATATCGTCCCAGTGCTGAGCACGGGTCTCCCCTCACTCAACATCTCCATAATTAAATAAATCAAATAAAGACCAACTTAACTAACGAGTAACCGATTAAGGTTAGAGTTTGGAAGAAGAAATTTCCTTCTCACGTGGCGATTCATGAATAAACATGACTATAAGAAAATCACTTGATAGAATTCACTGAAAAATCTTTGTGAAAAATTTACCAAAGGTAGAGAAGAAAGACTACGTAACAAAGGATGTATTGAATACCTCTTCACGATAGCTCGCAGTACTTTGTATAGTAAGAGCCCTTGTCATTCTTTCTACTAACCCTTTGTCTTTGTGTTCCCATGCATTGTTTATAACAAAAGGTTTATATATAACTAGTCGCGCCCCGTTTCACCCGCGTAATTTCCGTTTTCACTTGGGAGTTGTGAATTTTTCGGCAATATACATGTGTTACTTGGGAATAGTGTAGCTTTCTATATTTCCATTTGCGGTATTCTTTGTTTTGTTTTTTATTTGACTAAGAGACGAGACGAGCAAGTCGTTTGGCTGATGGTAAGCGCTACGCCTGGCCATTACAGTGCCACTCAGAACTTTGCATTGCATAATCTTGCGCGGCACTGAACTGCGCGCGCCCTGAGACATCGGCTCTAAAGTCTCATAATATGCCTAGTAACATAATTATAATTATATAATTGGATCAGTACATAGTTCTAAAGATAAATTATCCTTTCGCCCACATAATTCTCGTTTTCTTATCGTTTTTGATTTTGCCTTAGTTGGTCAAAATTATGTATCACTCACCTGGTACTTGGTTACGAGCATTATATTTTATTAGCTGTCATAGAGTAATTAAAAAAAAAAAACAAATATTGATTTCGTTATTTTCCTTATTATTATATTGGTTTTTAATCATGGCTTTTAGCGACTCGACGATGAGGCATCTCGTAGGTAAATCCAAACGGACATTGAAAAATGTAACCTCCATTATTCAGACGAAAATGAGGTGTTTTATAAATGGAACATCCTCAGACATACAAAATTCACATTCCTACCCCTAAAACAAGGGTTGTACATTACCTGAGTGAACAATAAATTATTCACCTAATGAAGTACCTACCCCATGACAGAAAGGAAATTGAGTTCGTTCACCCCCCCCTCCCCCCTAAATTAATGTTTTTTAAGGGGTTGCAAGGGTTGAAATCGACGGAGTGGTTGAAATGCCAAGATAATTAAGGAAAACTTTGTGTGACAATTCAACTTTTTCCCACGCGACCCTCTTTGTGAATTTTCTTTGTTTCATTTTTGCTATTTTCTTGAAAATGAATGTAGAATAAAGTAAATTTAAATTCATTCAAAATGTACATACAAATATTTAAGGGTTACGTACTTACTTTACTGATCCACGGAACTCTATTACTGTGACAACGGCAACGTCTTCTGTCTGCAAGACTTATGTTAAGAAAGATCTGATAAGATTGGGACAATGACAATTATAAAGATTATTAACACATAACCTAATACTTTGTAGTTTTTATTTTATAAGCTAGGCTTTAACTTTCTCACCAGTAAAAATGCAAAAAGAAGAAACAAGGTTGCTTTTTGTCTCTTTACTGTTTTTCTTTTTGGCAATTATCTATCTACGTAACCTTAAATTGGACAATATAACTACTATATGTTTCTTGATAATAACATATTCAGACAAAAAAACGAAAAATAGGATTCAAAGGTGGACAAAAAAAAATTACGGAGTGGTGGCCAAGGGGAGCGCAACAACTGCAGGGCAGACCACCAGCCCGATGGTCGGATGACATCGCCAAGCACGTCGGGACTGAATGGATGAGACTGGCACAGGACCGGAACAAATGGCGTGAAACAGAGGAGGCCTATGGCCTTTACCCAGCAGTGGGCGGATACGGGCTGAATAGATAGATAGATGGAACATAATATTTATTAGAATATATTTTTATATATAACAAGCTGTGCCCTGCCACGCTTCGCTGTGACACATTCGCACATTCACTGATATGTCACTGATGAAAAAAATAGATAAAAACAATCCTTGATGCGGATTATATATCATGCTAAAATTTCAGCTCGATCGGTGCAGAACTTTTATAGTTTTTGAAGCGTACACAAACCAACATAACATTTTTATATATATAGATTTTTATAATATTTAATACTAAATAGTTAAATGCATTACATCTAAATTAACTTTTTTACGTATTTTAATTTTCTTATTCTTAACTCTGGCCAATTTCGTGTTCGATATTTATAATTAATTTACCGCTAAACTACTCAAAACTGCAATGCATTTTGGCACTTAATAATAAAATACGATATAACGTAGTAATAAACAGCGGGTTAGGTAAGTACACATTACGGTCTATATAAATTGACGCGTATTTGGCTTAGGTCACTGGCCCTCAACCTTTTTTATTAGGCCCCCTTTTCTGCTAATCTAATAGAGCTTTAGAGTAAATATTATTGTCTTATTTAGTTGTAATTATATTTATTACCAAAATTCAATAATCTGGAGTTGAATTTGGGGAATTGGAATTTTGGAAAATCACAGGGAGAGGCTTAAGTACAGTTTTTAAAATAAAAAAACAATCCTAGAATCATGATCCAATTGACTCGCAGCAAACAAGCACGTTCTCCCTACCGCTCCCCACCAAGTGCAATCGTAATTGCAAGTTTTATAGTGGTAGGCCTCTTCTGCAAGAGTCCGTAGGCCTTTATTTTAGTGGTGAAGGAACACCCCTTGAGAACCACTGGCCAAGACCCTCATCACACTGTCAGTACCACGTTGCGCCAACAACTCTTAGGTATGGGAACACCTGTGTCTGTCATTTCACTGTTTGATAATTTATTGTTTTGTTTTTGGTGATTTGGCAACAGGGAAATTAAACAAGTGACTGTAAATTTGTTTGATTTATGAGGTCACTTGTTTTGCTTTAAGCTGTTATTTGTTTTTTGTGGATTATTTTCAAGATTTTTCAATGCAGGGTTCTGGGTGATGCTGTGACTGTTATGGACAGGTGTAGAGCTCTTCATAATCTGAAAGACTTGCTCGTCTCGTTGCTGTACTATCTATACTATCTTATGCATCCTAAGGTTGTCTGGCAGAGGTCGCTTTAAACGATACGACCGCCCACTATATGTTACTTATTAGAAAGTTATGTTTTTGCCTTTCTGTGTTTTATACATCTTGGTGTCTATAAAGAGTGCTCTTATCTTTTTTTTTAATTTTACCGTGTTACGAGACGAACAAGTCGTTCACGCGATGGTAAGCGCCTCCCCTGCCCATAACGGTACCTAATAGTATCCATCTTGTGTAAATTCCCAACGTTCGTTGTAATCTTGAAATAATTTATCAGCTTTATAATCCCTACCATTTCCAAATCAGTATTAGCATGTAGATAACTAAAGCTCATATCCAATGAATTTTCATTATAGAATCTCCACAATTCATCCCTTTATATCCTTTTATCAATAAATTTAAAGTTTGATCCCCTATAAACCTCTATAAGCCCATACCAAACTAATTTGTAGGTTAAATAGGGTATCTACGTATATTGGAGTAATTATACGCTGACAAATGATTTTATATGGCTTAGAGTTAGCAACTTTGCTATACAGTTTTCGGCAGATAAAGGCAATTTAAAGGCCGTGTAAGAGAAGTTCAATACTGGGAGCTGATCCGGATTTGTGAATCACATACCTTCGAAATAATTCTCTGGCATGGGGGTGAGGATCTGGTCTAATTTTGTCCATGGGTTTAAGGTGAGGTGCGTGCTCAGCAGTGGGTGGAAATGGGTTTGGATGTAAGCTTAGTACTGAGTTGCAATTTTAAAGTATTATGTGGGGAAGTACCCTTTTTGCCAGATATTCATCCGCCAAGCAGTAGTTTGCAGACATTAATGTTGATGGTTTGATGGGCACTGTCTCCAGTGAAATTAATGAGCATATGAGACTTTAGAGCCGTTTTCTTGGGGTGATGAGCGCAATATTATGCAATGCAAAGTTCTAGGTGGCACTGTCACTGTTATGGGCAGGCGTATCACTTACCATCAGTTGAACGACATATTCGTTTCGTCACACAGTCAAATAAAAAAAAATTAGGGTAGGGCTGCGCAGTGTATCCATATTATTGGGTGGTTAAGAGCAGGGACGACAAATAAACGCTTTTTTTTGTTATGGATTTGGGTAATCGAGTAAGATTTTTTGATCTTAAATGATATTTAATTGCTCTACTTAGTAAAAAAATATTATAACTCTATTTAGTCTAAAATAACGACTGAACAAATCATAATCCAATGTTTAAAACTGCCATAAATCGATTGCACAACTGAATAATTTTATCGATACCAAAATTTATGTTCATATTATCGAACACAAACGAGCGGACTCGGCTCACGTAGTATGCGAATAATCGAATTAACTCGATTGATTTAATCGATGAACTTTTCGAATATAATCGTTTTCGGCTGCGCTTATCTGACGTTGAGTTCATAATCTGCGCAGTTTATGTATGGGTTAATAATTAAGAGGTTTAGTTTGAGTTATCGTTCGCAAAAGCTTAATGATCGAGCTAAGACTTTGATTGTTTCAACAGGGTAATTTGAGAAATCGGCGAAATACAATCACATATCTACGCTGGGTCTCTAACATCGAAAGGATATGAGAGAGTCATGCTGAGAAATGTGTGTACTTCGGACGGCCCAGTCACTGATTCCTGTTCAGCCATCCCAGGTTCCGCTGGATAGAAAGCTGAAGGAAGTAGGGAAGGACTGATGCTAGTTCTACGCAGTCTCCCAAATATCTCTCCATCAAACGGCTCAAATATGTCACCATCATCAACCCATATCGTCCCACTGCTGGGCACGGGTCTCCCCTCACTTTCGCGAGGAGGATTAGGCCATAATCCACTACGAGGGCCCGGTCTGGATCAGCGGATAACATATCTCCGATATAATTCTCAGGTAGGTAATGTGAGTTTCCCCTCGATGTTTTTCCTCACCGACAAGTGATAATTACGTACTTATGTAACCACAAATAGGTACAAAGGGCCAAAGTTAGCATACTTTTGCAGCTTGAGCTGTTCTGCCGAATTTATCACCGCAGTTCCATAATATTCTTTAGTTTACACTCTGACACTCTGTAAAAATGACAAATATAATGTACCAACAGCATAATTAAGGCTGTGTTGAGCCTTCCAAAATGCCGATACATAACAATTGACCAATTTTATGCATGGGCGGTAAACCGTGCGAGCTTTTGCTTATAGACTCGGCTATGTATTACGAACACCTCTTTAACCCTTTGTCGTAATGACTTTGCAGAAGCTTTGTTCGAAAACTGGGACTGAAATTGAAATTAATTTATTGTAACTGGGTAAAAAAGAGGTAAGATGTCTTGAGTAATTATGTAGTAATTTAATAGTGATGGAAAAATAAACTGTTCATAGTAATCATAAACCCAAAAAATCCGGCCAAAAATGCAATATATGTCACTCTCACAATTAAGACTGTTCTAACGACACCTCTGAAGCTAAAATCCATCAAAGCCGTTGGGGCTACAGAGACTGCCTACGAAAACATCCTTCTTGAGAAGGCGGTTAAAAAAATTAAGAATTCACTTAAATAAGATTTTAGAAACGACGTCTCAGGGTGACGAGCGCAGTGCAGTGCCACACAGGATTTTGTAATGGAAAGTTCTGGGTGGCACTGTAGCTGTTACGGGCAGGCGTGGCGCTTACCATCAGGTGAACGACTTGCTCGTGTCGTTACGTGTATCAAATTTTGTATCTAACTTTAACAACTACCTGCGTCATCACTTGCCTTTGGTTATCAGATCACGTGCCATATTTATGCACACTATTCTCGAATTTCAAGGGCCTACTCTATAAGGAATGCCACAGTGTTATTAACAGTAGGTTAACTTGCTTGAGAATAATTATATTATGAAAAAATCGTTCAATAATAGATTCAGTGGTTTTTATAAACTCTGGAATGCTTGTTTCGATAGGATTTTGTAATGTTGAAAGAATTATCGTCGTGGATTGAAAACGAACTTAATAATGCTACTTTAATTGTGTGAACCACAGGTATTTGCTGTGAGGCTGGGTGTTTGTTGGACCATTGTCCTCATGTTTTCTGATTCCCAGGATACGGAGATTCCTAGTTAGGGGTTGGGATTTATATAAGTGGTAGTGAGGCTTTATTTATTTTGTTTTATGTACTTCCCGTAAAAGATCCATGATTATGTTCCCAGCCAGATCAACAGCTTTTTGCGTAGGATATTACTAAAGGAAACCTTTTAAAAATTTACGATAAAATTGTCTATTGTTATCCAGAACGTGGACTTTTAATTGATCTGGAGCGACATATTTCGTACCTATTTATGAAAATGTTTAAATCTATACAATATCTATGATACAAGAATTGGCCTACTGTATTTTTACTGTGGCTATCACTATAGCAAATAGAGGTACGTGCTAGACGGTGAAATAAAGAAATTGGGGTTTTTACGGCCACAGTACTGGCGGAATAAATAATTTTTATGTTTAAAAATAAAAAAATTCAAGCTAACCTTCATAAAATACGTATGCTGTACTTTCTACAAAGTTATGAGCTCAAATATCACCCATCTACTGTTAGTAACTAAGCAGTGAAATTTTCCACCTTTCTTTTGTATCATAGAATAGAATAGAATAGAAAACTCTTAATTGTACACCAAAAATAAAAAGAGTACAGCATAATTACAATAATTATAGATATCCAAGAGTTTTCTTCTTCAAGGAAGGTGATTTCTTCCAGACAAGCTTTGGATGAACAGTAAAAAACATTATAATATACGTTACCCATTCAGAACATACTGCAAAATGAGCCCAAACTTCATTAATCCACCTTTAGTAAGTAAGGGGCCCACTAATTGTCCACCTTCCGTCTCCATCCTCAGAACATACTTTGACTGCTGAGCCGATTTTCTTGTCTAGCCACGGTTACGGATCTGCACACACCGTTGTGTTTTCAGCAGTGAACGTGTTAACAATAATTACAAACAGCACGTGACTCTATTAAACTATACGATAAAATACTATTTATATCGGGTTACCCGAAACCAAAGGTATTTGTGGCGGCGTAAAATCTGAACAGGGAATATTTGCCTATTAGGGTCATCAAGTATTACTAATAATGTGGGGCACCTTAATGAGGGGAATTAATCGCTTTAGGACTCATTTTCACTGTATCGAATTTAGGATTTGGCAAATGATATACAGCTCGGTTCGATATTGAATTTGACGCTTTTATGAGAACTGGAATTATGGGATGATTATTTTTATATGGATAGGGATATTGTGTGTTCGATGGATCTGAATACGAAGAAACACAAAACACAACAAACAAACGAATAACATAGCAAACATAGCCAATGGCACGATAAAGGAGAGGCCTATTACCCAGCAGTGGGAGGATAAAGGCTGCGGATGATGATGATGATGATGACGGAAACGAACAGTGATATCTCCAATACATTTCTGTTCATCCTCATGCAAACAAAAGTACTTTGCAGATCTGACATATTAAGTTTGAAAGTGCGGGTGCATCCTGTCGACTGCGCCAATAAATATCTCACTTTCGTTTCGCAGTAATCTTATGACGTCATCGATGATGTAATATTATTTGTCCATAGCCACCACGGTCTTAATTGAAACGGCTACCGAGTTATTCCTGTTAATATATAGGTAAAAACCTACCATAAGTGGAACGCGTCCTAATGGTGAGAACGCTCTACTCTAGAGCCTGACCAAGTTAACTGACGTTTTCCCTTGAAGTCTTGTCAATTGCATTTAATTATATTCCATAGATTTTTAGAATTAGAATATTTTTTTTCTATTCATCATCAACCCATAACGTCCCACTGCTGGGCACGGGTCTTTCCTCACTTTCGTGAGGAGGATTAGGCCATTAACCACCACGGGGGCCAGATCCAGATTGGTGGATCACATACCTACCTCCGAAATAATTCTCGGGTAGGTATGTGGGTTTCCTCACGATGTTTTCCTTCACCGAAAAGCGAGTGATAATTACGTACATATGTTTTTACAGAAACACATTGGTACGTGCCCGCTATTCCATTTTTTATATTTTCTTTTTAATTTTTTTTTCTTTTTATTATTCTATTCTAAGTTGATCGATCTTTACAGTACTAATTTTCGTATTTGACGCAAAGGCGTCAAGGTAAAACATCATTGACGTGCGCCATGAAAAATTATCCCAAATTACACCGCGTAAGCGATTTTCATTACTCACGTCAAAAACCGATGAAAAATGATGCTTGGGAAAAGGATTGATGAGTGATGAGTCAATGTACAAGGATATTAAGAAAATGATTAGTTCCGAATTAGCCTTTATAATATATGGTATGGAAGACATTTTCAGAAGTAGAGTTAATGGAGTTTTGTTTCCCTGTGCGAGATTCAGGCATGAGTCACCACTTGAATGGGAAATGTCCTTTCTCAAACCAAAATCTATTAATCATTAGCTCAGTAGATCAAATTTTAATTGTTTTTTATTTTTCTCTATGTATACGAGAGACTTAAGTGTTTAACAGTTCGATTTCGTAGATATATGTAAAAACGAATTGTAAATTTGTCATTCATTAGTCCGTGCGTTTAAATACAGCCAAAAAAGTTAAATAAGGTCAGATTCATTTCAAGCGCAGTGCAGTGCCACAAGATTTTGTAATGGTAAATTCTAAACAGACATAGCGCTTACCATCTCAGCAACATACATAAAAAATACAAAGTTCTGGGAAAAGTTTCAAGTTCTTAGCGGGAAAACTAACGTTACTGACGTGGGTAAAACCGCGGGCCTCAGCGATCGTCTCCGATAATCTTTAAGCAATTTAACTAAGAGACAATACAACACCCCATCGGGCCTGGGCAGCAATAAAGGGGCGCTAAAATTATCATCCTCATATTTACATTTATTTATTCATATAGCCCGAGCACGTAGGTAAAATTTATATTTCTACGTGATGCAATTATGTAGATTAACGCTCACTCCATGAACCTATAAAGGGGAGGAAGTTACGACGGCAAAGACGAAAGCCAAGTACAGCTACGGCGGCAGCTGCGTACTCGTGTGTGTGGTTGACTGTGTTAGTGTCATGTGTCATTGTTCGATATCTGGAAACGTGCTGTGAAAAAAACTTTCTATAGATTATGGTAGACAGCGGTTCATAGCTGTTTCACGTTGTCAGTATTCTATTCTACTAATTGGTACCTATGAATTAATGCAATCACACCAAAATGCCTGTAGAAAATTGCTACAAAAGTAGACTTAAGTAGACTAGACAAATCACAATCAGCCAGTTAAGATTGAAATTTACAAAAAAAATCTCCAAGTTTGGGTATTTGTTTCTTTGTGACTCATTCACGGCAAAACGGTTGAACAATATAAGGTTGGTACAAAACTAACCGCACAGTTAAATTAGTTATTATTGAAAAAAATATCGATTCGAATAACATGGCGTAATTACGATCATGAAACTTGTAATAGAAAAAAATAATTAAAATAGATTGACCATTGATTGATTGGCATAATTATTATTATTATCTTTAATGCTTCACTTTCATATTTAGCATAATGGCGTTCTCCTTTTTTGTTACGTCTATTGTTGAGATGTTAGTCCTGCTTATTCCGTGCAAAGTTAGTATTGTGCCTAATTTGAAAATGGATTGCATTTTTTATGGTGACGTATTTGTGTGGCTATTCTTTGGTTGTCTGGCAGAAATCATATTGAGCGATAAGGCCGAACATTGTAACACTTACTAGTAAATTATTATTTTGCTGTTGATCTTCCATATATATTATCCGATTGATTTCGCTATTATAGGTAAATAATATAGTTTTTCCATTCAAACTTGAGCAGCAGATAAAATATCAACTTAATTGAGAAATAAAAAAGAGTTTTCCATACTTAATTAATTGAACAACGAAAACTGGTTGAAAATTGATTTGGAAGATTTTACCGAAACATAATATTATTAACTGCCCATAACAACTAAAATAAAACTACATGAAATTTTGTATTATATTCAAACTTTGAACAAATAACGAAACTTTTCGTATTTGTCGGATTCCCTGTACGTTCTCGTGGAAACCGAAATCCGACCAATAAAATTAGACCGATCTGAATAAGGTTTAGTGTTGAGCTTTATTAAATAGTGAATCCTTGTATCGATAATTTTTTGATGACGTCAAAAGAACTTAAATTTTGTGAAAAAAAAATGAGGCGTCACGTCTTGATATCTATCTCTTTGCTGTCTATCCAAATCACTAGAAAGAAGAAGGTCGAAAGAAGAAATCGCTTTCAGCGATAAGTAATGTAATTTTTGCTATTGTAATTTTTCTGTACTGTGGTTTTTTGGCGAATGGAAGTTGAGAGGTTAATTGGGTTATGGTTGTGGGTGGTAGGTGACAGATGACAGATGACAGATGACAGATGACATATGACAGATGACATATGACAGATGGTAGATGGTAGATAACAGAGGACAGATGACAGATGGTAGGTAACAGAGGACAGATGACACATGACACATGACAGATGACAGATGACGGATACTGGATGACAGATGACGGCACTTTTGTGACGTTTTAGCAATCAGTTCTTTTGTGACGTTTTCAGAATCGGTACTTTTGTGACGTTTATAGAATCAGTACTTCTGGGACGTTTTAGTATTCAGTACTTTTGCGATTTTTTAGTAATCAGTACTTTTGTGACGTTTTTAAAATCGGTACTTTTGTGGCGTTTTTAGGATTATTACTTTTGCGACATTTTAATAATCAGTACTTTTGTGACAATTTTATTACGCATGATAGTACTTTGTGACGTTTTTATAAGGGAAGTGAAAAGTGGAACTTTTGTGACCTTTGTAAAATGTATGTCAGCACTTACCACTTACCACGTATCGGGTCTCGCGTGTCACGTGGTAATTGGCTTAAAGTACTCCACGTATCATGTCTCACGTGTCATGTGTCACGTCTCACTGGTCACTTGTCACTTGTCATTTTTAATTGTCACTGTTCCCTTGTCTTGTCAGTTGTCACTTGCCACTTGCCACTTACCGCTCATCGTTTATCGCTTATCACTTATTATTTATCAATTATTAATTATTTAATTTTATTTTTTTATTTACCAGTCAATTAACGCATTTACCAGCTCACTCCCCAAGTTAAGCGTGCAAAGAAGTTGAACTTCAAAAGCTTTATCGATAAGAAAAAGTGTACTGTTCACTACACTCCCATCCTTACATCCTTATCTGGCGGCAACCAATCGGCATGGCGTCCCTCTTGATGTATTACCGTACATTTTTCTAGCTTTTCTGGAGCTCAAATCAAGAGTTTAGTATGCCGAGTCTGTTGTTGGGTACTCGGTGGATTTGAACGGATGGTGAGTCATTTGCGTTTTGCATTGTTTTGAAATGGAAGATGGACTAGGGCAGTGACGGAATAAAATGAGGTACCCTTTATATCCAATACGTCGAGTTGCTCTCTCTTTTCAGCTAACTTCATAAAAAGGACATACATTGCAGGGCACTGTTTCCAACGAAGTTAATGGGCATAATTATGAGACTTGAGAGGGTTATGAGAGGCAGAATTATGCAAAGCAAAGTTCTGGGTGGCACTGTAACTATTATGGGCAGGCGTAGCGCTTACCACCAGGTGCACAACTTGCTCGTATAGTCGGTAATGAAATAAAAAAAAATTACACACTGAATTCGACTGGTTTTTACGGTTTGTATGAATCTCCACACTAGCAGGTTGTCTTTTGTTTTGGTAGCGTAGTAAATTTGACGCATTCAGTGCGTGTATAAACATCATTTACATGGTGTGCTTTGTCGAATCAGCTGATAGAATAGAATAGAAAACTCTTTATTGTACACCAGAAACAAAAATAAACACAGTACAGAAGAATTACAATAGGTAAACAAGGTTAGTACAATGAGTATGGACATTTGAATGGAGTGTCCGGAACATGCCCCAAGCAGCAATATAATTCAAATACAAAACTTGAAATCTGAAGCTCAAGATAGCCCATAAATTATGAATGTAGCATGCGATCAAATATTCATACCTACCCTTCGGTTCGGGTGGTTGCGGTTTTTCTAACCCCGACCCTGGTTGAGGTCAGAATACCCATTTACCACCTGCGCAGTTCATTGGTGGACAGAGAAAGAGGTTTGTACTTAACTGACTCATTGGCGGTGACCATCATTTGGCCTTAAGTCATAATTATAGATAGATAACCATTATGTATAAAACAGAGAGAAAAAAAGAAACAACCGTAGAATAGAATAGAATAGAACAGAAAAACTCTTTATTGTACACCAGAAACAAAAATAAACACAGTACAGAAGAATTACAATAGGTAAACAAGGGTATTACAATGGGCGGTCTTATCTCTGAAAGCGATTTCTTCCAGACAACCTTTGGATGGACGGTAAAAAACATTTTTCGATAGTAGGGTGGGTGGCGTACTTACAGTATTTAACAGTCACAATACATAGAAGAGAGAAAAGAGAAAGAAAATGTGTACTTGCACCTCCCTCTTTCTCTCTCTCTCTCCCTCTCTCTCTTGCCCCTACAGTAATATAAGAAACGTAACTCTATCCCTTTCTATCTTCACTAATTTATATCTCCCTCTCAACTTCCTTTCGCCACGCCCGATCACACTTTTCGTAATGCTCTCGTCACACATTCACCAGCTTACTCCCCAAGTCAAGCGTGCTTAAAGAAGTTTTACTTCAAAAACGTAGCTTAATAATAGGTACATTGGGCCAGTACCTCCACACAAAAAATCTGTTAAGGCATTTAACAGAAATAAATGGAATTTATACAAATTCCATTTATATCTGTTAAATGCCTTAACAGATTTTTTGTGTGGAGGTGTGTATACACACACCAAGTGCAAAATTGTAACTATATAAACTTACTCCACGACCGAAACAAAAGATAACCAGCTAGTATAAAGGTCTATTACCTCGCGATTGTCCTCCGGATTGCAGGTAGAGGTGCAGGGAAGCAGAGTACGCGGGGCGGAGTGTCCCTTCTGTATGGGGAACTTCAAACTATTCGTCTTCTATGATTTAACATCAGGTGAGATAGTGATCAAACACAAACTTCGTAATACATGTATTTGATCTTAATATGTAACGGGATTTCCTGGACGTACAAAAAAAAAACATAATTATTTCATATTTTTTTTGTCCGCTACAAAAAAAATTGTTTCGCAGAAATAGCGATAATATGTGACGAAACATGCGCTTACTTTCTCTTTACTTTTCAAAATACTTTTTCAGTGACGATCTGAAAAAAAACTCTTTAAAGGTTGTCAAAATACCCATTCGGCCATTACCCAAACCAATTCTAACATCACTAAAGCACCGACATTTAAAAAAAAACAAACCGACCGATAAAGCTTAACCCCTAATGCCCGTTACGACTATTAATGGCCGTCATTTTGACGCACTCGTCCCGCCCGGGCCGTTACGACCGTCAAATCTATGGTCAAATCTCTCAGTGTATCCAGTGGCGATGTGTGGCCTGCTTGATGGATTGGAGTCCAGCAGTCGCCAAACTTCAGCTGGAAAAATATTGGGGCCATTTATTAGGTAGCGGTCTAAGAAGAAGCGGATTAGAAAATATTAGTACCAATAAAGCTAACACGTTCACTGCTGACAATATAGAAATTGTGTTTTTCATAACGTTCCGCGGGTGCGGGAAAACACACCTGCCGTGTTAGCGCAGCTTACGTGCCGACTGTGCGGCGAAACACAGACGTGTGTGTTAACGCGGCGCTACTGTGGTGCGGCTCACACAGACGGCACGCGATTGCTGGAAAACACACACGGCCCGTAACGTTGCCCAAATGTAAAAACCGAATCAGCAGTCAACGTGTTAAGTAAGTAAGCAGTAATAGCGTAGTAAGTACAAATGTACAAGTGTGATGTGTCAGAGTGACGAGCGCAGTGCAGTGCCGTGCAGAAATATGCAATGCAAAGTTTTGGGTGGCACTGTAACTGTTTTAGGCAGGCGTAGCGCTTAACATCGTGTGAACGATTTGCTCGTCTCGTCACTCAGTAAAATAATATTATAACGATAAAAAAGTAATAGTCTTGTATACTTAAGGTGGTACGTATTGCTTTTGGCGGAAAATTTCAATTTCAAACAGTTTTTTCGTTTTTGAGGATAGACCTCGGTAACTGTTGTAAGTGATCGTTTTTTTTGGAAAATATGTATTTATGACGTCTCAAAACCGTGTTTTGATAATTTAGCTATAAACCGCAGCCACAGGAATACATTTGCCACCATATTGAAACTTTAGATGCTTATAATTATTGAATAAGTTCGCGCTTGACCAATATCTCACTTGATATTAGGTGACAATGCGGTCTACGATGGTGCGCGCTTACCTAGAAGTAACCTATTCACCCGTGGCTTGAACACTCCCAGGTTGTAACTTTCGGGAAACACAGACTCCGACAAGGAGTTCCACTCCTTTGCGGTTCGCGTAATTCTATCAAACGTCTATCTATTCTATCGTGGTCAAACGCCAACAGCACACGTCATTATATTTTTTTTTAATTCCTTTTCAAAGTGTGGCTTGTGCCTTGGACCACAAAAAGGGTTCGAAGTAATCTCACAAGGTCGAACGGTGTATTTATTCCATCACTTGTCACTTCGGGATTATGGTATATGTTTTACAAATATTGGCCGTATGTCAAAATGACGGCGGGTGGAGAATAAGGGTAAGGCTACGGTAGGAATAAGGCTTTGGTATATTCGAAAGACGCGTTCCACGTACGCTTAAGATAGAGTCCAATTGACCCAATTCCATAAATGAACAGTTCCGTTGGCTTATCAAGAGTACGTATCTTCATTTGTATAATTTGTCTTTTATTTCTTATACAACATTATTATGTAGGTAATTATCAGTCGGTTTTCGGTGAAGGAAAACATAGTGAGGAAACCTACCCGAGACTTATGTTGGAGGTAAATACATTATCCCTGCAGCCAAGTGACGGGAGACCCGTGCTCAGCAGTCCCCTCACTTACGTGAGGGGGTTAGGCCTTAATCCACTACGGGGTCTGGATTGGTGGACATATACCTACCTCCGAAATAGTTCTCGGGCAGGTATGTGGGTTTCCTCACAATGTTTTCCTTCACCGAAAAGCGAGTAGTAATTCCGTACATATGTTTCTTTTTATAAGAAACACATTGGTACATGCCCGCACTAGGATTTGAACTCGCGACCCTAAAAGCGACAACTAATTATATGATTTTAATACAGTGACAAAGGCGGTGCTCGATTTACTTTGCTCATGCTATTTATAGATGGATGAATATCTATTACATTTAACACAGAATCAATGAAGTTTGTTTCATTTCTAACAAGATCTTAATAAAATGATTTCTATAGAAATGTATGATATTATGACTGAAAAGGTTTTATTGTGTTCAGCAGAATATTCTCCTCAATCTGATGTCAAAGATGATTTCAAAAGGTCAATGTTATAAATTTTACTTGTAAAGTCTTTTGATTAGTCACCTAACTTAATATCTAATCTTATCTCATCATATATTATAAAGACGAAAGTTTGTATGTTTGTCCTCTCTTCACGCCTAAACGACTGAACGGATTTTGATGTTGTTTTTTTTGCCCCTCGCTTTTTGGTGAGGGTAAACATCGCGAAGAGACCCACTACTCGAGGTATATTTTGGAGGTAGGTAAGTGATCCACCAATTAGGATCTGGGCCCGTGGTGGATCATGGCCTCTAACCCTCCTTACGAAAGTGAGGGGAGACCCGTGCTCAGCAGTGGGACGAAATGGGTTGATGATTATGATGATGAGGTACTTCAGATTCTAGAATAGAACATAGGGTATTTTTTATCCCGTTAAAATTAAAGGTTCCTGTAGTATACCTAACGCGGGTGAAACCGCGGAGCGCTGCTAGTATCATTATCATATTCAATAACACTATTTGAATGAAATATAAAATTAGAATTTAAATTAAATTTCCATTGATACATTTATATTCTATCCCATTGGTTGGTTTTAATGGCTTAATAGATTAGATTTAGGATCAGATTAAATTTCAATTTTAGTGTTTTGAATAGTAGTTGTTATTATAATATTGAATTAATAATAAACATAAATGATACTAATACATTATAATACAATATAATGTATATATCGGTGGTTCTCTATTTTCATCGCCGTCGCCAGACATTGTAAAATTACACAGTGGGCGTAGTGACGGTAGGGGTCGATTTCAAAGCAATGAAAAGAAATGTTTTAAGCCGAATCAACTTTGTAATGCGCACAACTTAGCATATCGACCAGATTTATAGCTACAGCTAGATTGGTATACAGAACGCGGACGGTTTCTACACGACTGCCCTGTTCGACCGATGAAGCCAGAATGAATATGCGCTGCCCTCGCGCACGGTCGCTTGTCGTTTGTAGACTCCATCTAGCGCTAACAGATGGCGCTGGCGTCCCTAACGAATGATTGCGGATGGATGGCCGACAGTGTTGTCAGCCCTCATACGACATATAATTACGCTTTTAGGTAGGCAGATGCTACATCCTTCCATATTATTATGCTGCGATCCCAGCGGAAAGCAGTACACCAACAATGAACCTAAACCATTCGCTATATATGCTTAAAAAATAACAAACGTTCTCTTAAAAATAATTCATCTGCTCATACAAAATCGCATTTTCCAACTTTTGCATGTCTCTATCCCTCTCTGTCACACACAGACATGGTTTGCTAGAGCAAGATACATGTAAGAAAAAATACTACTGATGAGCCTATCTTCGCTGAATTTCTTTTTTTTCTTTGTACCATACCTATCTTTCATCATAGAATAGAATAGAATAGAATAGAAAAACTCTTTATTGTACACCAGAAACAAAAATAAACACAGTACAGAAGAATCATCATCAACCCATATCGTCCCACTGTTGAGCACGGGTCTCCCTTCACTTTCGTGATGAGGGTTAGGCCATAATCCACCACGGGGCCAAATCCGGATTGGTGTATCACCTACCTACCTCCGAAATAATTCTCAGGTAGGTATCTTTGCTTGCCGCGGACGAATTCGCAAGTTTACCCGTAGCCCGACAACACAGGCGCAGAGAGGAACACCCCGGGGTTTTTAGTGGGTAAACCCCGTCAGGCGCGTCGCAGGACGCGCGCTGGCGGGGGACCCCCACATAACTAGCCGGCCTCCCCCGAGGTCGGAAGTATGAATAAGGTACATTTCCCCGGGTTAAAAAAAAAAAAAAAAAAAAGGTATCTTTGCTTAAGTACCCAGTATTGTCAGCTACCCCATAGATATCCTTAATCAAACCAGACCCCATATCAGTTCCCCCTAATTGGTCACGCGCACTCACTCGTCCTAAGGGCCCATAAGGGCACAGTAAGGGCCATAGACGGAACAAATGTTTTGATCTACGAGGAGCCCTGATTGGACGCGAAACCTTCTTCGTCCAAATTCTGGGTAGTGTTGTTGATAAGTAGCTGTGGGGAGGGTTGACAGAAAGCCGAAAATTGCATTTTTTTTTGATTGATTACCGAGACGAGCAAGACGTTCACCTGATGCTAAGCGCTACGCCTGCTCATAACAGTTACAGCACCACCCAGAACACTGCATCGCATAATCCTGCGCGGCACTGCACTACGCTCGTCACCCTGAGACATCGGCTGTTAAGTCTCATATATTGTTATGTAGTTATGGCCTAGAATATTCTGATACTCAGTTATATTATACGGGGAGAAACTCATATTTGCGCACGAATAAAGTTCAAATTTTCAAGCCATAGGCAGCGTAACGTAGGTAGGTAGTTATATACCCAACCAAAGTTAGCACTTCACTAATTGGTCACGTGTATCCACTCAAAGGAAACTGAGAAACCCATGTTATTTAAACCTATTCAGTTAGAATTTGAGGACACGGCAAAAGCAGGGCGAACTCGGAATTTACGTTTTGTGACTCATTTTAATAACTAAAAGCGAGGAAATTTCAATTTATCTGATTACGTCCGAACATCAATTAGGTTAATTATATCGTGTTAGGGTGAAATGAAACCCATAGAAAATCGTAAGCTTTTCCTTTTTTCAATGGAGGCATTTTTCATGGACTTTCAGCCAGTGCGCATGAGGTCTTTTAGAGGCAACGTTGATCTACTTTGCAGTGCGTATGAGACATTTCCAGCCTCATAAAATTTTGTTTCTAAAAACACCAATATAGCCTAAGTGTAACAATAATTGCTTGAAACTCTACCATTATAAACTTAAATAGATGCTAAAGTTGAATCCAGCTTCGCCCACAGCTATGACTTTTTAGTATTGGATAAAATAAATACAAGACAATACAATACAATAATTCTTTATTGAACACCATACGCTTAGTAGACAGAGTACAATAAACACCATAAATATATATTTTGTTTCTGAATTTGTTTTGTTTCATTGAATATTTAAGATATCTGTCCCCCGCACAGAGTGAAAGAAAGCGATTTTGACTGCAGCCCCTGCGGAAAGTCACGCATGTGGCTTATTCGACCTCATGGTGCAGTAAACGTGTTGATTTGCTGCACATTTAAATTTATTTTTACCCTCCACAATATTATAATACATATTTTCTTTCCTCAGGTACCCAATCCTTAGTACTGCTATGTGTATCAATCGAGTTCAGGTATTTCGTGCACATAAAAATCACCGAACGTCACGTTTTGAATGGCAGTAGAGCTCAGAGAGTTCTTCAAATCGTTGCTACTCAGAGCCCCAATGAATGAACGGATTGGCGGTGGTATAAGTTATAGAAGAATGAGTTTTAATATTTTTTTTCTTTCTTAAAAAAACCTATCTTATTTCTTTTATGTTGGTTTTTGAAGCTATTGAGCCCATATCACTTATTCAAGGTTTATAAATCGATAGAAATATGCCAAATTTAAAATGATAGTTAAAAATATCCTTATGCATTCGATTTAGACGTGTTTTAGGGTTAGTGAAACAGCTAATTATTATGTTAAGCCTAGACAAAATAGACACATTCACATCAATGTTCACACTGACCAATATCGATATTTAACCGCTTCCATCGATCACTCATAAAACCTGTCGATATTTTATAACTTGTAGAAACGTTAGTTAAAATTGATAATTTTGGTAAAAACCGCTACCGCTTATGATTTAAACCACTTTACGTATGAAAGAACCCACTGCGTTGTGTCGAGATTTGAAATAGAAGCCTAATTGGTATCATACAGACCTTCCCGTATACCTGATTGGTAGTATTAAGTGTCAGAACAATAAAAATGTGTTGCGGGCGCTGCGTAAGTCTTGACGGAAAACTTACAGTGGGAAGTCAGAGAGAGACAGAGAGATAGACAGAGAGAGAGAGCTGCATTTTTACGCGCTCGGAACATTTGAGGGGGGTGAGGTAACGTTTTCATACCGTTAAGCGTATCAAAGCTGAGCCCTAATGAAGAAAACGCTGCCGCTCTTCGCCTGCGCCGCGTCGCTCTTAAAACCCGCTATATTGTGCTGAGATTTGTTTGCAATTCACCCGCTTTGATGACTGATTAGTAAGGGACGCGGATTTTTCTGAAACTCCCTTCTAGCCGTGAAGGATTGAGGGACGCAAGGGTCGCTGGGATTGGGGTTTATTTTCATGACCCTAGCTTATTTTTATGCCGAAGACTGATTTATTTTATTTATCGCATTGACTGCTGAAAATACACCAGTGCGGTTTACTTACACAGACGGCACGCCAGTGCTGGAAAACACCCACGGCGTGTGCAGATTCGTAACGGTGCCTAAATGTAAAAACCGGTTCGGCAGTCAACGTGTTAATACTTCATTGCGAAGATTGAATAGCTAGTACAAATGACAGAGTTAATGCTAATAGCATTTACTACCAGTCAACCACCTTTAATGAAGGAGAGAGGGATTCCCAAGATTATTTTTAAGGAGCAATAACAGCTAAGATTTCGCTCAATGAACTCTGTCATTTTGTTTTTTTGTCGAATGAGGTAGGCAAAAGGTTGTGAGGTAGTCTGGTGTCAGAGTTGTCATGCCGCCAAGAATCATGGAGTAGCTTAAGGTGGTACGTTTTGCTTTCAGCGGTTTTTTTTTTAATTTTAAGCAGGATTTTCGTTATGGTAATTCATTTAAATGATAATGGAATTTGCGACAAAAGTAAATCATCCTTTACAACATCTTATAGAGATGTAGTAATTAACCGCTAAACTGACAATTGCATTATTTCTTGGCCTATTTAAGTAGATAATCAACTGCATAATTACCTATATTATATTAAACATTTCTACAAAACAAAGTGGAAAAACAATCTACCACATTACATTCCGTCCTATCTAGCATTCTATTATTATTAAGCATAGTTAACCAGTCTAGATCAAAACAAAAAAAAAAACAAAAAATATCCGCCATACGCGAAACGTTCCACCTTAATTAGAAAACTCATATAGATATAGATAGATAGATTAACTCTTTATTAAAACACCATAGAACAAAGAAAACTTTAAAACAAATAAAATTTAACAATTAATGTCACAATGGGCAGTTTTGTTACTGAAAGCGATCTCTTCCAGACAACCATGCATGTTGAAGAGCAAATAAGAGATGGGACGGTGATTTACCGTATAACGTAATATAACCTTCGTCTTTGCTGCGATGGCAGTGGCCCGGTCTGTCCAGACCCCCATCATCCAATAAACGGTAGACATGTGTACCCATCAGAGCCACAATCTGTGTTTCACCCCACTTGACACTTTTGAACGTCGCTCTAAAACTAATATCGAAGTTTATTACCTATTCCGTAGCGGGACCGGGTGTAAGGCATGCTATTCCTACACCTACGTTTTTTTGTGACTATAATAAGACGAAATAGTCGTTGACCTGACGGTAAGCACTAGCCTGCCCATAGCAGTCAAGTATCACACATAATTCTGAATTGCAAGAGACCGCCTGAGGAAGTTCACACCAGCCAGATATCCATCCGCCAATCAGTAATGTGAAAACAATACCGTGTTCCAGTTTGAAGGGCACTGTTTCCTGCCAAATTACTGGGCATATGAGACTTTAGACCAATGTCCCATGGTGACGAGCGCAGTGCAGTGCCACGAAAAATAATGCAATTAAAAGTTCTAGGTGGTACTGGAACTATTATGGACAGGCGTAGCACTTACCTTCAGGTGCACGAATTGCTCGTGTTGTTACTCAGTCATAATAACATTTGAAAAACTTTTCTTAACCTCTCCATCTTCCATTGACAATATTAAAACCTACATCCAAAGTTTTTCGACGTAAAATCGTGTCTGGGTCGCAACCTAGCATATTGTGGGCGCTGCGAGTCGTCCGGCCGCGCCATGAATGGCAAGCTTAAAGGATCAAGCCGGTATTCACGAACTGGGTCACCCACCATATTGTGTAGTGATTGAAATTTAATGCCTTAGTTCACAGTTTGTTTTGAAAACTTTTCTGAACCTACCGTCGTGGGGTAGATTTAGTGCCAACATAAGTATTAACTTGCAAAGTTCCAAAGTGGGGTCTAAGTTCAGTGGAATGACCTCGGGTTTTACCTTTGGATTCAAGTTGTAGTTAGTTGTAACTTACGCACTTAGTTTAATAAGGTTGGTTGGGGCTTTGCAGGAATTGCGCTTTGGAAGTCAAATCAGATTACCTTAGTCGCTGTTGTTTCTTTTTTAGTTTGTTTTTAGTTTGTAGGATTATTTTCTAAGTGTTTAGTCTAGACAGATTTGACAAAGTTTAATTTCGTAAAAGCTTTGACAATTTTTAGTTATCTTAGTCCACTCGTTACACTTTTCATTTAGTCACGTCTATTTTATGAAAATGTTTTATGTATCTTGTTAACTGGTGTGCCATAAAGCATTCTTCCTGACTAATAAAAAAACTTAGATAAAACTTTTTTCTAAGTTTTATTTCCTTTCTTTGGTTTATTAAATTTCTGGGGTTTTCATTTGTTTCCATCATCAGCAAAAAAGTAGCTGCTCCAACCCCGGTATTTGAATTGTATAATCATGCGCGGCACTGCACTGCGCTCGTCCCCCTGAGACATCGGTTCTGAACTCTCATATGCCCAGACGGCCCTGTCCTATTTCGTTTGTTTGTGTGACTTTCATTGTGTCCAAGCTTCAACGGTTTAAATAACATTATCCACATGGATAGCTAAACCTACAAAAAATAAACAATGACTACTGTACCCGGAAAATTCTTGTCATGGAATCGAGGTCAATACGATGGCAACCGCAATACGCACCCTTACCACGTCAATTTTAATAAACCAATCAAGTATCAAAATAATTTTCACTCAACATTGTGGTTGAGTGAATAATGAATTTCGATGAATTTCGACGAATTTCAATGATTCCCGCAAATCTGTTTGCACTTTTCCTCGGATCAGAATTATGATGAATCCATTCAAGTATCAAAAATTAAAAGGTTTATATGGACCTATTCTTGTAATACCTATTTCGGAGGTTCTTGGTCAATGTTTAATCTCGTTTTATCTTTTGAAAGGAGTATGGTACAACTATCAGCTTTGTTTTTTTTAATTAGCAACAGCTGTTAGCGCGGCAGCTAAGCTGTATAGGCTGAGCGCGCCTCCAATGGCGGGGGAAGGATGGCTGGTAGAAGAGTAGTACAAAGGAACTTGGCGACTAACCTGGTCTCCATGCAACTGCAATCACCTCGGTTCGGGTCCGTCTCCAAGCTGCTTGTTCCTTCAGGATGTTATGACGATCGATGTAGTGGACTGTATTTTAGGCGGTTGGTGCGTGTCGGCAAGGAGCGTTTACGCGGCGGGTTTATAGCGGGTTTTGTTTATATTTGCGCGTCGAATTCACGTGGACCACCACAGAGGAGCAGCAGATCCAGTACTTTGGATTCGGCGAGAGCGGCAGCCGCGAAGGACGAGGGTCGATCGCAGACTACTTGCGGCGGCAAGCAGTTTTCTCGTGGATACCACGATATGAGCGACAGAGATAGTCGCCAAGAAATGATAGGAATAGGAAGGTAGGAAGGTATTATGAGTGCCAATGTAAGTGGCGCGAACATTTGCCCCCGGCCTAAAAACCATTGGTTTTTAAAAGAAAGCGGGAAATAAAAAAAAAAAAATAAAAATAAGAGTTAACTCTTAAGCAGTCAACGGGTTAAATATAACATAGCGGTTGACCGGGGAGCAAGGGGTTAAATTATTGGGTAGGTAAGATGCATAAACGGACGACGGGTCTCTGGTAGACGCCGGTCGCCGTTTTTACTGACGCTACTCGACAGATGCCATCGCCGCCGACATGAGTGGCCACGACGACGCCGAGAGGCCAGGATAGCGGGGGAATATTATCAGTGATAATAAGAACAATAGAACCTATTGTAATGGGATTCGAAGGTGTATTCCATTTTCCTCTAGATTGAAGTAAGTGAAGATATTCCAACTTCCACCGTTTGGAAAATGATCGTACCATTTGATCCAATAAAGCGTACCGTTTCAATAAGTGTCCAGGTTCATCGGGAACCGTGCAAGCGGGTAAATGCTTCAGCGGTGCGGTCATTAAGAAATGTGAAGCACTCAGCGCGGTCGGCTCAGACGGATCTTCGCTCAATAACGTTATAGGACGAGAATTGATAACGCATTCTATTTGTGTGAGTACGGTTAACATTTCCTCATAGGTGAGTAACTGTGAACCGATCGTTTTATGAAGACGACTTTTAAACGCTTTCACATATATTTCATAATTCCCCCCGAAGTGAGGACTTCGCGGTGAATTGAATTTCCAGTGTATGTGATTAGCTGATAACTCACCTGAGATAGACTTATTATATTCGTCGGAATTTAAAAGATCCGTTAACGCATTTTTCGCATTTTTAACGCATTTCGTTAACGCAGAGATGGGAAGGGAGTCAAGGAGCGCGGGTGAGTTACTAGCCCATTTGACGAGATCGAAGCCCCCGGCCTTGAGCAACTCGCGGAGATCGTCTCTGAGTTGTAAACAAGCAGACAGAGTAGGCATGGAGTAGCACACGTCGTCCATGTATGTGTTGTCGCTGATAAGAGATGCTGCGAGTGGGAAGCGGGCACCGTCGGCGGCGCACAGCTGTCGCAACACTCGCATCGCAAGGAACGGACTGCTACGTAGACCAAAACAAACGCGGTTGAATTGGTAGGTATCAAGCGGAAAAACGGGATCGAATCGATACAGGAATTTTTGATATTTGCGTTGGTCCTTATTTATCAAAATTTGTAGGTACATCTGTTTAATATCGGATGTAAAAGCGATTGGGTAGTGGCGGAAATCCAAGAGGATTGTAAAAAAGATCGTTTTGTAAATTATCCCCGGTATATAAAACTTGATTCAAGGAGAGGCCTGAGTCAGTTTCAGCACTGGCGTCCATCACCATACGCCATCGAGTTGTTGTTTTTTGTAGTCTCGCAATGGCGTGGTGTGGCACGTAATATCCAGTAAAAGGACTATCATTGTCGATCAGTGAAATGTAACCCTTCTGAATGTACTCTTTGATTATAGCATCGTACTCTAAGCGCAGAGCAGGTGTCGCGGCGAGCTTACGTTCGAGATACATGAAGCGTTTTTTAGCGATAGGGTAAGAATTACCCAGAGAGGTCGCGGGATCGCGGGAGAAAGGTGACGCTACAGAATAGCGTCCCGTAGGATCGCGGGAAACGTTATTTGTAAAAATGCGTTCACATTCTATAGCGTCTGGGCTCAAAGTCGGCGTGCATTGCACCTCTTCAAGCTGCCAGAAGCGTTGGACAAGATTATCTAAACGTGGTCCTTCCGTAAAGGTACAGAGGGAAATATGAGAGCGGCATCTATCTTCAACCAAGGGGTCAGTGATAGAAACAACGGTTTCAATATGAGCGGGCGTAACATGAGCGGGAGTAACATGAGCGGGAGTAACGGGAGCGGTCCCGATTACGATAAAACCAAAAATGGTTTCAAAAGCGGTTGGAGTACCAGGCGGACCAGCGGCGCGGCCTGATAGCAATATTTCAGAAAAGAGCGGCGCGCCTATAAGTATGTCGATCTCGGAAGGCGAAGCGAAACTGTCGTCTGCCAGAGGCAGGCAGTTCAGGTATGAAAGGCAGGATACGTCAATTTTCACTGCCGGTAAATTGTCTGTTATGCGGTCGATAACATAGGCGTCAATTGCAATAAAATTATCATTTAGGCGGGAAGATAAAGTAGCAGAAACTGCTCCCTTGATTGGGTTAGATGCGGAACCTATCCCTTTAACAACGGTGTTCGTCACCTTATTGCATTTTAAATTTAATTTAGCGCAACATTTTGAAGTTAAAAAGTTACTTTGGGAAGCCGAATCAATTAAGGCGCGTACTACATGGCGGCGACCATTTAAATCCGTAGCATAAACTTGTACGGTTCCCAGTAAACAAGTAGTGTCATTAGGCTGCGAAGCGGGGCGTATATTACACAGCGACACCTGTTGTTGTGATGACTGATAAGCAGTTGTAGGTAAGTTCGTCAGCTGAGCGCTAGCGGAGCCCGCGACGGGCGGCGGCGATGCCGAAGGCGGCATGTGATCCCCGGCGGCGGAGAAGTTGCCAGTTCGCGCGCGCGGAGGCGGCGCGTGCGCCTGTGACGGAGCGCTAGGGTACGGGCGATTGTCTTCACGGGAAGATGATACTTTGCGGCATAACATAGAATGATGTTTACATCCACAATAACGGCAATTAAATTTAGAATTGCAAGCAGTATTTATATGCGTAGTGCTTAGACAATTAGTGCAACCTTTGCTTTGTTTTACAAAAGTGTACCTGTCGTCGATAGAAAGCTTATCAAATGCAGGGCATCTATATAAGTTAGCGTGATCGGCTTGTTTGCAAAGCGG
The DNA here is from genome assembly GCA_912999815.1 of Campaea margaritaria. NCBI lineage: Eukaryota > Metazoa > Arthropoda > Insecta > Lepidoptera > Geometridae > Campaea > Campaea margaritaria. Next base: position 4,090,256 of record OU538814.1, read on the forward strand.
ACAGTGAGTGACGCATGATGCTGCAAAAGACTGCGTAGACCTTGCAGTACCCGGCCTGTTATCACTGCGGCTAAGAGAAACGGTCGTAGTGCGTTCCAATATTTTGCTTTGTTCGCGGATGAATTTTAAAAGTTCATTGTATGTAGGCATAGATTTACCTCGCATGTGCATTTCAAACGACCGTGCAGTACTTGAATCTATTTTCTTCAAAGCGAGCGATAGTAAAATAAAATCAGACACGTTATCGAGCTTGAGAGACTTCAAACTTGACACAGCCGTGCAGAATTTATCTAGGAATAATTCTAAGTTTTTATTCGTCGCGGTGTTAAAAGATTTAAAATCAAGCATTTGATCAAGATAAGCGGAGGCTAGGTTACGTTTGTCGTTATACTTATCGACGAGCGTCTGCCATATGATCGGATAATTATCACCGTTAGGTACGATACCAGAACAAACTGCAAGGGCCCGGCCTGACAATTTATTAATTAAATATTGGACGCGTTCGTGATCAGTGAGATCGGGATTTTCGTGAATCGTGCGTTTGAATGACTCATAAAATATCCTCCAGGTCATCGGATCTCCATTGAAGACCATCAAATCGAGTTCAGGAATTCTGATGGATTTACGTTGCGGGGCAACATTGAAATCAGCGGTTTTTAAAGGCGGGTTAAGTTTATTATAAACAAACTGACAACGGCAAAACATATCTTCGAAGACGTTTATAGATTGGTAGTTTACCGTGTACGAAGCGTTGAGAGTCAACTCGGTGACATTTAATTTGTTCACAATTTCATTGAAATCGGAGCGTAAGCGGTCTAACGAGATCATTCCACATAGAAATAAATCTTTCTCAGTATCATCAGTGAAAGCCTTTAAAGATCGGTTAAAAATATGTTGTAAGCGAGAAAATATAATGTCACGTTTACCTATCAAGGTCAAACGTTCGATCTGTAACGTATCGAGCGCTTTTGCGTCCTCGTATACTTCACTATCTTTGTCTTTTGAACGAGTAGCCATAGCCATCTTAACAAAGTATAAAAAACTAGATAAAGTATGAAATTCCTAATTTACTGCAACTGCCTACAGCATTTACCTGCCACGCGCGCGGCGTATTGAATACCCACGTGGAGACGCACGGGCGGTCGTTAGGAATACCTTCACTTTTTAATAAAAATTAAGAATTACGGAAAAATCGTTATTTTTACTATTTAGGAATGCGGAATACACGAAATAAGTATATAAGAGCGTAGTAGGATAGTACAGGGTACTATCTGAACTGTAATTGCGGGCGGGAACACGATAATTATAGGAAATTATCGTTGGTAAAAATACCAATATAAAATTGCGGGCGGTTATAAAGAGGACTAAGAGGGGCCAGAGAATAGCGGGAGGACCAGAGAAGATCCGGCGGCGGAGGACCAACAATATGTTAGCGCGGCAGCTAAGCTGTATAGGCTGAGCGCGCCTCCAATGGCGGGGGAAGGATGGCTGGTAGAAGAGTAGTACAAAGGAACTTGGCGACTAACCTGGTCTCCATGCAACTGCAATCACCTCGGTTCGGGTCCGTCTCCAAGCTGCTTGTTCCTTCAGGATGTTATGACGATCGATGTAGTGGACTGTATTTTAGGCGGTTGGTGCGTGTCGGCAAGGAGCGTTTACGCGGCGGGTTTATAGCGGGTTTTGTTTATATTTGCGCGTCGAATTCACGTGGACCACCACAGAGGAGCAGCAGATCCAGTACTTTGGATTCGGCGAGAGCGGCAGCCGCGAAGGACGAGGGTCGATCGCAGACTACTTGCGGCGGCAAGCAGTTTTCTCGTGGATACCACGATATGAGCGACAGAGATAGTCGCCAAGAAATGATAGGAATAGGAAGGTAGGAAGGTATTATGAGTGCCAATGTAAGTGGCGCGAACAACAGCCTTGGCGTAAAGTTTGCTCGATTATAAAAGAGCTTCGATGGAAGGATGGAGTGCGGGTTTGAATAAGTACTTATAATCATGAAAAACGTTAAAAACGAGTGCGCAGCGTCAAAGTCCTATTCCTCCTCCTCCCCTCTACCTTCCTTCCTTCCCTCCCCCTTCCTTTCTTTTTCTTTTTTTTTTGCTTTTCCTTGGTCTTCCTTCTTTCTTTTTTTCATAAGTTTCCTTGTAACCTATTTTTTTTTTCCAAATTTGAATTCTTCGGACTAGTATTGGCTGAAATTCTAACAATTGACAACCGACCGGATTAAGGATAACCTGTGAACGAACTGGAAGTGGGAGTTCGCTGAATTATTGAGTCGTGCTCGCGATGCACCGTAAATAACAAGTTGTTAACATCGGCAGGGAACGGGGATTGGAAAAGGCAGAATAGTTTTTAGACCTAATTCATATTGCCACCCCCCTTTGTTGTAACTATCTATACCAATGGAAATCGAGAGAGTGTATTGGTATCTTTTAGGCAAGAATGCTTCACCATCGACCGTGTCAACACTTACCACCAGGTGAATCTGCAGTCAAATATTTGCCTATTCTGCATTAAAAAAAATAATTAAGTGTTGATCTGTGATTTCCAATTAAATTGAAAACTGCTATTTGATACACATACACACAGTCAAGCTTTTCTCCAGTGGGTATAAGCAGAGACTACTCTTTGCTCTCGCTACGAACCCAGCGGGAAGCAGTACACCAACTCCCTGCCACTCTCTACAGTTTTTTGGAACTGCAGACCTATAGGTTGTGTACGGTTCATGCGTGGTGAAAGTTCTGATGGTTGATGACGAAAAAAAATATTATCAAATACAATGTATTATGTTGTTTCTAATATTTTTTCTAGCGGGTCCGCTAGACGTTGTCCTACTCTGAAAATCAAAAACCTAGAGCCTGGTGGCAAAACCACTTACCGGGTACAATTTTTTGTTACAAATAATTCAGGAACCCATTGAGAATATGCACAAAATATCATCCACATCGGTCCAGCCGCTTAGGTGTTAGGTGACAAACACAAGTACAGAAGAATTATATTGTATTAAGATTGATAAATGAGCGTTTTTAGAGTTTTTGCCTCTTTGTCCGTCTGTATATTGGAAAGTTTGTCTCAGATACACTCCGAAGTGGCTCAACAGATTCTCATGGTTTTTTTTTGTAGATTAACAGGTTGACTACTGAAAACACACACGTCTTATTTTATAATTTTACGGCAAGCGAAAACATGCCTGGCGTGCGAGCCCGCACTGCTGTGTTGACAATTTTATCACACCAGTTGTGTGCGCCCGCACAGCTGATGAAGTTTAGTTACGACACAACGCCAGTAAACAGTAAACGCAGGCGTTGTGAGAAGTTTCGCAGAAGAGCCAACAAATGTAAAACGTTTCGGCACTGAACATGTTGAAACAGGAACTTTAAATGTCGTGTATGTTCCGTTTTGATCTTGCAAGGTTCAGAAGATATAAATATTTGCAGTCTTTTCTCCCAAAATTCCATTCATCGAACATGCCTAGAACGAGTCCTAGGGCATCGATTGTTCTCGAATCGATTATTTGAATCTCCGAATGATTATCGCTGGCGTCGGTCGCCCCTAGCGAATTAGTTAACGCTTCGGCTTCGATCAAGGATACATTCGAAGCGTTTCGGAATAGGCATCCACGGTTTTAGTTGAATGCCATTAAAAAAAAAAGGTTTTATAAAATGTTCGAGCGAAACATTGTTTGGCGGAAATCCGAAAACATGACGTTGTTGATTTTGCATTTTTTTATTCAATTTTGTTTTTTAAATATTGTTAGATTTTTAACCTCTACATGTTCGTTAACATGCATGCGTGGGGTAAAATATACAGACACAAAAAGTGTCATTTCGTGTCCTCTTCAAAACTACCTAAGAAGTTTGAATAAGCAGCCACCAATGAACTAAATTTCTTATTCCTTATCCGATTCGCCTCGGTCTACTGTATATTATATACATTTTTATTTGACTGAGTGACAAGACGAGCAATTCGTTCACCCGATGGTAAGCGCTACGCCTGCCCATAACAGTTAACCAGAACTTTGCATTGGATAATCCCGCGCGGCACTGCCCTGCGACCATCACCCTGATACATTGGCTCTAAGGTCACATATGCCCAGCAACATCGCTGGAAAAAGTGCCCTATATTAATAGAATATTACTTACTGACGTATTAAAAGCTCCATCGTACTGGGCAAATGTTGACCGGCGTCAAAAAGCGAGTTAAAAACTCCAGTTTCCAGCTAAAATTACAGAGCAATCCAAATGTGGGTCAGACAGGTTTCACTGTAATTATTTCTAGTGCACTCTCCAGTTATAAACACTGTGATATTTTTAGTGTTTCATGTGTTATGAAATTTCAACCTTTCAGCTTTCAGCCCTTGGGGAAATGAACGGTTTACGTGAACATTATTTAGCAGTTCGTAAATAAAATAAATAACGAGTCGCGATCACTTATATTGATCCTGGCCCTTAACTAGGATTCCCTGTATCTAGGGCATTGGGAACTTGAAGGACCATGGTCCCACAAACCTCAAAACTCAGAGCAAATACATGATAACAATGAATGGCGTAAGTACACCACTCACCCTACTATCGAAAGATGTTTTATTGCCCATCCGAAGGTTATCTGGAAGAAATCGCTTTCAGCGATAAGACCGCCCATTGTACTACCCTTGTTTACCTGTTCTAATTTTTCTGTAATGTGTTTAGTTTTTTGGTGTACAAAAAAGAGTTTTCTATTCTATTCTATTCTACGTGGTTCGCAAAAAGCTTTGCAAAAAAAACGTCACATTTAAGTACTTAATTTATTTAAATGGACAATTACAAAAGAATAAAACGAGGAAAGCTATAAAAACCTTCTCCAATTTCAATAAAAATCTTACACAAAAAGAGACATAAATTACCGAATTCCAAATTGCCGATTTTGAACACAATGAACCGATTTTGTCGCCCTACCCCACTGTGAGATTGTTCAGATCCGATAGAAATTATATAAAAGATTACTTTTTTTTTAAACGGCCAAGGAGAAATCTTAAATCGAGAGTTATGGTTCAGCAAGTTTTAACAAATAACTTCTTGGTTAGATGAAGAACGGCACAACCTAATTCAAGCGTCACCATTCCATCACCTCAAAACAAGACAAACGACAAGGCGGCATCCTTTTATAGTGGCGATACCACCTTTAACACGTTCAGTGCTGAGAACACAACTGTTGTGTTCGTTTTATGGGAAAACACTATGGAGCCTGCAGAGTGGCTAGATAAGCAAAACGGCTCAACAGTCAAAGTGTTAAGATCGGTGCGTCATACTTCTTCATTCCTCATAACAACTGCAAAGAAATGGAATGTTTTGCCTTCGTCTATGTTTCCGTCTAAATTTAACCCTGGGTTGTTCAAGTCGAGAGTGAATAGGTAATTAGGTACCTCCTAGGTGAGCGTGCTTCACCTTCGGCCACAACGTCACTTTCCATCAGGTGACACGTTCTTATCACAAATCAGCGAATTATCAGTTTTCAACCTAAAATAGTTGTGCCAAGTTAAACAGCTTTAAGTCACCAGAGGCATTGTTCAAGAAAGAATAGCTTAACAAAATAAAATACGCATTTTTTTTATTGACATACTTTTTTAATCTTATCCGCCAATCTGTTCATGATAAACTTTATACAAATTTTAAATGGTAGAGACAATTTTTTTACCTTTAAATGGGACATTTAAACAATATTATGTACCCTTTACATTTGACTTTGGAAAGGTTAAATAGAATTGCGTAGTAGAAAAAAATATGAATAAGATACTGGCAATGCCTCTGAAATAAACCCGAGAATTATTACGGAGGTAGGTAAATTATCCACCAATCCGAACCGGACCCCAGGTGGATTATGGCCTAATCCTCTTCACGAAAGTGAGGGGAGACCCATGCTCAGCAGTGGGACGATACGGGTTGCTGATGAATGACGAATAAATCTGGCGTTGCAGATCAGGTGGGTCGCGTGCTTGATTGCCAGCTATTTTAAAAAAAAAACACAATATTTAAAGTGTTTAAAAGCTTTGGGCACTTTATGAAATTTCCTTTTTTCAGTGATCAGAAATAAACAAGCAAATAGACAAACGGCCAAATTTACTAATTTTAAACAAAACATCATTCATTATACATTTATTCAACTCTTATCAAATAAAGTTTTATCACAGGACCCCAAACCGTCCGCCATTATTGTCATATCTTTGAGAAATTGCAGCGTTTTACACGCCATTCCGTTATAATGAATTGAAACAGGAAATTCTTTAAGGTCGAGGTGATGGATTATGTGTCCGTGTGACGGGCGCCTTATCGCACCGCCATTTTGATAATATGATAATGACAGCTGTCAAAAGTTGAGACAAGATGGCGGCGTGATGGCGGTATTTACTTGGGATAAGTGTTTTTTTAATAGGAAAAACTTGCTCTGTTTTTTTGAAATGTACGTTTTATTTTTGAATGGCAAAAAGCAATTAAGCAACCGAATTAACCTGCTAGATCAAAGTTATAAGTTTAAAAATTGTACTAGATAAAATATCAAAATAATAATTACCATCTGCGCCCCGCGGTTTCACGCGTGTATTTCCCGTTTTGTCCCACGGGAACATACTATTGGGATAAAAAGTACCCTATTACTCAGCCCTGGTTATAAACAATCCATTCTCACAAAATTTCGCATTTATAATATTAGTAGGACAGGCGATTTTTTTCATCTGGCTTAAGCTTTCAGTTAATGACAAGAATGAATATTCAAAAAAGTACCTGCAAAATTAAATCAACAAATTCTATGGTTAAATAATACGTTGATGTAAGTAGGTACAAATAAATCTTTGAAAAGGCAGCCAATTCCGAAAGCAATCAAACGAAATTGTGACAACTGTGTTCCGGTTTGAAGGACACTGTTTCCACTGAAATTACTAGGCATATGATACTTTACAGCCAACATCTCAAAGTGACGAGCGCATTGCAGTGCCGTGCAAGATCTTGCCAAGCGAAATTCCGGAGACTCAATAAAACAAACAAAGAATAAGGTAAAACATGCAAATTATTCAAGTACTTAATATAATCCCTGGTGTTGCCAACAACGCTTGTACAAAACTATTACAAAATTATCGAGTAGATAAAGCAAACGCAAAAAGGTTAAGGGCTTTTACAGACCAGGTGTATCATCATCATCATCATCAACCCATAACGTCCCACTGCTGAGCACGGGTCTCCCCTCACTTTCGTGAGGAGGGTTAGGCTATAATCCACCACGGGGGCCCGGTCTGGATTAGTGGATACTATACCTGCCTCCGAAATAATTCTCGGGTAGGTATGTGGGTTTCCTCACGATGTTTTCCTTCACCGAAAAGCGAGTGATAATTACGTACCTAGCTAATGTTTTGCAGAACCACATTGGTTCATGCCTGCACTAGGATTTGAACTAACGACCTTCTGATTGGAAGGCAGACGTTAGAATACCGCTAATCCGAATATGTTTCTTGTAAAACACGTGTACGTAATTATAACTCAGAACAGCACAGAAAAACGTCATTAAGAAGCCCACATTGCCTTAGGATTATTTCGAAGAAATTCGATATAATTATAATCGGAACGGATTCGAGTGGTTGATTATGGCCTATTCTTTACGAAAGTAAGGTAAGACCCGTGCGATTTAGTGTTATCATAAAACACATATCATACACGAAAGTTCCCAGTCTGTCCCAACCTTAATGTGAATAGAGAACAAAGGTTTTTCATTTCGCTGCAGCAGGCCGAGACCTACTTAGATAGCAATGCAAATTAAATTGTTTAACTAAGTAGGTACACAGCGAATAACGAGGGGTTTGGTTACATAGTGCTTTTTTTTGTTGACTAAGCCGAGGGGTATAGTTTCAACGGGTTTTTTTTTGGGACACGAGTAGGTAATATTTTTTGCCACCTTTTTCCAATATGGCGGCAAATATATTATTATGTGGTGGCAAAGATGAAGTAAAGTACGAATAGTGTGATCGGAAGTGGAAGTTGAGATGGAGAGTGGGATTTAAGTTAGTGAAAATAGAAAGAGAGTGAGTTACGTTTCCTATATTTTTAGGATATCTTTTTTGATGTTTTTTTTTATTTAATTAGTATCTTTTTAAGTTTATGTTGAAGTTTTACTTCTTCTATATTTAATTTTATTTATTAAATTAACATCAAAAAATGTTTACCAGAAAATCAGAGCTAGAGAGCTACTATAATCAGATAATATTATAGAAGCTATCCTACAAACGCTTAATCATTTGAAATAAATATCTTACCACAGCTAAGCCAGGCAAACAGAACATAATTATTATTTATCTACGACGTAGGTATTCCGCTGAAACATCCACTCTGCCTCGCCATAGTATAAATCAGTAGGGAACGTGGAAATTCCGCAAAAGCATTTGAAAATGTGGACAGTTAAATAAACTATTTAATGAATCACCACAGTACCTAAGTGTACAAAAAAAAAAAAAAGTGTGTGTGTCTTAGGTGCTCAGAGAGATCTCATTTGCTTCTGAAACCATGTATGTATATTTATTGCATTATTTATTATTTAAGTGTCGTTTAAAGATATTCCCTAAAAAATAACAGTCAGTTAGCCAGTTCTTGCAGGATGAAATAGTCAACGCAAGTGAAACCGCGGGGCTAAGCTAGTGTACTAGAAAACAAAATGCATGTTGACTGACGCAACCATAATTATATCATAACGGATTTATACATTTCTTTTAACTCACTAATATTTATTTATTTAATACTTTATTGCACAGATTAACTAACTAGTAGAAATGGCGGACTTAACGCTAAGAGCATTTTCTACCAGTCAACCACCCATAGTGAAGGAGAGACGGTGTGGGGTGCGGGCCAGGTAACCTCCACGAGTGCCCGGCTGTTGTTCGTCCCTCTTGATGCGTTGCATCCGGAGGGAAGGGCAGCAGCTGGGACGGTGCACCCTGGGGTTCGGTCAGCAATTCTTCTAGGGGAATTGGTGGCCGTAGCAAATAACCTGGCGAGAAGAGGTCCTTCGCGTGTCCCTCTGATCAGCAGAGGGCACAGCGAGGGACCAATAACGGGGACTTTTGGGCCGCGGATCGGGGGTCCAACGCCCAAGTTAGAAGTCCCGAGCTGAGGTGCGGCCCGTGTGTTCCGGGACGCACCCAGCGGAGAAAGAGGCCCAGGCCTCACGTGGCGAGCCCGGGAGGGCGCCCGCAGAGGTGGTCGTGGAAGCGCCCTGCGAACCCGTGACCACCTCCATAATGCGGAGAGGAGAACACCCCGGGGTTTTAGTGGGTAAACCCCGCCAGACCAGCTGGCGGGGGAGTCCCACATAACCACCCCCCCGCCCCCGGGGGCCGGGTGGTATGCCTAATGCATTACCCCGGGAAAAAAAAAAAAAAAAAAAAAAAGGAGAGACGGTGTAGGCGTGCATCAAAATATCTCATTAAGAAAAAGAAAAAAAAAATAATATTCGCTTTTAAATAGAATTAAAATCATAAATCTCTATTGCAAGGAACCTGATCACTACACTAGAGCAATGATAATTGAATTAAAACATTAAACACACATCTAATTAAGCAGATTAATTTCAACACAAAAGATTTCTGAATTCGTCCAGTCCCGCTGAGTGGCCCCTCAATATCTCAAAACAGCTCTAGAAAATTCTATAACAAACGGTTTCTCAATCAATAAACATTCTAAAACCCTTATAATTAATGAACCGGCAATCCTTTTGCACAGACTAATGAAGCCGACGGCGGGTTCGGCGACATACGGGACGAAGTTTGCGCGCGCAACGCAAAGTTAGGTTTTATCTAATTTGACGACGGAAACTTTCAGTGTTGCGGGTAACTCGATAATGCTGTGCGAATGGCGCCTCGTCGGGATCATGGTTTTGAAATGAGCTTGTTTCATAAGCTTGGGTGTGTTCTTGACTGTGGAACCATTGTAAGTGAAGTTAACTTAACTTCTGCATGTCATAGAGATCATTGTATTGTATTGTATACACAGCTGTTTTTCTACACTCTTTTCCAGTGTAAGTAAAATACACACGAAAATTATTCCTTCTTATTCGTGGCTTATTCCAACCCGTCAATGTTCTATGTCAAGGCCTTGTCGAGACATAATGAAAGTAGAAAACAATTAACATTAAATTTTTGAAGTTATACTTCTTTTGGCGTGATGGAGAAAAATGATGAGAGTGAATTTTTAATAAGTCGGGTTTTCCTTCCTGACGCTATAACTCTAGAACGCACGAACCGATTTCCACGGTTTTGCATTCGTTGGAAAGTTATCGGGCTCCGTGAGGTTTATAGCAAAGAAAATTCAGGAAAAATTTCAACAGAAATTTCTCTGCTCAGTTAATTTCATGAGACAAACCGGTATTGTGTTCACTGTGAAATTGTGAAAAAAAAGTAAAAAAATTAAGTTATATAATGCTTGGTAAGCGTTTATTCCTCACCACAACATTATTTTTTTCGTTTTGTTTTATTTCTGGTATATTAACAAATTTTATGTATAAATAAAAAAAATAAAAAAATTCTATACTTCTTTATATTAACCTTAAATGCTGAATGTTTATTTTATCTTTGATCTTAACTATTCGTTAAAACTTGATTTATTGATATTTCAATTATTTTTTATTAAATTTTCATTAAAACAAACAAAATGTATTAAATAACTCTAAAAATAACGAGCACTGAGCTTAACATGATATATTTATATAAACATATATTTTCAATCTATTAAAGTAGTACTTGAAATAATCAAAAATAAATTCTCATAAATTAACTTAAATAAATTTTGATAAATAAATTTAAAATTTAAGTAAACTTAAATAGAACAATATAAATAATTTTCTATACTAATTCGTATCTATCTACCTATGATCTTTTGCGGGTTTCTCTGAAACTAATAATACTACATGATTAAATTTCAATTTCTGTTTTAGTTTCCGAGATGTCTGAAGATATTATTTAAAGAAATGCACAATACTGTAAAAAATATTATTCACGAAAAAAATCTGCAAATCAGGGGGTAGTGAAAAAAAAAACTAACTCTGAGAAGTGTCGACAGTATAGACAACGAAAAAAATTGCTTGCACAACAAGTATAACTTCTAACGCGTGTACATAAGTACACACACTCTAGTTTTTTAATTATGGTTAAAGTCTGTGGTCAAACTTAGAGCTGAGAAGACTTGTCAATACAAAACCTTTTTTAATCTTTGTATACTGTATGATGACTTCTTACTCCCAAACTCTTTGTCTTATTTTAAACTTCTTTCAACAGGTAAACCTTAATGGCAAAGTATCAACTCTTACGTGACGGTCGAGCGTAACAGAATAGTGCGACGATTGCTAAAAAATTTCGCCAACACGTCGATAAAAAAAATCATCTCGAAAATTTAATTGGATGATAAGAAATCTTAAGAATATTGAACACAAAGCGCAATTTCTGTTGAAACTAGTATGGAGTTACGAATGTTTTACATAATCATTACTTTTATTCGAAATTTAACCTTTTTTGTAGTAGTGTCAAGTTACAGTTATCGTTTTACGGCGTTGAGTAAAGCTAGTCCTTTATAGTTACTAGGTAAAAATAAAAGTAGCCCGTATTTTGTAAATTCAAAATAATGCCAACGAGCATGCTCTCCATAACTTAATGCCGTATATATTCTGAAATAGACTCAGCCACTCCAAGGGGATTGATTTACGCACTCTTATAATTCTATCGACGGAGAAACTGAAAGTAATTTACTGACAGGTTCTCCATGAAAAACGGATGAATGGGGATTTACTGACATTTGTTTATAAAAGAAAATAGTTTTTTTTATATCTCTCCTTCTTTCACAGATTACTAATGGTTCTTACGAACAGATACTTCACGTAATACACAGACTCTGTAAAAAAAGAAAATACGTTAGGCATAAGACAGATTAATGTAGTGCGGCGTGCGGCGTGCAGCGTGGCGCTGTCAAAATGTGCACCATGGTCAATGTGACAGCGACGCGCGGCGCGCCGCACGCCAAGTTGCATCGATCTGTCACCTTAGCGGCAAGCCACACTGAAAAGGTGCAACGCGCCACATGACGTCATTCGATGCCTTTTTCCTATAAACCTAACTAACTACACTACAATAACTTTCGCCTGCAACTTCATCCGCTTAGACTACAGTTTATCGCAATAAAAAGTATCTTATGTACTTCCCTAGGATATAATCTATCCTCTTGCCAAATTTTATTACGATCCGTTTAGCCGTCTAGTCATGAAAAAGTGACAAACGAACAAAACGTATTAAATGTATGTATGTTTTAGGATGTATCGAAGTGACAGTGACAGTGCCATGTGGCACTGTCAATAAGTATCAAAGTTACAGCGCCGCGCGGCGCACCGCTTGCCATTCTGCATCAATCTGCCTTTCGTCTTGGAGCTCGCACCCTAATCCGCTATCGCCGCTTGTGGCCTTTTAATCGAAGAGAAAACGCTCACAATCTAAGAAACCTTTACACCACTAAAATAGCAATAACTCGTGATTCCCAAGAATGTAGTAACAATTTCACACAACAATAAAGGCGAAAATCCCTTGCGCACCATCTAATTGTTTCATCAAATTGAACACCGCGAGCCTTTGTCGAATTCATGCGAAATAGCGCTTTATGGCACATAAGCTTGTCCATTACCAGCATTTTATAGGGTTATGCACTGTAGAGAGTATAATGCAAATTAATGCCCCGTGTGAGATGCTTGGTTGTGCTTTAGGGTTGTCACGAGCATCTTTCAAACATTTTCTATTTTATATCTCAAAACTTAAATTATTTATTGCAATTAGACAAATATAATGCACTTTTACAAGTAAAACACTTAAAAATCATCTCGAGAAAAATTTAAAAAATATCAAATTACTAACTGTACCCTGCCACGCTTCGCTGTGACACATTCGCACATTCGCTGATATGTCACTGATAAAAAAAATAGATAAAAACAATCCTTGATGCGGATTATATATCATGCTAAAATTTCAGCTCGATCGGTGCAGAACTTTATGAGTTTTTGAAGCGTACACAAACCAACATAACATTTTTATATATCGACGCTAGAAAGCGTAAACGCTGTAACCCTTTGACCGACCCGAAAATACTTTTTTTACATATTTGGAAACAAACCCACATTTCAACGTCCCCTAGGAACTTTAGGATATAACCAAGGTACCAGTATTGTAGCTTAGTATGTAACACACCAAATATCCAAAGCTTACGTTTTTAGGTCGAGTAGATATTGAGTTATGAAATTTTTCAACAAAAAAAAAGTTTGGTGAACAATTTTGCGTTTCAAGGTTACAGCGTTTACGCTTTCTAGCGTCGATATATAGATGATCTACTAAACTAATGATTAACTGATTATGGTTTGAATATAAAAAAGGACATTTCTCTTTTAAGTAGTGACTCATGTCTGAATCTCGCACAGGAAAAGGAAACTCCATTACCTCTACCAATGCTTCGAAAATACGCCCCTCAGAGAAGATAGCACCAAGAAACTATTTATAATGATTTAATTGTTTACTTTTTCGACCTCCATGACGTAAGTACGGAGCAGACTATGAAACTTGTGGTAAAACTCAAAGTCAAACTCAAATCATTTATTGTAAAAAGGCAAAATATTGCACTTTTACACGTCAAAAAAATTATATCTTATACATAAGTATAGAAATACAAAAAAAAAACAAGTCAAATTTTATGATCTACGAAACTAATGATTATTATCTAATTATGGTTTGAGTTAGAAAAAGGATATTTCCCTTTCAAGTGGTGACTCATGCCTGAGTCTCGCACAGGAAAAGGAAAACTCCATTGACTCTACCAGTGCTTCGGAAATACGCCCGTTAGAGAAGATAGCACCAATAAACTCTACGGCGATGTCATTTTTTAAATTTTAGTCATTCTTTTTTTAGCGGTAACGGTTTTAGGTAGCGGGTTCGGTTCCCGCGCAGTGCAAATGATTGTGAGAACATGGTCCTCATAGTTCCTAGATTTAGGGATTCCTAGTTAGGGGTCAGATTGTGTGTATGTGATTGTGAAGTACTTTTTTTTTTTTTTTTATAAAACTTTCTTGCGCGACAACCCTGGGTCGAGCCCGCGCAACGAGCTCTAAGCCCCGGCCCCTAGTGTATCACAAGTATCACAACGCTACCCGATCCAATTAAGGCTAGACCAGACTATGCTAATAGTGACGCCTCACTTTTTACTAGTCTGCGTTTGATCTTCTGGTGTTTTTATTATCACAAATCTAGAGATTTGGTTAGTAAAATTATTTTTATGACTGATTCTGTTATTTATTTTACTTTTATTGTGCTAAAATTCAAATTTATTTATAATTTTTTTGTGATTAATTGTATGCTGTTCAGTAATGGGACAAGTTGTCTGAAATTATACATTTTTTTTTAAATTTCACATAATATTAAAATTAAAAAAAAATAGCTACTTTGTACGTTTAAAACGTTAAAACCTAAATAATTTATGTAGTTTAAAAATATAAAGTCTTATAGCTAAAAAGAAATATTTCAGACCACAAACCGCAGTATTGCATACAATTTTTTTTTCTTACTTTAAAACTAAGCGCTATCGCTACGCCGAGCTACGGAAACTGCCTACGACGTAGACGTTTCGCAGACGTAAAGTTACCAGTTTCCCCTCCATGAAAACTTTACAGTTTTTATCGCACAAAAATGTACCCTACCTTTGGATTGTTAAGGCTGGTTTTAGCTTGTATGTTAAAGGTATAGTAAAATGTATCTATGACGTACAATCGAAGCATTGTGACGTCATTGTGTTCAGTAACAAAGCAATGTTGAAGAGAGCTTTTGAAAATATTCAATAGATAGCGTTCAAAAATAGCCTCTATTTCTATTGAGGTCGAGTGCTTTCGAATACGTACTTTTATTGCAATGGATTGTTGGAAAACCTTATTGTTATGTGATTTGAATGGTAATCGTTATAAATACTATTATAGCCTTCAATCGCATAGTGCCTAATTTCAAATAAATAAAAAAAAATAATACAAAGTCTTTTATTTCACTAAAAATATACATGAATTCTGGAATTATAAAATAGAGACATCCATATTATTATAATCGATGTTTATTTGTTATAAGTAGAACAAATTGAATTTATTTTCAAACTAAAACCATAACCAGTTCTCATTAGTTTAGTTGATAATATTTGTTTTTTTTTTTTATTTTTTCTATATGAGACTTAAATATGCGATTAGTAAAAGACCTTTATTTTTGCTTTATTACAAAAAAATTATTTGAATTTTGCGTTCACTGCTGAAAACACAACTATTGTGTTTTTTATAACTTGCCGTGGGTACGAGAAAAGAACGATGTGTGCAGATCCGTAACCGTGGCTAGACAAGAAAAACGGCTCAGCAGCTTTTATCTCTATTGTCAAAATTTAACAACATCAAAATCAATTCAGCATTCTTTTTCACAAAAAAAACGACGAACAAAAAGCTAATATCTACCAACAAAACGTAAACGACTGCAATGTCACCTTTCCCCTAAAAGCCTTTGAAACATTATTATGTCACGTCCACCATTTTTTCATCCCCAAGACACGTCAAGTTGGCAAGTTAACCCTTTTGTCATGCACTCGTTAGGGACAGCCCTTAAGGCCAGGGTTGGGAGCGCTTTAGGGTTGAAAGTTTGGGGTGAAAAAGGGGTTTTTGTAGATTTAGAAAAGGCTAAAACGTAAATGAGCCATGTCCAAACTTCTCTTGTATTCCCGGTTGTAGTGGAGTCAAATGTTTTACTTTTACGTGTTAGGTGGTGACCTGTAAAGGTTAGAATTAGTTCACAGTGCGAAGTTCGAAGCGAATTATCTATACCAATAATAGAAAGAAATGTCTGTCTGTGTTTTCAAAATACACATACATACAAACAGTCATGCCTTTTTCGCGTTGGATGGACAGAGACTACATGGAAAAAAAAACCAAATCATTTATGCAAGTAGGCATAAATGAATTTAGTAGAGAAAAATATAGAGGGAAAAATAAAAAATAAGTCAAAATATGATCTACTAAACTGTGGCTTTGTGTGTCAAAAATTAAGAAGAAACTGCTATTTAAACGATGTCTAATCATAAATTACCATTTTTTGACGTGACAAAGTCTAATAAATCGATGAACGCCGGCTGCATGCACGAAAAAATTGACACATTGTCCCGTAACGCTCAGTGTACGATTGCGCCGCATCTATCTCTCTTCTCTTTTTGACGGATTAATTATTCTTGCATTTTAAAAATCTGATTACTAGTATAATTTCAAGTATTTGTTCTTTTATCATTAAAAATGATTCAATTTTATTAATGAAAATATGCAATTATTCATGTTTTGTTATGACGTTGTAACGTTAAACTATCGTCCGTAAACCAACTTTACAGACAACCAATTTTTTTTGTTTGTCTTCGGTTTAATGAAGAAATGGTAAATTGGAACCATTTCAAACCGGAATTTAAGTAAAATTTCCTTGTACGATACATTTCATTGTATAAGCATATATGTAAGTGCGAACAAAGTCCGGGGAAAACTATAGTGCGAATAGAAGGAAATACCGTCGACAGTCACAGAATAAATCACAGTTACTTCTCGCACCTCTGAACACTGACGTTTGCGAAATTAAATCTCAATAGCGAAAGCAATTTTGCTGCTATATTTAGGACCGGGGCACACAAGCGATGCGGCAACGTTGCATTTCTAGTTACACTAACTTCAGTTCGTTTTACTTTGCTCCGCTCTAAGCGATACGACCGTCCATTGGTAGTTACCTTTAAGTTTACCCACCTTTTGTTGTTTTATTCAGTAAAGTTTTTCTTAAAGAACATGGCTTATTGTAACTTTTTTCATGTCCGATTAAATATCTGCAGAATTTTTTTTTTATTTCATCTTTTTTCTTCCTTTTTTATGCTTTAACATAATTGTTTGCCACATAAACTGTTTCTCTAAAAATTTAATAACAAAACGAGACACAAACTTGTGTGTTTGTCAGTATGATGTGTGTGTGTGTGTTGCCTCTTCACGCTGCAACGATTGATCGGATTTTAAAGATATTTGATAAATTAATTATGTAAATTAATTATACGTAATTATAACTCGCTTTTCAGTAAAGGAAAACATCGTGAGGAAACCCACATATCTACCCGAGAATTATTTCGGAGGTAGGTATGTATCCACTAATCCGGATCTGGCCCCCGTGGTGGATTATGGCCTAACCCTCCTCACGAAAGTGAGGGGAGACCCGTGCTCAGCAGTGGGACGTTATGGGTTGATGATGATGATGATGATGCTTTAGGTTCTGGAATATCAAATAGGATACTTTTAATGCTGGCGTGTCTGTGGGATAATAGTCAATGCGGTTGAAACCGAGGGCGCATTTAGTAATGGATTTTGGTTCGCAAGAATATTATTGTATTGTGGTACGCAGTGCATGTGTACCATAACCCCTACACGGAGCGAATTAATGACGCGTAACTGAGTCGTAACAGTTAATCCCCAACAAAGGTGTTTTCGGAAAAATAATCGCTTATTCCATGCATAATATTTATTTTAAACAGATTGAAATATATTTGACTAGCTGCGCCCTGCGGTTTCACCCGCATAATTCAAGTTTTCCCGCAATAACTCTCTTAAAAGCAATATATTTTCCCCGTTTTTTCCACATTCTTCATTGATGCTCCGCTCCTATTGGTTGTGGCGTGATGTTATATAGCCTATAACCTTCCTCGATAAATGGACTATTCAACACAAAAAGATTTGTTCAATTCGGGCCAGTAGTGTCTGAGATCCTTGCGTTCAAACAAACAAACTCTTCAGCTTTATATATTAGCATAGAAGTATAGATTACATTGTGGCATTACATTTATTTTGTAAATCTGCATTCATCATCATCATCCACCCATATCGTCCCAACAAAAAACAACAACCTTTGAAATAATTCTTGGGTAGGGTTTCCTCACCGTGTTTTCCTTCACTAAAAAGTATGAGCAGTAAAAACCTATAACCGGATAGGGATAAATCTAAAATAGAGTAAGCTCGGTAACAATATGGCAACTTTTGTGAGACAGAACAACGCACCCTTGTAAAGAGCACTTGGAGGGTGCTCGGGTGGCGCTGAGAGCGGATACATCCAGAACCTACTCAGGAGCGCTTGGGGTGGTAAAAGACAGGGGTGTTATGCACTTAATTTTTAATTGAAACAGCGTTTGCGTTGCATAATCCTGCGCGGCGCTCGTTACCCTGAGACATCGGCTCTAAAGTCTCATATGCCCAGTAATTCCGCTGGAAACAGTACCTTTCAAACCGGAACACAGTATGGTTTGCACACTACTGCTTGGCAGATGAATATCTGGCAACCTTTTTATAGTGTTCCTGTGAACCGATTGTAACTAACCTAACCTACCTAAACTAGAAAGGAAAGGAGACTTAACGAAGAAATGGCCATGTGATCGTCTACACCCACGTTGTGGAAATAAAGTAACCCTAGAACTTTTAGAGTCAGAGACTGTTTATAAAGGAACACAAACTGAGATTAAAGAATTAACCTAAAGATAATAAAACGGTAAAAGATAATTATATTGTCCAGAGATAACAAGGAAAGGAAAGGAAGGATTTGGTACTCTTTTTTTTTTATATATAAAAAGAGTCTCCCACTCGGGAGCGGAGTAGGCTCCACCCCGCCTACTCCTGTGAGTGCCATCCTTTTGTGCACCCCCCGGGGACAAGGAGTAAGGGGAAGGAAAGATGGGTTAGGCTTTATATGTATCGCGAAACACCATTCAGTCCAATGTGATTGATGCTTTCCCCTTTTAACCCATTCCCGGATTATGTCGTTTATTCGTTTGTAATCATGTATGTTGTAATAGTATTGTTCATCATAAGTTTGACCTTATTAGGTTCTTTCTAATATTTGGGTATTTTCCCAATTATAATAATTTGTCGAGCGAACTATGGCCTTAGCCACTATCAATCCACAATGCTTAGACAGAGCAGTAGGTACACCCAGGGGACCCACGGATATGTATCCTCCGTACAATCGTGATTTTCCAGGAGTGCTGGTTATCTAGCTGCGGAAGTGATAGGAGTATCATTATGTGTCGTGAAAATATTGTATATTCATAATTTTTAAATGTAGAGTTGACCGTTTATGGTTCTTTACAGTATTGGTCATTTTCTCTATTAAAAGATTTCGTCAAGCGATCAATGGCTTAAACCGCAATCAATCCGTAATGCGTAAACAGAGCAGAAGGTACACCCAGGGGTCCCACGATATGTATCCTCCGTACAACCGTGATATTCCAGGAGTGCTGGTTGTAGAGCTACAGAAATGATTGAAGCCCAAACTCATATGTTTCACCTAAGAAACCAGATAATATGATAGAAGTTGTTGTAAGTATACGTTTTAACAGTACTCATTTAAATAAACATTGATTTTAATCATTAATATCACCATTACACCAATCACATCGAGACTGAAACAACGGAGATGAAATAACGGAGAGATTGGGTAGGATTAAATGATTAACACTTAGACTGTAATGGAAACCACTATGGTTGTGTTTCCCGCAGTGAAAGTGTTAAGAGGAGGAAAGCTAACAGGAGTCGCGCTCCACTATCAAAAGTTACTGATTTCGCAGCAATCTACTGTGTGTGTTTGATGATAGTGTGTGTGTGGGTTGAATCAATGAGAGGTGAGCAATTGGCCTAATTGAACACTCTCCCACCGATCCGGTGTATAGTGTGGGGAAATATGTGTGTGCTGCGTGTATAGTGTTTGTGCTTGCAGAAAGTCGTGATCACTAGTAGCAACCCATAGAAGAATTCTAATAACCTAGGGGCGTGAGTCCTCGGACATTACAACAATCCCAATAAGTCACATACTAGTTATGAAAACGCCGTCAGTGTGTGAGTGTGTGTGTGTGTGTGTGTGTGTGTAGAACTACTGCAAATCAGTAATTAGTACCTTTAAAGGTTGTTTATATTTAATCTACGCTAGGGGAAGTTACCTGGACAATGTAAAACCTTTACCTCCCTACCAAAATTACCAATAGAAACATATTTAGACAGTTCTCAGTATCTCGCGTAGCTAGAAGGGTTGGATAACCCCGTCGCTGTCAACGTAATGACTACGAAGAGACCACCCCTCCCAGACGGAAAAATTGATTACGCCTTACTTCGATAAAATTGGTTAGTAATTTTCATAATTGACGCCATGCGCATATAAATTCTTATAGATCTAAAATAAGGTCGTATTGATTCCGGAAACTGAAGATAAATCACCGACTAACTTTGCGGTAAGCACACCAACGTAAATAAGTTTAGTTATAAGCTGTAAATAGACAGTAAAATAAGAAATGTATCGTAGATTCAATCCGGAAATGATGACTAAAGTATAATTGTAGGAATGTTATCGATGAAAATAATCGTTTGTTAAAAGCTGTGAATAAAAGTAAATTAAGTAAAGAACGGCGCGTAATTTCAAGCTGAAAAGGAACACATAAATTAGAGTATTAGGCGTTGTCGACGAAAAGTAAAAGCTCGTAACAAGCTGTAAATAAAAGGTAAATTATGTACAGAACAGCACGTAATTTCGAAGCTGAAAATAAACACGTGAATTAGAATATTGGGCGTTGTCGATGAAAAATGAAAGCTCGTTATAAGCTGTGAATAAAAGGTAAATTATGTACAGAAGAGCACGTAATTTCGAAGCTGAAAATAAACACGTAAAACAAAACGTAAGGTAGTATCAGTGAAAATAGCAATCTCAAAATAGAGAAAATAGCACGGGATAAAATATCGAATATAACAGGAACAAGCTGAAAATGGACACATAATGAAATAAATACTGTCAGGAGAACAATGAGTGATTTTTATATTAATTTAAAACTATGAAGATATATCACCCACCATTTCAACTGGCTCTGCCGAATCGGATCATTACACATGAGTCAAGGTATGATAAATTATCAATAATTATTGCGTGTTATTTTTAATAAGGTAAACTAACTAATAAGCTAATGCTTCGATAGAAATGGAACAATAAGAGTGAACTAACAATAGATCACGATCCCTATGCGTTTCGATCCCAAAAGGCTTTGTCTTAAAATATACAACTCACGACCTCAGCTTGAAGATCACCTTACACCACCACTTCACTAGATCTAACAAACACTAAAATACTAGAATAGGAATCAAAACTTATGTTAATTCACTAGTTTAACTATACACTTGCAATTAAGGTAAGAACGAATTACTCTCAAACACTTCTAAGATATTTATAATTTAGAGCGCGCTATTTAACATTGCAATTAAAACGGGTTACAAGAAAGGACTCTAATTCTCAACACTTTTTCACTACGATCGCGAGTCGCGAAACCAACAGATGCGCGTGCGCAGTTAAGTGGTTTTATCGGACCCTCTCGGTGGAGCCATTGTAGTCGCGATTATTCGAGCTTACTCCCGTGTGTCCCGGTCGGAGGTTGACGGATCACTCACTTCTCCACGGTGCCCTCTCCGAAAGAAACCTCAATACACTTGAGATGTGTATGCGAGTAATAATATTTATATTTTAATTTCTGCTGAGCTATGGTTAGGTACATTCACCCCCAAAAATTTTAAAAGGTCTATCCGGTTAAAATTTTTCAATAGGATCTACAACTTAATGAAAGTCGCAAAATATTTAATTGAGGTTTTACTTTTCAAGACTGGCCACCTTACTAACCACTTTTAACGGAAAGCATTCGAAACCCTTATCGCCAGTCGCTCCTTTGCGAGGAGTGTGCTGATTGTTACCAATGACCACTACACCTATGCGTAACAATCCCGTTTCCTATAATAGATTATGCTGACACTGATATCGGCCATAATCGCTGGCTCCAATAGAAGTTACCATCTATCTATTTATCTATCTAAATACTTCAAGGTTCAGGCGAGAAGTAGATGGTCACTTCATTGATGCAGAAACCTTGGACCCGATCACTATTTATAACTCTGGTAACTATTATTATTTTTTATATTCAAATCTTATTATTCAAGAATCTGTTATTTATTTTACAGAGTAAGCTCTCTTCACAACGAACCGCAACGGATCAAATATTTATTTTCATCATAGAGATTCCCCGTTGCTCATGAAGCGAACAAAGAGAAACTACTATCCTTTCTAATACTCGTCAATTGTTTACAATACAATAAATAATAAAATTAAAACTGTTAATTGTTTAAGCCTGATATAACGAACTTGAATTAGTTTACGACTTCAAATACGAACAGTGCCTAGTGTGTTAAGTACTTTGAGCCAACGTTTGCAAACGCAAAGCGATCTTAACAATAACATAAGCAAGACGGCTGTCATCGGCCGGTGCTTTTATTTCAAGATATGTCGGCACTTGAAATATTTTGTGGGGTCCTTTCATAAGTCGATAACATAAACAGCAATGTTGATAAAATATTTATTTACTGACGTTTAAAAACCGTATCGCTTTGTAATAGAATATCGCCGTTGTGCTATACAGTGTATCTTTGTCTAAGCCCTAAGGTAAATCATATATTTATTTACTGACGTGAAAATGCGGTATCGCTTTGTAATAGAAGATTGCCAAGATTGCCGTTGTGCTGTACAGTATACCTTTGTCTTAGGCTTAAGGTAAATAACCTAGTTAAACTAATTTGTACATTGTAGTACTTTTTTTTGTAACATCATATCGAAAGAGTTTATATAAAAATAAACTAGCTGCGCCCCGTGGCTTCACCTGCGCATTCCTAGTTTCTGCGTGAATGTGGGTGCAAAATACGGCTTATGTTACTCTCTAATAATGCAGCCCTCCATTAGTAAAAGAATTCCTAAATTCGGTGCAGTGGCTCAACCGAAACCCTAAATACTACAATACAACTTCCATCCTCTATTGTTATTTAACCTCTTTTTTAGCATTAAAATGAATCCTATGTTACCCTTAATACGTCCAAAAATGTGCGTACCTAGTTCCATGATGATAGGCTAAATAGTTTCTGTGTGAATGCGTAACAAACAACTTACATTCACATTCATAATAATAATAGGGATATTCACTGTTTCTGAATTTCCCGTTCATGAAACTGAATTTACCCTTACTAATACGCCTAGAAATTTGAAACTGAACACCCCCGCAAAATCAAGACTCAGCACCCTTATAGATTAAAAACTCAACACCCCCATAGATTCAAGTCTCGACACCCCCATAGATTCAAGTCTCGACACCCCCATAGATTTAAGTCTCAACACCCCCATAGATTCAGGTCTCAGCACCCCCACAACCTTAAGATTCCTAGGTAATTTAAGGTTGATTATTACGATATAATAATAAAAATAACTCGACACGATCGCATACATAGATCCTGACCCTCAACTAGGATTCCCTGTATCTATAAAATCAGGAACCACGGGGGCCATAGTCCTACGAACATCAGACCAACACCAGACCCAGACTCTGAGCAAATACCTGCGTTTCATACAAATCCCTGCCCTGTGCGGGAATCGAACCCACAACCTCACGCTTCGCAGTTGTAGTATTGAACCTATAATAACGTTTGTGAATTTTCCAAAACAGTCTCATGAGCTCTCTCCATTTCACGAACACCAATTGTAGGCTATAAAGCCTACTTTAATCTAAAGACTACTCCAAAACATCCTGGTTACTGCGGCACCAAATGTAACTAACCTAACCTACCTAAACTAGAAAGGAAAGGAGACTTAACGAAGAAATGGCCATGTGATCGTCTACACCCACGTTGTGGAAATAAAGTAACCCTAGAACTTTTAGAGTCAGAGACTGTTTATAAAGGAACACAAACTGAGATTAAAGAATTAACCTAAAGATAATAAAACGGTAAAAGATAATTATATTGTCCAGAGATAACAAGGAAAGGAAAGGAAGGATTTGGTACTCTTTTTTTTTTATATATAAAAAGAGTCTCCCACTCGGGAGCGGAGTAGGCTCCACCCCGCCTACTCCTGTGAGTGCCATCCTTTTGTGCACCCCCCGGGGACAAGGAGTAAGGGGAAGGAAAGATGGGTTAGGCTTTATATGTATCGCGAAACACCATTCAGTCCAATGTGATTGATGCTTTCCCCTTTTAACCCATTCCCGGATTATGTCGTTTATTCGTTTGTAATCATGTATGTTGTAATAGTATTGTTCATCATAAGTTTGACCTTATTAGGTTCTTTCTAATATTTGGGTATTTTCCCAATTATAATAATTTGTCGAGCGAACTATGGCCTTAGCCACTATCAATCCACAATGCTTAGACAGAGCAGTAGGTACACCCAGGGGACCCACGGATATGTATCCTCCGTACAATCGTGATTTTCCAGGAGTGCTGGTTATCTAGCTGCGGAAGTGATAGGAGTATCATTATGTGTCGTGAAAATATTGTATATTCATAATTTTTAAATGTAGAGTTGACCGTTTATGGTTCTTTACAGTATTGGTCATTTTCTCTATTAAAAGATTTCGTCAAGCGATCAATGGCTTAAACCGCAATCAATCCGTAATGCGTAAACAGAGCAGAAGGTACACCCAGGGGTCCCACGATATGTATCCTCCGTACAACCGTGATATTCCAGGAGTGCTGGTTGTAGAGCTACAGAAATGATTGAAGCCCAAACTCATATGTTTCACCTAAGAAACCAGATAATATGATAGAAGTTGTTGTAAGTATACGTTTTAACAGTACTCATTTAAATAAACATTGATTTTAATCATTAATATCACCATTACACCAATCACATCGAGACTGAAACAACGGAGATGAAATAACGGAGAGATTGGGTAGGATTAAATGATTAACACTTAGACTGTAATGGAAACCACTATGGTTGTGTTTCCCGCAGTGAAAGTGTTAAGAGGAGGAAAGCTAACAGGAGTCGCGCTCCACTATCAAAAGTTACTGATTTCGCAGCAATCTACTGTGTGTGTTTGATGATAGTGTGTGTGTGGGTTGAATCAATGAGAGGTGAGCAATTGGCCTAATTGAACACTCTCCCACCGATCCGGTGTATAGTGTGGGGAAATATGTGTGTGCTGCGTGTATAGTGTTTGTGCTTGCAGAAAGTCGTGATCACTAGTAGCAACCCATAGAAGAATTCTAATAACCTAGGGGCGTGAGTCCTCGGACATTACAACAATCCCAATAAGTCACATACTAGTTATGAAAACGCCGTCAGTGTGTGAGTGTGTGTGTGTGTGTGTGTGTGTGTAGAACTACTGCAAATCAGTAATTAGTACCTTTAAAGGTTGTTTATATTTAATCTACGCTAGGGGAAGTTACCTGGACAATGTAAAACCTTTACCTCCCTACCAAAATTACCAATAGAAACATATTTAGACAGTTCTCAGTATCTCGCGTAGCTAGAAGGGTTGGATAACCCCGTCGCTGTCAACGTAATGACTACGAAGAGACCACCCCTCCCAGACGGAAAAATTGATTACGCCTTACTTCGATAAAATTGGTTAGTAATTTTCATAATTGACGCCATGCGCATATAAATTCTTATAGATCTAAAATAAGGTCGTATTGATTCCGGAAACTGAAGATAAATCACCGACTAACTTTGCGGTAAGCACACCAACGTAAATAAGTTTAGTTATAAGCTGTAAATAGACAGTAAAATAAGAAATGTATCGTAGATTCAATCCGGAAATGATGACTAAAGTATAATTGTAGGAATGTTATCGATGAAAATAATCGTTTGTTAAAAGCTGTGAATAAAAGTAAATTAAGTAAAGAACGGCGCGTAATTTCAAGCTGAAAAGGAACACATAAATTAGAGTATTAGGCGTTGTCGACGAAAAGTAAAAGCTCGTAACAAGCTGTAAATAAAAGGTAAATTATGTACAGAACAGCACGTAATTTCGAAGCTGAAAATAAACACGTGAATTAGAATATTGGGCGTTGTCGATGAAAAATGAAAGCTCGTTATAAGCTGTGAATAAAAGGTAAATTATGTACAGAAGAGCACGTAATTTCGAAGCTGAAAATAAACACGTAAAACAAAACGTAAGGTAGTATCAGTGAAAATAGCAATCTCAAAATAGAGAAAATAGCACGGGATAAAATATCGAATATAACAGGAACAAGCTGAAAATGGACACATAATGAAATAAATACTGTCAGGAGAACAATGAGTGATTTTTATATTAATTTAAAACTATGAAGATATATCACCCACCATTTCAACTGGCTCTGCCGAATCGGATCATTACACATGAGTCAAGGTATGATAAATTATCAATAATTATTGCGTGTTATTTTTAATAAGGTAAACTAACTAATAAGCTAATGCTTCGATAGAAATGGAACAATAAGAGTGAACTAACAATAGATCACGATCCCTATGCGTTTCGATCCCAAAAGGCTTTGTCTTAAAATATACAACTCACGACCTCAGCTTGAAGATCACCTTACACCACCACTTCACTAGATCTAACAAACACTAAAATACTAGAATAGGAATCAAAACTTATGTTAATTCACTAGTTTAACTATACACTTGCAATTAAGGTAAGAACGAATTACTCTCAAACACTTCTAAGATATTTATAATTTAGAGCGCGCTATTTAACATTGCAATTAAAACGGGTTACAAGAAAGGACTCTAATTCTCAACACTTTTTCACTACGATCGCGAGTCGCGAAACCAACAGATGCGCGTGCGCAGTTAAGTGGTTTTATCGGACCCTCTCGGTGGAGCCATTGTAGTCGCGATTATTCGAGCTTACTCCCGTGTGTCCCGGTCGGAGGTTGACGGATCACTCACTTCTCCACGGTGCCCTCTCCGAAAGAAACCTCAATACACTTGAGATGTGTATGCGAGTAATAATATTTATATTTTAATTTCTGCTGAGCTATGGTTAGGTACACGATGAAAATCCGATACCGATTAATAATTTGAATTTTTTTATGCTCTCGTTATCATCCGTAAGTGGCCTGATTACGTAAAACTTAGCGATGGCAAAGCAAAAGCAATCACCACGCGATCGGTCGCAAAAATTGCACTAGAACTCATGTTACGGAAACCTATCGCCCGCCTGTTGCAAAATGCACTTTGACTGTACGATTGATATATACGAGTACTAGTGACAGGACTGCAATATATAGAAACACGGAAAGTTTTTGTCGTTTTACAGCAAATATCGCGAAGTTAGTTAGTAAAAGTTCGCGAGTGAATAGATTACTTCTAGATAAGCGTGCGCAGTCGTAGACCGCATTGTCACTTATCATCAGGTGAGGTCGTGGTCAAACGCGAACCTACTTGTTAAAAAAAAACAGATTACGTCTGTCGCAAATCTGTCGTGAGATTCGTAATAAGGCAACCGGATGACAGAAAAAAAATCCTATTTTTGAAGTTATACTTCTTTTGGCGCGATGGAGAAAAATGATGAGAGTGAATTTTTACGAGTCGGGTTTTCCTTCCTGACGCTATAACTCTAGAACGCACGAACCGATTTCCACGGTTTTGCATTCGTTGGAAAGGTATCGGGCTCCGTGAGGTTTATAGCAAAGAAAATTCAGGAAAAATTTCAACAGAAATTTCTCTGCTCAGTTAATTTCATGAGACAAACCGGTATTGTGTTCACTGTGAAATTGTGAAAAAAAAGTAAAAAAATTAAGTTATATAATGCTTGGTAAGCGTTTATTCCTCACCACAACATTATTATAATAAGATTTACAATATAAAACAAAAGAAATTGTTAAGAAGAAAAAAGAAAAAATTCTCAAGTAGCATCAAACAATATTAAATTACAAACACACAAGCATACGTTTACATGCTACAAAAAAATAGTTGCAAATAAACCTCAACAATGCAGATTTGAAGCACCTTTCATGCCTAGTAGATCCACTACAATATTATCACCGATTCAAAAAGATGAACCAAATTTTAAAGAACATGCTCAACGTTATAAAAATGTAAGAATTAACCTTGAAAATAATGATTACTCTGATATAGATTCCTTTTATAAAAATAACAATCTTACTTGTGATGAAGATTATAACAATATTCTTCGAGCTGGAATTAAACGACCAAGAGTGTTTGTCAAACGTCAACCTAGCGAAAAGTGGCATAACCCCTTCAATCCTTTTGTATTTAAAGAAGAAAATAATATAATAGAATATAATAATAATATAATATATATAATATAATTAGAAGTATAACTTCTAACGCGTGTACATAAGTACACACACTCTTTTTTTTATTCCACAACGTGTTTCATTTACGTAAATTAATATAATATGATACAGCCGTCCATTAGCATCAAAGGCGTTTTTGACATCAAAGACAATTTTTTAACGTGACATTTGATACTTTACCGATAGGCTCAAACGAATTCATAAATGGGACGGGGAAACAAATCGCCATTAAACTGATCGCAGGGTAAAATACCGTAAAATGGGTAAAAAAAACCGTAACCGTTTCCCGTGGTACCTGTCTTTTATCACAGTTTAATTACAGCAGAAGCACATGTTCGTACGACTTGAAACTAGTTCTTGAAACGGCACGCTTGTAAGTGTAAAAACAGTTTTTTTTAATTTGACTAAGTGACGAAACGAGCAAGTCGTTCACCTGATGGTAAGCGCTACCCCTGCCCATAACAGTTACAGTGCCACCCAGTATTTTGCATTGCGTAATCCTGCGCGGCACTGCACTGCGCTCGCCATCCTGAGACATCGGCTCCACGGAACCCGATCCAAATTGGTGGATAACATACCTGCTTCAGAAATAAGTTTCGGTCACGTATGTGGGTTTTCTCATGATGTTTTTTTTTATCAACGGGAACTGAGTGATGATTACGGACATAATAATATGTTTTCACAAGAAACCCAAATGAGCTTTGCGGAATTCCCACACACGCTCTTCGACATGTATCTAATGAAAAAATCAATAGGCTGGAAACTACAGCTAGCAATATACTTATCTGATAAATAACTAAGCACGATTATGATTGTGAGAGGCTTCTATTTTGATCGACAAACGAAACGCCAATAACACGCTTGAACGCTCGAACCCACGGTCTTTGGAATCTCAGCGGAGATGCCCTACTGGTAGGCACACCCCACACTGTGTCTAAACACTCGATTTATCGCATTATTCTCGATTTCCATAATCTTGCCTTTTAAAATTTGGGAAGCGGAAGCGAAATTGATTTCCTTTTTAATAAGACGAAAAATTGTTTTGTGTTCGATGGGAATTCGTTCCTTTTTACTTAGTTGTTGAAATATGGCTCTTTGAACTTCCGTGGTAATTTGACAAGTTGGATTTGAAACATGGTCCCTGATTTTTTTCGGGTGGAGATTAATTTCAGTCCATTTGGCAGCGGCACCGGTTCGAGATGTATTTTGAACGGATTCAATAAAAATGTTGGTAGAAACAAAAAAAGACATCATCATCACCATCATCATCAACCCATAACGTCCCACTGCTGGGCACGGGTCTCCCCTCACTTTCGTGAGGAGGGTTAAGCCATAACCCACCACGGAGATTGACCACCCGGTCGGGATTGATGGATCCCATACCTACTTCCGAAATAATTCTCGGGTAGGTATGTGGGTTTCCTCACGATGTTTTCCTTCACCGAAAAGCGAGCGATAATTACGTGCATATGTTTTACAAGAAACACACTGGTACGTGACCGCACTGGGATTTCAACTCACCACTATCCTACTTAAATATAATTATATCCTACATCCTACTAATTATTATAAATGCGAAAGTTTGTGAGAATGGATGGATGGATGTTTGTTCCTCTTTCACGCAAAAACTACTGAACGGATTCGAATGAAATTTGGAACACAGATAGTTTATAACCAGGATAGAGTAATAGGGTACTTTTTATCCCAATAGTATGTTCCCGTGGGACAAAACGGAAACTACGCGTGTGAACCGCGGGGCGCAGCTAGTACTTAACAATTATTATTAATACATAATTGCCTTATCAATTTGTTATAGTTGACATGATGCGCCCCGCGGTTTCACCCGCAATGAGCATTATCCTTCAGGAACTGTTAATTTTAACGGGATATAAAGTATCCTATGTCGTTATTCTATATTATTATGTCTACCAAAATGTCACGTTACTCCGTTCGGTTGTTTGCGTGAAAGAGTAACAAACATCGATCAAAGGAAACGTCTAAAATTGTATAAAAAATTAAATAAAAAGAGGTAAAAAAGAGAGAGTTGAATAAAAAGTTTTCTTTTTTTTATTGCAGAATAGGCAAGCATTTGACCGCAGTCTCACCTGGTGGTAAGTGTCGACACGGTCGAGGATGGAGCACGCTTGCCTAGAAGATACCTTTTCACTCTCGACTTGAAGACTTTCAGATTATGGTTTTTCTATTCTATTCTATTCTGTCAATAATACTGTGACATTTTATATTAAATATCACATTAAAAAATCACATTAAAAAATATATACCTACAGCGCGGAGTTCCAAAGCAAAGCTAACCCTTTCACTTTCCGATAAAAGCATTTACATCATTGCCCATATATAAAATCCGGATATTATTTCTATCAAAAGCGAAAATACCGACCAAACCCTAAAATCCGGAACAAAAGAATAAAAACAAATATCAATGGCAAGATTAAATTTACAGTCGTGGGCGATCCCTTTAAATGGGTTTTGTATAATAAATTGGCACGATAATTGCCTTATCCGGTATATCCGGTGTATACGGTAAAACGGATAAATGTTATTGAATACAGTATTTGGAACGCCATAATTGGGCCTTTGTTACCGTATCTTTTAATATACGGTGTTCAAATATACGGTCGTTTAATTAAATTTGTGATATTTGGTTAACACTGGATATAATTATTATTTTATTTATTTTATGTTAAGTTAATTTAATTTGTGAGTACTTAGTTACCTCATTATCAATTGATATTCGTCCACTGCTAAGCACGGGTCTCACCTCACTTTCCATAGGAAGATTAGGACTGCTACCACCATGAGAACCCGGTCCGGATTTGTGGTTCACGTACCTCGGAGATACTTATCGGGCATGTGGGTTCTTCCCAGATGTTTTTTGCCCTTCACTATAAATCGAGTAATAATTACATACATGTTAAAATTAGCAATTGCTTGTAAGGTAGAATAAGATAAAAAGTATTATGGCAGTTTTTTTTTAATTTGACTGAGTGACGCGGCGAGCAAGTCGTTCACCTGATGGTAAGGGCTACGCCTGACCGCAACAGTTACAGTGCCACCTAGAACTTTACATTGTATAATCCTGCGCGGCACTGCACTGCGCTCGTCACCCTGAGACATCGGCTCTGAAGTCTCCAATTCTCAGTAATTCCGCTGGAAACAGTGCCCTTCAAACTTACTTAATAACTTGCACACTACTGCTTGGTGGATGAATATCTGGCAAAGGTGTGGTACTGCCCATGCGGTCAAAAGTATTCTGTGTGTATATTAGGTGACTGCGT
Source organism: Campaea margaritaria (assembly GCA_912999815.1). Taxonomy (NCBI): domain Eukaryota; kingdom Metazoa; phylum Arthropoda; class Insecta; order Lepidoptera; family Geometridae; genus Campaea; species Campaea margaritaria. Next base: position 4,121,767 of record OU538814.1, read on the forward strand.
CTTATTTTCTCCAAGTGCAGTAACAAATAGGTACCAACCACTCGGGCCAGTCGTAAAAATGCTAAATTGCACGTCGCCACAAACAAAGAGAGAACACGGCATAATCGCCTCTATGTCTGGTGCAAAAAAGCCATTTTATACCATTTCCCTTCATATTTAAACAGAAGAATTGTTTTAAATAGGTAGGTTGCGGTTTAAGCTGTTTGTAGCTTTGCACTATTTTTGCGTATCACGAAGATTCGTTTTAGTAAAGTTGGATGAGGGAACTCGTGCAGTTCATCAATGAATTAACCTCAGAAAAAAAATAAGCTGCAGAAGGGGCAACACCTGTCTCACAACTCTCTTATTCACATCTAGTAATACAGCGTACACGAGAGTGAGTGGGACAGAAAACTTCGCATGGTTTTTATTATTTCAATTACGGTCCTCAAGATTGGTCTGGTCGGCACCCCCGCAGCGGAGGGGACAAAACGACGGCATGTTCTCCACTCAAAAAAAATAAGGTTGTCTTATTGCTACTCAATTCTGCCAGACCTTGAAAGCTTTGTGAACGGTTTGGTAAACCAAACAAGTGAACAACTTTCTGTTCCTACTGTGGCACTGTTCGGTGAAGGTGACTTCCTTTCTGTTATTGTTCAGTCTATTATTTCTGTGCGTCCCGCGTTCCGTCCCCTACGTCTTATTAATGCATTTTCCTTCGCTGTTTCTGTCACTCTAACAGCTTATTTACCTAAAGAAATAAATAAAAACTGTTCTGTGAAACTGTTGTTCGTTGTTGAGTGCAGTTGTGTCAGAATAAATGTTTTTTCTTTTCTTCTTTTTCTTTTCTTTAATCGCGTTAATCCCCGATTCGCCATTAAGGCTGTTAATTGCTGGGCAGACGAGACAGTCTGTATTTGGGTAAGTGATTTTCCTTGTCGCCTACTGTCGCACCCCTCGCGTGTTAGGCCTTCTGCGTTATTATTCTGTGGAGGGAAATAGATGGTGTGTGGTCTGGGGAATAGGAAAACTCGGAAAGTCATACATAAAAAGATAGGTCACTATCACACACACAGATCCTGACTCTAGGATTCCCTGCAACTAGGGAATCAGGAACTACAAGGACCATGGTCCCCAAACATCAAGACTTAGAGCAAATATTTGTAGCTCACACAATTTTATGGCATGTGCGGAAATCAAACCTTCAAATTCAAGTTTTGACTGTCGGTCCCAGTTGTTAAATCGCAAAACTCAAATCATACATAGTACACAAAATTAAAGAATTTTTTCAAGTACACATTGAGATAAATCAAAAACTATCAACTAAATAACGAGTAAGCGGTTAGGGTTTGAGTGTGAGAAGGAAATTTCCCTTTCAAGTGTTGATTCATGACTGAATCTCGCACAGGAAAAGGAAACTCCATTAACTCTATCTACCAGTGATTCAGAAGTACGAATAAGAATAAGAATGAAAATAAATAAATAATTTTATGAATAAGACCGTTAATCTTTTATGACATGTAAGGCATATCTTACCAATGATGGATAAATGAATAAATAGCAACAAGAAACTTTACGACGAGGTCATTTTTAATTTTTCATCGCTTTTTTTTCGTTGATAGGAAGTGTCAGCTTCGCGAGGTGACCCTGAAGGCTGGCGGCACCTCATTAGAAAAGAATAGAAAAACTCTTTATTGTACACCAGAAAGAAAAATAAACACAGTGCAGAAGAATAAAATAGGTAATCCAAAGGTTGTCTGGAAGAAATCGCTTTCAGCTATAAGACCGCCCATTGTGTAGTACAATGGGCGGTCTTATAGCTGAAAGCGATTTCTTCCAGACAACCTTTGGATGGACAGTAAAAAACATTTTTCGACCAATTAAACAAACAACGAAGGCTACCCCTTAAAATCTTATCATTTAAACCACAGCCTTATTTTTAATATTATTAAAGCAGGTTACTTTGCTAAACTCGCCAAACTCCAAATTACTACACAGCTAAGCTCTATTAAAACTTCAATAGATACTGTTAAAAAACTTTTCTTATTCAAGTTATTAACAAGAACATAAAAATTAAGTTTTCTTCAGGTTGCAGCATACAACAACAGTTTTCTTTGAAAAACTGCGTTGAAAATTGTTTATTAAGTGCTGTGGAACATTATTCATTATTATGTCGGTTGGAAAGAGGTTTCGACGAGCTTGCGGAATTCTAGTGTTTTTTTTTTATTATTATTATTGTTCGTTTTTAGGGTTCTTCCGTACCCAAAGGGTAAAACGGGACCCTATTACTAACACTCCGCTGTCTGTCTGTCCGTCTGTGACCAGGCTGTATCTCATGAACCGTGACAGTGAGACAGTTAACATTTTCACAGATGATGTATTTCTGTTGCCGCTATAACAACAAAGATTTAAAACAGAATAAAATAAATATTAAAGGGGGCTCCCATACAACAAAGTACGGAACCCTTCGTGCGCACTTGGCCGGTTTTATATATTACTAGGAACCGTGAAACCACGTAGACTAATATTCCATAGACACCATTCTAAATTTCATCAAAATCCGTTCAGTCGTTTTAGCGTGAAGAGGGAACAAACACACACACGCAAAAACTGTCACATTTATAATGTTAGTGAGATCTTCTCAAACATGCGTTTCTTTGTAGTGGTTGAAAACGACTGCTTACTGTTTTTTAATCCTTACGGCTTTTATCAAATGCAGTGCCACACAGAACTCTGAATTGCAAGGTCTTGCATGGCACTGCACTGCGTGCGTGAATTTGTTTGGCTCTGATATCCATTATACACATAGGCATAAACATAAATAACAAAGAACACATCATAGCGGAAATAAGTAATTGAATTGAAATAAATCCGTTGTTTCCGAATATCAATAAATTTTGATCATTTTTCAATAATAATTCTTTTTGGGGTTCCGTACCCAAAGGGTAAAATAAAAAAGGTAAATTAAATTAAAATAAAATTAATATTTAAGGGAGGCTCCCATACAACAAAGTACGGAACCCTTCATGCGCTAGGCCGACTCGCAATTGCCCGGATTTTATCTCACATACAGTTATAACTATAGTGGGTGTACCTAATAAGTATAGTAGTAATTATGAGTATATACAAAACGTTTTTTGTTTTTTTGCGTTTTCCGAGAGATTTTTTTATAACTTGTTCTCAACTAAAAATGAAGAAATATAAAGAAAGTTATAGTGGAGAAATATACTCTAACGTTTTGGCAAGAAACTAGGAAAGAGGAAATGTAAGGTAAACTTTATATTTTTACTTTTTTTCTGCAAGCCTCGCTAGACATGTAGCAATAGAAGTATTGTCGATTGGCCGGATAATTTTGTCGGACTTTTAAAAAATAAATGAAATTGTTTCTGTGCGGTTGCATGCATTGAAATAAACCTTTCAATAACTATCTGCCTGATTAAATTTTATACAGCGGATAGCAGCCAGATATTTATTTGAAGTTTAATTCCAATACATGCAACCTCGAACAAACCAATTTCAGGCTGATTTCTGCGTGAACGGGACACAAATAGGTTATCATAGGAGTTATAGGGAAATAAGCTTATCTAAAGCATGAAGAAGGAGATAAATTAATTCCTCAGATAAAGTTTTAATTCCGGAGAATACCTCAATCTAACTGTTGAAAAATTCAAGATTGTGCTAAGAAAGAATAAGAAATAAGAAGAAAAATAAGAGAAAGAGAGAGAGAGAGTGATTGAATACGTATTTATATGAGGAATGAAAAATGGTCTTTAGTTTATCATCTGTCCTATTGAGTAGGCTGGTTGCTAGAAAAACGCCGGAAAGGCCGGAAAGCGCTCTATTCCATTTTTTTCTACGAGCTTCAGCTTTTTCTTTCGCTAAGCGGTCTCTTGGAGAAAATTAATGTTTGTCATCATAAATTAAAATCTTGGTGTATGCTTACATATCCAAGGTATCAGGCTAAACCGGAAGACATTTTTGTTTACACTTCGAGATTGGTTTGGGGATAATATCCGCTCCTTAATAAATCTCGTTTTTTTTCCTGGGAAATTAGAATTGGTTGGAATCTGTTTGGTTTTTTTTTTTGATTTATTTTGTTGATGATTAATCGTTTTAATTTGCTTATGTTTAGAAATAGATGACGATGCGAAGATTACAGAATTTATTATATAGCGCCAAGCAGTAGTGTGAAAACATTACTGTGTTCCGGTTTGAAAGGCACTGTTTTCAGCGAAATTACTGGGCATGCGAGACATTAGAGCCGCTGTCTCCGCCGTCTGAGCCGGTGTCGAGCGCAGTGCTGTGCCGCACATGATTGTGCAATGCAAAGTTCTAGGTGGGGCTGTAACTGTTGTGGGCAGGCCTTGCGCTTATCATCTAGCGAACGACTTACTCGTCTCATTACTCAATCAATCAAAAAAAATAGAAGCCAAAACCATGTTAGCGCAGTAAAATAATTATGTCATAATAACAAACTTGTTTTCTAAGTATAACAACATGCTCTTACTCGGCCTTCATCGCAACAGTAAAATGAAACCTTACAATAACCCAAATAATACTCTATAAACAGTAAGTATAAAAAAAATAGAGAAAATTAAAAAATAAATTAATTATTTAATTATAGAGAATTATTTCGGAGGTAGGTATGCGATGCGATCCACCAATCCGGATCTGGCCCCCGTGGTGGATTAGGGCCTAATTCTCCTCACGAAAGTGAGGGGAGACCCGTGCCCAGCAGTGGGACGTTATGGGTTGTTGATGAAACAGTAAGTGGGTTTATTCAAAAATCGTCCCATTATCAAATCGTCCCATTCTCAAATTGTCCCATTCGCAGTCCCATGTACCGTTTTCTATAAGATTTCGCAAGTACACCATCAGTCATTGAATAACAGCACGATTGGCTTAGCGTAAATATTTCAAGAGTTATGCCATTGGTAGTACGATCTTGAGCTTTTCAACAGTTAGATAGTGTATTCTACGGCAACGGGAATAGGGTCCAAATTGACTTGCATAATTAGACCTATACATACCTACAGCCACCCATACTAACATCATCATTGTCATTATCAACCCATGCTTGTATGCTGTGCACGGCTCTCCATATTCCACTACGGGGGCCGGTCCGGATTGGTGGATCAGTAATAATTGGGCATGTGGGTTTCCGATGGATTTTCGGGTGGATTTCCGTTTTTCACGATGTTTTTATTCACCATAAAGTGAATTTTAATTACTAACATCTTAGAGAAGATACTAATTATTGTAATTATCACATCAAATGGGCGAGGCCGATATATTTAGACACTAAAAAATACCATTTGTTTCGAGTGTCCCATCATCATCAACCCATAACATCCCACTGCTGGGCACGGGTCTCTCCTCACTTTCGCGAGGCGTGTTAGGCCATATTCCACCACGGGTGCCAAGTCCGGATTGGTGGATAACATACCTACCTCCGAAATAATTCTCGGGTAGGTATGTGGGTTTCCTCACGATGTTTTCCCATAGTGTCCCATAATTACAGTTTATTTTTTCTTGTCCATACTGCACGTTTAAATGTGTAGTGAGTGTTACGAAACCTGGAAAAACTTTTCAAAGGTCATTTTTATTGTCTCCCAAAGTTTCACATCAAAGAGGCTCGGGAATTCAAAAATAAAGCTTTCGTTTCTTTAAAATGTTCAGTTTATTTCACCCGAAATGGAAAATATAAATAATCGTACTTATCTCCACTTTACTACGTTTATTCAGAACTTTTACCTTAAATGGTACAAATTTCAAAATCATATAAATTACACAGTTAATTGATGCGACTAGTCAATGCTCTGCTGAAAATTATATGCGTTATGATTTACATATATATATATATTATACTAGCTGCGCCCGCGTTCACCCGCGAAGTTCCCGTTTTGTCTCACCGGAACATACTAACGGGATAAAAAGTACCCTATTACTCAATCCTGGTTATAAACTATCTGTGTTCCAAATTTCATTCGAATCCGTTCAGTAGTTTTTGCGTGAAAGAGGAACAAACATTCTTAGAAACTTTCGCATTTATAATATTAGTAGGATTATTATAGCTGAATACGGATTTTGGTGAAAAACATATTGTTGCTGACTTTTATAAAGTACGTATTTGCTACTGGAAGCTGATCAAAATGAGCCTTTACTCCATCAGTTTAGAGTTAGTTACTCAGGATTCCGTTATCTACCTTCCGTCCTTATCAGGGATTACGGAAAAAATGTATATCATCAGATCATTCTACTGGTAATGTAATATTGTATTTTCACCGGTACTTATTAAATTTAATAAAAACTGAAAATTTTAGCCCATAAAGTAGTAATACAAAAAATCACATTAAAATAAAAATAGAAACAGAAACAGTACAATAGAATAAAATAAAAATAAAAACTAAGCATACAAAGTTCCAACTCAATTTTTTTTTTGTCTCACTGCTACGCCTGCCCATATCAGTTTCAGTGCCACGCAGAACTTTGCATTGCATAATCCTGCGCGGCACTGCACTGCGCTCGTCACCCTGAGACATCAGCTCTATAGTCTCATATGCCGAGTAATTTAAATAACAGAATAAGGGTCAAAATTGAGTAGAAAGATTTTCTATGGCAGTGAGCTTGGAACGGTTGGAATAAAAATAAACAAACCGAATTTCGTATTCCAGGAATTTCAGCAACCCTGGTATTCGATCCAGCATTCGATGGCTAACAAATACACAGTATCTAATTGAAATCCTTACTTCCGCACCGGTCTTATGGACCGTTATGCCTTGCCATCCAATTATTTTTTATGATCAGGTGGGACAAAATGGCCGACAGACAAAACGACTATAGTCGTGGACGGACGCAGGAGTAATAGTGAGGGGGTAAAACTTACTATCTACCAATGTATTTGTGGTAATGGACGTCCGCCTTCCAAGGATAACGACCTGAGTTCAAATCCCAGTGCGGGCACGTACCAATGTGTTTCTGTAAAGCATATCGATACTAGAAAGCGTAAACGCTGTAACCTTGAATATGTTGAATATGTAAAATAAGTATTTTCGGGTCGGTCAAAGGGTTACAGCGTTTACGCTTTCTAGCATCGATATGTACGTAATTATCACTCGCTTTTCGGTGAAGGAAATCGTGACATCGTGAGGGATTTATCCACCAATCCGGACCAGGCCCCCGTGGTGGAGTATGGCCTAATCCTCCTCACGAAAGTGAGGGGAGACTCGTGCTCGGCAGTGAGAGGATATTATTATGGTTGACGATGATGTAAAGATTGAACCAAAAACATCCTACTACAAAATACGCAATTTGGGATACTTGGACGACATATTTTTCTAATTGTTTTATTTTAAAAACTAAACTACTAACTAGATTTTGATGACATTTCTATGAGACTTATATGTTTTAAATAAAAAAGAATCCAAATCGGTTGATAAATTACAAAGTTCTGATATAAAAAAAAAATGAATCGAGAACCTCCACCTTTTTTGAAGTTGGTTATAAACATAAATTTCAATGAAGAAAAACATCGTGACAAAGCCCACATGCCAGAAAATTATTCCAGAGATGTGTGATCCACCAATTCGAGTTGAGCTCCCGTCATGAATTATATCCTAGTCCTCCTGACAAAAGTGAGGCAACCTATCAACACCAGCTTATGTCTACAAAATCACTTTTGAACAGATACCTGATTTTACTCCTGGGAAAGCTTTTGGCCGACAGTGAATAAAACCATAGTGCCCCAATAGACTCCGTCCTGAATCCCTCCCATCGACTAGCAACGTCCAGGTATAATAACCTGGGGCGTAATTCAGGCGAATATTTTGAAAAGATCAGCTATTTTTGCGCGGTCTTCATTTGACTCGCAATTGTAATCGTTATTAGCGTTACGGACCAATTTCGTCGACTTTAGGTCTTATATTGCGGTCTTTTAGGCTTATTTTAGATTTCAGCACCAAAATAGGGTTAAATTCAATTGAATGCCAGTTACACCTTCCCCTTTCCATAATACGTAGAGATGGAAGAGAATGGGACATCTTACCAGCGTCTATGTTTCCCGAAAACTATGGAAGTCTTCAAGTCGAGAGTGAATAGGTATCTTCTAGGCAAGCATGCTCCACTGTCGACGCGTCGGCACTGCCAGTCCAGGAGAGACTGCGGTCGAATGCTTGTCTATTCTGAAAAAAAGAAAAAAAAAGAAAAAAAGATTTGCAACCGTAACCGTTTACCATCGGATGGGCCGTCAGCTCGTTTGCCACTGTGTAATAACAAAAAAAAAACTTCCTTTTCCAAAAAGTCTAATTCAAACGATTGCTTACTTCTGCGTGTCGCCATCAAAACGGATAGTGTCAAAGCTGTAATCAATGTTGTTTGTGTTTATTGAGCCGACGCAACGTTCCGATGCACACGTGAAGAGAAAGGGAAAGGGGGAGGGGGGCTACTCCCTCCCACCCCCCACTAGTCTATTACACTGGACTACACCCCGGACATTCCATACGAAATTCATTTCTTTTAAAATCCGTTCAGCCATTGCGACATAAAGAAGTGACACACACACTCCCACACACTCACTCACACACACACACACACACTAAATTACAAAATAAAAAGCTCTTGCAAGTTTGTAAACAAAACAATTCCTGCTTCAATGGGTTCTCTTAAAGCTAAAACCGATATCCACTTCATCCATTGGATCCACCGCTGTGGGTTAGGTCTCTAATAGTGCGAGGTTCCATTAAATTTCATACAAAGATTTCTAAAATTCGATTCTTTCGGCGTGTTCGGCTTCAGCATGTGTGGAATCACCTTTACTGTGAAAGAACTTAAGGCGCGGTCTAATTGCGAGATTGGAGGTGCGCCTGCTTATTGCAACCGTACTGAAAGGTTGCAGTCAATGTTGATCTTATCACCGTTGAATCACCTAGGACTGGGAATTGTGGTTCTTGCTTACCTACCATTCTAACTGTATTCTAAAAGTAATAAAAAAAAAAACTACTGTTTTAACCCTTATGTTATAAACTCCTAACTTATATTATAAATGCGAATGTGAGTTTGCTGTGTCTTTATTTTCTCTCTTGAGTTTTTACCACCACAAGCCGCAACATCTAAGACTTAATTCCTGTCCATCCAAAGGTTGTCTGGAAGAAATTGCTTTAAGCGATAATGCTGCCTATTGTACCACCTGTTTATTAAATGTTTATTGTACTGTGTCTACTAAAAGTATGGTGTTTAATAAAGTATTATATTGCATTGTGAGTTTTTTCTTTGTTGCGCTTTTAGGCCTAAACCACTAATACGAGGGTGAATCAAAAAATTCTTGGAATCAATATTAAAAAATGCAAAGATTTAAATAATAATATTTTATTTTTCTACATAATCTCCCTCCAATGCAATGCATTTAGAATAACGCGTTTCTAACTTCCTTATTCCTTGTGAAAAAAAAATATTTTCTTGACTCTCGAAAAAGTCCTCTACGGCAGCTATAACCGCGTCATTATCGTGAAATTTTGTTCCACGAATTTCCTCTTTTAATTTTGGAAATAAGTAAAAATCACTTGGGGCTAAGTCCGGAGAATATGGTGGGTGGTCAAGGAGATTGAAGCCAGCACAGCGGATTGCGTTGAGCGCAACTTCCGATCGATGAGCAGGAGCGTTATCTTGAAGGAACAACACGCCCAACGACAGTTTTCCACGACGTTTTTCTTTAATCGCTTCACGCACTTTCGGGATTAAATTTGCATAATAGGGTCCAGTAATCGTCTGGCCTTTTGGCATGTAATCAATAAAAAGGATTCCTTCACTATCCCAGAACACAGAGGCCATAACTTTGCCAGCGGTAGGAGCAACTCGAAATTTCTTAATGGATGGAGAGGATGGTCGTTTCCAAGACATGCTTTGTCTTTTAGTTTCAGGATCAAAATGGTGGACCCACGTTTCATCCATGGTGACAAGACGACGGCAAAAGTTATCCGAATCACGCTGGAACATTTCGAGATTACGCTTGGAAATTTCCAAACGTCGCTTTTTGTTTTCGTCGGTTAACATTCGTGGCACCCATCTTGCAGACACTTTTTTGAACCCCAGTGAATCAATTAAAATGGATTGAACGCTACCAAAAGATATCTTTAGGATCTCAGCTATATGTTTTATAGTCATTCTTCTGTCTTCCAAAACCAGATTCTCAACCTTTTTGACATTTTCTTCTGTAACGGAGGTTGAAGGCCGCCCAGAACGCGGGTCATCTTTACAGCTTGATCTACCTCTTTTAAATTCAGCCACCCAGTACGCAACCGTAGAATAGGGTACAGCATCACCCCCTAATGTCTGCTGAATGTCCAAAAAAATTTCCTTCGTAGACATTTTTTTCAAACTGAGATATTTTATCACCGCACGTAACTCACTTTTATCCATAATTTTGACTTTTTAGCAACTCGTTGCACAAAAAAATTTATTACATGCGAACGAACTGACAAAAACAAGTGACAGTCTGCATAAATATAGTGTGATAGACACTCTTTAATTTGAATATCGAACTTGATCCAAAAAGGTTTCATATATATGCACTTCTAAGAACTTTTTGATTCACCCTCGTATATATCTAGCTGCGCCCCGCGGTGTCACCCGCGTAGTTCCCGTTTTGTCCCACAGGAACATACTATCCGGATAAAAAGTACCCTATCACTCAATCCTGGTTATAAACTATTTGTGTGCCAAATTTCATCTAAATCCGTTTAGCAGTTTTTGCGTTATAGAGTAACACACATCCATCCATCCACTCTCACAAAATTTTACATTTATAATATCGACGCTAGAAAGCGTAAACGCTGTAACCCTTTGACCGACCCGAAAATACTTTTTTTACATATTTGGACACAAACCTACATTTCAACGTCCCCTAGGAACTTTAGGATATAACCAAGGTAGCAGTATTGTAGCTTTGTATGTAACACACCAAATATCCAAAATTTACGTTTTTAGTTCGAGTAGATATTGAGTTATGATTTATTTTCAACAAAAAAAAAGTTTGGTGAACAATTTTGCGTTTCAAGGTAACAGCGTTTACGCTTTCTAGCGTCGATATTAGAAGGATTATCTCGATTATTTTTATAATTGTATCTTGTGGTATAAATAAAAATCGAATGACGAAAATTTAAAAAAATACTTCCTCGTAGCGTTTTTTGGTGGTATCTTCTCTGACGGGCGTATTTCCGAACTATGGTAAAGTTAAAGGAATTTCCTTTTCCTGTGCAAGATCCAGGCATAAGTCGCCACTTGACAGGGAAATGTCTTTTAAAACAAACATACAAACACACGATACAGACAGACAAACTGAACAGAAATAATCGAAACCTTTTCATTGCTGACAATTCTTTTAGTATAGCCAAGTTTCTTAACTTCTTCCCGTAAAGCTTTCAAAACATTTGATTAAGCCCCCTATAAGAAGGCCTGGAGCATAAGAATAATAAAATAAAGAGCGTATAGAAAGGAAACCCGCTAAAATTGGCACATTTACATTAATTGTGTACCTAATTTTAAATGAAACCCTGATTAACCGATTGCCCAGTTATGATTTCCGGTCATATCTATGTATGTAACTTTGGCACGTCCTACAGTTTAAATGACTTAATGTGAGTTTGAAACATCTGGTATTATTGGATTTGGCATAATCACGAGCACGGCACACGAGTATTATTATTATAATTTTTTTAATAAATATCCTTTACCTTTATCTCTCCCGATGTTGAGTGATAATGTGGACTCATTTAGTTCGCATTTATTGTAAGCTGACCGGTTCAAACAATTCATAAAAGTTCGCAATATTTCGTATATTTAGTAGTAAAATATAGCAAAATAGTAGACTGTCGCATTTATGGGTGCCCACGTGCGAAAGAGACAGACGGTATTTTTATAATCAGTCTTCAATGTGACGACATGCAATTAGTACGTTGACTGCTGAATCGGTTTTTTACATTAAGGCACCGTTACGGACCGTGTGTGTTTTCCAGCAATGGCGTGCCGTCTGTGTGAGCCGCAGTGTAGTAGCGCCACGTTACACACAAAAGTCTGTGTTTCGCCGCACAGCCGGCACGTAAGCTGCGTTAACACAACAGGTGAGTTTTCCCGCACCTAAAATTATAAAAAACACAACGTCAGTGTTTTCAGCAGTGAACGCGTTAATTGAGTAATTAACTGTAGGTGCTATATTTTAATAATGAACCTGCATAGAGCGAAAAATGGTGCTATAGAGTTGTCATCAACATCATTGAGCCACCGTCCGATGTACTAATTACTCCTCTCCGTGCATGGTTGTCTGGAAGAGATCGCTCTGAGCGATAAGACCGCCCATTGTGACACTAATTGTAAAATTTGTTTTGTTCTAGTTTTTAAGTTTTCTTTGTTCTGTGGTGTTTCAATAAAGAGTTTATCTATCTATCTATCTATTATTGTGTTGTGTTGTTGTCATTGTTTTTGAGTTCCAAATTATGTAATACAAAACGCCGTGAGGCATTTGCGTCGGTAACGAAACGCAATTTCACTTCTACACGCTGCGAATTCCTTATTCTCACGCCGGGAGGTTGGCTAAACATGAAATGAGAAAACTTTTCTGAACAAGTACCTACAAATTACAAAGATGTTGGACATTGAGCAACAAAGGTCCAGCCTAAGTTATAATTGATGCTATTTTTCTATTTACTTTCTGACACCTACAGGAAATGACGATTTGATTTTTTTTTGTTTTTTTTTTTTTTAATTTTGACAACTGATTTAAATTATTGTCATCTTTATCATTAACTTAGATATATAGATAACTCTTCATTGACAAGAACAAGTACAAAACGAAGCGTAAAAAATTGTAGCTAAATAATAGGTATAAAGAGCGGTCTTCTCGCTTAAAGCGATCTCTACCAGACAACCTTTGGATGAAGAAGATAGAGAGCGGAAATGAGGTTGGGTTGGTTGACATCAGTGTCAAAATATCAATACATGCTTACTAATAATTACACGAATAAGGGGTTTCATGAGAATTGTGGCAATTCAATATTGGCGGCATCTTCAGACCGATTAAAGTCCAAGAGAACTATCGGCCAATCGTTTAGTCGTTGTTTAGTTAAACAGTTAATTTTATAATAAAAAACGACGGTGTTAAACCACCGATTGAATGTTGGTTAACTTCCCAAGCTGCCTAAAGCCATGTTCAGATGACAGGCGTTTTGCTAACGCAAGTTTACTTGTAGTGGGAGGCCTCTTCTGCAAGAGGCCGCCTGGGGAAGTACCCACCTTTGCCAGATATTCATTATTATTCATTCGCCAAGCAGTAGTGTAAACACATTACTGAAGAGCACTGTTTTCAGCGAAATTACTGAAAGAAGAAAAGAAAAAGAGAAAGACAGATTAATGCAGCGCAGCGTGGAGCGCCACGCGCGGCGCTGTCACTTTGATTCAATTTGTACATATTGACAGCGCCGCGCGTCCCGCCGCGCGCTGCGCTGGGTTGATCTGTCTTACGCCTTAGAAATCAAATGATAGGCGTCAACCGCACGTTTTGTACTACAAACGCGTGTTAGCCTGTAAACACCTACGGCTACATAAAGCTAAAAGCAGCGCGCGCTTATCTTCTGTCATCTAAACCTACCCTAAAATACACCAACCAATTCTAAATTTCCAAAATTCGAATCACATCTAACAGTAGCCGATTCGTTTTACGACTAAATTTACGGCTGGGCATTTAATTTACGATTAAAGTTTAGTAGTTTATGCCGATTTACAGTCGATTAATGGAGTCCCACTCTGCCACTGGTTTAATGGCTAGTTGATGGTTTTAACTGCTATTTTTATGGCAGCGACATGGGTTTGAATTAAACAATGAGAAAGTGGTGGTCACTTTCGCTAGAAAAAGGATTATCAGCCTTATTCATACCCTGGATATTCTATAAAAATAACCGCTGTCATTTGTCATTTGGGCGTGTAGTATTAACTGACCTCCCAATTTCCCTCTGAATTGCGGCTGGAGGTGCAGGGTGATGGAGTGTCTATGGTCTATAACTATGAGGACCATGGTCCCACATCGCCAAGACTCGGGAAAATATCTGTGGTTCGCAAAAATATTTGCCCTGTGCGGAAATAGAACCCGTTAACTTACCCTTAGCAGTCGGCTAATCACCCACTTAGGCCACGTAAGCTATTGATTCGAGGCCGAGGATTGAAGCCAGTGTTGTTGGGCTGCAAAACGTAGTTACCGTTCGGTCGTTCTCTTCTGTCTAGTGCTCCATTGAAACCCAATCAATTTTAATCAAATTCTCCCATATTTGTACCAACAATGGAACGATAGGTTTCCAGCAAGGACGTATTAAATAATATATTCTATGGACCCGGCACCCATCTAACTCTGCAAACAAACAATTAAGTATGTCGAGTTTTGGCAGAATATCGAAAATGTATCGTTATTTTTTGTATATTTTTTTCAAACTTGTGTTTTTTCTCGTTTTAATGTGGACCTCAACCAGCACTTTACATACGCTTTTCCGTGACTTAAATAGTCATTTTTTACACCGTGCAAAATTAGTATATTACGATACGAGTGGCTTAAGTATAAGTAGTCGATTATTGCACGGCGTGAAGTTAGCACTGTGTAGCAAACAAATAATAGAGGGAGGTAGGTTAGCATTTTGTCTAAAAACCATTCCGTGCTGTAGAAAAAGTGACAAAGACAATTTGACGAAACGCTAACCTACAGTTTGTGATATGTGAATTACAACACTTATCGATGAGGCAAAGGCATCTTTTTTGAATAGATGGGATGAAAAGATACATTACACCAGCGATTTTGAAAAACAAGGTCCGTATTAAATAGTCAGAGATCGCGAGTTTACGACCGTTACACGAACAGTCGGTCATATAACTTTGGCGGAGGGGTAAACGTGACCGTGCAGGTCCTTTGCTTAGATCGTTTAAGTTACCAACAATGGAACAACAGATTTCCAGTCCAGACGGGGTCAACAACGCGCAGATAATCCTATTTTCATAAACTATTAGCTTGAGTTTCTACTAACTGTTCTCAAACTTCACTTGGAGTGTTCTCGAACTCGACTCCGATTATCTAAATTAGAACTACGGCAAAGGTAATCAATAATCACAGGTTATGTAAACTAAATCTAGAAACAGTAAATAGTAACTGATATGACTTCACCAAAAATATTCCTTGATCTGTCTATCATACGTAGGATAAGTATATTTAAAAAAAATTTTTTTTGTTTTTTTTTTTCAAATTTTTTTTTTCCTTTATTATAAATATTATTTTATCATTATATAATTTATAAACTATAAATTAAAAAAGGTGAAAGTCAAATTAATGCAGCGTGGCGCGCGGTGCCACTTTAATTCATTTTGTACACTTCGACAGCGCCGCGCGACGCTGTCACTTTGATAAAATGTATAAAATTGACAGCGCTGCGCTGCACGCCACAAACCGCGCTGCATCGATCTGTTTTTGCCTTAGAGGTAATTTAAGTTAAATATAAAACGGAATACCTATTAATATAACTAGAGTAAGGAAATCAGATGGCAGCTGACAAGCTGACGATGAGATCAAAAACAGAATGCTTGCCTAAAGAAACCTGTTCACTCTGGACTAGATGACATCCAGATAGTAATTGTGTTATGATACGTTTCGTAGGTACTAGATGGGTTTATCGTCTAAAACCCTTAGCAGGTTTCCAGGCTTGAACCCTAGATTGAACGTAAATATTGTTTGATTGCTTTTCAGTGCCCAAAGCGTATGGACGATAGTTAGTCTCCGCCTAACCAGCAATGGATGAGTCCAAGATGTTTTAATCGATTAATCAAAAATGGTCTCGATTTTTTTTCACAGTCGAATCCGAGCTGTTTATAAACATCCAAAAAGAATTGCAAGAGGTTCGACCGTCTGCGATTTTCTCGAGATTGAAGAGTACGACACGACACTAGCGAGAGAAAGCGAAGAATGAAGTGAAGAATGCAGCAGCGAGTTAGTGGAGTTGGAATAATCGATAGGAATCTCTATTATTCGGTTGGAACGAAATGTTTATGGACTCGATTGTAAGCTTGCATCAAATGCGAATGTTTCGATTGTCTAAAAGTCTTTGGCTCGCCCATCGCTAGGTATAATCCAATGATGTTGGAAAAATATGGTACGGATGCTTATCCCTACTTATATTATAAATGCGAAAGTAACTCTGTCTGTCTGTTGCTCTTTCACGCCTAAACTACTGAACCGATTGAAATGAAATTTGGTACAGAAATAGTCTAGAGCCCAAGAAAGGACATATGATACTTTTTATTGCGAAAAAAGCATTTTAAGGGTTTGAAATAGGGGATGAAAGTTTGTATCAAACTTTTCGTCATTTTTGAAGCTAGAAGCATGAAATTTATTTTTTAGACTTTTGATTAGATATAAATAAATTTGGCATTCAAAGTTTGTAAAAAAATTACCCTTAAATAAAAATAAGGGGTTGAAAGTTTATATGGAAATATGTAAGTAAGGTTTCGGCTAAACCACGACACCGATTTAAAAATTCTTCCGCTAATGGAAAGCTACATTATCAGCGAGTATCATAGGCTATATTTTATCCCCATATTCCCGCGGGATCAGGAACTACACGGGTGAAACCGCGGGGTGCAGCTAGTAAAATATATTTTTGGTAATCTATCTATCCTATCCCACTATTCTCTTCTAGTTCGTGTTTGTAGAACCATGGTCCTCGTAGTTGTACCTAGTTCTTTCGTTAGTTATATATTTGTGACAGTTTAAGTGCGGTATCAGTCCTTATCGACCCGACATTTTCATTTTATAAATTATCCCTATCTAATCTATAAAGAGAATTCAGCCAAGCTGATAATATTATCCATAGATACTATTAATTAAATTAAAATGTGTCTGTCTGTGATTTCGAAATAAATGGAAAAGTTTAAGTGAAATCTGCTAGTTAATACTATTCATCCGTCTTCAATACCCATTGATTTAACCCCATGTATGTTCAGCTACCGGGCCCCCGTAGTGGATTAAGGCCTAATCCTCCTCACGAAAGTGAGACCCGTGCTTAGCAGTGGGCCGATATGGGTTGATGATGATGATGAAAATGATGTTCAGCTATATTATAAGAGACTTGGTTGGACCAATGTAAAATTCTTGATAAAATCCAGTTTTGAACAGAAACAAAAAAAAACTTTCTGAATTTTATACAAATACAAACTATTTAATCGAAGACCGTGATTTTCTTTGAAACCTAGTTATAGCTAATTGGCTATACAATTGGCTTTTCATAGGTACCTCTAACTGTCTTAATGGCTAAATTAAAATCGAAATAAAAATAATCTCTTGGAAAAATGTTTCACTCCAACGTTTTTCCTAAATTATGGACTTTTGGAAGAAAATACAATCATTATAATGTATTTAAAATATTTATTAATAATAAAAATATATTCATATAATATATTCCAACAGGTTAGAGGCACGCCTATTACATTGTGATATTAATTAAAACTAGAAATTAAAATACAATATATTATTTAAACTAAAAGTACTTAGGAAGTTAAAACATCAAATATTATGTTAATTAACAAATGAGGACAACAAGACGTTTAAAACATGTAAAATACTTGGGTACTAAATTTAATAATAGGTACAGTGGGTCTTATCGCTACAATCAATACGAACATTTTAATCACTTTTTTTTTTTCGATAAAAAAAGTGGGTTCGCTTTTTTTGGAAATTAATATACAATAAATCAATACAATTAAACATGAAACTAAAACTAAAATACGTAACTTCTTGTTATGTACGTATTTACGTAATTTTTTGTCACTTTATTTTCGGTGTAAGAAAACATCGTGAGGAAACCGACATACCTACCCGAGAATTATTTCAGTTATCGACAAATCTGGACGAGGCTCCGGATTCTGGATTATGGCATAGCCCACATCGCGAAAGTGAGGAGAGACCCGTGCTCAGCAGTGGGACGATATGGGTTGCTGATGATGATGATAAATAATTTTTACCCATATTTTTTATTATTTTTTTACAATGTATTAACTGTTTCTTATACTCTAATTTTAACTTTTCTTATATTTCCTTTTAATGTTTTATGATTTACAATGGCATATTTTGGTTTCATTTTTGTCACATCAACTGGTGAAGACAAAGGTTTATCATTGTATTGCTCAACAAATGTACGAGCAGATTCAAACCATTCACTTTCCGTGTTATTTACTTCTTGTATATATTCATTAATCTCTTTAGAAAGGTCTTTTAGGTAAAACACGTCATTTAGTAAGTGAAAGACTAAACGGTATTCAGATCCTTTAGTCTCCTCCAAAATACTTTTTACCATTGATAACATAAACAAGCTGGAGAAATCAAAGCTGAACGTCCTTAAGTAAGCTGCGAGGTTCTTACTATAGAGTTCCATTATGGAATCAAAATGTTTAAGGGTAAGACTGTTGACGTCTCGTGCTATATATTTGCCGAAAATGTTTGCTACTTCTGTAGCACCTCTCGTTTGCCTTGCATCGTCATCAGCAAATACATCTGGAAGTAATTCAAGACATTCTCTCACCGCTTTATAGTAAAATATAGTTAGCTCAAGTTGAAGAAAAATTCCAAAATGTCTCTCTAGTGATAAATTCTTTTGCATCCAAACTTTAGTTTTTTCAATCATTGGTAAAGGAGAAACAAAGTTAATGTCCAGAAATCCCTTATTATACATAAAAGTATTAATCATATTCTTTATCAAAGAAAAAAAAAGTGGTGTATGTTTGGAATATTGTCTTATTTCTTCTAGTTTTGCAAAGAATGGATCACCAAATATGTTTACTCTATGTGCCTGTGTATGTTCACTTTTGCTTATGAAAATGTATTTTACAAGAACCCTTAGAAACAAGTTAGTACCACCACGTTCATAAATCTTTCGATCGGATAGACTATTAGTACTTAAATATTCTTTTAGAAAATCATGAAGTATTTTTTCAACGAATTCTTCGTTAACATCTGGAAGAAGAATTTCTAAATGGCAAAGTATAGGCAAAGCTTTATTTAATGATACGTTTTTATATAGCGTGTAAAGAATTGTACCGTATTCGGGCCTTATTTTTAGTGGTACATTTTCAATTTGCGCTACAGTGCGAAGCAAGCGCCGGCCACAATTTTTTGTCAAGTCTAATTCTTGAATGAAGGGTTTGATTACTTTCCAAATTCGTGAATCAACTTGCTCGCCTTGTAATTTCATAATTTTCAACCCAGGTTCAATGGAACTTTTTGGTCTGATTTTTGCTAGTTTAAGTAAAACGTATATTTCATGATTGGTACGTTTTGATAAAATGTAAGCAAGTTTTGCGGTTCTTTTCCATTTTAAAAGTTCTTCTATATTGTTATCAATTTCAATAGTTCGACATTTCAAAATTTTGTTAGCAATAAACTTTGTATCAGCCTTTTTCCATCCAGATACGTCAATAGCTGGTCTTGACATATGCAAATTTGCCTTAATAGACGTAGCTAGTGACTTAGATTTGTCATTGTGGATTTTGTATAATTCCTGCAGATAAGACTTATGTTGGCCTTTTAACAAAATAGCTATTGGCCGCCCTAATGGGTTATAAGGTTTATTACGTTGCATAGGCTTTTTTGCTAATAAGCTACGTTTCGGAGGAATACGATATAGATATAAATGATCATTAGTTTTTAATTCGTCTATAACTTTACTAGCTAGACCATTCTCTTCACTGAAGTAAATTGATAATTTTTTGAAATATTGGTCAGCTCTAACATTTACCTGATTTAAAGAGAATTTGTCTGCATAAAGTAAAGTTGCATCATGTCTCAAGACATTCAGGTATGCAGCTTCAGATTTTGTGTGTGTAAAAGTAATAGAAAAAAGTTTTTTTCGCGCAACTTTCGCATCAAATAGCTTGCGTATTAGTCCACTTGTTTCTACCTTGTGTTTAACAGCAAGTTCTATAACCGTGTCTATAAGTCCTGGATGGCTTTCCACCTTTATTTTGTACGCATTTAGGACATCAATTATCGTGTGGATCCAACGCACTGCATCTCTTATATGTGTTTTCTCTCTTGCTACAGAAAGTAACATTTTCGGTAATAAATATCCTAAACGAGCTTTTTCAGTAGTAGATAGTGAATAATTAACAAAATTTGAAAAGAGAGTTGTTGGAGCTGTAAACGCATTTTTAATAGCAAGTGGACATTCACCAGTGAGAAGCAAACTGCGAATCACTACAGCATGTAAGCCCTGATGGCAATCAGCTGCTGGGCTGCCTCCATCTAGCCCTAAATCTTTACCAAATTCTAGAAATTGTTTCCAATAGATCTCTGGTAAACGCCAAATGGAAGCGCATTTAACGAGACTCCTAACAACTGTAGCTCGAATATTAGGAGGTTTATTAAGGTGCTTTTCTAATAATAGCTCCAATAGGGAAGCGATGGCTTCAGGTCGACTGCCAGTCTTGCTGACAAGTACTAATATCATATATTCACGTTTAACAGGTGAGCTTTCTGTCGCAAGCTTTCTCCGTAATTCATAGAGTGTTTGACCAAAACTTGCGAATCTGTACTCCTCAAAGAGTTTATCTAAGGGGGTTTTAATTTTTCTTTCAGTTTTAATTTGTTTCTGTGCTTTACTGATACATGGGGGCCTGTAACAACATATTTGATTATTAGGTTCATATTGACTAGGTTTTGGTTGAAGATCATCAAATCTATATTTCTTTCCAAATTGAGACATATCAATAACCGAAGGAGCTTTAGGTGACTCATAAGGCCAATTTCTAACTACTTCTCCAATCTCTTTCCTAACAAAAACTTGTTTCTTAAACTCTGCTCTATCTTTATGATTGATTCGTTTTATTAATGGTTCTACAATCTTATAGCTAAATGTATTATACAAATACTTAGCTGGAGCTAACTTCAGGACAAGATCTTTAGCTTCTTCACTACTAATACATTCGGCTATGGATGGAATATCTAGTAACATTCCTGCATACAGTTCAGGTTTTTGCCAAAACCTTAACTTGTAATGGGTCATAATAAACTTTGTGGCTTTTGGACTGTATCTCTTAAATTGAAATTGATGATAATATCTCTCAGTTATGTCTAATACCATATCTCCGTCTGTTTTCAGTAAATATCTTAGAGTTTTAAAGTATCCCCAATGACGTTTCAAGTATTTTGGAATAAGCTTTTTATCGTGGGATAATGCATCAAAAAATATTTCAGCTACATGAGAGCACTTTTCGCAAAGAATTTTAAAAATGTGCGGTGTTACTTTATACATAACTTTTGGAAATTCATTTTTAATTACATCTTTTGCACATTTCGTGAGAAATTTAAGGGCAAGGGCAGAGTTTGTCTCCTGGTAATACTGATAGAATTGTTCACATCTTAATTCGTCCTTTAAGTTGAGGTGTATCCAGTGTTGCATTTTATTTACAGCCGTCGTTATCATTTCCGGATAAAGTCTGTTTTCCAAATATTGAGGGTTAATAATATCTTCATACTTTTTCTCTATCAACCATTTTGCCTTCAAAGCTCTGCTGACATAGAGCATATCATCGTCTTTAAGATTTTGGATAATATAGTCGACATTCTTGATCTTAGATGCGACGTCTATTTTGAAGAGTCGATCTATGGATGACAGCTCTGGGAGGTTCTTTATGATATCGAAATCTTCACCACGTTCATAAGTTTCATTTACCAATGAGTTGAGGTACTTGTGCCTTTTTCCAAGATTGTCTCCAACAAGTGTTATTGGAATAATGGTTGTCATTATTGTTATAGATTTTTTAATTTTTGTTCGTAAATGATCAACTCGTCCGTTATACTATTTGAGAGTTACGGTTTCCAATTTTAATTGCTTGAATGCAGCCTCTGAAATAATTAAGAGTTCATTTTGAATTATTTAAATTGTTAGAATTACTGTGTTGGTGTTGTTAATAATGTATGTACTTTGTAAATTCGTTGAAATATTTATCTATTTACTTGCGACTTGAAAACTTTGAGATTATAGTTATCGGGAAACCAATAGTAAAGTATACATTCTATCTAGGTATTATAAATCCTAGAATTACCTGTTTCAAAACAAAAGCAGCAGGATACCTACGTCGTGATATGTTATCAGATGCTACGTAAATAATAATATGTGTAAATTCTACAAATCTATATAATTAAAAAAAATTAACGTCGTGTGACGCCGGGCACAACGTCATAATAATTATGTTGATGTCTTATTGGATCTCTTCTGCAAAGTCAGCCTGGGGACCACACCTTGCCAAATATTCAACCGCCAAGCAGTAGAGTAAAAACAATACTGTATTCCAGTTTGAAGGGCACTGTTTCCAGCAAAATTATGAGCCTTTAGAACCCATGCCAGGGTGACGAGCGCAGTGCATTGCTGCGCAAGATTATGCAATTGAAAGTTCTGGTTAGCACTGTAACTGTTATGGGCAGGCGTCTTGTATACCTTCGGGTAAACGTGTCGTTAATCAATCATATAAAAAAATAAACATGTCATCATCATCATCATCAACCCATAACGTCCCACTCCTGGGCACGGGTCTCTCCTCACTTTCGTGAGGAGGGTAAGGCCATACTCCACCACGGGGGCCCAGTCCGGATTGGTGGATCACATACCTACCTCCGAAATAATTCTCGGGTAGGTATGTGGGTTTCCTCACGATGTTTTCCTTCACGGAAAAGCGAATGATAATTACGTACATATGTTTTACAGAAACACATTGGTACGTGCCTGCACTGGGATTTGAACTCACGACCTTCTGATTGGAAGGCGGACGTTCTCCCACTAGGCTACCACCGCTAATATAGGATAAACCAAAAAGTTGTAATACCTTATTGACACTGGCTGAATGTAAAAAAGCGATAATCGCCACACTCGCCACGGTAACAGCCAGTATGACTCGCTGCGTTAGATGTTTCACATCACAAACACTATTTTTGCGAGCATGGCGTCACCCTAGTACACGCTTGGACAACACAACGATGGAAGCAATACTAGCGGCGAACTGTTCAAGCCAAAGTTTTTATAGCCTTGGATTCGCAAAATATTAGGCACTGGAATCAGTTAACTAGCTTTTACACGCGACTTCGTTCGTGGTATATTTTTGAAGTAACACTTCTTTACGCCGGCATGACTTGGGGAATAACTCATTATTTTACGTAAAATAAACAATTTTTTTTTTATAATTTCTATAATTTCAATTACGACATTAAAAGTTACTATAGTTAGATACAATTAAATAGAAAACTAACTAAAACTTTAAAATCTAACAAAAGTGTAATAATTATATTTAGTAACTTAGAATAGAATAGAATAGAATAGAAAAACTCTTTATTGTACACCAGAAACAAAAATAAACACAGTACAGAAGAATTACAATAGGTGAACAAGGGCCGCTGCCACTAGCCACTTACTTTAGTCTATATTTCATATATTTTTTTTTCTTAATTTTAATTAATGAATACACAAAGACAGTTACCATCCTTAGCGATATTACCGCCCATTGTACTACCTTATGGTTGTTTTGTTATTTTTTTTGTTGTTTCTTTTGATGCATAGTAAAAAATGTCCTGTCCTGTCCGGTCTTATCCTGCCCTGTCCTGTCCTGTCCTGGGAAATGCATTAGGCATACCACCCGGCCCCTGGTGGGACCGGGTGGGTATGTGGGACTCCCCCACCGGTTATTTTGACGGGTATACCCACTAAAACCCTGGGGTGTTCTTTTCTCCGTATGTTGGGGTGGTCCCGGGTTCGCTATTCGCGCTTCCGCAGGTCCTGCAAGTCCTGTTTTATCCTGTTCTGTCCTGGCCTTTCTGTCCTTATATGCTATTTTTCTATTATTTTTTAAGTGCCTAGTGGATACTTATTTGATATTGGTTAAATCTTAATCCTTATTATATTGCCTGGATGCCATTTGTAAAGGCGTAGCATTTGGTAGTCTTTTTATAGTGTATCGTGGTTGGTAATTTAGTTTTTTTGCCCTTTTGTATTGATCAATGAATGTATTGGCACATGTAAACCATTCACTTTCTTGTTCAGTTATTTCGCTTATATATTTATCGATCTTATCAGAATGGTGTTTTAATATAAACATGTCTTGGAACAGGTGCACAACCAAACGGTATCCAGAACCTTTGGTTTCCTCCAAAAATCCTTTTATCATCGATAGCATGAAGAAACTTGAGGATCCAAAACTAAACATTTTTAAATAACTTACGAGATTCTTACTATACAATTCTATTATGGAATCAAAATATTTTGCGGTGAGACTGTTGACGTATCGTGCAATATATTTGCCAAAACGGTTAGCGACTTCGGTGGCTCCTCTTGTGTGTCTTGCGTCTTCATTAGAAAATGCCCCTGGAACCAATTCAAGACTTTTTCGCACTGCTTTACAGTAAATTATAATAAGCTCAATCCGGACAAAAACTCCAAAGTGTCTTTCAAAAGTTAAATTCTCCCGAACCCAAATTCTAGCCTTTTCCATCACTGGCAAAGGTGAAACGTATTGATTATCAAGTAAAACCTTATTATATGTAAAGGTATTAAGCATTTCGTTTAGAAGCTGATAAGAAATTGGTTTGTATTCAGTAGATTTTCTCATTCCTCTTATTTTTTCAAGGAAAGTATCACCAAATGTTTCCAACCTCTGTTTTTGTATATCTTGACTTTTACTTATCAAAATATATTTTACGAGAATTCGAATATACAAACAAGCGCGGAAAGTATAAGCTTGGGCCTCCTGACGGCATTCTATGGTTGCTCTTCTGAGGCTGGCTTGCGTCTCCCGGCGTCGCGCCAAGGCTGCTCTTTTGGCGCCGAGATCACCTCCATAATAATTTAAATGTATAGTTTTCTCTTTGCTTCGCTGTGCCAGCTCCGCTTCCGCTCTGCTGCCGCTTCTTTTGTCGCTAGTGTCGATTTTACATTTACAATCTTCTTTCAAAAATTCATGAAGTACATCTTCAATGAATTGTTCGTTGACATCTGCGAGAAGAATTTCTACGTGACAAAGAAAACTCAACGATTTATCTAACGATGTCTTCTGATATAAAGTATAAAGAACTGTACAGTATTCAGGCGCTATTTTTAAAGGTACGTTATCTACACGCGCCACAGTTCGAAGTAAGCGATGCCCAGTAGCTTTAGTCAAGTCTAATTCTCTAATTAGGGGTTTGATGACTTCCCAAATTCGAAAATCTGCTTGCTCGCCTTGTAATTTCATAAGTTTAAGGCCAGGTTCGATAATACTTTTCGGCCTTACTTTTGCCAATTGAAGTAATACTTCTGTTTCATAATTAGTTCTTTTTGACAAGACATAAGCGAGTTTTGCTGTTTTTTTACGTTTCAGAAGTTCTTCAATATTAGTATCTACGTCAATAGCTCGACATTTCAAAACTTTGTTCGCTATGAACTTTGCACTAGTATTTTTCCACCCAGTCACATCAATAGCAGGTCTTGTCATATGTGCATTTGCCTTAATAGAAGCAGCTAGTATACGATAGATACGATTAGTATTAGTTGATTCGTGTGTTCGTATCCTGTATAATTCCTGAAGATAAGACTTAAGTTGGCCTCCTAAAAGTATAGCAATAGGTCGTCCTAATGCGTCATATGGGGGATTAGCACGTTTTGTAAGAATCTTTTTCCGAGATAATTGTCTAAATTGTCTATGAACATACTCGTGCCTAAAGTCTTTCAATTTTAATTCGTTTAAAACTTTACTTCCTAAGCCTTTTTCTTCACTAAAGTAAATTGCTAATTTAGTGAAGTATTGATTGGCTCGTAAATTCCCACGAGTTAAAGTGAATTTGTCTTTAACTAGTAAATCTGTATCATGTCTCAAGGCATTCACATAGGAAGCATCTGATTTTACCAACTTGAAAGTGTATCGAAAAAGTTCTTTTCTTCCTACCTTAGCATAGAATAGCTGAAGTATTATATTACTTAGTTTTCTACTTCTAACATTTCGTTCTGCCAATTCCACAATGGCGTCAATAAGGCCTTGGCAATTCTCCAGTTTAATTTTGTACAATTTAAGAGTATTAATTAACACCTCGATCAAATCGATTGCTTCATTGACAGACTGTTTCTCTTTGATCACTGAAAGCCACATTTTAGGTAGTAAATACCCAATACGCGCTTTCTCAGTTGCAGAGAGTAGTGAGTAAACATTAAAATTGTAACAGAGAATTAACGGGGATACAAACGCATGTTTAATTGCTTGTGGACATTCACCGGTAAGAAGTAATTTGCGAATAACTACAGCGTGTAAACCTTCGTAACAGTCAACTAATGAGTCGCTTCCATCTAGGCCTAAACCTTGGCCAAATTCTAGAAACTGATTCCAATAGATGTCTGGTAAACGCCAAACATGGGCACGTTTGACAAGACTCCGGATAATCGTAGCTCGAAAATTAGGAGGCTCATTACGGTGTCGAGCTAATAGCAGCTCCAATAATGAAGCGAGGGATTCAGGTCGACTGCATGTCTTGCTGACGAGCACCAACAGCATATATTCACGTTTGATTGGTGAACTTTCTACTGAAAGCCTTTTCCGTAATTCATAGAGCGTTTGATCAAAACTCTCGACTCTATAATCATCAAACATTTTACCAAGTGATGATTTATTTTTCGTTGGAGAAGATTTTGTTTTTATTTGGCGTTGCATATTTACAGCAGGCTTACCTAAGGCCATGATTTCAACGGGCTTATACATACTTGGGTTTGCCTGATGGTCTTCAAAGGTATAGTTATTTTGATTTTGCAATATGTCAATAGCTGTAGGTCGTGAAGGCGCTTCATAAGGCCAAGTTTCAATGTATTCTTCAAATTCTTTCCTAACAAAAATGTTTTTCTTGAATTCTGCTCTATCTTCGAGGCTTATTCGTTTTATTAATGGTTCAACTGACTTGTAACTGAATTTGAATAAAGATGGGGGTACAATATTTAAAAATTTTGCTCGAGCTAATATCACGACCAGGTCTTTAGCTTCTTCACTACTAACACAGTCAGCTATGGCTGGGATATTCAGTAACATTCCTGCATACAGTTCAGGTTTTTGCCAGAATCTTGATTTATGATGGGTCATAATAAACTTTGTGGCTATTGGATTGAACTTTTGAAAGTAGTAAGAGTGTGTGTAATATCTCTCATAAATATCCAAGACCATATCTCCGTCTGTTTTCAGTAAATACCTTAGAGTGACAAAGTATTGCCATTCTTGTTTTAAGTATTGTGATATAAGCTCTTTGTTGTAAGATAATGCATCGAAAAATATTTTAGCGACATGAGCGCACTTTTCGCAAAGTATTTTAAAAATGTGCGGTGTTACTTTATACATAACTTTTGGAAATTCATTTTTAATTACATCTTTTGCACATTTCGTGAGAAATTTAAGGGCAAGGGCAGAGTTTGTCTCCTGGTAATACTGATAGAATTGTTCACATCTTAATTCGTCCTTTAAGTTGAGGTGTATCCAGTGTTGCATTTTATTTACAGCCGTCGTTATCATTTCCGGATAAAGTCTGTTTTCCAAATATTGAGGGTTAATAATATCTTCATACTTTTTCTCTATCAACCATTTTGCCTTCAAAGCTCTGCTCACATAGAGCATATCATCGTCTTTAAGATTTTGGATAATATAGTCGACATTCTTGATCTTAGATGCGAGGTCTATTTTGAAGAGTCGATCTATGGGTGTCAGCTCTGGGAGGTTCTTTATGATATCGAAATCTTCACCACGTTCATAAGTTTCATTTACCAATGAGTTGAGGTACTTGTGCCTATTTCCGAGATTGTCGCCAACAAGACATATTGGAATAATTGTAGACATTTTATTTTTTTTTACCTTTTTTTCTTTATCGTTAGGTAAAGCCGTTGGTTTTGGTCTTATTCTTCAAGATTGTCTCGTCTATGGGATTTCTCCACAGCTACATATAAATGAATTTTCTGAATGTAGAATCTGAAATCAAAATATTGTTGTTAATTATTATGACCAATGTGACTTTTCTCAATATCTTGTTGTTGAATCTATCCTTTTTTATCTGTATTGTCCCACCGATGGGCAAAAGTATGGGCGTCTCGTTCCACCTCTCTCTAGCTTAGGCTGGCTGTTTCCAAAACTCTAACAAAACTATCAAGAATGACCTTGACATCTTTGACTGTTTTGGATACTCAATCTTCAGAGAGCCTTACCCATCTATTCTATTGCATTCTAAAGCTCCATAATTATTAACACTTCTGATGCACCACTTGGCAGCTTAGATAACGTCATTGATAAAATAGTAATCAGGATTGGTGATAGCTTATCTTTTTGCTTTGTTTGTATTAAGATTAATGATAATGAATAATAATCTCTACCAATTATTGATAAAATTGAAGTGTCGGTCTGTGGTTTGGAACAGAATGAAAAAAATTAAAGAGTAACTGCTATTTATACGACGCCTAATCATAAACATATCCGTTTTTAGAATTTTTGTCTGTCTGCCCAAAAGTTTGTCGCGAAGATGCTTCGAAACTGCTCAACCGGTTTCAATGAAAATTATAGATATTACAAAAGGAATCTTTACTTAAATTTTTGGGTAAGTTTGATTTCGATATCTTACGGGACTTAGAAGATATGAATATAAATAACTATGAAAGTGAACGAAGTCGCAGGTTAGAGTTAGTACATAATATTAACATAATCTAATCTAACAAAACCTTATCTTTTACTGCAAGGTAACGTCAAAAGTAGCAAGTTACTGGAAATCATTGATAAATTATTAATATTTACTATCTTAGATACTGGGAAGTTTCTAGTGCTAAACAAGAACATAAATAAAAAATAACTTGTAAAATTATCCTATTTTACAACCTATTTTCCAAAAGCATGCCTGGGAAAATATATTTTTTTTAATGTTTAATAGCCCGCAATGTGGTTCGCGCTTACAAAATGTTTACATTCATATCTTCCAAATGCTGCAAAACATCGAAATGGAACAGATACGAAAATTTCAATGAAAATTTCAGTAAGTATTAATCTCTGAATTTTTAATTGAAATCCATTGGTCCTTTTGGGGCCTATTCGAGACAAACTAGACCGAAACAATTCTAAAAACGGTCATTCATGATTAAGAAATTATGTTGACAGCATTTTACATTTAAATGGCATTTATTTTGAAATCACAGGAATACACTTTAATTTTATTATCGGTGTAGATTATTTCGCCATTTCATTGCTTCAGTATGATAAAGGCTTTGTATCGCATTGCACATAGTCCGCACCATTTATGAGACTCCAATCAAATGCTCCTTAGAGGCTTATACCCCATTATAATCAAACAATGCTTTGATTAACACTGAAAGGCGTCAATTGTCTCCAATTAACTCGACAGGCAAATCTGATATTTGCGGAGCCTGTTCAAGACAAATCTACAGAATGACAGAGAAAAATTCTTAAACGGTTTTTTTTTTAAAATATTTATTTATAACTAGCTGTACCCTGCCACGTTTCGCAGTGGCACATTCGCACATTCGCTGATGTGTCACTGATGAAAAAATTATATAAAAACAATCCTTGATGCGGATTATATATCATGCTAAAATTTCAGCTTGATCGGTGCAGAATTTTTTAGTTTTTGAAGCGTACACAAACCAACATAACATTTATATATATATAGATATATATATATATTAGGCATCGTAATAAATAGCAGTTTTCACTTACATTTGCGTATTTATTTTGAAACTACAAACATACCTACACATAAATTTTACTATTGGTATAAATCACAGACTACAACGAGCAATCTCAATATTATAATGCCGACCCAAATGACAGGATGTGGATTGTATACAGCGTATCCGGTTTGGGAAATACACTGTTGGCATTTCCGTTTCCGTCCGGCTTACCGATAGATGGTGTTTGTTTTCAGATTTAACATTCAACGAAATATTGGACCACTGAGAGTGGAATCCTGAGTGGAATCTTCAATTAACAGTTGTGCCTAGTTGGTACAGTTGGCCTCAGAATTAGCTGAAGATGTCCCAATTAAATTTTAAACACTTAATTATTATTTCGTAGAATAGTTAATTTAGTAACTGAGCTTTTTTAAGTATACTTAAATACTTAAATAAGTATTATTACACGTGCAGACTTTTTTTTCATGGAATAGGATTTTGAATTATGGATATTAGATATTACCTAATTGGAATTGTATGGAGTAAAAGGCAATTAAAATAATAAAATTAAGAATTAATATCGTATCCGAATAAATAGCTTTTCAATTACCACATTATAATATGTAACCATTTTTTTAACCTTAACATGGCTATAGTAAGCTATCCTTTAAAATTAGACAATATGCTACCGGGAACTTTTTTGTAAGCCTATAAAAGAGAAATAATTCCACATTTTTTTTTATCTCAAAGGCAAAAGACAGCTCAAAACTTAAGACAGTGTAAAACTAGACTGGCTTGATTTTTTTTTTCTGTCTTCAAAAACCATCTTCATATTTCGACTAATTGACACAAAACATTAATGAATCACAAAATATAAACCTTCCTCTTGAATCATTCCGTCTACCAGTGAAAACCGCATCTAAATTCTTGTAGCAGTTTGGGAGGTATTAGTGGATATACAGACAGACGTGAAAAGCGCATTTGTTTCATACTATGATGATAAAATAAGAAGAATGTTTACAAAAACTACTATTTGAAGCCTGAAAAATGCACAAATGTTAGAAAAAACAGGTTAAACACATGCGATGCCGCGCGCTGGTAAAATGAGTCATTATATACTTACAATATCAAGGTCGTAGTTTTATTTTTGGTATTGACGCCGCGCGCCGCGCCGTGCTGACGCGTCGACTGTTTCGCGTCCCCCGCTTGTTAAGTTTGCCAGTAGGCAGGCGATGGCGTCAGCATCAGTATTGCGTTCTATCTTAAGCGTTATTGTGTTTCTTAGAAACAGTCTGTGTAGAGTGGAGTGAAGTTATAAACAGGTATGTTTTGGTATTGGAATTCCTTCATTACCCGGTATTTATAATGTGATAAGTACCTTATCTCTAAAAAACATGGTGTTATCATCATAATAATGAATGTTTTTTTTTATCGTAAGTTGCGGTTTTGAACTATTTTGACAGATTTTAAGAAGAATAGGGTTTTTAATTCAGTTGTTGTTTATTAACTGGATACAGTTTAGGTTGAAAATGGCTTATTAGCAATATAAAAAATAAGACGTCACAGTACGATTATGGGACGCGGTTCAGTTTAGGTCAACAATTGAATCGCTATAAGAGATCATGGTAGGCCCCCAGTTCTGCTGTTGCAGCGTGAAGAGAGGACAAACACTCCTAAACATTTTGGCATTTATTATTATAATATTAGTGGGATTTTTATTTTTCTTTGCTAATTCCATTGAAATGAATAAATAAATAACGCGCCACGATCACATACACAGATCCTAACCCCTAACTAGGATTCCCTGTATCTAGGGAGTCAGGAACTACGAGGACCATGGTCCTACAAACACCCAGAATCAGAGCCAATACATGTGGTCACAAATCTATGCTCTGCGCGGGAATCGAACCCAAAACCTAAAGTTTTGCAGTCGGCTCATCAACCACTTACACCACGGAGGCCGTCATCATTTTAATGTGCCAAAGAATATCTTTTGAACTATTAAATTGATTAGCTGATAATTGATGACTTGATGACTCAAAACGGTCATCCGGTTGACCTTGTTTAACGATGGCAATACGGTACGGTTCTATGGTGATAGTGAGCTGGTTCTCCAGTATTTTACCGACTCCTGCTCTTTAGGCTCTTTTTAATCGGCTCCATGAGTAGGTATAGCTAAATTATTTCTTACCAAAACACCTATTACTGTAAATAGATTATACAAACTTTATTCTGGCAAATAACCAAACTCTCCCTCCTCTCTCCTAGATTTTTTCTGCTTTGAGAAATGTGTAGGAATTTTAAATTGCAAGCGCAAGCTATTTCGTTGATTTTAGACGGTAACCTTGAGTGTAATAATATTATTTTTTTATCATATCTAATACAATTGCTGAGTAAAGGTCTCTCTCATCTCCTGATCTTTCTCTATTCCTCTCTATTACCTCGGATGTCGTCCCACTAATAAGCACAGGTCTCCCCGCACTTTCGTAAGGAGGGTTAGGACATAAACCATCAAGGGGGCGCGGTCCGAATTGGTGAATAACTACCTCCGAAATAAATCTCGTGATAATTACGTGCATATCCTTTTTCATTAACGCATCGGTACGAGCCCGCACTGGGATTTCACCACCTTCTCCTTGGAAGACAGACGTTCTCCCACTAGGCTACCACCGCTTCAATCAATTATTAATGACTAAATATTATATATTTCAGATTCTACACGAAGAAGACATCTGCTGGAGCTCTACTTTGAACTATCAATGGGAAGTAGTAACCTCACAATTGCAACAATAAGTTTCCATTTTTCAAAATGACGACAATAATCCCAATTACTTTAGTTGGAGACAACCTTGGAAAGAGGCACCTGTACCTCAACTCATTGGTGAATGAAACTTACAAACATGCTGAAGATTTTGATATTCTAAAAAACCTCCCAGAGCTGACACCCATAGATCGACTCTTCAAAATAGACCTCGCATCTAAGATCAAGAATGTCGACTATATTATCCAAAATCTTAAAGACGATGATATGCTCTATGTGAGCAGAGCTTTGAAGGCAAAATGGTTGATAGAGAAAAAGTATGAAGATATTATTACCCCTCAATATTTGGAAGACAAAATTTACCCGGAAATGATTACGACGGCTGTAAACAAATTGCAACATTGGATACATCTTATGTTGAACGATGAAATAAGGTGCGAGCAATTCTATCAGCATTACAAAGAAAAAAAATTTGAGCTTGCTCTTAAATTTCTCATGAAAAGTTCAAAGAATTTCATTCTAATTGAATTTCCAAATGTCATGCACAAAATATCTCCACATCAGTTCAAGGTTCTTTGTGAAAAGTGCTCTGACATAGCCAAAATATTTTTTGGTTCACTATCAGAGAATACTGAACTAAAATCTAAGTATTTAGATAGAGAAAAAAGTTATTTCGCCACTCTTCGATATCTGCTGAAAACAAATCCAGATGTAATTTTGGATATTACTGAGAAATATTTTAATAGGAATGTGTCTGACAGATTTAGTGCAACACAAACAAAATTTATAATGACCCATCATAAAAATAGATTTTGGCAAAAACCTGAACTCTATACTGCATGGTTACTGAATACACAAGCTGTAGCTGACAGCCTTGATAGTGAAGAAGCTAAAAACCTGGTCTTAAAATTGGCACAAGCTAAATATTTGACTTATTTAAATTGGTTTAACTTTAAATCAGTCGCTCCGTTCATAAAGCGAGTGAATGTTGATGAAAGAGTAGAATTCAAGAAGAAGATTTTTGTGAAGAAAGATATTGGAGAAGAAGTAGAAGAATGGCCTTATGCAATACCTGAACCACCATTCAGAGAAAATGAACATTATATGAGTATTTTTGAAGATAGACAACGAGAACCTTATGAATATGAACACCTTAAGAAGACAATCTTCCAGAAAAGGCTCATAAAAAAGAAGTGCGCAAAATATGAAATGTGTGAAATTTTAATGGACTGTCCTGGTGATTTCGAAAGAAAGTGCAAAACATTGTTAGACAAGCTGTTTGACGAGTTTAGATTTGCTAGTTTTGGACAAACACTCTACGATTTGAGGAAACGGATCGCAGCTGAAAGTTCTCCTCAGAATCGTGAGTTTATGATGTTAGTTCTCGTCAGTAAAAGCGGTGGCCGACCAGATGCAATAGCTTTGTTATTAGAGCTATTGGCTAGACATTGTAATGAGCCTCCAAATGTTCGAGCAGCAATCATCCGAAGTTTTGTTAAACGCGCTCAAGTGTGGCGTTTGCCAGAAATCTCCTGGAATCAACTTCTAGAATTTGGTCAAGGTTTAGGTCTAGATGGGAACACTCCAGTAGCTGAATGTTATGAAGGCTTGCATGCTGTAGTTATTCGTAGCTTAATTTTAACTGGTGAATGCCAGCGCCCTATTCAAAAGGCTTTTATGGCTCAGTTTTCAACGTTAATAAATGATTACTCATTGAATACACAAGAGAAAAAAATCATAAAAGAAATGTTACCAAAAATGTTGCTTGCCATTACAAAAGAACAAGAAAACATTGTGGATGCACTTGATCCGATTGAAAAACTTATTGATACTCTTAAATTATACAAGATAAAGGTAGACACTTATCCTGGTCTTATAGAAACTATCATAGGATTTGCAGAAAAAGATGTATCACAAATAGGTAGTTTATTAATTAGTCTATTTCAGTCTAAAATAGCACGAAAACAACTGTTTCGATACACTTTCGAGTTAGTAAAAACTGATGCATCTTTTGTTAATGCCCTAAGACACGACACAACTGTCCTAAATGGAAAGGTATTTGCAGAAGACTATGTCAAAAGATACTTTAAAAAAGTTGATATATTTTTATCAAAATTATCTTTATACTTCAGTGAAAAGAATGGCCTGAGAAGCATTTTCTTAAATGAATTTAAAACTGTAAAAACTGCCGAATGCATTGCAAATGCAGCGAGCGCTGCGGAATGTGGACATGACTCTGTGCGTAGTGAATCAATAAAAGTGCTTGGCAAACCGTTAGCTTTTTTGTTAGGAGACCAACTAGAATCCTACCTTTGTGAATTAGATGCTTTGGAAGATAAACAATCAAAATTACTTGGTCCTGCTGTAAGAGCAAATGCGCATGTCGCAAGACCAACTCTTGACATTAAAGTCTTTGGATGGAAGAAAGCTGGTACAAAACTCCTCGCCAATAGACTTTTGAAATGTCGAGCTGTTGAAATCGATACTAATATTGAAGACCTACTTAAATGGAAACGCACTGCTAGACTTGCTTTATCTTTATCAAAAAGAACGAGTCGTCAAACAGAAGTATTTGTTAAATTAGCCGTGCTAAGACCTACTATTGCAATTAAACTCGGCTTGAAGCTGATGAAGCTACATGGTGAGGAACTGGATCCATTAATTTGGGAGACAATAAAACCTATCATTCAGGAACTGGACGTAACAAAAGCTAACAAACTCTACATTGTGAAAAGGCTTGCGGCTATTGAACAGGTGCCTCTGAAAATAAGACCCGAATACAGTACTATTATTTACACATCATTTCTAAAGGAATCATTATATAAAGCTATGCCTCCACTGTGTCATATTGAGATTCTTCTCTCAGATGTCAATGAACAATTTATCGAGAATCTTGTTCATAGATTTCTAAATGATACTTTCATCCCGGAAAAACTGTCTAACAATAAAAGTGATGTAAAATGTAATTGCCTTTACATAAGGATTCTCGTGAAATTTCTTTTGCTATGCCAAAGTGAAGAAATACAGAAACATAGATTGGAAACTTATGGTGGTCTCTTTCTAGCCAAAATGGAAGAAATAAAAAACAATGAATTCTTTCGCAATTATTTACGAGAAACGCTTAAGACTTTCGTTTACAATAAAGTATTTCTCAATAATAAATACGTTTCACCGTTACCCGTGATGGAAAAAACTATTGTTTGGTTGCAAAAACTGTTTACGATTGAGGCACAGTTTGGAACTTTTACACACCTTCATCTGACGATGTTATATTATAAAGCGGTGAGACAAAGCGTTGACATGGCCCCAGAGATATTCGCTGATGACAAAAGAAAACGCAATGAGGGTCAGAAGGTAGTTGGAAACCTCTACGGCAAATACATAGCAAAAGAATTGAGCATTCTTACTGCAAAATATTTTGATTCTATAATAGAATTGTACAGCCCGGGTTTTATGACGTACTTGGAATCTTTTCTTCAATTTAACGTATCAAGTGATTATCTATCGTCGATGATAAAGGGCATTCTGGAAGGAAGCAAGGGATCTGAATATCGCTTAGGTGTTTATATATTGGAAGATAAACGTTATCATCTCAATAACGAACATTACCAAGAACTTACGAAATACGTCCATGGATTGGAAAACAAAGAGGCGCAATGGTTTGCATGTGCATTCTTTAATGATAATTATTAAAATATAATATTATATACAGACATTTTTTAATTCGAAAGGAAACAAGGAAAATCGATTTCGTTGTCAATAAATTCATTGCTTTTATAATTAAAATAATTATAAAATTGCCACGTTCGATCAAAAACAACCGATTTGAAAAATCTAGTTTTATTTTCTTTGAATTCTGACACTGAACTGAATTTAATTAGGTATATTTTATATCATGTCATGGTCGAGAACCACTTAAGAGCTGCGATAAAAAACAAGTACACTTATTAAACTTGGGCTCGAAGGTTTATTGTCTGCGATACCGCCTTAATAGATAAACCTTCCTGATTTTTTTAAAAACGTTACGCTTTTTATCTTTTGGTACTTTCAATTTAGCTATTGTATGAACTTTTTTAGGATAAACTGGGTTTATTATAAGTTGTATCGTTCAATTTAGTTGAACAAATCAGTTAACTTCATTTTTTTTTAATATAATATGATTATATATCTAAGTAACGAGACGAGCAAGTCGTTCATTAATGAATTATTTAATTACTAACACTGTTTAATTTGCTTATAACACTTTATTTAGTTAAGCACTGAGAGTTTTAAACACTAATAATTGTAATGCAGTGTACATAATAATTTAATGTAATTATTATAAGATTTCACGAATTAAGATTAAGATTTTTTAAGATTATTTTAAGATCACTCGCTTTTCGGTGAAGGAAAACATCGTGAGGAAACCCACATACCTACCCGAGAATTATTTCGGAGGTAGGTATGTTATCCACCAATCCGGACTGGGCCACCGTGGTGGATAATGGCCTAACCCTCCTCACGAAAGTGAGGAGAGACCCGTGCCCAGCAGTGGGACGTTATGGGTTGTTGATGATGATTATAAGATTTTATTTATTATTTTTCACAAATTGATACCTATGGGAATACTCTATAAAATGTTTTGTGAAATAAATTGTATTATAAGCATAATAATTATAAGATTTTTTTATGAGGTAAGATTCTAATAAAACAACAAATCGTTATAAAATTCGTTTATTTAATTTTTCATGGCATTGAAAGACAATAATATCATTAACATCTATAATGTATTCATAAAGCTGCACCCAGAAGAATATTTCCTAAAAAATCTTATGTCTAAATTATCTTTTAAACCTTTGGACTTAAAAAGAACATAGCTACTCAATTAAAAAAAAATTGAAACGTCAATTTTTAACATAGTTATCTAGTATTTCTACAAGTATGTCTACAGCTTAAAACATTTAATATTTTTAAACAAATACACCTATTTCAAAAACCAATAAACACGAAAGTATAATTAATCTTATGTTCACATATTTATAATAATTATTACCTATATCCATTGAGTATATTAAAAAAGAATATAAACTGAGTTAAATTTAAGAGTGTTAAATCTAAATCGTTACTATACAGAGTTGACATGATTTCAAAACAATTAAATTCTTCATTTCTAATTTAAATTTATTTAGGCTTATGAAATATTTTCATAAAACTTATAGTATTTTTTTTCAGTCTCAGTCATAAAGAGATATTTTATTAACTTAAATTAATTAACTTATTACCAATATCAATATTTCTACGTACTCCATGATATTATAATAAAAATCTTAAATAATATGAATAATGACTTCTTTCTTTTGTAGGTCTAATAAAATAGACCAAATTATTGAAAAAAAAAACCCAAAACATATAATTAATCTAAAATAAAATAATATTAAATCTATATTTATCTCAAATTTTCTTTGATATTGACACTTAAAGCTTTTTATTTTAGGTTTAGGTGTTTTTTTAACCATAAATCTGACTTAATATTTTTATTATTATTGAACAAAGATAATAAAACTAACATTAAATGAAAAAATGTGTGATTTAATATAATGATATAATATTATTCGTAAAAATTTATCAAACGTCACATAGTACTGCGCAGTATAATACTGTAGAACGCAATTTAACTAAATAAGGGGGTGTATAGTTGTATACCCACTTCAATGAAATTTTATACCAGAAAAATGGTTAAGCAGGTTTACTTAATTGCGGCCATATATACCAAGCCATGGCATGGCATGGCATGGCATGGCATGAAACGGATTCTTACATACCTAATTATTTATTTTAGACACCAATTAGTCGTAACCTATATTTAAAAATTCATTTTCCATGTAACAATAGATCATTATTATTCAGTCTCTTGGAGACTAGTTAGATTTAAAGATTATTTAAATTGTTAAAAGATGAAATTGATAAAATTTATTGAGCTTCAAATCATTTTACTCTACTTGACTTACGATTTAGAAAGAAAAAAAAAACAATACATTTATATTTAATTTTAGCACATGCATTTTAATTTTAATAAATTTTAACTTTTTTTATACGTGAGTCCCGGGTGTGTGTTGAGACCCATTACCTGGAAACAAGATAATCATAAAAATTTATCTTAAATAACTCATCTATTTTGAGTCACTAACAAACAATAACAAAAAATATATAAAAAAATCCAAAAAGATTTGCACTTATCATTTTTACGGCATAAAAAGTATTCTGTAATATAATTATTATTCCAGGTAATAAACTAAATGTCTGCCAAATTTCATCTAAATCTGTTCAGTAGTTTTTGCGTGAAAGAGTAACAAACATCCATCGATCCATCTTCACAAAGGTTTTTATAATATTAGCAGGATTTATTTAGGTTATGGTCAGACAAGATTGTTCATAGACAAAATTTTTTGACGGTAAATCTCCGGCAATTTGTTACAAGCAAATACACCATTTGCATTTGATATCCACATACTTTAATACCATTGTTTTTTATTTTAGTCTGTTTTTAAATATTTCTTAATTGATTTAATTAACGAATGCGTTTATTTCCATCAATAGTGTGGCATTTAATTTTTGTATTAGTACTTAAATTAACAGAGTACTGTGTACATTGTATTAGTGTTTTTTGTTATTTGTATCCCATTTTTTGTATTATTTATTATTAAATGATTGAACAATTTGAACATACCCTTTGTTATCTTTTGGCTGGAGTGCAAGCTTCCTTGGCTGGACGGAGGTAGAATATAGAGAGCTCCCGACGACTGAAGGGACGGTTTAGGCACCTAAAAATATATTTTATATCAATATATATATTACTAGCTGCGCCCCGCGGTTTCACCCGCGTAGTTCCCGCGTAGAATGTCATATTTATTTATATCTAATTATACCTAAACATAATTTTGAAGCTTCTCTTTAAAAATAACGAAACTTCCACACAAACTTTCATCTCCTATTTCAAACCCTTACGATGCTTTTATCGCATTATAAAGTACCTTATGTCCTTTCTCAGGCTCTAGACTATCTCTGTACCAAATTTCATTTCAATCGGTTCAGCGGTTGAGGTGTGAAAGAGCAACAGACAGACAGAGTTACTTTCGCATTTATAATATAAGTAAGGATTATTTTACTTTATTTATATTTTGCTTTTTTTTTTAAACGAAGAATAAAAAGGTTATAAAACAAACTTAAGGCTAGGGTACCACCGGTAGTGGGACAAGGGCCAGGCTACCGATGGTTAGGGCTGCAGAGATAGGAACCTCCTGACACTACGCGCCGTGTCGAGCAGTACTGTCTTCTGTATCCGACCCCTTATCGTTTTTTTTTCATGTTAATAAGGCTAATAAGGTACAGCCTACATTCAAAGTAAATGATAAGGCAAATTAAAAACATGACTGCTATTTAGTGCATTAAAAACTGAACAAAATTATTTTCAACACGTTTTTTTAAAAACTGTCTCTGTTTTTTCGATTGTTTAAACATCTCGATGGTTCTCGTTGATTTTTTCGCAGTCGAATTTAATCGAATCCGAGTTGTTTTTAAACATCCGAATGGAAGTTACCACCGACTACAATTCATTCGACCATAGACTGTAAACAAGACGACTCGAGCGAAGAACCAAACAGCGAGTCAGTGAACACGGAACAATCGAAAAACATCTCGATGGTTCGGTTAGGAACAAGATGTTTAAACACTCGATTGTAATTCTACAACAAATTTTAATGTGATTCTCTTGAATGACTTTATATCTCGGAGTCACCCATAGCTAGTATATATCGGTCTTACTTGAGGCTGGGCTCCGCTGGCGTTGGACGAAGAAGAAGCCAGCGGACTTGTGAGAGGTCTCGAAGACGCCGACGAAGCGGGAGATATCGATGGACCTGTCCATTAAAAATTTATAATTAGCATTTTATTAGCAAAGCAATTTAAAAAAAAATATGCCAATGCGGTTGAGTCGTCACCAAAGGAAATAGGGGTCATTTTATATAGAAAGAAGATGAAAGAAGATAGATAGATGATTATACTCAATACTAGCAATGAGTATACAAAGGTGATGACTATGAAAAAGGTTTACCTGAAGAGTGATGATTATTGTTCCTTAGAGTGTAATATGGTGGTGGAGCGTGCTTTCCAGGTGGAATCGAGTTTTGCGCGACGTATGCTAAAAACAGATTATAATGTTAAAGTAAGTGTTGTTAAAATATGATACATATTTGATATTGCAAGCTGATCAACACGAGTCCAAACACCATCAGTCTACTGCTGGATAGTCGCTGAAGAAATCTCTTACGTACCTTTTACCTAAAGGTAAAAAAACATAAAGGTTGAAAATCAGTCATCATCATCATTACCATCAGCCAGAAGACGTCCACTGTAGAACCTATGTTCAGCAGTGGACGTCTTCTGGCAATGTATTCTGGCAATGGAGGAGGCATAGGCCTCCTCCATAGAACGCCACAAAAAGTGGTTGCTAGCTATTCACGGCACCCCACGACTGGCACCAGGTCGTCGGTCCACCTCGTAGGGGCCGTCCTACGCTACGTCTTCCGGTCCATGGTCGCCACTCGAGAACCTTCCTTCCCCAACGGTTGTCAGTGTTACGGGCTTCCTGGCCTGCCTACTGCCACTTCAATTTGCTAATTTGAAGAGCTATGTGACTTTACTTTTTCTACGGATAAGTCACATTTCTGTTTTTTTCTATGAAAACTCTTTAAGCACCATCATCATCAGCCAGGAGAGGTCAGTTTGCATCAGCGGCTTCATGCACTTTTTTATTAATATGATGGAAATACTCACTTAAAGGCCCGCTCCCTCGCAAATAAGGATTGCCGTAAGTAGCAGCGTATCTGACATCCACGCCACCCGTTACCACCACGCTCGGGTTGGACATCGGTATTACTGTTGAGACAAAGATATGGGCGAATAAGTTGATTATAGAAGACAATACAAGCTTGGACTCTATACAGTGTGGAGAGGTGTGTTTTGTTGCCACGATTGTTTACGTCAATCTTGACCATTAACAAAA
The DNA here is from genome assembly GCA_912999815.1 of Campaea margaritaria. Lineage (NCBI taxonomy): Eukaryota > Metazoa > Arthropoda > Insecta > Lepidoptera > Geometridae > Campaea > Campaea margaritaria. The sequence goes on from OU538814.1 coordinate 4,163,270, forward strand.
ATTTACTGTACCGAAGGAATCTGGAACTGCGAGGACCATGGTCTTACAAAAACCTTTCCTACTCATAGCAATGTCACTATGAAAATTACTAATTAACATTATACTGAAATCAGTGACCAAACCATAACAGAGATAGAGAGAGAGTGAGAAAGTGAGAAAAGCGAGTTTTTGGAAAAAATACGGGATCGGTCATTCTGTTGGGAGCTAACATCGGAGTCGGACGTGCGCTAGAGCTCTGTAATAAAAATAGTTTTTCTGACTGGATTAGTCATGTGAGTACTGATTCCCTTAAGTTGACGCAGGCTCGTCATCGCCATAAAGTAAAATTAGGTCCACTTACCATCAGGCCCGATCAATCCTCCCAGTCTGCCACAGCTCGCCTGTCTGCGCAAAGACCCTTGGCCGTACGATCCGTCGATGCTCCTAGACAATGATCCTGATAAGGAGTCGGTAGGGGGTGCATAGTCTCTGGAGTAATCCACGTAAGGGACGTAACCATTGCTCTGGCCTTGAATCTGGAACAAGAATAAAGTTACTAGCTATATTATGCTCTGTAGCTGTGCCGTAGGGATGGACGAGTCTCAGATGTATTTCGATTGTTCCAAGACTCGCCGATGTCTTTCTCTCGCTCGTGTCGTATCGTTCCAGGTCTAAACTCGAAAGAATCGCGGTTGGTAGCGCTGACCGCAATAATTTCTTTTTCGAATCCACTTACGTTCGAATGCGAAAGAAAGTTGTCGAGAACTATCGATATGTTTCAACAATCGGATTGCTCGATTAAAGACATCCTCGACTTGCCAATTGTCATTTTGGCTACATTTTCCGTTTGGTTCTATGAATTTAAACCTAATTGGTTAACTTGTTTGGAACAAATACAGAAAACATTATTTTGTATTTAGCAAATATTTTTTTTTTATCCCTTTACTTAATTTTTCCTATAATTACGTTGCGAACCAGATATCCACTAATTATGGTCGTAACTAGATTATAACCAGCACTAAACTTTGGCTGTGTCGTTCTATGCTATGCTACGTGTACTATGGTTTTTTTTTAATTTTTAATACATTTTTATGTTCTTTGCCAGTCCTGGAAAGAAACTCCTTTATTTGTGACGGTATGGTAGAAGAAGATTCAGTTAACAACGGAGTCCCTAGAAATTTACCATTGTAACGCCAATATAAAAAAAATATTTTTCTTTCTTACTTTCTTTTATTTACCAATATAAATCAAGGTTTAAGAATACTGTTGCAAACACAAAACTTCCAAGGGTGGCAACACAAAAACGGCGAAATATTAAAGCCATTTCTCAAAACATCAGAAAACATAACCAACAGAGAATTTTCCAGAAGTAATAAGATTCCACCATTGTTATTACTTTCTCGGGCTTTATTAGGGATGCTCCGATACGTTATTTATGTTGGCATATCGATACTACGAGTATTACGATTATAGATACGAATAATAACCCATTTCACAGTTGATTTTCTAAAATACACTAATTAAATTTTTAACCGTAACTGTACTTTCTTTATTTTTTAGGATTCCGTACCCAAAGGGTAAAACGGGACCCTATTACTAAGACTCCACTACCTGTCTGTCCGTCTGTCACCAGCCTGTATCTCATGAACCGTGATATTTAGACAGTTGAAATTTTCACAAATGATGTATTTCTGCCTTTCTTTTAAGTTGCTGCTATAACAACAACTTCTAAAAAACAGAATTAAATAAATATTTAAGGGGGCTCCCATACACAAACGTAATTTTTTTGCGGTTCTCTAGATAATGGTACGGAACCCTTCATGCGCGAGTCCGACTTCCACTTGGTCGGTTTTTTTATTTTATATTACACATCTACTGGAAGGATTGGTCGCAAAAGTCGTTAAACTGAAAGGAGATAAATAAGATGGTAATGAGGCTTTTTCTTGCAGCGGAGCGATCAGGCCACCATGGCTTAATAATATGAATTGTTTAAATGATTTAATCGAAATGCAGCCGATATTCGCATCGATATATCGACACAAGTCTCGTGATCTCATCCCTAAGTACCAGTATTGTGTTGCGAGGAGTCAACTAAAAATTCTATACACGTATTAAATTATTTCTCACTAGAGTAGGAGTTTTTATAGTCCATTTTCGTTGGTCGTGGGTGGATGAAGTCTTATAAAATGTGAGATTTTTGCTTAATTTAATAATGTGGTTGCGGTGTTCCGTCATAATTTAATAATAATATATTGCGGTTTCTAGTTAGCGCTAGTTTTAGAGAAAATAAACCTAATGTTAAGTCTTTTCGTGACTGTTTTTTACGGTTATCTCCTTATTCATAAAAAGGTATGTGATGTTTAGTAATTTTGCGCAGTACAATATTGTACTGCGCACTGAGTAACGTTTGATATTTTTTTTCTATATTCTATAATTCTTTATTGTACACATAAAGCATATATACAGAGAACTTAATAATAAAGTACCTGGATGACCGAGCTTTGCTCGGTCCTCTTTTTTTTATGACATTTTCTAAAAATTATTCCTAGCTAGATCGATTTATCGCCCCCGAAACCCCCTATATACTAAATTTCATGAAAATCGTTGGAGCCGATTCCGAGATTCCAATTATTATATATATATATAAGAATTGCTCATTTAAAGATATAAGATTAATGTACAAAGGCGAGCTTACCCCTATGAAGAGTTAAGAGACTTTTTTTATGAATGAAGAGGTTTTTTATTACTAAGTAGCGAGACGAGCAAGTCGTTCACCTGATGATAAGCGCCACGCCTGCCCATAACAGTTACAGCGTCACTCAGAACTATCCATTACGGCACTGCACTGCGCTCATCACCCTGAGGCATCGGGTCTAAAGTCTCATATGCCCAGTATTTAATAGTGGTTAATGGTTGGTGGTTATGGGGTAATGTTTTGTTGTTTAAAAAATAAGATCAAATAAAATAATTTACAAAATATTTTGGCTTACCTTAAAATTCAGCTGATCGATAGCCTGATTGAAATCACCACTGTACCTGTAAATTAATTCAGTTTAATAACAGATAACTTATTCGACAGAGGCGAATCGGATCAGGGGGTGAATTGGGATCTACCTATCTATCTATTCATCCTATATCCACCCACTGTTGGGTACAGGCTCCTCTGTTCCACGCCAATGGATCCGGTCCTGTGCCAGTCTCGTCCAATCTGTCCCGACGTGCTTGGCAATGTCGTCCAACCATCGGGCTGGTGGTCTGCCTCGCAGTCGATGCGCTCCTCTTAAGAAATCCCTACTTATATTATAAATACGAAAGTAACTCTGTCTGTCTGTTGCTCTTTCACGCCTAAACTACTGAACCGATTGAAATGAAATTTGGTACAGATATAGTCTAGAGCCTAGGAAAGGGCATAGGGTACTTTTTATCGTGAAAAAAATATTCTAAGGGTTTGAAATAGGGGGTGAAAGTATGTATGGAAGTTTCGTAATTTTTAAAGATAGAAGCTTCAAATTTATTTTTTAGGCTTTTGATTAGATATAAATAAATATGACATTCTACGCGGGAACTACGCGGGTGAAACCGCGGGGCGCAGATAGTTGGGTCATATTTCAAAAACCTACCCGATGTGATGTGATGTGATTTTTTGTGATGTTTTGTGATGTGACGTGATATGATTAGTAGAAAGTAGTATACCTTTGGTGCTTCAGCAGCTCGTTGTCATATGCACTGTGGGGTAATGGTACAGGTCCTGCTAGGGGAAGCCCAAGGTTCGAAGTCAGGTGTAAAGTAGGGTGAAGTTCAGTCTCAGAGCCGTTGTTTGAGTTGTCCTGCCACCAAAAAAACAGATGATTTCAAAACCTCCTCCTGTGTCTAGCAAATTTACACAATATCTTTACAAGGTCTAAAGTTACCTCGTAAATTAAAATATCTATAAATACACCTAAGTAAGGAAGGTTTCCTCAGATCTAATTAGGATATTCCGAGGAATAGTTATTATGAAATTTCAAGAAATCTGGGAGTAAATCTGGATGTTAATCAAAATGTGTTTTCGTAAAATGGATATTTCTTTATTTTCTAGTAAAAATACTTATTAAAAACCGTATAATATTATTAAGCTTCCATTGTGAAATAAGAATAAAACGTGATTGACACTTGAGAGCTCTTTTCCTAGTTTTCTCATCACCATCATCATCAGCCTATATTCATCCACTCTCATCATCAACCCATAACGTCCCACTGCTGGGCACGGGTCTCCACCACGGGGGCCAGTCCGGATTGGTGGATAACATACCTACCTCCGGAATAATTCAAGGATGGGTATGTGGGTTTCCTCACGATATTTTCCTTCACCGAAAAGCGAGTGATAATTACGTACATATGTTTTACAGAAACACATTGGTACGTGCCTGCACTGGGATTTGAACTCACGACCTTCTGATTGGAAGGCGGACGTTCTCCCACTAGGCTACCACCGCTAGTCCATTCATCCACTACTCGACGTAATAATTTAAAGCTTACCATATCACAACCTTCAACTTGTCTCAGTTCCAATTTCATATCACTGATGTTGGAGCTTCTATCGCTTTCTTTATACTCCACACAGGTTTTTCCCAAGTCAGTGATGTCAGGCTTCTTGTCAATATTCTTGTCAGTCCGCCGGTGGCAGAGCATGATGATCAGCATGACGATCAGTATTAGAATGACGAGGCAGGCGCAAGCGGATACGATCAGGAGTAATGGAAAGGATTCTGGAACAAAAAAAACTAAATGTGAACTGGGACACATACTCGTATTAGAAGTAAAAAATAAACTAAAAAAATATTTAAAAAAATATTCCCGAAAAAAAAATCACAAAAGATATTTAAAAAAATATACGAAACGTAACTCTCTCTGTCTTTCTATCTTCACTAACTTCTATATCCCTCTCAACTTCCGTTCGCCTCGCCCGATCACATTTTTCGTAACGCATTCACCAGCTTACTCCCCAAGTCAAGCGTGCGTAAAGAAGTTTTACTTCAAAAAGAGTGTGCTTTAGACCCATGACTGGAGTTAAACTTCTTTAGCTCCATCTATAATATGAATGTGTAAAACTGGCTACGAGAGAAAGAGAGAAAGACAATGTGTGCTAACACCTCTCTCTCTTTCCCGTACAGTATTATACGATTGCCTAAACATCTTGGACTCCCCCACCGCTACTCCAATTCAGTTAAAGCGATAGTCCTTGAGATGAACTTGGATAAAAACCTTTCTCGAAATTAGGTCCGCAGACAGATTTCAGCAGATTATAGTAACCTAGTTTTTAGGGTACCGTAATCTCTTAAGGACACGAGAACCCTTTTGGAATCACTCAATTTGTCTATTTGGCTCGAGCTTGTCAAACGTTCTGTGGACAAGGAAGGTGTAGACAAGGATGAAAGGCTTTTTGCGTATTTATAAATACTTTAACGGATTTTTCTGTGGAAACTATTTTTTTAGAATATCTAGTGAGTTTATGTAAATATAAAAACAAAAAACACATATCTACACTACATGGTTTTAATATAAAGAATACACTGTCACAATTGTGTAGATGCTAATAAGAAAGGAAAAACAATTAAGTAATATTATTCTGGAATACTAGGTGTAGAAACTGAATTTTCCGAAAGTAAAATTAACAATCATAAATGCTTTAAACTTAACACGTCCACTGCTGAAAATACAGACGTTGCGTTTTTCATAACTTTACACGGGTGCGGGAAAACACACCTGTTGTGTTAGCGAGGCTTACGTGCCGGCTGCGGCGAAACACAGACGTGTGTGTGTGTCGCGGCGCTACTACAGTGGGACTCACACAGACGTCACGCCATTGCTGGAAAACACACACGGTCCGTAACGGCGCCCAAATGTAAAAACTAGTTCAGCAGTCAATGTATTAAAATAGTACCTACTATTCAACGATCAACAGTTATTCCCGACTGCGGATTATCAAAAGAATGAATGTTTCACATTAAACGTACGGAACCTCCGATGCGCCACAACATTTCTGCCTGACCGCTTTAATTGCAATAAGCAAATATAGACTTAGTTAAAGTTAATTATAAGTTATTTACAAAGAATTTTCGTTTAAAACCCTAGTTATGATTAAAATTAAATATTCGTAGAAATATTTTCTTTAAAGATTAAGGTTTTGATAAAATAATCACTTTGTACCATTTTAATGTATAAAATAAACTTAAACAATTCAGAATTAAGTACAGAAAAACTGTTAATATAATATTACTTATGATAATGATTTAGTGATGGGCACCGAGCTAAAAATGAAAAATGGAAAGCAAAATTACTTAAAATTTTAATTTTGATAATACCGACTTGAGACAAACATTTTTATCTTCAACTAAAATATTTTCACTTAAAACTTAAGTAAAACCTAATTATACGTTGCGTATAAATAACCATTTTTAGAATTTTTAACCGACTTTCAAAAAGGAGGAGGTTATCAATTCGACTGTATTTTTTTATGATTGTTACCTCAGAACTTATTGTACGGTTCCAAAACGGCTCAACGGATTTCAATGATATTTAGTACATGAATACGTTCAGTCTTGGAATATAGTATGTGTTAGCGCGGCAGCTAAGCTGTATAGGCTGAGCGCGCCTCCAATGGCGGGGGAAGGATGGCTGGTAGAAGAGTAGTACAAAGGAACTTGGCGACTAACCTGGTCTCCATGCAACTGCAATCACCTCGGTTCGGGTCCGTCTCCAAGCTGCTTGTTCCTTCAGGATGTTATGACGTTCGATGTAGTGGACTGTATTTTAGGCGGTTGGTGCGTGTCGGCAAGGAGCGTTTACGCGGCGGGTTTATAGCGGGTTTTGTTTATATTTGCGCGTCGAATTCACGTGGACCACCACAGAAGAGCAGCAGATCCAGTACTTTGGATTCGGCGAGAGCGGCAGCCGCGAAGGACGAGGGTCGATCGCAGACTACTTGCGGCGGCAAGCAGTTTTCTCGTGGATACCACGATATGAGCGACAGAGATAGTCGCCAAGAAATGATAGGAATAGGAAGGTAGGAAGGTATTATGAGTGCCAATGTAAGTGGCGCGAACATTTGCCCCCGGCCTAAAAACCATTGGTTTTTAAAAGAAAGCGGGAAATAAAAAAAAAAATAAAAATAAGAGTTAACTCTTAAGCAGTCAACGGGTTAAATATAACATAGCGGTTGACCGGGGAGCAAGGGGTTAAATTATTGTGTAGGTAAGATGCATAAACGGACGACGGGTCTCTGGTAGACGCCGGTCGCCGTTTTTACTGACGCTACTCGACAGATGCCATCGCCGCCGACATGAGTGGCCACGACGACGCCGAGAGGCCAGGATAGCGGGGGAATATTATCAGTGATAATAAGAACAATAGAACCTATTGTAATGGGATTCGAAGGTGTATTCCATTTTCCTCTAGATTGAAGTAAGTGAAGATATTCCAACTTCCACCGTTTGGAAAATGATTGTACCATTTGATCCAATAAAGCGTACCGTTTCAATAAGTGTCCAGGTTCATCGGGAACCGTGCAAGCGGGTAAATGCTTCAGCGGTGCGGTCATTAAGAAATGTGAAGCACTCAGCGCGGTCGGCTCAGACGGATCTTCGCTCAATAACGTTATAGGACGAGAATTGATAACGCATTCTATCTGTGTGAGTACGGTTAACATTTCCTCATACGTGAGTAACTGTGAACCGATCGTCTTATGAAGATGACTTTTAAACGCTTTCACATATATTTCATAATTCCCCCCGAAGTGAGGACTTCGCGGTGGATTGAATTTCCAGTGTATGCGATTAGCTGATAACTCATCTGAGATAGACTTATTATATTCGTCGGAATTTAAAAGATCCGTTAACGCATTTTTCGCGCCTACGAAGTTCCGACCGTTGTCAGAATACATAAACAGAACAGTACCCCGACGCGCGAGAAACCTCTTGAAAGCGGACAGAAATGAGTTGGTACTCAGATCTGTGGTGAGTTCGACGTGCACTGCGCGAACCACCATACATATAAATATGCATAGGTAGGCCTTTATCGAGCGGACTCCGCGTTTTCTAAACGGAATTATAGATATAGGGCCGGCGTAATCTACGGCGGTATGAATGAAAGGCTTGGCTTCATTCACACGGCAAGCGGGTAAATCTCCCATTAACGGGAACGTAGGTTTAGGTTTAGATTTAAAACAATAGTTACATTTGTGTATAACAGAACGAACTATATTGCGGCAGGAAATGATCCAATATTTCTGTCTGAGTATTGACATAAGCGTAAGCGGGCCAGCGTGACAGTGTCGACGGTGGTAATGTGTAATAATTAGTTCAACAATGCGGTCTTTGCGCGGCAACAGAATAGGATGCTGTTGGTCATAGGACAAGTCAGCATTTCGGAGCCGGCCTCCGACTCGTATGAGTCCGTTAGCGTCTAAAAATGGCACAAGCCGTTGGATTGCTCTTGAGCAGCTGTTATTTGACTTTAGGCATTTAAGTACGTCGTGAAAATAAAAATATTGTAATGATTTCAATATTTGCAATTCTGCGTAGTTAATATCGTCAGCGTTAAAGCAATTAGCACGATGTAATTTTTTAATGAAGCGGTAAATTAAAACGACTATGCGCAGGAGCATTAGCCAGGAAGATACGCGGGCGGGGAGATCTAGCAATGGGTTACAAATCTCATCGATTTTAGGAGTCAAGGGACTCACGGGCAAAGAAATGATTTTCTTTGTCTCAGATAACTCCGAGTCTACTTTAGACGGAGCTACTGAGGTAACTGGCCAATCACTTGGGTCTTGGCGCAGCCATGCGGGACCCGTGAACCACAGCGGGTGGTCCAGCAGTTGAGCGGGCGACAGTCCACGAGACAAGCAGTCACTGGGATTCTGAGAGCCAGAGACGTGCCGGAAACTGTCAGCGGGAATTGCGGTAACAATTTTTGTTATGCGCGTAGCGACGAAAGTTTTGAACCTATGCGGTGAAGCAATGATCCATTGTAGTGCTACCATGGAATCAGTAAAACAGTATATTTTCTCAATGGAATGACGTTTTCCATACGTATCGATAACGCGGCGGGCTAGTTTTGACATAAGCAGGCAGGCACAGAGTTCTAGTCTGGCAATTGAAATAGTTTTTAGCGGAGCTACCTTTGATTTGGCACAAACTAAGCGGGTGACTGGTGAAGAGTTCTCATCAGCCTGAGTTCTAATATAAACAACCGAACCGTAACCGTTCTGACTGGCATCTGCAAAGGCCACAATGGAAACCTTTGAGTTTTCTTTCACGTCTAGATGGCGTTGAAAGCGTAACTTTTGAATACAGGGTAGTTCTCGGGTATAGTTTTGCCAAACATTAGTTATATCTGACGGCGGTTGTTCATCCCAGTCGAGTTTCAATATGTGAAGTTTTTGCAAAATCAGTTTAGCGTATAAAATAACTGGGGCGATAAGACCGAGAACATCATACTGACGCGCAATTAACGATAACATATTGCGTTTCGTAGCTGGACGGTCTTCAATGTTCACTGTGAACATGAATGAGTCACAGCTGGGCGACCACTGCAAGCCTAAAACCTTTAAACTCGTGTCTGGCTCTTCAAAGTTTATGTTAGAGGTGTGACGATCAGAGACGGGAAGGGAGTCAAGGAGCGCGGGTGAGTTACTAGCCCATTTGACGAGATCGAAGCCCCCGGCCTTGAGCAACTCGCGGAGATCGTCTCTGAGTTGTAAACAAGCAGACAGAGTAGGCATGGAGTAGCACACGTCGTCCATGTATGTGTTGTCGCTGATAAGAGATGCTGCGAGTGGGAAGCGGGCACCGTCGGCGGCGCACAGCTGTCGCAACACTCGCATTGCAAGGAACGGACTGCTACGTAGACCAAAACAAACGCGGTTGAATTGGTAGGTATCAAGCGGAAAAACGGGATCGAATCGATACAGGAATTTTTGATATTTGCGGTGGTCCTTATTTATCAAAAGTTGTAGGTACATCTGTTTAATATCGGATGTAAAAGCAATTGGGTAGAGGCGGAAATCCAAGAGGATTGTAAAAAGATCGTTTTGTAAATTATCCCCGGTATATAAAACTTGATTCAAGGAGAGGCCTGAGTCAGTTTCAGCACTGGCGTCCATCACCATACGCCATCGAGTTGTTGTTTTTTGTAGTCTCGCAATGGCGTGGTGTGGCACGTAATATCCAGTAAAAGGACTATCATTGTCGATCAGTGAAATGTAACCCTTCTGAATGTACTCTTTGATTATAGCATCGTACTCTAAGCGCAGAGCAGGTGTCGCGGCGAGCTTACGTTCGAGATACATGAAGCGTTTTTTAGCGATAGGGTAAGAATTACCCAGAGCGGTCGCGGGATCGCGGGAGAAAGGTAACGCTACAGAATAGCGTCCCGTAGGATCGCGGGAAACGTTATTTGTAAAAATGCGTTCACATTCTATAGCGTCTGGGCTCAAAGTCGGCGTGCATTGCACCTCTTCAAGCTGCCAGAAGCGTTGGACAAGATTATCTAAACGTGGTCCTTCCGTAAAGGTACAGAGGGAAATATGAGAGCGGCATCTATCTTCAACCAAGGGGTCAGTGATAGAAACAACGGTTTCAATATGAGCGGGCGTAACATGAGCGGGAGTAACATGAGCGGGAGTAACGGGAGCGGTCCCGATTACGATAAAACCAAAAATGGTTTCAAAAGCGGTTGGAGTACCAGGCGGACCAGCGGCGCGGCCTGATAGCAATATTTCAGAAAAGAGCGGCGCGCCTATAAGTATGTCGATCTCGGAAGGCGAAGCGAAACTGTCGTCTGCCAGAGGCAGGCAGTTCAGGTATGAAAGGCAGGATACGTCAATTTTCACTGCCGGTAAATTGTCTGTTATGCGGTCGATAACATAGGCGTCAATTGCAATAAAATTATCATTTAGGCGGGAAGATAAAGTAGCAGAAACTGCTCCCTTGATTGGGTTAGATGCGGAACCTATCCCTTTAACAACGGTGTTCGTCACCTTATTGCATTTTAAATTTAATTTAGCGCAACATTTTGAAGTTAAAAAGTTACTTTGGGAAGCCGAATCAATTAAGGCGCGTACTACATGGCGGCGACCATTTAAATCCGTAGCATAAACTTGTACGGTTCCCAGTAAACAAGTAGTGTCATTAGGCTGCGAAGCGGGGCGTATATTACACAGCGACACCTGTTGTTGTGATGACTGATAAGCAGTTGTAGGTAAGTTCGTCAGCTGAGCGCTAGCGGAGCCCGCGACGGGCGGCGGCGATGCCGAAGGCGGCATGTGATCCCCGGCGGCGGAGAAGTTGCCAGTTCGCGCGCGCGGAGGCGGCGCGTGCGCCTGTGACGGAGCGCTAGGGTACGGGCGATTGTCTTCACGGGAAGATGATACTTTGCGGCATAACATAGAATGATGTTTACATCCACAATAACGGCAATTAAATTTAGAATTGCAAGCAGTATTTATATGCGTAGTGCTTAGACAATTAGTGCAACCTTTGCTTTGTTTTACAAAAGTGTACCTGTCGTCGATAGAAAGCTTATCAAATACAGGGCATCTATATAAGTTAGCGTGATCGGCTTGTTTGCAAAGCGGACAGTGAGTGACGCATGATGCTGCAAAAGACTGCGTAGACCTTGCAGTACGCGGCCTGTTATCACTGCGGCTAAGAGAATCGGTCGTAGTGCGTTCCAATATTTTGCTTTGTTCGCGGATGAATTTTAAAAGTTCATTGTATGTAGGCATAGATTTACCTCGCATGTGCATTTCAAACGACCGTGCAGTACTTGAATCTATTTTCTTCAAAGCGAGCGATAGTAAAATAAAATCAGACACGTTATCGAGCTTGAGAGACTTCAAACTTGACACAGCCGTGCAGAATTTATCTAGAAATAATTCTAAGTTTTTATTCGTCGCGGTGTTAAAAGATTTAAAATCAAGCATTTGATCAAGATAAGCGGAGGCTAGGTTACGGTTGTCGTTATACTTATCGACGAGCGTCTGCCATATGATCGGATAATTATCACCGTTAGGTACGATACCAGAACAAACTGCAAGGGCCCGGCCTGACAATTTATTAATTAAATATTGGACGCGTTCGTGATCAGTGAGATCGGGATTTTCGTGAATCGTGCGTTTGAATGACTCATAAAATATCCTCCAGGTCATCGGATCTCCATTGAAGACCATCAAATCGAGTTCAGGAATTCTGATGGATTTACGTTGCGGGGCAACATTGAAATCAGCGGTTTTTAAAGGCGGGTTAAGTTTATTATAAACAAACTGACAACGGCAAAACATATCTTCGAAGACGTTTATAGATTGGTAGTTTACCGTGTACGAAGCGTTGAGAGTCAACTCGGTGACATTTAATTTGTTCACAATTTCATTGAAATCGGAGCGTAAACGGTCTAACGAGATCATTCCACATAGAAATAAATCTTTCTCAGTATCATCAGTGAAAGCCTTTAAAGATCGGTTAAAAATATCTTGTAAGCGAGAAAATATAATGTCGCGTTTACCTATCAAGGTCAAACGTTCGATCTGTAACGTATCGAGCGCTTTTGCGTCCTCGTATACTTCACTATCTTTGTCTTTTGAACGAGTAGCCATAGCCATCTTAACAAAGTATAAAAAACTAGATAAAGTATGAAATTCCTAATTTACTGCAACTGCCTACAGCATTTACCTGCCGCGTGCGCGGCGTATTGAATACCCACGTGGAGACGCACGGGCGGTCGTTAGGAATACCTTCACTTTTTAATAAAAATTAAGAATTACGGAAAAATCGTTATTTTTACTATTTAGGAATGCGGAATACACGAAATAAGTATATAAGAGCGTAGTAGGATAGTACAGGGTACTATCTGAACTGTAATTGCGGGCGGGAACACGATAATTATAGGAAATTATCGTTGGTAAAAATACCAATATAAAATTGCGGGCGGTTATAAAGAGGACTATATGAGGCCTAAGAGGGGCCAGAGAATAGCGGGAGGACCAAAGAAGATCCGGCGGCGGAGGACCAACAATATGTTAGCGCGGCAGCTAAGCTGTATAGGCTGAGCGCGCCTCCAATGGCGGGGGAAGGATAGCTGGTAGAAGAGTAGTACAAAGGAACTTGGCGACTAACCTGGTCTCCATGCAACTGCAATCACCTCGGTTCGGGTCCGTCTCCAAGCTGCTTGTTCCTTCAGGATGTTATGACGTTCGATGTAGTGGACTGTATTTTAGGCGGTTGGTGCGTGTCGGCAAGGAGCGTTTACGCGGCGGGTTTATAGCGGGTTTTGTTTATATTTGCGCGTCGAATTCACGTGGACCACCACAGAAGAGCAGCAGATCCAGTACTTTGGATTCGGCGAGAGCGGCAGCCGCGAAGGACGAGGGTCGATCGCAGACTACTTGCGGCGGCAAGCAGTTTTCTCGTGGATACCACGATATGAGCGACAGAGATAGTCGCCAAGAAATGATAGGAATAGGAAGGTAGGAAGGTATTATGAGTGCCAATGTAAGTGGCGCGAACAGTATGATAGAATAGAAAAGAATAGAAAAACTCTTTATTGTACACCAGAAACAAAAATAAACACAGTACAGAAGAATTACAACAGGTAAACAAGGGTAGTACAATGGGCAGTCTTTTCGCTGAAAGCGATTTCTTCCAGACAACCTTTGGATGGACAGTAAAAAACATTTTTCGATAGTAGGGTGGGTGGCGTACTTACAGTATTTAACAGTCACAATACATTTAATACTATAATAAAATAATTATTATCCTTTAAAAATTAACAGTGTGATTGGGGTGTTTTTCAACGCGGGTAAAACCGCGGTAACCAGCTAGTTTAGAGTAAAGCTGGAAGAATGTTACTTACTATCAGGAAGTAATTCAATTTCAACGCTATCGGTCCCATATGCGTTGATAACAGTGCAGTTGTAGGAACCGAAGTGGTTCGTTTCAATTCGTTTCACAATCAGAATGGACTTAGTCAAGCGGTCTGCTAGAGGCTCTTCTAAAAATGCATATTCCTGAAAGAGAAGAAACGGTTGTAGTAATTGCAGTTTTTTATGTTACTGGTAACAAAATGAGCATGTCATTCACTTGATGGTAAGCGCCACGCCTGCCGTAACAGCAACAGCGCCACCAAGAATTTTCCATTACAAAATCTTGTGCGGCACTGCACTGCGCCTGTCACCCCAATACATCGGTTCTAAAGCCTCACATGCTCTGTAATTTTACTGGGAACAGTGCCTTTCATACTGAAACACGCTTATGTTTGCACACTACTGCTTGGCAGATGAATATCTGATTAAGGTGTGGTACCTCCCAAGGAGGTCCCTTGCAGAAGAGGCCTTCCACTGCAAAATTTGGCGGTCAGGCTTTATGTATGTGATCGTGACACGTTATTTATATATCACTACAATCATAATAGTAGGTAAACAATATAATCTAAATAATAAATAAACCTTCTGAAAAAGGGAATTTGAGCTATTCGCACCGTAGTGCAAACCGCTCGTACCAAATACCCAGGTTACAAAGAAAAATATCTAAAAGAGAGATTTTAAGCCGTCCTTCCACCTTGTATTTCTCTTCGCAGAACAAAGCGTCATGGAACTTTTCCTGAAACTTGCAAGTTTCTCGTAGACAAGGAAATACGTTTTAACTGAAATAGAATTTTAAAATTCAGTTCTGCTTTGTTATTTAGCTTCAGACGAAAGAAATTCAATCAGTTGTTGGATTGTTTTGTTCGATAGGTGCCCCTCTATCTGTCACTATTGGAAAATATTTTGTTTAAGGCTTTGTTTAAGTAGGTATTTGTTGATAAAGATAATTATGGTTAGTGTAGTCGGCCTCTTCTGCAAGAGACCGCATGGGCAAGTACCATTGCCAGATAGTCATTGGCGAAGCAGTAGTGTGAAAATATTACTGTGTTTTGAATTATATAATATAGCTATATATATAATAATTTAGCTGGAAACAGTGCCCACTGTTTCCAGCTAAATTATTGGGCGTATGAGACATTATAACCGATGTCTCAGGGTGACGAGCGCAGTTCAGTGCCGCGCAGAACTTTATAATGCAAGGTTCTGGGTGACAATTTTACTGTTATGGGCAGGCGTGACGCTGACCATCAGGTGAACGACTTGCTCGTCTCGTTACTTAGTAATATAAAAAATAGATCTGAATCTTGATTATACGTGGAAATTTGCAGTAAAAACACCAATAGCAAAGTAGCAGTAGAAATCATATTACGGACACCGATCGGCCGCCTATTGTCCCGCCTGTCGGTGAATGCACCACTAGCGACAGGACTGATATATATGGAATCAAATTCGATCACTGTCCGCTCTGTACCCGCTGACACATAATACAGAAGTGACAATTGAGATCTATGACCCTTACAGAACTTACCTGATTATGAAAAGAGTTGATTTCGTTTCCCCCAAAAGCCCACAGCACGTAGTCTGGCTTAGGAACAGAGAAGGATATACACTCCACCCTCGCGTTGTCTCCCTCTATCCCATATTGTGTCTGGTTGGACATTATGTGTGGTGGACCTAGAAAAAGTACTTTTATGTATTGTTTTGTGACGGTTGATAGGTTCAAGGACGAATCTGGATATATGAATAATCTAAAGTAATCTTGGAGCATGGTTATTCAATTCCATACCATCAGATGCTTAAGTTAAGACACGTTTTCTGTTCACAATCAAAATGACAAATACAATGGTCTCCATACTACATAAATTAATTATGAGGCATTGGTTTACAGGTCGTAAGTTTCTAAACCCCAGAAATTCTTATACCCTTTCTGTACGTTGTACTAAATTCATTATTTTAGTCTTCTTGTTGATGACGTGTCTTCTACAGTGTATTCTTCTTCATCGTGGTCTACTTTTACAATCAACCCAATTTAAGTATTCTGGTCTCACCTACCCATTTCACCCTAAACTATTTGGAACGCACTCAAACAATATGGATGGGGGTGAGTCGAAACTTAACAGTCATACTTTCACGGTCTTCAAACTTCAACTAAGTTCCTCGCAGTAAAGCAAACACAGTAACACCAGTAATATTCAGTATTCATCCACCAATCAGTATTGTGAAAACAAAACTGTGTTCCAGTTTGATGGGCACTGTACCCAGCGAAATTACTGGGCGTATAAGACTTTAGAACCGATGGCTCAGGGTGGGAAGCGCAGTGCAGTGCCGGGCAAGGTTATAAAATGCAAAGTTCTGGGTGATACTGTAACTGTTATGGATAGGCGTGGTGCTTACCATCAGGTGAACGACTTGCTCATCTCGTTACTTAGTAGAATAAAATAAAAAAACTATTATTGGAAATGAGATATCTATCATGTATTCTATACAGTGTTGTGATGTACATTGGTACTGCTGTCGACTGGAAAGAGTGTGAGAGAAAGGGAGTAGATAGATATAACTACGCACTCGTGGGAACATCAGCTTACCCGTAATCATGGGACTTACAGCAGTGCCGAAATATCGGGCACTCAATACAAAAGATATGGTAAATAGCCCGGTACTTATGTTTTAGAGTGGAGACCACGTTTAGGAAAACGTATTGTGGACGCCTGCCAGTTAGGTGGAGTGACGACTAGCCAAAAACGGCTGGCAAAAAAGAGCTGAAGATTGGGTTCAGTGGCGTTCACTAGGAGAGGCCTACGTCTAGCAGTGGACGAATATAGGTTGAGTGTGATGATGAAACTGATAATAAATAAGTACTGTAAAAAAAATGTACATCGCTACGCTATCGTAGATTAAAAGAGCTGTTGATTCCAGTTCACGGTGTTAACTGCACTGTGGCATTTCTAAGTTCCCCGCACTTTTAGTTATACTGTGGTTTCACTCGGAAGTCTCAAGTTTCCCCAGTTGGAATGACCCCGGTAACGACAGAACACTTGTCGACTTCCCCACCTAAAGGTCTAACGTGAAAATGGGGGAACTCGGCTATGTCGTTGGGGAAACTTGAAACTTGGGAGATTGAGTTTTTTTCTTATCCCAACCATGCTAACTATGTTTGAAAATAAGAGAAAAGAATCAGCTATAGTTAAAGTCGCGGAGCAGTTCCATTGTTCACCGTCTATCTCTATCATCAGATCAACTGGCTGTCGGCATCATCATATTTTTATCGAAACTTGACTGGCATGCAAATCCAACTCGATTAAATAACACGTCTGCGAGAGCTTGCGAAAAATGGCTGGCATAGTCTGTACGAGAAGAGCTAAAGATTGGGCTCACACTGGGAGAGGCAGGCGTCGAGAGGCAGAGGGAGAGGCGTCGAGCAGTAGACGAATATAGGCTGATGATGATGATGATGAAAATGATAATCATTAAATAACGCAAACTGGTTCAAAAACATTCCAAGATTTGACTCATCCATCCAGATTTGCCACCCATACCAACTAACATAGCTTACAACAATTTGTTTACGTAAAAATTGTTTTTATTTACGAGAAACTTGCAAATGAACTTTTCCAATTCTGTGAAATTTGAGACAACTCAATTAGTTTACCCTTAAACAAAAGAAAGTTATTCATAACTAATAAAATATTCCCAAACCACGTGGGTTGCCCACGTGATATCTTATAACTCCTACCGCCTACGTAGCTATTTCACAAAATATAATTGAACGGTATCAATATCTTTATATTAGTCATTCAACGAAAATATCTATTAATAACTACCGTCTTTTTATTTTAGAGAGGGGGATGCTGACGCGTTTTTCTCTTAGTCACGGGGGTAACCGGGGTGTGACTTGAACCAACTAAAAAACCCCCCAGTGAGCGGTCCCCCGTCGATGTGGGGTAAAATGGGGTCACGCTGCCATCTAATGATAATAATAACTACCATTTATTACAATTCTATGTATCTACTAGCTGTACCCTGCCACGCTTCGCTGTGGCACATTTGCATATTCACTGATATGTCACTGATGAAAAAAATAGATAAAAACAATCCTTTATACGGATTATATATCATGCTAAAATTTCAGCTCGATCGGTGCAGAACTTTTTGAGTTTTTGAAGCGTACACAAACCAACATAACATTTTTATATATATAGATTTCTCAGCGTACCACGCTTGTACTTAAATAGAGAGTAAGCCCTTTACTAACGCTCACAGCCCCACAGATGACAGACTAAATGATCGGCCGATAGTTCAGTTGGACACTAATCAGTCTGAAGATGCCGCCAATATCGAATCGCAATAATGTGCGCACTGCATACATCTTCGTTCTGATTAGAACCCAACTGAACTATCGGCTGATCGTTTAGTCTGTCGTGTGCACCCCTAATAAGAGACGTCATAGTTGGCTTGAAGATATATTTCACTGGAAAGTCAAATTGGTCAGGTTTAATCAGGTTTAAGCATTGATTTAGAAATCATAGAGTTCGTGAAATGGATGAAAAATCAGGAATTGCTCAAATGGTTGGTAAGCATTGGTTTTCATTGGTGATTTATCAATTTCTCCAGTGCACTCCGGTCATCTAATTGCTTTACTTCCCAAGGTAGATTATCGCAAGGTTTTGAATTACCTCTAATATAAATATGAGCCGGAGCTTCCACATCCTGTCGGTTCTCGATACTGCCTCTGCACCAGTACTGCCCTCCGGATTGAGCAATAACCGCCACGGTCAGGTTTGATGATTTACCAATGATCTGTGGGAAACAAGAAATGTCAACTACGTGGATGATCCACTTGTAAATGTCCGAATCCAGCATATGAGCCGCATGCCCGTTTGCCTCCAATTTTATAAAAAAGAAAAGACAGGTCACGCTAGAGGTGACACAAGACAACAAAAACAGGGGGTGACAGAACAAAGTGGTGACTCTTGGTATCGGAAACCAAGACTCATTTTGGGTCACTGCGCTATCCTAGATAGTATAACACACAGGAAAACAGTATTACCATCCCATCAAATCATATCCGGCTCCTGCTGAGCACGGATCTGGTCAGATTGGTAGATCAGATTCCTCCGAAGTAATTCTTGGGCATTATGGGTATCCTCGCGACGTTTTTCTTCATCGAAAAAGGTAACAGTAAGAATATCTATCTATCTATCCATTCCGCCCGTATCCACCTGCTGCTGGGTATAAGCCTCCTCTATTTTACGCCGTTTTATCCGGTCCTGTGCCAGTCTCATCCAGTCTGTCCCGCGTGCTTGGCAATTTCATCTGACCATCGGGCTGGTGGTCTGCCTCGCAGTCGTTGTGCTCCTCTTGGCCACCACTACCCTATTTTCTTTGTCCAACTTTGGTCTTCCTGCCTTGCCAAGTGTCCTGTCCATCTCCATTTAAGCCTTGCTATCCGTATACCTACATCTTTGACTTTAGTGCAACGTCGAATTTCGACGTTTGGTATACGGTCTATTAGGTGAATACCTAGCATCGTTATTTATGTATATGTGGTCTTAACAGTATACTTACGTTAAATCTGTTGTCTTCGTATCGCAACCAAGTGACCTGCGGAGATGGGTGTCCATCCACTAAACAAGTCAGGGTCACTGTCGATCCTAAGTCTGCTTCGACATCTTGAGGTTTCACTCTGAATGACGGACCATCTGGAAATATTGCTTTGATTAACTCTTCAAGTATCACGCATTCAATATATAACACGTACGATCATATACTTAAATCCTGACCCTTGACTAGGATTCCCTGTATCTAAGGAATAAGGAACTACGAGGACCATACTCCCACAAACACCCAGACTCAGAGCAAATTACTGTGAGTCGCATAAATTTAATCTTATAAATATTTTAATAATTTTTAATTTAACTTATTATTATTTTTTATTTTTTTATCTTATTAATAAACAAATTTAATTAATTGGGCATATTTAAATCTCCAAACAACTCAGAGAAAACAATACAATTTTCTACGGAATTATTGACACCCGCGACGAGTAAAAATGAAACGGCGACTGTAGAATAGAATAGAAATAGAAAAATCTTTATTGTACACCAGAAGCAAAAATAAACACAGTACAGAAGAATTTCAATAGGTAAACAAGGGTATTACAATGGGCGGTCTTATCGCTGAAAGCGATTTCTTCCAGACAACCTTTGGATGGACAGTAAAAAACATTTTTCGATAGTAGGGTGGGTGGCGTACTTACTGTACTGTACTGTGCTGTACATAAGAGTGTTATTTCCGTGAAATTTTATTTGATTACACAGGTATACAATGCTGATAAGAAATGGGAAACTTTTATTCTGGAAAACATTAACGGAATAAAAAGAAACAAGAGAACACTGCACCAGTTGTGGAGATTAGGAGATAATAATCCAAAGTGGTACAAAAAATAGAGATTGCATTTTTTAAATTTTAATTATTGTCATCGGCAAAAATCCCATCAGAAACAGATCAGTAATTTTAACTAGGCCACCACTACATGCAACATTTCTGTCACCAATCACAATTTTTTCGTCATCATCATTATCAACTCATATCCGCCCACTGCTGAGTTTCCTCTCACTTCCGTGAGGAGGATAGTGTCATAGTCCACCACGAAGGCCCGGTCCGGATCGGTGGATGACAAACCTCCGACATCATTTTCGGGTGTGTGGGTTCTTTTCCATGCTTTACTTTACCGAAAAGCGACGGATAAGTAAGGAAGGTGCTAAGGCCGGCTTTAGTGCTCGACCGACCATCGGTGCGCACGTCGGTCGAGCTCTGTCACGACTTGTGAATTTTCATACAAATGACAAGCGCGACCAACGTTAGCACCGACGGTCGGTCGAGCACTAAAACCGGCCTAAGTTATAATCATTAGTAATTGAAACCTCATTTCAATAAAATGCACATTTAATTATTTCGCATTAACATTTTGTAATTACACTTTGTGCGAAATGAGAATAAACATAACTATAGAATTAAATAATACCATGTTATTCTCACCTTTGAAAAGTAATTAACAACCACACAGGTATGTTATTGAAATTAAATGTAATGTTTTTATTACCCAAGCGAGGTAAGTAGTCATTTGTGGAATATATTCGTAGTCAGCAACGATATATAGAATCTACCTTGAGAACCATATTTATAAAAACAGTGCAGCTTTAATAAAATTCTGGTACATATGTAACGCCTGCGAGGCAGACCACCAGCTCGATGGTCGGATGACATCGCAAAGCACGTCGGGATTGAATGGATGAGACTGGCTCAGGACCGGAACAAATGGCGTGAAACAGAGGAGGCCTATACCTAGCAGTGGGAGAAAACGGGCTGAATAGATAAATATCTATTTATCTATTCAGCCCGTATCCACATGGCACATGAAAAAATGACACATATGTCTATCTAGACATATGTGCCATTTTTTATTTTATTATATTTTTTATTTTACTGAGCAACGAGACGAGCAGGTCGTTGCCTGCCTGAAGTTAGTTATTAAACGTACGTACACATTTTTACAACTTCTCTACCACCGAAATTAACATTTAGCAGCCCCTCTAAAGTAGGCAACAACCTTCATCCCCTACAATAATAATTAAACACTCGAAACCTATTACAATACGAAAATATAATGCAAATTAAAATGTTCTCATTGTTAGTCCAGTTTACAATACACAGTTAAAAGCAGTAAGGAAGATATTTATAATACTTCGTTTTAGACTGTTGCCTGCGATATACATAAAGTAAAAAGTTACTTTCAGAGATAGGAGAGTCCAAAATGATTTTAGAGAGAATCGATAATACAAATCTACAAATGAGAACAAACGAGAACACAATTAACTACTGTTCAGAGTTGACTCTTGCTTAGAGAAGCTTAGAGAAGCTCCAATTGGTCTAAACTAAAAAGGTCAGTGCCGCCGACTGCGAATATTTCCTTTCGTATGTTTAAAAACAAATTGGATTCGATTGCGATAGAAAATAATCGAGAACAATCGAGAGGTAATCCCAAACAAATCCCGTTAAACAAGATCTTTTTACTTTTTATCAACTCGCTAATGCTAAAACTAACTAACTACTACATAAACTTTTGGATAACCTGCAAACCATCAGATGCTCATAGGTAACTCAAATAGTGTTGTAACCCACTACCAGTTGGTAGCGTACCCAAGATGCTGGCAGCATTGCCCAGCAAATAAGCACCAGCCTCACTATTCTGAAGTTTTATTTTAGTCTATATTTGTATGGGGGTTTTGAATCGCTTCGACACTATTTAATAAGCTGTTCTTAAGTAACATAGTGGATTTTAATCTGAGAAATGGAGAGTTGCAGCAGAAAAACTGGAATTGCGCAGGAGAAACTGCGGGGCGCAGCTAGTATTTTTTATATCAATTTATACAGTGTTCTTGCCGCATCACTCAATGGACCGGACAAAATACTTTGTATTAGGCCGACATCTACAAGATTTAAACTATACTGAGTGAGCATGGTGTGTCTTCCCGGACTGGCTCCGTCCACATTCCACGAGAAGATGATGAACGAACGTCCTCTGGGACTCCACATGTGATGCAATTAGGGGTTTCTTACCTTTTCATCAGAATTCTGAAGTTGATTTACTGTTTTTACATTATCGCGTTCAATTACAGCAATGAACTTACAAAAGAGGTCTCAAGAAATGCCTGGAACATTCATAATGACCGTTCGAGGACTATTCTTATTGTGCCCAGGTTAGAAATAAGCTTTTGAGAACATTTCTGTTGGCTAATGACTTAATACGAGTGGTATTAATTCGTTTAGCTATTGTGTTTATGGCGAAGGAAATGTTGGCAGTAAGGGGGTCTTGTTGGCAGCTTTATCAACGAATCGAAGGCGGAAGTATCGTATACATATATAATGGCTCACTTCACAACGACTTGATTCTAAATTCGTGGGTAGTTTGTTTCTGAGGTCTTCGTGTCAATGTTTCTACTATTGTGCTGGAGATCGGTTGATTTGATTGGGTCATTCTCTTAGGTTCATGCCCTTGGTCTTTCTTTCTAGGGGTTTTTTTGTAAATCCTTTTTGTTATATAATTTAATTCCCAAAATATATATAGTACAGTGGTTGAAATATCGTTGTGGGAGGATTACAAAACTAAACTGATTAAACAGAAGATGCGTCGGACGTTTTTGGAATGATTGGACAACTGAAGATCGCGAAAAAATAAAAGTGAAAACAATCATGTCGGGCCGTAGCTTAACACAAAAATCAGACAAAGAAAAACACACATTCAGTTTTTTCCCAAATTTCCTGATTTTTCAGGCAAAATTTTCCATTTTTTTTTTCTTGTAAAACCAGATTGGAACCATTGCCATCATTTTAAAACAAAAATAACCAAATTGGTTGTCGTTCGACTTACAAGCAATCTCTAAAGTCCTGGTATCGGCACTTTTGCCGACGGCGTTGAGTACCTCACACTTGACGGTAGCTTCGTTGAACTTCCGGGATATGTTGGACAGGATCTGTAACAACACTTAAATTATTACTAGTGAAATCTCCATGTAGTTAACTAAACTTAAACCCACAGTAATGGTTCCTTACTTCAGGCGGTCTCTTGCAGAAGAGGCCACCATAGGGTACGACGATATATATATTTAAAATAAGAACGCTCCTTTTTTATAACTTTAAGAACCAAACAAAGTTGTAAAGCTGCTTTGCGACTTTTACCCATCTATCAAAACAAGGTGTACACACTTTATTATTCAAAAATTTTCTCCCCCAAAGGTACACACTTGTATGAAACACAGTCTAGTGTATAATGCATACTGCAGGAATCGCACGTGCCAAATAGGGATGACCTGTGGGTGTATGGACGGAATGGCCGACTTCTAGTAATATTTTCAATCAAACACACACAATAAATCCTACTAATATTATAAATTCGATAGTTTGTGAGAATGGATGAATGTTTGTTCCTCTTTCACGCAAAAACTACTGAACGAATTGAAATGAAATTTGAAACACAGATAGTTTATAACCAGGGTTGAGTAATAGGGTATTTTTTATCCCGATAGTATGTTCCCGTGGAACAAAACGGGAAATACGCTGGTGAAACCGCGGGGCGCAGCTAGTATGGATAGACACCACCCTACGCAACCTGCGTCTCACCTTACCGGCTATCGCTGGGTCGGTCGCTCCATCATTACTACACGCCCAAATGAAATAGACAATCGGTTATTAAGAACTTTCATACTAGCGTGATATCTTTTGTTTTGGTCGCGTAGTACGTTACTGTACATTTGGTGCGTACACAAATCTAATTTGTTTATGGGGGTTGTCAAATCATGTTATTTATAGGTAGTCTCCGGGATGTGTCATCCTTCGGCATTTTTTTAAGTTATACCTTAGCTTTACCTTAAATTTTGGCCGGATATTTCGATGATTCGTTGCTGGTATCCGGCATAACCAATATTTCTACAAACCTAGTTGCAAGCTAAGAAATTTCCCGTCTGAAGCATATTTTAGAGAAGACGTGCAAATATGTGTGGAAATATGGTATACGGTGTAAAAAATTAATAGCAGATCTTGTTGGAATTTCTATAAAAGAGAATATTAGAAAAAGGCGAATAGAAGGGCTGGCATTATATTTTTATGTTATAAAAATTTTGTTTTGTAGGTATTGTAATAGTATAAGATAATATAGAGGCTAGTTTATGGTAATTGTAGGTAATTTTGTTTGTTTGTAGAACCGCCCGTGTAGTTGAGGCCTCAGTGTTGTGTGTCGTAAACCAATTCGAGTTTCGAGTGACTTTGGCAACCGTAGAACTATTGGCGATACATGACAGATTTCTAATTTTTAATTATATATGAATTCATTACCATATAAACTGTCCCAAATTTCATAAGCGAAACGGTTAATCTACGTGCAGATAATTCCAAAAAGTGCAAGTGCTATTTAAAAATAAACCACCCACCAGTTCATTTCTGATGTCTTCATGTAGCTGATCGCTGTTCACATACCACTTATATGTTAAGTTGTTTGGATTAGCAGTTCCTTGGCATCCTGGGAAATAATCAAAAATAATTATCAAATCAGTGTGAAATATAAGAGTGTTGAAGATAAAGAGTGATGACACCAAACGATCGACCTCGATCGATTGGCGTAGTAGCTACAGCTATAGAATAACTGTCGATCGACATCGACTAATCTCATTCTACCCTCGAACGACGCCATAGAATGATGGTCGATCGATTGGTATAGTAGCTTCGGCTATTGAGTAACTGTCGATTGATATCGAACGATCTCATTTGACCATTAATCGACGTTATCGATCGACGGTTGATCGATTGATGTGGTAACCCAAATCCAGCCAACCCAAACCACCAACCACCCAAACGACAACCAAACCACCCAAACCATGGTTTGTGGTGACCCAAAGTATAAGGGCAACCATACACGAACAACTTAAAGAAGTCATAATAGATCATAGTAGTATTGGAACGAATCCGACCCGGTGTGTCAGTACCTGGATAGTTAACCCAACTCACCTATAACAACGTTGTCCCCTTCCTGAATCCTTCCTTTCAAAATTCCTGTTTTTACAAACATTCTGACTTTCGGAGCGTATTGAACCTGAAACAAATTAAAAATAAAATGTATAGTTGGAGAAAAATTAATCGTTATTTTAAAGTTACCTATTCTTATTTTTCTGTACTGGGTTTAATTCAAAATCCTTCTTTGGAATATCTTAAATGTTTAATGTAATCCGTTGAGCTATTTTGGACCCTATTTGCTTCGATCAAGGATACACCCTTATTCGAGACAAATTTTCGCAGCTTTTGTTATCGACTCATCGATATTTCTATTTTCGAAGTATCAACACCAACAACTTCAAAGACAACAGACGGACTGACACACTGACGGACTGACGGACTGGCGGACTGACGGACTGACGGACTGGCGGACATACGGACAAAGTGATCCTTAAGTTCCCTTCTCCTTTTTAAGTACAAAACCCTAAAAACGGCAAGTATCCCGGACCTAGTTACTATAAAACTTTATAACTTCCAAGACTGAAAAACATTCTATCGGCTTTGAACTTGGGTAAGTACCTACTTTATGTTTTATTGTTGGCGAAATAGATGTCCTATCATCTCTCGAATAAAACACACTTTCACATCCCACGCCAGTCAATTTAGAAGCATCTCTAAATTTATCTGGCATTCGCAAGAACCGTTTCATTTTTTACATTTTTGATGAACAAAAAAATGACTTTCAATTTCCTCACAACTCAAGTACCCGGTGGAAGTAAATGAATTACGCAGAAGGAGACATCAAAGCGCTCTGCGAGGCAGCCCCTTCAAAAGTAAGTAATAGCTGATTAATATTCATAAAGATTCCTTTTTAAGAAGAAAATACTAGAATTGTGTCGGTTGACTTTTAATTTTGTCTTTGCTTTTTGGGGCATATTCAGTATCATCATCATCATCGACCTGGATCGGCTCACTGCTGAGCACGGAGTCCTGATCCGGATTGGTGGATAACATACCTACCCGTACCTATTTAGTATATTGTGGCGTAAAATAGTGGAAGAAGCTGCTCAATAGGTAGGTACAGTTTGCAAAAAATTTGAAGATATTTTTCCAGCGAAATAACCATGTGAATTACTCAAACTTAGCATTGAGTTATCGAATAGTAAATTGAAAGCTTAGGACATGAGAACAAACTTTGGCTGCTGACTGTACCAACGCTTTGCCATAATATATTCAACTGCTAAGAGATAGTGTGCAAAACAATCCTAATTCCAGTTCCTAGACCACTAGAAACAATGTCTGTTTGACGAGCGCAGTGCAGTGCCGCCTAAAATGTGCTTACAATGCACATTTCTTGGTAACTTCTTCAATAAAATTAAATATGTACCTTAAGCGTCATATTTTGCTAAATGCAATCTGTGGCATACAGCATTAGCATAGTGATTAATTGCAGCAACAAACGTGTTTACATCGCGGTACAAACTGTTTTAAAAAAATAAATAACAAACCAAACTTAAATAGCATTGCACCGTTTCGCCAATCTCGATTTATCACTGAGGCAAGAAAACAATACTTTCCTCTGTAGTCGGGTAAAAATAAATGTTCGACGCCAAATCAGACCTTTTCTGTGCACAGACAAGCTGAAGAAAACATTGTAGGTACAAGAAGGAAAAAAAAAAATTTTAAGGTCGTTCGTTTCTATTATTGCGGGAAATTAAATTTCAAACAGGATTTTCGTTTTTAGAGCTACACCGGGTCACTAATATGTTGATAAACACTGAAATCGTTAGTTTGACGGTTTATTGACATTATATTTGAGCGATACGGTGCATAAGTGCTAAATATAGCAAAATAAAAACGAATAGAATGATTTACGGTTGGCGCGAAATACAGTCTCGT
The DNA here is from genome assembly GCA_912999815.1 of Campaea margaritaria. Taxonomy (NCBI): domain Eukaryota; kingdom Metazoa; phylum Arthropoda; class Insecta; order Lepidoptera; family Geometridae; genus Campaea; species Campaea margaritaria. The sequence goes on from OU538814.1 coordinate 4,190,592, forward strand.
ATAGATTAGTGACCCGGCGTAGCTCTAAAAACGGAAAAACTGTTTGAAATTTAATTTTCCCGCCATAACAGAAACGAACCGCCTTAAGTGAAAAATGCTCGCTAGAACCATAGATACGATCACGGAATCATTTAATAAACAATCTATGGTAGATCCATGACCGTCCGGTAACTTTTACTATCCTAAGCGTTCAAACTTTGCAAAAAGCAAGTACATTCAATTAAACTGTAAATCGATACGGAAATGTTTTAACAAAAAGTAAAATTAGCTACAATAAACGACTCCACAATCAATTTAATAAGAAGTGAAGTGGAAAGAGCTATTTCTACCACCATTCCACATAAAACATTGAACCGAATGCTCTGTCCAAATCAGCAGGAAGAACAATCTACGGACAGTGTCGAACAAAGGAACAAGAAAACCCGGCAGTTTTCCTTCGAGAAACTTCGATACGCTTTTGTTCATTGTTTTCTTTTTTAAAGGCGTTAATCTTAAGCGGGGTATTGTTTGACACGTTTTAGGCTGGGAGCTGCTGTTGGATATATTCACGAATAACATTTATATGATACCAAATATTACAGGACCGTCAATGTTTGTTAGTGATTATAGACTTTTGTCTCATCTTACCTTGACACTTTTTGTCACCTTCGAGGAATAAATTTATATCACTGACATTTCACAGACAGACTTAGCGTTAACTGTTAATCAAACTACTATTCGTCTTTTCGCTAAATTAAATAATAACTTCTTCCAATTCTTGTCATTATTAGTAAAAGAATTGCTAGAAGAGTTTTTTTCTAAGGTAACCAGTTAGGGATTTCGATATTTAACGTAAAGGGTTAGATAAGCGATTAGGTCTTCTAACAAAAATCCTATCTTACATTAATCTGAAAAATTAGGCGGAGTTAAAGCTATATAATATTTTCACTTACTCTTATTGAATATATATATATAACGCCTGATTCGATAAACTATTATTAGTAAGTTTGCTTAATATTTTTCTATAAACTTATTTCGTTTTCATAACAAGTTTTTAAAGTTTTAAACTTTATGCATTTATTCGCAATACTAACTGCGAGATAGTAATGGGAACCGACAGAGCATAATAATTATATAAAGTAAACTAATCTCATATCAGATTGTGGTACCCACATGTAGTGATTAAACTATACCACTGTCTCCCTACCTATTAACGGGGAAGCCAGGGACCAGTTTATCCCAACTGGGAAGTATAAAACCGTAATTGATATAGGGAAGTGATACATTCTGTGAATCGAAGAAGTGGTATGAATTATGGATAATCAAACGTTAGACATAACGGCATGTGGTATTGGTTACCATATATGCATAGCAATACGGTTATGCCATGAGACGATTTTTTTGTAGGAAATACAAAGATTGATTAATTATTGTGAAATCTTCTGCTATGAGATTTTTTTCGTATCGATTCGTGAACGGCGAAGCTTTTTTAGCCGACTAAGCCGTGTACTACATTATGTTTTTTAATTAACCTAATTATATAGACTAATCTAATTCTGTGATTTAATTTAAACTAATTTGGGAGTCTTATATTTAAAAAATACATACATACAAAAAACACGCCTTTTTCCCGAGACTATTACATTAAAAATTGAACAAAACCATGAACAAAAGTTATGAGGTAACAAACATAAAAATAAAATACAGTCTAATTGAGAACCTCCTCCTTTTTTGAAGTCGGTTAAAAAAGAAAGAGAGGGATTAAGAAAATAATTAATAATATTAACCTAATTGATCCTAAAAGTTAAATGCAAACTTTTTTTAGTATAAATAAATAAACTAGATCCGCAAAAAATCCACAAAAAATGTTCCAACACGTTCCAAAAAAAAATAGGTCTATCCGCAGGCACGTTTGCATTTGCAGAATACATTTTTATCTTTTATTATTTGGATTATTAGACTCTAAAATGTTAACAAAAGCGTGCCTCCGGCACTTTAATACATCGAAACACGTTTTATTCATTCCATGACCCTATCACCCTAATAAAAAGGACAATATAATATAATCCTCAAAGTCGACGCTCGTTCGAGCTTGTCGCCCAAAGTCTAGACGAAGCCTTAGAAAAGGGAATTAAACTGCGTATAGATATTCTATTTCATGACGTCCTTTTGGTTTTTTTTTATATTACTAAGTAACGAGACGAGCAAGTCGTTCACCTGATGATAAGCGCCACGCTTACCCATAACAGCTACAACGCCACCCAGAACTATCTATTATTAGCTGCGCTCCACGGTTTCACCCGCGTAGTTCCCGTTCCCGCGGGAATACTGAGATAAAATACAGCCTTTGCTACTCACTGATAATGTAGCTTTTCATTAACGAAAAAACTTTTAAAATCGTTGCAGTGGTTTAGGCGTGAAAGCGTAACAGACAGACAGAGTTACTTTCGCATTTATAATATATTAGCTGTGCCCTGCCACGCTTCGCTGTGGCACATTCGCACATTCGTTGATATGTCACTGATGAAAAAAATGGATAAAAACAATCCTTGATGCTGATTATATATCATGCTAAAACTACAGCTCGATCGATGCAGAACTTTTTGAGTTTTTGAAGCGTACACAAACCAACATAACATTTTTATATATATAGATTTCTCAGTGTACCACGCTTGTACTTAAATAGAGAGTAAGCCCTTTACTTACATTTTTATATATATAGAAGTATGGCACTGCATTGCGCTTGTCACTCTGAGACATTGGCTCTAAAGTCTCTTATGCGCGGTAATTTCGCTGGAAACAATGCCCTTCAAACCGGAACACAGTAATGTTTGTACACTACTGCTTGGCGGATGAATATCTGGCAAAGGTGTGGTGTGGTACTTCCCCAGGCGGTCACTTGCAGAAGAGGCTTCCTACTACTTCCTCAGACCGATTCTTTCAGAAAGGGCCGACCACTACAAAGTCCCACCCTCTTTATTAATTCAAACAAAGGCTCAAAACATTTAAACTAAGAGAGGGATTTCGCTACTAAAAGTACTCATTCCTTAACATTTCAAGTTCTATGAGGAAACTATAAAATGCCTTCCGGCTGACGACACAGGTTACCATGAGCTGTGCAGCATTTTATGGGCAATATTCTTAACGGCACTGCAATGCATTAAGTTTAGTATGCTGGGAGCAATCCTCCTTTGTGCGACATAATCTCTTTGATAGATATTTGTCTATATCCTATTTTTAACCCCTGACGCAAAAACGACGAGGTGTTATAAATTTCACGCCTTTCTCTCTCTCTATTTCTCTATTCCTCTCTCTTTCTCTTTCTCTCTCTCTCTCTTTCTCTGTGTGTGTGTGCGTGTGTGTGTGTCTGCAGCATCGTAGCTCCCGAACGGATGAACCGATATAAATTGTTTTTTTTTTATTGAAAGGTGTATGATATTAAAAGTACCTACTAGCAATGCCCGAATCAGTAATCGGGCGATTCGACGACGGCGATTCACGATTTTCACCTATTCGTAACATGGTGGTTTGTAACCTGGGAAATGCAGAGTTATTCCAGGAAACCTAGAATGACGAGGATAAAACCGCGGGGCGCAGCTAGTATAACATAAATAATAGATAGATAAACTCTGTATTGAAACACTACCGAACAAAGAAAACTTAAAAACTAGAAAAAACAGGTTTAACAATTAGTGTCGCAAAGGGCGGTCTTATCGCTCAGGGCGAATAATGTTCTTCATACATCTATGAACGAAACAAGTGCGCTAAACTCAACAAAAACGAGATAATTTCGTACAAAGATTAAACTGCTATTTTGTTTGAGAGTTTATGGATGAAGCTCCGCGAGCTCTCTTGTAGGTTGCATAATTTTTATGTTAAAAACTGGAGAGGAGGGAAGTGGCCAACGTTATTTTTTTAATAGGACAAGCTCGAAAATGTCACCTTGTAGTGTCATCGGCTAACTGACATTGACAGTTACCAATTGAATCTTTGGCTCTAAAAAGTCTGGTTTAATTATATGTTATATCGCCTTAAATACAATAACCCCACAATGTTAGCGATAGCAACGAAAACCGTGCGTGCATTTAGCAACGTATTGACCGCGTCTGCAATCTTTTCATAGCGATAGCTACGGACAACCGATGTCACTACTGACCGTCAGGATAATCTATACTAATATATAAAGCTGAAGAGTTTGTTTGTTTGTTTGAACGCTAGGATCTCAGAAACTACTGGCTCGAATTGAACAATTCTTTTTGTGTTGAATAGTCCATTTATCGAGGAAGGTTATAGGCTATATAACATCACGCTACGACCAATAGGAGCGGAGCTTCAATGAAGAATGTAGCAAAAACGGGAAAAAAATATTGCTTCTAAGAGCTTTTGTTGCGTGCGCTGCGTAAACGGTTATACTGAATAAGGCCTAAGATTATAAAAACTTGTCGATGTGGAAATATCCGTATAGCTAAAAAATAAAAAAATATGGCCACCGCACTGCACGGAAGGAAAAGCTGGGAATGGTTCCTTCCACATTTTATGCAAAAATGTCTCCTTATGTAACAACGAACTGTTTTCTTCAATTACCATAACATAACAAATATGTTATTCAGATTGGATATAAGACTTTAGGTATTTGTTTATTCTGTATCTGTGTTGTGTTCTACACGTTTTGTATGAATTGTAAACTTAACACGTTCACTGCTGAAAACACAACTGTTGTGTTAGCGGTACTGGAAAACACAACGGTGTGTGCAGATCCGTAACCGTAACTAGACAAGAAAATCAAATTGTTAAGTCTACTATGGGTGGTTGACTGGTGGGAAATGCTCTGAGCTTAAGTCCGCCATTTATGCTAGCTATTTAACCTGTGCAATAAAGTAGTAAATTAAAAAAAATAGACTAATACCTAGATTAACTCCATGATGAAACACCACAGAACAAGAAAAACTTAAAATCTTTGACAATTAGTGTCAGAATAGGCGGTTTTATCGCTCAGACCGATCTCTTTCAGACAACCGTGCATGGAGATAGTAACGAGCGGTGTGATCATCCGGTACCCGGAGGTAATATTTTATTTTTATTAAGTTTTTTTGTATTAGGGAGGAATGATATTCTACGGTTAGTTAGTTAGTGAAAGATCACTGTTAAACTTATTTAACCTTCAAATTATCTCAATTATTAAAAATGTTTTTTTTATTGCAGAATAGGCAAGCATTTGACCGCAGTCTCACCTGGTGGTAAGTGACGACACGGTCGAGGACGGAGCATGCTTGCCTAGAAGATACCTAGATAGATAGACCCCTAGATAGATTTATGATATTTTAAATCTTAAATAACCTAAACACCTTCACTTGGTATTGTCACTAACGCATTAGGCAAAGAAAAACGGGAACGACCAGTAAACAATCTTTAATTTGAGTTTGCACACATAAATTACGTCTTAAGCCGAGATTCCAATAAACGTATATAAAGAAAGAAAACGAAATAAAGAAACAGACGGCTCGAGGAAAAAATCCATTCCACAATTTTTGTACGTCCCCCTGTAGAAAATTCGCCGATTCGGCTTTGAGACGGGACCAGCCCAATCTGAGCTCCCAAATTTGTCTCAGTTTGTGTAATTGCGTTTAAGGCAGCTCCAGCGTGGGGCTCGTTTAATTTTGGACGGGCTATAATACTGGAAAAGTGAAAATACGAGGACCATGTAGGTTCTAATTTCGCGACGCGCCGTGTTCCGTGTGTCAGCAAAGCTTGTATCTCGATAGCTGATTTTTTTCGGTTTTTCTGTTTTCTTTTGCGGTCGTAAGCTGTGGGCTCTTAATGGGACGGAAGGTTACATCTTTTTTACTTGTTTCTTTGTGAAAAAGTTTGGTGCGACTGTTATTTGAAGAGATTTCCGGTTTGAAGTGTGGCTAATGAACTCCGGCACAGAGTTTCCCTGATTGAAATCCCGGAAAAATCTTAGTGTATGTTTCTGAAGCCACGAAAAGATAACTTTTTAAATATTTTCCAACACTAAGCATTGCCATAGATAACATACATAACGTGGCAATGCTGCCAGCATTTTGGATAAGTTGCTTACTACTGACTGGCAGCGGTTTGGTAGTCTATGGTAGGCTTTATTTAACCCCCGACGCAAAAACGACGGGTGTTATAAGTTTAACGTGTCTGTGTGTGTGTGTGTCTGTCTGTGGCATCGTAGCTCCCGAACCGATAAACCGAATTAGATTTTGTTTTTTTTTTTTAAGTTATAATTGCAATGATTTTGTTTTACTTGCTGATTCTTTGTTTGTTTATAGATTGTCACACAAATATTATAAACTACCTGAGTCCCGTGGTTTTACCCACGTTGACTTTTTTGTTTTTTATTTGAGTGAGTTACGAGACGAGTTAGTAATAAAAAAGTGAAAATTTGTGAGCATGGATAGATAGATGGATGTTTGTTACTCTTTCACGCAAAAACCACTGAACGGATTTTGATGAAATTTGGTACACATATAGTTTATTACCTGGATTAACACAAAAACACTTTTTATCCCGTAAAAAGTAACAGTTCCTGTGGGATAGTACACATTGTGTGGTGCAGCTAGTTGTATATACGGCTGAAAACACTTGACGCAGCTACTTCTATATAAAATTGACACTATTCTACGTACATTAATAGGTTAAAATGGTCGTTACCAAGGCAAATTGCTTGGTTATAAATCGGTTAAGCCGCCCTAGTTCGGGTAATGGAACAGGGCTGCGGTATCGTTAGAGAAACAATTAAAGCTCGACTGACGTGGATTGAAGTAAAGGCCTGTCATTTCCAGGGAAATCTTTCCAAGATCTTTGAATGTTCAAATAACACCGTTTTTTTAATTAACACGTTCTCGGATGTATTTAGCGTAAAAGCCACGTTGAAGTCCACGCTGACTTGGGCTTTATTTCAATAGTATTTCGCGCGATATTTGAGCTGAGCCGCGTCGAATTCTTACCTGCAATTTGATTGTGACAGATCTGTACGCCCGATCGGCTGTGTTCTGTGCCTGGCATGTGAACGTCTGGTTGTGGTGGTGTCTTCTAGGACGGAGATGAAGGACGGACCTGTAAATATGGTACTAATTAACGATGAGCGAGATTTTATAGTCGATTGTTTCGATTGCTAAAGCAATCTCGATGGTTCTTCTGGACTTTTTTCGGAGTCGAATTTAAGTGAATCTGAGTTGAAGAGGAAATAGTCACGGTCAGTGCCACCGAGAGATCAACTGTAGGCTCGAATTGGGTCATCACGACATGAGCAAATAACGCAGCGGCGAGTCAGTCGACTCGGAACAGCCGAAAAGCATCTCGATGTAAGAGTATCGAGATGTTCATAGAATCGATTGTAATTGGACACCGAATTCTTCAGTTTGTTAAGCATCTTGATATTTCCGATCTCTAGTTATTTCTGCTCACCTAGCAGTGAATCTTCTACCATCTGGCATTGGTTCCACTGTATAGTTCACACCTTGAGTCAATACTCCGCCATCGCTGTCTACCCATGTGATCTGCAAAGAAATTGACAGGTTACCTCTGGCCTTTCAGACGTAACAACACCGGGTTCGATACTTGGCAAAACTAAATACTTTGAAACGTTGTCATGGACGAGTTCTAGAGGGGAGACCGCGTTTGGGCAAACGTAGTGCAGGATGCCGCCGGTGGAGGGACGACTTGCGGAAGACGGCTGGCAAGGACTGGATGAGGAAAGCCGAAGATCGGGCTCAGTGGCGTTCATTGGGAGAGGCCTACGTCCAACAGTGGACGAGTGTGGCCTGATGATGATGATGTTGTGATGGACTGATTCTCATGAAATGCTGTGTGTTTGAGTAGTTCCCTGGATGGTTTAAATTAAATATTGGGCCTGGTAATGATGTTTTTTCATATATTATATTAATTTATATTAATAGTATTTTGTGGTGCAATCGGATTCTATGTTTTTTTTTGACGTGACAACGTCTAATAAACGACCACCGGCTGCATGCACGAAAAAGTTGACGCATCGTTCTGTAACGCTCATAGTACGCTTGCGCCGCATCTATCTCTCTACTCTTCTTGACAGGTTAATTAGTTTTGCATTTTTAAAATATGATGACTAGTATAATTTCAAGTAAGTATTTATTCTTTTATTATTAAAAAAATATTAAATTTTATTCATAAAAGTATGCAATCATTTCATCAATGTTTTATTATGACGTTTTCACGTAAAAATATCATCCGTAATTTTTACGTGAAAACGTCAACAAACATTTTTTTCAAACCATTTGCCTTAAATTTTTTGCCTAGTAATTAGGTAACCTTCCCTTTCAAGACAACTTATGTTGCGTCTGCTAGTAATAATATGAATATTAGAAATAATAATATAGAACAGTATATTGCAGTACATAATATTATATTATTTCATAGTAAGGGCCTAATATTACTGCAACATAAGGAAATAGTTCCTACACCCACGCAATAATACACACAGTAATCAATATTAATGCGAGCCCTCGCCTTTTCATCCCCTATTCGTGAGACCTTCCCTTCGGCAAATGAATACAGAATTCTGTAGCATAGTATCGAATTCTATATTCGATTGGCGAAGATGAACAATATCGATAATGTAAGAGTAGAACCTTTTTACTTTGAGATGGGTGACCTCATTTAGGTAAAGCCTCTTTGACAATTTCTCTCGTATCTCAGATGTAACACATCTGTGGAAATTGGCTTGTTTATTCTATCTTTTATTTATTTCTTCCGAGCGTGTACTATGTTTTGATGACATGGTTTGCGTAGTGTATACTCTTTGAGCATGGTAACCAATAAGTCACAAAGAGCCCTATTAAGTAGAATAAATAAATATTAAAACTGGCCAAGTGCGGGTCGGACTCACGCACGTAGGGTTCCGTACCATTATCTATAAAAACGGCAAAATTACTTTAAGTTAATTATTTATTTTTAAAGTGAACGTAAATATTCTGTAAATATTTCAAGCGTCTATCTATTGCCGTTATCAATATCGATCAAAAACGAGCAAAAAAATCACGTTTGTTGTATGGGAGACCTCTTAAATATTTATTTTATTGTATTTTTTAGTAAGTGTTTGTTGTTATAGCGGCAACAGAAATACATAATCTGTGAAAATTTCAACTGTCTAACTATCACGGTTCATGAGATACGGTCTGGTGACAGACGGACAAACAGACAGCGGAGTCTTAGTAATGGGGTCACGTTTTACCCTTTGGGTACGGAACCCTAAAAATGAATAACGTGTCACGATCACATACATAGATTCCGACATCTAGTACTCCCTGTATCTAGGAAATTAGGCACTACGAGGACTATAGTCCTACATATACCCAGACTCAGAACAAAAACCTGTGAATCACACAAATAATTGCCCTGTGCAGGAATCAAACCCGCCATGGAAGCCGTCAAAACCAAACAAAAGAATAATACCTCGTATGCATTAGCGGATAAATGTCACACGATACGTGAGCTAGAGATGTCAGGCAACTTCCCTCGACTTTGCACGATATTTCTGGTAATAATACGCGACTTATTGACTTAATCATGTGAACGAGTAAGGTCGTGAGACAAGATGTCTCGCGACGTTAGCCGACATCGCTCAACGTCGTCCGACTTCTCTAGCGACACGTGTTGCGGAACTTTTGAACCCTAATGAATAGGAGGCTATTAGAAATTATAAACAGCTTTAAACAGCCAAATAAATAAATACTCTTGTTAGTGTCCCGTATCTTTTTCACATAACATTTAATTTTTACAAAAGTCCTTTCCCTAGTGGCGTTGCCAAATCCCGGCTTTCATTTGTAGTTTCACCAAAAAAGTTTGAATATTTCACTAGATCAAAGTAAGAGTAAACAAATATTTCCTGGTCTCTGTTCTCCGGTTTCTCTTTTTTATTTTAGGGATTTTTGTTTTTTTTTACTATCAGATGAAGTTCTGATTCTCCGGAAGCCTTACATTACTAAAAATAAAAAGGGATTTCCCAAAGAACCTTACCTCAGCGGCTGGTTTCCCTCCAGCAGATACACACTCTAAGTTCACCTCCCGGTCTTCGACGGCATTCAGAACTGGTCCCTGGATGATCCTTGGAGGATCAGGCGGCATCAGAATTATGAGGCGGGCGTACCTGGATCTGATTGCTGCTTCACCTTGGAAAGAAAAGGGGAAATAAGTAAGATAGCGACGTTTTTTGCGATCTAGATTCAACACTTTTAAAAAAAGTAAAGAAATAAAGATAAAATCTTTTTCTGACATTTATTCATCATCACAATACAGTTTTAGCAGCAAGCTACACTATGGCGGACCGCTGTACGATGTCACTGGACATCAATTTCATACAAAAATGTGTCAGAGTGACAGCGCGCTGTATTGATCTAACACCTTAACACCTTATGACTCTACTCCAGAATTTAGATCCTCTCGCAGAGATAGATAAACCTAACTCCACAAAGACTTACTCTAGATCTCTTAAAAGCCGGACCCAATCACAAGATCAATTAAATTTTTTTTGTTTATCATATGAAACTCGTTGATTGAGGATGCCCGGGTTAAGAAGTGTCATGTGTGTTCCAGGACCTAAAATGGCTTTAGTTCTTTTTAATTGACTGAGCAACGAGACGCGCAAGTCGTTCGCCTGTTGTTACGCCTGCCCATAACAGTTACAGTGCCACCCAGAACTTTGCATTGCATAATCTTCCGCGGCACTGCACTGCGCATTGGTAAAACCATTGAAGAAAAGACGAAGCGAGAATGAAGTCCATGAAGAGAGGAGAAACATTCCCATTTATATTAATAGTAGGATAGTCTAAATCTAAGTCACCAGAGATAAATAACACACATGTCCTGAAAAAAGGCTACATCTTCACACCCCTTCCCCCCAAAACGAACACACATCAAACGCAACATTGGAGTGCAAAGAAAACGCCACTTTACAACTGGGAGAAAACAGGGCCGCAAATTGGTCAACCGCAACAGCTTTGTCCGTGGATGAGAGATGGCGCAAGCTGTGAGATATAGCGTGGGATTAGTATTTTTAAAACCATCATCAGTCGGGAGGTGTCCACTGAACATAGGCCTCCCCCATAGAACGCCACAACGTGCGGTTGCTAGCTGTTCGCATCCAGCGGCTCCCCGCGACTCGCACCAGGCCGTCAGTCCACCCCGTGGGAGCCATCCTACGCTACGACTTCCAGTCCAATCCAATATTACCAATAAAAAAGAGAATGACATTTTTAGTATGGGCAAAATATTAAATGAACACCATTTTCATTTACATAAGAATTATGTAAGTCTCGGATCCATTGTGTAGATAAAGCCCGCAGCGAAAAATGTACGTTGATTTTGTTATATTTATCCAAGTGCTGATCTTCAAAATCGCTATCACCTCACTAATTGGACCACAAATCCAACAGAATCGAATTTAAACAGCCGCCCTGGTGAGTTAAACGACGCAAAGTTGGACAATTCTCTACCACTCATACAACAATTGTGTTCAGTTGTTGCTTTGTTAGGAACCTGTTTAGTTAGCACTGTTCTTTTTTATGTTTGTTTTTAGTTGTGACAGCAATTTTTTTTTATTGACTTAGTGACGAGACGAGCAAGTCGTTCATGCGGTGGTAAGCGGTACGTATGCCCATAACAATTACAGTGCCACCCAGAACTTTGAATTGCATAATCTTGCGCGGCTCTGCACTGCACTCGTCACCCTCAGACATCGGCTCTAAAGTCTCATATGCCCAGTATTTTCACTGGAAACAATGCCATTCAAACCAAAACACAGTAATGTTTGCACACTACTGTTTGGCTTCTTAGTGATGTATACCTAACTTAGTGATGTGTAACGAAGTATTAACTTCTAGCTGTGCCCATAACTTCGTTCATCTACTAATAATAATGTTCTGTCTGTATCTTCTGAATTCTAAAATGTACAAGTAAGTTACAGTACATTTTTTTTTGTGTCACGAAGGAAAGAGGGCTTCGTTAACTTTGGCGAACATGCCGCTTTCAGCCGGTTCGAAACAAACTTTCAGACAGACACACATAGAGACGAAAAATTTAGAACCCGTAATTTAAGGTTATAAATCATATATTTAACACTTTACTGAAATTTACAACACATATTTTGAAATCACAGACTTTAGAGCCGATGTCTCAGAATTATGCAATGCAGAGTTCGGGGTGGTGCTGTGACTGTTATGGGCAGGCGTAGCGCTTACCAGCGGGTGAACAACTTGCTCGTCTCGTCACTCAGTCAAATAAAAAAAAGTCATTACAGTTTTATTATTACTATAGACAAGTTTAAGGTGAAATGAAAAAAGCTAAAGATCAGGTGAGGCTCAGTAGCGTGCACTAAGAGAGGTCTAGGTCGACCAGTGGACGAATTCAGGCTCATGCATGATGATGAATAATTCAACCTCAATAAATTACTATAATTCTAGTATTTGACAACCGAACTATGCCACTGCGATGTGCTGTGCGCTGTGTGTGCTCTGTGTGTGTATGTCTCTGTGTGTGTGTCAAAAACAATACTTAACGAACACAACTTTATTGCTCTTTCATTAATCCATTTTTTACGGTACTTTTAACTGTCAATGCCAATTCGTTATCTCGGTTGTGGCAGCGGCGGCTTACGGAGTAATCCCGGCGCAGTCGGAACATCGTAAAATGCGGGGAAAACCGCGGGATAACGCTGTCAATAACGATGTCTTTCTGAGATTACTTTACTGGATAATGTTTTGGGAAAGATTTGATTTATTTGTTTCAGAGAAATTCAAACAGATAATAATATACCAATTTAAAAAAAATACTTATTTTAGGTATAAATATCTGAACACAAACATGTCAATTTAGAGGTGAAACAATGTAAACAGAAACAAACTATCCCACATTACTTCCGGAATGTAGGAACAGCCGGCTAAAATGGAACAAGTCGACCCAAAAGCCTAAAACTACACTTTCAAAGCTAAAAACCATTAGACCGCACAGTTAAACTATTAAAATAAATCAAAAGTTCCAAAATGAACTCTGCTAGTGTAGGTTAAAGTGGTCTCGACCAGTTATCTAACTTCAGAGAAATGGGAGAAGATAGGTTGGCTTCCACTTAAAAACTATAGAAAAAAAATAAAAAAATATCTTTCTATTTTCAAGATAAACTTCAAAGTTAAAGTGAAAACTGAGTGTTCGTCGATATAACCATCCCCCACGATGAGAACCTTGTGAAGGCCGAGAAGGACAAGTTCAGCTAGTATCTTGACTTGGCTCATGAGGTGACCGCCATGTGGGACGTTGACTCGACGACCATTGTCCCGATAGTTGTTTCGGCGAATGGTCTTGTAGCGAAGAGCCTCGACCAACACCTTAAGAGGCTTTCGCTAGACGGCTGGATTAAGGGTCGGATGCACGCGGCAGTACTCCTCGACACGGCACGTATTGTCAGGAGGTTCCTCTCTCTGCAGCCCTAACCATCGGTAGCCTGGGCCTTGCTCCGCTACCGGTGGTATCCTAGGGTTAAATTTATTTTATAATATTTTTAATTGATTTTATTATTATTAGTTTTGTGAAAGTATTGTAAAAAAATAATTAAAAAGTATAATTTATAAAGTGAATAATAATAACTCTTTATTTCGGGTAACTTAAGAAAATATGATAGTAACATCTATAAATATAAAAATGTTATGTTGGTTTGTGTACGCTTCAAAAACTCAAAAAGTTCTGCACCGATCGATCTGAAATTTTAGCATGATATATAATCCGCATCAATGATTGTTTTTATCTATTTTTTTCATCAGTGACATATCAGTGAATGTGCGAATATGCCACAGCGAAGCGTGGCAGGGTACAGCTAGTTGATTATAATTTTTAAAACCGGCGAACTTAAAATACTGTTAGAAATTATACTCCAGCGTACTCTAGTTTAATATATAAAATTGGTAACGACTGTATTCAAAAACTTCTGCCGTTTATACGATGTTATATTATTTCGCAGAGTTGGACCAAATAGGAAGTTCGGACCAAATGAGAAGTTGGACCAAATGGGATTTCAACGCTCGCGAGTTTCGCGGCTAATTGAGAATTAAGCATTTTTGTTGTTTTTACAGTTCAAAAGTGCAGCTTGGGAATAAATCGTGGTTGGTAAAAGGTTTGTGATTTGGTTTTTAAATATGAATTCAATACACAATAGTTTTTTTTTTTTTACGATAATTATAACTTTTTTTTTTATTTTATCCAACTTGGCTTATTTTTTATTTGACCGAGTGACGAGACGAGCAGGTCGTTTGCCTGATGGTAAGCGCTACGCCTGTCTATAACAGTTACTGTGCTACCCGGAACTTTGCAATGCATAATCTAGCGCGGCACTGCACTGCGCTCGTCACCCTGAGCCATCGGCTCTAAAGTCTCATAATTGTTAATGTGTAAATATTGGTGGAATATTAACCATTAAATGCTCGTTACCGTGTAAGAATGAGGGCAAATGATACAAACCCAAAAAAAGTACCATATCCTATTCTCTTCAAACCTCCTGAAAGAAATCAGTAGAGCACCCACCACTTTTCTGAATCGTGACTTTAACTAGACTACCTACTGGAAGTTTACATTTTGACTAGTATCTTTGACCAACTGTAAAACTGGTTTTTATTTCTTGACACGAGACCCATGCTCAGCAGTGGGAGGATATGGATTGACGATGATGACGACACCGGCTAAAATAAACGTGAACAAAAAAAAAAACAAAAAAGTTTGCTTAAGAATAATTATGTCTCAAAAATATTATCCAATTAGGTGCCTTGAGGTGTGTTGTCAAGTTATTACGGCAGTCCTTGAGAGAGCCCAGGGGTGGTCGCGGAAACGCGATTAGCGATACCGTGTCCACCCCAACATGCGGAGAGGAGAACACCCCGGGGGTTTTTTAGTGGGTACACCCAGTCAGGCGCATCCCTAGGATGCGCACTGGCGGGGGAGCCCCACATAACCAGCCGGCCTCCCCCAAGGTCGAGGTATGAATAAGGTCATTCCCCCCGGGCAAAAAAAAAAAAAAAAAAGTCCTTGAGAGCCCCATTATATCGTATTAACTGCTTAGCGTATTAACTGTCTTCTATAATTTCTCTGCTAGCGGCGGAAACATTATAACGAATAAAAGAATTACGCGTCACGATCACATCACAGATCCTGACCCTTAACTAGAATTAACTTTAAATAGGGAAGCAAGAACTACGAGGACCACGGTCCCACAAACACCCAGACTCGCAGCAAATACCTTTAGTTCACACAAATCGCAACGCTTAAAAATTCAATGATGTAACCTATTTTATAATAAGCTTTAAGTACAAAAAAAAAAAAAAAAAAAATAATCGTAAAATAATCTCTAAGCAAAAACATTTCTTTGAAATTAGTTCATTCATTCATTCGTTCATTCGTTCATCATTCATTTGTTCATTCATTAATTCACTCATTCACGCACTCGTTCATTCATTCATTCAATGGAATCTGCAGATAAGTTATGACATAATCTAGTTATGCATACAGTCCATGGCAACTTCCCGGAGTAAATCGTCCACCTTTAGTGTTGCCATAAACCTAGTCGTAGCTCATTACCATAGTTTCAGCTGTGAGGAACACAATAGGATAGTAAATAATAAGTAAAAACGTGTGCTCTGAAAAGTATAATAAATTGAAGTAACAAAAGAACAAAACGTCAGTACATTTTTCTTTTATCAAATTATAGCCAAATAGATCCTATTCCAACACACCCCCTTAATTGATACAAGAAAACACACTAAAATATAAAATAAAAATATACCTTGAAAAAACAAAATGCTAGCCCTGTTGATGTAAACCTAGTCCTAATGCACACATGTAGTGAGCTTGCTTCGGCAGGGGCTTCGTTAGCACATCCGCCAACATATTGTTCGTTGAAACATATTTCAACTCTATATTCTTATTATACCTTAACACATTTCTTATAAAATGGCATCTTATATCAATATGCTTGCATCGGGAATGAAAAACTGGATCTTTCGCTAGAGAAATTGCGCCCTGATTATCTGCATGTAAAGAAATTTTTGCATACCTGTGCAACTCGATTTCAGTGAGCAAACTATGCAGATAGACAGCTTCTTTCATCCCTTGCGAAAGACTGACATACTCAGCCTCGCATGTGGAAGTCGCAACGCTTTTCTGCTTTTGACTTTTCCATGATATGCATGCACCGCCTAAAATAAATGCATATCCAGAATATGAGCACCTATCCAAAAGACAATTACCCCAATCTGCATCAGAAAAACCTACAACTGATTTTTCAGTTTTCTTGAACACGAGTCCATATTCTTGCGTCCTTTTCAAATATCGCAACAGACGTTTTGCTGCTCTCCAGCATGTTATATTTGGAGTATTCGCGAACTGTGCCAGCCTGACTACTGAATTTGCTATGTCTGGTCTGGTGCCCGTGGCCAGATAAAGAAGGCTCCCTATCAACTCACGATATGGCCACTCTGCTTCGTCCTTTCCACATTCCTCTCCATTTTCAATTCCAAACTTCTGTCCCACTTCCATTGGAGTGGAAACAATTTCTTTGCAATCTACCATGTTAAATTTTTTCAACAAATCGTTGACATACTTTTGTTGTGACAATTTAATGACATTTCCCTTTTTGATAATGTCAATTCCCAAAACATAACTTGCCAGTCCAAAATCTTTCAACTCAAACTCTTTGGACAATTCCCGTTTGAAGTTTTCAATACATCCTCTTTGACTACACGCAATCAAAATATCGTCAACATAGATCACAACGAATATCTTCGTACCATGTTCATCAATGTCTTTAAAATAAAGACAAGGTTCATTTACAGTAGGCTTCAACTTCATTTTCCTCAGCTTTTCATCCAACAATATGTTCCATTGACGTCCAGCTTGTTTCAAACCATATAAAGATTTTTTCAATCGACAAACATCACCTCCTAATTCAAGATCTTCCAACATCTTTTTCGCTTTGATTTTCAATGCGAAATCCTCATCTCCTAGATTGACTAGCTTCTGCAGACAGTCCTTCAACAGCTGAGGGATCTTCATGTATATTTCTTCATCGAGAAAACCGTTCAGATATGCCGTTGAAACATCCAATTGATGGATTTCCATATCAAGCTCAACCGCAAGTGCTGTCAGTAATCTGACAGTATCAAGTCTTGCAACAGGGGCAAAAGTATTATGATAATCAACACCATACCGCTGACTAAATCCTTGCGCCACAAGTCTTGCCTTCTTTTTCTCGGTTTTATCGACATTTACCTTCGTTGTCAACACATAGCGACAACCAACGACGGTACGATTTGCCGGTTTCTTTACGATATCCCATGTTTCATTCTTCAGTAAACTCTTAACTTCCGACATGATGGCTTGCTCCCATCCATATCTTTCATTTCCTGATAGAACTTCTTTCAAACTTACCTCCGCTGCACCTACAAAATCATCACAATCTGCAAAATCATCAATTTCTTCCTCTATTTGAATGTCCGGTTCCACCTCTACCATTCGGTAAACTTTTCTTGGACGACCTACGCCACTTCTGTCTACACGTGGTCTTCCAGGCCCCTGTTTCATGACTCGTTCTTGAACCTCCTCTTGATGCGTAGAATCCTCTTCAACGGATCGTGTGCCAAAATCACCACTGCCAGCTCCATGATGAGATGGTCCAGCATCCATCCTCAATTCTGTCAATGGTTCAGCTTCAGGTGGACTTGTTGGATGTTCTCCATCTGGTCCCATATTATTCGATTGATTTTCAAGGTGCACTTTTGAAATAATTTCTATTTCCGCAACCTTTGGCTTCTCAATATATTTGGGTTCATCCACCTTAATACCTGAATGAGGTTGATCAGTTTTGAACGGATCAATTTCGAGATTTTTCGTAGAAGTTTCATGTTCGTGAAAACGAACATCTCGCGATATGACTACTTTCCTATCTTGAGGAATCCAGACTCTGTAACCTTTTGCATTTCTAGGATATCCGACAAAAACACCTTCCACACTCCGAGCGGCAAACTTACCCTTTTGTTCCTTATCCAAAACATATGATTTGGAGCCGAACTTCTGAAAGTAGTGTAGCTGGACCGGTTTTCCGTACCACTTCTCGTACGGGATCTGTCCTCCAAGACTACTCGATGGACATCGGTTTCTCACGTGGCACGCTGTCACTACAGCATCAGCCCAGAAACTTGGTAACAATCCGGATGAAATCAGCATACATCTAGCCATTTCTACAAGTGTCCTATTCATCCTCTCTGCAACTCCATTTTGTTGCGGAGTTCGAGGAGCGGTCAGTCGCCTAGATATTCCCTCATTCTTTAAGAATACATCGAAATCCCGGTTACAATATTCACCTCCGTTATCCGTTTGTAAATATTTTATCTTCTTACCAGTCAAATTCTCTACAAAATTTTTGTATGTTTTAAAAAACATAAATACATCATTCTTTTTAGTTAACAAGAACACTTCACACCAACGTGTACAGTCGTCAATAAAAGTAACAAAATATTTTGCGCCTCCTAACGCTTCGGTTTGCATTGGTCCGACTACGTCGGAATAAACGATTTTTAAAATATCGTCGCACGGTCCACTTGTTCTAGAAAATGGCAACGCGCTCATTTTCCCTTTCGCACAAATATTGCAATCGTGAAATTCACGGTTGTCTATTGATCCAGTTTTAATTCCCGAACGAACTAACACTTTTGATAGATCTTTCGCATTAAGATGACCTAAACGCTCATGCCACCGCCACGCATCACTATTCGTGACAACAGATACAGAATCAGTTTTCTCTCGAACATAGTATATGCTCCCTAAACGATCCGCGAAAAACTGAACTTCACCTTGACTATTTGTAACTACAGCCTTATTCTGACTAAAAGTCACTACGGAACCTTTATCCGTAATTTTTGCCACTGAAATCAAGTTACTTCGTAAATCCGGAACAAATAGCGTGTCTGACAAAGATACTACAGTTTTAGACTCATCCTTACATGCAGACAACGTGACTACACCCTTACCTTGCACATTTGTAGTGGAATTTGATGCCAAATTCAATTTACCACTTGCAGGTATCATGCCATTTACAAACTTACTCGCATCATTACATAAGTGTGACGTACATCCACTATCTAAGATCCAGTTTTCCTTTCCACCGTGAACAGCTCTACATTCATCTGAAACACAGTTAAAATTTTCAAAACCGGTATTAAAAACAGCCCTATGTACATCACTATCACACTTATATGACACACGCTTCGCATCTCCTTTTTTTTAGACATTCAGACGCTTTGTGCCCTAGTTTGTGGCATTTGAAGCATTTGAACATAAAACCCTTTGGTTTTTCCGTGTTTTTCTTCTTTTCCGACTTTCCCTTCGCAATCATAGCTCTATCTGTTTTCGGTTGATGTCTCGAGCAACTTTCCTCCAATATCTTTATTTTCAATGCTTCTGGATCTGGGATTACATCACGAGATTCGATTGCGCATCTGAAGTTTTCAAAACTTGCAGGCAAACTGTATAACAGCATAATGGAGAAAAGATCACTATGAATGTCCACATTCATAGCATTCAACTTATCTTTGATATCAAAGAACTTCATGACATGCTCTTCGACGTCATCGTCATCTTCAGACTTCGCCATTGTTAACTGCTTCAGCAGGGTTGCCTTCCTGGCTGGTCCTTTCGAAGCATAAATCGACTTCAATTTATCCCATACTTCCTTTGACGTTGCGCACCCTCTGACGTGTCGCAACTCACTCGCACTCATCGATAATATGAGGTCTGCTCTTGCTTTCGAGTCATTTGACATCCACAACCGTGCAGCCTCCGAATCAACCGGCTTGGGTAGCATGCCGGTCACATACCCCCATGCATCGCTCTTTATCAGAAGAGCCTCTGCATGAACGACCCAACTCTCTTAATTCGTTTTGTTCAACAAATCAATTCTTACACTACCCGTTGCCATTTCGGTGATTCCCTCGCCCTCCGTAATACTTATTAAACGTATCCTGGGCCCATAACACTTGTGAGGAACACAATAGGATAGTAAATAATAAGTAAAAACGTGTGCTCTGAAAAGTATAATAAATTGAAGTAACAAAAGAACAAAACGTCAGTACATTTTTCTTTTATCAAATTATAGCCAAATAGATCCTATTCCAACATCAGCTACTTTACGACTTTATTATAACCTACTCACATTGTTAAACTACATCAAAATACGAGCTTACCCTTTGCCAACCCTAATAATTTAGCTAATATAAAATATATTAAATTATTATACAGGTTTAGAGTTGCAATTTTAACAAAGTTCGGTTTTAGGGTTGTACCTACCTACGGCTTTCGAGGCGCAGTGGGTGATGAGCTGACTGCGAAGCGTGAGGTTGCGGGTTCGATTCCCGTACAGGGCAAACTTTTGCGTGAATCACAGGTGTTTGCTCTCAGTTTGAGTGTTATGAGACCATGATCCTCGTAGCTCTTGATTCCTTATATACAAAGAGTCCTAGTTAAGGGTCGGGGAGTATGGATGTGATCGTTAAAAAAATTCTATGTTGTTTTGTGATAAATTTGTAACAGTTTGTGTTAATTACAGGTATTTGCTCAGTCTGGGTGTTTGTAAAACCTTATTCCCGAGTCCCTGGGTACAGGGACTACTAAACAAACCTACTTAATATCTAATTAACAGGTATGTCTTGGGAAAACTAGTAAAGAATTTAAATTCTTTTTATGTTACTAAGTAATGAGACGAGCAAGTCGTTCAACTGATGGTAAGCGCCACGGCTGCCCATAACAGCTAAAGGTTCATCCAGAACAAAGTCTAATCTTGTGCGGCACTGCATTGCGCTCGTCACCCTGAGGCAACGGTACTAAAGTATCATTATGCTCGGTTATATAATTGGAAACAACTGGAATTTGGATTTTTATCATAGTTATAGTTAAAGTTTAGTTTGTCAAGTTGCTCAAGAACCTTTGCTTCTTTATCGACTTTTATCAATTCAAGAAGCAATCATGCTTTCCGAAGCGCTGAGATATAGAAATCTGCGCATAACTCATGAAATTAAGTGTGTTTATCGAATGAGGCACTGCTGGCTTCTAATATCAGAGTTAGTCAGGGCATTCAAAGGCCTCTGAGATGGCTTAATAACTGTTATCAATCGATAAGAAGCAGGACCAATGGCTTAACGTGCCCTCCGAAGCACGGAGCGATAAAAATCTACACATAACATGCGAAATGTCATTAATACGAGTCCGCATTGAGATTTGAACTCGCTACCTTCTTCTTGAAAGGCTGACGTTCTTCCACGAGGCTACCACCACTTACATGTAAGAAACCACAATAAATAATAATGTTCGCGATTGCCAAATAAACTGAATTTATTCTCACAAAGAATATACATTTATTTCGTGCTTTCACACTCTCACCTATTATATACCACCTTTATTATATTCCCGTAACCAAAAACTCCGTATATTAATAAAGCGAAATCCTTGTTCATTCCCCGGGGCTAAAGAAGCCATGGGAATTTTCTAGAAGCCATATAAACTTAACCGAAATGACAGGCGGGGTGGAATCAGAGTGTCCTTAGCGAGATAGCGTCACGGGTAAAGAAGCCATTTTGCATTATTCAGAAGTAATTTGCTGTAGATATAGTGATATAGAAGTGGCTGGTAAATTATGACCAAGCGGTGATATAAACATATATAACTAGCTGTACCCTCACGCTTCGCTGTGGCACATTCGCACATTCGCTGATATGTCACTGATGAAAAAAATAGATAAAAACAATCCTTGATGCGGATTATATATCATGCTAAAATTTCAGCTCGATCGGTGCAGAACTCTTTGTGTTTTTGAAGCGTACACAAACCAACATAACATTTTTATATATATATAGATGTTCATAGTCTAGTGTTGTGAATTTTTATTCCAGTGTGGGTTTGTACATGGTGTTTCTTGTTAAATATAATTGTAAACGTAATTATCACTCGCTTTTTGGTGAAGAAAAACATGGTAGGGGAAACCCACCTGGTTTGTGTTCCACCAATCTGAACCGGGACCTCCTCACGAAAGTAAGGGGAAACAGGTGGTCAGCAGTTGGCGGATATGGGATGATGATGATGGCAAATTATACCATACTCTGTCAGAGACTGTATGAAGAGAGCTGAATATACAGATCAATGGCGCTCACTAGGACAGGCCTACGTCAAGCAGTGGAAAGGACTTTTCAAGTCTGAAGGCCAAACATTTTTGAAGTAAAACTTCTTTAGGCACGCTTAACTTGGGGAGCAAGCTGGTGAATGCGTTACGAAAAATGTGATCGGGCGTGGCGAACGGAAGTTGAGAGGAGATATAAGTTTTACTTCTACTATGTGTTCCAGCACCCATTTCGTGTTTTTTTTTGTTAATATTACGGTTGAAACTCACGAATCCTTTTAGAATAAAAATAACACATTAATATTACTCCTTAGATTTTTTGTCTCCATTCCTGCCACATCTAGCGATGCACAATCTCTGTCCAATTGTCGACAAAGCGCAAGCGACATTCACTCGCGCGTTTTTCACGCCACCTCGCCAATTGGTCTGATAAGGAGTTCTGCTCCAAGTTTATTGGCAAATTTTATCTCCTTTTGGAGATTTTCTATCAATTCCCCTTAAAGGCTTTTGAGTTTGACCACAGGATTTTACAGAGCGATGATGGCCATGTGGTAACATGTGAGGTTCAGAATCTAACGACGCCGGGTTCTATCCTTTTTTTTTATTTGACTCAGTGACGAGACGAGCAAGTCGTTCACCTGATGATAAGCGCTACGCCTGCCCATAACAGTCACAGCACCACCCAGAACTCTGAATTGCTTGATCCTGCGCGGCAGTGCACTGCGCTCGTCACTCTGAGACATCGGCTCTAAAGTCTCCCAGTATTTTTTCCCAGTAATCCTGGAT
Source organism: Campaea margaritaria (assembly GCA_912999815.1). Taxonomy (NCBI): domain Eukaryota; kingdom Metazoa; phylum Arthropoda; class Insecta; order Lepidoptera; family Geometridae; genus Campaea; species Campaea margaritaria. The sequence goes on from OU538814.1 coordinate 4,213,555, forward strand.
TCTACCAATGACTTTCACAAGTCATGTGCTGATTTATCGCGTCATGAACGCGTATATAATCCCGTCCCCTAACTTGGATGTCCTGTAGCTAGCTAGGGAATCAGGTACTAGGAGGACCATGGTCCTACGAACCTTAGTACTACTTCGTTCGTCGTGCGTGTGCTGTTGTTGTTATCCGTGTGTGTATTCTTCATTTTAAAGGTCTCATCTATACGTTAAATATAATTGTACCTCTGTATCAAATCACATTTCTGCACGGCAACTGAACAAAAGAATTGTCGACAAAAGGAATTTTTCGTAAGGCGACATTCAGGGAAAGGTTAAAAAAATATTAACAAGAAAACAAGATTGAACGAGGTTGTTATGTCGAGCTAAAGCCTGGTGTACACCGGAGACTTGTGCGATATTCTTCGATATTATAATCTCACTAATATTATAAATTTGATAGTTTGTATAATAAGTGTATTAATTAGTCTTCTCTTCACACCGAAACGGCTAATTGATTTTTTATGAAGTTTATGTACTTATAATTATATTATTGACATGTTTTTTTTGTATGAGTGTTCCCTACCCAAAATCAAAGTGGATATGCCACAAATGTTCCTTCCCTTATAATAAAGTTTTTTTTTACACTATTTTCAATGAAGACCGTCCAAAAATTTACGTTCGAAATCATTTTTATTTTTCGTTTTTTGCTTCTCCTGTAAAGTTACTACTTTGGTGTTTACGCCTTTTCTACCCCGAAGTATGAGATCGCGACAATTTCCTCGTGCGTACAGTCTGTACAGTCTCAAAGAAGGGTAGAAATGATTGTTTCTGTTGTAAGCGCTTACGTGTTTTTTTTGAGCTTAGCAACTGTGTTGGAAATCCAGATCTGAAATAATAATTCTGTTTTTATGGTCTGTGGTAACTTTTGTTATGTTGCGTTACTAAGGACCTTAATGTCAGTTAGGATGAAGACTGCTAGAGCAACACCATCTTGCCCCACCTCGGTGGAGGACTCCTCGCGGTGGGGTTTAATGAGTTCGTGTCCCACACATCTCCCTCCGTCACCCCCGCGGCGCATAGGATAGTGCGACGGAATTTACCCCGCTCTAAAACTTATTTTTTTTCATAATATACTTTATTAAAAAAAAAAACTGTGTTTCTATGTACATCTCTGTGACTTCATCATCATCATCATTAACCCATAACGTCCCACTGCTGAGCACGGGTCTCTCCTCACTTTCGTGAGGAGGGTTAGGCCATAATCCACCACGGGGGCCAGATCGGGATTGGTAGATCACCTACCTACCTCCGAAATAATTCTTGGGTAGGTATGTGGGTTTCCTCACGATGTTTTCCTACACCGAAAAGCGTGTGATAATTACGTACATATGTTTTACAGAAACACATTGGTACTGTGACTTAGTAGCTCCCAAACGGATGGACCGATTTTGATACCGTTTTTTTAGTTGATGGCTGACTTGTTTGAGATGATCAGCTATGATTAAAAAATGTGTTCAACCGTTTGAAGTTCATCGTCTCGTTTTGGTAGAGTTTGTTTTATTGTGACGGGGTTTTTATATTTTTTATTTATACGTTTGTTTTTCTTACTCCTGCTTCATACAATGAAATAAAGTCAACACCGCAACCCATGAGAGCGTAATGGACACATGTACCGACACTTAACGACGTATTTTTCTAAATTAGCCGAGACAGAGGGACCATCATTAAGGGCGGATGCTAGGGGTGTCGGATTAACTCGGAGAATTGGTTGGCATAATTTGGTTTTCTTTCTTACTAGCGGCTCCGTTCAGTTTGTTTATTTTTGTTTTGGCCTCTTCTGCAAGAGACCGCCTGGGGATGTACTACACCTTTGCCAGATATCCATCCGCCAAGCAGTAGTGTGCAAACATTACTGTGTTCCGGTTTGAAGGGCATTGTTTCCAGCGAAATTACTGGGCATATGAGACTTTAGAGCTGATGTCTCAGGGTGACGAGCGCAGTGCAGTGCCGCGCGGGATTATGCAATGCAAAGTTCTGGGTGGTTCTGTAACTGTTATGGGCAGGCGTAGCGCTTACCATCATGTAAATGATTTGCTAGTCTCGTCGCTCAGTTAAATAAAAAAATATATACGTTCAGTCGTTTCGATAGAAAGAGAAAACAAACACACACACACAGTTTCGCAATAGTGGGATGGGATAAAGAAAATCTACATGATTAAAGTTGTTTAATGAATTGAAATTTTCATCTTATTCCAACTTTAATAAGCTCATTTTCTAAAACTATTAATCACAAAGCGCTTTTCAAACTTCTTGTTCCAATATGCACAAACTTCAAGCTAAAGTAACCATCGGAACTTTAAGCCGACTATTAAACCTCAATTTAAGCAATTTAACATAAATTTAGTTTCATACTTCAAAGAGATGAGTTTTTATTGTTTCGAAATTAAACTTTAGTTTTTAATTAAACTTAATAAGTATTGGTTTGTTACTAATGAATAATGATGATAATAGGTTGTTGAACTAACCAAAAAACCGATTTGTTGATAGACGACCTCCGTGGCGTAAGTTTGTAATGAGCCGACTGCGAAGCGTGGAGTTACTGGTTCGATTCCAGGACAGGGCAGAGATTTGTGTAGCCCACAAATATTTGTTACAATTGTTACAAATTAATACATAAAAAAATCACCATCACCTTTTATAATTTTTTTTTAAATTTTCTTCTCCTGTAGTATTTAAATAAAGAGTTTATCCATCTATCTATCTATGTATTTATTTTTTTCGTATTTCTTTCTAAATAATGCGTTTGAAAGTACCCCCAATAGTTTGCGTCAGCTTAGTTTGCGATATAGTATTTTGTGACAACCCTGTTCGCGTGTCCATCACCGTCTGTGGCACCCGCACCGACACATGGTAACCGAATATAGACAAACACAAAAACGATGGCTATTTATGGACGCAATTTGAGTAACGGTGACTTGCCTTATATTTTGTTATTGGGTATTCACAACGCGGTCAGATTATGTACAGGGGCCTCACCAAGATCAGTTAAGTCCATCCAATTTAAGGCCTTAATACAGGCCCTTCAGTTTCAATTTCACTTACAAAAGTCGAAACCACTCTAATTTTCTAGTGATTCTATTTCGGAACACTCGAATTGATTCAATCTATATCGATACTGATAATAAAATTGGAATGTCTGTCTGTGATTTCAAAATAATAGACAAACAAACTGAAAACTGCTATTAATACAATGCTTAATCATGAATGAACGATACGTAACGATATATAACGTGCCACCCAGAACTTTTCATTGCATAATCTTACGCGGCACTGCACTGCGCTCGTCCCCCGAGGGCTCTAAAGTCTCATATGCCCAGTAATTTCGCTGGAAACCGTGCCCTTCAATCCGGAATACAGTAATGTTGGCACACTACTGCTTGGCGGATGAATATCTGGCATAGCCGCAGGCTCAGTTAGTACTAGATATGATAAAATATTCAGTAGAACAGCGTTCTTCGATCAGTTTCCATTTGGCAGGTGAATTTGGATGCGGCGCCGGCTAAATAAAGACGGTATCCAATTATGGAACACGGAGAACTCTGAGTGGTGGAAGTGGCACATATATTTCTATTTATAGAGACAGTTTTCGACAGCTAGACAAGCTTTTATTAAATTTATAATTCAACACTGTAAGGTGATCAAATTAAGCCTAAACATCATCAAACTGCTGTCTTTTTTTTAAATAAGTTCATTATCATCATCATCAACCCATATCGTCCCACTGCTGGGCACGGGTCTCCCCTCACTTTCGTGAGGAGGGTTAGGTCATAATTACATGTGGTCATTAGGCCACCACTGGGGCGAGATCCGGATTGGTGGATCACCTACCTACCTCGGAAATAATTCTCGGGTATGTAAGTGGGTTTCCTCAGGATGTAATAATAATTAAAAAGAAGTTTTTATTTCATACGTCTGTGTCTCATACACAAAAGAAGAATAAAAACATTAGTAATGATAATTTAAATAAATGAGTCTTCAGATTATGGTTTGAAACTAAAAAGGAAATTTACCATTAACTCTACCAACGCACCGGTAGAGTAAACCCAGTTTCCTTTTCCTGTGCGAGATTTAGCCATAAATAGCCACCTAAAAAAATAGTTTAAATTTATACTTAACTTTTAATTAAGAAATCGTATGACCACCCACTGCACCTTATCGTTGTTAGCAGGTAATTAAAAAACATGAGTGATGTCTGAAATAATCTATGCCTACCTTTCAGACTAATACTTTACAACAATAGACAATTAATTACACTTCTACACAATAGGGGATTATTGCCTACGTTCTCTACACCAGTGTAGTCTACCCTTGCAAGCCAGAAGACCTGAATCCTTTCACAAGGCACACATCGACCTATCTTGGAACTTATTACAGTAAATTCAACCTTAAGACAAAGGCAAAATCTTCGCCTTTGCATGTTAATAAATGACAACCACAGTACAGAAGCGGTGCGTCTTATGAATGGGTTCAACTTAGTTCTATAAGGGTTTTGACAACGGACAAGTTTGAGTTCTTCTGCTTACGACTAGGTACTGCAACGTTATTATTATTTTTTTCTTTCTTTCTATCTTTCTATATTCTGGAACATTTCAAATCGAGAGTCAATAAATATCTTCTAGACTAGCAAGCTCCACCGTGCATGCGTCCTCGCTTACGATCAGGTGAGACTGCGGTCAAATGCTTGCTTGTTCGGCAATAAAAAAATATGTAGCTAGGGTTGCCTCGGATTAGTGCCGAATTTCGGTTTTCCATACAAATGTACTTTTATAAAACACGGTCATATCGAAAATATATTGAGCTAGGCATATCTTCTGTACAGTTTTATTTTAAATAATAATACATACTAGCAAAAATGGACAGAGTTTTCAAAATTTATTCAAAGTCTAGATCAGCTCTAACGCTGTGAGTCAAAGTCAAAGTCAAAAATCTTTATTCACATAGGCCCCAAGAGGGCACTTATGAAAGTTCGCTAGACTCGACCGCCAGATTCGGAATTACATCCAAACGAGAAGAATCGGCAAGAAACTCGTTGGTTTTTTTTTTCTCAATTCTTAGTGTCTATCTATCACATTAGTTTAGTATAGTAGTTTAGTGAGTATTTGTTGATTCAAAATAAAACGGCACAACATGGATTGCGATAGTGCAATCAGTATTGGACTGACTTCTCAGAACTAGACTTTGTAGATTGGTTTCTAGACTGACCTCAATTCTCGTAATGGAAACCGAAATTCGGCACTAACCAAAAGCTGAGTAGAGACAGCCCTAGCACACTTTACATTTTATAACACATCAAGCGACCACCTTGGTGGTAAAATGTAGGCGGCAGAAGAGATGAAGTTACGTTATTAGTATGCAGTTTTTTTTTTATGGTGATAGAAAGAGAGGCTACTGGTAATTCATCATCATCAACCCATATCGTCCCACGGTTGAGCTCGGGAGCTCTCCCCGAGGAGGGTTAGGTCATAATCCACCACAGAAGCTCGGTCCGGATTGGTGGGCATCATACCTTCGAAATAATTCTCGGGTAGGTATGCGAGTTTACTCACGATGTTTTCCTTCACCAAAAAGCGAGTGATAATTACATCCATATGCTTTTTTTTACTTAAACATATTGATACGTGCCCGCACTGGGATTTGAACTCAGGTCCTTCTCCTTGGAAGGCAGATGTTCTCCCAGTAGGCTACCACTGCTAGTAAGTTCCATAATATAATTAGAAATATGCTGCGCTGTGCGCGTTGATTGAGACTTCATCACGTCAACGCAAGGGTCGCAATTTCTTTAAATGCCTTTTTTAAATCTTTTGTTCTTTTTTTTTGGAGTGAAGTTTATGTGTTAAATTTAGTATTCTGTGGTGAAACTTACCTCTAGGTCCTGTGCTGACCTGGCACTGGTAAAGCGCGTCGTCGTCTAAATTCACTTCGCCTATATCCAGCGAGTAGTCACCTGTAACAATAAATTTGTTTTTATATTGATTAGCATTGTCACGAGTGAATAGGTTAATTCTTGGTAATCGTGCACCATCGTAAACCGCATATTCATTTAACATCGGGTGAGAGAGTGGGCAAACGCGAACCTTTTTATTAGTCCTACTAATATTATAAATGCGAAAGTTTGTGAGAATGGATCGATCCTCTCTTCACGCCGCAACGTCTTAACGAATTTTGGTGAAATTTGTTTTTAGGTTACATATAACATAACATAAAACAATTTAATCCATACAACTTAACGGTTACCGTGGGATAATAGTCAACACGAGTGAAACCGGGGGGTGCTGCTAGTAATTAGGTATTTATAGTAATTAGGTATCGCTTTCAGCGATAAGACCGCCCGTTGTACTACCCTTGTTTACCTATTGTAATTCTTCTGTACTGTGTTTATTTTTGTTTCTGGTGTACAATAAAGAGTTTTTCTATTCTATTCTATTCTATAGCTCATTAGCGACAATAGCGTGTTATCTTCTCTACATGTGTATGTGCGTGTGTGTGTAAAGGTGAGATAATACGGTCTTGTTGCAAATCAGCGATATGCATTGAATTAACCAATAACCCTGTAAATAAAAATTCTGAACAAGAGTATGAAAAGTTGTATATTACACCAATTAAGATCTCGCTTAATTAGAGCTTAGCTCGTAATGTTAGCGCGTTAGATACTTAATTAAATCCGAGGCCAACTTAAACCGGATCTTAAGTACGAAACTAAGATGGCAACTAAAGAAGACTTAACTCGCATTCCTTTAGCTTATTCAATAAGTACTAATGTGCAGAAAAACTTAGAATTCCTAGATAATGCAAAGGTATAGGAATGCAGAACTAGAATTCTAGTTAAACTGGAAAGTTTCAATAGAAAACCGCATTGGCTTGCGACATTTGCCGACCGTTGGACTCTATAAACCAACTATACAAATCAATTACTGAGCATAAAGAGACTTTGGAACCGATGTCTCAGGGTGACGAGCGCAGTGCAGTGCACAGGGTTTTGTAATGAAAAGTTCTGGGAGCACTGTAGCTGTTATGGACAGGCGTGGCGCTTACCGTCAGCTGAACGACTCGCTCGTGTAACGACACGAGATACAAAATACTACCTACTTGCGAGCTAATTGTGATAATTTCCTTGTATATAAGGAATTTGGAAATAAGAGGACTATAGTTTTTTTTTATATTACTTAGTAACGACTAAGTAATATTCGCAAGAAAGTCGCTTCCCTACTGCAGCGGGTGCGAGGCAGCCGCAATAGCATCCTGCAGATGGTTGTGTCGCGTCAGGACTGTCCCATGCAGAGCCGATGGATGCGGACTCTGACAGGGGGTAAAATTTAGGTACTAGTTATAATTTTTAAATTTTAATTTTTAATTTTAATTTTGTAATTTTTGTGATTTTCTTTCTTTTTTTTTTATGTAATTTTATTTGATTTTTATTGTATGATTTATTTATGTTTGTATGGATTTTAAATCTGATATAAATGATTTATTATTATTATTAATATAAAAAAACTATACAAGGAAATTATCACAATTAGCTCGCAAGTAGGTAGTATTTTGTATCATCAATTCTTATACTAGGTTTTAAATTATGCAATTCATGTTAACATATTGCAAAGAGATATTTTAAAATACTTTGTCGCAATAAAATGTTCAGTACCCCGTGTTGATATTTGCATTGAAATTGCCACTATTATGATTGTGACAAAGAAACGTAACATCCATACGGTTTGAAAATGCTGATTATCTAATAAGGTTCTTCTTGGATGTATCGACATTTGACACTCTATACGTGACTTTGTGTTAAATAATCTTCTGTTTATACTATATTATATATTAGTATAGATACTCGTATTAATTTAAATATGTCTCACCAATAGTCAAGCTAATGCGCCAATGTACCTAAGGACAGAATATATACACGCGCAGGATTATTTAACGCTGGGTTTTGGGTGGTGCTTATGTAGCGCTTACCATCAGGTGAACGACTTGCTCGTGTCGTTACTAAGTCAAACAGTCAAATTAAAAAGAGGTAGTAATTGTTTTTTAGTGAAATCGTATTGTTTCTATAAGACAAACTTTATTAACATTGCTTACAATTCACAATTGATCGCATCTTTTAATTTTCAATTTCGAGTGGAGAAATATCCTAATCTATAACATTTACAATGGGATTATGATAACTTAAGTAAGATAAGAAATATTTGAGTTCTATTTTTTTCAATATTTCTTGCAAAAACTGCATCAAATAAAAAAAAACAAAATCTACAAGTCAAATTGTAATTGTATTGTATACTACGCGCATGCGTTCGAGTGTCACGCTTTCACTCTCGCTCTGTCTCTTTCTATTCCCCCTCCCAGGAGCGTTAAACGTTTAACGCAACCTTGTTGGAAGTCGCATTAGAAGTATCACTTCAAAAAAACACATTTTAGCAGAACCTACATCGGAATATGCTTTAGGATAGGTTTACCCATCAAAGGAACGATTTAGGTAATAATTAATTGTATTTACTTAACTAAGAAACTGGCATGACAAAAAAAAAAAATAATTAAGACACCTTAAGAGGCTTTCGCTAGACGGCTGGATTAAGGGTCGGATGCACGCGGCAGTACTCCTCGACACGGCGCGTATTGTCAGGAGGTTCTTCTCTCTGCAGCCCTAACCATCGGTTGCCTGGGCCTTGCTCCGCTACCGGTGGTATCCTAGGTTTAAGTTTCTTTTATAATATTTTTACTACTTAGACTGTATTTTTATTAGTTTTGTAAAGGATTGTAAAAGATATTTAAATTGAAGAAGTAAAATAAATAAAGTGAATAATAATAATAATTAATAAATAATAAATTCGAGATAAAACCCCCTGTACGCCTGATTCCCTGTTTCTAGGCAATCAAGAACAACAAGGACCATGCTCCTACGTACACCCAGATCTTTGTCCTGTGCGGGAATCAAATCTGCAACTTCACGCTTTACAGTCAGCTCATCACCCACTGCACCAATCCACTGCTGGATTGATATTATCGTTTTTTACCTTCCTCATCGCTGCCAATCATCCGGTACCGCTCGTACCCGTTGAGGTGCCGGTGCGTGCCGAGTCCGAAGTCGTCCTTCGTCCACTGCAGCTGCCCCGACTTGCCTTCCACACGGCATGGGAGGGTCACTCTGGAGCCGACAACTGCACTCTAAGGAAAAAGGCATTTTAAGTTTCGTTTTTTTTTTTTATTTGACTGACTGACGAGACTAGCGAGTCGTTCACTTGATGGTACGCGCTACGCCTGCCCATAACAGTTACAGTGCCACCCAGAACTTTGCATTGCATAATCCTGCGCGGCACTGCACTGCGCTCGGCACCCTGAGACATCGGCTCCAAAGTCTCATATGCCCAGTAACAACATTTTAACGTAATCAAGCAGCTGGTTAGATAACGCTGGTGGCATTCTAAGCCACGTCAGATCCCTGACAAATCTTGACACCAGAGGTCGTCACCAGCAACCCATATCGTCCCACTGCTGAGCATGGATTAGGCCATAAGCCACCACGGGGCCAGCTCTGGATTGGTGGATCACATACCTACACAACAAAACTAAACAAGAACACACATAACTAAAAACTAAAACAAACACACCTAAACAAAACTAAACCTATTACATACCTATAAGTAAAATTTAGCTAGAAACTGTACGAAAAAACACCCCAACAAAAGGGGTAGGAATTTTTAATAACGGCAGAAACTCAATACAAGCCGTTTCAATGTCAAAAAGAGGTTTCTTGAAAGAAAATATTGCCGGGTTCGGTTCCTTTGGGATACAGAAGGAAAATGTTGATTTATGGTCCTGGACGGGATTAATTTCCCGGGAGTTGTATTTTGTGGGGGTAGATTTGTTGGGGTTGAAACGCCTAGATAGAATAGATGGGACAGTGACACTCCTACGTGATTGGTGGCGTATTATGGAAATTTAGAGTCGTTTTTTTTATGTTACTAAACAAAGAGACGAGCAAGTCATTCACCTGACGGTAAGCGCCTGACCATAACCGCAACTCACTCAGAACTTTCCATTGCAAAATCTTGTGTGGCACTGCCCTGCGCTCGTTACCCTGAGACACCGGTTCTTAAGTCTCATAATATGCCCAGTAATTTCCCTATTTTTATCGCTGTAAAAGTATCCTGTATTTTCTTAAGGCTCAAATTATCTCCATATCATATTTTATCAAAATCCGTCCAGCCGTTTATGTGTTAAAATGGTGTAAACAGGCAGACAGAAAGAGTTACTATCGCATTTTAATTTCATAGGATAGAGGAACTAGCTTTTCGGTGGAGGAAAACATCGTGAGGAAACCCACATACCTACCCGAGAATTATTTCGGAGGTGGGTGTGTTATCCACCAATCCGGACCGGGGCCCCCGTGGTGGATTGTAGGCTGACCCTCCTCACGAAAGTGAGAGGAGACCCGTGCTCAGCAGTGGGACGTTATGGATTCATGATGAGGATAGAGGCATTGAGAAATGACTTAACTGGGTATCGAAATTTAATGCAGGGTTACATTAAATTTGGATAGCCAGTTAAGTCATTCATACTAGATTCACAAATAAATTTGATTAAAGCGCGCTGCGAATGAAATTCTATGTTAATAGGAAAACGTTAATGAAATAACTTAGTTTTTTGTGTTAGTCTAAGTGATAGTATTCGAATTGTTCACGCTTGGAATCCTTTTTTTTAGCTTTACTTTACACTATTTGAGAATTCAGTTTCGATTCTATTGGGGTTGAGTTTTACTTTAAAAAGTTAAATCTTAAGTCCAGGAGGCCCACTCTCACATATTAGCCAGCGCCTCAGTTCTGATTCTATTAATTTAAGGTTCCTAAACATAATCGCATAATATCGTACCATCACTTACTCATAAACGAAATTATAATTGGATTGATAATTATAGGAATGAATAAATGATATTGTCTCACGTTTGCGAAGAGGTTTAGTAGTGGGAAGCCTCTTCTGCAAGAGACCGCCGACCGCCTGGGGAAGTATCACACCTTTGCCAGATATTCATCCGCCAAGCAATAGTGTGCAAACATTACTGTGTTCCGGTTTGAAGGGCATTGCTTCCACCGAAATTATTGGCCATATGAGACTTTAGAGCAGATGTCTCAGGGTGACGAGCGCAGTGCAGTGCCGCGCATTATGCAATGCAGAGTTCTGGATAGTGATGTCACTGTTATGGGCAGGCGTAGCGCTTACCATCAGGGGAACAACTTGATCGTCTCGTCACTAAACGTCACGTCACGTCAAATAAAAGAAAATAAAAAAATAAATTCTCTAGTAAGCAAAGTAGCCGCTGTCTCTCAAGGTACTTTAATATAATTCGACCAGTTTTGTTTGAACAATAATTTTCATTTGTTCAAATGTAGCCCGTTAATGAGGCATGAATTAATTTGAAATGAATTTATTGTTTAATATAGCGGGCGATTATCATAGATTTTTCATGTGAAAATTCCCAGCTGTATTTTAAATCAAATATATTTTATCGGTTGTAGCGTTTATCTCGTATTATTTCCGATGTGGGATAAAAAGCAATTTCAATATTTCCTTGAGTATTGAATTATTGAGCGGTGGTAGCCTAGTGGGAGAACGTCCGCCTTCCAAGCAGAAGGGCGTGAGTTCAAAACCCCAGTGCAGGCACGTACCAATTTGTTTCTTGTAATACATATGTACGTAATTATCACTCGCTTTTCGGTGAAGAGAAACATCGTGAGGAAACCCACATACCTACCCGAGAATTATTTCGGAGGTAGGTATGTGATCCACCAATCCGGATCTGGCCCCCGTGGTGATTATGGCCTAATCCTCCGCACGAAAGTGAGGGGAGACCCGTGCCCAGCAGTGGGACGTTATGGGTTGTAGATGAAGTGATTGAATTATTGTCACCGAGTCTTTTTTGAGGGGTGTTCGGCAGCACCTAATAATAATTGAAAACAAGTCTCAATATATGCTCATAGTATTGGCCACCTTTCACCACGACACTTGGCACTAGCCTAGTGCTGTATTCAATGCCGAATTCAAATGAAATGTTAATTTACCTGGTCTTGAGGCTCAATAGCAAACTTCTGCTCCCTATATCCACTGACACAACTTATCAATATGCACAGCATCCATTGCTTCCAAAATACATCACATTTCAACGATATCCGTAGCAAGAGGAACAACGTGTTCGTTCTTCTACTTGTTATCTTTCTAGGGCTTCTATGGTTTTGTTCACCTTTGACATTACGTAAAATGTTACGTTCCTTTTCAACTTCTTTCATTTTCATATCTTTTTCTTTGTATTTGTCTATTTTACCTTTTGGTTCTCTCAAAACATTGTGGTTTTCGTTACCTTTTCCTGTATTCATATTTATGTCTTCTCTTGAGTCTTTATTAGTATTTTCGGTATCAATAAGTATTCTTTTCTCGATAACTTCGTTTCTTGGTTTTAATGAGTTTGCTTCGAATGTTCCCATTTCGTTTTATTTTGTTTTTTTGTAGCCATTTGTTTTATTATATCAGCGATCGAAAGTGATGTTTCACTGTCACCATCTGTAACAAGGAAAATATTGTTTGGTTAGCCATAATTCTTACATTAATTGTCAATTTCAAAATAAACCGGTTTTTTTAGAAAAGTATGGAATATTACATTTTGTAGATGTGTACTCCTATAATTCTTTGTAACAGTCGAATGAGATCGTGTTTTTAAAATACTTAATGTTCATACAATACTTAAAAATAATTATAATATAATTTCTGAAACTGATAATTATACTGTTTAAAAGATTGAACTTTATGTTGTTAATGATTTCGGCTTCAAAGATTATCTAAAAGATATTTATAGGAAAACAGACAAACTGGGTGGTCCAGACGTAAAATAAACGAACAAGACAGACACAGATAAACTTGAACATGTCTAATGTGCCGTCTATTTTAGGTTCAACAATTCCATCGTTAACAAAGACTCCAGACTGATAACCTATAAAGATGCAGTAACTGACGAAGATACAAAAGCCAAAGCTGAAAATTGGCTCATAAAGCTAAAATTAATATCAAGCTCGTGAAAGAGGAGAGCTCTAAAACTATAATCTAAGAGTAAAATTTTACTTCGTCTGTTCATCTCAGAAGCACAAGTTAAATAACTTTTAAATCTACACAAGACTGGGGAAGTCATAAACATGTCTTTAAGGCTATGATGGTAAGTCGTCGGGGAAGTAGATTTCAGTTTGGGACTTTCGTAATACTTAATCAATAAAGAAAATCATCTAAATAGAAACCTTGAACCTAACAGAGATGCTAAATCACACACATTTATTTACATAAACACTAATGTTGTGAAGAGCAAAGATTTATATATTTTATACAAGCTGCGCCCCGCGGTTTCACCCGCGTAGTCCCCCTTTTGTCCCACGGGAACATATTATCTGGATAAAAAGTACCCTATTACTCAATCCTGGTTATGAACTATCTGTATTTCAAATTTCATTCAAATCCATTCTGGTCGAGAAAAGGGAGAAAGGATCGACTGACTCACCCGTGAATTCCTTGTAAAGCTTCTTCGATAGTAAAATGGGTGGCTGGTTTCGTGGGCGAGTTGTCTTTCTCAACCATTTATGTTGAGGTGCGTTGATTTTGCTGATTTTCCTATATATGTTGAGGTTCTATGCTTGCGGAAAGGATTGCGGCGAAACAGGCTAACTGGAGCACTATTGATCGGCAAAAAACTATCCTTCCTTGGATCCGCGATGTTAACGGTGGCGAAGATGGACGCGCAAGACCGATGTCGTCATAGGGCATCTGTCAGTCGATCGGGATGTGACGTAGGGAGGGAGGACACGGGTAGGTGTACCCTCACATGAAAAGATTGACGTTTAAGTATGACATTCGTACCCTCCATTTACAAGTTGAATGCTGAGGGCTGAATTTACATGTGATTGATGAATTCGTAGGCGTACATTGCACAATAAACCTACCATACCGCCCCCCAAAGAGCTACCTAGCTCTTTCAATTAATTAATATAAGTTGAGGATGAATCTAAAATTCTGTGGTGAGGTTCGAGATCAAAAATGGTGAGCCTCTTAAGTTGAGATTCTAAGTGGAAATTCTAAGTTGAATTTCCTAAGTTGAGTTTCAAACTTGATAAACTAAGTTGATTTTCTAAGTTGATTTTCCAAGTTGAGTTTCAAAGTTGATAAACTAAGTTGATTTTCTAAGTTGATTTTCCAAGTTGAGTTTCAAAGTTGATAAGCCAAGTTGATTTTCTAAGTTGATTTTCCAAGTTGAGTTTCAAAGTTGATAAGCTAAGTTGATTTACATAATAAAATTTAAGTTTTAAGTTGATATTCGACTATAGATTGGCACATGGCATCAAAGGACAAAGTAAGTTTCACTGTTGGCCTAAGAAGCGTACCAGATGAAGTTCTGAGCTCAACGACTCTCACCGTACCATCTGTACCTGGGCAGGTTCGAATGACGCGAGCCTTTCGCCATTGAAGCGGCGGCAAGTTGGGTTCCTTGATTAGTACTAGATCGCCTGGCTGCAAGTTCTGGGACTTGTGGAACCATTTGGGACGCTGCTGGAGGGTATGAAGATACTCTGCTTGCCAACGCCTCCAGAAGTGTTGAGTGATTTGGCGAACTAGTTGCCATCGCTTCAATAAGCTTAAGTTCTCTTGGCATGAGTCCTGCTCTGGCAGGGCAAGAAGAGGTTGTCCAATAATAAAGTGGCCGGGCGATAAACTCTCGAGCTCAAGGTCGTTCGGGTCGTTGGTGACCGAAAACATTGGACGAGAATTTAACGCGGCCTCGACCTTTGAAAAGACCGTGGCGAGCTCTTCGAAGACGAGAGAGCGGTCGCCGATGATTTTACTTAAGATGAGCTTCGCGGATCTAACTGCGCTCTCCCACAGGCCACCCATGTGCGGGCTAGCCGGGGGATTGAAATGCCATGAGATTTGATGTCCGACCAAGGATTTTTGTATTTCAGTCTGGGATTCACGTAGAAACTTTGAAACCTCTTTAAGATAGTTGCACGCGCCTATAAAATTCGTACCGCAGTCACTGAACACGTCGCTCGGGAGACCTCTGCGGGATACGAATCTGTCAAAACAGGCTAGAAAAGCGGCCGTTGATAGTTCAGAAACTATTTCTAGATGACAGCATTTGGTGGTGAAACATACAAAAATGCACATGTAGGCCTTTACGCTTTTAGCATTGCGCATGCGGGAAGTCTTCAGCATGAAAGGTCCAGCGAAATCCACTCCGACCCTTTGAAATGGTCGGCACGATGTGACTCGGCTTGCCGGCAAGTCGGCCATGAAAGGTTCAATGGATTTAGGCCGCAAACGATAGCAGCGCTGACATTGAAAAATACGATTTCGAATAACCCTACGCGCAGACAGGATCCAAAATTTGCGCACGAGCAAATTCAGAAGTGTGTTTATACCAGGATGTTGGAACATCCGGTGGTAATGATCCACTAAAAGATGTGTGACGTGATGAGATTTTGGGAGCAACAATGGATGTTTGATATTGAAATCCAAATCAGACTTGACAAGTCTGCCGCCAACTCTGACGAGACCTTCAGAGTCAATGAACGGATTCAAGCGCATCAGACCAACCTTGACAACCTTGTTAGCACGCAACAGTTTCAGCGATTCTGCAAATTCCGTAGACTGGACTAGTTTGACAATGGTGCAAACACTATCGTTTAGCTCAGCGACCGATAGGTGTCCAGTACGTTTTTGAGCTGGATTGCGCGCGTTATGGATGAAGCGTTTGCACCAAGCTACAGTTGCCTGTAGTTTGGGAAATGAACTGAATCTGGTTAGCAAGTCGGTTGCAGCCTGAACCTGCTCGGAGATTTCCGTGATTTGGATAGCATGAGATGCGAGACTTGAAGTTGCGGATTTCAATCCCGGTAAATCTGCGTCATCAACAAGTTGATAGTTTCCAGGCCATGACGAAGAATCATCTTCGAGCCATGCTGGTGACCACCACAGCGGGTGGTTGACTAATTCTGAAGGCGAGAGACCGCGACTTGCAGAATCAGCTGCGTTTTGAGCTGATGGGACGTGCCGCCATACAACGCTTGGAGTCAGCGACTGTATTTGGGACACACGATTTCCCTCATAAGTTTGTAATTTGTGAGGCGAAGTTTTGAGCCAGGATAGCACGATAGTGGAATCAGACCACGCTGTCGTGCTGTCCAACAGAATCTTACCTCCTATTATTTTTGTGACATGTTCCAACAAGCGAGCCAATAGCAACGCTCCGTTTAGTTCGAGCTTGGGGACAGTCAGTTTTTGCTTGAGCGGCGCTACGCGTGATTTAGCCAGAAGCAGCTGAACTAAAACGCGACCGCAAGCGTTTTGAACGCGCAGGTAGACGCATGCTGCGTACCCGCGTTCTGAGCCGTCACTGAAACCGTGCAGTTGACTGGACACCAGTTGATCAGTGACGACACACCGTGGTATTGAAATCTGATTTATATTGTGGAAGTCAGACATAAAGTCAGTCCACACATTGCGAATGTCTGAAGGGAGGGGGTCATCCCACCCTGAGTTGATCGACCAAAGCATTTGCATGATGTATTTAGCAAAAAATGTGACCGGGGATAAGAACCCGCACGGATCATACAACCTGGCAATGTTGGACAAGACACCGCGCTTGGTGAGGACCTTGTTCATATCGGAGACGCGGTAGATGAAGCTGTCCTTGTTTGCGTTCCACTCGATGCCCAGAACCTTGAAGATATTTTCGCCATCCTCGACGAACCTGTAAGGAGATTCGCGGTGGTCGACAGGAAAACCTTCCAAAAAATCTTGGGAGTTGCTGGACCACTTGCGCAAAAGAAAACCTCCCTGGGCGAGAATGTCAGAAATCGTTTGAGCAAGGTTCCTGGCAGAGTTGACATCATGAGATCCACTCACAACGTCGTCGACGAAGGTATCCTCCAACAAAGTTTTTGAAGCGGCGGGATGCTTGTCTGCATTGAGGTAAGCTAGCTCGTGTAGAACGCGAATAGCCTGGAACGCCGAACTCGAAACGCCATAGGTGACTGTGGTTAGTTCGAACTGCTTGAGTACGTCGTCAGGAGATTCGCGCCATAATATTGCTTGATATTTGCAGTCATCGTCACGCATGCGCACCTGCCTATACATTTGTTTTATATCGCAGGTGAAAACTACTCCATGCAATCTGAAACGCAAAATGATGTCTTCGATATCTTGCTGAAGCTTGGGACCGGACATGAGCACTTGGTTGAGCGCAACACCTGAGGTACTAGGCGCAGACGCATCAAAAACTGCGCGCAACTTTGTGCTTGTGCTATGCTCCTTCAGGACCCCATGGTGTGGTATATAGTAGCGCTGACCACCAGTCGAACATGGCACTTCACGCATGTGACCGGCTTCAATATAATCCCTCATGAAGGCTACATAAAGTTCACAAAGTCGAGGTTCCCTAACCAGCCTGCGCTCCAAATTATGGAACCGCTTCAAAGCAGTGAGATGAGTGTCACCTAATGGTTTGTGGTTCACCTTAAAAGGTAACGAGACAACAAAGCGACCATCACTATCCCGTTTGTATGTTTCTGTGAAATGCTTCTCACATTGGATGTCCTCGGGATCTTGAATGCGTAGCTTGGGTGGCTCTTCAACCTCCCAAAACATCCTCAGTGCGTGATCAAGATCTATGGTGCAGGCCATCGAAGTAGCGGTGTACGTGTACTGCGATGCTGCTGGAGCTTTTCCCATGATGATCCAGCCAAAGATAGATGAGTAGGCAGTAGGCATATTTTCACCTAGACTGATCCTCTTACCATCCAGAATCTGGTCATAATATTCTATACCTAGAAGCAAGTCAATTTGTCCGGGAATTGTGAAGTTACTATCCGCTAAAACTAAATTTTTGCAAAGTTCTAATACTTTAGGATCAACTGGAACCGAAGGCATACGGCCAGTTATTTTCTTTAAAATGATGAAGTCCGATGATAAAATATGTAAATTGTTCCGTGTTGATTTGACATTGCAATGAACTATACCTCGAGTCTCGTGAACAGACGAAGCACCTAGCCCACACAAGCCGCCTGACCTTGTACGAGGCAGCCTCAACTGTTGAGCCAAGGTATCAGTCATAACTGACACTTGAGAGCCGCTGTCTATTAGAGCACGGGCTGTGTGAAATTGACCGTCAACATCCTGCACGCTGATGAACGCTGTACCTAAAATCATGGTGGATGTCACATCGACACCATGTAAGGTCTGAGACTGGACTGCGGAGCTATGTATCGACACAGCAGGCTCAGAGGGGATGGGTGCAGAAGTTGGGTCCGAATGTTGATTTTCTATTGAATTGTTGATGTGTAGCTTGCTATGGTGGCGCTTGCGACACACCTGGCATACACTTGTTGAGGTGCACTTAGAAACCTGGTGAGTGCGCAGACAATTAAAGCAAAGTTTATGTTGAATTACAAAACTCTTCCGTTGCACCGGAGTCATGTTCTCAAATTTAGAGCATCGATATATAGCATGGTTCTCCGTGCAACATGGACAAGCAAAGGCATTTTTGACCTTGTTGTGCTGTTTATTCTCATTAAAAATATTCAATGTGTTATTGCCTGACGCTGACCTAGATGTAGACCCACCAACATTTTCTAAGATCCTAAGTTGATTTTCTAAAAAATTTAGCAATTGGCTGAACGTTGGGATTTTTAAAGTATCAATTGATGATTCAAACTTTGTACGCAAATCCATCGTCAGCTTTTTGAGGATGATGTGAAGTAAAAGAAAGCTCCATGATGTGACATCAAATGTCAAGGCTTGTAACGCGTGTGTATTCTCCTTTACAATATTGATAAACTTACCTAAAGTTTTACTATTAAGTTGATTTAGATTTGGCAATGACAATAGAGATTCAACATGTTTGTCCGCAATCATCCTGCTATTTTCATAACGATCTGTCAATAACCCATAAGCTATTGCATAATTTTCAAGCGAAATTGGCAAGTGTTTGATTAATGAAAGGGCATCTTTGTCCAAGACACTTAGTAAATAATGCATTTTTTCTACAGAACTCAAATTTGCATTGTCATGGATTAAACTATTGAAGATATTAATAAACCCAGGCCACTCTGTATGGATTCCTGCAAACCGTGTTAATGAAATTTTTGGTAGGTGAAAGCCGGTGCTGATTGTGGGTTTTGATTCTAATGGCACGTAGTGATTTTGGAGAGTTTTGATTAAATATACTTTCTCCTCACAATTGTTGAATTTTTCCTCGATTTCATGACGCTCCGCTTGTTCCGTATTGGCCATGACTACCGAGAAAGCCTTTTCCATTTCATGCCAGTGCCTATCCAAGTCCTTATACCTGGCGAAGAAACGACTCCTGTCGTGAACGGATATCGTCTGCTGAGATGTTATTTTAGTAGTTAAATTGTACAAATCTTGAATGAAACGCGCACAATAATCGAAAGCAACGTTGCTTATCTTAGGATCACTCATGTTTATAAACTTTCACTCCACTTTTCAACTTGGAAACAGTAAATTAAACGAAGTTTGAAACAAAATAACAAAACTTACGAAATGTCAAACATGTCAAACAAACTTGACGTTATGAGGTTAATGTTACCACTTGACTAAAATAATAAGATTCGCTACACACTTCAAGATGATTTACCAAAGAGATCGATTCGAACTTTTACCACAGAATATTAAGAAAAAGTGAATACAATTCGAAGTGAATGAACGAAACTCAATTTCAATGTGGGGTATATTCAAATATGGCGGATGAAAAATGCTAAGTATACCTACGATTAAGAAAAATTCAGATTGAATTTCCTAAGAAGGATGCTAATAAGATCGGGTTTTGAAGGACCAGGGAAATGGTCGAGAAAAGGGAGAAAGGATCGACTGACTCACCCGTGAATTCCTTGTAAAGCTTCTTCGATAGTAAAATGGGTGGCTGGTTTCGTGGGCGAGTTGTCTTTCTCAACCATTTATGTTGAGGTGCGTTGATTTTGCTGATTTTCCTATATATGTTGAGGTTCTATGCTTGCGGAAAGGATTGCGGCGAAACAGGCTAACTGGAGCACTATTGATCGGCAAAAAACTATCCTTCCTTGGATCCGCGATGTTAACGGTGGCGAAGATGGACGCGCAAGACCGATGTCGTCATAGGGCATCTGTCAGTCGATCGGGATGTGACGTAGGGAGGGAGGACACGGGTAGGTGTACCCTCACATGAAAAGATTGACGTTTAAGTATGACATTCGTACCCTCCATTTACAAGTTGAATGCTGAGGGCTGAATTTACATGTGATTGATGAATTCGTAGGCGTACATTGCACAATAAACCTACCACATTCAGTAGTTTTTACGTGAAAGAGGGACAAACATCTATCCATCCATTCTCACAAACTTTCGCATTTATAATATTTGTAGGATGTTTGTTTGTGATGAATAAACTCAATAACTACTCGACCGATACAAAAAAATATTTTACCAATAGTATGCTATCTATATTCACACTGAGTAACATAGGTTATCTTATAGTTTAATTAATTTAAGAAATTGTTGTTCCTTACGAAAATTCCAATGACGTAACCCAAAGTGTAAAAAAATTACTTATTAAATTCCTTCCAATGCGACGGTGCTAAATCTATCTATATATATAAAAATGTTATGTTGGTTTGTGTACGCTTCAAAAACTCAAAAAGTTCTGCACCGATCGAGCTGAAATTTTAGCATGATATATAATCCGCATCAAGGATTGTTTTTATCTATTTTTTTTCATCAGTGACATATCAGCGAATGTGCAAATGTGCCACAGCGAAGCGTGGCAGGGCACAGCTAGTTGATAATATAACAAAATAATGTTGGAGAACATAATATATTAATATCTACAAAAAAGTTCCAATACCATATGTCCAAATATTACAGTTATGTCATTTAATAAAACACTGGTAGAAATTAGACCACGTTATTAAATTTCATAAACTAGTACGGCTTTTTAAAAAACGCGTTAACCTATTTACTGGCATAAGTTTTACGACCGTTTTAACTTTTTAACAGTTTTTGTTGTTTCCAGGTCTAAGCGGTATTTGCCAATGCAAACCGAGGGCTCTGGCACTGTGTCCCTTATTACACAGTCCCTCATTTTCAAACATGAAGTTGAACGAAGCAACAATATTTTAAATTTTGGCTTGCGTTATAGTTTGGTACTGGGCCCTCTTTTGCACCTTAAATGGATCGGCTTGTTAAAGCGGGGAGGATCTTATCTTGCTTACAGAGTAAAGCTTGCTACAGACTTCATTCAATTCATGAAATCTTCCCAAAAGTATAATATGGAAGGATGTACTTATGAATAAATCATAGCCTGGCCATTCCAAAAGACGGAAATTTCTGCTGCACCCGGTTTATAGTCCGCGGAAGGAAAGTGGGTATACGACTATAAAGGGATTACCAATGTTTGATCTCGAATTGAACTCGATTGTGTTTCACCAATTCTTACATCTGTTTCTTTTTTATGTTAGCCAGTCATATAAACTCCTAACAAGATAGACTAGTGTAAAACTCGGTGTCACTAATTTGGGTTCCGTCAAATAGAAAAATAATGTGTTATTTAAACTCGATTTTATTTTCTAAATATAGAAACCTTATTTTAAAATGACTAGCTAGTTTTCAGAATGCTTCACCGACATATATTCCTGAATTTTGCCGCCCTTTTTTTTGGCCCTGTGTTTTCGTTCCCGCCATTTTTGGCAAAAAGTTTTCAGCATAAAGAGGTATTAAGTGAACTACTAAATTGATGTAGATGAATTGTTACAAATTTATAAACAGTAACACTAGTGATTACAAAAAACAAACACCTATTAAAATGACCGGAGATCGCGAATTTGCTTCGGTTATACCAACTGAACAGTCGATCGTATAACTTTGGCAAAGGGGTAAGCGGGAGCGTTTCTTGTCCTTTGGTTAGGTCGTTTAACACGTCCGCTGTGGAGCCATTTTTCGTGGACTTTCAGCCAGTGCGTATGAGGTCTTTTAGAGACAGCGTTGAACTTCTTTGCAGTGCGTATGAGACCTTTCCGGCCTCACAAAATTTTGTTTAATCCAGCTTTGCCCACAGTTATGACGTTTTAGTATTGAATAAAATAAATTTATTATAATTATTTGTGTCTGTTATATTCATTGAGAAGTTAACATAGCTGTCCCCCGCACAGAGTGAAAGACAGCGATTTTGACTGCAACACATGCGGGTAGTCACGCATGAGGCTTGCTCGACCTCACAATGCAGTGAACGTGTTAAGCTAGATACTCTTACATCCTTTGCAGAGTAACAGTATTTTATAACCTCATACTTGCATTTTCAAAGACATAACAAATAGTAAGAGCTCTTGTAAGCTAGGGCACTTGTCGGACTAAATATTTCTCTCTTTATTTCAACAGCCCTTTCACGGGAAGTGTGAGAGAGACGGCTAATATTTTCAAGAGCCACCTTCTGTTCGTCCCCAAAGGAAATTTCAGCTGTATCATGCTTTGAGATAGTTTGTTAGGCTGCATTTTAAAACATATGTACGTAATTATCACTCGCTTTTCGGTGAAGGAAAACATCGTAAGGAAAGCCACATACCTACCCGAGAATTATTTCGGAGGTAGGTATGTGATCCACCAATCCGGATCTGGCCCCCGTGGTGGATTATGGCCTAATCCTCCTCACGAAAGTGAGGGGAGACCCGTGCCCAGCAGTGGGACGTTATGGGTTGATGATGATGATGATGATATCCACCTACTGCTGAGCACGGGTTTCTTTTAAATACCGTGTTGACGATAAAGCCGTAATCCACCACAGGAATCCACAGGAGGTTTGGTGGATCGCATTCCACTGACAAAAAAATCGGTAAATATGGGTTTCCTCACAATGTTGTCCTTCACGGAAAAGCGGTTGATGTAGGAAACACATTGGTATATGCCCGCACTGTAAGGAAAACATTGGTTTAAGGTAACCCATGTGTTTTAACCCATTACCAATTGACAGCGTACCCAACAAGTTGACGGCATTGCGACGTTGGTGTGCAATGTTAATCTTCATCATCATCATCATCCAAAATCAGCCCAGTGCTGAGCACGGGTCTCTCCCCACTTTCGCGAGGAGGATTAGGCCATAATCCACCAAGGCATGGATAACACACCTACCGCTGAAAGCAATCTGGTAGCAATACAATACGACGATCCAAATAACGTATCACCTGGATAAAAGTACCCAGCATCCAGATTTATACCTCTCCACTGAACATTAAACGCTGTTAAACTTACAACTTCAGAGTTAATAAAAGTAGGTACCCACCGATCTGATACCGTCACGATTTCAATCTAGACTTTAAGGCGCAGGTGGGGAGTTAATGCGCTCTTAAATTCCATGATTCCCACTACCTTGGAAACCAGGGTTCACTATAAAAGTGTATTAAGAACATATTGGATCGTAAGAGCGAAATGGGCAGGGTTACGAGTGTGCTAGGGTTAATATTAAGGAAAAGGAAGCGTTAGGACTTCATTTCACTACATCCAAAGGTTGACTGGAAGATGTAGCTGCTACCGTTAAGGCCACTCTACTTGTATTTACATATTTTTCTGTTGAGCAGCTTTGTTACAACCTTTAGAATGGAATAGATTAGAAAAACTCTTTATTGTACACCAGAAACAAAAATAAACACAGTACAGAAGAATTAGAATAGGTAAACAAGGACCTACAAATAGAATATAATAGGTGAACTTTGTTGATTTATCACCATCATCATCATCAGCTCACACTCGCCCACTGCTGGACGTAGGCCTCTCCTAGTGAACGCCACTGAGCCTGACCTTCGGCTTTCCTCATCCAGTCCTTGCTAGCCGTTTTTCGCTTGAACCCTTGTTGATGGCCGAAGGTTAAATATCTAACTCCTTAGAATAGTTCATAAAGACTTGTAAAGGTAACGCGGTACTGCCCAGAATTATTTTTTAAATCCAAAGTACTGGTTAGTAATTCGTTGTTCTGTGTTAAATGAAAATAATAATTAATAATCTAAAAAAAGGAAAAAAAATAGATTCATATTAAATTGCTTATCCAGTAAGTAAATAATCTATATATATATAAAAATGTTATGTTGGTTTGTGTACGCTTCAAAAACTCAAAAAGTTCTTCACCGATCGAGCTGAAATTTTAGCATGATATATAATCCGCATCATCGCGCATATTTTTTCATCAGTGATTTTTCAGCAAATGTGCGAATGTGCCACAGCGAAGCGTGGCAGGGTACAGCTAGTAATAAATATAAAAAAAGCTAAAAAACTTTTACTTAAGTCGTGTGGTGTAACGAACACTCGTTTTTCTAAGTCAAGAGTGACTAGTTATCTTCTAGGCAAGCATTCCACCGTTGACCGCGTCGTCACTTGCCGTCAGGTAAGAATGTGGTCCAATGCTTGACTCAGCATCATCATCATCATCATCATCATCATCATCATCCTCATCAACCCCTATATGCTCACTGCTTAGCACGAGTCTCCCCTCACTTTCGTTCGGAGGATTAGGCCATAAATCCACCGCGAGGGCCCGGTCCAGATTGCTGACCAAATGATTAATTAATCAATCTAACCTTCTTTTTTTATTTGACTGGTTGACGAGACGAGCAAGTCGTTCACCTGATGGTAAGCGCTACGCCTGCCCATTACAGTCACAGCATCACTCAGAACCCACCTAACCTAATACTAGATGTCACTTGTCACCAAAGGCAAGAGCTGAAAATCAGCGTTGTGGTTTGACCACAGCATTATGCTGAGCTCAGGCCTTGTCTGGCATCACTGCGCGCCGGCTATCTGCGTACGCTATTATGTTCATCGTGTGTTTTCATTCTCTTGTCTTGTCTCTAAATAAGTACGTTGTTCGCTGTTGTGTGCAGTTGTGTCAGAATAAATGTTTTTTCTTTCTTTTCTTTCTTTCTTTCTTTCTAGATCGATGGGTAATGAATACGCCTTTACATAGGTAGTAATATCACAGGCAAAAGTGTGTTTGCTAGTCTGTCCCACTCTCACGCACCATAAGAAACTTCAAGACTTCACGATCGTAAAACTAGAATTTAAACTAATTAGACCGTAAGCTAATCCAATTCATTAACTGCATTAAGTCTAGGAGGAAACTAAACTGGATATATTTATCAGCACTTTAGAATATCCGTTACACAGTTACTAAACTAGATGGCGGTAGGGATGGGTATTGCGCAGTCTTGCAGTCTTGAATTAACGAGACTTTTAAAGGTAACAATCGTATTACCAAAGACTTATGCCTTGCAAGATGTTTGGCTACCTTATAGGACATGACAATTTCATACAGAACCAAGACAAGGGAAGAGAGGAAGAGAAAGATTTAGAAGGAACAGATAAAAGAAAAGGCAAATGTCATGTCGTATAGGGTAGTCAAAGCACTGGCCGAAAATATGGAACACTGGCGATTACTGTAACGAGAAGAGCTAAGCTATTACACGCGCCAAATGTAAGTACGCAAACATACTACGCGACCAAAACATAAGACAACCCGCTTGTATGAAGGTCCATACAAACCGATTGTCTATTACATTTGGGCGAGTAGTATTAACTGTCTCGGCGTTTGCAGATATGGACGCGGGGACTCTACGGGGTCTCTATTCGCAATCGCCGGGACAGCCCCCACATGTCTCTATTCGAGGACGTGGATTGAGCAGAGCTTGCCATTCTATACGCAGTACTATGTTTTGGTGTCTAAAGTACTAAAAATAAAAGAAAACCAGAGACTTTATCGTTTTAGTCGCTTGTATCCCCGCACTATTTCTTCCGTCTACCATTCGTTCCGTAATTAGGAGACTGGTCTAGCGCCATCCAGTTATTACCAAGGAACAAGTACGCCTGGTCTCCTAGGAAATTAATACATAAAACGGACTATAAAGGCTAGCTCGTGTTGCTGGATTTAGTTAAATGTGTCTTGCCAGAAGTAGGAGATTGTTTTTTGAGAATCTGCTAGCTTAATTTTATATAGCTTGCGAGCATTGACCGTCGTAAAAGTTGTCAGTCAATATTGCTTGTCAAGCATTTACGTGCTAAGACATCTATATCTGGGACTTATTTAAAGCCCCATCATATACATTATGGTCCAAACACACACAGAAAAGAAAAAGGAGCAAATGGCTTAATTTAACGCTAGCTTCGCGTAGTTTT
Source organism: Campaea margaritaria (assembly GCA_912999815.1). NCBI lineage: Eukaryota > Metazoa > Arthropoda > Insecta > Lepidoptera > Geometridae > Campaea > Campaea margaritaria. The sequence continues at coordinate 4,239,826 of OU538814.1, forward strand.
TTGTATTTCTTTTAAGCACTGCTTCTAAAATCGGCACTTCATTATTAAAAATCGAGTTCACAGATCAGCTACATTATGGTCCAAACATACACAGAAAAGAAAAAGAAGCAAATGGCTTAATTTAACGCTAGCTTCGCGAAGTTTTTCGTATTTCTTTTAAGCACTGCTTCTGAAATCCGCACTTCATTATTAAAAATCGAGTTCACAGTTCAGCTGCATTTAATCTCAGAGAGGGGCAATGTATTTTGTACTGAGACCATTAGTTATTAGGATTTATTATAGTTTGTGCCAAAAAAGGCTGGAGCTCGCCATTTTGACGCAGTATTTGTATAAAGCCAGTACGTTAGGTCCTGATAAGCGATAGTAACGTTAAACCACTAAAATCAGTTGAGAAACATAATTTTATATTAGCTGCCTTATATTTACTACCCATTATTGCATTTTAGCAGACTAACCAAAGGGCTGCTCTGTTCGGGTTTGAAAGGCACTGTTTCCAGTGAAATTACTGGGCATCATTATGAGACTTTAGAACCAATGTCTCAGAGTAACGAGCGCAGTGCAGTGCTACGGAAGATTATGCAATGCAAAGTTCTGGGTGGTGCTGTAACTGTTATGGGCAGGCGTAGCACTTACCTACAGGTGAACGACCTGCTTGTCTCGTCACTCAGTCAAATAATTGTATATTCCTTTGGCGCGTCGTACAGCCTAAACGGCTTGATGGATTTTGATAACTCAGGTATCATTGGATTCGTCTTAATCACGAGAGTGATATTACAGGTTCCATTGGCAGTCGAGTTTTTGTTTTCCTCACTTTTTTCTGAACCTTATCTACTGTTTAACACAATCTCCAAGCTTGGAGTTGGTCCAAGCTATTCGTTCTCTCACAATAATTCTATCTGCGCTCGAATTAGAGATTATCTTTGGAAATTATTTTATCATTTCAAAAGTTTATTAGTCTAGACTTTATTCAATTTGAAAATTGTTGTTACAGAGAAGTAGGTTAATAAATAGTTAGAAAGAAAACTTCTAGCTTTAGCAACAACGAATTTACAAGAGGGTTGAAAATTGCCTGAATGGATTAGAGGCATCTAAAAAAAACTAAAAAGAAAAAAGAGAGATTTCCATTGAAAAGGATGTAAGGCTGTGCTATGGTCGACTTGGAGGAATGCTGAAGAATCTAGAGGCCTTCAGATTCTTCATCAGTATCTCACGACGAACAGTTAAATCCACCCAGTTTAAGGCCTTAAACTGAACTGCCCTGCTAACTGTCACCACCAATATCGCTCAGCGTTCATAAGTAGAACAGACACATTTATCCAAAGAGTTCAAACAATTTGTTTGCATTTATGGGAGTTTATATAGCTCCATCTCATTATCTTTCTCTCTCATTCTCTGCAGTCTTTTTTTGAGTGACGTTACGTCACGTTTGTCATATTTATGAGTGTGTGGTGCCAATCTAGGCCGTTCAGTTTAAGGCCATAAAATGAACTGCATGGAATAAGAATAAGTACGTGGTGATTCCCCTGAAGTATAAAACATATCATTTTGAATGGCTACATTCGAATCCGTGCTTAATTTTTTTTTTAAGAATAGAAAGTTCTTAAAGTGAACTGTCATCTGTTACGTTTATTGTTTATATAGGTATTAGAAAAGATAGACTGTGCTAAATTGTCCTGGCCTATCCACAGAAGCAATATAAAAAAAAACTTGAACACATGAATTAAAAAATGTGCTAATATCACTGCCACCATTCCGCGCCCCATTCTGCTTCTCACAATCACGTGCCAAGCGCCGGAATACCAAATACCTAGGTAGTAAATAAATTATTTGCTTTGTTTCTCCGTTACTTCCTTTATTGGAAAATTTTCCCATTCACTCGCAAAGCCGGCGTGTCCTTTGAAAATTATTTTATAATTAAAAAAGTTATTTTTACCCGGTCGGGGCGGCAAGCTGTTTTGCTTTGCTTTGACATCTTTCTAGATGATGGAAATATTAAAATTGAACAGAGCCAGCGACTTCATTGGCGCTTACAAATATTTATATTATTATGTTCTAAACTTAACATAATGGAACAACACGAAAATTTAAGTTAACACTTTCACTGCTGAGCCGATTTTCTTGTCTAGCCACAGGTGCGGCTCTGCACACTCCATAGTGTTTTCCCATACAACAGACACAACAATTGTGTTTTCCCGCACTTGCGGCAAGTTATGGAAAACACGACGGTTGTGTTTTCATTACTGAAGGTGTTAAAATTCATGTTACATAATCCCATTTTTTTATTAAAAGTCTTATTTCTAGAATTCTAGCTTTTTTATGCAATTACTAACGCGGTTGGTCGACGCCGAGCGCCGCGCCGCTGGTGACAAGAGGGCTGGCTCATTTCTCGCACAGAGAATAGCTATTGCTATTCAACGTGGAAATGCAGCCAGTGTTCTTGGCACCGTGCCTCACGGACACCCTCTTTTGTAAGACTTTTAAGGTATAGTTTTTTAATGTTTAACCTTATTTAATTTTGGTTTTTAAGTTCCTTGCCAAAAAAATCTGATTTCTATTTTGTGTCGACATCATTTTATGGTACTCGAATTTTTATACAAATTCTTAACAACTTAAATCAGCAACACTGCACGCAACAATTGACTTTGGCAACTGTCTTGCCACCTCTATACTAACATATAAAACTGAAGAGTTTGTTTGTTTGAACGCTAGGATTTCAAGAACTACTGGTTCGAATTAAACAATTCTTTTTGTGTTGAATAGTCCATTTATCGAGGAAGGTTATAGGCTTTATAACATCACGCTACGACCAATAGAAGCGGAGCAACAATGAAGAATGTGGCAAAAACGGGGAAAATATATTGCTTTTAAGAGAGTTATTGCGGGAAAACTTGAATTATGCGGGTGAAACCGCGGGGCGCAGCTAGTATTATATACCCCGCAATTTTTCAACTCAAGTGGACGTAACTTCAAGAGAACTATAAATTAATCTATTATTATAAGTCGTATTCACATTAAGTCTGAACAAGCCCTCAAACAATAATAGGGTACAATAATAACCAAACCAGTAAGTAACGAGACCTGTAAATGGTACGTACCCACGGCCACTACCAAGTAATAACTGTGTGGTGCAAGTCAAGAGAATTAAGGTGTCTGGAGGCCTACCGTGACGTCTTGTAGCGATTCAGTTGAGGACCTAAACTGAGCCGCGTCGCATAATCGTACCGTGACATCTTATTTTTTATGTTGCTGCCATTTTCAACCTAAGCAGTATATAGTTTAGGTTGAAAATGGCTTGTTAGCGACTCAATAATGGGTTATTAGCGACTCAATTTAGGTTGCTACCATTTTCAACCTTAAAAGGATCCAGTTTAGGTTGAAAATGGTAGCAACATAAAAAATAAGACGTCTCGGTACGATTATGCGACGCGGTTCAGTTTAGGTCTTCAATTGAATCGCTAGAGGTCATGGTATGCCTCCTGGAGGCCTACCATGACGTCTTATAGCGATTCAGTTCAGGACCTAAACTGAGCCGCGTCACATAATCGTACCGTGACGTATTATTTTTTATGTTGCTGCCATTTTCAACCTAAACTGGATATAGGTTAAGTTGAAAATGGCTTATTAGCGACTCAATTTAGGTTGCTACCATTTTCAACCTTAACTGGATCCAGTTTAGGTTGAAAATGGCAGCCACATTAAAAATAAGACGTCACGGTACAATTATGCGACGCGGCTCAGTTTAGGTTCTGAACTGAATCGCTATAAGACGTCATGGTAGGCCTCCTGGTCATAGAATAACCTATACAGGGTGTAATAACCTAAAGACTCGTGCTCAGCGTTGAGCCAATACGAGTTGATGATGATGATGATGATGAAATCTTATGACTTGTACCACAGCCTGATTGCTGGTGGTTGAATTCCACACTGCCAGGTGCATCTAGCTATTCACACACGATTTATGCTGCTTCTGATCAGCAATAACTCTCACCTACAATCATACACCTTAAGGCCTTAACGATAAAGTCTAAAGTTTCTTGAGAGATTCAAGCTATTTCACGTCGTACAATCAATAATTGTTGCTGTACAATTCTCAATCTTATACCGCTATGACAAAAGGATTATTGTTGCTTAATCTTTAGAGATACTTCTCGATTAAGGCTTGGACGAGATTAAAGGCATTTTTATCCCTTAAAGGGGTGAAACCTACCAAGGACGTCTAGGCGATGGAATCCCATACTAGAGAAGCAAAAACTAAACTCGTTGGGGCATTCTATGGCGGAGTTCAGCAGTGGACGTGTTCCGTCTGATGATGATGATGAAGAAAGACACTGTTAACAGTAATTTACAAGAATTCGTTGTATTTATGTAGGTACATAAATAAATGTATTTTTTACAACTTTTTTTTTTTCATCAACAACCCATTACTTCCCACTGCTGGGCACGGATCTCCCCTCGCTTTCGTGAGGAGGATTAGGCCATAATCCACCACGAGGGCCAGATCCGGATTGGTGGATCACATACCTACCTCCGAAATAATTCTCGAGTAGGTATGTGGGTTTCCTCACGATGTTTTCCTTCACCGAAAAGCTAGTGATAATTACGTACTTTCGTTTTTTTTTTAGTAGAGGTTAATTACTGACAGAAGTTAAATAACAATATAATTAAAAGGAAAACTAACTAGAACTAAAACTAGGAAAACAAAAACAAAAAACAACAAATAACTCATTAGGTACCTACCTAGTTAAAATCAGTCCTAAACAGGAGACGCAACGAAATAAAAAAATATATAAACATAGAGTCAAAAAATCATAATGCTTCTTTTGCTTCACCTAAGTCGGGTGGAGACAAGAAAATGCGACAGGTGTGCGGATGGTACCACTCGACTTGTCAAATACAGGGTGTAATTATTAAAATACCCACATACCTACCCGAGAATTATTTCGGAGGTAAGTATGTTATCCACCAATCCGGACTGGGCCCCCGTGGTGGATTATGGCCTAACCCCTCCTCGCAAAAGTGAGGAGAGACGCGTGCCCAGCAGTGGGACGTTATGGGTTGATGATGATGATGATTAAAATTATCTTAATATTTCTTAGAAAACATATTGTTACTATCACTGGCTTTTCAATTAAGAAAGACACCGTGCGGAAACTCACATGGATGTCCATCAAATAGTTCCGAAGGTGTTTGTTCTGCCAATTCGGGCGAAATCACGATGGATTGTGGTAGATTATGGCCTAATCCTCCTCAGAATAATGAGGAGAGACGCGTGCCCAGCAGTGGATAGACATAGGATGCTGATGATGATGATGATTATAAATAATCATATGGCGGGTTGTCTTTTATTTCGGTCACGTAGTATGTACTTCAATTTTTTTTTGTTTATTTGACTTAGTGATAAGACAAGCAAGTCTTTCACCTGATGTTAAGCGCTACACCCACTCATAATAGTTACAGTGCCACTCAGAACATTGCACTGCATAATCTTGCGCGGCTCTGCACTGCGCACGTCACCCTGAGACATCGGCTGTAAAGTCTCATATGCCCAGTAATTTTGCTGGAAACAAACGCCGGTGTACTTACAAATATTTGGTATACAAGCGTTGTTTATTTCGTGAGATACCAAAGGAGTGTCCAGGAGGCCTACCATGACGTCTTATAGCGATTCAGTTCAGGACCTAAACTGAGCCGCGTCGCATAAGCGTACCGTGACGTCTTATTTTTCATGTTGCTGCGATTTTCAACCTAAACTGGATTCAGTTAAGGTTGAAAATTGCAGCAACCTATATTGAGTCGCTAATAAGCCAATCTCAACCTAAACTGGATCCAGTTTAAGTTGAAAATGGCAGCAACATAAAAAATAAGACGTCACGGTACGATTATGCGACGCGGCTCAGTTTAGGTCCTCAACTGAATCGCAATAAGACGTCATGGTAGGCCCCCAGTACTGTCTAAGGTAAGCAATGGTATTTGCTCGACACTGCAGCGCACTGCACATTCACAACTTCTACATAAGCCCTCTACCTCAGAGCTAACCAAATTGAATGTTTCTATTCATAACATAGACTAGAACATTCTATTCCGCAATGCTATTGATGGTGTTCGCAGTGCCAATGAGAATCAATTGACGTTCCGTTTCAATGGCAGTGGGTTCACCATTAGTTTGCATAAAAGTTGGATAATCTTTTAAATTTAAGCATAGAAGACACACCTGCCTTCCAACGAGAAGGTCGTGAGTTCAAATCCCAGTACAGGCACTTACCAATGTGTTTCTTGTAAAACATTATGTACGTAATTATCACTGAGTTTTCGGTGAAGGAAAACATCATGAGGAAACCCACACACTTACCCGAGAATTATTTCGGAGGTAGCTACGTTATCCACCAATCCGGACCGAGCTTTCGTAGTGGATATGGCCTAACTTCTCTCAGGAAAGTGAGAGACCCGCGCTCAGCAGTGGGACGATGTGGGTTGATGATGATGATGACTTTAGAACTGATGTCTCAGAGCGATGAGTGCAGGGCAGTGCCGTGCAAGATTATGCAATGGTGGCACTGTAACTGTTATGGGCAAGCGTATCCAAAACCATCAGGTGAACAACTTGCTCATCTGGTTACTCAGTGAAATAAAAAACTAACTAAAATTCGTTTTTGATTGACACTTGTAAAGAGGGGTACAAGGCTGTCATTCGCTTGTAACACGCACATTTCGAACTGTAAATTGAACTGTGAAAATAAGCTAGAAGTTATAAGGTTCAAAATAAGTTTAAAGCGCACTATCGTCAAGGAACCTCATGTGGCATAGCGATTAACGGCCTTGGTTTGATAGTTTTTCAAACGAAAACTTGTGATAATAAAACAAAAGTTGAAAAAAAAGGTCTCCAAGGAAAACAGATCGCATGGCGACACTGCCATGCTCAATGTACCGGTTGTCGCTAGCAAATATTAGTATTGGGATTTTGAAATGAACGAATACAGATTTTATACGGTTTAGATTTGCATCGCTCAAAAGTCTGAATTTTTAAATAGCACTCAATACAGGCTTTGAAAATATGAATAACTTGATCGAACTTTCAACACGGCTTGCTTTCGAATCTATTAAATACTAGCTGCACCCCGCGGTTTGGCCAGCGTAATTCCAGTAATTCCATTAAAAAAATCAAATTTAGTTACGAAAATGTCATAGAAAAAAACATTTTCAGTTTTTCCAAAATCTATACTATTAAGTCATGACATAATTTAGTAGCAAATAAATAACCCAATAGACAGTCACCATACAACTACCACACATACACACAGCACATAGCACCCACGCATACAGGTGCGAACCATACTTGAAATAATAAAAACCCTGAGAAGTGTTCTGTTTCACTCACTCTCGCGTACGCTGTATTGATAGATGTGAATAAAAGAGCTGTGAGACAACTGTTGCATTTAATCTTCCTTATGTAGCTTGTTCTTAATCAAACAGCCTGTATAGAGTAGCGCTACAGCCAATAGATAAATTGTAAAGTTGTCTCACTCACACTCCAGTTCATTGACCCCTGTAAAAACCTACACGCATTTTCAAACATAGTCAGACCCCTGCCTGCCCAAAATGTTCAGGCTAAGAAAGATCTTCTAAAACCGGTTCATGAGAGAATTGGCAATTGTAACTTGAGCTCTAAGCTTAAAAGCTTTGAACTTAGAGGTAGGTCTATAAGATTGGTTGGTGCGCCCAGTTTACATAGAGCTCTAACTGTAAGAGTAACCGAGAAATATGGAGTTCAATTTATTCAGCGGATGAGGAATCAAGTTTTTCGCTAGATTACATCTTGTGGAGCAATGCAGTGTGTTCACAGTTGCTCTTTAATCTTACGTGACTGCAATTGATAAATAATTATCGGTAAATAAATAGCTTAACATAATAATGCCTACAAAGCCTGCCACATTCTAACATCTGATGCCACTACGTTCCTTATTCGACATCGGTCGATTGTCCTACAACAGGATAGGTCAATGCATTTTGGTCACTGTGTAAGTAATTTGGTCACACTTTAGAAGTGCAATTTGGTCACACCTGTATAGATATTATTATTTTAGTGCATATTGAGTCCAATTTGTTAATATTCACAGCTATAACTATAACATAGGTATTAGAATAGGAAAAGTGTGTTTATTTTCTACTTTATGCATTATTTATCTTTTTTTTATATGTACTTTGAATATTAAAAGGTACAGTCAGCGTCATAACAAATAGGTATCCATAATGTCACTACAGTGTAGATAATTTTATATTTTTAGAGTAGCCTTATTTGTATAGCTCACACCTATCATAATAAAAAGCGGTAAGCGGTGGTAGCCTAGTGGGAGAACGTCCGCCTTCCAATCAGAAGGTCGTGAGTTCAAATCCCAGTGCGGGCACGTACCAATGTGTTTCTGTAAAACATATGTATACGTAATTATCACTCGCTTTTCGGTGAAGGAAAACATCGTGAGGAAACCCACATACCCGAGAATTATTTCGGAGGTAGGTATGTTATCCACCAATCCGGACTGGGGCCCCGTGGTGGATTATGGCCTAACCCTCCTCACGAAAGTGAGGAGAGACCCGTGCCCAGCAGTGGGACGATATGGGTTGATGATGATGATGACCAGAATAAAATAAACAGTCATCAATAACAAACTCTTCTAAACGTTAAAAAGTCTTTTAAATAGATACCTTTATAACTTCACCAGAAGTCCAATATATGACTAAATACAGCCGCCATTTTTTTTAATGATTATAGTCGGATTGAAACCGCGAAACTACCACGTAGTGTAACTCCTTGCTGTACTAGGTTTCCCGATAGTTACAACCTGGGAGTCATTAAGTCAGGATTGACTAGGTTACTTCTTAGTAAGCGTGCACCATCGTAGACCGCATCGTCGCTTAACATCAATTAGAGAGAGTAGAGAGTAATCTCTACTCTCTCTACTCTCGAACACTCTGTTCACTACTGTGAACAAGTTTATTTGTAAGTTTGTTAAATATTTTTAATGTACATTTTCTATTTCGTGTTGTTTTTTTATGCTATTTTGTTTTCTTTAATTTTATTTTTGTAGTTTTTAAGTTATGTGATAATTTTAGCGCATTAGATCTCATCCATAATGTTACAATTATTTTATCATGCAATAGGTAGATAAATTGAGGTAGAGGTTAGATTTCAGTTGAAAAACCAGTCGCTATTTTTAACTATTAACTAATTATCGATAATTTAAACGACATTTAAGTTCGCGTGTTTTCTTAAAGGGCTCGTAATAATGATACTAAAATAATAGCAGTTGTTCTGGATACTTAGGACCGGTTGTTGCAACTTGTACTTCTGTAATTTACTGAGTTTTTGAACCATGTCTCTGTGGTTATTAAAATGGCGTAATGTTCTCACAGTTTTTTTTTTATTTGCAAAATTACCTCTTTTTTATTTAATTTTAGCTACGGAGTGTGGTATTGACAGACAGACACGTATAAATCTCGTTTCCTTATGCCTTAAAGTAGAGTTTTTCAACGTGTGGGTCGCGACCCCCTGGGGGCCGCAAAGCCTCTTGAAAGGGGTCGCGGGATCACGAAACTTGAACAATAGCATTTGAAATTGTTTCATTCACCACACAACAAGTCACTGATAGAAATCGCCAAATTTTTTGGCCCCATATAGGTTAGAAACGGTTCTGATTATAAGCAGTGGAAGGCAGGGGGCCGCGAAAATATTATATTTCATACTAACGGGGCCGCGTCGTAAAAAAGTTGAAAAACACTGCCATAAGGTATACCAGCTTGTTGTTGCTGTGTTGGTTCCCTCTTCACGCCAAAACGGCTTAACGGATTTTGATGAAATTTAGTACTCAGATATCTATGTTAAGTAGGAAAGTATAATAATTATTTATGCGTGTTCAGTTTTTTTTTTATGTGCCTGCTCGGGACGTTTAATTTTCCTATTTTACCAGACTTTAAAAAAGGAGGAGATTCTCAATTCGACTGTATCTTTTTTAATGTTTGTTACCTCCGAACTTTCGACTGGGTGAACCGATTTTGATGACTCTTTTTTTTTTATTTAATCCTACCAACCTATACCGTCCCACTGCTGAGCACGGGTCTCCCCTCACTTTTGACTTCACTTGTTTTTTTTTACATATTTTTTTTTTCATTCCTCTCGCCTCCTAGACTTTTGCGGCTAGTCCTTCCAGAAGACGTCCAGAATTTTTATTAACCGTCAAAGAAATCTTATAATCAATTAATGAAGAACTTAGATTGAGCACATCCTTTGAAGCTGAATGGGAAAAACAACATTGCATCTAGCAACACACACCTTAAGACCTAGGTTTAGCACTAATGGATACGAATGCCTGTGGGAACACTAATGGTATTTGATGGCGGCTTAAATTGTTTTGCAGATACCGATGCACGTGAGTAATTATTGTCTGTAGAATTTACTGTGTTTCTTGGGACTGGACGCGACGGGAAGGACTTAAAAATTATACTTTCCCAACGGGTCCACCAGTGGGTGCGCTGGGAATTTGGATTCCCATCGGACCCACTAATTATTTTAGCTCAACTCACACGAAACTCAATTGCGTGATAATTGGTCAGGTAACTTAAGTACAGTCAATAAATAAAAAAGCAAAATATTTATAAAGAATCAAATCAGGATGTTACCTATTAGGACAAGAATAATATTACTTAGGTATGTGAGACTTTAAAGCCGATGTCTCAAGGTGACGAGCGCAGTGCAGTGCCACGCAGGAATACGCAATGCAAAGTTCTGGGTGGCTCTGTAACTGTTATGGGCGGGCGTAGCGCTTACAATTAGGTGAACGGCATACCCGTCTCGTCACGCAGTCAAATAAAAAAAAAATTCACTGTAGAATTTATTTACACACCCGCATTAACGATTATTCCATAGGAAAGGTCAATTTTAACGGGATATAATGTATCTGAGGTTCTATTCCAGGACCTAAAGAATCATCATCCACCCATAACGTCTCACTGCTGGGCACGGGTCTCTCCTCACTTTCGTGCGGAGGGTTAGGCCATAATCCACCACGGGGGCCCAGTCCGGATTCACATTGTGGATCACATACCTACCTCCGAAATAATTCTCGGGTAGGTATGTGGGTTTCCTCACGATGTTTTCCTTCACCGAAAAGCGACTGATAATTAAGTACATATGTTTTACAGAAACACATTGGTACGTGCCTGCACTGGGATTTGAACTCACGACCTTCTGATTGGAAGGCGGACGTTCTCCAACTAGGCTACCACCGCTTCCTAAAGAATGTTTATACTAAATTTCATCAAGCCGTACGGTGTGAAGAAAGGACAAACACACAAACTTTCGCATAATGACGCAATACGATGACTCGTTACATTAAATACTCTACCTTTCACTTTAATTGCGACAAAAGAAAATAACTAACAACAGAAAAACGTTTTTAAAAGAAATTATTTCAAAAATAGAACATCTAAAAGCCGAGTGTTTGCCACAGAAAAAATATAGTATGTACCACAGGGAAAAAATCCCACGATATTATAATTAAAATCATTTAATTATTATTTAATTTAATTAATTTTAAATACCACTACGCTATTCCTATTAAATAATTTCGGCTCCTTCTGTCACTATTTATTCGTAAATTACTGATCCCTACATAAATTCCTTATAGTAAAAGCTATACGCTTACATACCCGACTTTAAAGGGCTGACATTTGGTAATTTGTCATTCCAATTATAGCCCTTAATTCAATAGCCATTAAAGCCGCACACGTATTCGCTATCGCCTTGGGTTGTTTAATAATTCAGATTTCGCTGTAATTTCATAGGTGTGAGTGACACGACTTGGATTGAATTTCAAGCAGGCGCTATTTTGTAAGATTATCTTATACTAGCTGCGCCTTGCGGTTTCACCTGCATAATTCAAGTTTTCCCGCAATAAATCTCTTAAAAGCAATATTTTTCCCCGTTTTGGCCACATTCTTCATTGATGCTCCGCTCCTGTTGGTCGTAGCGTGATGTTATATAGCCTATAAGCGTCCTCGATAAATGAAATATTCAACACAAAAAGAATTTTTCAATTCCAACCAGTAGTTCCTGCGATCCTAGCGTTCAAACAAACAAACAAACTCTTCAGCTTTATATAATAGTATAGATTACTGGTTAGTGTATTTTAGTCACCATTGCAGTTTTTTTTTTGACGTGACAACGTCTAATAAATCGATGAACGCTGGCTGCACGCACTAGGCTCATTGTACGCTTGCGCCGCATCTATCTCTCTTCTCTTCTTGACAGGTTAATCATTCATTTTAAAAATCTGATTACTAGTATAATTACAAGTATGTAATCTTTTATTATTAAAAAATGACTCAATTTTATTCTTAAAAGGATGCAATCGTTTAGTGAATGTTTTGTTATGACGTTGTCACGTTAAACTATCGTCCATAAACCAACTTTACAGACAACCAATTTATTTTTTTATTTTACTAAGTAACGAGACGGGTATGCCGTTCACCTGGTAGTAAGCGCTACGCCTGCGCATAACAGTTACAGTGCCACCCAGAACTTTGCATATATCTTGCGCGGCACTGCACTGCGCTCGTCACCCTGAGACATATACTACGTACCCTCAGAACAGTCCAATTAGCAGTTAATCAGTCCCTGTCACCTTCTTTATCTAATAACAGATATACTGGAAATAATAATTATGGGTATTCCAAGAAATCAGAAAGATTGACCGTTGACAACATAATGAGTAGTTCGATAGAAAACAACAGCATAACTGTAGGCCAGTACATGAGTTTTCTACAAACGTAAACTTAACTCATCATCATCATCATCAACCCAACCACCACCATCCACAGTTACACCTCCAGGATGACTGGTAGAAAATGCTACTTAGCATTAAGTACTCCTTGTACTCCATTTGTGTGCTAAAGAATAAATGATAACCCATATCATCCCAATACTGAGCACGGGTCTCCACTCACTATCGTGAGGAGGGTTAGGCCATAATCCACCACGGGGGCCAGATCCGGATTGGTGGATCACTAACTTACCTCCGAAATAATTCTCGAATAGGTATGTGGGTTCCCCCACGATGTTAAACTTAACTATAGAAAAGACCATTTTTTTGCCAAAACCTTTAGAAAATCAGTTGCCATTGAAAACGTCACCAATATGAGTTTTAACTTCAAAGTAAATTTAGTTTGATTATTTTAATTTGATCTCAAATCATTTATTGCAAGCAGACATATATAATATATAATGCACTTTTACAATAAAAAAAAATGTCTCAAATAAAAATTAAAAATAAATCAAAATTATGATCAATTAAACGAATGTGACTGATTTCGTATGGAACGTCATAACTTACGTACTGTCTAGATCAATACTGCGACCGCAGGTAATAATGACTCCGGCCGCGGTTCGATTCCAGAATTGGGTAGATTATTTGAATAGTTTTTGTTCTTCATTCGGCTACTGGGTTTGGATTATAATTTAGGCTGTTTCTTCAGATTATTACAAAGATATTACAAAAAAATATAAGACCTTTTTTATATTAGGCTCAGAGTATAGCCAACGAGACGAGCAGGTCATTCACCCAATGGCAAGGGCTACGTCTGCTCATAAGAGTTACAGTGCCACCCGTCGTCACCCTGAAACATTGGTTCTAAAGTCTCAATCCTAGTAATTTCGCTTTAAACAGTGCCCTTCAAACTGGACCACAGTAATGTTTACACAGTCCAGCTTGGCAGATGAATATCTGGCAAAGAAGGACACTTGCAGAAGAGGCTTATAACAACAAGGTCCAAATGTTCAGCCCTAATCCGTACTAAGATATTCTTTCACACACACACACACACCTTCACTTAGGGTTTACAAATAAAATATAAACTCTACATGAAGTCACATCCAGGTCACACCATATAAACAACGCCTTTGACATTTCACACGCATAATTAATCACGTTTGTAGACGCGCCAAATACTTGCACTCGAAAATACTACGCGACCAAAACAAAAGACAACCAACTAGTAGGAAGGTTCATACTAACCCGTGTGTCTATTGTCGTTTGGGCGTGTAATATTGACTGCCCCCCAATTTCCCTCCGGATTGCGGGGAAGCGGCTCGCGGGGGTGAAAAGTGTCCATTCTGGATCATTGGTGTCCATTCATGTATGTGGTACTATATTTATTCTTTGACAGAGCATCCCCTGCACTCAATGCGTCGATAATTTAGCGCGCATACATGTGAATACCAAGAAACCCGACTTCGTTCAAACTTACCCGATGCATTCGATATGTTTAACTATTGACGGATTTCGGTTCCTACAAAGCAGTTTTACCACATTTTACTTAGAAAAGGTTAAAACAAGCTTTCCGTGTCTATTTTTCCTTGGTAAAGTGACTACGGCCTGTAATTTAATTGTCTTCTTGTCATGTTTATGTTTATATATTTGTATTTAATTAAGTTAAGTTTACAGGTTAACCTTTTCTGATTACCTGAATACAGGGAATTCTAAGAAAAGGTCAGAATATATGTGTTTGTGACGCTTTATTTTATTATTCATCATCATCGCAACCCATATCGACCGATCCGGATCGGGCCCGCGTGGTGGATATGGCCTAACCCTCCCGAATGAGGGGAGACTCGTGCTCAGCAGTGGGATCTTGATGATGATGATGATCCGCCCACTGCTGAGCTCGGGTCTCACCAAACCTTACTTTCGTGAGGAGGATTAGGCCATCCCCACGGGGCCGGTCCGGATTGGTGGATCACATAATTCACATGCCTCCGAAATAATTCTCAATGTGTTTTTAATTATTATTTCTTGAGTACTCTTAGTACACCTACCTTACTTCGTAGTGAGTATAGAAAATACTAAGGCGAATTACTCCAAAGAGCATGAAAAAATTACAATAAAAAAAAGAGAAATCCAAACAAATCTACCCAATCTTCAATCAAAATAAAACCAAAACCGCACCCCCGGCTCTCCACAAAGCGTTTCACAAAAAACAGGTATTATTTCACGAAAATTATGTTCGAAAGAGCACCTGCGATCTATAAAATGAGAAACAAAATAATCTCCTGGGACCGCCGCCATCTTTGTTTTTTGTTTATTTTTAAACTGGTTTGGAATTCGATCAGGGAGTCTGGGAAAGAGGTCTTGAGACAACAGGTGTTACGCTACTGAACGATTTCGGTTTTTAAGGTCTCGCTTTGATATTAATAGAACTCTTGGAATTTTTTGTGAAGGGTATTAAAAAGGCGTATTAAAGGAGTATTTATAGGTAAAAAAGGAAAAACGATGGTAGCAACGATTTGACTTAAAATATATTAAAAGTATAGATAATATAAATTTATGAAGTAGTTGTAATTTTTTAAAAGTAAAACTTCAACTAAAAAAGTGTATCTAAAAAAAATTTCATAAAACATTTTTTTTTAAATATGCGAAATGTAGCTCTCTCTCTCTCTCTCTCTCACTATCTTCACTAACTTATATTTCCCTCTCAACTTCCGTTCGCCTCGCCCGATCACATTTTTCGTAACGAATTCACCAGCTTACTCCCCGAGTCAAGCATGCAAGAAGTTTTAGTCCAAAAAAAATGTGCAAATCAAACCGGACTAATAAAATTCACCAGGAGTTGTATTAAGTGCGAACAGAACTAAATTATTTTTAAAAATAGATACCAAAGAGGACGGAACCCTTAACCAAACTTAATTTCACGCTCACCCCAACTTAAAAAGGTTTTTATAGAACGTTATTTTAGGACAAAATCGAGATGTGTGACTATAATTGGTTCACGAACAAAATGTGACGAATTTCGGTGAAATGTGACGAATTTTGAGGAAATGTGACGAATTTTGTAGAATTTGTTTATGTGTTTATAAAGGTAGTGCTGTGTTAATAGTTTTTATTAAGTGAACCTTATTAACTTTGGGAGTGAGAAAAAATATTCAATAACGGGGATGGTTATTGAAAGCGTAAAATTTTATAATTCGGTGTATAGGGGATTTTAGCGTAAATACTTTCCACGTCGTTTAAGCAATTATTGCATTATATTGTTTATTTATTATAGTAATTAAAATTATATTTTATTGCACAGATTAAATACATTGCCAGTACTTATGGCGGACTTAACGCTAAGATAAAAAAAAAAAAAAAAAGATCTGTTATTATAAGCCCCTCTCTTCTTCACTATGGGTGGTTGACTGTTAGAAAATGCTCTTAGCGTTAAGTCCGCCATTTGTACTAGTTAGTTAATCTGTGCAATAAAGTATTAAATAATAATAATAATAAGCCATCAGGATTAACTGTACTCCTTATATCGTAATTTTTATAGTTGTTTATTATGCCTGTGTGTATATAACTGAACTCATTATAAACGGCTGGACTGATTTTGATGAAAATATCGCGTTCTAGGGTTTTCTTTTTCTGGCCAGGATAGCGTCTGCCAGGGCCGCTGGTATTTATATAAACTTGAATAATGCAATAGAATTCATCGCGGAATTCTTAGAAACACACTTTTTTAAGATTTCTTTCTAAAGAAACTGAAAGAAACATCTTCCTAATCCGTTGCATGGAAGATATCACCCTAAACGATTAGACCACCGATTTTGACAATTTTTACCTGAGTAGAATATATTTTTGTTCTTTTATGGTAAACATAAAGAATCCATTCTAATTTGTTCAATCGTATCTCCTTTCGACAGCTTCCGTGGCGTAAGTGGGTGTCCGACTGCGACGCGTGAGATTACAGGTTCGATTCACGCACAGGGAAAATATTTTTGTGAATCACAAATGTTTACTCTGAACCTGTGTGTTTGTAGGACCATGGTCCCCGTAGTTCCCGATTCCAAAGATATATGGAATCCTAGTTATAGGTCAGGATCTGTCTATGTGATCGTGACGCGTTATTATATTATTGTTTTTTATTATTAATTTACTGTAATATTATGTATTTATCACTGTCATTATATTAACCAAAATCATAATTAGTATTCTCTATGAACAACAGAATAATATTCCAAGAATTTAAGAAGAAAATCTTAGAACCTATGTGCTTACATATGTGTTAGATGCTAAATATAAGCCATCAGTCAGATAAAATCCGATTACATGAAAAACGCTGTAATATTCTAACCTTACCTGAAATAGCGGGACATTACAGTTTCAATTAACAGCGCCTGTTAAATATTTATAAGCAAAACGTTACTTACCATTTACATAAAACAATAAAATCCAATCAACACTAATGTCCACACAGGAAATGAAAACAAAGTACGAAATACTATATACACCCAATTCTCACTACAATTTATAACTACACACACGTATATTAGAAAAGCGTTTGAGTCACAGACTGCCGCAAAAAAAAAAAAACTGGCCACTTTTTTAAAAAGTATGTTCAAAATTCAAATTGTCATTCACGAAAAAAACATACGATTTTCGCGGTATTTGTGTTCGAAATACGAAACAACGCGCGCAACGACCGCGAGCCCCGGAGCCCGGCAGTGTACTGTCACTGTCAGGCAGGATGAAATGAAAACGTTTTCCCGCCCTTACGGCAAAGATTAATAAGTCAGATATGACAGTAATTTACATCAGAATGAAAAGTGTGACTATGTTAAACTTAATTAGGGTTATAAATCTTGGCGAGTTAGAAAGTGGCGCAATGTTTGTAATCTAAAATTTCGGGTTGCCATACCGTGCAATTAATATTGGCAAGGGTAGCGTTTACAGTTAGGCAGGCAAACTAGTGTAGTGGAAGACTAGAGGCATTACATACTATTGTTAATAAATACATGACAGATTTTTTAATTGTGAAATTTGCAATAGCCATTGTGTGAGACTTTTTTTAACACGCTTTTATTTATCACACTTTTTTATCACGCTTTTTTATTATTAGCTTGGGTTGTATCTAACTATGTATGTATGTATGTATGTAACGGAATCTTTGAACTTAATTTTCACCAGTTTCCAGAAGTCTGATTAATTTGAACGCTGTTTACTCTGAATTGAATTCTTTTGTTAATAACTTAAACTTTATTATAATTTTATTTTGAGGCGATAAATTCTGATTGATTGTTCGATCTTCTACTACTGTATTATAAACTATCTGAAATTAAAAATTATTTTCTAATTTTTAGTTCGGTTAGCTATGAAAGCGTGTTTTTTTAGTTTTTTTTTTAAATTATTATTTATTTTAATATTAAATAACCTAAGTGAGTTACGGCGCTTTGTTAAGTACCTATATTTTATTTGTAGGTTATTATTTTTTATCGTAGATACATTGTCGGTACTAATGTCAATAATTTGAAACGGCAGTTGAAGCAATATATCTCTATAATATTTTCAATTTGTTTTCTTTTTCTTAGTTTCTGTTCAGTAAATATGAGATACGACAATCAGGTAAACAAGCAGCGATATTATATCGATTAAGTTAGAATCGCTCACTCGTCATCACATGTCTCAATATATAAACATAAGCCTCCTTCTGTCACAGTCGGGTAAAAAAAATAACATCACGTAGGTAAACATCAAGGTAAAAAAAAAAACATTTGCTAAACCCAAGAAAACGATCAAAAAATGACCATTTTCTTATCCATTTCCCTGAAAACCTTTTAAAAATATTGCTTTCATCTAATTTCCTAGAATGACTCGCTCAATAAAGAATTCTCATTATGGATAATTAATTATACGCTCCTCAAAAGAAATTCTTCCATTGAGTGTCTTGTAAAAACACTTTATACGTTTTTAAGTAAATCTTTATAAGATTCTTAGTATCTGACCGAAGGACGATCTCTGGCCGAAGCCGAAGCCGAAGCCGATTCGGCTGTCACTGCAACCTTCGGCCGAAGCCGTAGATTTTTGAACCTAAGAATTTCAGTTCAAGATTGGCGCTAATCTGACTAATATTATATAATTATGCGTGTGTGTGTTTGTTCCCTCTTCAAGCCTAAACAGCTGAACGGAATTTCTGTTCTATCTTGTTCATTTCGTTGTTTTTTTTAATTACCTACATGTGTGTTTGTGATAACGATGTAAAATTCATAGGTGGATACACGGTACCGTCGCTACTGTGAATATGGTAAAATGATACGGGAAATATACGGCTATTCAATATTCAAGCTAAATTATGTTGTTTCTGACTGGCAAAAAAAGGATTATGTTTTTCAGTTGAATGTATTTACATGTCCATTAAACCCACATAGATCCTTGGAAGGAAGCTAAGGCGGAGACGGAGGCGAATCGAATCAGGATGTGAATCGGATCGCTGATAAGAAACTCGATCATATTTCTAAATCCGAGGCTGACTAAATGAAACCAATCAGCGCAACACACTGCTTCTATCCACCTTTGGACGCGCCGAAAATGACTTAGCTTGACATTACCTCATGGGTCAGCCTGGGCGACGCTTTCCAGAGGACCGCTCTTTTCGTAACAAGTGATTCAAATCGCCTCGGTCCACTATACATACATCATAATTGGGCACGTTCTCTTGGATGTTGATAAATGTGATAAGTATAATTTACAATTTCTCTTAGTTTTACTTGTAAAAAAGGTTATGTATTATTTAGAAGTGTCAATAACTATATGAGCATAATATGGCTACTAATAAGCAGCCATACTGATGCGGAATCGATATTGTCAATTTGGTGTTTCGTCATAGAATACATAGTATTTAGTACATAATAGCTACTCTCCACCCCGCGTTATCCATTTCCCCACACTTCTGTCTGCAATCCGGAGGACAATCGGGAGGACAGTCAACATTACACTCCCAAATGTAATTGGCAAACGGTTTATATTAATCTTCATACTAACGGGTTGTCTTTTGTTTCGGTCGCGTAGTATGATTTTGTACTTACGCCCACATTTGGCGCAGGTACAAACGTCATCTATACGTGTGCTGTCAAATCAGCGTTTGCATGAAATGTCCAGGGGAAAGATTATAAAGTCCAGAACCAGAGTAGAACGTCACAATCGGTGTTAGAATGGGAACGGAATTCAGTTCAAGAATACCCGATGTGTAACAAAATAAAAGACTAAACGTCGCATTTAAATTTCAAACTGTTGTCTGGTGTTTCCTTTACAGGTTTATTTCCGACGTCGGGCCTAAAAATAGCCCCTCTCTCCCCCACTTGGACTAGCCGCTATGAATTAAAAAGGGCTACGTATGTGAAGGGTCGAGTGTAGCGGAGAATGGTTGAAATCTGGACTTTGTATTACATTCCTAGGTCGTAGTTTCCAAGAGTGTTCGCGTCTAGCGTCTCAATGTGCGCTTGCACTAAGTGACCTACAGTGAGTGTAGTGAGTTTTGAGTACGTATGGAGGAATATACAACTCAATATAGAAAGGTCTGTATTTACAGCTTTATTCAGTCTATGAATATAATAACGCTTGTCTACAATAGAAGGTATTTAAGCTATTGTCAAGCCTGCATTGTATTGTTTCTGAAGGCTTGATCCTGGCGATGAGGGAGGTCCGAAACAGATTTCAAACTGAGGTTGAGGGAACCTTTTGTGTTTCAAGGAAGATTGAATCTGCGCTCGGTCACAGACTATGCTATACAGTTGTGTCGACGGATCTAGGCCAACGTGAACACAGGCCCTCGGAAAGTTTACGCATGCACAGTCGTGAAGAAATGTTTTAGTGTGCCATGCCTTTTTCTCAGTAGGTGGGAAATGCCAGGCGACCAACCCTAACTGTCCAAATCCTAACTCGCTTCCAAAATACGAATACTTTGACGCTTTCTGCGGCTAACTTCATGATGGCCTAAATAAATCGACGCTATTGTAAACGGCGCAGCTTAATTTCGTTTAAATTTTGAATAGTTTGTTTAACACGTTGACTGCTGAAAGTACAGATAATTTGTATTTTTTATAAAGTTACGGCAATCGAAAACACGCCTGGCGTACGAACCCACACTGCTATATTGTCATGTTTATCACACCAGTTGTGTGCGCCGGCACAGTTGATTGAGTTCAGTCACGACGTAACGCCAGTAAACACTAAACACACGTGTGAAGATTCGCAATGGTGCCAAAAAAACCGGTTCAGCTGTAAACGTGGCTTACGTAAGATTTGTACATTTAACTAGTGTCTAGTGTTGTTTAATTCTCGCTGAATTAGTTAAAATGGTTAGTCCTAATCAGTAGTCAGTCAAGCCGTAGTGGTGAAAATTTAGTGAAATTTTCAGAGTTTTGGAGGGAACACGAATTACAAGTTTGTAGGATTTCCATTGTCCACTCGTGTAAGTGAGAACAATTAATATAAAATCAATAATTTTATTATAATGTTCAAACCTGCCTCTTTTTGGAGTTGGTTAATTTCCTATCTAAGATCTGATTAACCAATTTCAAAAAGATACAGGTTTTCGACGTTGTTGCGTAATTACCTTCCTAACGCCTTAGACATTTTTTTCTTAAAAAACTTAGCAGACTATATGACTAATGACTAATTTTATTCAATCCCCAGCACATTTTGCGACGCGTCACCCTTGCTAAATGTCACTTGACACTCACCAGACCTTTGACATAACTACCCCTTTATACGACCACTAGGGATGTGTTGCCTATCCATAACCGTAACCGAAGTTGGATATTCAAAATAAAAAAAACCGTAACTGTTTAAATAACAGTTACGGATATCGAACAGTCTAATTGATAGTAAGACACATTGTTACGGACATGCATAGCGCTTACTGTCAGGAGAATGAACAAATCTATTAGTCACATCATCATTATCAACTCCTGAGCATGGGTCTCGTCTTAATTTCGTGAGCTGATTGATTAGTCACTGATCAGTTAAATACTATTCAACTTATTAATAGTAAGTGCCTGCCTATAACAATTGCAGTGCCACACATATTTACTATTTATTGCAATTGCCAGCTCAACATCTTGACCGATTTTGGATTGGATTGGATGTCCAATCTCAATCGTTAACGTGTGATCTTGGATGGAGAAGTCTTGATCAATGTCATGGTACATTGTTACGAGCTAGATATTATGTGGTACCCAACTCTGTTTTACGTTTGATTTTTAAATCGAAAATTAAAAAAATAACTTATTTTATTCATAACGAAAGCTTTAGAAATCCGTTTTAAAAAAATCTAAATAATTTTAAAGTTACCTGCATTCATTGAAAAAATTACCTTTAAATGATCAAGTGTTTATCTCTTTATTCTGTCAAATGTATTTTTTTATCCGTAAAATTGGGATACGGATTCCTATACGTAACTCTACATCGGTAACCACCCTAATGTCTACCCGCATTTTAGACTTATTAGTTGGACGGTGAACAATGGAAGGTTGTATTAAGGCCACAGTTTAAATAATAGGTTTAAAACTTTGTATAGTGGCTGTCAAAGATGAAGCCTGATAAATTAATTAGTATCTTCATCTTCTAGTCCTTTGAATGTGACATTTAATATTTGAATTAGAATTATTGTGAATTTCCTAGGAACTGGTATATTTTTTTTTTGACAATGGGCTGTGTACCCATGGGAACAACCCGTATGAACCTGTTAAGTCGTGTTTATTGTGCGTGTTTTGGTCTACACACTACACAAAAAACCTCTACACAAAATATATTTGGTTCATATTCACATTTCGTCTAACGCTCTACTGTTTGATATGAAAATATCAAACATTTGCATTTTCATCAACAAAAATGTGTATCGCACCAGTTTTTTTTGTAGTGTGTATCCCAAAACACATGCAGGAGACACGGCCATTCTCAAAATTGCCTATTAATTATTTAATAAGAAACAATAATAAACAAGACACAACCACATAACACACACATACATACAAAAAAACAAAGACTTACTTAGTTGGCAAACTAACACAAAAACGTAAAGTTAATAAAATGTTGACATTGTCACAGGTATAACTCACCAAACTAGTGGCAAGACCCTCAATAATTCATATTTGCCACAAAGTTGGGTCATAAAAGGTCCGCGGATGCAAACCTAGTGAAAAACTGTCGAAAACTTACCTTCCCCACTTCTGCGTTCAAGAACTGGAACCGCTTTCTGATAACAGAGTTACGAATGGTTTAGAAATGATATAAATAATAATATGGGGCAAGATGGTCAATGCTAGGGTGACCCCGTCTGGCTCCACATTGGTGGAGGATTGCTTATTCAGGGGGGTTGAGCCTCACACACTCCTCTACGTCCCCCCTCCTGGTGGAGGGGATGAAATGACGGCATTTCCCCCTCAAAAAAAGTAAATAAATGGTCATTTAAATTGCGAAATTACTGGCCATGTGAGACTTTAGAGTCGCTGTCTCAGGGTGACGAGCGCAGTGCAGTGCCGTGCAGGATTATGTAATGCAAAGAACTGGGTGGCACTGTAACTGTTATGGGCAGGCGTAGCGCTTACTATCAGGTGAACGACTTGCTCGTCTAGTAACTCAGTCAAATTAAAAAATAAATAAACACAACATTGTCGTTCTGTCGCTTCCAATTATTGATGGTATGATTATTTCATTTCTCCCCACTGATGGGACAAAGCTGGTGGGGAGAAATGGGACAACCTTTAAACAATCTTACCAAAGAACCACGCTCGTTCATTACCCCTCACCCCCCGTCGACTAATTAAAAAGAAAAAAAAGTTACGATATATATATTTAATCGGTGTTTTTCATAATCACTAGTGTACTCGTAATTTGTCTTCCTCTTCCCCCGCCAATACAGATAGATTTTTTTTGCCGTCATAAGGGTGTCTCGTTCATAGAGTATCTACGGTCACATACAACGTTCTTGAAACAACCCGACCAATCTATGGCTTCGTCGCTCTACGGACTCAAGAGGCAAATCACAGCATTGCTAGTTTGAATTATGATAGTTTTTGTGCCATCCGCACTGGACGTTTATGACCGGTTCTGGGACGACCCACGGATGTGTAAACCCTCTGACGTAGTCAAACTATGAGACTAGTTACCGGGGAGACAGTATGTAACCTCCCTTGTTTTTAGCCTCGGACACAAAAAGGGGTGTTCTAACCTTAACGTGTGTTTCTGTGTACAGAAATACCCTTTGACGTACATAGTCAAACTATAATGCTAGTAACCATGTTGACGGTATAATTATAACCTCCAATGTTTTTAGACAGGTGTTGTTTTTTTTTGTTGCGAGGCAATTTTACATGGTGATATGAGTTGGTGAGGAGAGGAGTTAGGATTAAATTACAGGTGCTGATACATCATCAGGTTATGGTTACCATGTTCTTGCAATATTATTTAAGTAACAGAATACCAAACTAATCGATAGAACCTGTGAAACTTGCTCAAATCTCTTCGTCGTCGACTAGAAAAAAGCTGATGATCTTAAAACGACAAAGAACACTCTTGATCAATTATTAACCATTCAAATAAATAAAAAAACCGTTTCAATCGGTGCACGGAACTCTAATATGCCATAGAGAGCTACACAGGTAAAACTTAAAACAAACACCCCTCTGCTTATGTCGGGAGTTGAAAACAGTGCTAGATTTGATACTGTTTCAACTATATAGAACGTTTTAGTGACGCGTTCTGCCTCCCTTTTATTACCATTTTGTTTTTAAAGGTTCCACACCTTGTGAAATAGATGTTTTATGAGCTTGTGTTTGGCATATCCGGGCACATCCGGGTGATGTGGGTTGTAGAATAGTTTTATTAGGCGATGATTTACCTAGTTATCGGGAATCGCGGTTGGTTTAGGCGCAATAAGTAATAACGTGGCAATGAAAAAACCCTAGCCCGACTTTTCAAGAGAAGCAAAAACCTGTTTATTTCTCAAACGAGCTGTATAGTTTAAAAACTGGATGTTCATAAAAATCATGATCCACTGCTGACGTCATAAACATGTTGTTTAGACAATACGATAATAGATTTTGACAGTTCATGTCCGGTGATTCTCGCAATGTCAGATAGCCGATCGGGCCGCAGGCCTGGCCCTGGCTGGTTACTGCTAGCGCGACCCCATCTTGCCCCACCTCGGCGTGCTCATTGGGGGTTTTAGTGGGTTCATGTCTCACACACCTCCTTCCGTAACAAAAAAAGGCCTGACCCAGTTGGTAGCCGTAAATGACAGATGGCCGGCTGGTAAGCATGACTAATATTTTTCTTATTGTTTGTCAAAGTCGCTTATTTCGACAGTTTTCATTTGAAAACCCTATCAAAATAGGAGATTTTGAAACGCGGTTCAATGCGCGGTTTTCTTGTCTTGTTCATCGATGTGTAAGTGTTTGTTTTTGTGTGCAGTTGTTTCAGTTTTTTTTTCTCTCTCTTTCTTTCAATAGCTAACAGACTCGAGGCCTAGATAAGTCACTGCGTCCGTCTTATACGGTGGTCAAATTAACCGAAGTTCAAAGCAGCCCTGCCTAAGGCTAATGTCATACAAAATGCACGACCAATTGTGTTCGTGAATGTCTGATTCGATCGATCGATTGGTCAGTATTGTACTTATTGACCGTTTGAAGCTCTAATGTAAAAGGAGAACCACGTGAGTTTAAATCCCAGTGCGGACACGTGCTAATGTGTTTCTAGCAAAAACATTAGGTATGTTCGTAATTATCACTCGCTTTTCGGTGAAGGAAAACATTGTGGGGAAACCCACATGCCCGAGAATTATTTCAGAGATGTGTGATCCGTCCGAACCCTTGTCGTAGATTATGCCTAATCCTCCTCACGAAAGAGAGAGACCCAAACTCAGCAGTGGGTAGATATGAGTTGAAGATGATGATGAATGTAAAAATGTTAAGTATTGGTATTGTGTGGATCAAGATCACATTATGGGATAATAAAACACAATAGTGGGAGGCCTCTTCTGCAAGAGACCGCCTGGGGAAGTATCACACCTTTGCCAGATATTCAACCGCCAAGCAGTAGTGTGCAAGCATTACTGTGTTCCGGTTTGAAGGGCACTGTTCCCAGCGAAATTACTGGGCATATGTCTCGGGGTGACGAGCACAGTGCAGTGTTGCGCAGGATTATACAATGCCGGGTTCTGGGTAGTGCTGTGACTTTTATGGGCGGGTCTAGCGCTTACCATCAGGTGAACGAATTACTCGTCTTGTAAGACAGTCTAATAAAAAAATTATACACGTCACATAAGTTTGCGTGTTCTGTTTACTGTCAAATTGTCCAAACATCAACATTTTCTGCCTATCCCGACGGGAAAAAGGCGTGACTGTGTGTGTGTTAAAGAACGTATCCAATAGCATTTTTCCTATTGTCTCAATTAGGGAAATTTGAAAAAATGTGACGTATAAAATGGTGCTGAATGTAATTGTGTTTCGCATTATGTTTTTATTGGAACGGCAACAACGCGTAACAATGTGAACTTGATGCGGAAAAAGTTAAATCCCCACAAAGGTTCTACTTGTATTCAAATTTAAAAAAACAATAGATTATCGGATCAAATTCGCCGCATTACGGAAATGAAACATTATACCCTTCATTTCCACATTATTCCATGTTCAAAAGGAATTACTGTATTCATTTGTTTTCATAATTCAATATTAATTAATTTCACGCGATTATCGCGGCAGTTTCCCGCGAATTTTACAGAATTAATATTGCATTGGTGGACCGATTATATAATTAAAGTTCGCCGGCTGAGTGACGGTTCCATTTTGCGTCCCTGCTATGTTTTTCTCGGAATTAAGTGGTTTAAAAGAGTGATTTGTGGTTTCACGGTAGTTTTTTTCGATTACATTATTTAAAACAGTTTTTTTTTAATACTTTAATATTTATTATTGTATTGTCGTCGGTCCTTGATAAGTGTGCGAAATTTCGATCTAATCCGACGTTTTGAAGGGGGTCAAAATCATGTTCAAATTTTCCCTTACATACTAACATACGTATAAAGCTAATAAAAACGTGTTATTAAAATAAACTTACATAAAATAAGAAAATGCAATTGTAACAAAACAAATAGACCTTTATTTTCTTACTAGCTGCGCCCCGCGGTTTCACCCGCGTAGTTCCCGTTTTGACCCACAGAACATAAACTATCTGCGTTCCAAATTTCATTCGAATCCGTTCAGTAGTATTTGTGTGAAAGAGAAACAAACATTCATACATTCTTACAAACTTTCGCATTTATAATATTAGTAGGATATTGAACATTATCTAAGACAGTGCATTTTATCTAAGACAATCATCGACACGGGCGCATCCCTAGCTCACACAAAGTACAGCACACTTCGCATAATAAAGTCGGTTAATTTTTTAACACAAGACCCCTCTGCACGCCGTCCCGAGATTAGTTAGCGTAAAAAAGCTTTCTAATACTTGTTATACTTACTTTAGGAACGGACACACCTAAGCGGGCCGCATGCTTACTTCCGCTTCTATTGTGAAGCGGAGGCACAGAATAAAATAGTACTTACTGCATACTAAAAGGCCACTCTCCACCCCGCTTAATGGGCATCCCGCACCTCTACCCGCAATCGTAGGGACAATTGGGGGGACATTCAATAATTCACAAAATGCAACAGAAAAACGGTTTATATGGACCTTCTTACGTTTTGGACTTACTTATGTTTTGGACGCGTAGTATATTTCTGTCCTTACACATACATTTGGCGTGAGTACTAACTTCATTTATGATGTTTTTTTGATTTTTTTTTTTCTTTTTTCTTTTTACTGTATGAGTTGTCAAGTCAGCTTACTGACCTTAAACTATGATTCCTGGTATCTAGGGAATACAAAGACCATGGTCCTACAAACACTCAAAACAAATACCTGTGGTTCACACAAACCTGCAAATTCACGATTCGCTGGATTTTTTTGATCAGCTCGGTTGAAAGCGATTCATCAGCAAAAACGAGCAAAAAAAATCAGGTTTGTTGTATGGGAGAGCCCCCTTAAATATTTATTTAATTCTGTTTTTTAGTATAATTATGTTGTTATAGCGGCAACAGAAATACAGCATCTGTGAAAATTTCAACTGTCTAACTATCACAGTTAGACAGGCTGATACAGGCTGGTGACAGAGGGATAGACAGATACAGGAGTCATAGCAATAGGGTTCCGTTTTACCATTTGGGTACAGAATCCTAAAAAACCAACGCCATCTAGTTTCGACGCTGTAAGCTTAATTGAAAATGTCCTTGTATCGGTTTCTGCTTTGCAGTCAGACTGATCGCTTAGGTGTGCCCGTCTACTACAGCAAGTTTTATACATTATTATATTAAGTTTAAAGGAAACCCGCGTCGGTCGTTAGATTTGCTTAATATGATCTAAGGTTATGTGCGGAGAGACACTTTTCCTAATAATTTAAGATAATTTAAGTCCACTTTATAAGAAAGAATATGATGAGGTTTGCGTAAACTGGAACAGTTTAGTGTTGCTATTACTAAACGGGAAACTTTTTCGGCCGGGTAAAAAAAAACCTGAGATTAAATTATTACATAACAATAAAATAGATAATAATATACTTACGAGTACCTACTAGGTTTTTTTAAATTATCAATAAATACCTATAAATTAGACTTTTTTTTTAAGATTTTATATTAGACTTCTCTTTGTACTGTGATTGTACAAATTACATTAAAAATGCAAGTGGTTCTTACTGTATTGTATATTTTTAATGTAAAATAGAATAGAATAGAAAAACTCTTTATTGTACACCAAAAACAAAATTAAACACAGTACAGAAAAATTACAATAGGTAAACAAGGGTAGTACAATGGGCGGTCTTATCGCTGAAAGCGATTTCTTCCAGACAACCTTTGGATGGCTTTGAATCAGTAAAAAACATTTTTCGATAGTAGGGTGGGTGGCGTACTTACAGTATTTAACAGTCACAATACATTTAATACTTATGTTTTAATAATACACATACACACTATACTCAATAAATAATAAATAATAATAATAATAATTCGGCGAATGGCCTTGTAGCGAAGAGCCTCGACCAACACCTTAAGAGGCTTTCGCTAGACGGCTGGATTAAGGGTCGGATGCACGCGGCAGTACTCCTCGACACGGCGCGTATTGTCAGGAGGTTCCTCTCTCTGCAGCCCTAACCATCGGTAGCCTGGGCCTTGCTCCGCTACCGGTGGTATCCTAGGTTTATGTTTCTTTTATAATATTTTTACTAGTTAGACTGTATTTTTATTAGTTTTGTAAATGATTGTAAAAGAAATTTAAATTTAAGAAGTTAAATAAATATAGTGAATAATAATAATATGAATACAATAATAATAATATACACATATACCTCAAAAGGAAAAGGGAACCCTTATAGAATCACTTTGTTGTCCGTCTGTCTGTCTGTCTGTCTGTCTGTGGGTCTGTCTGTCTAGACACTTTTTCTCAAGAACGTGTAAAAGTATCAAATTGAAATTAATATCAAATACTCGAGTCTACGGTGTCTTTTAGCTGTGGAAAAATTAAACTTGTAAGCCAATGCAATCAAAAGATATGACCGTTTATTACGGCTAGGTACGCTTTGCGCTCAGGAGGCATACCATGACATCTTATAGCGATTCAATTGAAGACCTAAACTGAACCGCGTCGCATAATCGTACCGTGACGTCTTATTTTTTATGTTGTTTTATGTTGCAACCTAAATTTAGTCGCTGATAAACCATTTTCAACCTAAACTGGATTTGGTTTAGGTTGAAAATGGCAGTAACATAAAAAATGAGATGTCACGGTACGATTATGCGACGCGGTTCAGTTTAGGTCTTCAATTGGATCGCTATAAGATGTCACGGTAGGCCTCCTGGTCAGCTCCTTAGGTACACGCTAGTCAAATCCACTCACTGGATTATATAAATCCAAGTTAACCTGCCCGAGTTCAAGCCAAACTTTACCTAAGTTAGACTAACTTTAACGACCTAGCATTCGTTATGTACGAGTATATTTTATGGTGTAGAGTACAGTTATTCTCCAATACGTAATATATTAGTTACGTACCAATGTGTTTCTGTAAAACATATGTACGTAATTATCACTCGCTTTTCGGTAAAGGAAAACATCGTGAGGAAACCCACATACCTACCCGAGAATTATTTCGGCGGTAGGTATGTTATTCACCAATCAAGACTGGGCCCCCGTGGTGGATTATAGCCTTACCCTCCTCACGAAAGTGAGGACCCGTGCCCAGCAGTGGGACGTTATGGGTTGATGATGATGACAGTTATTCTCATTGGTACAGAAGGCGTTTAGTATTGCTAGCTACGCCCCGTGGTTTCTCGCGTTGTGTATTATCCTAAAGAAACCGTTATTACAATACAATAATTCCTTATTGAACACCATAAAGCTTCAGAAGACACAGTACCGTAAACATTTAATAAACAGGTGGTACAATGGGCGGCCTTATCGCTTAAAGCAATTTCTTCCAGGCCACTGCCATATGTAGAGTTTGAAAGTATCCTATGTGTTAATTCTGGTCATAACCTATCGGATGACCCCAATTGCATATTCTCATCTGCCTGGCATATAACTATATACCTCGTTTGACGGTACATTACATGTAGCTTGCATTACATGTACTTAATTATTTTTTTATTTAAAAAGTGACGAGATGAAAGTCGTTCACCTGGTAAGCGCCACGCCTGCCCATAACAATTACATTGCCACCCAGAACTTTGCATTGCATAATCCTGCGCGGCACTGCACTGCGCTCGTCACCCCGAGACATCGGCTCATAAGTCTCATATGCCTAGTAATTTCGCTGGAAACAGTCCCTTCAAACCAGAACACAGTGATGTTTGCCCATTACTGCTTGGCGGATGAATAGGTATTTGGCGGACTATGGAAGAAGAGGCATGCCATTACTTAACATGGGATATGTATTGGTTTTCGACTAAAATGCTCGTCATCCAATTTTTTTTTTAAATTTTTCATTATTTTTTTTTGTATATTATCAAAGCCCAGCTACGTAGGTATAGTATGTAGAACTAATATTAAGTACGGAGGTATGCAAGTAACTCGCATTTACTCAAATTAAGTTATAGCGAGCCAAGTTTAGATTTCTCAAAGTTTACACGGTGAAATATGGTTGGAGGGAAATAAAATGCATAAAGTTGAAAAGTTGGGGGAATTGGTTAGCTGCAACTTGCAACTTTGCTTTTAGAAAAGAAGGGTCCTTATTTTTTTTAAATGTCGTTGATTTTTCAAAACTTGTTATGTTCATAAAAAGCCGGGTTGTTGTCTAGATGTGTATTAATTTGACACAGCCTCAGATGCGTCGGTGGTGGTAGTGGCAAACATAATCGTATTTTTTTTTATTTGACTGTGTGTCGAGATGAGCATTTCGTTCACCTGATGGTAAGCGCTACGCCTGCCCATAACAGTCACAGCGCGACCCACAACTTCTCAATACCAACATAAACCTCCATTGGGCGGTCACAAAAGAAATGTTGCTTCACCACGCGGCTTCGTCCATGTACAATTATGAAGTCATTACACCTTATTTCCATCAAAATCAGTACGCGTCAGCTCCGCCATTCATCAGGCGCTATCAGGCCGAAACCGCGTAAACTTACAGATAATTTGAGTAATTGAGTTCGCTGTAGGACTCCACTTTTAGACTAAGAGTTAGCAACTACAAAGCTTACGCTACTTCAAAAAGATAAGTAAGCTATTTTTTATGCTTTTTTTTTTTTTTTTTTCCCGGGGAAATGGATTAGGCATACCACCCCCCCCCCCTGGGGGGGGGGGGTTATGCGGGACTCCCCCGCCAGCTGGTCTGGCGGGGTTTACCCACTAAAACCCCGGGGTGTTCTCCTCTCCGCATTATGGAGGTGGTCACGGGTTCGCACGGCGCTTCCGCGACCACCTCTGCGGGCGCCCTCCCGGGCTCGCCACGTGAGGCTTGGGCCTCTTTCTCCGCTGGGTGCGTCCCGGAACGCACGGGCCGCACCTCAGCTCGGGACTTCTAACTTGGGCGTTGGACCCCCGATCCGCGGCCCAAAAGTCCCCGTTATTGGTCCCTCGCTGTGCCCTCTGCTGATCAGAGGGACACGCGAAGGACCTCTTCTCGCCAGGTTATTTGCTACGGCCACCAATTCCCCTAGGAGAATTGCTGACCGAACCCCAGGGTGCACCGTCCCAGCTGCTGCCCTTCCCTCCGGATGCAACGCATCAAGAGGGACGAACAACAGCCGGGCACTCGTGGAGGTTACCTGGCCCGCACCCTAAGCTATTTTTTATGCTAATAAAAGTCAGGTTAAGTTCAACTTTTTTATGTTGACCTCTCTTGGTCACGCCATAGTTTGAGAATGACTTGACCAATTTTTTTTTTTTTAATAATCGTATTTAGTACCTATAAAATATATAAGAAGCAAATTAAAAAAATTCAAAAAAAAATTATTTTAATATTTGGTAACAACAGAAACGCTTTTTCCATTGTGAGATTTTTGTATCAAGTCAAGACTTGACATTTGTTTTCTCTTTTGTTTTTTTTTCTCGATCTTTAGTTGTTTATTTTCGTGTGTGACATGGGCTGTTTTTAATCTAAGAAATGAGGAGCACATACCACCCGGCCTGGAGTAGGACCTGGTGGTTATGTGGGACTCCCTGCCAGGTAACATGACGGTATACTCACCAAAACCCCAGGGTGTTCCACCGGGACGCCTCTTGTCGGGGCTACGGCCTACGGGTACGTAGAACGTCTTCCGCGGTCCCGGCGGCGACGGAGCCCATAGCTCCTACCCTAAGCTTAATTGCTTAAGAAGTTAAAACCGCTAATGTACTTACATGAGTTGAGCAACGCGTTTTACTTCACAAGTTTGTTCCCTGTTCGTTAACTGGAGCTTCAGATGTCATTATAAATTTATCATCGATTGAGTAATTAAAGTGATGTTTACTTTACAATGAAGGTAGAGCTGGCCTGGGCCGCCCAGGAAACTCTATTCGTAAAATGTGATCCGAATCGCCTGGTCTAATACCTGACGGGTCAGTCTCGGCGACACTTTCCAAAGGGAAACTCTATTCATATAATGTGATCCGAATCGCCCCGGTCTAATACCTCACGGGTCAGTCTCAGCGACACTTTCCAAAAGGAAACTCTATCGTAAAATGTGATCCGAATCGCCCCGGTCTATTACGTCACGGGTCAGTCTCGGCGACGCTTTCCAAAGAGAAACTCTATTCGTAAAATTTTAATGTGATCCAAACCACCTCGGTATACAATAAAACCGTTAAACCGTTAAAGAAGGATATCTTACACGTTGTAGTAAAAAATTCTAATTCGGCGAGAAGCATTTCCTTTGTTCATAAATACGTAGCTTTTTTCTGTTCAAAAAATTTGTTAACATTTTGCACATGAAAATCAGGCTTGTTGCTTCAGTGGTGCAACGAGCCAATTTTAACAAACTGTGTACGGACGCAACAAGAAAAAATTATACTGGAAACGAAAATATTAATTTTAAAGGCAATTCGAGCTAAGCTATACAGGTCATACTCGTAGTGCTGGTGCTTTTTTGGTTTATAAAGTAGAGGCTGCTTTACTATTAAAAAAACTTACTTTACGTAACTTTTTTGTTAAAAAAAACTTTACAGAAAAGTTCGGCAACTGTTTTTCCTAAAAATACTGACGTCAGTGTTGGCCGTCAGGACTTTTTGTACTGGTATGTCTCTTCTGGAAGAGATTGCCTGGGGAAGTATCTTTTTTTTACTTCACTGAGTGACCAGACGAGCAAGTCGTTCGCCTGACGGTAAGCGCTATGCCTGCCCATAACAGTCACAGCACCACCCAAAACCCTGCATTGCATAATCCTGCGCGGCACTGCACTAGGGGCCTATGCGAAGCAATAGTGTGAAAACAATGTTGAGTTCCGGTTCAAAGGCCACTATTTCAAAAATACTGTACATATGAGACTTTAGAACCAATATGTCAGTGTAACGAGCGTAGTGCAGTGCCGCGCCAGATTACACAATGCAAAGTTATGGGTGCTACTGACACTGGTATACGCAGGCGTGGCACTTAATATAAAAAAAAAGTGAAGATTAAATACGGCCGAGTAACAAATTGAAGCATCGCATCGGTCGGACATTACAGTGGGGAAGTATTCAAATTAAAAAGTTCTAAGAAGAAGGGACGTAACTCCAAAAATAACTTTCTTTATGCAACACCAACCGACACATTAAACTTATAATAAATTTAAAGGCCCAGTCAAGAGCCGAATTTCCTTAGAAACAATTCTGGACGCCACTTCAAGACAAACAATTTGTAACCGTTCCAAAATACAAAAAGCCTCTGTTGGCATAATAAACGAAGCGGCGAGGCGTCGCGAAAGCAAAACCACCTGGAATATAAAGAGGGAAAGCGATGGCCGAATCCGAGGTACTTCGGCTTTCGTATAAGTCAAATTCAGTAAATTCAAAACTATCTTTGAATTTATAAACCACCTCCAGGTGGTTTATAGATTCAATGGTGATTTTAAGGTAACGGGCTGGGGTCCTCTTCGGAGGACCAAACCAGTCGCCTCATAACTACCCGGTCCTACCCCGAGCCGGGTGGTATGCGTAATGCATCCCCCAACATAAAAAAGGTCAAATTTCATATAGTTTTTGCTTGAAAAAGTAGCAAACATCAATCCATCTATCCTCACAAACGTTCAATTTTATTATTATTATTTATATTATAGGATCTGCGGGATTTTCGACGACTATTCCCGTAGACTTCACAGGGCACGTCGCTTCATATCTGCGCTACCCACCACGCGTATGAAGCTAACTCCTACATGCCAAAATGTAGCAAAACTTGAAAAGCGAAGCGCTGTGCCACTGAATACTTTATGACAGCTGTAAATCTAGAGAAACCGTAAATTTTGCAGCCCTCTGTGACCCGACGAAAGGCCGACCCTTTCTGCTTGTGGAATGGATATTAACGGGCCTGGGTGGTACTATTGGTAGCGTACGGGTGTTCTTGATTGAAGTGAGTTTGGATCGAGTTTGAAAACCAATAAAATATTATTCATAGTTTTTTTTTTATTGCAGAATTTGCAAGCATTTGACCTGACAAGTGATTGTTAAATATCTCAATAATTTGGAAAATGATACCCTAAAATTTACTACCACGGCCATAACTACGGATGCGGTTCACATAATACCACTGAATAAATAATAGTAAGTACTATTTAATAATACGTGATAGCCTAGTGGGAGAACGTCCGCCTTCTAAGGAGAAAGTCGTGCCTTCAAATCCCAGTGCGGGCACGCACATAACATTCTAAAACATGTACGTTATTATAACTCGCTTGTTGGTGAAGGACAATATATCAGATGAAACCCACATACCTACTCGAGAATTATTTCGGAGGTAGGTGTGTTATCCTCCAATCCAGACCGCACCCCCGTGGTGGATTATGGCCTAACCCTCCTCACGAAAGTGGGGGGCGACGCGTGTTCAAAAGTGGGTTGATGATGAATACTTATTTAAATTTGAAAATATTTTAAACTCGAAAACGATTTATGAAAAAGGAACCAATAGTAGCGGCTCTGTATACACGCCAAAGGAATGGCCGAGGTTGGATGCGGTTTTACCCGTTTAAAATTCCAATTCCGAACCTTTGATTAGATACCTACCTGAAAATGAATATCCGTTTGAATTCCAAATATTTCCGCAGGAAGTTGGCTTGGGGAACCATACTCAACATGTAAAATAGAATAGAATGAACAGGTCATATGTAACTGGTTCACTTGGTTTTGAGTGACGAAGTGGTCGAAGATGATGTGTATCATTGCCCTTTAACACAGTAATATCCACAACGAAGTTACAAGGGGGTTGAAAATGACCTATGAACTGAATGACTTCTAGAAAAGGACGGTACAGCTGCTGTGCCTTTGTTTTCTCCACTTGGTGCAGGCACTATCGTGGGCCCAGATAATATTGAAGTCCAAAAATATATAAATAATGAATACCGGTTTTGTTTCAGTTAGTTTTAGTTTTATATTTAATAGAACCCAACTGAACTATCGGCCGATCGTTCGTGGATGAATGTCCTAAAATAAGTCTTAGCTACTGATAATAAGAGCGGCCACTTCGGTGTTCTTCGATATTTTTGCCAAAACCAGCTATCAAGGCAGTAGCAGGATATACCATTCCGTCAACGTAAAGCCAGTTCAGCTGCTTTATAATCGATAATACTCGATGGTTCGTGTCCAGACTCCCAAATACAATTCTGATGACCGGCGGCCCGCGCTGTATCCGCTAGCCGACGTGGCCTTTGTTCAACTGCTGCGGGGAACCCGTAAAAATGTATCCGACTAAAACGTACAGTAAATATTTCGACTTCATATAAATTTGCTGCATTTGAGAGATGGACAACCTGGGAGTCTTCAAGTCAGGAGTGAATAGACTACTTCTAGTTAAGCTTGCACCAACGTAGACCGCATTGTCACTACATCAGGTGAGATAGTGGGCAAACGCGAACCTATTCATTAATAAAAAAGAATTGGTTGTCTGTAAAATTGGTTTACGGACAATATTTTAACGTGACAACGTCATAACAAAACATTGATGAAGTGATTGCATACTTTTATGAATAAAATTGAATTACTTTTTAATAATAAAAGAATAAATACTTATAATTATACTTGTAATAAGATTATTAAAATGAGCGTAACGGGACAATGAGCGGTACGGGCAAATGTGTCAACTTTTTCGTGCATGCAGTCGTGCGTTTATCGATTTATTAGACGTTGTCACGTCAAAAACATGAAAATAAAAAAGACATCGTTTAAATAGCAGTTTCACTCTAATACTAGCATTTATTTGGATCATTGCAATCCCGAATAAAAGCGGCTTGATGCAAGTGGCAGTGTTATTTTATTTACTGTTAGTCCATGTTTGTTTTATTACGATTTTGTTTGCGATATCTGTGCCTGACTGGATCTGTAGTCGGGCTAGTGGTGGGACATCACGCAGTATTTTATTTACCTGCAGTAGAATTAAGTATTTGTTGTAAAAGCTCTTCAGATTGTGTGTAGTTTCCGCGCATTTCTCGGTAAACGCGCGTTTGCAACCCCACGTATACAATCATACAAGTTACTTAGCTCAATTCCAAATTGAAATTAGCGCCATCTCTTCAATTTTGCGTGAACTACGCTAAGCCTAGAGATAGAGGTTACGTAGACTTGCTCTTTGCCGTCGTTCAGCCCTGTCTACTTTTATCTGTACTTATATATTTATTTTGTCGTTTAACTTAGCTAAGCACTTCGTCACAGAAACTAAATGGTTATACAAGGTTATTAGTGAAATTACTAACTATAATTGCTAACTTGTAGGTACCTACGATGTTTTCTATTAACTTTCTATGTGTCATTATAACTTTAACTTAACACTTAATTCGTGTCTGTGATTCGACTTTACAGCCCTTGAGATGACGAGCCAGCCTGCGTGCAAACATTACCTTGTTCCTAGTACCTAGTACATACAAAATGACAGTCTCGTCTATAAGAAAATGTAGAAATATTTATAGTTTAATTCCGCCTAAGAATTAGGCTGCGGAATTAAAACTATGATATACTAGCTGCGCCCCGCGGCTTCACCCGCGTAGTTCCCGTTTTGATCCACAGGAACATGCTATCGGGATAAAAAATACCCTATTACTCAATCCTGGTTATAAACTATGTGTTCCAAATTTCATTCGAATCCGTTCTGTAGTTTTTGCGTGAAAGAGGAACAAACCTCCATCCATTCTCACATACTTTCGCATTTATAATATTACTAGCTGCGCCCCGCGGTTTCACCCGCGTAGTTCCTGTTCTCACGGGAATATGGGGATAAAATATAGCCTATGTTACTCGCTGTCAATGTAGCTTTCCATTAGTGAAACAATTTTTTAAATCGGTGCAATGGTTAAGCCGAAACCTTACATATTTCTATACATACTTTCATCCCTTATATTTAAATTACCCCCTCAAGGGCAAAGTTTTACAAACTTTGAATGCCAAATTTATTTATCTCTAATCAAAAGCATAAAAAATAAATTTCAAACTTCTAGCTTCAAAAATGGCGAAACTTCCATACAAACTTTCAAACCCTTACAATGCTTCTTTTTTCGCGATAAAAAGTACCCTATGTCCTTCCTTAGGCTCCAGACTATCTCTGTACCAAATTTCATTTCAATCAGTTCAGTAGTTTAGGCGTGAAAGAGCAACAGACAGACAGAGTTACTTTCGCATTTATAATATAAAGTAAGGAGTAAGGATAAGAACTAGCCGTGCCCTGCCACGCTTCGCTGTGGCACATTCACAATAGCTGATATGATATAAAACAATCCTTGATGCGGATTATATATCATGCTAAAATTTCAGCTCGATCGGTGCAGAACTTTTTGAGTTTTTGAAGCGTACACAAACCAACATAACATTTATATATACTCGTATATATAGATGGATAAAGAAGTAGGATTTCCACATTTTCTTAGTGTTTATGGATTTCCGCAAAGTAACGCCTGATTCTATTAACTAGTCTCGTCTATCCCATCCCTTTCAAGTTGACTAGTACACTCGGCTCGATACCGTATCGGTATTTCAGCTACTCTTTTTATACTCTTTCGTCCACCAGTTCGTTACGTGTAGGTGCCTACCTTACCTACCTAACTGCAGCTCTACGAATATTCTACCTTATATTTTCACGTACGGCGCTAGGGATGAACGGGTATACGTAATTGAATCTATCGATCTGTTTTCCATTATACCAGCTCGCCCCGCGGTTTTACCCGCAATGAGTATTATCCCACAGGAACTGGTAATTTTTGAAGTAAATGTTTACGCACGCTTGACTTGGGGAGTATGGTGAATGCGTTACGAAAAATGTGATCGGGCGAGGCGAACGGAAGTTGAGAGGGAGATATGAGTTTGCGAAGATACAAAGAGAGAGTGTTACATAGCGTATATTTTTTTTATAATTTATGTTTTATGAAAATTTTTTTTGGAATTCTTTAGATATTTATTTTTAATATTTTTTTAGTTGAAGTTTTACTCCTACTATGACATTGTGTCCCAGCACACATTTCGTTTTTTATTACTGAATCCCTTATCGTCCCACTGCTGAGCACGGGTCTCCCCTCACTTTCGTAAGGAGGGTTAGGCCATAACCCACCACGGGGGCCAAGTCCAGCTTGGTGGATAACAAATATCAGAATCTGTAACCGAAACTATCCACGTCATCCCTAGTTGGGTACCAACTCTCAATGCCGTTTTGAACGCGGGTGAAATTCGAACATTTTCGAAGCCGAAATTGTGATGAGTTTATCAACGAGTTAGGTTTACACTGTACAGTGCAGTAATGTACAGCCATCTTAGCAATAGGCGAGTCCAATTTATTTCTGGATTGATTTGAACAGTGGATATAAGTGGAAAACTATCCCCCCTAGTAGTAATAAGTGGAAAAAATTCCATTCTTCCCTACCAGTAGGGATAAATCAGTGGCGATATGTGGAACTGCCGAAAATGTTTAACCTATCGAAAGAACTGCATTCCGTGCAAAATTACAATCAAGTCAATAAACATCTCACTCCTCAACTATTTTTTTTATTTGACTGAGTGACGAGATGAGCAAGTCGTTCACATGATGGTAAGCGCTACGCCTGCCCGTTACAGTTATAGTGCCACCCAGAACTTTGCTTTACATAATCCTGCGCGTCACTTCACTACGCTGGTCACCCTGAGACGTCGGCTCTAAAGTCTCTTAAGCCCAGCAATTTCGCTAGAAACAGTGCCCTTCAAACCAGAACACACTACTGCTTGGCGGATAAATATCTGCCAAAGGTATGGTACTTCCCCAGGCGGTTTCTTGCAGAAGCGGCCTCCTACTAGGGTACTATCGACATGTTTTTTATGATTCCAAGTCGTCTGACTTGTCGTTGCGTGCTTCGCTTGTTGTCTATTCTAAAAGCTTGATTGAAGAGTAACTCAAAACCCATAGAAAGATAATGTAAAACTCATAATCATCATCAACCCATATCGGCCCACTGCTGAGCACGGGTCTCTACTCAGTTTCTTGAGGAGGTTTAGGCCGTAATCCGGCTGAAACCCAGTTTATAATTATGGATCATATACTTACGAAATAGTCCTCGGACATGTGGATTTCCTCACAACCGAAAAGCGAGTGATAATAAAACTAAAACTGTAGGTGACTTGCTACACACTACATAGTATTTACATTATATATTCTAATTATTTATAAACACTATACAATTCATTTATTATATAGTATTTCATAACTATTTATACATATACTTTCACACTACATTCATACAAACCGCTCCACACATAATCATACATACAATAATTTACAATATCATATTAATATTAAATACACGCGCAAAGCCAGGCGAAACCCGTAGTATGCAGCAGGCATTGTTCTACCGCTGGGAGGCGGCGTACGCGCACCGCGCACTCGGTCCCTGCCGCCAGTCGAGATCCGCTACGCGACGTGATACCCGTGTCGCTCCGTACTTCACGCGCGCTTGTAAATGCCAATGTTTAGGTGCTTTCAGACTTTGTACTATCTATTCTGTGCTTCCGTATCCTATCGTGTGGTGTATCTAATATCTGTGTCTCTTCATCTATCTTTCCTTCTTTCTTTAATTGTGTGGCTCGTGCAATAAACGAACTTGTTTACCGTGGATTCGGACTTGCTTATTTATTACCATCTGCACTACCTACATACCACTAGCAGCACACCCTAGCCACTAAACTGGTGACCCCGACGAACACTAAAAGCGAAGAGTCAACAGTGATGTTGTCTGCTGAAAGCGATAACGACGACCCGCAAGCGAACGTCGCCACGCGGTCACGGACGCGGGCAAAAATGGCGGAACAAAGCCCGGACCGTATGCCCTCGACGCCCGTTCAGATCCGGATCCCTCCATTCTGGCCAGAAAAACCGGCGATATGGTTCGCACAGGTAGAAGGTCAGTTCGCAATAATGCGAATTACTGACGATGCGACCAAATTCTACCACATTTTAGCCACGCTGGATAGGCAGTACGCCGCAGAAGTTGAGGACATCCTCACCGGGCCAGCTGATTATAAACGCCTGAAAAGTGAGCTCATCAAGCGATTGTCGGTGTCTCGGGAGAACAAGGTAAAGCAGTTACTTATGCACGAACAGCTGGGCAGCCGCAAGCCCTCGCAGTTCCTACGGCACCTGCAACACCTTGCCGGACCCGAGATACCCGAGGACTTCCTGAAGACAATCTGGACCAGCCGTCTACCAGTTGGAATGCAGCCGATCGTTGCGTCGCAGCCGACGTTGACTCTGGACGCACTGGCGGAGCTCGCCGACCGGGTCAACGACATCGCGATGCCATCGCAGCAGGTTGCTGCGGCGTCATTACCGTCATCATCGTCATCACCATCATCACCGATCGACGTGCTGACGCGCCAGGTAGCGGAGCTGACCAAGCAAGTGAGCGCTCTCACAGTGAGGTTCAACCACCAACCACGATCCAGAGAACGAGGACAGGAGATGCGCGGCAGATCATCATCATCGCGCAGGTCGCAGTCTAACTACCGCCGATTTCCGATCTGTTGGTACCACTACAAGCACGGGACTAAGGCAGGCCGCTGTGTCAAACCCTGCGACTACAGATCGGAAAACGCTCCGGGCAGTCAGTGATGGCGACTAACGACTGCCACAGCTCATCGGGTCGCCTCTTCGTCACGGACCGCGGAACCAACACCGAATTTTTAATAGACACTGGTAGTGACATTTGTGTGTATCCGGTATCCGCTTTACGTGAGCGCCGTTGTAAAACTTCGTATCAGCTCAGTGCAGCCAATGGTTCAGCTATCGACACATTTGGGTATTTACAACTGAATTTAAATTTAGGCTTACGCCGTAGTTTCCCATGGCGGTTTGTTGTTGCTGACGTCACTAAAGCTATAATCGGTGTAGATTTTCTTTCATTTTACCGCCTCATAGTGGACGTCAACAAACAAAAGCTTGTCGATAGTGTAACCAGTGTTAGCATTGTAGCCACTATAGCGAAACCCGATTGTCTTGTCTCGAGTGTAAAGGTCTCGACTGGCGGTGATAGTAGGTATCATAAAATTTTGTCTGAATTTCCGGAAATAACACGTCCTGCTGGTACTCCGGGTATCGTCAAACACCACACTACACACCACATTCGCACTATACCAGGCCCTCCTGTTTCATGTTCACCTCGACGTCTCGCCCCGGACAAACTTAAAATTGCCAAACAAGAGTTTGACGCCATGTTGGCTAACAGAACTGCTCGTCCATCTGACAGCCAGTGGGCATCAGCCCTTCACCTCGCGTCCAAAAAGGGCAACGGGTGGCGTCCATGCGGCGACTATAGATTATTAAACGCCAGAACCATACCTGACAAATACCCAATTCGTCATATACACGATTTTTCGCACAGTCTGTCTGGTTGTAAATTCTATTCTGTCATTGATTTAGTCAAAGCTTACAATCAGATACCAGTAGCTGAGGACGACATACCGAAGACTGCAATTACCACACCCTTCGGATTGTACGAATTTCCTTTTATGACATTTGGACTTCGTAATGCAGGTCAAACTTTTCAGAGGTTTGTTGACGAAATGACGCGGGGCCTCGATTTCTGTTATCCCTATCTCGATGATTTCTTGATTTTCAGTAGAACAGCAGACCAGCACGAAGACCACTTGCGTCAACTTTTCACCCGTATGAAAAACTACGGCGTACTTGTCAACACCGCCAAATGCGTCTTCGGTGCCTCAGAAGTCACGTTTCTAGGGTATCAGATCTCAGAAAACGGCACCAAACCTCTGGACAGCAAAGTGACAGCTATTTCCGAATATCCCCTCCCAAAAACCGTCAGAGAGTTAAGACGATTTTTGGGCATGATTAACTTTTACAGGCGATTTTTGCCCAACGCCGCCCGAATTCAAGCTCCCCTTCATGCCCTATTGACTGGCTCAGTCAAAGCTTCCCATCCCGTTGACATAAAAGGAAATTCGTTGCAAGCTTTTGAAGATTGTAAGAAAAGCCTGTGTAACGCAGCTCTATTGGCTCACCCTGACATGCAAGCCAAGTTAGGACTAGTCACCGACGCCTCCGATACGGCGATAGGTGGAGTTCTACAGCAGCGTAAGGACGGAGCTTGGCAGCCTCTAGCATTTTTTACTCGCAAGTTGAGCCCATCGCAGACGAAGTATTCCCCGTACGATCGTGAGCTCCTTGCGATCTACGAGAGCATCAAATATTTTCGCCATATGCTAGAGGCCACTAACTTCACAGTCTATACTGACCACAAGCCGCTATGTTACGCCTTTCACGAGCGAAAAAGTAACTGTTCGCCACGTCAGTATAGACATCTAGACTTCATCTCGCAGTTCACAACAAATTTAGTGCACATTT
Organism: Campaea margaritaria; assembly: GCA_912999815.1. NCBI lineage: Eukaryota > Metazoa > Arthropoda > Insecta > Lepidoptera > Geometridae > Campaea > Campaea margaritaria. The sequence continues at coordinate 4,283,176 of OU538814.1, forward strand.
CTGGAAAGGACAACGTGGTTTCAGATGCACTTTCCAGAGTAGAAGAACTGCAGACACCAGTCAACCCAGAAGTGATGGCCAAACTCTAAGCTACAGACTCAGAGCTCGTAGAACTTCTGCAAGGAGAAACTTCCCTACGGCTGATCAATACGAACATCCCTGGAAGTCGTACCAAATTATACTGCGATGTCAGTACCCCGACTCCCAGGCCTTTCGTCCCCAAGCAGCTGCGTCAGCAAGTATTCAACTGCCTCCACTCACTCAGCCACCCCGGAGCCAACGCTACAGCCAAGCTCGTTGCACAACGCTTCGTATGGCCCTTGATGCGTAAGAACTGCCGTGAATGGTCTAAGGCATGTTTGACGTGCCAGCGCACGAAGGTAAACAGGCATGTCGCGTCTCCTTTAGGTACGCATGATTTACCTTCAGCGCGTTTCAAACATGTCCATATAGACCTGATCGGACCATTACCACCAGCTGGTGACTATCGGTATTGCCTTACAGCCGTCGATCGCTTCACACGATGGCCGGAAGTTGTACCTCTTACCGATATCACCGCCGAAACAGTGGCCAAAGCGTTCGTTACCAGTTGGGTATCCCGCTACGGTTGTCCAACGGAAATTGTGACCGATCGCGGTGGACAATTTCAGTCGGCGCTATTCCAGCACCTGTCCAAGTCCGTCGGTTTCGATCACCGCAGGACAACCGCATACCACCCACAATGCAACGGTTTGGTTGAGCGCTTCCACCGGCAGCTGAAAGCAGCTATCACCTGCCATGCTGATGCTAACTGGACCGAGTCATTGCCACTCGTACTTCTCGGAATAAGGAGTGCCTTTAAGGAAGACCTCCAAACTTCATCGGCTGAGCTGGTGTACGGTGAGCCGCTTCGTTTGCCTGGCGAATTTTTCGGCCACAACGTGGCAAGCTACACCACCGACATCACCGATTTTTCAGCTCGTATGAAGTCCTTCGCCGAGAACATACGTCCAGTCCCAACTCAGCACCATTCCAAGTACAGAGTCTTCGTGTTCAAGGAACTTGCCACATGTAGCCACGTATTCCTCAGGGAAGACGCGCTGCGTGGCTCACTGCAGCCTGCTTACACAGGGCCGCACGAAGTTCTGAAGAGAGGTGCCAAATATTTTAAAATCTGCGTCAAAGGCAAGGACGTGACAGTAAGCATAGACCGCCTAAAGCCAGCCTATATACTGTCCGACGACGTTACACCGCCACGACGCGACATACACCTCCCAGACCCTACACAGACACAACCTCCCGACGCCCCGGTAACTCGGACTACGCGTTCAGGAAGGCGTGTCCATTTTCCCGACTACTATCGCCCGTAGACACGGTCTCTGGAAGGGAGAGATGTAGGTGACTTGCTACACACTACATAGTATTTACATTATATATTCTAATTATTTATAAACACTATACAATTCATTTATTATATAGTATTTCATAACTATTTATACATATACTTTCACACTACATTCATACAAACCGCTCCACACATAATCATACATACAATAATTTACAATATCATATTAATATTAAATACACGCGCAAAGCCAGGCGAAACCCGTAGTATGCAGCAGGCATTGTTCTACCGCTGGGAGGCGGCGTACGCGCACCGCGCACTCGGTCCCTGCCGCCAGTCGAGATCCGCTACGCGACGTGATACCCGTGTCGCTCCGTACTTCACGCGCGCTTGTAAATGCCAATGTTTAGGTGCTTTCAGACTTTGTACTATCTATTCTGTGCTTCCGTATCCTATCGTGTGGTGTATCTAATATCTGTGTCTCTTCATCTATCTTTCCTTCTTTCTTTAATTGTGTGGCTCGTGCAATAAACGAACTTGTTTACCGTGGATTCGGACTTGCTTATTTATTACCATCTGCACTACCTACATACCACTAGCAGCACACCCTAGCCACTAAAAAACTCTATGGTCTATTCCAGAAATCCCCTGTAAAAAGGTTTTTCGGAATTTTTCCGGAATTCCAAAAACCGCCTGGGCGTGCTGGAAGGGGGTGATTGGACAAAAAGTCTAGATATCCCTTTAAGCATTTTTTTACAGTAGGTACTGTAACTTGTGCCCAAATTATCTTGCATTTATAGACATCACAATAGAGACACGTACAAGTATAATAATATCAAACAGTGTACAAAGTTTATCGGGTCCCATATTATGAGAGTTACGGTCGTACTGTGAGCGGGTAGCGTGGCCATCTGGTAGCTAGAAACAGCTTTTTTTTTATTTATTTATTTACTAGCTGTACCCCGCCACGCTTCGCTCTGGCACATTCGCACATTCGCTGATATGTCACTGATGAAAAATATAGATAAAAACAATCCTTGATACGGATTATACATCATGCTAAAATTTCAGCTAGATTGGTGTAGAACTTTTTGAGTTTTTGAAGCGTACACAAACCAACATAACATTTTCATATATATATATATATATTGTTCAAGCTATATATATAATATATATATATATAGATATTGTTCAAGCTCATTAGATACCTCAAGTTATTTACTTGATACCATTGGGGCGTAGCAAAAATATGTATATTCTAAGAAAAAATATATGACACGTTTTTTTTGTCTAAATAGATGTATTTAGGGATCGCCAAACATACGACTAGTACGAGTCAAAACTTCAAACATTTTTTTTTGTTTGACGGAGTGACGAGAGGAGAGAGCCCTTCATCTGATGGTAAGCGCTAAGCCTGCCCTGGTAACAATGCCACCCAGAATTTTGCATTACATAATCTTGCGCTCTGCGCTCATCACTCTGAGACATCGGCTCTAAAGTCTAAATTTGCTAATCTGTAGAATTTTTATTGAGATGAAATGTTTTATCTACTTCGGTATTAAGCTGAATGGTGGAGGGGAGGTAAAATACGTAAGAATGAAATTCAATCAAATAGACATTAAAAAAAAGACCCCCCCCCCCCCCCCCCATCCTCGCGCCTTAGGCTGCAGCCTAGTTAGCCTAAGGGTTAATCAGGCCCTGCATCTACCCGCCGACACTGGCACCACACCCTGCCACCCGCACACTTTGTCAACTATAATTACTGTTGTACTAATTACAAGTATAGTTTGAAACTCTCATAAGACGTATGGAGCAAATTACTGGACCAGATGCGTTCGGCGTTTAGATCTAACTATGTCATTTGTCATCGATAGAAGCCTTACCTACTGTTATTTGGTAAATTTGGTTACTGTATGCTGGTAATACTTATTTTGATCAAGATGATCAATAACTTTTTGGTTCCTAATCTAATAGTTCCGATTCTGATTGTGACGTCACAATTCCAACGTGTGTAAATAGCCTGTTTTTTTGTTCTTCTATGGCTATGGTGCGGTTTACACATTGTGCCATTATCAGGGTAAACAACCCTGTAGAAATGTAAGCAACCAAAATTTAGGAAAATTTTATAAAATATTAGTGTAATAGAGCTTTAAATTTTTTTTAGAGCTGGCAATGTTAAAATAAAGCTGCGTTTATTATAGGCAATACGGAACGTTAAAACCGCATTACCTACGTTAGCTTCAAATTTCATCCCGAGTACCTACAGTTTGTGATCTGGTATCCAATATCATCAGTGTGTGATGTAAAAAGCCTATGAATGAATCAGTACGATTCATTGTGATAACGGCCTTATAGTTGGTAGACAGGTGTGCGTTGGCCCTTAGTACCAGGATCGGTATTTTATTGTAGTTTGGAACTTCGAAATGATGTGATAGCTCTTTGGTAGGGATTGGACCACTTAATGAATATCTCGGAAAGGTTATGTTATGACTATTATTATTAAAGTCAATAATTTACTAGCTGACTTTATAATAATATGACCACTTTCCCAACAACGCAAACTTTTATTGTAAATCAACTATCAAAACCGATTTCACATTATTATTGAATACCTAGGTACCAATTGTAAAATTTTAGCGTGTTTTTTAATGACTTTTTATATATGAGTACATAATTCTTCGATCACGTAGGTACATTATTTATCGAAGACCTATAATTGATTGGAGTCCTTCCTGGTGGTTTTTTTTTACCCCGACGCCAACAAAGAGGTGATTAACTGTAGCAATCACAAGTTAGATAAATTATTATCTAACTTGTGATTTCCTAGAGCTGGGTCCACATCTGTTACCGTGTCACGGCACTTGCAATGCTAAATATGGGTAAGGGCTATGTCATTTTGTGAGATTTGGAAGCTTTAACTCAAAATACATTTTTTTTTTTTTTATATTTTTGAGGCTATGTGCACTAATTATGCGAAGCCAGAACGAAAAAAAAAAACCTACTCTGAGTCTGGAACGGCAGTGTGGCATAAAATTGACAGTGACAATTTGATTTTATTTACATTTGACACATCTGACATTAGTCATAACTTGACTCAATTTATAAATTTACTTTTCCTTCTCCTCCTCCTCGGAATTATTTTGCAAATTCGCTAAACAACTAAATTAATTATTAAATAAATAAACAAATCTAAGATTTAGTCACCCGTTTTAGTGTAGCAAATTATGAGAAAGTGAGAAGTGTGAAAGTACATAAAATCGTACGACCTGTGATTTGTGTTGCAAGGAAACCTTTGTTTTTAGTTGTTCAAAAATGTTTGGAATGCCTCGCTGTAGAGAATGGACGCCTCTGGCCACTCAGCAGCTTCGCTTGAGGAGTCTAATACAGGTACCTGACCTAATTACGAACTTATTATAAGGTCCTTAAGTTCTCTTTTGTTTTGAGAGGTTTACCAACAAACGCCTACGCAAACGCATCGGTGTCAAAGTTTGTTGGACTGCCAATGGGCTTCTAACATAGCTTAACAATTGCTATCAATTAACCACAACCGTGAACGACGGTTGAACAAGCCCTTTGCCTGAAAACACTAGGTTATGTATGCCTCTAACGGTCACTCATCCTAGTGAGTGCCACTGGTTAAATAAAATTTAACTTCACTAATTGGTCATGATGTTCCACTCAAACTATAGGAACAAGCGATTAGACTATTTTGTTCATCACATAGAATTTGTATTTATGCAAACAATACTTATTATTGTCAAGAAAATAGTACCAAAAGAGTTACGTTCCTGAGATATTTTGAGGTAAAAATTACCACTTAACACAAGTAAACTCTTTAAAAAAGGTTAAAGTTCGATATCAAGTTGCACGAATTTGGGGGATGGGAAGAGAGGGGGGCGGGGAGAGGTGCAAGAGATGTATTGTTTTTTAGTTACTTGACTCGACGTAACCAACTCAACTTGGTCTGGGTGGGCTCAGAAGCTCTAGCCAGCTCTAGGGCCAGCTGTAATGGTTGACCGTTAACAACACATTTAACTACTCATATTTATTTATATCGATTAAATCTACTCAAATGATAAGATTAGATAACAACTCTTTATTGCACTCCAAGACATACAAGCAAAAGTAAAAACATCTTATAACTAAAGGTACAATGGGCGGCCTTATTGCTATATAGCAATCTTCCAGACAACCTTTGGATGGAATGGATTAAAAATATTATAAATCACATTGGTCTGTAGTGCATATGGTGCAATGGCATACTTTTGAATTTGTACATTTTGTACCTGCCCCAGTAAAAACTTGTTGATATAAAAAAAAAACTAGTTTTGTACTGTGTTAGGTCAATTAGAATGTCATTTTGTTTTTTTTGTGAAGCATTTACTTCGGTAGGTATAATATGTATTTTTAGTATGAAGGTCACTGACTATAATTTGACTGAGTAATTTCATTAAAATTCTGCCATTAGATAAGTTTAACCATTTAATAAAAGCATCCTCTATTTTAGTAAAGTTTGACATTGACAAAAACTTAAACAAAAATCTCGTAATACAAATAGGTATATCATCATCAACCCATCTCGACCCACTGCTGAGCCACGAGTCTTCCCTCACTTTTGTGACAGAAATTGCAGAGCATTAAAGCAAACGTTAAAAAAGGCCATTTTAATAAGCATAGGCAATGCACTGGCAATGCCCCTGGCATTGCAGTTTGCAGATATCCAAAAGTGGAGACGACCATATACCATCAGGTGGGGGCATGCTTGTTTGCCACCAATTTTATTTATTAAAAAAACATTGATCCAAATTGCTGGCACATATACCTCTGAAATAATTCTCGGTTACGTGGGTTTAATTGTTTGCTGGATCCGTGCCTATGCAACCGAGAAGTTCAACAACCATCATTAACCCGTATCAGACCCACTGCTGAGGATGCGTCTCTCCTCACTTTCGTAAGAATGATTAAATTAGGTTGGCGGTTCATAAAATAATTCAGGAGTATAGAGGTTTCCGTATAATGTGACAAAAGCCCCATAGTATATAATAAATAATGATTTAATTCCAGATAGTGGGGTACAACATAAGACCGCCCGAGTGGTGCACGTCTCAGTGCAGTTACTACCTGACCCTCCACCACACGACCATGTCTGCTCCCTTCTACACGAGCGAGAGGATATGCTCACCGCATCCCAAGTGGAAGGAGATAGATTCAGGTATATAGTAAGATGTATATGTTTAAATTAACACCTTGACTAATGAAAACACACAGCTGTGTTTTCTATAACTTTACACGGGTGCGGGAAAACACCCCTGTCGTGTTAGTGCAGTTTGCGTGCCGACTGTGCGGCAAAACACAGACGTGTGTATGTAACGCGGCGCTACTACAGTGCGGCAAATGCAGACGGCACGCCATTGCTGGAAAACACACACACACGTCCGTAACGATGCCCAAATGTAAAAACCGCTACGGCAGTCAACGTTGACTAGCTGCGCCACGCGGTTTCACCGACATTGATTACTATCCCACAGGAACAAGACATTTTTATATATATGTACCAAATTTCATTAAAATCCATTCAGTAGTTTTGGCGTGAAAGAGTAACAAACATCAATCCATTCATCGTTACAAACTGTCACATGTATAATATTAGTAAGAAGCAGGAAGTAGGATAGGATAAAAAGAACAGACTGGTAAACTTTTCCTGTGCGAGATTCAGTTATGAATGACCACTTGAAAGGGAAATTTCCGTTTTCAAACTCAAACCGTAATAGATAGATAGATAAATTCACAATAAATTCACAGTAATAATCTAAATTCATAATTAAAACAAATGAAGGGAAATTGTGTTTTATTACCTGCAACCAAAATAAATTGGCAGAGTAGAAATGATAATTTTTTTTCTTGGGGCGCACAGGCCCCTTGGCCCTAATGGGGGCCCTAAGGACTATTCTGGCTAGTACTTAATCCGGCACTGGTTACTCATAAATCATAATTATGAGTCATATAACATTCATAACATAACTGATAAGGAAACCCCGATCTGTTACTATCTACATAATATTGCAGTATGGTAACATTTTCCTCTATAAATATTGATACGTATCTATGTATTTTGATGCGTCATGAATGTGACGGCCTCCGTGAGTGAGTGATGAGTCGACTGCGAAACGTGAGGCCGCGGGTTCGATTTCCACACAGGCATTTGCTCTGAGTCTGGGTTTTTATGGGACCATGGTCCTTTCCCTAGATACAGGGAATCCTATTTATTATTATTTTTATAAGATCATGATGCGTTTTATTATCAATCCACAGAAGTCACGCAGCGCATGTCTTCAACCAACGTGGTCATCAGGGTGTGGTGTCACACCACACATTCTGGTGATGGGTCCCCACCTCAAGACTCAGTCATACAAACGTGGGGGATCTACCTTAGTGGCCTTAGGTACATCGGGGCGAACCTAGCTTCCAACTTCAACTCTGATTGCTTCAAAAGCAACACACTCGTCTTCCAAATGCTCGGAGGATACTTCTGCTCATACAAAAGCTTGAAACTAGATATAATCCCACCGGAAAATGAGGAGCACAGCTCTCTATCGAGCGACTCATCGGGCCGAACCAATCTGTCCAAAATCACATTAGAATCTAGAATGATACTCAATAATAAGATGAAAGAATCGAGGTCGATATCCCCTAGTAAGTATTCGAGACAAGTTGAAAAGGAGTACTCGAAGAGCCACAGTCCTGTCGAAAGAGGGTTCCAGCAGAATTTTCCGACTATCAGGAACTCGGCAAGTCTAAACATCTCGCAAAGAGATTTCAAAAGAAACGAAGAAGGCAAAGTTGACCCTAGTAATATATACGAACACTCTCCTGATAATTTAGACGTGCGAGAGTTCACCACGAGTGATTTTAACTGTGATAATATGTCTAAAAACGCGTCACAACAGGAGCTTTACGCTAGTAAGATAGATATGAGTGAAACCGCTGAGAATTACGACCTAAGGAACGAGGCGGACGGAGTGCCTAAGTATAGATATCTAGCGTTGAATTTCCTCAAATCAGAAATAAGGCCAAGTTACAATGCTACGAAGTTGCAAAAACTGCACCTACTACAGTATTCTATAAAGAAGAGACAGGAGGCTGTTCAAGAAATAAAGGAGCGGATATACAAGATCTCAGCGTTGAATGAGCGATGGTCTCAGTTTGAAGATGAAATCAAGCTGAGGTCCAAGAGTAGGTCACAAAGGAATTTGTTTTCGCCTGATGATAGTGAGGAGTTAAGCAAGGATAAGTCACAGCAGAGTGACTCGAGGACGAGCAATGGGAGGGTTCAAGAAGACAGGCCTTTTATGTCTAATGGACCTCGCCTGACCTTGAAGTTAAATGATCTCTTGTCTTTTAAGGTAAGCCCTTTTCTAAACTAATCCTAAATACACTCTGGCTTCACAAAAGAGTCCTAAACGGATAAAAAGTATCCCATGTGTTATTTCAGAACCTTCAAGTCCTGAAGTATGTACAGCTATATTATGCAAAATTCCAGGAAAATCCGTTTGGCCATTGTCGAAATAATGATCATAAATACACCGTACATACTTAAACACTTGGAATATTACACACATTCGCATTTTCAAAAGTGATTAGTAAAAATCAGTCCACCATTATACTAAAAACAAAAGTGGCGCCCTCTAGTTCTAACTTTGAAAGATATTCACAGACCACTTCCTTAATAATGATAATGATTTTCTTTTTAATCATTATTTCATTTTTTGAACCTAAAAATTAATAATAATGATTTATTTAATGCTTTTCAGGCAAAACCTTCTCCGTTCCAACGTTCTGAACACGTGAGACTGACCAAACAACTGGAAGTGTTACGGTTCAAGCGCATTATTCTATCGGACGAGCGAGACAGCAAGCTTGCTAATATAAGGAGATTGAAAGAGAGGCACGCTAAGTTGGCTGAAGAGAACCAGGATGTTGGTAAGGAATATTGTACTAGCTCTGAAGTACTCTGGCTCTGTTGTATCTTGATAAGAACTCACTTGGGTTATATTTAACCGGAATCGTCTAATATTTAACGTCTCAGGGTGACGAGCGCAGTGCAGTGCCGCCCAATTATGCAATGCAAAGTTCTAGGTGACACTGTAACTGTTATGGGCAGGCGTAGCCCTTACCATCGGGTGTACGACGTGCTCCAAAATCCACCCCGTGGGCCCGGTCCGGATTAGTGGATCACACACCTCCGAAATAATTCTCGAATATGTGAGAACAGTGGAGGGCACTGTTTCCAGCGAAATTACAGGGCATAATAGACTTCAGAACCATTAGTGTGCAGTGCAGTGCCGCACAAGATTTTGTTATGGAAATTTCTGGATGGCGTGGGTAGGCGTGGCGCTTACGTTCAGGTGAACGACTTGCTCGTCTTGCTACTTAGAAAAAAAAAACAAAAACAAGTCCATCGCCGCTTTTTCTTCATACAATAACCACTACAAAATTAAAGATAGCTATTACCCTCAGGCACAGAACTGATGCAGAACTACCACGCCCTCTCGCGGCGGTCGGACGCCATAAAGGAGTTGCGGCAATCGTGCGCGGCGCTGCGGGAGCTAGCGGCCAGGTCGCACGCCGCCCTCGCCAACCAGAGGTCCGAGCTGTTAGACCAACTGCATAATATATTCTACATACAGCAGGTGAGATATTCATAGATAGATCAGAATCGGTTTATCCATTTGAGAGCTACGATGCCACAGACACACCCACCCACACACACACACACACACACACACACACAAACAAACAAACAAACACACACGCATACACACACGAGAGAGAGAGAGACACAGAGAGACACATACAGAGACACACAGAGAGAGAGAAAAAGGCAAACTTTAACACCCCGTCGGGGGTTAAAGATAAGTTTAATTATCCCGCAGAAAGACCTGATAACCTGGACGATATGCGGCGTCCCGTTCCCGATCTGCGGCGACGAGTGCCCCCGATCGAGCCCGATGTCGGACGCGGTCGGCGCCGGCCTGGTGGCGCAGGCCACCTGCCTCGCCGCCGCGGTGCTGAACCAACCGCTCCGGTACAAGATCACGCTGCTCGGCTCCGCGAGCAAGATCTTGGATGTGACGCCGGACTTGCCGGATCCTAAGTGAGTATATCGTCATCATCATCAACCCATATCGTCCCACTGCTGAGCACGAGTCTCTCCTCAGAGGACGATTAGGCCATAATCCACCACGGGGGCCAGATCCGGATTGGTGGATCACATATCTGCCGCCGATTTTTTTCATTTTTCTAATCTATTCCATAGATATTTTTTTCTTTATACGAATAAAGGGTAATACGCTACCTTGTGTTTTACAGTATACCTCTCTTTGCCAGAGGTGGTGACGTCACGTTGTTCCGTTACGCCATGTTTCTTCTTAACAAGTGCATCGGGCAACTTTGCGCCGGCAGAGGGCTTCCAATCGCAGACATACGACCCACCCTGCACAACCTCCAACGGTTGCTCACATCGCACAGTCATTTGTAAGTATATTTAATGTTAAAAGGTTAAAAATAAAAAATAAAAAAATACTACATTTAGCCGCGGTTTTTGAGCATAAGGCCGGCCGTACACGGGCCGCTCCAGCTGTCTGCAAATAAAAAAAAAATGTGCGGGTAGACGAGACAGCAGGGTGATTGGCTAACTGATTTTTACTGTTACTTACAGGGTCTTGGGTCTTTGGCACTGGAATACGATACCAATCGTAATATAAACCACATAAAATAAAATATTTTAAATTAAAGTCTTCAAAATGTTTGACGCGTAACGTTTATAATAATACGGTGTTACTCAACGTAGTCGCGTAATCATTATAATCATAAAACTCCGATATGGCTGGACCTATTTCCATGAAACTTTGTGTCTACAGAGGAGGAAAAGACACTAAAAATTTGAGAAAAACTTTTACTTTATATTCTGCATTCAATTGATTTACAGGTACATCTAGGAGCCGATGAAAGTTTGTGTCGTGAAGTTCCGTTTTTTCGACTATTATGCAATAAAGTTGAGTATTGCCATGTAAGCGTTACACGTCGAATATTTTTAACGCATTTTTTAAATGGTTCATATACCTGTCGTTAACTATTCCAAAGACCAGTTGGTAACCCTGAATGTCAGTTAGCCAATCGGCCTGCTGAGCAGTCGACAGATCGAGAATCCGAGAGCAGCCAGTGTACGTCTTGCGACTGCTCGAATATAAAACCTGCATTGTACAATTAACTGTATTTACTGCGGCAAGTAAGTACATGATTATTGTTTATTTCTCACTTTCATTGTCCCGTCGCTTTGCCATGTTTTTATTGTAGAGTTTCTTGGTGCTATCTTCTCTGACGGGCTTATTTCCGAAGCACTAGTAGTGTTAACACTTTGACTGCTGAGCCGATTTTCTTGTCTAGCCACGGGTCTGTACACACCATAGTGTTTTCCCATACAGCTAACACCACAGTTGTGTTTCCCCGCACTCAAAGTCAAAGTCAAAAGGGAAACATCTTTTGTCAAACTCAAACCATATTATTCAGTTAAACATTTATGTATCATATTATTTTATATTTTATTTTTCTCTTTGGTTTTTTTTTCTTTCTTTTATATGACTGAGTGATGAGACGAGCAAGTCGTTCACCTGATGGTGAGCGCTAACAAGCGCGTGGTTATGACACTCAAGTGTTTGCCTTGTAAACGTTTTTTTTTTCTTCCCTACTTCATCATCACCAACCTATATATCAGCCTCCCTTTACTTTCGTTAAGAGGATTAGGCCTTAACCCATCAGGGGGGCTGGCCCGGATTGGTGGATCACATACCGGCGAAATAATTAATATAATTACATATACATTTGTTTTACAAGAAACACATTGGTACGTGCCCGCACTGGGATTTAAACTTACCACTCTCTACTCGGAAGGCGGACGTTCTCCCACTAGGCTATTACCGCTCTATTATTGCCTACTTACAATAATCGATTTGAGTTTTGACAATAATAAAAAATCGATTTACACCTCATACATGAAAATCGGATGAGTAGCTTAGGCGCTGCAGTGGAACATATTTAAATGCAAACAAACATACATAGATTGCTAAAAACATAACCCTCCCTTTTGATTTAGCCGTAGTCGGGTAACGAAGTTCGCTCATAGTGTAAACCGCTTGGTGGCTCTGTGTGTGTCTCATTTCCCTTCTCTCTCGCTCCTAGGTCCAGTTCGTCTAAGCACTACGGCCTCCGCTGGCTCGTGGACACACCCAGCGCTTCCTGGACACAGTCGCTGTGGACCCTGTACGCTTCCGATCTGGGGAAGTATAAACAGTTCAATAGATTTAAGGTGAGGCATAAAAAAAAATAATCATCATCATCATCATCGTCACCCATATCGTCCCACTGCTGGGCACGGGTCTCTCCTCACTTTCGTGAGGAAGGTTAGGCCGTAATCCGGCCCGGGAGCCCGGTCCGGATTGGTGGATTACATACATACCTCTGAAATAATTCTCGGGTAGGTATGTGGGTTTCCTTCAGCGGAAAACGAGTGATAATTACGTACATAAGCTTTTACACAAACACATTAGTACGTGCCCGCACTGGGATTTGAGCTCACGTCCTTCTACTTAAAAGGCGGACGTTCTCCCACTTGGCTACCACCGCTAGTATTGAAATAGTTGTTTCTTCTAGGACGCAGTGGACGGCCACGCTCCACAGGCTGCGATGAGCAAACGGCACAGGCATTCGAGAAGCGTTGGCAGTTACCACGATGATCAGGTGAGGTCACTGTTTTTCCATCATCATCAGACCTTATTATAATATAAAATCAAATCATCATCATCATCATCGTCATCAACCCATAACGTCGCACTGCTGAGCACGGGTCTTCCCTCACTTTCGGGAGGAGGGTTAGGCCATAATCCACCTCCGAAATAATTCTCGGGTAGGTATATGGGTTGCCTCACGACGTTTTCCTTCACCGAAAAACGAGTGATAATTACGTACATATGTTTTTACAAGAAACACATTGGTGAATTGGAACAGAAACAAAAAAAAAAAAAAAAATCAAATAAATAATACAAAAATTTAAATAAATATAGAAAAAATGAATTGCACTCTATGAACTCTTATGTTCCAACATAAACTTAAGCTCTTAACCTAACCATGAAGTCTTCTGCATGGGGTTGTTATACCTTCCCCTAAGGTTTGTTGCATACGTAGTGATTGGTCAGTCCTTTTAACGCGTTCGCGGCTGAAAACACACCTGTTGTGTTAGCGCAGCTTACCGGCTGTGTGCGTAACGCGGCACGCCGGTGCTGGAAAACACACACGGTCCGTAACGGTGCCCAAATGTAAAAACCGTTTCAGCAGTCAATGTGTCAATAATACTGAGCACAACTGGTTTAATTTTTTGGCACTTTTGCGCATCTTCACACAACGTGTGTGTTTGTTAGCACTGGCGATGCGTCGTAACTGTACTCAATCAGCAGTGCGGGCGCACACAACTGGTGTGATAAAATTGTCAATACAGCAGTGCGGGTTCGTACGCCAGGCGTGTTTTCGCTTGCCGTAAAATTATAAAAACATAAACGTACTAAAAATAGTCGTTGGTTGTTGCTCTCGAATATTAAATCTCGAATATTTTGTCAATGGACTCTAAACTCAATTATACAACTCTATATGATTGTTTTTCAGCTGCCTTCGCTTGACGCATCGACCACTTCTATAATGGGGAGTGAATCCAACATCTACAACATGAAACTAATCCAAAACGATACCGCCGCGCCTTCCAGTTTGAAAAAACAAGTTTCCGACTCGGAAATCCTTCGACGCACCGACGAAAACCACAAAGTCGTATTTACAATAGGAGAAGATACGACTTTCAACTGTATTGAATCGAAATTAGTTCGCATTTCGACTAACAACGACGACGAAGTTACTTGTTCGACATGCCTGGACGACAACGTCAAACGTATATGCACAGAGATAACGGATTTTTGCTCGAAAGATCTACTCGAAGCCGATTTTAGTGCAAAAGAGATATGCGAAGGATTCGACGTTGTTAAATACATGGAGACGAAGAGAGAGAGTGTGTGTGCGAGCGAAATAGAAGAGGCGGACCAGTGCATCAACTGTGAGAGTAAAAGGGACGGGGAGTGTCAGTTGGATTGTGCCAAAAATGTGACAGATGTCATTGTTATACCGAGTGCGGAAGCCATTTTGGATACGGGGCAAAGTGAACAAGATGGCGGCGATGTATAATATAATACTTGTCATTTGTTAGGGTTGAGATTTGTGATACTATAATGAATAATTATTTGAATTAATAATGTGCATTTTCGATACTTCGGGGTAGAAAGGGCGTAAAACACTAAATTTTTGTCTTCAAAAAAGTTTTTACAGGAGACACAAATATTTAAGATATAAACGGATTAGATCATGATTTATTGGACTGTACACTTACAATATTTTATGTTCATTAAATGGATTTACTTATCGATAAATGTTAAATTATAATCGATTTAATGGTATGATGAAATTGTCGTATATATCGCGTTTTTTTTTTAAACATACATGATTTACTATAAAAAAAAACCGGGAAATAAAAACCTTTTTATTGGGAATATTTTGGCTTTAAAATATACAGCAATATAGACCGTAAAAACCTGTACAGAACTGCATCATTAAGTAATTTAAGTCAAAAATATCTTTTTCGCCGTTTCTACCCCGAATTATTATCGATTTCAGTGCCTCTTCTGCAATTTTGCCGCAATACCTTTTCCGGGTATTGAACTGCCAAGCAGGATCGTACAAAGAACATAGTTTAAATAGATAGGCAGATGTGCATATCATCAGATTAATAGACAATACCTTTTGTATCTCTGTCATAGAATAGATATAGTACTGCATACTGGATACTCCACCCCGCGCAATCTGCGACCCGCACCGCACCGCACCCTTACGCGTAATCGCCGGGACAGTCAATAATAGCCATTGTCATTTGGGTGTGTAATATTGACTGATCTCCCAAATGACCTCCGGATTGAGGGTAGAGGGGCGGGGAAGCCGATCGCGCGGGGTAGTGTCCATTCTGTATGAGTATTATTATGTATTCTGTGGCAGCGGTTTAGAATCGAAACCTCAACTTCAACAAATGACTTAAGGCTGATTTATACATTCATAAGTGGTGAGTTAACTTGCAAAACTGACGAGTTTAGTCCGTGGCATCGGTTGGGCATAATATTTCCAACTAACTCGTCAATTCCCAGTGTTATTTCTAGGTGACGGAGCCACGCGTTTTTTTAAATGTTTTTTTTATATGAAAAACAAAAAAGTGTTTGTGATTTTATTTTGGCAACACTGGAGGATGAAAAGACTAGAAAATTTTTTGTTTTTCTTTTTTCTAATATTGGGTTGGAAGTTAAAGAGTTAAGTAGTAAGCACATTTCAACCCAAATTATGGTAAAGACTTTACTCGCCAGTTTCGCAAGTTAACTCGCTACTTAACTAATTAATGTTAAAATCAGCCTATAGTGAAATAAAATTAGTTGAAACCTATTTAATCGACTGCTTTAGATTATATTATCAAGAAATTCTGTAGTTCTATCATAGGTGTTAACTGCTCTATAGAATTTGATATTACATATCTAGGCACCCTTTCTAAAGAAAAACTTTCAAAAATAAAACACACTCCCTTATTTATAAAAAGTTATGTGACGTTAAATTAACTGCAATACAATATTGTACTGCGCAGTACTAAGAAACGTTCGATATTTTTTTTTATAAATAAGGCCTAATATTCCGTTGGCACAAACTAAAGCAAAATTTAATTTGACACTTCTAAAGTTATTGCCATCTCTTTCGTTTTCTGAAGGTTGAAAGAAGACAACGAATCATTTGACAGAACTAAACTAAAATTTAGACAAGTTTGTAGCAATGGAATTGACAGCAATAACTACATTTATAAATTTAATTCCTACTTAAGCTAATTTATATGTGTGTAATTTATCATTTTCACCGGTTCTGTGATTTTCATTAGGTTAATAACTCATTTACTTTTAAAAATAGGTTGTCAATAAAATATACTATTGTTTTTAAAAAAATCTTACTTTTCTCATTAAGTTTAAAAACAGAAAATCCCCCATACAAATATTATTTCATGGTTTTGAGATTTGTTTTCAGCAAATATAGTTTTTACTTAGAATAGGTAATATCTATCACCTCGATATTATAAAATAATTAGGAATTTTAAGTTAAATGCCACAGAAGAAGCACACTGAATAGACACTCTTCTCTCCCGCGATCCGTTGATCCGGAGGGCAATTGGCGGGTCAGTAAATATTACAAGCCTAAATGACAATAGACAAACGGTTTAGTGTGAACTTTCATACTAGCGGGTTTTCTTTTCTTTTGGAACTTACACACGAATTTATTTTTACTAGCGAAATTACTGGGCATATGATACTTTAGAGCCGTTGTCTCAGAGTGACGAGCGCAGTGCAGTGCCGTGCAAGATTATGCAGTGCAGGGTTCTGGGCGGTGCTGTGACTGTTACGGGCAGGCGTAGCGCTTACCACCAGGTGTACGACTTGCTCGTCTCGTCACCCAGTCAAATAAAAAAATAATAATTGGTGCGTGTAAAGTGTCATTTATATGTATGAGTAAGTTGTCAACTTAACCTTTTTGTATAGAGTGTCCGTAACGTGGTTATGCAAAAAGGAGTATGAAACGTTTTCAGTTGTTGCCGTAAATCAAATATTTAAAAAAATAATATGTTTTGGCTATTAATTTCGAGTGGTTTCAATAATAAACATTATTTTCACTAGACTTAAGGTATATTTCTGCATTCACAATAAATAAACTTCTATAAAAATAAAAACTAAGAGGCCTTACTTATAAACGGCTCGTAAAGTTAAGACCGTTATTTAAGGTGGAACGTTTTGCTTAAGGCGGATTTTTTTTTGAATATTAAGTTGTCTTATGGTTGTTAGTGCTAAACTGTGACTTATTTAAATGATAATGAAACTTGCGACAGTAGAGATATATAACAATAATCCACCAAATTGCTCCAATAAGCCAATGTAACCGGCAAACTGACTATTGAAGTGTTTATTGACTTATTTATGTAATCTGGTGCATATTATTATGTGCTAAATATATCATCATCATCAACCCATAACGTCCCACTGCTGGGCACGAGTCTCTCCTCACTTTCGTGAGGAGGGTTAGGCCATAATCCACCACGGGGGCCAGGTCCGGATTGGTGGATCACCTACCTACCTCTGAAATTATTCTCGGGTAGGTATGTGGGTTTCCTGACGATGTTTTCCTTCACCGAAATATATCTATCTACTTAAATAAAAAAAGGCCAAAATTATCGCAAAGTCCATTATTGTTTACAATAATTATCCGGTGTTGCTCATAAAAAGAAAAAAAAATGAAATCTAAATGTCCCACCATAAGCGAAATGAACCACCTTAAGTGCGCAAAACGCACCTTTAGATATTCTTAACTGTAAGTGGCATTTATATGTAAGGCCGCTTTAATTACTGTGTCCAAATAATAAGACACTACTTTGAAAATAAAAACATCTTTAAATTATAGTCAAATTGTGCCTCTTAATAGTCCACATAATAATAATAAAATTATGTAAATTGTAAATAATATTAATTATATTTAATAATATAATAATATGACACAAGCGGCTGTTATACGGATAATAATAATTATTTATTTGAGTATCGTTAAGTGAATTTTATTTATCCTTATCTACACAGAAACCAGTCAAACAATAACCTTCTTTTTATCATTCGGGTAAAACGAAACTTCATACATTAGAACCCTACGCCTACAGCTGAGGACGGGTCTCACCTCACTTTCGTGGGTAGGATTAGGGTGTCATTCACCACGGGGGCGCGGTCCGGATTGGTGGATTATATACTCAGAGACTTCGTGAGAAAACCCAAATGCCCGAGAATAGAGACGATCGTGTTCTTGTGTTTTACTTCGTGGCGTAATTTGGTCTATGGCTGTATATTAGGTGCGGGTTCGATTCCCGCTCAGGGCGATTTTTTGTATGAACCACGGGTATTTGCTCTGAGTCTGGGTGTTTGTGGTCCTTGTAGTTTCTGATTGCGTAGATACAGGGAATCCTATACTTGGTGGAAGTTATGTATTAATCGAAAAAGAAATGTACAGAATGGCCACTCTCCACCCCAGGCAATCCCATCCCTCGCTCCTCTACCTGCAATTGGGAGGACAGTATAATATTACACGCCTAAATATGACAGATACGGTTTGTGAACTTTCATTCTAGTGGATTTGAATTAAATTGTCTCTTGTTTTGGTCGTACAGTATGTTGGTCTACTTAACACACATTTGGCGCGTGTACACACAAACGTCATTTATAAATATATTTGTGTGTGTGACTTGTCAAATCAGCTTTTGTATGGAGTGTCTTGGGTGTGACCTAGGTTACCGAATTCTATGAACATCAGTTACGAACGGAACCCTAAATGAAAGCACCAAAGGAGCTTGGTTGGACCGATGTCTCAGTGACGAACGCAGTGCAGTGCCGCACGTGATTATGTAATGCAAAATACTGGGTGGCACTAGCTGTTATGAGCTGGCGCTTACCATCAGGTGAACGACTTGCTCGTCTAGTTACTTAGTAACACAAAAAATAGTGACATTTTGAATTTAAGAAACTGTTCATCTGCACAATGAAAGTACCAGGGAAGCATAGGGCACAAGGAGGTTTGTCAGACATCTTATTGGGTGGGACAAGAAATGAGGCCTTATGCTACCCTTGTACCTACTTGTTTTAGGAAGCCTATAGGAAACTGTGTACATAATTTATAAGTTTCATACATTTTTGGGTTTTTAGTCTCAAATTTTCAGAGCGACGAATCAATATTTCAGTCAAATATCAGGAACTACCACAGAATACTAAATAGGTATTACGGCCGGGTTCAATCTTGTCTTTATTTCCCCGTCAAAATACTACTGGCCATCACAACTTGAGCTCTGACTTTTGAGCTTACTAAAGCTTAGGAGGGTCGAAATGAATTGGACGGTGGTTCACCCAGCGAAAATATAAATAGCACAGCCGGTACGCATGCGCGTTCCCGTGCGTTCTATATTCAAATAGTCCGGCGCTTGAGCAGCCCGGACGCATCAAAATTCGATTTTTTTCTTCTTTTTTCGATATCGACTGGAAAGGCCACCTGTCAATTTTGAATTTGGAACTCTAGCTCTGTGATTGTGTCCAGTGCGTGTAAAATGTGTGATCAGTGTGTGCAGCGTTGATTGAAACACGGATTTTTTTATGCGTTCCATTGACGCATGTGGTGAGTCCGTTATGGCATTTTGAACTTTAATGGTTAAGTGATAGGATTTAATTAAATTTTTATGTGATTACAGGCATTAAGTTACATAACTATTAATTGTTTGGTACCAAGGCGATTGGGTTTATTTAGCGGTTGGCGTCGCGCCGGCCATAATTACTAATTTCTAGGCCATGCCAATACATTCCTGTCTGATTGGTTCAAGTTCATTATGATTCACCCGTGACAATAATATGCCAATCATTATTTGAGACTATGACTTGAATCAACCGTGATATTAGTATACCTACTTCTAAATTGAGGCGGTTTTTTTTTCTTTTCTGGCAACATTTTGTAACCATCCTTTTAGGACCAAAAGGGAATTTAATTTTATTTTATTAACCATGTTTTTTGTTGACATATTTTTTAGCCTTAGATTCGCAATGTTCATATTGTTCATAATTTTTTTAGGCATAATGTTAATGAATTTTTATAACGATTATTATTGTTTTCAGTAAATATGCCAACAAACTTGACCTGTAATACATAGTTAACAATTAATAATTAAAAAAGTTTTTGGTATAAATATTATTATTCCTCTCACTGAGGAGTTCCGTGTCTACCTTCCGTCTCTATCATCAGATCAGCTCGCTGTCACTATAATATTGTATTGTCATCGGAACTCGACAGGCATACCTACACAATTTGAACTCAATAACTGGGTCAAAAATTCAAAATAGACAATAAGACATGCAAAATTCTAGTTGAAATTTGTAGAATAATAATTTGACTTCATTTTTAGAAATGAAGTTAAATAGAGGCTTTTAATTCATATGAAATTGAAGAATCGTAACTCACTTTTGATTTGATTAATTGATTTCTAAAAATAATTTTTAATTATAATTTCGGGCACGCACCAGTGTGTTTCTTATAAAACATATTCGTACGTAATTAATCGCTTTTCGGTGAAGGAAAACATAGTGAGGAAACTCACATACCTACCCGAGAATTATTTCAGAGGTAGCATACCTATGTTATCAACCAATCCGACCGAACCCCCATGGTGGATTAAGGACTAACCCTCCGCACGAAAGTGAGGGGAGACCCGTGCTCAGCAGTGGGACGATATGGGTTGATGATTGATTTCTGAAAGGAGAAGAATATTTGAGCGAACTTCTTCAATAGGAAAGTTGGTTTAAATAAAAACCTTTGGTAGAGCTTCCAGTGACTGTCTCTGGTTATCACTTTGCAGTGCGATACGTGCATGTCTGGTACCGGAGTGGACCGTTACGCGAATGTCGTATGTAGGTATACCAAATGTAGGGTCGTATTTATCGAAGCAAAATTATGGCGGTTACACAAAAATGCGTCGGTGAAACTTAAATATTTGAGGGATTTCTTATTTCCTTTTTTCAGAATCAGAATCCGAATCAGAATATTTTATTGTTCAAATTGTGTACATTATGCTGTTGTTATCACAATAAAAAGTTTCAACAATTTTCCCATTTCGGGCGCACAATAATTAACTTACTTATACACTAGATAAAATTGGAAAACAAAACAATTAACCATATTTTAAATAAATTATTAGGAATTTAATTTTAATTTTAATTTAATTTTTTATTGATTTGTTGAGCAAGTCATTCACCTGGTGGTAACCGCTATCCCTGCCCATAACAGTTATACAGTGCCACCCTCTGTTGGCTCTATAGTCTCATATGCCCAGTAATTTCTCTGGAAACAGTGCCCTTCAAACCGGAAGACAGTAATGTTTGCACACTACTGCCTGGCAGATGAATATCTGACAAAGGTTTACTTTCCCAGACGATATATCTAATTGTATACCTATTGGCTTCCTACGCAGTTCAATATGTTGCTTGTAAAATGTATGTACGTAATTATCACTCGTATTAGTAAAGGAAATCATTTCTTTTTACCCGGGGAATGCATTACGCATACCACCAGACCCGGGTGAGGGTCGGGTGGTTATGTGGGACTCCCCCGCCAGTCTGACGGGTATACCCACTAAACCCCAGGGTGTTCCACCGGGACGCCTTTGTTGTCGGGGCTACGGGTGCGAGAGTGGACTTCCGCGGCCCCGACGGAAAGGAAAACATTGCCACAACCCGCATGCCTGAGATTTATTTCGGAGTTATGTGATCCACAGATCCTGATCCATGGTGGATTAAGGTGTGATCCTCCTTGTGAAAGTTATGGGAGACCGGTGCTCAGCAGTGGGCGGATTAGGGTTGACGATGATCATAGATATCAGTCATTGTAGAATAATGTGTTATTTCCTCTTTAATTATGCGGAGTTATCACGTTCATGTCGTATATATGAGCGATATCTGATCCACCAATCCGGAATAAGTCTATCATTTCCCCTTTCTTTTTCCTTCTTTATTTTGATTTTGCCTTTTTCTTTATTCTTATTAACATACAACTTAAGCTGGTTAATTCTATCACCATGAAGTTTCAACCGACACAATCCATTTCAAGGCATAATGAAACTTGGACACGGAAGAAAAGGGTATAAAATCGAGCTCACTACAAAACTTGTCAAGACGTTCTCGGATCTCACCTATTTATAAATGTTTTAGGGTGCTCATTAACGATGCGAGCTAATAAAGCTCTTAAACACACCGCTATAGACAATAAAGTCGCTTACGTTAACAACACAACGGAATTAGAAACAACAGCTAAGTGTGAACAGGAGGTGATCACGCGTTCCTCGATCACGGTTTCGTGAGTTTGGGTCAAGGACGTTTTAGGGTTCCGTACCCAAAGGGTAAAACGGAACCCTATTACTAAGACTGCTGTCTGTCTGTTCGTCTGTCACTAGGCTGTATTTCATGAACTGTGATAGTTAGACAGTTGACATTTTCAGAGATGATGTATTTCCAACATATCCTGTTTGACAAGAAAACATTAAACATTTTCATAAAATTGACAAAAATTGGAAAATCAGGAAATCAAATCAATCGGGCTCGGCTATTTATCGATCATATATTAATAATAATTATTAATATCATTGCTATTTTAATCATTACCCTTTCGCAGTGAAAGGCGCACATGACGCGACTCGGCACGGCGGATGACTGGAAGAGAATGTCTACCGATAACCTCTCCCAGTACTTACTTAGGTGCATTTTATGTGTGTGCCCAACTATAAACAAATGAATCGTGGTCCTAAAACGCTTGACCGCCTTTTATCTGCTAAGCCCGTTAGCTTGCTTGAACATTTTATAATCATACTAACTGCGCCCTGTGTTTTCACCCGCGTTGAGCATTATCCAACAAGAACAGTTCTTTTTTCGGGATAAAAAGTATACCATGTTTTAATCCACGTCATAAACTATCTGTGTGCCAAATTTCATCGAAATCCGTTCAGTATTTTTTGCGTGAAAGTGTAGCAAACATCCATCCATCCATCCATCCTCACAAACTTTTTTTATAATATTAGTAGGAAGGATATGATTAGAAGGATAGGACAGGAAGTCGGATTGGATAAAATCAAGATAGATGGATAACTCTTTATTGACACCAAAATGTATAAATAAACACAGAGAGAAAAAACAAGGTTTGCTTCTTTTACTTTATTAGTCTTTTTTTAAATTAATATTCCACAAAAGCGCAGAATAGTAAGCACCGAAAAAGTTCAAAAAGTCCCACGTGCAAAGCGGATTTGGCAAAGCTAGCAACACAGGAAAAGCTTTTACTCACAGATATATATGAATTAGATACCGCAAATTGGCCGTCAATGTGTATTCGAAATTAGAGTAGTAGGTGCTTTGAGCTTATTCGTTGCACTAATAACTTATATTAATTTTACTTTCAAAAAATAATTTTACCATAAAAATTATTAAAAAAAACTTAAGCCTAGGGTACCTCCGAAATCGAAGCAAGGCCCAAGCTTCCATCCTTTATTATACGATGTATGGACTTGCCGCATCTATTACCTTTGAGTCTGTGATTTTACGGCTTTCACAGCCAACCTTTTTCAGTACCCTGCGGCATTTCGTTGCGTGCTGACGTCAACCAGTTACGCCATCGTCCAAACAAATAAAAAAAGTGCAATAAACAAAAAACTTTTTTTTTTAGTTTAAGACCAGTGTCATAAATGTGAAGTGAAAAATGGATGTGCATTTTGTGAATGGATTATGTACTTTTGAATCAATTTAAGGTATGTTTTGATGTTTTTTTTTACTAAGCAGTTTTAAAATTTTATAATTGTCCTAATCGCAATTTTGCGTGAGGCATTGTCTACTTCATTATAAAAAAAAAACAAAGTTTGTAGCCTTTTCATGACGGGCGTAAACTTTTTTGCAGTTTTCTTTGTTTAGAAGCTTCAGTGAGTTTAGTTAGTAGATACATTATTTTCAGTGCTTTTAATCTGTGACATCTTTTTTTTTTAGAAAGTGGTCAGTTGCCGGATGTTTGAGTAATTTTGGTAGAGTGCCAGATGGATTCTAGAGTAAAAATTGCCAACGTCACAGATTTAAAATATTATTGGAGTAGTAAAATTACAAAGCATCTATGAATTAGAAAAGGATGTACCTACAAATGTTTATTTTTTAAAGCTTTTATTTAATACTCTTTTATCTTGAAATTTTGCAAGTCAATTTTGATCCAGTCCCCGTTGTTGAATCGAGTTGAAATTTCGCATGCTGGTCAAGTTCCGATAAGATTACAATATAAATTATTATCCTATAAAAAAAAATGTATTAGATTTAAAATCCTAAGCATGCACTTTCTTCGACTGTTAGGCTGAACGAAGTTCGCTGCGTCAGCTAGTTTATAATGTTAGTAGGACCACATTGAGACTGGTCTTAGTGAGTTTACACCCTTAGCTATTTACAGTTAACGTTGTTAGCGCCGGAAACATTAAGAGGATACGTTTCATTAGGTGATGGGTAACAGAGTTAGGGCGTCATTTCGTTAGCGTTTAATCTAACAGCGTAAATAAGGTCGTTATGTACTTTCGTCTTGGTACAAATGCTGAGACGTTTGAAAAGTTTATTCAATTATTTACGTTCTTAACGAAACTTAGTTTTTAGATGGAACTCTTTATTGACATAAAAAAAGAAGAAAAAACATAGCTATTTTATTATTTAGCTTTATTTTTTTTTTCTTGTTAGTGGCAATAAAGAGTATTAGACCTATTGGTCTTATCGCTAAAAGAAATTTCTACCAGACAACCTTTGGATGGACAAGATACAGAGCAGGAGCATGTTTATTTATTTATGACTAGCTGCGCCCCGCGGTTCCACCCGCGTAGTTCCCGTTTTGTCCCACGGCAACATACTATCGAGATAAAAAGTACCAAATCACTCAATCCTGGTTTTTAAACTATTTGTGTGCCAAATTTCATCCAAATCCGTTCAGCAGTTTTTGCGTGATGGAGTAACAAACATCCATTCATCCATTCTCACAAACTTTCACAATTATAATATTTAGTTAACCCTGCGATAATCTACAAACACTAATATAGTTAAGAAACGGAAAAGAATGTATAATTAAAAGAGGTCCGTAAATCTTGTATTTACTAGCTGTGCCCCGCGGTTTCACCCGCGTAGTTCCTGTTCCCGCAGGAATATGGGGATAAAATATAGCCTATGTTACTCGCTGTCAATGTAGCTTTCCATTAGAGAAATAATTTTTTAAATCGGTGCAGTGGTTAAGCCGAAACTTTACATATTCCTATACAAACTTTCATCCCCTATATTTATTTTACCCCTCAAGGGTAAAGTTTTACTAACTTTGATTGCCAAATTTATTTATATCTAATCAAAAGCCTAAAAAATAAATTTCAAACTTCTAGCTTCAAAAATGACGATACTTCCATATAAACTTTCATCCCCTATTTCAAACCCTTCCAATGCATTTTTTGCGATAAAAAGTAGCCTATGTCCTTCCCTAGGCTCTAGACTATTTCTGTACCAAATTTCATTTCAATCGGTTCAGTAGTTCAGGCGTGAAAGAGCAACAGACAGAGTTACTTTCGCATTTATAATATAAGTAAGCATTAGTCTATTATAACGTTATATATTTAGTTGTATTATAATAAAATACTCTATCACTAAATATCTTTTGAATATACTTTTCTCTGCTCTCTCGTTTTGCCACACCACCACCATTTCAGTTACACCTCCAGGATGACTGGTAGAAAATGCTACTTAGCATTAAGTACTTCTTGTACTCCATTTGTGTGCTAAAGAATAAATAAATAAATAAAAGAGACAAAGATAGACCCCGAAGATAAAATGGAGTAGGCCGTGATGTTTTCTTCAAGCGAGTGAGTATTGATTGTCGACCGACTATTTATCTAGCATAGCCTACTTTAGTGTCACAGTATTAGAGTTGCAAGTTGATTGAGTTCTTTTTTCAAGTAGCGACTCAAAGATAGATCTTGCGATACAGGAAATTCCTAGTGCAAGACCTAGTGTTGTAGTTAGGTTGTATACAGGGTGTCCCACGGATATGCCACATGGAGGGAACATACCTTGAATATTGTAGATGCAACATTTTACTGAAAGAAAACGAAGGAAAGCGCTGGTAGCCTAGTGGGAGAACGTCCGCCTTCCAAGCAGAAGGTCGTAAGTTCAAATCCCAGTGCAGGCACGTACCAATGTGTTTCTTGTAAAAACATGTACGTAATTATCACTCGCTTTTCGGTGAAGGAAAACATCGCGAGGAAACCCACATACCTACCCGAGAATTATTTCGGAGGTAGGTAGGTGATCCACCAATCCGGATCTGGCCCCCGTGGTGGATTATGGCCTAATCCCCCCACGAAAGTGAGGGGAGATCCGTGCCCCGCAGTGGGACGTTATGGATTGTTGATGATGATGACTGAAAGAAGACATTATTTGAATTTAAATAACAATTTAAACTGCATTCATAGATACTTAAATAATTACATGTTGAACCGGGAACCGAACCCGTTACACGAGAAAAAAAATCACCCTGTAGCTTTATCATACCGATCGAAAGGCTTCATCATAGGTTTTTTTTATGCTAAATAACATATTGTCAGAAAAAACGGAAGACCATGAATTTTAACCGTTGGAATTGTGCCGTTTGGACAGTGTTATTTCTGTATGTCCTCTTAAATAAATAAAACGTAGTTATCAGTATAAATGACAACTTAGATCCTGATTTAACTACGATTTACTGTATAAAGATAATCAGAAATTACGAGGCTTAACTACTGACCCTTAATTAACATTCCCTGCATCTAGGGAATCGACTACGAGGACCATGGTCCCAAAACGCGTAGCTATGGTTCTCTCACTTGTTGTGCCGATGCAAATAATACAGGCCTGCCTAGAGTCGTAAGAGCTATAGTAGAATTAAACTCCCACTATAAACTAACTTATACATACTGTTGTGTTCACTAATCTAGGGCTTGGGTTTAAAGTAAAACAACCAGATTATCAGTAAGTAGGCACACGCTCAGAAGAGACGACCGCCCGCTCTGAATGACAGATTGGGAATGAGGAGAGGCGCCACTGTCGATTGTGTGCCTACATTTATTTGTATATCACACATACTAATTAGAACTGTCGTGTAGCTACGTAATTAGGAGATATTGCTTATGCATAAAGCTCTGAATATTCATGGACGTTCATTGTGTTCCATGTGACAGGACTGTGGTTCTTACTCATCGATATAGATGCTAGTACCCTATGTATCTTGTCATCATCGTCATCATCAACCTTTTTCCGTCTACTGATAGTGCACGCCAATGAGCTGGATCTTCGGCACTCCTCATGTAGTCTCCGCCAGCCGTTTTCCGTAATTTGTCGCTCTACTAAGCTAGTCTGCGGTCTCGAAAATAAACAAAAGAAAACAACATTGTTACGTTGTAATTGAGACATGCGATGTGTTTAGTTTGCAATGTTCGCGTGACCTGATTTAAAGCCACGCACCGTAGTAACATGAAGGAGGAAGAAAGCAGGTTTATTGTCTGTTTTTTCGGTCATCGCACCCCTATATTTGCTGTAGACCCATTGCCTATCCCATGAACTAACTGCGGGCTATGTCCACAGCTATTAGAAAATTATGGCCCTAAATATCAGACGGCAAAATCAAAAACCGACTTCTTTAATCTGGTTCTTTGATAGAAACTTCTTCTAACTTACCTCCAAGTTATGTCGTAATGATAGCAAGACAGGAGTCTGCCCGGGTGACGTTTTAATAAGTCGACCTCTACAATTCTAAAAACGTCCGGAGCACTTTGGGCTGCTATTATTCCGAGTTGAATTTCGATTATGCCGAGATGACTGATTTGCCGCTGCGTTTGCGCTCGCTCTCATTGGCTCGAGGCTTGCGTGCGTGGGGTAGACTCGAAAGAGTCGCAGTCAGGTCACCGTCCGTTATATTTCCTTTTGAATGTTTAGAAAAGTTGGATTGACTTCTACTCGACCGCGAGAGAAAATCACTTAGAACCATCGAGATGTTTGAACAATAGAAACGATCGGATAATACATTTCGGGTTCGTCCATCACTGAGTACTAAGTCGTACTTATTGTCGCTTGTCACCTTTAGATATCGCTTGTCAGTTACGGTCATTAGCAATGTCAGTAGACATCAGACTCGCACTGAGTCGTCCTCGGTTTAAGCCGAGTTCAGGGTCCACGATAATATCAGAAAAAATATCCTCAAAGGCTGAATATTGGTAATCCGGGACGGAAAATGTGGCTTACCTTCGGTTCGTGTGAAATATTTAGGTTAGGGCGGTCAAGTCTCGGTGAGGAAGGGTTCCCGATATCAAAAGGTTGCGGAATCCAGATTATGAGGAACATATATAAGACTTAGGTAAATATATAGATATAAAACTCTTCATACCAAAATGTATAGTAAAAACACCATAGAAAAAATAGAATTCCGTCTCTGAATCAAAACAGCAACGACGACCTTTGTGGTGTGGTAAGTGACAAGTCGACTGCGAAGCTTGAGGTGGCGTACTCCATTTCCACGCAAAGCAAAGATTTCTGTGAACCACAGGTATTTAGCCTGTCTGGCTGTTTGTAGGCACATGTTTCTCGTAATTTCTGTTTTTCTATCCGATATAGGGAATTCTAGTTAAGGTTCAGGATTTAAGTATGTGATCGTGACACGAAAAGATAAAAACGAAGGCCGTTTTTACGCCTAAGTACCCATTTGGCAAAGGACGTCCAGCCAGAAACATCGTGTCTTGACCGCTGACCTGCTAAATTGTCGTTACCTTGAGAACCCAGCGCTAGCTGTAAAATGTTTTCCTAAAAGTTGGGGTAAGGTTAATCCGACGGTATTACGTAAAATTTGCAATAAGCGACAGACGCTCCGTAGAAGACTACGGGAGAATAATTTATACAGTACCATCGAATAATGTAGTACCGAAAAGACACTCAATCGTCCTCTCACCTCTTCTAATTCTAAACTCTAGCTGTGACTTCAACTCTGTATTTTTTATATTCGTTACGTCACATTAGATGTTTCAATTTAATGTGACGTACCAGATCGTCGACCCGTCGACACGCCTACAACCGTTATGCCATGTAATTTTGATTATGCCATATTTCTTTCTTGTAATAAGCTTTCCTTTCATGCATATTTTCTATACAGAATATTTTCGATGTTTCACATCTGCCAAGCGTCCCGCAACTTCTCAATTTTTTTTTAATTTTTTGCTATAGGATATTATAGCAATCGGCTATAAAGAACTTCACATTTATTCCTCCGCTAAGTAGTTTTCTCTACCAGCCATGCATGAAGTATGGCTTACTAACTTTGCAATAGACTTTGCGCGACTGTCGCCCGTCGCTAATATGCTAGTTAAGTAATACGCTCGTCGGTGTTGCGAATTTATTGACCCTACTGGAGTTTGCTAAGGCTCGGTTTATTATCTGCAGCGCTAAATTGGCTTTCTCAAAGTACTGTAGTGTACGTAAATTGTGATCCAAATTTACATACATACAAAACGTCACCGTCAAGTGGTGATAGCCTAATGGGGGAACGTCCGCCTTCCAAATCAGAAGGTGGTGAGTTCAAATCCCAGTGTGGGCAGTACTAATGCGTTTCTTGTAAAACATAATATGTACGTAATTTTCGGAGAAGGATAACATCGATCCTGACCCCTAACTATTCGCTGTAACTAGCTAGGGCATCGAAAACTAGGAGGACCACGGTCCTACAAACACCTAGATTCAGAGCAAATAGCTGTGGTCCACACAAATCTTTGCGGGAATCGAACCCACAGCCTCACGCTTCGCAGTCGGCTCATCGCCCACAATGCAATAAAGATCGTCAC
Source organism: Campaea margaritaria (assembly GCA_912999815.1). Classification (NCBI taxonomy): domain Eukaryota; kingdom Metazoa; phylum Arthropoda; class Insecta; order Lepidoptera; family Geometridae; genus Campaea; species Campaea margaritaria. The sequence continues at coordinate 4,313,139 of OU538814.1, forward strand.
GGAGGTTGAAAATACACTACTTCAACAATTGACGAGACGTGAGGAGTAAATACACCCATTACGATTAAGTGCCACTCGGCATTAAATGACCTGTAAATTCAGAGCGATCATTCGATAGCATACACCAGTAATGCAGTGCAGTGCCACCCAAGATTATGCAATGCAGGGTTCTGGGAGGTGCTGTGACTGTTATAGGCAGGCGTAGCGCTTACCATCAGGTGAACGACTTACTCGTGTTATCACTCAGTCTAATAAAAAAAAATAGTATTGTTTTATTAGTTTTTTAGTGTAGTTCCTTTCAGTGCTTTTTGAAGTCTGTTGTTTTTTTCTAATATTTTTTTAACTGTTGGAAATAAAATGGATTTATTGAGAACTTAACTGCCATTTAAGATTGTGAAGCATAAGGTTTCGTGCTCGATTTCCGCACATTAAAAAAAACAAAATCAAAATCGGTTCATCCGTTCGGGAGCTACGATGCCACAGACAGACACACATACACACACGCAGACACGTCAAATTTATAACACCACGTCGTTTTTGCGTCGGGGGTTAACAAGAAATGGCGCATTTCAGAACACTAGTTGAAATTACGAAGAATTTCCAAAAATACTTCAATGTACCATCGAATAATGTAGTACCGAAAAATTTGCAATAATTTACTCTGCCACTGAAGAAATGTCATCATCATGGCCATATCGGTCCACTACTGAGCACGGCCATAATCCATTACGGGGACAGAAAAATATAGTAGGTAACTCTAGTCGTATATTTTGTCACCTCTATCGACTAGGAAGGACTTGCCCGCTAATAGATTAGGTTTTTTTAATCTATATTTAATTTGGGGACTTTTATCATGGCATGCCAGTCCCATCGTAACCTAAACAAAATTCATCAACATTATCATCAACCCATAACGCCCCACAGCTGAGCACGGGTCTCACCTCACTTTCGTGAGGAGAGTTCAACAAAATTATTTGCTACTTATAGCGTTTCATTGTTCCTTAACACTTTGACTGCTGAGCTGTTTTGCTTGTCTAGCGGCTCTGCACGTTCCATAGTGTTTTCCCATACAACATACACAGCAGCGGTGTTTTGCCGCACTCGCGGCAAGTTGGGAAAAACACGACAGTTGTGTTCTCAGCGCGGAACGTGTTAAGCATTTTCAGCAGTAGCATAGCAACTTCTGATGTAGGTTCTGCTAAGAGGTGTATAAATATTATTGATTTCGACAAGCCTCTCTACTCTGGAGGTCAGACGAATTGTTTATCTCCAGTTAATTAAGATAGAGTATCGGATATCAAACTTGTTTGGTCCAGTTCTCAATCCGTTTAACAACGTTTCCAGACATGCAAAGTTTGTACAGTTAGACCACGGGAACGTGATATGGCTTATGCTACTTCGTTCCTAGAAATCGTTAAACTTGAACTCGAGGAGTTTTTAATAATATCGTTCATAGCCTCTTCTGTTGGAGACCGCCTGGGGAAGTTCCACTCTTTGCCAGATATTCATAAGCTAAACATTAGTGTGCAAACATTACACTGTGTTCCGGTTCTCTCTCACTCTCTTCAGTCTATTTTTGAGTGACGTCACGTCACGTTTGTCATTTATGAGTGTGTGGTGCCAATCAAGGCCGTTTAGTTTAACGCCTTAAAATTAACTGCATGGAATAAGAATAAGTACGTGGTTACCGCTCTGTGCTCAGCAGTGGGCTCAAGTGGCTTGTAATGATGGTGATGATTATAACAAGAAGCTTGTTAAAAGTACAGTCAGCAGCTGTTTCAGTGATAAAGAACAAACACACGTATGTGCACACACGTTCGTATTTATAATTGTTTAGATTTATAGTGCTTACCAAGCGTCACACACATGTTTGGGCGAGAGAGCGACACACGAAATTCTATTATACATTTTGTCGTTGAGTTTTTCGTAGCTTTTTCGACTGGTCATGTTGTAGCTTATTTATGTTCACACCTGTTATAGATTCTAGGAACGTGGGGGCGACGACATCTAACAGGGCTGCGAATTCTATGATGTCACTAATTCATCATTAGGCTATTATTAACTCCCCAGCTAAACGTTACGGCAAAATTGTACCTGCCGACGTAAAACATTTTATGTTAAATTAACGAAAAATTTGTAAGTATTTTTTTTTTTGATTAATTCACGGTTTTGAAAAAGTAATTAATTGCTTCACTCTCTAGCGATCATAGCACAGTCAAAGTGACTTCTCGTTTCACGCACTCCCGTCTAAGGATTTTGGTTTGCTCTTAGATGTCTACCGGGTCCGTAGAGTATAATATAAAACGTTTTTGCATATCGCTGGTTAAATGCGAGGTAAGTAGCCCCTTCGAATTTAGCCAGCGATATGTTAAATGATAGATTGGCCTCTCCAATTCCAACATTTGCGACGTATACAGCGGCTTACCTTGTTGATGACGGATGAGTCATACCTTCATAGTCGGTTTGCATTAACCCACCATTTATTTCGTTTCCAATGGTATTTTTTACATCGATATTTATTAGAAATAATGTGCAATACCTTGTCATCCTGTTTTAAAATATGATCTTCAATATGAATACTTTTTTTCCTTTTCTGGTTTACAGAGTCATCGTAGCCTTTTTGAAGTAAAAATTCTTTACGCACGCTTGACTTGGGGAGTAAGCTGGTGAATGCGTTACGAAAAATGTGACCGAGCGGGGTGAACGGGAGTTAAGAGGGAGATATAAGTTAGTGAAGATAGAAAGAGAGAGAGTTACGTTTCCTATATTTTTTAAATAACTTTTATGATATTTTTTTAAATAGTTTTTTAGTTGAAGATTTACCTTTACTATGTTTCCGAGCACACATTTCGCGTTTTTATTACCATACCATGAAAAATCCACTCCAAATGGCGGATTTGAAAACACACACACATATAAAATGACATTTGTACAAACGTCAAATGTGTGTGTAAGTACACAATCTTATACTACGCGATTAAAACAAAAGACTACCCGCCAGAATAAAGTTCTAATACAATCATTAATTCAATACAATCAATTTCAATAAAGTTTCAATACATTTGGCGTGTAGTATTTGACAGTCCCGGCGATTGCGGGTAGAGGTGCGGGGATGCGGATTGCGCGGGGTGCAGAGTGTCCCTTCTGTATATGGTACCATTTCATTCAGTGACCGTACAACAAATATAGCTGCGTTCTCATAACTCTTGGCCTTTACAATTTATGCGCATGCTGCCTGCATTATCCTTGTAAATTGCGCACAGCTACACATGTACTACTGTGTGTATTCTGTGGCATAACTAAAATCGAAGGCACTACTATCGCGAAAGCACTATCGGAAGGCCCGTTAAGCCACCGGTCTGAGTTGTTATTGATTGATAGCAGCTGTAAACTCATGTGAGAGGCCCTTGCGCGGCCTTACAAACTTTGACAGTAGAGGCTGGCATGACGTCATTCGACAAACAAATGACTGTTAGGGATACTTTTTTTTTTATTTGGCTGAGTGACGAGACGCGCAAGTCGTTCAATTATTTCGTTTCTGGTGAATTCATCATAATAATTACAATCCTGTATTCTATAACTAGTCATGTCCTGCGGTCGTACTAACGTATTTCTCGTTTTCTTGAGACAATAAAAGTCGGTTAAGTCCTGATGTGAAAGCCACTAAAAAGCATACGATTATGTCACATAACTAATAAACGAGCGCAGTGGGTGATGAGCCGACTGCGAAGCGTGAGGTTGCGGGTTCGATTCCCGCACAGGGTAAAGCTTTGTGTGAAACACAGTTATTTGCTCTGAGTCTGGGCGTTTGTAGGACCATGGTCCTCGTAGTTTCTGATTCTCTAGATACAGAGAATCCTAGTTAGGGCTCCGGATCGTGACGAATTATTTATTTATTTATATATAGCACTCACTAGCAAGGCGCAATGATGCAAAATGAGCTTTAGGCCTCTGATTATAAGAGCTGTCACTTTGGTCTGTAGGAACAGGCAAAAAAATGTCTACCCGCAATTACCAACATGTCACTTGACAGTCAAACATGACAGTTCATAGTTGGCATCTACTACTGCGATTACTATGAGGGATATAACTCAATCACCGTGACAAGGTCTCTCCGGGGTGATGCTAATCATGCACACTGCAACCTTGTCACAATACGGTTGTGCTGTTGTAAATCGGTGTAGCTGCCAATTAGGAGTAGCATAGAAATTGCAAGTGAACATGTTTTATTTTAAAATAGCTTTCGTTGCTATTTTTAAGCCGTATTTAGTCTTAAGCAGTGGTAGCCTAGTGGGAGAACGTCCGCCTTCCAATCAGAAGGTCGTGAGTTCAAATCCCAATGCGGGCACGTACCAATGTGTTTCTGTAAAACTTATGTGCGTAATTATCACTCGCTTTTCGGTGAAGGAAAACATCGTGAGGAAACCCACATACCTACCCGAGAATTATTTCGGAGGTAGGTATGTTATCCACCAATCCGGACTGGACCCCTGTGGTGGATTATGGCCTAACCCTCCACACGAAAGTGAGCAGAGACCCGTGCCCAGCAGTGGGACGTTATGGGTTGATAATGATTTAGTCTTATAATGACGGTCAGTACCTACTGACGCCAGTCATCCATTGCTATCGCTATGAAAACCGTGCAGACGCGGTGAGTGCAAAGCTAAATGCACGCACGGTTTTCGTAACGATAGCTACGGACGACCGACGTCAGTACTGACCGTCAGGGTCCGACTCATCACGGCCTTCTTTATATTTTGACCCCCCTGGTACAGAATTAAACACGAGGTCCAAAAGCTAAATTTATTTCCAACTAGCTGTACCCTGCCACGCTTCGCTGTGGCACATCCGCACATTTGCTGATATGTCACTGATGAAAAAAATAGATAAAAACAATTCTTGATGCGGATTATATATCATGCTAAAATTTCAGCTTGATCGGTGCAGAACTTTTTGAATTTTTGAAGCGTACACAAACCAACATAACATTTTCATATATATAGATGTACCCATAGTTAAAAGATTTTTTTAAATTTTTATTTGTATGTCTTGGAGTTCAATAAATAATTATCTTATCTAATCTTATTTTCACAAGAAGTTAAACTAATTTTTCCGTGGCGACCAAGAAGATGGACCCGTCAACTTAAAAGATCTATTTAAAATATATTTAAGACAATCTAAAACCAAACTTCACCTATGGCAGATTGACTGAAACTAAAGAATCTTTGGTAGATTGCTTCTCTTGACCTCGCTGGCCAAATAAAACTGGGTGAATAAGATCTTACAGTGTTGTCACAGAAGAAATATAATACCACGTACAGAATGGACACTACACCCCCCGCTATCCGCTACCCCGCCCCCGCACCTCTAACCGAAGTCCGGGGGTCACCACGTACTTATTCTTATTCCATGCAGTTCATTTTAAGGCCTTAAACTGAACGGCCTAGATTGGCACCACACACTCATAAATGACAAACGCGACGTCACGTCACTCAAAAATAGACTGCAGAGAATGAGAGAGAAAGAGAATGAGATGGAGCTATATAAACTCCCATAAATGCAATAAAATTGTTCCGATCTCTTTGGATAAATGTCTCTGGTCGACTTATGAACGCTGAGCGATATTGGTGGATACAGTTAGCAGGGCAGTTCAGTTTAAGGTTTTAAACTGGCTGGATTTAACTGTTCGTGGTGAGGCCCCTGGTAGGAAGTCGGAAGGTCAGTCAATATTATTCACCTAAAAAAACAAAACGGTATGTATGAACCTTCATACTAGCGGGTATCTTTTGTTTTATTCGCGTAGTATCCTTGAGCACTTTTACAAGCATTTTGCGCGTGTATAAACGTTACTTAATTTTATATGTGTGAATGTCAGATCAGTTATTGGTATGGAGTGTCCAAGATGTGGTGTTTGAAAATCCAATATCCGATAATATTATTAGTATGGGCGTCACGTCCTCGTTCTGGGAATTTGAAGATGCAAATCTGGATTTCGAAGCTTTGTGGATTCCTCGTTGGCTGTACTGTGCGATTGAGAGTTCTGGTTTTATAGATACGCATGCGTTATTGCGCATGCTTCGAAGATTAAACACGCCTGATTGACAGACATATCGATGAACACTTCATGTCAGCAGACAAACATTGACCCATATCACTGCACTAGTTAATTTGGCGAAGTAGCCTTGTCAGTTATTTTATTAGGTGCCACGCCTAATCAAACACAGTGGAAAGCAGTGGTTAAGATCCAGCGGAAAGGTTATGGAACTACAGGGTGTAGTGGACACTCCACAGTTTCACACACAGCTGATTTGAGAATCACTCATACAAATAATGTTTACACCAACATCATATGCGACTAAAACATAAGACAATTCGCTAGTGTGAAGGATCATACACACCGTTTGTCTATTACATTTTGGTGTGTAATGTTGACTGTCCTCCCATTTGTCCGTCCGGTTGTGAGTAGAGGAGAAGGGGAGTGAATTGCGCGGGGTGGTGAGTGGCCGTTCTGTGTGTACTTTACTGTTTTCTGTGGTTCTGTATATAATTATAGTGTACAAATTTATTTGTGCCAGTGGTCGTGATCGATAACGACTGCTTACCACGGCAGTATATTATAGGAAGTTATAGTGATAAATCAGTCTAGGTGCAGAATGCTCAGTACTCAAAATAGCATATGAGTATCAAAATGACTCATTCTTAAAAAGGGGCAATTGTCAAAATGGACAATTCATTAAATGGACAGCTCATAAAATGGACAATACTCAAAATGGACAGTTCTCAAAATGGACAATTCTAAAAATTTACAATCCTCAAAAGGGCGAATCCTCAAAAATCCAATTAATGTAACAGCCAATTATTCAAAATCAACGTAAAAGGAAGTTTTAACCAAATGTATTTTTTCTTTACTTACCTACATAACTTTACTCCCATCTGCACATTGTACCCTTGTTTACCTATTGCCATTTTTCTGTACTGGGTTTATTTTATTGGTGTATATTAAAGAGTGTTTTATTCCAATCTATTCTATAACAGTCAGGTCACCGCTGACGGCACAGGCTAGGCCTGATCGTGTGTAGCCGCTATTACAGGTGCAGCTATGATACAATGTACAAAGCGATTTGTAAGTCTCGTGCCAGGTATATTTAGTAATAGGTCTCGTTTTGTTCGACGATATCTTGATCTGTTTTGCATTTGTTGATCCTGGGTTGATAGTTTTACGTGTAAATTAGAAATTGTATAATACTATTTCATTACAAGCCTTATTTCAACTGTGCTTGTTTTTTTATTTGCTTGGGTAAATCTTGCAAGTCAGTTTTGACATTTTCCGTTGTTCAATTCAGTTGATAAATATAGTTGCACGCCCATGATGGGCTTGCGTCTTCCGATGATTCAAATATTGTGACAGATCTTATGATATCAACAAATATAAAAAAGAATCATCAAAATCAGTTCACCCAGTCAAAAGTGTTAAGGTAACACACATAAAAAAATACAGACGAATTGATAACCTCCTTATTTTTTGAAGTCTTAAAAAACTACGTACCGTCCTCTATCATCAAATAACTCTTCATAGGGTTAAGCTCGCCTTTGTACATTAATTTATTATTAATTTCTCTATAAATATGTTTTATGTGTACAATAAAGAATATAAGAATATAAACTCGCTGTCACCTTTATTTATATTGTCATTACTAAACTAAACTAGAAACTAGAATAACTAACTTGAAACTAGATAGCCATGTAATATTTCAACTCAATTGAACTACGAAAACGGTCAAAATTGGCTAGCAAATTTTACCACAACAAAGAATTAAACAGCGTGTTAACTATAAGCTTGTGCAAAATCATGCTAATACTTACAAAAAGCCCAAAGGTAAAACTAGGTAAAAGGTAAGGCAAAAGTAAAAGGTAACTCAAAGTCAAACGCAAAATATTTGGTTTCCAGACAGATCCAACTACAAAACCACGGATTAGAAATGTTGGTATTAAAAATACTGCTGACCCACTTTTCGGGACTGTTTAAAATAGCTACTAGCTACTTCTACATTCGTTAGGACAAACCTGCAATTCCACTAATGCCGAGGTCATTACTAATGTTCGTGCAGTGCTCTGCCGTAGAGTTGACCTAGACTCAGACGTAGAGTAACATTTATTGGGGTAGGAAATGCATTAGCTATATGAATAAAACAGCGGTATAGCTATAAGAAATAGAACACTGCCTTTCGTAAATTTTCGATACAGTTTCGTATTTTAGTTTTGAAAATTAATCCATGAATAAGATAGATAGATAGATAAACTCTTTATCGAAACACTACAGAACAAAGAAAGCTGAACTGAAACAAATCAAATTTAATTATTACTGTCAAAATGGGCGGTCTTATAGCTGAGAGAGATTTCTTCTAGACAACCATGCATGGAGAAGAGCAACGTAGAGGTGGGACGGTAGTTTACCACTTACTTAATAAATAAATAGATAGATAGATAGATAAACTCTTTATTGAAACACCACAGAAGAATACACAAAGAAAACTTAAAACTATAACAAAACAAATAAATAAAAAAGCAATAAAAAAAATATCTTAAGCAGGTGTAATCATTTGTATTTAAGGTCCAAAATTCAAGGATATGGTGTCTTTCTCCAGTGTGGATAGACCATTCTGGTCTGTACTCCTTTTGAAAAAACTTGTGCCTTTTAAAATAGATAAACTCTGTTTTGAAACGCAAAGACTTGAGACTGTATTGAGACTTTAGAGCCGATGTCTCAGGGTGACCAGCGCAGTGCAGTGCCGCGCAGGATTATGTAATGCAGGGTTCTGGGCGGTGCTGTGACTGTTATGGGCAGGCGTAGCGCTTACCATCATATGAACGACTTGCTCGTCTCGTCACTCTATCAGATAAAAAAATACACAAGTTTCATATTAAAATCTATATAGTGGGGTTTAGGAGCGGACTCCCGCGGCGGGAGAACCGCCTGTGTAATATGGCCCCAATATTGCGATTAAATTCGGAATAATGCCGGTGTTAAATATTCCATCTGGCGCTTCGCCGTAAATCATTGTTAATCCTTAATATTGTACCGTTAATCATAATTTTGAGAGGTAATTAGGTTTCATGGGCTTTGTTTATTTAATATTGAATCTGTGAGTCCAAGCTTCAAGCTTTAAGAAGGGCTCAGTGGCAGAAGTCCTTAAGTATGGTATCATTTCTTAGTTGATCGAAGTTTCTTAGTCTCAAATATAAGTTTTTTTTGTTTGACTAAGTTAGGAGACCGTTCACCCGTGAGAACGAGATGTCGTTCACCTGGTGGTAGGAGCTACGCCTGCCCATAACAGTGCCACCCAGATCTTTGAATTGAATAATCTTGCACGGCACTGCACTGCACTCGTCACCCTGAGACATCGGCTCTAAAGTCTCATATGCCTGCATGCTCATAATAGTATTAGAAGTAATTGAAATAATCCACTTAAAATGACTTAATATGCTCACTTATTTTCAAATAAATCGTCTTTTTTTATTAACTATTTTAAAGTTTTTTTATCCTACAAAAAAGACACTACACTAACTACGAAAATATTTTACTCTGAATCTTTGAACGCACTGCGGAAGGCAATCGACCTACGCCTGTTTTTACGCTATATTCCCAGGTGGTCCATAAAAATACCGGCCAACGATGTACATGATACATGAAAACTTAATTTGTGAGAACCAGTCGAATTCCAAAATGTTGGTACCCTGTACCTGCAAGGGGTAGTCAACCTTTGTGTTATAATTTTGAAACAGTCATCAAAAAATGTTGTTAACACATTCACTGCTGAACCGTTTAATTTTTTACCTCCGATATCGGCCTGTTACGCAGTGAGCGTGTTAACCTGTTTCGGTTTCGTAAAAATGAAAATTATCATCAACCCATTACTTGCGGCGCAATATTTATTACGCCTAAGGAGATAAAAGAAAAAATGTTCGCTCAAAATTAAAATGGCTAAAGATATTTCAATTTCTTGTAAAATATATGAACGTACTTATTACTAGCCTGTTGGTGAAGGAAAACATCGTGAGGAAACCGAGAATTATTACGGAGGTAGGTATGTTATGTTATCCACCAATCCGGACCGGGCCCCCGTGGTAAATTATAGCCTACCTATCCTTACGAAAGTGAGGAGAGACCCGCGCTCAGCAGTGGGACGCTATGGGTTGATGATGATGATGATTCTGTGCTATCGCTTAGTTTAACTACAGAATAAACATACGTTCCTGAATCATGCATTCGTATAATAACTGAAGACATACATTAACCCCTGGCGTTGGACCGATTTACGGGGGATCGTCCAAAGTCTAGACAAAGCCATACTTTTCGAGACAAATATGCACATAAATTGACGTCATTGTACCTTTTAAAATATATTTTCGGGCGTTGTGTGCGCTCGCACAGCTGATTGAGTTTAGTTACGACACTGCGCCAGTAAACAGTAAACACATACGTGCGAAGATTCGCAAAAGAGCTAAAAAAAATAAAACAGTTCGGCAGTGAACGTGTCAAAGAATTGATATAAAGCTTTAAAATAGTCAATACTTGACATTGGCTAAATGCACTAATCTTAAGAAGCTAATATAAAAAAAAAACACTTAAAACATCTCCTTAGCCATCTCAAAATATCTCCACCGCAGATATGTCACGCAGAACTCCTCTAAGATGAGCATAACATTTTTTCTCACCGAATCCATGTGGAATTTTCCCATTAGGGGGTAGCTAGGGAGAAAACAGGAAATTATTCTGCGATGCTTCCACGTTTGTCCACATTAGCATCGCCTCGCAATTTTGAATCCTATTACTCTCTGCAGAAGGTTTGTTGTTCTTTTGTATTATAGTTATGAGAAATAGAAATCTGGGCTCTTTATAGGTTTGTAAGGGTTGTTAACCTGAGATGCTGTTCTTAATCTTTGTCCGTATTGTATTGTATGTAAAGAGATACGAATGTGGGAGCTATGTTTGAGTATTTATTTATTAGAAAGAACGGCTAAAAAACCGGCCAAGTGCGAGTCGGACTCGCGCACGATGGGTTCCGTACTTTGTTGTATTGGAGCCCCTCTTAAATTTTATATTTATAAGTTAATATAACTGATTATTCTGTGAATATTATGTCCGGTATGTGGGCATGTAAGATAAGTATGTATGTTCATCAGATGCCTCCATTTTTTTTTTGTTTTGGCTGAGTGACGAGACGAGCATGTCGTTCACCTGATGGTAAGCGCATAAGTTACAGTGCCACCCAAAACTTTACATTGCATAATCCTGCTCGGCCATTGCACTGCGCTCGTCACACTGAGACATCGGCTCTTAAGTCTCCTATACCTAGTAATTTCGCTGGAAACAGTGCCATTCTATCCGGAACACAGTAATGTTTGCACACTTCTGCTTGGCGGATTATCTGGCAAAGACTATTAGAAGGTATTGTGTATTTCCCCAGGCGGTCTCTTGCAGAAGCGATTTATCACTATAAAAAACATACTTAAATACGTCCTCTTGGCTTTGCTGTACTCGGATATAAAAATAGATAATTGAACCGTTCCACCCTCCGATAACGATATCTTCCCCTATCTTCCTCCAAGCAGTTAAACTTTTTATCGACACCCGGAGGGAGTCAATGATCTAATTCGAAATCGGGTTTGTTCCGGACTTCGGTACTCTTGGAGAAACTTTTGTTTTGGAACTCCAATTTATTTAGTAAGTGAATATATCTCGAGGCTTGGTTTGATCTTTTTTACCATAGGAGAGCTATACGGCATAACAGGTATGCTAATCCATTTACGGATAACTCGACTGCAGCTCACATCTTGAGGAATACCATGACATCTTATAGCGATTTAAAGACCTAAACTAAACCGCGTCGCATAACTGGATATGGCAGTAACCTAAATTGAGTTGCAAAGCCATTTTCAACCTAAACTGGATCCAGTTTAGGTTGAAAATGGCAGCAACATAAAAAATGAGACGTCACGGTACGATTATGCGACGCGGTTCAGTTTAGGTCTTCAATTGAATCGCTATAAGATGTCATGGTAGGCCTTTTGCACAGGTGTGGTCGAACTTCTCGTCCCCGTGTTGGTCTGTATAGCCATCAACGTACGTGTTTTTCACAGATCGCAGACGCACGGATTTTCCCTAACTTTCTTGAGAATTGTTAGGCCATAATCCACCACGGGGCCTCAGTTTGGATTGGTGGATAACACACCTACCTCTGCAATAATTCTTGGGTAGATATATGGGTTCACGATGCTTTGTGTCAGCGAAAAGCGAATGACAATTACGTATCTACATGTTATGTTTTACAAGATACACATTGGGACGTGCCCGCGCTAGGATTTGAACTCGCGACTTTCTCCGAGCGAACGTTCTCCTACTGGGCTATCATCAGGGTATATCTCTAATGTATTAGGTTAACCAGTATTATAATGATGTCTAACAAGACATGCCAACTTTTCTTCGTTAACACGTTAACAGCTGAACCGGTTTTTACATTTGGGCACCGGTACGGACCGTTCGTGTTTTCCAGGAATGGTGTGCCGTCTGTATGAGCCGCACTACAGTAGCGCCGCGTTAAACACACACGTCTGTGTGTCGCTACACAGACGGCACTTAAGCTGCGCTGACACAACAGGAGTGTTTTCCCGCACCCGCGTAAAGTCATAAGAAACACATCGTGTGTGTTTTCAGCAGTGAACGTGTTAATATGAACCTATATTTTCCTATTATCATCATCATCATCATCAACCCATATCGTCCCACTGCTGGGCACGGGTCTCCCCTCACTTTCATGAGGAGGATTAGGCCATAATCCACCGGATCCGGATTGATGGATCACCTACCTACCTCCGAAATAATTCTCGGGTAGGTTTGTGGGTTTCCTCACGATGTTTTTCTTCACCGAAAAGTGAGTGATAATTACGTACATATGTTTTACAGAAACACATTAGTGCGTGCCTACACTGGGATTTGAACTCACGACCTTCAAATTGGAAGGCGGACGTTCTCCCACTAGGCTACCACCGCTTCCTATATCATTATTCCTATATTTTTTCCTATGTCAGGATGTAATTTCAAGATGTAATTTCCACAAACTATATCGCCGTCAAACTAAGTAATTATTAAAATTGTTTTGCTAAGTTTGGGCATACAATTTTATTTTCTCCTCCACAATCTAAAACAAACCTTTGGCTTATGACCTAAGGATTACTTTCCTAACTTTAGCTCTTTGCTAAAATGAACAGGGGAACAAAGATACCTTTGCAGGTCATGAAGCTATAATTGTGAACATAAACAAGGGAGTTTTTGTTTTTTAACGGCAAAGTTAAATTTGGCGTAGGCTCAAAGCTTAAAGAATTATATGAAAAAATGGCTGCAAAAGACCCTGCGGTGCCGAGGTTTGAATCACAGTAGAATAAACCAAGAATAAACTAAATAACAAAAAGCGTGTGTGTAATAGAATAGAATAGAATAGAAAACTCTTTATTGTACACCAGAAACAAAAATAAACACAGTACAGAAGAATTACAATAGGTAAACAAGGGTAGTACAGTGGGCGGTCGTATCGCTGAAAGCGATTTCTTCCAGACAACCTGCGGATGGACAGTAAACAACATACTAATAGTACACGCACGTAAGAAATGAAACTATTCCTTCTTTTTGTCTTTCATTCCGACCTATCATTAAGTTCTATGTCGAGGCCTTGTCGAGGCATAATGAAAGTAGAAGAAACTTTCATGAATTACTCTTCTGATTATGGTTAAAGTCTGTGGTCAGACTGAGCACAGAGAAGAGTTGTCGATACAGAACCTTTTTAACCTTTGAAAAAAAAGACAAGAAATAAAGTGATAATGCGGTGGTTTGTTCTAGTTTTAAGTTTTCTTTGTTCTGTGGTGTTTCAATAAAGAGTTTATCTATCTATCTATCTATCTAGCCTAAGGGGAGAACGTCCGCCTTCCAATTTGAAGGTCGTGAGTTCAAATCCCAGTGCAGGCACGTACCAATGTGTTTCTGTAAAACGTATGTACGTAATTATCACTCGCTTTTCGGTGGAGGAAATCATCGTGAGGAAACCCACATACCTACCCGAGAATTATTTCGGAGGTAGGTATGTGATCCACCAATCCGGACTGGGCCTCCGTGGTGGATTATGGCCTAAACCTCCTCACGAAAGTGAGGAGAGACCCGTGCCCAGCAGTGGGACGTTATGGGTTGATGATGATGATGATGATACTCTATGATGAGCTCTTACTCCCGCATTCTTTGTCTTATTTCAAACTTCTCTCCATAAACCTTCATGTCAAAGTGTTAACTTTTAAGTGACAATCAAGAGTAACGGAAAAGTGTGACGATTGCTGTAAAATTTATCCCATACGTCGACCAAAAAGTTTCACTTTATTTCTTCGTGAAAGTAACGGAAATTGCGTATTTTTTATTACTGTAACTTTTCAATGGTGTTTATTAGTAAACCCATTTGAAGTCTTTCTTAGTTCAAAGAATCATTTCTAACTAAGTTTTATTTCACTAAGCGGTCACCCATCCAATGTGCCACTTCTACTAGGGTCATATGTTATGGGTTAACATCCCTCAATCAAACTTAAGGAGCGCTTGCCATCAGGAGAACGACTTGCTCGTCTCGTCACTCAGTCAAATAAAAAAAATAAAAAAATATGCTAGAGAACATTGGATTAGGTAATATGTAACCCTAAAGCAAAACAAAATAGAGTTCAAAATACATTAATGAAAAGTTTAATTTATGATAGAGATTTTGGGTTCAAAAGGTTTCCTTATTATCCGTCCCGGGGCCAATGTAATGCAATTTCGTAGCGATGTAACGTTGAGCTACGAAACCGCTACGAGCGCTACGAAACGCCATGAAAGGTTTTTGAAATCCTAATAATAAATGCGAATGTGAGTTTGTTTGTTTGTTTGTAACCCTTTAATGCACAAACCGCTAAACCGATTTTAAAAATTCTTTCACCAATAGAAAGCTCCAATATCAGCGTGTAACATAGGCTACATTAATTAGCATATATGTAGGATCGGGACATAAGCGGGTACTTAGTACCTATAGAGAAGGGTAGTAGGGTAAGAGAAGAGAAGAGTCAGAACTTATAGAGATTCGTATAATAACAATAATAATTATATGAATAGATTTAAAGACCGAAAAAATTACGTGACCTTTCACCTAAAATACTTCTACGGGCTACGAGGCTACGCTGCGTAGCAGTTTCGTAGCTTCGTAGCGGAGTTATTTCACAAATGCTACGCCACTCGTAGAGGCGCAAATGTTCTGAAATTTCTGAATTTCAGTGCGTTCTCTTCAAGAATTTTGGTGAATTCTGACCTTTGTCAGAGGTCATTAAATATCATAAAAAGTCTATACTAGTCACTGGGTAGCGGTGATAGCCTAATGAGAGAACGTCCGCCTTTTAAGCAGAAGGTCGAGAGTTTAAATCCCAGCGCAGGTACGTACTAATGTGTCTCTTGTAAGAACATATTATGAACGTCATTATAACTCACTTTTCGGTGAAGGGAAACATTGTAAGCAAACCCATGTGCCTGAGAGTTATTTCAGCGGTATGTGCTCCACCAATCCGGACCCGGATCCGGCCCCTGTGGTGGATCAAATCCTAATCCTTCTCACAAAAGCGAAGAGAGACCCATGTTCAGCAGTGGGATGTGGTTTGATGGTTTATGTTAGGTGTCTAAAAAAGTTAGCATTTGATCTTTTATCATACAAGAATCAATGTCCTACGTAATGCCAATAAAAGGACATAAACACCCTATTTATTTGTTATATGTAAGCCCTTTGTACAATTTGCTATGAAAAGGTGTTCCATAAATCAAACGGCCACAACTTGTTGACCCTTTCAACTGGCCTTGAATTTTAAACCTAAAGACGTTGGAAATAAGAGCTCACAACTCCAGCCGGATGTACAAATCCTTTGGTGTTTTGATGGCTGATTGAACCTTAAGGTCTTGGAAATAAGAGCTTCAATAATGGAGTAACCTGCTACAGCTATAAAGTACTGAAATATGGGCTTTAGGGTGGTTGAAATAACGTCTAAAATGTCATTGTGTCAGTGGGCATGATGCATTAAATAAACAGAAGGGAATCTCACTAGATTTCTGGAGGTGTCAGGAGAGTGGATATGTCAAGTGGGAACCACAAAGATTTTTCTGAGCAGTGGTTTGAAAACAATACTGGTCCGGTTTGAAGGGCACTGTTTCCAGTGAAATTACTGGGCATATGAGACTTTAGAGCCGATGTCTCAGGGTGACGAGCGCAGTGCAAGATATGCTAGGCAAAGTTCTGTGTTGCACTGTAACTGTTATGAGCAGGCCTAGCGCTGACCATCAGGTGAACGACTTGCTCGTCTCGTAGCTCATTCATTCATCAACAACCCATAACGTCCCGCTGCTGGGCACGGGTCTCCCCTCACGAAAGTGAGGAGGGTTAAGCCGTAATCCACCACGGGGGCCAGATCCGGATTGGTGGATCACATACCTACCTCAAAATAATTCTCGGGTAGGTATGTGGGTTTCCTCACGATGTTTTCCTTCACCGAAAAGCGAGTGATAATTACGTACATATGTTTTACAAGGAACACATTGGTACGTGCCCGCACTGGGATTTGAACTCACGACCTTCTGCTTGGAAGGCGGACGTTCTCCCACTAGGCTACCACCGCTTATTTGTCTCGTAGCTCAGTCAGATAAAATAAATAACAAAAATTCTCTACTGACTTCTATACGCTGGAACCGTTTCACATGATTTACGATACGCCAAGCTGTGTCGTGTACATAGATTGTTTTATGCATTTTACATCGACTCTTGGGTAGATAAATTGGGCTCGGAATTACTGATGGGACAGGTTTGGGACAATCGTGGGGAATTACATGTTTGTTGGGTGTAAGAGACGCTTTTGCGGGAAATTGTCTCATTATTTGTCGGGAAATATCAAGGGTTCATATATAATAGTGTAATATATTATTATTGTGTATATTAAATACCGTAAGTACGCTACCCACCTTCCTATCGAAAAATGTTTTTTACTGTCCATCCAAAGGTTGTCTGGAAGAAATCGCTTTCAGCGATAAGACCGCCCATTGTAACCCTTGTTTACCTATTGTAATTTTTCTGTACTGTGTTTATTTTTGTTTCTGGTGTACAATAAAGAGTTTTCTATTATATTCTATTCTATTCTATATTTATGTATTATAGTGGCAACACATTTTCCTGTCAAACCCAAGAATTAGTCTCGAAAATGTTTTGAAACTGAAACTGAAACTTATTTAACCACGTACTTATTCTTATTCCATGCAGTTCATTTTAAGGCCTTAAACTGCACGGCCTAGATGGGCACCACACACTCATAAATCACAAACGTGACGTGACGTCACTCAAAAATAGACTGAGGGGAATGAGAGAGAAAGAGAATGAGATGGAACTATATAAACTTCCATAAATGCAAACAAATTGTTACGATCTCTTTGGATAAATGTATCTGGTCGACTTATGAACGCTTAGCGATATTGGTGGTGACAGCTAGCAGGGCAGTTCAGTTTAAGGCCTTAAACTGGATGGATTTAACTGTTCGTGGTGAGGCCCCTGGGCGTGTACTATAGACTGTCTAAGTTATTTTGCCGATGATCGCAGGTAGAGATGCAGGGATGCGGATAGCGTTGGGTGGAGTGTCCCTTCTGTATTTGTATCTGTAGTATATTTATTCTGTGACAAAGGGTAACTGAGCAGGCAGCTGCGTTGTGGTTATGACAAAACCTTGTGGTTGCTCTAACAAAGCAAACGCCGTAACTGAAACGATTTAGTTAAAGAGCTGCTGCTGGCGCCGTGTCGCTGGTTGGGGTATTGTGAATATAAACTCTACCTACTCTGTTCCAAAAGTATTTATTTATTTATTTTATACTTTATTGCACAGATTAACTAACTAGTACAAATGGCGGACTTAACGCTAAGAGCATTTTCTACCAGTCAACCACCCATAGTGAAGGAGAGACGGTGGAGAGAAAGTGGAAATATCAAATTTGCCATTAGAAATCTTAGCACGTTCACTGCTGAAAACACAGACGTTATTTTTTCTAACTTTACAGTGCCAGCTGTGTGGCGAAACATAGACGTGTGTGTGTAACGCGGCGCTACTACAGTGCGGCTCACACAGACGGCACGCCATTGTTGGAAAACACACGCGGTCCGTAACGGTGCCTAAATGTAAAAACCGGTTCAGCAGTCAACGTGATAATATTAAGCAGGCAGTAAAATTCTACTATATGCAGATTAAACCACCACGTCGCTTGATCCGCGACCCCGCAATCGCCGAAACGGTCAATACTACACGCCCAAATTTAATAGACATACGGTTAGTATGAACCTTCAAACTAGCGGGATGTCTTTTGTTTTGGTCGCTTAGTATATTTGTGGTTCTAATATGGTTCCTCTAAAGATGCCTTTAGCCGTAGGTACCGACAGTTTGGTAAATTGTTACCCTGTCAAGTGGTGTGAGGCGGGTCAAATGAATTATGTTGTTGATTGAGGTAAAGGAGCGGATTCCTGTACGTTTTGGTCGTGAAACTTTGTTATTTAGTTAACAATTGCCGCCGTAAAGAAGGTGGCAGATATTTCTTCTATAATACCAATAGTATATGGTGATAAGCTACTATAATCGTCATCATATCGACCCACTGCTGAACGCGGGTCTCCCTCACTTTCGTGAGGCGGATTGGGCCATATTCCACAAAAGGTGTCCACCTCGGATGATGATAATGTGGTAAAAAAGTGCCTACTTTTTGCGCTATCATATAAACTTTAAATCTTAAGGTGTCTAAATGCTTAGGTGTCAAAATTCAGACCGCCTGAGCGAAAACACTGATAACACACACACAAGTTTTAGGCTATGTTGTGCTTCGAAATTGCGTTTAATAATACAGATGGCTAAATTTGTTGATCAAAAATTTAATTGTATTTTTCATCTCTTTTCAGTTATGCATTTCCCGTGAAATGGAAACGAGTCTACACAAATCTGAGCAATAGAGTGAGATAGAAAATCCAAGATGGCGGAAGCAGAGGGAGGCGCAAGCGAGCAAGATGATGTTTCATTCTTGCGTACGGTGAGTTAAATTTCATACTTTTCATGAATATATTTTACGCTTTAATCGTTACTTAAGGCATTCACATCCCGATCTGACCTCCAAATTTATATAATTTATACCAATCATGTGCCTATTTTTGGTGAGGTAAGACCTGTTAGAGAGAGTGAGAGAGAACGTACCGTAACCCTAAGTATTAGTGTCACTTATCGCTCAGAGCGATCTTTTCCAGACAACCATTCATGGAGCGGAGAAACGGGAAGACTCATGATGATAGATCGAACCATGGTTTTCCGTATATATAAATAAATAGGTATATACTAAGTACAAACATAAATACTAAGCCGCAGTGTATTTAATAGCAGTGACCAGTAATTAGTGACAGTAGTGGCTTTAAATTTTACAACATGGAGGTCTTGAAATTCTTTAACACGTTTGCACCTTTAAGAATCTGCACACACCGTGTGTGTTTTCCAGCACTGGCGTGCCGTCTGTATGAGCCGCACTGTAGTAGCGCCGCGTAAAACACACACGTCTGTGTTTCGCCAGTCACTTGAAAACTGCGCTAACACAACGGGTGTGTTTTCCCGCACTCGCGTTGCGTTATAAAAAACGCAAACATCTGCGTTTTCAGCAGTCAACGTGTTAATTACCAAATGAAGTTATTCTACAATAGAAATAAAGTATGATCACGATAAGCCATTCCAGATTGGAACAAAACTTCAAATTAATTTATGCCATTACTCCAAAACTTTGTCCGATAAAGTTTTTAATGAAATTAATAAAATTCCTTGTTAACGGCCGGAAAATTTCAAGGTTCTCATTTAGGCGTTCAAGGTTCTCTTTGACCCTTGGTTACTTTCGGCCCTTCATATCGAAAGGGTGAATTCTAGCCCTCGGATAAATCGATTCAATTGGAGCTAGTTTTAAAACATAAACCTTGAACCTAAGTACCTAACCTTAAGTTGAACCTTGTCAGGGTTTTTGTTTCCGCAATAACAAGGCAACTAGCTAAGTTAACGGCACCGCATAAAGTTATCTCTATTTTCTATTTCGTGGACTTATTTAGTTTGAAAACTTGGAATCTCTACAATCTGTAGTTTTCAAATTGAGAGTTAATAGATATCTTCTAGAAAAGCACGCTCCATCGTCACTTCGTCGCTTACCACCAGGTGAGCAAACGCTTGCCTATTCAGCCAAAAATAAAACACAGAACAGAAAGAAGATTAGACGTATTGAAAATCCCGTTTCAGTTCCCAGCTTTTCAATAAACCACGGTTCATCCAAATTTATCCGCAGTTCACTATCCAACATGTAGTTTACATATCACCGGATGCCCGGCGCTTATAAATAACTATGGTTTGACAGCAGACGTTGTCACAGAATAACCAAGAGCACTAGCCTACAGATGTCTGGCCAACGGTCAGGGTGAATCATTGAGCTATTTTTTTTTATTTATAAATAGGCTCGCGTTCTACCACTATCGCACCTGATGTTCAGTGATAATACGGTCTACGATGGTGCACGCTTACCTAGAAGTTACTTATTCACTCGTGTCTTGAAGACTCTCAGGTTGTAACTATCGGAAACACAGATTCCAGCAAGGAGTTCCACTCCTTGGCGGTACGCATAATAAATGTGGAGGCGAACCGCTTCGTGCTTCGTAGTGCGGGCTAGGCATAGCGTTTAGAGTTGGCGGCCTCTATGGTGTAAAGGCGATGAGCTGATTGCGAAGCGTGAGGTCGGTTTGCTTCCCGCGCAGATATGTCTGAAACACATACATTTTCTCAGAGTCTCGGTGTTTGTGGGACCATGGTTCTCGTAGTTCTTGATTCCCTAGATACAAGGCATCCTAGTTAGGGGTTTACTGAAGACATAGACGGAGGCGACAGGACTACAATAGATGGAAACCAGTTAACGTCGCTTCTGAATTGACAGCTTTAAAAAATTATCTCGAGATTGACGTCTGTAGCAAGCCTTTCGTAAGATTAGTAATAAGGCAGCGCCACTCGCCATAATAATTGCGATGCATGCAATCGAGAATGATAATGAAAAACTGGAGTTTCATAAAAAAAGGCGTTAAAATTGAAAAAGCTTTCCATTTGAATGGGGGCGGTAATTGGTAGTCGGGGCGTTTGACATTGATAGGGGTGCCAACCGTCGAGGAGATGATATTTAAAAAATAAAACCGAGTAAAACACCCGAAGAACCGAAGAGATCATGAGAAAACCCACCTGAGAATTATTTCGGAGGCATGTGATCTACCACTCCGATCAAGCTCTGGATTATAGCTTAATCCTCGTCACAAAAGTGGGATGAGACCCGTGCTCGGCAGTGGATGGATATGAGTTGTCATAATGATTACATTGTATCCTAGATAGATAGATAGATAGATAAACTATTTATTGGAACACCGCTGAACAAAGAAAACTTAAAACTAGAACAAAACAAATTTACTGATGTACTGATTACTGAAGGTAAACGCCATGATATGACATAAAATTGTGTTTTAGAAATCATTTATCCATAGAAATTATTTAAAATTAGAGTAAAAATACATACATAGATACAGTTAGGCCTTTCTGCCGTTATCATATATTTATATTTCTTTAAAAAATAAGAAATTACATAGATTTAAATAACAGCTTACCACTTTGTAACTTTTAACTTTTTTATATGGCTTTGTAACTTTTTTTGCGGTAAAATTTCTTCTATAGCGTAGGTACAATGTCAATCACTTATGATTCAAATGATGTTAAGCGATGATGCGGTCGATTTCTCAAATCTCAGAATGGTCTAAGGACTGATGTACCATTGACCTACATGCACCAGCGGGTTATCGATTGCGCATTTGGACATGTGTAACGGGGACAAAAGATATCTAGCAGAACTAGCTACAGCACTAAGGCCTCCATGGCGTAGTGAGCGATGAGCCGACTGCGAAAAGTTATTTTGGGGGCTCACATCCCGCATAGGCCAAAGATTTGTGCGAACCCCAGGTGTTTGCTAGTCTGAGTGTTTGTAGGACTATGGTTTTTGGCAGTTCCTTTTTTTTTTGAGTGACGAGACGAGCAAGTAAATTCGCTGGAAACAGTGCCCTTCAAACCGGAACACAGTAACGTTTGCACACTACTGCTTGGTGGATGAATATCTTCTAGGAAAAATAGCACATTAACGAATATCCATCACATAAATAACCCGGACCACGAATACTTACAGGTTTATAAACCCCTAATGGGGCTTTGCAACGGACCCTTTTCAGGGAGATTAGACAGTCATTATGCGAAGGTAAACAGGCTCACGTGTGGTGGAATTATACGTTCGCTGTTTCCTTGAACGCTGTATTATTCAGCAACCTTAAGAAATCTGCGGTCATTGCGTGAGATCAAGAATGAAGTAGCTAAAATCAGGAATATCCAATGACAGTGATTTATTTTCCAATACGTAGCTGTGCTCCCAATTCACGCTTACGAAATTTGTATTGAACTGAACCTAGCAAGTCATCAAAATGAAACAGAAAGGAAAATTTAAGCTAAAATATTTTTTTTTAACATTTTATTTATGATTCGTTATGAATAAGCTTCGAAACGGCTCATCATCATCATCATGATGATGATGAGCCGTTTCGAAGCTTATTCGAGACAAACTTTCAGCAAAAAACGTGCATTTATGATTGGGTGTCGTAAAATTGGCAGTTTTCATTTCTTTGGTATTTACTTTGAAATCACAGGCAGACTTTTTTTTATTTTTTGTTGTAATGAGCCGCCATCTTAGGTGTACAAACTGGGAGAGGGCGGAAGGATAGCAGCGTATTCCACGTGTGTTAATTATTCAGTTACCCTAAAATTCTCTCACACCCAAAGTTTTGAGTGGCACTGTGGGAAAGTCAAGCGTGACCTTTGCCATCAGGTCATTGGCCTGCTCGCCTCATAGCCCAGTAGTAAAAAAATCACAACTACTGGCAACCCTATGGAAATCATTAAGCGTACAGGAGGCCTCGGAAAAGCATTGTATTTTATCAAAGCCACAGTCAAGTTCAAATCCAAAGGCATTGAAATATAATTTTACTGGAATGAAGCCATTGATTCGCCTTTGTTCACTAAGTAGGAGGGAACAAAGAAGACTAGGTTGACTTTGGTCTGATAGCCAAATTTAGCAATGTCCCCTGCGAAACACTTTTGGATTGGTGACCGTTTTATAATATCTTACCGTATTCGTTTTTCGGAAGTTAATCCAGCAGTCCTAGTTATTATCGAATCGTGTTAAACAAATGTGATAGATTATGGCTTTTAGGACACTGCTACATGCAAGGTTTATTTCACTTTTAGATGGTTAGAAATGTTTAAAATTATAATAAAACGGAAAATCAAGTGTCATTGTCTGAATGGCGCGGCTTGAGTTCATTGAAGTCCTTTAATTTGCATATTTTTGTCATTTAAATGCTGAAAGAGTTTGGTATTCATGTGATTGTTTCTTTAAAAGTAATTGCTTGAATCGTTGCCAGGCATTGAAATAGTCGTGTTTGAAATATGCTGAGATACCAAACCACAAAAAAAATGTGATGGGTCCCAGATATCAAAATAAATATGAAAGGTCCATTGTTTCCAGCGAAATAACTAGGCATATGAGACTTTAGAACCGATGTCTCAGGGTGACGAGCGCTGGGCTCTGGGTAGTGCTGTAACTTTTATGGGCAGGCGCAGCGCTTACCATCAGGTGAACGACATGCTCGTCTCGTCATTCAGTAAATATATTAGTTAGGGGTTTCAAACATCAAAGTAAACGCGAAAGGACTAAGTTAAAGTTGTCAAATTACATAATAAATGTTCAAGGAATTTCATGAGGGTCTCAGACACTTAAATAAACATACGGGGATTATAATATGCCTATTCGGTTATAAAAAATAAACGTTGGTTTGGGTTTTTTAAGCCCCGTATAAACACTTTATATCAACGGAACGCTATTTCGACGCCCATATCTTTTTATTTACAGTGTCATTTAAACGCTTCTTTCTCCGGAAGGGAGAAAACGGCACGTTTTGTTGATGTTAGGAAACGGTCAGAAATCCGAGAGTTGGGATATGAGGAGAAAATAAGGGTGAACTTTACCCCGCAGTGGGTAAAGGGTTAATATAGTTCCGTTTTGAAATTGGACCCTTTGGGTACGGAACCCATTTACATTTGTTAGTTTATAATCACGTGGCAAAACATTAATTTCTAAGCCCGTGTTGCTAAATTTACCGATGTTATGCGATGTAATTTTTTTCTGTAAAAAGTATTTCAGGTATCGTGAGAGATTTTAGGGTTTAAGCATTGGTAAAGCTTTAGGTGGTAGCCTAGTGGGAGAACGTCCGCCTTCCAATCAGAAGGTCGTGAGTTCAAATCCCAGTGCAGGCATGTACCAATGTGTTTCTGTAAAACATATGTACGTAATTATCACTCGCTTTTCGGTGAAGGAAAACATCGTGAGGAAACCCACATACCTACCCGAGAATTATTTCGGTGGTAGGTATGTTATCCACCAATCCAGACTGGGTCCCCGTGGTGGAACATGTCCTTACCCTCCTCACGAAAGTGAGGAGAGACCCGTGCCCAGCAGTGGGACGTTATGGGTTGATGATGATGATGAAAGCTTTAGGGTGAGGATATGAAATTTAATGAACATTTACTGAAAGAAAATGCCAAGAAACGACGATAAAAAATATGGTTTATTTACTGTTAATATAAAACCTTTCGAAGGATTTTATAGCGGTGTTTCTGCCTGTCCATTTTTGAGGAATTGCGGTATCTTCCTCGTTTAGCATAATTTTCTCTTTCCCTACTTTGCATGATGGCGTAAATGAGCGAACGTAAAACGCTTTTTCATTTGACTGAATTTTAACGTACATCATTATAATAATAGCTGTGCCCCGCGGTTTTACTCGCGTTACGTATTATCCCGCAAGAACTATTCGTTTTTACGAACAACACAAAAGTGACATTTAATTCGGCTACATTGGCAGTCGGGTTTTTATTTTGTAAATTAATTTCCAATAATTTATTTGAAAAATAAAAAAAATAACGAAAGAAATAAATAGAACCCATGGCACGTGTGATTTGTTGGCCTCTGGGGAGTAAATGGTTGATGAGTCTGCGAAGCGTGAGGTTGCGTGTTCGAATTTCGCTCAGGGCAAAGATTTGTGTGAACCACGAATATTTGCTCTGAGACTGGCTCTTTGAGGAACCATGGTCCTCGCAGTTCCTAATTCCCTAGATACAGGGAATCCTAGCTAGGATGTATATATGTGATCGTGATAAGGAAACAGACTGGTGATGCTGCTAATTCTTCTGTTACAGGAAGACATGGTGTGCCTGTCATGCACGGCAACGGGTGAGCGTGTCTGCCTGGCCGCAGAAGGCTTCGGCAACAGGCATTGCTTCTTAGAAAACATCGCTGACAAGAACATACCACCCGATCTGTCACAGTGCGTGTTTGTCATCGAACAGGTGAGTTATATTTGACGAGCATTTCTTTCAACTTACAGCAAGAGACACGCCTTCCCATAACAGTTCCAATGCCACCCAGAACTTTACATTACATAGCCTTGCGAGGCACTGCACTGCGCCCGTCACCTTTAGACATTGGTTCTAAAGTCTCATCTGTCTTATAATTTTGCTGGAAACTGACCTTCAAACTGGAACACAGTAATTTTTGCATCCTATTGCTTGGTGGATGAATATCTGGTACTTCCCCAGGCGGTCTCTTGCAGAAGAGGCCGCTTGCATGTCATAGGGCATGTCATAAGCATCATATTTGAAAGGTTTATTATTGGGGTTAGGTCATCCAACAAAGTCCTATCATACATTCATCTGACAACTTAGGTGGAATTTAAACTATATATTTCTGCATTTTCTAATTCATCATACTTGCCCAATTCACTTACCGAAGCTACTTACTGCAAACACACTCTTAACGCTTTGGCACTGCACGCTCCATGGTATTTTCCCATACAACAAACACAACAATTGTGTTTTCAGCAGGAAACGTGTTAAATGAAAAATAATTATTTAAAAGATAAAGTGGTTTATTGTAAACCACTAGCTGTTATTCGGAAAGAAATGGTGCCCTCCGGAAAAGAAAGCCTCACAAAAAGAATGGTAATGCGAGAAAGCCACATTAAACAGAGCCCGACTTGGCACTTGATTGAATGTCCCGAAAATGGGACAAGCTCCCGTTTCCTCGGAAGCCAAGTTTTTGTACCGTTTTATTGGGCCTTGGCCTTTTAATGATGGATGGATCCTGTTTAACTTTGGCTTACTAAAAATAAAGATAGGTAGATATAGCAAATATAAATCTACAGAAAGACATAGAGAGAGTAGCATTTTTTTTTTCATCCCTTATATTCGAAAAGAAGCATTTGCCTTTGTGCGAACAAAGTGGTTCATTCCAGCGCACTTATTAACAGTGACGAAATGAGTTTTGAATGTGGAACAGTGTTTAGTTAAAAAGTTTGAACGCGAGTCGCTTCAATAAAGTCCTGGCCGGCAGAAAAAAACAGCGCGCGCTGACGCGGCATTGGCTATCCAAATTTGAAAAAAAAGTTTTTTGTACTCGTATGATGAATTTTTTTCATAGCTTAGGATGAAAAACATATTAGTGTAACAATAAAAGATTGTATCACAAGGGAACAAAATAACGTATAACATTTAACTCCCCGGGGGACAAGTCGGTTTGATGAGCGATATAATCGCTTAAAAATCTTGATCATTATTTTCCATTTCATTAAATTGATATTGAATAGATACATTCGAATATTGAGGAAATATGAAGGCACCTGATAGATAAAGAGCCATAGAAAGTGGATTAATAAAGGCACCGGAAATGCAGTTGGTATTAAGGCACCTAAAGCCAAGTAAAAATGGAGTCGCCAAAAGTACAGCTAAAATGGAGCCATCAAAAATTGACTATGGAACCACAGAAAGTAGAGCAAAATTGAAGGCACCAAAACTAACTACATTAGAAAGTCGACTAAAGTTAAGGAAAAATTGAGCTATTTAAAATTGACTAAATATGGAACTGGCAAAAAGCAAATATAGAAACACCTAAAGTCGACGGAAATTGGAGCGACGGAAACGTAAATAAAATGAAGCCACCAAATATTTGCCAAATAAGGAGTCATCGAAAGCTGAATAAATAATGAAGCCAGCGAAAATCGAAAGTTACGCAATTAAATGGTAGTGCGGTCGAAGCAAAAACCGACACTAACAATATCGCAATATCATTTGATAAGGGCGCAATTTGCTTAATTTATTCGTCCTTCGCTTCCAAACACGATGGCAAAGTAATTTAACTTTTATGACGACGTTTTAGGGCCCATTTGGATATGCATATTTTTAATTTAAGGTATGCTTTAAATTAAAATAGTTTTAAACTTCATTTCCCTCCTCCTCAATCGTTCCGACATTGCTGATAATCGTGACTCCATCCAACTATATTCACAAGTTTTCTCGACCTTCTTTTTTATGTTACTAGTAATTCGATGAGCAAGTCGTTCACCTGACGGTTAGCGACACGCCTGTCTATAACGGCTACAGTGTCACCTAGAACTTTCCATTACACAATCTGATGCAGCACTGCACTGCGCTCATCACCCTGAGATATCGGTTCAAAAGTACTCAACCTTCGAGCCTGTTCCGACCTTTGGCTTTGTGGAGGGCCACGTTAACTGGCATTTCCAGCTGTTTTAACACCTGGTGAGATCAACAGTTCGAGCTGCGGTCTCTTGGTCTTTTGTCTTCTTTTTTTAATTGGATGGAATTGGGAGGAATCCTTGCCAGCAGTGGAACACTATATTACCTTTGTTAAGTGACTTTTTTTTTCTCAGGCCTTGTCAGTGAGAGCTCTCCAAGAACTGGTCACAGCAGCCGGCTCTGAAACTGTAAGTATAATCACTTATCAAACCCAACGTTTATAATTGTATATTTTTATTTATTTTTTTACGAAACCTGTAAAATTAACAGTCGTTGACCTTTCCTCGAATATATGTAATCACCCTTTGAATAATTTTCAATATAATATTTATATTCTGACTAAATCGCAATTACAGTTATTTGTCCTAATTTTGGGTCCTCTAAAGATTTTAAACGGCAAATCTCTTGAATGCTTCTTATATGTGTTTAACATGTGAAATTCTAAATTGTGAATAATGTGTTTACATATTTGGCTCATGTTTAATGTTCCGACTTGCAGGGAACCAACAATTTAGTAAGTATATTCAGCGTCGGTAATAAATAATAATGCATGCTTCATTACACATGAGTTTTTTAATTGGTTGTTATTTTGGATTGGCTCTAAATTCTAAATTTTAAAATCTACTATCACTAATACGCGCCATGGACTTGTTAAAACTTTAAACAGAGTTAATTTCGTCTTGTTTATAAATGCCAGGTTTTAATTAATGCTCTTTGTCAATATTAATCTATGCTTTCTTCTATTCGAGTCAATGGTCTTGACTTGGCTAGAAATGTCTTTTATTCTTTATTTTTAACTGTCAGAGTGATGAGACGAGCAAGTCGTTTGCCTGATGGTAAGCGCTACGCCTGCCCATAACAGTTACAGAGCCACCCAGAACTGTGCATTTCATAATCCTGCAGTGCGCTCGTCACCCTGAGACATCGGCTCTAAAGTCTCATATGCCCAGTAATTTCGCTGGAAACAGTGTCCTCAATCAAACTAAATGTTGCCAGTGTCACTGTATCTAATCAAAACCTACTTACGTAGTAGATGACCGTCGAGTCTTCGATTGATCTTATTCCAGTACACATTTTCTTTCTGCACGATTAATAAAGCATAGTAATAGGGTCCCGTATTACCCTTTGGGTACGGAACCCTAAAAACTGAAAGGTAGAAGAGTGATTTTTCAAAATCGCTCTTCTTTACTTCAATGGATTGGATAAGAGTTGTTATATTTTACAAGTAGGTATATTATACCATTTATAATTTTGTAATCTGTTTGTAGAATCGAACAGAATAAAAAATAATAAAAAATGTATGCAATTAAAATGTAGAAAAAGAAAAAAAACGAAAACCTCTTTTTATCTATATTTTGCTGCGAGATATCGCAGTGGCTTAAAATTAACTTCACAATAAAAATTCTCTAATCAACACTTATTATTATTAATTTCACAGCTATAACAATAATCTCTTAAATTTCACCATTATTTCCAATTTAGTTTTGAGGCATGGTGCTTTCGTTGAATAGAACGTAGAACTTTCCTCTCGTCTATATTAATGAATAATTTTAATTACGCGTACAATTATTTATTTTTTAACATTATTAAAATTTAATTTTACTATTATAGTCTAACAATTTAAGTATACATGTAAAAAATTCAAGCTTTTTTTTTTGTATTTTAGCTGTGTAGTAGGTAGCTAGTTAACCCACTGTGTTTTGAACTTGTAATGTTTTCATAGTTGGCGCTTCCTAATAAATCGCTTATATTTATTTTATGTTTTTTTTTTTTTTTTTCCATGAAAAAGACAATACAATAATTGTCGTCTATTATCATATAATATACTAAGTAAACCAAATTTAAACATATTTTGATTAATGTAATAGGTATCCAATTGATCTTGCTTGAGTTTGAAAATATTCGTTTTTTTTTAAAACAACCTATTTGTTTTTGAACTTACATATTGTTATCTAAAAAAATAATATTTTTTTGTACTATTGAGAAGTATTTAATTTTGCAATAAATGTTATCTCCTCAATATACCATTGGAATAACACGTTCTTATAAAAATGAGCCAAGTGTGAGTCGGACTCGCGTACGAAGGGTTCCGTACTTTGTTGTATGGGAATTTAATATTAATTTGATTTATATTTAGTTATTTACTTTAAAATTTAATATATAACTCAATATTCTGTGAATATTTCAAGCGCCTGCCTGTTGCCGTTATCAATATCGAGCAAAAACGAGCAAAAATCTCACGTTTGTTGTATGGGAGCCCCCTTAAATATTTATTTTATTCTGTTTTTTAGTATTTTACTGTTATAGCGGTAACATAAATACGTCATCTGCGAAAATTTCAACTGTCTCACTGTCACGGTTCATGAGCTACAGCCTGGTAACAAACGGACAGACAGACAGCGGAGCCTTAGTAATAGGATCCCGTTTTACCATTTGGGTAGGGAACCCTAAAAATGAACGAAATATCGAAAAATAAAATACCACAAGAACGTGCTATCTCCTTATCGATATATGGAGGAGAAAACACGTTCAAGTCACAAATGAGAGATTTATTAAGGAGTTGTTTTGTTATTTTATTGATTTTCATTTGATTTCAGGGCAAAGGCACAGGTTCTGGGCACAGAACTTTGCTATACGGCAATGCTATCCTCTTGCGACATCTTAACAGTGACATGGTAAGAAACATTGATTAGTTAATTAGCCTAATCTAACCTGGAAGTCTTCAAGTCGAGAGTAAATAGGTATCTTCTAGGCAAGGATGCTCC
Source organism: Campaea margaritaria (assembly GCA_912999815.1). NCBI lineage: Eukaryota > Metazoa > Arthropoda > Insecta > Lepidoptera > Geometridae > Campaea > Campaea margaritaria. The sequence continues at coordinate 4,343,765 of OU538814.1, forward strand.
TCCGTTACCCGCTGGTTAGGCGGCCAAATGCTAGCCTATCTTGCAATAAAAAAAAAGCTTAGGTAGTTAGTAAGCGGTAGTAGCGAAGTGGAAAAACGTCCGCCTTCCAAGGAGAAGGACGTGAGTTCAAATCTCAGTCCGAGCACGTACCAATGTGCTTCTGTAAATCATATTTTATCACTCGATTTTCGGTAAAGGAAAACATCATGAGGAAACCAACATACCTACCCGGAAATTATTTTGGAGGTATGTTATCTACGTGGTGGATTATGAGCTAACCCTCCTCGAGAAAGTGAGGGAGACCCGTGTTCAGCTGTGGGACGATATCGGTTGATGAGTTGGTCGAATGAGTATCAGAATTAGTCAGGCCGCCAAAGGACATCTGACGTAGCTTAAAAGGTAGCGCTCCTTGATATAATGACGGCGAAGAAGTCTGGAACCCGAGCATCAGCGAGGTGGTCGACGCGCTAAACCTAAAAATATTTTGTTTCACGAGTAGTACCTGGCCTGCCTCTCCACCTCATCTTCCCAAGACAAGCTGGCTTTCGACGTGGGTCTGCAGGAGCACTCGCAGGGAGAAGCTTGCTGGTGGACCCTGCATCCAGCTAGCAAACAGAGGTGAGCTTATAGCATCTTAGATCTTCGTTCTGTCAAAATTATTTTTTCAGCAAAATCGCTATTTTGAGGCATCTTGTTGGCAATTGTAAGTATGACGGTACTAGCTGCGCCCCGCGGTTTCACCCGCGAAGTTCCCGTTTTGTCTCACCGGAACATACTATCGGGATAAAAAGTACCCTATTACTCAATCCTGGTTATTAACTATCTGTGTTTCAAATTTCATTCGAATCCGTTCAGTAGTTTTTTTGTGAAAGAGGAACAAACCTCCATACATTGTTACAAACTTTCGCATTTATAATATTTTAGTAGGATATTATTTGTCATTAGAATAGATTATTTTTATGTTCTATACTAGCTATGCCTCGCGGTTTCACCCGCGTAGTTCCCGTTCCTGTGCGAATACGGGGATAAAATATAGCCTATGTTACTCGCTTTTCATTAGTGAGCCAAATTATTAAATCGGTGCAGTGGTTTGGCCGAAGTTTATTATTTTTTTGTTTTAGCCAAAATATAGTTGAAATTAATTTAAAATTACAGATCGGAGGGCGAGAAAGTTCGCGTCGGTGACGACCTGATTCTCGTGTCAGTTGCCACTGAGAGGTACTTGGTAAGTGTTTCAATTGTGGCATAAATTGTTCTTACATAAGTAAACAAACAAAGCATTGTGTCAAGTGTACACAGTAGAACATTTTGTGTTTTAATTAATATCATACATTGAGCAAATAGTTATTGATTTCCCTTAAAACTAGGTGAACATGTCCACTTAACACTTTGACTGCTGAGCCGTTTTGCTTGTCTAGCCACGGGTGCGGCTCTGCACGCGCCATAGTGTTTTCCCATACAACAAACACAACAGTTGTGTTTTGCCGTACTCGTGGCAAGTTATGAAAAACACGACAGTTGTGTTACAGCAGTGAACGTGTTAATGCGCGTTATTACTTGAAAAAAGAGGTGGTTTTTAATTTGACTGTATGGTTTTTTTTTGTATGTAAGTATGTTTGTTACGCGATTACTCCGCCAATTATTGTTATGATGAGCTCGAGATGTTCCACTGCAGGGCAAGGGCCTCCTGCTTCCATTTCTGTCTGTCCTGAGCTTTGACTGCCCAGTCCCTAAAGTAGGCGTGAAGATCACCCTGCCATCTCCTGGGCCTGCCGGCATTTTCTATTATGTGTGGTCCAGCTCGAGGTTCCTTAATAATGAATTTATTAAACGATTCTTTTTTGTTTGATATGTTATACTTCAGAGTGTCTATGGGTTTATTTTTGACACAACTTAAATAACAATAATTAAGTAGAAAACTAATTAGAACTAAAACCTAAAAATCTGATAAAGTAGGGTGTCCGTGAGGCATGGTGCCAAGAACACTGGCTGCATTTCCATGTTGAATAGCAATAGCTGTTCTCTGTGCGAGAAATGAGCCAGCCCTCTTGTCACCAGCGGCATCGACTAAAGTATAGGTACTTCAGAGTTGGTCCCATAATTATAAAGTACCTGGATGACCGAGCTTTGCTCGGTATTTTTTTTTTAATGACATTTTCTAAAAATGATTCCTAGCTAGATCGATTTATCGCCCCCGAAACCCCGTACTAAATTTCATGAAAATCGTTGGAGCCGATTCCGAGATATATATATATACAAGAATTGCTCATTTAAAGATATAATATATATATTAGATTATACCGTAATTGATCCAGCGTTTTTTGAAAAAAATATTAAAACAGTTTATTTTCATAATATTTTTGAACTCTAGGGAAAGATGGCAATGGAGATTACAACTCAATCTCAGCGAACGAATACAGAATTTATGTTTCTGTTATCGGTGAGGCTAAGGACATGATGTTAGTTAAATGTATTGTGATTCTAAAATATGTATGTCGTGTCCGTGTAGACTCATTTTGTTACTATAGTCATAGCGTGAGGAAGAAAAGTTTTATGTGTGACCATTTTCATACATAAAAGCTGTGTCACATTCATCATAATTCGTTATTTTTGTCTCACTACCTTGTAGTTAGTGCGTTGCATCTTCACCCGCGCTGACTATCTCCATAAGCTGTGCGTGATGATGACGATGATGGTAAATAGTATCCGATGTGTTACTCCGTGATCTAAAGTATGTCTATTCAAAATTTTATCAAAATCCGTTCAGTCGTTTCAGCGCTAAGTTATCACAAATAAACACACATAAACTTTTGCGCTGATCACGCTGAAAAATCAATCATTTAACGTGTAATTTGTTAAAGTACCCTTAAATATTTATTTTACTTAAAATTTTGACATATCATAAGTTACACACGTAAATATGTCGTAGAATTATTTGATCAAAATTAAAAAAAAATGCATCTCCTACCATTGGACAATGTTTTTCCAAGTGAACTGTTTCTAATAACTAAATGTTTCGATTCCATTATAAATAATTATGCGAGTAGGCATTCCTTCCAGTGTTCATAGAGACCTTAGAATCATGTTTTCATCGGATCATAAGGAATAGACAAAGACCATCATTATTGTTTTGTATCTACACAGTGTTTAACAATAAACGTATTCTAGTCTGTTCTATTCTATTCTATCCCTTTCCTTCTAGCACACAACGAAAGAGAACGAAGTATCGATAGTGAACGCCTCGTTCCACGTCACCCACTGGTCCGTGCAACCGTATGGTACCGGCATATCTCGTATGAAGTACGTGGGATATGTGTTCGGAGGTGATGTGCTGAGGTTCTTCCACGGGGGTGATGAGTGCCTCACCATACCTAGTACTTGGACCAAGGATGGGGGGCAGAAGTGAGTAAAACGTAGAATTTTGGTGTTTTTTTTATATGTTCCTCAGATTGTAAACGCCACGCCTGCACGTAACAGTTCTAATGCCACCCAGAACTACTAAGATGGTAAGCGCCTCACCTGAACGTAACAGTTCCAGTGCCATCCAGAACTTGGCGTAGTGAAATCTACCGCGCTCTGCATTGATATTGGTTTCGTTCTTACCTCTCATAATTGTGGCCAATAATTTTGCTGGAAACAGTGCCTTTCAAACTGGGACATGGTAATGTTTGCACACTACCTGCTTAACTGATAAATATTTGGCAAAAGAATAGTACGGACTCTTGTAGAAGAGGCCCACAACTTTACAAAAATGCAATTACAAAAGAAGGCATTGTATCCAGCGAAATTACTGGGCATATGAGACTTTAGAGCCGAGGTCTCGGGGTGACGAGCGCAGTGCAGAGCCGCGCAGGATTGTACAATGCAAGGTTCTGGGTGGTGCTGTGACTGTTATGGGCAGGCGTAGCGCTTACCAACAGGTCTCATTACAAACAAGTGTGCATTTTGTAATTTGCGAGAAGGTGAAACGGAGTGAATACTGTAACTAACCTAACCTACCTAACCTACAACGAAAGGAGACTTAACGAAAGAAATGGCCATGTGATCGTCTACACCCACGTTGTGAAAATAAAGTAACCCTAGAACTTTTAGAGTCAGAGACTGTTTATAAAGGAACACAAACTGAGATTAAAGAATTAACCTAAAGATAATAAAACGGTAAAAGATAATTATATTGTCCAGAGATAACAAGGAAAGGAAAGGAAAGATTTGGTACTCCTTTTTTTCATATATAAAAAGAGTCTCCCACTCGGGAGCGGAGTAGGCTCCACCCCGCCTACTCCTGTGAGTGCCATCCTTTTGTGCACCCCCCGGGGACAAGGTGTAAAGGAAAGGAAAGATGGGTTAGGCTTTATATGTACCGCGAAACACCATTCAGTCCAATGTGATTGATGCTTTCCCCTTTTAACCCATTCCCGGATTATGTTGTTTATTCATTTGTAATCATGTATGTTGTAATAGTGTTGTTCATCATAAGTTTGACCTTATTAGGTTCTTTCCAATATTTGGGTATTATCCCAATTATAATAATTTGTCGAGCGAACTATGGCCTTAGCCACTATCAATCCACAATGCTTAGACAGAGCAGTAGGTACACCCAGGGGACCCACAGATATGTATCCTCCGTACAATCGTGATTTTCCAGGAGTGCTGGTTATCTAGCTGCGGAAGTGATAGGAGTATCATTATGTGTCGTGAAAATATTGTATATTCATAATTTTTAAATGTAGAGTTGACCGTTTATGGTTCTTTACAGTATTGGTCATTTTCTCTATTAAAAGATTTCGTCAAGCGATCAATGGCTTAAACCGCAATCAATCCGTAATGCGTAAACAGAGCAGAAGGTACACCCAGGGGTCCCACGATATGTATCCTCCGTACAACCGTGATATTCCAGGAGTGCTGGTTGTAGAGCTACAGAAATGATTGAAGCCCAAACTCATATGTTTCACCTAAGAAACCAGATAATATGATAGAAGTTGTTGTAAGTATACGTTTTAACAGTACTCATTTAAATAAACATTGATTTTAATCATTAATATCACCCATTACACCAATCACATCGAGACTGAAACAACGGAGATGAAATAACGGAGAGATTGGGTAGGATTAAATGATTAACACTTAGACTGTAATGGAAACCACTATGGTTGTGTTTCCCGCAGTGAAAGTGTTAAGAGGAGGAAAGCTAACAGGAGTCGCGCTCCACTAACAAAAGTTACTGATTTCGCAGCAATCTACTGTGTGTGTTTGATGATAGTGTGTGTGTGGGTTGAATCAATGAGAGGTGAGCAATTGGCCTAATTGAACACTCTCCCACCGATCCGGTGTATAGTGTGGGGAAATATGTGTGAGCTGCGTGTATAGTGTTTGTGCTTGCAGAAAGTCGTGATCACTAGTAGCAACCCATAGAAGAATTCTAATAACCTAGGGGCGTGAGTCCTCGGTCATTACAACAATCCCAATAAGTTACATACTAGTTATGAAAACGCCGTCAGTGTGTGAGTGTGTGTGTGTGTGTGTGCGTGTAGAACTACTGCAAATCAGTAATTAGTACTTTTAAAGGTTGTTTATATTTAATCTACGCTAGGGGAAGTTACCTGGACAATGTAAAACCTTTACCTCCCTACCAAAATCACCAATAGAAACATATTTAGACAGTTCTCAGTATCTCGCGTAGCTAGAAGGGTTGGATAACCCCGTCGCTGTCAACGTAATGACTACGAAGAGACCACCCCTCCCAGACGGGTAAAATGATTACGCCTTACTTCGATAAAATTGGTTAGTAAATTTCATAATTGACGCCATGCGCATATAAATTCTTATAGATCTAAAATAAAGTCGTATTGATTCCGGAAACTGAAGATAAATCACCGACTAACTTTGCAGTAAGCACACCAACGTAAATAAGTTTAGTTATAAGCTGTAAATAGACAGTAAAATAAGAAATGTATCGTAGATTCAATCCGGAAATGATGACTAAAGTATAATTGTAGGAATGTTATCGATGAAAATAATCGTTTGTTAAAAGCTGTGAATAAAAGTAAATTAAGTAAAGAACGGCGCGTAATTTCAAGCTGAAAAGGAACACATAAATTAGAGTATTAGGCGTTGTCGACGAAAAGTAAAAGCTCGTAACAAGCTGTAAATAAAAAGGTAAATTATGTACAGGACGGCACGTAATTTCGAAGCTGAAAATAAACACGTGAATTAGAATATTGGGCGTTGTCGATGAAAAATGAAAGCTCGTTATAAGCTGTGAATAAAAGGTAAATTATGTACAGAACAGCACTTAATTTCGAAGCTGAAAATAAACACGTAAAACAAAACGTAAGGTAGTATCAGTGAAAATAGCAATCTCAAAATAGAGAAAATAGCACGGGATAAAATAACGAATATAACAGGAACAAGCTGAAAATGGACAATTAATGAAATTAATACTGTCAGGAGAACAATGAGTGATTTTTATATTAATTTAAAACTACGAATATCTATCACCCACTATTTCAACTGGCTCTGCCGAATCGGGTCATTAGACATGGATTAAGGTATGATAAATTATCAATAATTATTGCGTGTTATTTTTAATAAGATAAGTTAACTAATAGGCTAATGTTTCAATGAAGATGAAATAATAAATGAACTTAGGATAGATCACAATCCCCTATGCGTTTCGATCCCAAAAGACTTTGTCTTAAAATATACAACTCACGACCTCAGCTTGAAGATCACCTTACACCACCACTTCACTAGATCTAACAAACACTAAAATACTAGAATAGGAACCAAAACTTATGTTAATTCACTAGTCTAACTATACACTTGCAATTAAGGTAAGAACGAATTACTCTCAAACACTTCTAAGATATTTATAATTTAGACCGCACTATTTAACACTGCAATTAAAACGGATTACAAGAAAGGACTCTAATTCTCAACACTTTTCACTACGATCGCGAGTCGCGAAACCAACAGATGCGCGTGCGCAGTTAAATGGTTTTATCAGACCCTCTCGGTGGAGCCATTGTAGTCGCGATTATTCGAGCTTACTCCCGTGTGTCCCGGTCGGAGGTTGACGGATCACTCTCCTCTCCACGGTGCCCTCTCCCGAAAGAAACCTCAATACACTTGAGATGTGTATGCGAGCAATAATATTTATATTTTAATTTCTGCTGAGCTATGGTTAGGTACAATACTTGTGCTTAATACTGACCTTAGGTTCATTCACTCACACATAAAATTCACTCACTCAGACAATTTATTCACACATAATAATATTTCATGCATTGAGGCTCACCTGTCTCTCTGCAATTTGTCGTGAAGTAGTGAGATTTACATTGTACAACCTGTGTTTACCAACGTTACTACAAATTCCCACAAACGCGAAGGATTGTCAATCTGACAATACTCAGTGACATTTTGTTCTTGTTCGTAAATCTTTTGTTATCTTTTAGATCGATTCATAATCATACTTATCTTCCAGTATCGTGGTGTACGAAGGTGGTTCGGTAATGTCGCAAGCCCGTTCGCTGTGGCGCCTCGAACTCGCTCGCACCAAGTGGGCGGGTGGCTTTATCAACTGGTACCATCCCATGCGCATCCGACACATCACCACCGGCCGCTATCTCGGGGTCAACGACCAGAACGAACTGTATTTAATTAGCAGGTCAGTTGTATTAAACTGTATTTGATTAGCAGCTGAGTTGTCTTCAACTGTATTAAACAAGCTGGTGAGTTGTATGTTATGTTATTGTTGTATGCTTGGTCTTCAACTGTACTGGGCTAGGAAGTCAGTTGTATAGAACTGTAATTGGTTGACTGGTCAGTTGTATTGAACTGTATTAATTTGCATATTAGAGTCTATGTTGGCGTGATTCTAAACAAATGCATTAAATAAATGCGATATTTATAGGGAGGAAGCCACAACAGCTTCTTGCGCCTTCTGTCTCCGCCAAGAGAAGGATGACCAGAAACAAGTGCTGGAAGACAAGGACTTGGAGGTCATCGGAGCGCCCATCATCAAGTACGGTGACTCCACTGTCATTGTGCAGCATTCGGAGACTGGCCTGTGGTTGTCTTATAAGGTCAGTAGACGAAGGATTGGCCGATAATCGATAACATACTGCCCGACTAAAACTAAAGACAACCGGATAGTATGAAGGCTTTATACAAACCGTTTGTCTATTACATTTGGGCGTCTAATATTGACCGACCTCCCGATTGTCCTCCTGATTGCGGGTAAAGGTGCTGAGAAGTGGATTGCGCAGGGTGAAGAGTGTCCTTTCTGTATGTAGAAGATGTTATATTTATCTGTTTTTTTTTATTTTTTAAATGACTTATTGACGAGACGAGCGAGTCGTTCAACCGGTGGTAAGCACCACGCCTGACCATAACAGCGACAGTATCACCCAAAACCGTCCATTACAACATTTCGTGTGGCACTGTTCTGCACTCATCACCCTGAGACATCGGTTCTAAAGTCTCGTATGCCCAGTAATTTCTTTGGAAACAGTGTCCTTCAAACCGAAACACAGTAATATTTGCACACTACTACTTGGTGGATGTTACTGTGCTTCTTGCTGCCCATTCAAAAGCTCTCCCATTCCCCACCAGTCGTATGAGACGAAGAAGAAAGGCTTGGGCAAGGTGGAAGAGAAGCAGGCGATCCTGCACGAGGAAGGCAAGATGGACGACGGGCTGGACTTCTCCCGGTCTCAGGAGGAGGAGTCTCGCACCGCCAGGGTCATCAGGAAGTGCTCCTCGCTGTTCACCAAGTTTATCAAGTGAGTTTTCAGGTTCCAAACCCACGATGCAAGGACTCTTTTTTTTGTAATCTTCACGTGTATATTTGTGTGTCTGTCTGTGCCTTCGCAGCTCCCAAACTAATGGACTGATTTCGATGTAATTTTATGTTTGTAAAGTGATTTGATGAAATTTTTTCTTAGCTATGTTTCAAGAAAATCTGTTCAGCCATTTGGAGATCATTAGCTCTTTTATAGTGGATGAAGAGTTTACTTATACTCCTTATAATGTACCTATTTGGTAGCTTTATAGAAATGAAATGTTCCCAGATAGCGTCCTTATTCTTGAAAAATAAACTTTTGTCATTCTGTAATTAAAATTTTGCTTAACTATTTGGTTATAAACTTCAAGCCGCAAACAGACAAAGTTTCTTAGTTTAATTTATTGGCTTTTGTTTGAAATTGTTTAACTGGAATCGTTTGATAAACTCCGCAGCGGCCTCGAGACCCTACAAGAAAACCGTCGCCACTCGATGTTCTTCGCGTCCGTCAACCTTGGCGAGATGGTGATGTGCCTCGAGGATCTCATCAACTACTTCGCGCAGCCGGATGAGGATATGGGTAAGTTATGTGGCTCTTGAAATAAGGGCTAAAATTAAATAGCGATGCGGACGCGTACCTAGGCGTTATTTTTTTGTAAGATAGAACCAAAACATTTTGCTATTTAGATCTCACTTTTCTGTGTGCATTTCTCTTCTCCTTTTTACTGCTATGTTTATTTAAAAAATGAGGTAACATGCGTCTGGTCTTGCCGTAATGATTTTTTTAAAATTACTGCTTTGGAACATCTCCATATTCTCAACTTTAAAATACTTTTGATCGATTGACATTCGACGCAATATACTTATATTTTTTTTATTTGACTGAGTGACGAGACGAGAAAATCGTTCACCTGATGGTAAGCGCTACGCCTGCCCATAACAGTTACAGCACCACCCAGAACCCTGCATTGCATAATCCTTTGCGGTACTGCACTGCGCTCGTCACCCTGAGACATCTGCTGCACAGTCTCATATGCCCAGTGATTTCGCTGGAAACAGTGCCCTTCAAACCGGAACACAGCCATGACGGCTCCGTGGCATAAGTGGGTAATGAGGCGACTTTGAAGTGTGAGATTGCGGGAATTACTGGTTCGATTCCCGCAACTGGCAAATATATGTGTGAACCAAAGGTATTTGCTTTGAGTCTGGCTGTTCGTGGGACCATGGTTCTCTCCTGATTCTTAGATACGAGGAATCTTAGAGGTCAGGCCTAGGGTACAGGTTTCGGGTCTCTGCTTGTAATTAACTATGTAATATAATAATGTTTTCATCAGAACACGAAGAGAAACAGAACAAGTTTCGCGCTCTCCGCAATCGCCAGGACCTGTTCCAGGAGGAAGGCATCCTAAACCTGATCCTGGAGGCCATAGACAAGATCAACGTCATCACCTCCCAGGGCTTCCTGGCAGGTTTCCTGGCCGGTGATGAATCTGGCCAGAGCTGGGAAATGATCTCCGGCTACCTCTATCAACTGCTTGGTGAGTGTTATTTTTTTGCCCTCGGCGTAAAAGGAGGGATATTATAAGTTTGACATGTGTGTCTGTGTGTTTGTCTGTGGCATGGTAGCTCCAAACGGATGAACCGATTTTGATTTTTTATTTTTTTGTTTGAAAGGTGTCCTGGGCGAGAGTTGTTAGCTATGTTCAAGAAAATTGGTTGATCCATTTGATCGTCTTTTCTAGTTAATGAAAGGATGTAAGGAACTTTCACTGATGGATTGGATTCGAAATTTGGTATCATGTTTTTTCAATAGTATTGCAAAGACATGGTAACCTCATCCTAGTGCTGCAGCAACGCCTGGAATCTGCAGGATACTGAACTTCTGACCAACACACAACAGAGGTGTCATATTTAGGCTCATTGGAATTGTCTTAATGATTAGGTTATAGATAGGCGGTGATCAGAAACTGAATTCTGCAAGGAAGGTATTTTTTAAATTTTCCCTTTGAACATGACTTCAATTGGTCTTTTTGTCTTCAGCTGCAATTATCAAAGGCAACCACACCAACTGCGCTCAGTTCGCGAACTCCAACCGCCTTAACTGGCTGTTCTCCCGGCTTGGCTCGCAAGCCTCGGGGGAAGGAACTGGTATGCTGGATGTACTGCATTGCGTGCTGATTGACTCGCCTGAAGCTTTAAACATGATGCGAGTAAGTAATGGATTCTTAAATTAACAGATCTGTCAAAATGGAGAAAAAGCATCCCTATCACACTGGTACACAAATCTTGAATTTTTATTCGATATAAAACACATTCAATTTATAAACTTTTAAGAGAATAGCTATTGCTATTCAACGATGAAATGCACATCCACTGTTGTGAGATTTACAAAAAAATAATTTTTGTTTTCAAAGTTCCCTAAAATAAATTCTTCTTTTAACGTTTAGGGCTTTTTGAAAAACAATTATTTCTTGGAACAAGTTTTACGAGATTTTTGCACCGAAATTTTGCTTTATGTGGAATTAATCAAAATTTCCAAATGGCGACCAAAAATGTTGGCACTGTGCTTCTTTTTACCGGTGCTTCACTTTGATACAATCATCATGATCATGAACCCATATTCGTCCACTACTGGACGTAGGCCCGTGCTAGTGAACGCCGCTGTTCCCGATAGAACAACAAGCATATAGAAATTTAGACCAGGCTTGGGCTGCTGAACCGGGAAGATCTATCTTGAGTGGTTCGTCAGCCTAATAAACCACAACGTATCTTTCCCAGGATGAACACATCAAAGTGATCATTTCACTACTAGAGAAGCATGGTCGGGACCCAAAAGTTCTCGACGTACTCTGCTCACTCTGCGTCGGTAACGGAGTGGCCGTGCGCTCTTCACAGAATAACATCTGCGACTACTTACTACCTGGAAAGAACCTGTTACTCCAGACCGCTCTAGTTGACCACGTATCTAGGTAAATATACTCCTAATTCGGTAAAAAATAAAGTCGATTTTCCAAGCGTAGGCACTTGATGTACTTTGGTCACTTTGCGTCGGTTACGCCATCAAAATAACCTATGTGACCGTCTGCTTCTTCCTCCAACTTGTTCCTCCAAACCACTCTAGTTGACCATGTGTCCAGGTAATTATGTTCTTTATTTGGTTTACATAATATAGGGTCTAATTTACAAGCGGCAGCCCTTCTGCTTTTTGCGTCGATAACGGAGTGGCCGTGCGATTGCACAGCAAGATTGGTTTTAGGAAGAAACGTTTTAGGAATCGGAGAATGATTTAGGATCCCAAATAGATCCTATTAAATTGATCCAGTTTCCGTTTTCCAATTGAGTTGATTGAGCTAATGATAGAAACAGAAAGTAGATAGCGAAACTCCTCAATGATTAACAGCAGATTGACGATGTTTGGACACATTTTGATCAGCTTTCAGTTTACGAGTGGTTAAAATTAATTTCCAATATTGTACTGTATAATCTTAATACTTTCATCCAGTGTACGTCCCAATATCTTCGTGGGCCGCGTGGAGGGGTCGGCTGTTTACCGGAAATGGTACTTCGAGGTGACCATGGACCATATTGAGAAGACCACACACATGATGCCTCACTTACGCATCGGATGGGCTAATACTACTGGGTAAGTTGTGATGAGTTGTTGAGTTATTCACCCGGTCGTAAGCGCATTGAGGCAATGTCATCCAAAACTTTACAAAGTTTACTTTTTTTTTATTTCTTTGAGTGACGAGACGAGCAATTCGTTCACCTGTTCGTGTTGTGGCACTGTGGTATCCTAGAGACATTAGTTGGATATCGTATTTATGTGTAGAATTAAAAAAAAACTTTTACAGCACCCTAAAAACTAGAAACTCATATGATTTATTGTGAGTAGATAATATATTATGTTAGGAACAAAAAGGAGAGAAGGTAGAATGCCCAATTCTCAAAATGCATATGAGTCTCAAATGGACCAATTCTTGGAAAGACATATCATTAATTAATATTTAATTAATATCAATTAATATTTTCAGCTACGTCCCATACCCTGGAGGCGGTGAAAAGTGGGGCGGCAACGGTGTGGGGGACGACCTATACTCCTTCGGGTTCGACGGCGCCTTCCTCTGGTCCGGGGGGCGGAAGACTGCTGTCAATAGGACCCACGCCGAGGAACCTTATATTAGGAAAGGTGAGATTGGAACGAAAAAAGCCTAGTGAGGGAACACCCGTTTACCAAGGAGAGGGTTGTTGGTTCATACCTCAGTGCAGGCACGTACCAATGTATTTATGTTAAAACATGGCCGGAATTTACACTCGCTTTTTGGTGAAGAAAAACGTCGTGAGGAAACCGGGTAATTATTTCGGAGGTATGTGAATTCGGAGTGTATACTCGTGGTGGAATATGGCCTAGTCCTCGTTTCGTAAAGATATGGGTTGATAATTATAAAATTGCAACCAGTCGTTTGATGCTGTGGAGAGATCAGCTATGAAGGTGGGGAGAACAAAGACAAATATGGGGAAAACAATGGCAAAGGTAGGGAGAACAATAAGCTAGGGCAAACGTGGGGAGAACACTGGAAAAAGTGGGGAACTTCTAGGATCTCGACTGCTTGTTAAAGATGAAGTTTAATGAACCCATCCGTTTGTTCCAGGGGATGTGATCGGCTGCGCGCTCGACCTGACGGTGCCCATCCTCAACTTCATGTTCAATGGAGTCCGGGTGACCGGTTCCTTTACTAACTTCAACCTGGAAGGCATGTTCTTTCCGGTGATCAGCTGTTCAAGTAAACTCAGGTATAGTAGCCAAACAATTAAAAATGTCACGTAGTTCATTCATGCAGGTAATAACATGAATAAGGTTTTCTTCGTAAAAAAAATTGGAAATTTTGTTTTTTTCTACCGGTTTTTGTTTTAATACAAACTTCAGTTGTTAGATCATTGCCTAGCCGCTATTCCATAGCGACATGGGCTGTAAAAATACATAGTCCTTGCGAGAAAGCTGCAATTACGCAAGTAAAAACTCAAGGCGCAGTTAGTAACCTATAAAAAAAACTAAGCCTAAACACATAACGTGAAATAATAAGGACCAAAACCTTTTTATCGTTCCGTACCTCAATAGGAAAGAGAAAATCTTATAAGATCACTTTGTATTCCGTCTATTTCTTTATTACCAACATAGAGATTTCCCTCCGCAGTTGCCGCTTCCTCCTGGGCGGAGAGCACGGCCGCCTGCGCTACGCGGCGCCTGAGGGCTACTCTCCCCTGGTAGAGTCCCTGCTCCCGCAGCAGGTGCTGAGCCTGGAGCCCTGCTTCTACTTCGGGAACCTCAACAAGCGGGCCCTGGCTGGCCCTCCGTTGGTACAGGACGATACAGCGTTCGTGCCTACCCCTGTTGATACTTTGGCTGTAAGTATATAAATACCTCCTCACGAAAGTGAGGAGAGACCCGTGCCCAGCAGTGGGACGTTATGAGTTGATGATGTAGTATATAGATAAGTATATAAATAAGCAACTCTTCACTTCACATACATAGATCCTGACCCTTGGCTTGGACTTCCTCTAATCTCCTCCTCTTACCACGTACTTATTCTTATTCCATGCAGTTCATTTTAAGGCCTTAAACTGAACAGCCTAGATTGGCACCACACACTCATACATGACAAACGTGACGTGACGTCACTCTAAAATAGACTGAAGAGAATGAGAGAGAAAGAGAATGAGATGGAGCTATGTAAACTCCCATAAATGCAAACAAATTGTTCCGATCTCTTTGGATAAATGTCTCTGGTCGACCTATAAACGCTGAGCGATATTGGTGGTGACAGTTAGCAGGGCAGTTCAGTTTAAGGATGTATTTAACTGTTCAGGGTGAGGCTCCTGCTAGCAGATAAACATCTGACAAAACTGCGCGTGTCTAGTCTTCAAAGCAAATTACCAACTCCTATTATAAAGATTCATTGTTTCAGATCACACTGTCGTCCTATATCGAACAAATCAGAGATAAATTGGCTGAAAATATCCATGAAATGTGGGCCATGAACAAGGTGAGTTCAGTGCAGAGAAAGAATAGGTGTTCTCTCACGTTCAAACCGTTGAGGAGATAATACATTATTGTCGTCAAGTAGCCATCTAAGTATCATAGACTGATAATTATACAGTCTGTTACAGAATGACCCTAAAAGTACTCAGCAGGCTTGTTTCGTTCAAGCATGTGAACTGTTTAATGCTGGGTACAGACCAAGCGAACACAAGGGAGCGAATGCCTCAGAACGAATGCAAAAACTAGTGTGGACGTCCTGGCGAGAGCGAGCGAAACCAATCGGTGGCTTTCGCTAGCCTTGGGTTGCCTTCGGCCGTGCTCTTGCTGGGTACAGACCAAGCGAGTACGCGCGAGTGAATGCCACCGAGCGAATACAAAATTATCGTATAGTTGTTACCTACTACAATAATCGTTTGGTTATTAAGCCGTATGGTAACGACACATCACTAGTTCGGCGTGATTCGCCGAACTCTGCATGCGTTCGTTTGGTGTGGACACAACAGCGAAAACGAGCGTGTACGGTACCGTTCGGTGGCCACCAATTGGTGACCATTCGCTCGCTCATGTTCGGTTGGTCTGTACCCAGCATTACGTGTGCAAAGGTTGAATACATCGAATTTAAAATTCCCATATTATATTTGTCTTAGAAAATTGCGACGACCCTAAATTTTTGTTTACCTACTATCGCACCACACTTAAAAATGGGTAGGTATGAATTTCTAACCGTGTCTGTCGGACAGACGTGCGCCGGAAATACCCGATTACGCGGCCCCGGTTCTTTATAGGGTATTATTTAACGTCCTGTATAACCATAGACTGATTAAGGTGGTTCGTTTCTGTTATGGCGGGAAATTTAAATTTGAGTAGCACTAAAAACGAAAAAAACTGTTTGAAATTTAAATTTCCCGCTAGCAATAAACTGTCGATGAACAGCATAGGATGATTTGGACAAGCATACGTTTCAGTCTGTCCTTGTGTGTATAGATCGAAGCCGGCTGGATGTACGGAGACCAGCGCGAGGACTTGCACAAGATTCACCCCTGCCTGGTGCCGTTCGAGAGGCTCCCGCCGGCTGAGAAGAGATACGATATCCAGCTTGCCGTGCAAACCCTTAAGTGAGTGCTACAGTTCTAGTTTTGTTTTTAAAGTAAAACTTCTATACGCACGCTTAACTTGGGGAGTAAGCTGGTAAATGCGTTACGAAAAATGTGACCGGGCGAGGCGAATGCAAGTTGAGAGGTAAATTGAGTTAATAAGATTAAAAGGTAGGTGGTAGGTGACAGGTGACAGATGACAGATGATAAATAATTAATGGGCATGAGAGAGAGAGGTACGAGCACACATTTTCTTTCTCTCTTTCTCAAGTTTTACTTCAGTCATGTGATCTAAAGCACACTCATTTTTTTATTTGACTGAGTGACGAGACGAGCTAGTCGTTCACCTGAAGGTAAGCGCTAGCCTGCCCATAACAGTTACAGTGCCACCCAAAACTTTGCATTGCATAATTCTGAGCGGTTCTGCACTGCGCTCGTCATCCTAAGACATCGGCTCTAAAGTCTCATAATGCCCTGTAGTTATCTGCCATGTAGTATCGTCCGTAAACCAAATTACCAGACAACCAATTTTTTTTCTTCTTTTTTTTGGTTTTATTGCTTAATTGAATTGAAAAATATTACAGGACCATCCTGGCTTTGGGATACTACATCGCCCTGGATAAGCCGCCAGGTCGCATCCGTAACGTGCGTCTGCCAAACGAGCCGTTCATGCAGGTAATGTCACGTGCAATCGCTAGTAACGCGTATAGTACGCGATATCCTACGCCATACCTCGGACACTCCATACAAACAAGATAATTTGATAACCAATATGGACACATTATAAACAAAATTTGTACACTCGCCAAATACTTTTTTTACGTTACTTAGTAACGAAACGAGCAAGTCGTTCACCTAATGGTAAGCGCCACGCCTGCCCATAACAGCTACAGTGCCAGCCAGAACTATCCATTACAAAATCCTGAGCGGCACTGCACTGCGCTCGTCACTCTGAGACGTCGGTACTAAAGTCTCACACACCCAGTTATTTCGCTAGAAACAGCGCCTTTCAAACAGGAACACAGGAATGTTTGCACACTAGTTATGTAGCCGTCCAAGGTCCAGAATGATGACACCGCATTCCACACCACACCGTGCGACCGGCGGCGGCGGCGATACAGCGACACGCAGACGCAGCAGAACTGTCCCTTGTCTCTATATACTGTAATCCCCGTAATATTAGGTGGACTTCGGCTCCTTACTTCGGACCGAACGTACACACTTTAGCTTAGGATTTAGATATGTAGTATTTTAATTATAATAAACCTAGTATAAGAACATTTGGTGTTTCTTTGCACCCTCCGACTGCGGCCTCCATAACTCTCTACTATTTATGTTAAATAAACACACAAAACAAAACAAAACTGTTTGTCTATTACATTTGGGCGTGTGGTATTCACTGTCCCAACGAGGTGCGGAGACATGGATTGCGCGGGGTGGAGAGTGTCCTTCTTATACGTGGTACTATACCTAAACTCTGTTTCTTGTATTCCAGTCCAACGGCTACAAGCCAGCACCGCTAGATCTGAGTGCTGTCACCCTGACACCGAAGATGGATGAACTAGTCGACCAGCTAGCGGAGAACACGCACAACCTGTGGGCCCGCGAGCGTATACAGCAGGGCTGGACTTATGGATTGAATGAGGTTAGTTATCTAGACTTATGGACTGATCGAGGTTGGTTACCTGTACTTATGGATTGAACGAGGTTAGTTACCAGTACTGATGGACTGAATGAGGCTAGTTACCTGGACTTATGGACTGATCGAGGCTAGTTCCCTGTACTGATGGACTGAATGAGGCTAGTTACCTGGACTTATGGACTGATCGAGGCTAGTTACCTGGACTATGAAATGAAATAATGAGAAATGTTATTTATTGTCTCTAAAAAAATATAGTTAAATATACATAAAGATGTAAAAGTATAGGGCAAAAGGTGTAAGTTCAATTTTGGACTGGACGGAGTTAGTAACTTAGACTTATTGGACTGAACAGGGTTGGTTAGCTGGTATTGACTTTTTTTTACTTTGTGACGGCGTTTTAACCGTTTGCGTCCTGAAACGAACTGTTTTGTTCTTGTTGTAACGTAGTTAAAACGTTCATTCTTTGTTTAAAAATTCCATAAGCTCATTTTGTATTTTATTTATAAATCGTAATATTGTTTTATGTTTTTTGCTTTTTATATTATTGTTTGTTACTTATATTTTATTATAATTATGCTTTTAATACTATTTTATTTAGTGTAATTTCTCGTCTAGCACCGCTGCTTCTCCCAGCACCGAGTGTGACCCGTTGGCTGTCACTCTCACACTTAGTATTGACCATTATTAGGTGTGAGGGTCACAGCACATCGTGTCTCACACAGCCACCATATTGGAAATTCGTTCTGATGGACTTGGCCGCTCTGAAGTCCACAGTGTGTGCTCAGCTTAATAGTGGAGACAAATTCAATCTGAATGTGATGAATATTTTGATATCTACATCATATTTGCTAATACAGTGTAAACTCTTTATAACGTTATCCTTTATAACGATAAACTCCCTATAACGTTGAAGTGAGCCCAACTTGGTTGGTTTGTGTTAAAACCCACATATTGAAACACTCACTCCATATAACGATAACCCTTTATAACGACAAAAAATGCTCAGTCCCTTGAGTTTCGTTATAAAAGTTTACACTGTATTACCAATATTTCTAATTTATTCTAAGTTATTTATTTATATATTATGTTTTTTTTGTCTGTTACGTTTTAATAATTAATTTAATGCATTGTTATCCAATTAATGGAAACTTCAAAAAGAGAAAATTCTCGTTGTTGTACTATCTCTTAGATTTCAAAATTGATTTAAATTATTATGAGTATATTCATAATAAAAAAAAATCAGGTGAATTGAGCGCCGTACACATCGAAAGACAAAACAAGACAAGAAACCTCGACATTACTAATGTATATCAGCGGTCCAAGAACTGTTGGGTCAATCAATAAACCTGTAATGAAAAATTATGTCTATCTAACTAATCTGAACATCCCAGGACTCGGACATGCATCGCTCTCCCCACTTGGTTCCGTACCCGAAGGTGGACGAAGCCATCAAGAAGGCCAACCGGGACACCGCCTCTGAGACCGTCAGGACCCTGCTGGTCTACGGATACAACCTGGAACCCCCCACTGGGGAGCAGCATGAAGGTATGTCACCAGAACGGCGATTCTGTTCATTATGCCACAAATTGAAAGAAAGTTGAACGAATCGAGACCGAATTTCTAATTGACCAGACAGACTGACATAAATTCTGAATACTGTAATTTATAATATACTCATAAATAGCAGTTTCCACTTAAATCTTGGCCTTTATTTTGAAATCACAGACAAGACTTTAATTTTTCGTTTTTATTGACTTTAATTTTTCTTTGCTTCGCAGCGTTATTAGCGGAAGCATCGAAGCAGAAGCAAGCTGACTTCAGAACATACCGAGCGGAGAAGAACTACGCGGTTAGTTCGGGGAAGTGGTACTTCGAGTTTGAAATCCTTACTGCCGGGCCAATGAGGGTAAGTCCTAAGGCCGTATTATAGTCTTACCTTGACGGTCAGTACTGACGTCGGACGTCCTTAGCTACCGCTACGAAAAGTCGAAAACCGTGCCTACATTTAGCAACGCACTGACCACGTCCGTAGCTATCGCTACGAAAACCGTGCGTGGACAAGCAACGCACTAACCGCGTTATCACGGTTTTTGTAGCGCTAACTACTGACGACCGATGTCAGTACTGATCGCCAGGATAAAACTAAATACGAGCATGCTACGTATAGTAAAAGACGAGAAACAGTCTACTCAATGGTAAATTTTAACACCTTCAGGTAGGCTGGGCTCACGCTGACATGGCACCAGGCATGATGCTTGGCCAAGATGAAAACTCCTGGGCTTTCGACGGCTACAATGTAAGTTGAACCTTATGTTATGCACAGGTTACAGTTAAATTCAATTGTATTGTATTTATTAAGTAGGTACATAAGGCCTATTGTTTGGAAAAACTGGCAAATTTTCCAATTGTATGGATACATACAAAAATATTGACTTACAATCAAGTTTTACTCATTTTCTTAGTATTTGTCAGTATATTTTACTCCTTCATCTGAGTGTACTAAATAGGTTCAGGCTTAAGGCTTGCCCTTAGTTCAGAATAGTCCACAATCTCAGTACAATTTAGTCCACAAACTAAGTATAAAATCGTGAAAGCTTTACAAATAGTCCAACTATAAATTCAGTACAATACTGTCCAATACAGTATCGTACGCTTACTGAATATTGTATGTACGTAATACACATGCGGTGTGTTCATGTGCCGAGTACAGTGTAGTACATAATCTGAGTACGATATAGTCGCTCAAAGTGCACGCCGCCGCGAGCGACACATTCGGGCTGCAGCTCAAGATCGGCGATATCGTCGGCTGCTTCTTGGACGTAGTCGACCAGACCATCAGTGAGTGCTGCATTACTACAGGACCGAGATACCTACGTGTTGCTCTGATAACTCTATGGCCGTTTTAGTCTTATCCTGACGGTCAGTCCTGACGTCGGTCGTCCTTAGCTATCGCTATGAAACCGTGCGTGCATTTAGCTACGCACTGACCGCGTCCGCACGGTTTTCGTAGCGATAGCTACAAGCGGCCGAAGTCTGTACTGACGTTGGTCGTCCGTAGCTATAACTATGAAACCGTGCGTGCATTTAGCAACGCACTAAACGTGTCCACACGGTTTTCGACGCGATAGCTACGGACGACTGACGTCAGTACTCACTGTCAGGATATAATTAAATACGGCCTTTACATTGCTATATCTTCTTTAGTTCTTCTTGCTTATCTTCGTTAGTTTTATTTGAATTCAAATAGGTAGTACATTATGTTGTACGTAATATTCAGTACGTAGCTCTGAATTTCTAACACCATTTTTAACTGAACTCAAATAGGAGGCGGTATTTATAACGTCCTTAATTCTATCATGTCTTGTTTTTGTTTTCATAGACCTTCAGGGTTGTCTATACAAACGTGAAAATTCGCTCAGTAATCTTTAGTCAATTCATATTGAAGATGCATTTTTTTAATACAATAAGTTAATTTTCAGTGTTGATTTTTAGAAAGAGTTGTTTTTTAGGTACAACACAATTACTTACGAGAAACAATTCAGTTACAGTGTGTATTTTCTTTATTCGTAAATTAGAAAGAGTAGATATTCAAAATCATTAGTAGTAGAAGTATTCTAGCAGTTTTATCAGAGCAACACCGTGTATACTGTATAGTAATATCTCTATGTAACTTTGTGTTTAACTATTGGTAACAAACTGTAATAATTTTCTGTAAAACAAGCCTAAAACTTCTCTCATTTGTGGTCTGATTTTCCCCATAAAATGTGTATCATAGGCTAGCAAGAGTACCTATAATATATGTTTATTCCTTTATCAAAATGTAGTTATAATCTGTGAAAAATGTACTTACAGAAATAAACAGGAATGTGTCGAAATCGATAAACAAGCTGACGAACCAAAAGCATACTGAAATACAAGAAATTGTTTACCGATTTCTAAAGCAAAAATCTCAAACTACCCTCTTCTTCTATGTCTTAATAACACCTAAATTATCAAAGTCACTCAAATTAGGGCCTTTGTGGTATAAAAATAAGCTTGACAATAGCTTTTCTAATTTCAAGGAGGAAAAAGTATACAGCGGTAGCACTGAGTCGTTCGGCAAGCAATGGGCAGTCGGTGACGTAGTCGGGGTCTTTCTCGATTTGATCGATAAGACGATAAGTAAATATCATGCAAACCACTTGGCAGTTTGGCAGTTTTCGATTTGATATATAGCTGGCTTGTTTAGTCTGTGGCAGAAACATTTTTCGTTTTGGCAACTTTGTTTATGCACTAACGCCTTTCGTAGATGGCCGAGGCAGACCTTGTCAGAGTCCTTTCTGCTAAAGAAGTCCCGCAAACATAACTCAAGTTTCTATGCGAAAGCGCAAACCTCGACGTTGCATGTAGTTTTTCATACCGCCGCGGGACCTCTTTCGTGATACGGACTCTGTTCAATCTGACGTCACTTGCCAGTGTTGCCAGCGTGGATCTATTTTCCAACTTCGGATCTCTAAAAAATAAATTGGACTTTGGAACATTTAATTTGGAATCTTTTTTACGTATGACTATGGGCAACACTGAATGTTTGATTATGATGAAAGATTGAACGAGAGATGGAGTCAGTGGACGTTCTTTGCACTTATATGACAAAAAAAAGAATACAACTGACTTCTATCTGTACGTAGGATTGGTCGTCTGCTAAACTTTAGACCTTATTGAGCTTTATGTAAAGTCTTGATTAAGCTAAGCGACTTCACTTCAGATGCTTTTCTATAACAAATTTTATTTGTTAGTGAATTTCTTTAAAAGCTTTGCTATTATAAATATACGCTTTTCAGAAATGTTGCGGTTTAAGAAATAATATTTCGCTTCATATTACAAAATTACCTTAAATAATAACAAATAAATACACCAATCTAAATTATATCACAATAATGTATCATAAACTATTATTGAAAAAATGCTTAAAGCCAATTATTTTTGGTAAATAAATATTTAAAAAAATAAAAAATAACTATATTTTCCAAAGATGTTCCTGCCACAGAACATCAAAATTTAAATTTCACAGCCTTGAAACATGCTTAAGATATGCTTCAAAAATCTTAACGACGGGTACACCGTAACGCATCGCTTTTTGCTTGCTACTTTTCGATAGAATCGCACTTCATAAATGGTAGTACCTGGAATAGGAGAAATAGAGCATCATGGAAGATGTAGTATTAGTTTTAAAATGGCATTTGGATGTCATTTTAATCGTTCATAAAAACCCCTTTTTTTTCCAAAGACATAGAGCTGAACATTATCAAAAAAAGTTTAGCCCATAAATCCTACTTCAATGGTTTAAGGTTTATAGTCGACCTAGAGGCATGACTCTTTAGATCTTTCGAATGATTTAGAAATTCCATTGCATCTTTTTTTTATAAAATAACTATTGAACAACGGGATTTCGGACCCTAAAACATAGCAAAACAGACAATCGATTGTACAAAACATGTAAAAAATTTATTTAAGTTTTAGACCACAGATAATAAAGTTTATAACGGTTTATATAAAAAAAAATTACAAGTTGCAATATTTGTACTTATCTACTTTATTAACACTTATGTACTAACAATCTTCTAGCTTATTAACCAACTAAATAATATTTCTAGTATCTAATACATAAACCTTTTTATGTGTTTAACTGATGATGTGAAATTCATTAAAGAATCTGTGTTTGGATTTGTGTTTAATAACATTTTATACATGTGTACAGTATAGAATAAACATATCTTTTAACTTATTAATTTGTCGTTTTATAGCTATTTTTGACTTCTAATCTTAATTATTTTACCGTGAAATTGTATCTAGCTACACCCTTTCATATATATTTTACATATAAAAAAGTCTAAAATAAAACCACAGATAACATTAGAAACGTTTCGGCACATCTTTAGTACGATCAAAAAAATTAAGGCTCTTTTTATTTACGCACAGTTTCCGTATAAACGGTACCATCACGGTTTACTAATACATCATAGACTAGAACCTTTCACACGCCACCACGACCGTGCTCCATATATAAGCATAGAATAAATATAGTATTACATACAGAATGGTCACTCTCCACCCCGCACATTCCGCGTCTCCGCACTACCCACAATCGCCAGGACGGTCAATACTACGCGGCCAAATGTAATAGACTGACAGTTCGTATGAACCCTCATATCAGCGGGTCGTCTTTTGTTTTGGTCGCGTTGTATGTTCATTGTTCATGTACACACATGAGGCGCGCGTCAAACGTCGTTTATACGTGTGAGTTGTCAACCAAAACAAAAGACAACCCGTTAGTATGAAGGTTCAGACTAATTCGTTTGTTTATTACACTGCCTCCCAATTACCCTCCCGACTGCGGGTAGACGTACGGGGAAGCGAATCGCGCGGGGTGGATTGTCCTTTCTGTATATAATACTACATTCTATATCCATGTCTTCTGTGACATTAGTAAACCGTGCCGGTACCGGTCCGGGTGCGTGTCAAAAACTTAACTATTTGCACCAGGTTTCTCCCTAAACGGTGAGCTGCTCATGGATGCTCTTGGTGGGGAGACGACATTCGCTGATGTGCAAGGCGATAACTTCGTCCCCGCTTGTACCCTGGGCGTGGGGCAGAAGGCTCGCCTGACCTACGGCCAGGATGTGAACAGCCTCAAGTACTTCACGACTTGCGGTCTTCAGGAAGGCTACGAGCCTTTCTGCGTGTAAGTGTCTTGAATGAATGAATGAACGAAAGCACTAATTATTGTGATGGTGATTAATTATTTTCTAAAATTGTATAGTGTCTATTATATAATTGAAATAATTAATGTAATCGGTGTAAACAGGTTTAAAATAATTGAATAAATTAAATAAATGAATAAACGAAAGAACTAATGAATGAATGAAGATATTTCTATATTTATGTCCCGGGTGTAGTCTAATTAAATATATTGTTTGATACAACCTATTTATTTTGCCAAGAAGTGGTAAATAATATCATTTAACACAGAAACAGAACGAGAGAACATGTTTGTAATACGTATTACAGCTGTCTAAATGACAAATGATACCTAAACTCTACAGGAACATGAATCGTGACGTCACCCACTGGTACACGAAGGACCAGCCCATCTTCGAGAACACGGACGAGATGCCTGATACCAGGATCGACGTCACCAGGATACCTGCTGGCTCTGGTACGTATAGTCATAACCTAATAAATCCTCCGTTTACTTATCAGTTTTTTTATTTCTGAACAGGCGAGCATTTGAATGCTGTCTCTCCTGGTGGTAAGTGACGTCACGGTGGACGTTGAAGTATGCTTGCATTGCTTGCCTAGAAGATACCTCTCTCGAAATTTAAAACTTTCAGATTATTATATAGCAAATGAGAAAAAAATACGCTGATAAGTTTTTGTATTGTAGATGCAAATCGCTTTGTGCGAATCGGAGAAATGTCAACCATGTACGGATGCCGTGTTTCCGTACGTCTTGTTGGCCGATGGTGGAAACGAGATGGAGAAATTAAGTTGCACGCTCCATCTCACTCACATAAAACAAAAGGAAAAACAAAAGCCTATCACAATCAAACTTACCGATGCATGTTGACAATAAATTTTCTTTTCAGAAACGCCTCCTTGCATGAAGATTTCTCATAACACCTTTGAAACAATGGAGAAAGCTAACTGGGAGTTCCTGCGGCTCTCGCTGCCGGTTATATGCCAGGCTGAGTTCATCGGGTGAGTATTTAATTTAGAACTCTATAACCATTGAAGAAGAAAGGTTTTCAAGTGGCGACCATGGACCAGAAGACGAAGCGTAGGACGGTCAATGAGGTGGACCGACGACTGATGCGATTTGCGGGGAGCCGCTGGATACGAACAGGTAGCAACCGCTCGTTGTTGCGTTCTATTGGGGAGGGCCATGTTCGGCAGCAGACGCCTTCCAGCTGATGAAGATGATTATAAGCTTGATGAAGATGATTAAACGGTCAATATATCCCGTTCTATTCAGTCAGACGAACTTGAAATCTACGCCAACGTTACAATCGTGAATTAAATTACTAAATTGCACCTAATAATTGACCGTCTCCGGGATCCTTAATACGAGTATGGCCAATACCATTTTAGCCAGCCCAATAAAAACAAATTAAAAAAAAATCATTACAGAGAACAAGAAAAGGCGAGACGATGGGTGGAGATTAAGGAACGTCAGCAGATTCTGATGAAGGAAGCAGTGGAAGCTCAGATGCCAGCGCACATCGACCAGATCATGAGGAGTGGGTTCACTATGAATGACATCAAAGGTAGACTAGAAGTTCATTCATTTATATGTCGTTGGCTTTCAAAGGCCCATTCAGACGCGCCACAATCACAACTACACCACAGCTGCAAAAATGTGGCACAAAGTCGTATGAAAACGTATAGCTCTACACGTGCGACAGTCGTAAATATGTGGTCAGTACCGACGACATTGCCACCACTCGTGACATTCACGCGCTTCAAGTAGCCGCTGTCGAAACCCCGCGATTTTGTGGCTGCCACAACGCCGCTTCAACCAGCTGTGGTGGCACCATTCACAGTACCGACTGCCCGGCCACATTTTTGCTGCTATTCTATGGTTACGATCGTGGCACGTCTGACCAGGCACTTAAGTTTGAATTTTATTATACTCGGTGGCCGCCGCGTGGCCTCTCTGCTAGGTGAAAATAGAAATTAGATTCGTGTGTCCACCAGAGTTAACGAGGAGGCGAGCTGGAATAAATCTACCAATAGGATCGTTTCGTTTTGCCATTAAGGTGTATTAAAGCGATGCCATTGGCCGTGTTTTTTCCTAGTACCTCGCTTTGCTCTCGTAGACAACTATACTGAAAGTTAAGAATTAGCAAAGACTACAATGTATATGAGCCCCCAATTATTGGAATTCCGGCCTTATTTTTTAAATCTTTTTATAAAAAGTCCAACAAATTCCATTGTCAATAATCCAATCCTTTTATTAGTTTGCTCATATTGTTTTTTGTTTGTTAGTTTAGATTTTGTAGTTTATATTTTTTACCCCTTAAATTTTGTACAGCTGCTAAATAAAAAAAGTATGTCAAAGAGTTTGTTAAAATTATTGCAAGATTTGGAAGAATTTTCCTTGGTTATTTTATGTTGCGTCAATAACAATGAGAGCGTTCCCAAGTGTGACAATCATACTCGTATCAAGTAACACTGCCCACCTCAAATTGAGAATGACCGTCACACACGACTCAAAAATTACTGTCATACTTGACTCAAAAATGGCTGCATCAGTCGACTCAAAAATACTGACATACTTGACTAAAGAATGACTGTAACACCCGACCCAAAACTGACTGCTACTCTAAAGTCAATAATGATCGGCATACACGACTGAAAAATGGCTGTCACACTCAACTTAAAAATTAATGTCATACTCGACACAAAAATTATAATCAGACTGGAATAATGTATGGCAATCATACTCGTCACAAGCTTGATTGTCACACTTGATAGGAACCATTGAATTTTTTGCCCCTTCCCAATTAGCTTTTTCATCCCTGTTTGTTTGTCCCTACCCCTAAGGTCTTCACTACGATGAAAATCAGGAAGAAATGCCCAGTTCCAAGATGAAGAGATTACCTTCCAGACCGCCTAGGAAAGGTTCGATTCCTAGAGGAACCCAAGGCTATGGATTGCAACCAGGTTAAAAAAAGCTTCTGCCATAGAATAAATAAAATAATACGTATAGAATGGACACTCTCCGCCCCGCGCAACCCGCACCTCTAAACCGGTGGGATAGTCAATACTACACACTAAAACGTAATAGACGATTGGTGTGTGTGAATCTTCATACTAGCGGATTGTCTTTTGTTTTAGTCGCGTAGTATGTTTGTGTACTGACACACACACACACACATTTGCTATGTGTACAAACGTAATTTGTGTGCGTGAGTTGCCAATCAGCTTGACTTTATAGAGTCCGGGGTGTGCTTCTGTGCTTGTTTTGCTTTGTTTGATTAATATTTTAGCTTGTTGTTTATTTTTTATTGTATTACGTTTCTATGGTATGTATGAAGTCTTTCAGTCTCTTCTGAATTCGTCAGACACATTATTCACGTAAGTTTTAATTTTGTAAAACAATTGAAAATCAACGCATTGGGTCTTTATTTTGGATCGTGTCTAAAACCCTTTTTAACGTCGTGTCATTCTATATCATAGCAAAATCAACATGCGAAACTAACCCCTGTTACCAACGCCTAAAGTCACCAATGTTTTACAGGGTCTAGTCAGGTTAACGGTATGCACCGTTCGACCAGCGAGGCAGAGATGGCGAAATATGAGCTGGGAGCTCAAACTCTTAGCCCTGACGATAAGAAAGACAAACGTGGACGCTCGCCTTTCAAGTGAGTGTACAGTCCTGTAAGCTACTAATGGTCGAATGTCATGTCCCTCTATCATCATCAACCCATAACGTCCCACTGCTGGGCACGGGTCTCTCCTCACTTTCGTGAGGAAGGTTAGGCCATAATCCACCACGGGGGCCCAGTCCGGATTGGTGGATAACATACCTACATGGATAATTCTCGGGTAGGTATGTGGGTTTTCTCACGATGTTTTCCTTCACCGAAAAGCGAGTGATAATTACGTACATATGTTTTACAGAAACACATTGGTACGTGCCCGCATTGGGATTTGAACTCAATGTCCTTCATGTCCCTCTATAGTCCAGGCTAATTAGGGTTTCACCTAGGAATGAGAGATAGTCGGCTATAAGTTTGTATAAACCTTATTTAGGCACCCTAAAACTTGTCTCAAAACCTACTTATCGTAGGGTGTCCGCGACCTTAGATATTTCAATGTCAAAAGTAAAAAAATCTACATTTTACATATTTAATGAAAATATCTCGTTTTTTATGAGTTTTATGCGATTTGTATTTATAGGAATACTAGCTGCGCTCCGCGGTTTCACCCGCGTAGTTCCTGTTCCCACGGGAATATGGGGATAAAATATAGGTGGTAACTT
Source organism: Campaea margaritaria (assembly GCA_912999815.1). NCBI lineage: Eukaryota > Metazoa > Arthropoda > Insecta > Lepidoptera > Geometridae > Campaea > Campaea margaritaria. The sequence goes on from OU538814.1 coordinate 4,372,346, forward strand.
GCTGTCAATGCAGCTTTCCATTAGTGAAATATTTTTTTAAGTCGATGCAGAGGTTTAGCCATTTTTACAAACTTTGAATGTCATTTTTTTTACATTTAATTAAAAGGCTAAAAAATAAGTTTAAAGCTTCAAAAATTACGAAACTTCCATACAAAATTTCATCCCCTATTTCAAACCTTTACAATGCTTTTTTCGCATTAAAAAGTACCCTTTGTCCTTTCTTAGGCTCCAGACTATCTCTGTACCAAATTTCATTTCAATCGGTTCAGTAGTTTAGACGTGATAGAGCAACAGACAGAAAGACAGCCAGACAGACAGAGTTACTTTCGCATTTATAATATAAGTAAGGAAGTAAGGATTGTAGAAAATTAATTTCAGCTTCTGTTTCTAATTTTTTTTTATATCTAAAACCATTTTTGAGATAGAGAGCAGGGCGCGCGCAGTGTTTAACTATTTAGTTAGAGTATCATTCGAGGTCATATCATTATTATGTACTTACACACACATTTGGCGCGTAAACAAGCGTCATTCATATGCGTGAGTTATCAAATCAGCAGTATGGATTGTGACCAATAAGTCTACTAAACACGATTTATCTACGGTTACCAGATTCTTCCGGAGCAAGCGTGGTGAAAGCGGCGACCGGAAGACACGCAAGTCCAAAACACCAGATCCCTTCAGCGACACCGAGGTGTCCCCTGAACGAGGGACCATGCGGAGACCCAACCCTCAGATCAAGGTGTCGTCGGTACGTCTTGGTTGATCTACATAAATGGTACAGGAAAAGAAGAAGCTCATTGACAATATTTAGTATAATTCGAGAATTAATATGCTGTAGTGGCAGGCCTCTTCTGCCTGAGTCCGCCGAAGTTCCACACCTTTGCCAGATATGCATCCGCCAAGCAGTAGTGCAAATATTACTGTTTTACTTAAAAGGTTAGGTACTGTTTCCAGCGATATTACTGAGCTTATGAGACTTTAAAACAAATATCCGCTCCGTTCTGGACAAGCGCAGTACAGTGCTGCGCAACTTTACGCGATGTGAAGTTCTGGCTGGCTCTGCTTGTGTTAGGTGCAGGCGTGGCGCTTACCATCAGGTGAACATATCATATGAGAGACCCGTTCAAAATCTATGAAACACCAACATTAGTTTGATTTCGCTAGTAATGTCGGATAAGCCTTCTTTTTTTCCTGTGCCCTTCAAATGCTTTGCGCTGGTGGATGATTTCATATTCATATTATGACCAAATATTGTTTAAACTGGATTGAAGAAGTGACGACAACAAAAAAACTTTGATAACGCTGTTCCAAGGCATGCTATCTCTATTATTTTCTTTGTACATGACTGGGAAAGCATGCTGAATTTGGCAAATTAATATGCCAGTTTGTATTCGTAATGACACTGGCGCGGATTCATCACCGAACCAAATTTGACATTTGAATTATTTAATAATTTGTCATCAATCTACTGATCATTTATGACTTTTTAATTTCCCGCCACATTAGTAACCACACGTTAAAGCTACAATACGAACCTAAACCCACATCAGAGACGTGACGTTTTTGCATAATACTAGCTGATACCCACGGCTTTGTTCGCAATGGCGTTTTTTTGTATATCGTTGAATACTAAAAGACAATTTCCACTAAAGGCCTATGTCGGTCGGCGGCTACAATAAAGTTTTGCAGGCGCCTACAACAGTTCCTTAAGTGCCTGTAAACAGTTCTTCCGAACTCGGCTATTACCCTTTGGATTAAGAAGCAACTTAACTACATCTGATTGTTCTTACGTGAGATCCTTAGGCTTCCTATACATGGCACCGGAGCCGGACCGGTCGCAATACTGCGTATTCGCATTGAAACCGTGCATGGAAACTCACCTAATCACACTTTATGTTCACTCGACGATTTCTTCATTTGTGTTTCATAATATTTTGTTTTTCACAAGGCAAATCAAAAATACAATAACGGCATGCAACCGAGAACTAGTAGGCCCAACTTGTATGGAAGCCAAACAGGCCTGAACGTAAGTTGTAGGAATGTACCCTTACACTAATTTTGTGGTTTTAAACTAACTGTTTGACATAACAATTTAAGGGTGTCTGCTGACTAAAGGATTGCGAATTAAGGACTGTTAAAAATTCCGCCAATGAGATCGCTTCATTTCTAACACGTCATAATGAAGCGTTCCTATTGGTCGTTTTATTTTTCAACTTTTCTGTTCACTATCTCGTAGAACTTAGGCTGCTTTCATGCTAGTAGTTTCTGTAGACAATTAAATAAACGTCTGCTGCATTTTAGTGTTTAAGAAGTAGTTATTTTAAGCCTAATATTGGATGGCACTATATTACTGATGCTTTAGGGTATTTGCAGAGAAAAGGTGACGCGTTCAAATGTTTCGCGTTCGCGTTCGCGTTCGTTTGTGTAAGCATGTGGTGTTAGCAAACGAATGGGGAAACGTGGAACGCTATCACTAACCAGAAAAAAAAACTAGCGATGGGAAAGTCCAAGATGTTTTAGTCGATGGTTTCGATTATTCAAACATCTCAATGGTAATCGATGATATTCTCTCGCAGTTGAATTTAAGTGAATCCGAGTTGTTTTAAACAATCGCGGTGGGTGTCACTGAAATTGAGCAGTCGTCTGTTGACTCGAGTCGGGTGTACACTTGGCACGTACGATATGACGAGAGTTAGAGAGGGCGAGAGATAAACGCAGCGGCGAGTCAGTCGAGTCAGAACAATCGAAAAATATCTCGATAGTACTTCAGTGATGTTGAACTGAATGCGATTCTCTCACTTATCTTAACATCTGAGACTCACCCGTTGCTCGGATAAACAAGATACGTAAATATGTTGATGGAATTTAGAATGCGTGATCTAAGTACCTGCCTACCTTTGTAGTCTATTAACTTATAACTGCAGCAGTCACTTCTGGGGGTTCACCACGCATATATTCTTATTCCATGCAGCTCATGTTAAGGCCTTAAACTGAACGGCCTAGATTGGCACCACACCCTCATAAATGACAAACGAGACGTGACGTCACTCAAAAATAGACTGCAGAGAACGAGAGAGAAAGATAATGAGATGGAGCTATATAAGCTCCCATAAAAATTAACAAATTGTTCTGATCTCTTTGGATAAATGTCTCTGGTTGACTTATGAACGCTGAGCGATATTCGTGGTGACAGTTAGCAGGGCATTTCAGTTTAAGGCCTTAAACTGGGTGGATTTGACTGTCCGTGGTGAGGTCCCTGATTATCGCGTCGGGTGACAAACGCGTCACTGACGCGTGTCAACGTTCTATCTTAGTAACTAAATGTTGCCTGCCAGATGGCGACACCAACGCAGGATCGGAAGCAGATGACAACGACCACGCTATCGGCCGCCACCACTGAGACTGTCGGCAATGAGATATTCGACGCGGACTGCCTGAAGCTGATCAACGAGTACTTCTATGGTGTTAGGTATTTTGTTCAACTATTGCGTTTCTGTGGGTATTTGCAGAAAGATAAAGGAAAAAACCTAATACATTACGGAATTTTCACCATGTCCATGTGTGTGTGTTTTCCCGTTTTGCAATGATGATTTAAGCGGCTAGTGACCATTTAATTTTTCGAACGCGACACATTTGCATACATAACTCCTCATCCCTAAGATTCCCAGTTTCTGGAGAATCAGGAATTACGAGACCCATGGTCCCACAAATACCTAGACATAGATCAACCTGTACAGGAATCGAATCCGCAAACTAACGCTTTGCAGTTATCTCATCACCCCCTTACGCCAAGGAAGTCGCCATGACAGTTTATCATAAAAAAAACGGTCAACCGCGAGTCGGACTCGCGCACGAAGGGTTCCGTACCATTATCTATAAAACCGGCAAAAAAACCATGTCTGTTGTATGGGAGCCTCACTTAAATATTTTTTTATACTGGTTTTTAGGATTTGTTGTTATAACGGCAACAGAAATACATCAGCTGTCTAACCAAAAATTCAACCGTCTAACTGTCACGGTTTATGGGATACAGCCTGGTGACATACGGACAGATAGACAGCGGAGTCTTAGTAATAGGGTCACGTTTTACCCTTTGGATACGGAACCCTAAAAATACGAATTCTTTCAGGATTTTCCCCGGTCAGGATCCCACGCACGTGTACATCGGCTGGGTGACCACGCAGTACCATCTGCACTCTAAAGACTTCAACCAGAACAAGGTCACCAAGTCTTCAGTCATCATCACCGACGATTACGACAGAGTTGTTGAAAGGTGAGTGACTGTTAGGAATTACCACTAATACTATAATTCCGAAGGTTAACCCTGTGTGTAGATTTTCTCTCTCTTAACACCGCAACGGGGGAACAGATTTGGTGTGTACTTTAAGGTCCTGGAGGCCTACCATGACATCTTATAGCGATTCAATTGAAGACCTAAACTGAACCGCGTCGCATAATCGTACTGTGACGTCTTATTTTTTATGTTGCTGCCATTTTCCACTTAAATTGGATCCAGTTAAGGTTGAAAATGGCAGCAACCTAAATTGAGTCGCTAATAAGCCATTTTCAACCTAAACTGACCCACCAACCACACCAGCCCACATACCTACACGAGAATTATTTCGGAGGTAGGTATGTTATCCACCAATCCAGACCGGGCCCCCGTGTTGGATTATGGCCTAACCCTCCTCACGAAAGCGAGGGAGACCCGTGCTCAACAGTGGGACGATATGGGTTGATGATGAGGGTTTGTTTTTCGTGTCGGCAGTTTTTAAATATTTAACTTGTGTTCTGTGTCATTTGACAGTGTTAACCGCCAGTCGTGCTACATGGTCCGAGCTGACGAGCTTTACAACGAGGTGATGGCCGAGGCGACCGCTAAAGGCGCCTCCCAGGGTATGTTCGTCGGGTGCTCCGTGGACACCTCCACCGGCACCGTCGCCTTCACCTGCGAGGGGAAGGAGACCAGCTTCACCTTCAGGGTGAGTATAGTCAATAACTTTACTCCGCAAACACGTTTGGAGAAATAGCGACTCTTGATGTGACGCAATAAAGTCGTAATTAAACTCACAAAGTGCCGCTTATTTGCCTTTTTTTAAACGTTTATATAAATTGAATCGGTTTGCACTGAGTTTCACATAATCACAATCGTTTACCTACAAGGCCTATCTCACGACCAAAGAGTATGTAGAATAGAATAGAATAGAATAGAATAGAAAACTCTTTATTGTACACCAAAAAAAACACAGGACAGAAACATTACAATAGGTAAACAAGAAGGGTAGTACAATCAATGGGCGGTCATAATTATGTAGACCACAGATAATAAAAAAACAAAGACGTTTTATATAATTATATTAAGGACCCGGCACCCATCTAACTCTACAAATAAAAAATTCTGTCAGTTTTGTAGGGGCTCACTAACGATTGCGAAAAACAAAGACCGTTTAAAACGGTCGGAGAGTGCGATTTTATTGCCGTTATACGAACAGTCGGTCATATAACTTTGGCAAAGGGGAGCCCCACGAGGTGTTGGTTAGATCATTTAAGGAAAGATACATTCACTCGTTATGTCAACTTCTTTGATAGATGGAGCCAGAAACAAAACTCTTCCCAGCCATCTTCGTGGAAGCCACATCAAAGGAAATCCTCCAAATCGAATTAGGGCGGTCGCCCACCAGTCTGCCGCTCAGTGCAGCAGTGCTGCCTACCAGTGACAAGCACGTCATCCCACAGTTCCCGCCGAGGTTGAAAGTGCAGTGCTTGAAGCCGCACCAGTGGGCTAGAGTACGTATTTTCAAGACTATTCCTACATAGACAGTTACTAAGCTAATTTTAATGATTCAGAACCAGAAACTTTAAAGATATGTTCATTGCAGAAACATAAAAAAATAAATTCTTGAAAAATTTATGTCTTAAATTTACTAAAGAACGTAATGTAATCCAGAGAACTTGTAAAACATTACCATCATCATCACAAGCCATATCTGCCCATTGCTAAGCACGGGTTTCACCTCACTTTGGTGAGGAGCATAAGGCCATTGTCCATCACGAAACCCGGTCTGGGTTGGTAGATCAAAGCTTCGAGTTTTTTGCGTAGAGCGGACATTGTAGAGTGGCTATTCTGCATGCAGTACTTATATTTAATCTGTGGTTTTGTAACAGGTACCAAATCAATCTCTGCAAGTCCACGCCCTGAAGTTGTCGGACATCCGAGGATGGTCCATGCTCTGCGAAGACGCTGTTTCAATGCTGGCTCTACACATACCAGGTACCAGGGCCTTCGTTTCCTTCTTTTTCTTTCTTTATTTCTATTTTTTTTTTCTTTCAAACAAACGTTCGTTTGTCAAAGGTTCGTTTGACGCTCTGAAAGAAATTTTGCTACGGCCCTTGAGCCTCTCACGCTAGAGGCTGGTTGGTTACCTTATTGCGAATCTCACGACAGGCTCGCAACAGGCGTAACAATTTCGATGTCATTTTTAAAAACTATGTTAATAAAATTGTATTCATTTATTTCCATCTATTGCAGTCATGTCGGTAGTGACGGTAGAATCTAAGGCCTTTTAATCACAGGCTTTTTTTGGCCAGTGTGTCGAACACTTGTCAAAATATTTATATTGTAATTTTAATTATTTCTCGAAGAAACCTGACTTATTTTCATAATTATCTTGATTTACAGAGGAAGACCGCTGCATCGACATTCTAGAGCTGATCGAGATGGACAAACTTCTGAGCTTCCATTCTCATACACTCACTCTGTACGCGGCGTTGTGCTATCAGAGTAATTACAGGTATGGCCTTAGTAGCAAACAGTAGTGTGCAAACATTACTGTGTTCCGGTTTAAAGGGCATTGTTTCCAGCGAAAATACTGGGCATATGAGACTTTAGAGCCGATGTCTCAGGGTGACGAGCGCAATGCAGTGCCGCGCAGGATTATGCAATGCAGTGTTCAATGATGCAATGATATTTTTACGTAGTTTTACAAGAATTTTATATGTGTGAGTAAGTCGTACTATTGTTCCCAGGGCCGCCCACGCTCTCTGCACACACGTGGACCAGAAGCAGCTCCTGTACGCCATCCAGTCACAGTACATGTCTGGTCCTCTCCGTCAGGGCTTCTATGATCTGCTGATCGCCCTGCACTTGGAGTCTCACGCTACTTCCATGTGAGTATCGGTACTCAAACGGTAATGAAAGATCTTTGAGCATTCATCTTACAATACAATAACTCTTTATTGAACACCATCACCATTGCTATTTTGTACATTTTCTTGTATCGGAACTGTAGGTACAGGTAGGCAAAATTAAATTCAAATACGTGTAAATGTCTATGATGTGGCTTCTATTCAAGTAAATAAATTAATATTGACATTTTCGAGCATTCAAATTAGATACATCTTTGATTATTCAACGAGCATTCAACTTCTACACAATGTTATCGTTAAGCAAGTTTGTCAAGTTGAAAGCTAGTTTTCTATAGTAGATCACGTATACCATTATTAGTCATTAGGGTTGAACTTTCAATACTTTCCAGGGAAACATGCAAAAACGAATTCGTGATACCACTCGGTCCAGAACTGAAGTCTCTGTACGAAGATCCAGATATGGGTCACAGCCTGCGGTCCTTGCAGACTGAGAGCGTCCGGCCGCAGATGAAGATGACGGATATCGCGTAAGCTTTTATTAATGTTTATATTATATGAAAAAAAAATAAAGAAAGAAAGAAAGAAAGAAAGGAAGATAGAAAGTCAGAGAGAGAGAGAGGGAGAAAGAAAGAAAAAAAAGAACAATGAACAGGTGAACGGCATGCTCGCCTCGTCATTCAATTAAAAAAAAATTTAGATTTTTGAGTTTTTAGTTTTTGATTTTTTTACAGGGAAAGCATAACCGACATCAGCAACCTCTATTCACCATACTTCCCCCTGGAAGTGGTGCGGGAGTTTGTGATGCAAGCACTAGCGGATGCCGTGGAAACCAACCAGGTTCACAACCGGGATCCGGTTGGAGGGACCAATGAGAACTTGTTCTTGTAAGTATTACTTCATCATCATCATCGTCATCATCATCATCGTCATCATCATCATCATCATCATCATCGTTATAATCAACCCATATCCGCTCACTGTTAAGCACGGGTCTCATCTCACTTTCGTAAGAGGATTAGGGTGTAGTCCTTCGGGTGTCCGGTCTGGATTGGTGGATTACGTACCCATACCATGCCATAGTAATAGTATGACATGAGTATATAACATAATAATATCTCATTCATGTTTTTCGTTCATTCATCCATTCGTTCATTTTTATACTGTTCACCACTCGACCAAAAAATCTAATGTTAAACCCTATTTCCAAGAAGCTACAGTTCATTGTTGATGTTACTTCCAGGCCTCTCATCAAACTGGTGGACCGCTTGCTGTTGGTCGGCATGATGCGTGACGAAGATGTTGAGAAACTACTCATCATGACCAACCCTGAAACTTGGGATCCCACTTTTGATAAGGGTAAGTAGATATATGACAACTGTCACCACACCTTTGCCATTGGAGTGCGTTTTTGGCACCGAAATTACGCCAGGTATATTTTTCTTAACAACCTGTTTATGTGTGTCCCACTGCTGGGAATAGATCACCCCCGATTCCTTCTACATCTCTCGATCTTGGACAAGTTCCTTCCAATAATTTCTAAAAGAGTCAAGGTCGTCGCGCTATCTTCTTCGAGGACCACCTCGACGTCTTCGACTTTCTAGGTACCGCAATTTGTTATATTATCCACATTAATAAAAAAGTTCCCCAAAAGTCAGCATAATATAATGAAACCACTCAATTTAGTCGTACAATAACATAGACGATAAAACGCCACTTAACAAAACATTTTTTTCTATATGTGTTGTTTTTCCAAAGAATAACTTCTAATCGACAGAAGGCAAAGACGAGCACCGCAAAGGTCTCCTGCACATGAAGATGGCAGAAGGCGCTAAGCTGCAGATGTGCTATTTGCTGCAACATCTCAACGACATCCAGCTCAGGCATAGAGTGGAAGCTATCATCGCCTTCGCACATGACTTCGTTGGTGATCTGCAGACTGACCAGCTGAGGTAAGCGCTCATCACTCTACCACTCTACATTATCACTCCACCCTCACCACTCGACCCATCCCATCATTCCACTATTACCACTACCATCACTCCAAAAATTCCACCCCACCGCTCCACCACTACCACACTACCACTCCACATCTCCACACAATCACCCTATAACTCCACCACCACGAACGTTTACCGCAGGTTTTACAACAGTAGCTACAGTTGCAAGACCTACAGTGATGCTGATATCTTTAGACGACAGTGGCTATTCCGTTCTATATCCTATCATATCATATAATCATATAACGTATTATTCTATTCCTACATTGATATTATTGCCTATAATCTTACAACTTAAAACTCTTGAGGACACTTCAAAATATTTTCATTCATGACACCTGATGCAAGTAACTGTTCTTGCGCAGGCGTGGCATTTACATCAATCGACAATCCTGCTCGTCTAATTAGAGGAATAAAAGAAACATTTACAGACCTAAACCTTATGTACTATTTCCAGACGTTACACTGAAATCAAGCAGTCCGACTTACCCAGCGCAGTTGCGGCTAAGAAAACAAGGGAGTTCCGTTGTCCACCCCGAGAGCAGATGAACGCTATTTTAAGTAAGTTTACTGAACCATTTCTATGATTATTAACCCCCAACCGACGTACCTCCCAAATGACTGACTTGCAGCTGCGTTCTTTGCTCGCTAATATCGTTTCTTGAGCAGTCTAACCTCGAATTCACTGTTCGACTGCGAAAGATAATAATCGGGAACTATCGAGATATTTAAACAACCGAAACCATCGACTAGAACATCTTAGATTAGCTCGACACTACTCTAGCGTCGGAGTTTGTAAAGCCACCTAAGTGTCTCTAGCGCGGCTTTTGCCATCAACCGATAAAAATCCAGAGATTTCATAGAAACTCCTCATCAACACAGCCCTACAAAAATACCAGTATCCACTCAAAATTTGCTTAACTTCCCCACTCTCAGGTTTCAAACACATGGACCAAGATGAAGATAGGGACAACTGCCCATGTGGGGAGGATCTCATCGCCAGGATGAACGACTTCCACGAGAGCCTGATGACGCATGTCTCGCTGAATGCGCTCCAAGAACCTGACGGAGATGTAAGTTTTACGTACTCTGAGGTGAGGCGTATTTCTCATCACCGTTATCATCATCAGAATATATTCATCCACTGTTTGACGTAGAACTCTCTTAGTGAACCTAATCTTCGGCTCTCCTCATCCAGTCCAACCCAGCCGTATGTGTGAAAACGCACGAATCCTAACACAAAGTGTACGAAAAAGCATACATCGCAAAAATATCTTCGATACATCGACCGATTACATCGCGCTTATGTGGTGTGGGCTTAATAGTTAGTCCATGGATTTCTTGGCGATTAAAAAGAACACCGAGAACTATTATTGTGGAAATGGTACATTGCATCACTAATATAGTAGTTGATTAAAATCGTTTGGAGTCATTTTAATCAGCTTGCAGTACTTTTTACATATTTCATAAAAGCGTGTCTGTAGCAAAATGTTTTTCAACAATAAACGTATTTACGTTCTTGCTATTTATAGGAATCCACAGGAACTGAAGCGAAACCCGGCGCCTTCGGCAAGCTTTACACTCTCATCAATACTGTGAAGGAATTGGAGGAAGAAGCCAAAGTGAGTTCCGTTTGGTAGTTCTAATTTATGTTACAGTACGGTCAATCTCAAAAATATCTGAATGTCTCAATACACCTTAAATTTCCTTATCCATGAAGTAGCACTCAGCCTCGTCCAAGAATAACGGAACATTAACAAAAAAAGAAAACAGAAGAAGAAAGTTGTTTTGACCACCTTATATGACATGACAACTTCATACAAAATAAGGTAGAAGAGAAAAAAGGAAGAAACAAACCTAGAAGGACATTTCGCTCATTTGCAACGAGAACGTGCTATCTCCTAAACATGTAGGAGATAATACATTCTTGTCGCAAAAGGAGCGATTTGCAGATCAGATAAAGGAGACGACAAATGACATGACGTAAAATGGAAGTCAAAGAGTAGGCTGCAGATGGGGAACGCTGGCGATTTCTACAACGTGAAGACGTAGAAAAAAGGAGAAGTTGTCGAATGAGGTAGTACTGGCCTCTAATTTTAGAGTATATGAGGCTCCGCCAACTCTACAGGAGTCTAGAGTTTGGAGTCTGCAGTCTGAACCCTATAGTCTGGAGTTCCAAAAAAAAACAGAGGGTGTCAGGCAGTTGGTGTACTGCTTCCGTTAGGATTGTAGCATACGGAAAGGTGTAGTCTCTGCCTATCTCAATGGAGAAAGGCGTGACTGTACGTATGTATGTATCAGGCTGCACAAGGGCCTCTGACGTGGCTTAACTTCTATCAATCGATAACAACCAGGAACGACGGCTTAACGTGCCCTCCGAATAAAGGTCATAAAAGAAGTATATTTACAAATGTGTTTTTTTCTGTACAGGCTATTGAAGAACCTCCCAAGAAGACGCCAGAAGAGAAGTTCCGTAAGGTTCTGATTGGAACCATTGTCACGTGGGCCGAAGAGTCGCAGATCGAGACGCCCAAGCTTGTCAGAGAGATGTTTAGGTAAACATTTACCCTTTGACGAGTATCGACCATTGATAATGGTATATACCTACATGCTCGAGAATTATTTTGAAGGTTTATGATCTACCAATCTGCACCGGTCTCCCAGGGTTGTAGTGGTTTATGGCCTAATCCTCCTCATGAAAGGGAGGTGAGACCCGTGTTCAGCAGTGGGTCAGCATGTCTCAGGGTGACGAACGCAGTGCAGTGCTGTAACATATTCAGGCAGGCGTGACGCTTACACGTGATATGCTAGTCTCGTTACTAAATTACATAATTATATATAAATGGATTTTGATGCTAATGATGAATGGTATTAATAACTATTAAAATTAATAAGACCATTTATAAGCTTTTCGGGCCGAATGTGTAGGTTATACTGTGGTACATTTTTTATTGCTTCGAAGAAACTAAACATCAAATAAAAGTGTAAGCTAAAATTATTTAATTCAATTTATGAATCAACTGTTTATTTTTCAGTCTTCTAGTTCGTCAATACGACGCCATAGGCGAGCTGATTCGTGCCTTAGAAAAGACTTACGTCATTAACGCGAAGACCAAACTAGACGTGGCTGAAATGTGGGTCGGACTTAGTCAGATCAGAGCACTGCTGCCCGTGCAGATGAGTCAAGAAGAAGAAGAGTTGATGAGGAAGAGGTTATGGTAAGTGTTGTACTGGCTGTCTCGTATACTAATCACAAAGTGGTTGATGATGACACGTTGACTGCTGAAAACACACACGTTTGTGTTTTTATAATTTTACGGCAAGCGAAAACACGCCTGGCGTGCGCCCGCACAGCTGATTGAGTTTAGTTACGACACAACGCCAGTAAACAGTAACCACACACGCTGTGTTAAGATTCGCAAAAGAGCCAAAAAAAGAAAGGTTCAGCAGTGAACGTATTGAATGTGGGTCGAACCAAATTTAATGACTCCACCTTAGTTGTAGTCTATAACAATTTAACTACTGGACACGTGATTTTGTCGTTTCCCACTTACTAAAAACCAAGACTTATGGCAGGAAATTTAGATTTCAAACAGTTTTGTTCGTTTTTGGAGCTTGAACGGGTAACGAATTTAAATGATAATGGAATTTGCGACAATATTGGATCCTTCTTCATAATATTTTGCTGAAATATTTGACACCATGAATGATTTGTCAGAAATTAGGTTATACACAGTGTCGATTTTTTGTCAGTTTCGTTAAAATACAGATTTATTTAATATTGTATTTTCTTTTTCAGGAAACTAGTCAACAACCATACATTCTTCCAGCATCCTGATTTGATTAGGTAAGATTCCAATAGAATAGAATAGAATATTTTTTATATACACTTGTTTATATTTAAAATGTTGACACTGGCTAAAATGCACTAATCATACGAAGCCAATATGTAAAAAAGTTAAGCGCTAGGTTAAAATAAAGTGTATATGTCCAGGGTGCTCCGCGTGCACGAGAACGTGATGGCCGTGATGATGAACACCCTGGGGCGCCGCGCGCAGGCGCAGTCCGACGCGCCGCCCGCCTCGCCGCAGCAGCCCGCCGAGGACAACAAGGAGAAGGTACACCGCTCGTTTGCGGCTACTCCGTGCTATCTCCTTATTTATTTATTTATTTAATTCTTTATCACACACATTAAATAGCTAGTACAAATGGCGGACTTAACGCTAAGAGCATTTTCTACCGGTCAACCACCCATAGTGAAGGAGAGAAGGGGCAGGCGTGCATCAAAGTTACTATGCAAAAAATAGTGGCAAAATTATAATAGAAAAACAAAAAGTATCTAATATAATATTATTATACTTACATACTTACTTACTCCTTGACGATATAACACGTTCTAGTTGCAAAAGAGCAACATATACAATGCCCTACTAGTAGGCCACGAACTACATACCCACCATACCTGATTACCGAGCTAACAAAAGAAAATCCACAGTTTGGGCCTGAGATGGCACACGCCACGGCAAAATATCGCGGCCCAGCAATCGAAAGGACCATGTTTTTAGAGCCTAATTTCCTAGATACAGCGAACCAATCAAGTCAGGATCAATGTACGTGATCGCGACGAGGTATTCCATTCCAGGACACGTCCCACGAGATGGTGGTGGCCTGCTGCCGTTTCCTGTGCTACTTCTGCCGCACCGGCCGACAGAACCAGAAGGCCATGTTCGACCACTTCGACTTCTTGCTGGAGAACTCCAACATCCTCCTGTCGCGGCCGTCGCTGCGCGGCTCCACGCCGCTCGACGTGGCCTACTCCAGCCTCATGGAGAACACGGAGCTTGCGCTGGCTCTGAGGTAAATTAGCTGACCACTGGCACAAAATAAATATTGTAACTACTATAGAATGGACACTCGCCACCCCGCGCAATCGCATCTCTACCCGCAATCACCGGAATGGTCAATAAAAAAAACTAACTATAAATTTAATTTCACACTAACAGGTTGTCTTTTGTTTTGGTCGCGTAGTATATAAGTGTATATGAGACTTTAGAGCCGATGTCTCAGGGTGACGAGGGCAGTGCAGTGCCACGCAGATTATGCAATGAAAAGTTCTGATTGGCCCTGTAATTGTTATGGGCAAGCGTATTGCTTACCATCAGGTGAACGACTTTGCTCGTCTCGCCACGCAGTTAAGTAACAAAAACACACACACACACACACATTTGACACGTGTGTCTTCTGAGCCTGAACAAAATTATCTTCCAGGGAACACTACTTAGAGAAGATCGCGGTGTACCTTTCCCGCTGTGGTCTGCAGAGCAACTCGGAGCTGGTGGAGAAGGGATATCCTGACCTCGGCTGGGATCCGGTGGAAGGCGAACGGTACCTCGACTTCCTGAGGTTCTGTGTCTGGGTGAGTCCAACTGAGTCTGTGTTACCCGATAGTTACAACCTGGGAGTCTTCAAGTCACGAGTAAATAGGTTACTTCTACGTAAACGTGCTCCATCGTAGACTGCAACCTATAATGCTACTCAAAATATACACGATGTCATTATGCCTAATCATAACTGACCGTTTTTAAAATCTTTTTCTGTTTTTCGTATAGCTGTCTTGTCTAAAACTTTGTCATGAATAGGCTCTGAAACGGCTTAACGGATTTCAATGATATTGCCTTAGTTCTTGGAATAGAATATAACATATTTTTAATCCCGTAAAAAATAACGATTCTTGTGAAAAAAAAGGCAGCTTATAACATCAGTGGATCTGTCTCAGGTAAATGGAGAAAGCGTTGAAGAGAACGCTAACCTGGTTATCCGCCTCCTGATCCGTCGGCCAGAGTGCCTCGGGCCCGCACTGAGGGGCGAGGGCGAAGGCCTACTCAAGGCCATCGTGGACGCCAACAAGATGAGCGAGAGGATCGCTGACCGGAGGAAGCTGAGGGATTTGGAAGACGCTGATATCAACGTAAGTTCTTTTATTTATGAAACTGACTGACTTTCAAAAGTGTTGGAATTATTACCGACGGTAAATTTAATCAATTTTACCTTGCTTTTTGGTTACAGTTCAGCCACCCCCTGCCGGAGTCGGATGAGGATGAAGACTACATCGATACCGGCGCCGCAATCCTCAACTTCTACTGCACGCTGGTGGACCTGCTGGGGCGGTGTGCGCCGGACGCGGGAGTCATTGCTTTGGTGAGGAGTTACGCACCGAAAGAATGAAAGAGAGAAATAAAAAAGACGAAGTAAGAAAGACTGAAGGAAAGAAAGAAATAAATAAAAGCATTTACACTGAACAGCAGTTGTTGCACAGAGGAGGTGATGATTGCTGAGTTAGTGCCATCTCCCGATTCCTTATTACGATTCTCAGGACAGACTTGCAACAGAGATTTCGTGGTAATTGCTGACAAACGTCACAAAACTAATTTGTTTCTGTCTATTGGAGTCATGTCACTAGTGGCGCTAGCATCTGTGACAGGCAGGACAATAGGCGGACAATAGTTTTTTAAAATTTAATTTCGAGTGAGATATTGCGACCAATCGCGTGGTGATTGCTGTCGCTTTGTTACTGCAAAGTATTACGATCCGCACACTATAGTGTGAATTGATTTTGACCACAAAAAATACATTTCGATGATGAAAGCGTACTTTAAATCTATTCCAATACCTACATCATCATCAACAACATGTTCATTTATCCAATTCTTCATTCTTTATTTCCTATGTACATGTCCATGTTCATTTCCTATCTTGTGGTTCCAGGGGAAGAACGAATCGCTGCGAGCTCGCGCGATCCTGCGCTCTCTGGTGCCGCTGGACGACTTGCAGGGCGTGCTCAGTCTCCGGTTCACTCTCAATAACCCTGCCGCGGGTGAAGAGCGACCGAAGTCAGGTGAGTACTTCTATATTTAACTAGCTGTACCTACTCCTCCGTTTTAGCTGCGTAATTCCAGTCTTTGGCAAGAATTTTGTATCTCCCATTTTGTAAAAACGGCCCACGTCACTTGGGACGCGATGAACAACAGAAACAACTGAAAAAAACACTTAGTTTTTCCCAAATTTCTCAGTTTCATGATTTTGGTGCCGTGACCCGGATTGCATAGTCAACTTTTAAGCTTTTCACGTACCAACATTTGAACATGCAAAACCAAACCTCATTATTCGGTCACTTACGACTTATCATTCAACAGACATGCCATCAGGCCTGATCCCAGGCCACAAGCAGAGCGTTGGCCTGTTTTTGGAGCGAGTCTATGGCATTGAAACCCAGGAATTGTTCTACCGGCTGCTGGAAGAGGCTTTCTTGCCAGATCTACGAGCTGCCACTATGCTTGACAGGGTAAGTTTGTTTTTTATACTACAGGATATTTAGGCGAGAAGGTCGTTCGCCTGATGGTTAGCACCAAGCCAGTTGGTGATGAATTTTTTTTATATATTGGAGAGAGACACGTTTGATCATTGTCTCACCTGATGTTAAGTAACGATGCGGTCAGTTTTCTATTATCCCATCTAACTAACACACAAATTACCAAAAAAATACTTCCCCGTTGGGAATCCAATTTCCCAGCGTCCTCACTAGCATTTTAGTGAGACCGTTGGGAATAAATATTCCCATAAACCCCACTGGTGGACCAGTTAGTGGCCTAGTGGGAAATATTCCCTATTACACTGAAATCAACTAAAATGTACTACAGTATTAAACATTATTTGTGCTTTAGACAGTTCTCTCAAAATGTGGAAATATTATACTGGTGAGTTAATGAGTAACTCGCTTGAAAGCTATTATACATAGAATAAAAAAACCATAAACCATAAAACCTCGTGTTTATTAGGAGATAAATGCCCAGTAATACGTGTCGCTAGAGATTCGGGACGAGGTTGGGCGATATCACCTGGTGTCGCTAGAGATATGGGACGAGGTTGGGCGATATCGACTGGTGTCGCTAGAGATATGGGACGAGATTGAGCGATATCGCCTGGTGTCGCAAGAAATATGGGACGAGGTTGGCGATATCGACTAACGACGCCATTCATCTTATCTCGCGACCTTTTTCGTCCACATTTACTGCAAGCGACGATGTGGCCGAAAGTGAAGCACGCTTGCCTAGAAAACATACGCCTTGCCTTGCTTACATAGTGCGTTTGCTTATTATCAATGTAATCATAACCGTAGAAATCAATACATGTAGGTATTTATGGAATAGAAAACTCTTACTGTACACCAAAAAAAAATGTAAATTAAAGATAGTACCTACGCGATACCTATAGATCGCGAGTTATCTACTGTTATACGAACAGTTGGTCATATAACTTTTTGGGGTGATGTGGGTACGTGGATTGCTTGCAGGCTGCGCAGTCACGAATCCGGCCAGACAACGAGTTAAAGTCTCTGTAAATAACGCATGTAAGATATTAAAGATTGTAATATTTTCTACTCTATTCTAGAACGATGGCTGTGAATCGGACATGGCGCTGTCAATGAACCGCTACATCGGCAACTCCATCCTGCCTTTACTCATCAAGCACGCTAACTTCTACAATGAAGCAGAGAACTACGCCTCGCTGCTGGATGCTACTCTACATACTGTCTATAGGTAAGCGTAGTAAATTCCCATTTCCGAGTTTCAAGTGACTTTGGCGACAATGGTACTAGTCTCAACGGTTGCCCTTTCCAGGTTGTCCAAG
This sequence comes from Campaea margaritaria, assembly GCA_912999815.1. Classification (NCBI taxonomy): domain Eukaryota; kingdom Metazoa; phylum Arthropoda; class Insecta; order Lepidoptera; family Geometridae; genus Campaea; species Campaea margaritaria. Next base: position 4,390,177 of record OU538814.1, read on the forward strand.
AACCGTATGCTGACGAAGGGCCAGCGTGAAGCTGTGTCCGACTTCCTAGTGGCACTAACCTCTGCGATGCAGCCCTCCATGTTGCTGAAGCTGCTCAGAAAACTCACGGTGGACGTGTCCAGGCTTTCAGAGTACACCACTGTCGCCTTGAGGGTATGGACTTTTTGTTTTCTATAAGATAGAGAGGCAGACAAGCTGACGGCCCATCTGATGGTAAACGGTTACCGCCTCCTATGGACATCTGCAACACTCGACGCGTTGATGATGCGTTGTCTACTCTCCAGAGCTTTTTTCACCCTTCTCGCTTTCTGGATTTTTTAGCTGCTCAGCTGCTGGATTCCGAATCCCACAACAGGCTTCATTGACAGGACGTCACTATTAAAAACTGCCAAAACACAAAATACATTAGTTTCCATCTATTGCAGTCCTGTCGCTAGTGGCGTAACGACTGCTGTCGCTTTGCTTTTGCAAAATTTAACGTAATCAGGCAACGGTCCTTTGTGGTTCTAGGTTAGGGCCTTACCAATAGCGGTTTTATAAGTGATCATAGCCTGATGATATCGTGATGTCTTCCTCCAGCTCCTGACCCTGCACTACGAACGCTGCGCCAAGTACTATGGCAGCACCAGCGGCCAGGGCATCTACGGAGCCTCCTCGGATGAGGAGAAGCGGCTGACCATGATGCTGTTCTCTAACATCTTCGACTCCCTCAGCAAGATGGACTACGAGCCGGAACTCTTCGGCAAGGCACTGCCGTGTCTCATTGCCATCGGTATGTAGAAATACAAAAAAATACATTAAGCCTTATTCTGAATATGTGTAGATCACGCACAATGTCTGCAGCGAATCTACAATCCAGTATGTCGCTCTGTGGCTCGGCAGATCGTGATATGGCACCATTTCATGTTTTTTTTATTTATTTGTCTGAGTGGCGAGACAAGCAAGTTGTTCACTAAGTGGTAAGCGCTACGCCTGCCCGTAACAGTTACAGTGCCACCAAGAACTTCAGGAAACAATGCCCATCAAACCGGAACACAGTATTGTTTGCACAATTCTGCTTGGCGGATGAATATCTGGCCAAGGTACTTCCCCAAGCGATTTCTTGCATAAGAGGCCTCGCCTCTACAACTTACTTAACTGAAATCAGTCAGATCATTCGAAATATATCACTCAATGATTTGAATGCCCATTGTCAGCCATTTCCTACATGGAGGGTGACAATATTGTAAATAAGTAACACCATGTTTTAATGGTTCCCCGGCTGGCTCGTCCTCTCATTGGTTTTTCTGTGGTATGTGCGACAGTTTCTCTTCCTAGCGGCAGGCGGCGCCACATGGGCGAGAGAGTGCGCGAGACAGGCGATGCGCTAACGCTTAGAACCTCTGTCCCACGCGACTCTCATCTTTATTAACAGGCGGGGTATTTAAATGGCGCGCAACAATGTTTAATTAGACGATTTATTCATTCAAATGTATTCGATGGGCACTTTTTTTTATCACTTGCCGTGGAAACGTAAACATTGCGCCGTCAGCGCCTCTGGTGGCACGTTTCAGAAGTATTTCTCAACATGTCTATCTATATCTCGCAGTAGCTAAGCGTTTAGCCTGAAGAATCGATAAACGTTGATCGATTTGGCTGAATTTTATTTTAGCTTTTTCATAAATTAGGCAGGAAAAAAGTTATTAACTTGTACGCGGTATTACCATAGCTGTTTTAAATACTACTACTTAGTTTAATTGTAATTTTAAAATTTTGATATTACCATTAGATTGTTTGTTTTAGGATGTGCTCTGCCCCCTGACTACTCTCTTTCCAAGAACTATGACGACGAGTTCTACGGAAAGGAGCAGCCTGCAGGTAAGAAATACTTTCACCGATGTATATAATGTCTATCTGTAATTCTGGACGGAATAAAAAACTCAAACATATCTGTTATTAAACGATCTAACAAAGGACCAGGGGGGTCACTACGTACTTCCATTTTAAGGCCTTAAACTGAACGGCCTATATTAGCACCACACACTCATAAATGATAAACGTGACGTGACGTCACTCAAAAATAGACTGAAGAGAACGAAAGAGAAAGAGAATTAGATGGAGCTATATAAACTGCCATATATGCAAACATATTGTTCCGATCTCTTTGGATAAATGTCTCTGGTCGAGTTATGCACGCTGAGCGATATTGGTGGTGACAGTTAGCAGGGCAGTTCAGTTTAAGGCCTTAAACTGGATGGATTTAAGTGTTCGTGGTGAGGCCCCAGGCCCGCTCAGGCTTCCTCCTCCGCCAAAGTTGAGCCAGGTTCATAGATTATATATGAAACCTTTTTATCTAACTGTGACGTTTGTGTTCCAGTGTCAGATAATCCGCAGTACGACCCTCAGCCCATCAACACGTCCTCAGTGGCCTTGAACAATGATCTCAATACGATTGTGCAGAAATTCTCCGAGCACTATCATGATGCTTGGGCTTCGAGGTAACTTTCTAATGCAACGTGACGAGCAGGTCATTTTCTTAATAGTAAGCACCACGCCCATATCAGTTGGAGCCATATTATAGTGTGTGGACTATAGTAGTGTCACTGAAGAAATATATTGCGATATATACAGCATTACATATTATTATACAGACAATACTACACACCCCAATATAATAGAAATAGGGTTTGTATGAACCTTTGTATTAGCGAGTTGTGTTTTAATTTAGTCAATTAAACATTGTTCCAAATCCAAAAGTCATTTTATCACTGTAATTAGTGCGCTGGAATGACTAACTTTGTTCTCACTTATTGAAGAGGCAAAGGCCTCTTTTTGAATAGATGGGATGAAATTTTGTTTTTTGTATGGTTTATAGGAAAATCGAGAATGGATGGGTGTACGGCGACTCCTGGTCCGACAGCCAGAAGGCTCACCCTAGGCTCAAGCCTTACAACATGCTTAATGACTACGTAAGTATACCTTCTTCAATAGTTTTTGCCAGCGTGGCCCATTATGGCCTGACAATTCTTTTTCTCTCTTCTGTCCTCTGTTATTTTCTATCAACCCCTTCTCTCCTGCTCCCTTTTCTCACTCATTATCATCACAACCCATATCAGCCCACAGCTGAGCACGGGTCTCCCCTCACTTTTGTGAGGAGGATTAGACGTTACCTTCCACGGGGGCCTGGTCCCTATTAATGTATCACACACCTCCGCAATAATCCTCGAAGCCTTCCGAACTTTGTAAAAAATATTATAATTTTGCAGGAGAAGGAGCGCTACAAGGAGCCCGTGCGGGAGTCCCTGAAGGCCCTGCTGGCCATCGGCTGGTCGGTGGAGCACTCGGAGGTGGACATCCCCAGCACCAACCGCAGCTCCATGCGGCGCCAGTCCAAGTCCGGAGCCGTAAGTGCCTGCATCCTTATAAGAATGATTGTGTGAAATTGTGTAGCGTATAATTATTACTATGATATGTAAATAATTAATGTAATTGGTTTAAACCGTTTTAATTATATAAATAAATAAGGTAGTGGGCAAAAAACTCAAAACTAAAATTATTTATTGCAAGTAGGTAAAATTAATGCATTTTATAAGTCAAAATCTTAAGTCTCATATACATAGAGAACAATTAAATAAATCAAAAATATTATTATTATTATTATTAGCCGTGCTCATCCCACTCCAGGGCAAAGGCCTATCTTCCCTCTTTCCATTCCTCGCGGTTGAGAGCTTTAGTGGTCCAGTCCTTGCAAAAGGAGTCAAGCTCGTCCCGCCATCTCCGCCTGGGCCTGCCGCGCTGTCTTTTGACGTTCTGTGGCATCCACATTGTCGTGGTTTGGGCCCAGAGATCGTCCGACATGCGACAGATGTGACCAGCCCAGTTCCACTTAAGGCTAGCGGCTTTGTGTCCGACATCCGCGATTTGTGTTTTCGAGCGCAGTATTGTGGCGACCTACAGACCTCTGTGGTCAGCATCATGTAAAACCTAAATTAAAATAAGAATAATTTGTCAAACTGTGAGAGGTCGCATGTCAGTGGAAAATAAAAGACAGAGATTTTCTGGAAGTTAAACTGAAGCGTTGTATTTTTATTCACGATTCCCAAAATCCAAAAGCATCGGATCAGACACCAAATTGGTGACCCCGACGTGATCGGAAGGCAGCGGTGACCAACAATTGGTAACTCCTTCCGACCAAGCAGCGCAACGAAGCTCGAAGAGCTATCGCCGAGTCCGACAATCACAAGTCGCTCATCGCGACGAACACTGTTTTCTGCCAATGCTGCGACGCAGTCGACGCGCGACGCAAGGAAGCCGTCTCCTCACATTTTACACATCGTGGGACATTTTCACTGATCGCGCTACCACCGCGTCAGCTGCGCGGCGACGGAGTTCCGGAAGATTTGGACTGCAAGACGCCCGGCGATAGGCCGCTCAGGCTTTCAGGTGATCTGATCTAGCTCTAATCACGACGATCGTGATTTTTGGATTGCAAGAGGTACCTTCTGAACATATTTTTACGTCGAAATTATTTTGTCGTTACCCCGACTACAGTCGTGAACGCAAGTGCTAAACTATAATTATAAGTGAGTGTTATATGTGTTGGGAACATTATTTTAGCTAAATTGTTAACTGTATAGCCTTTCTTTAATTTTGTTTTATCGTTTGCTTTATATTTTTGTCGCCGATGTTCTATGCCTGACTTTCCTTCCTGGTTTCTTTCTTTCCTTCATGAGTGACAGTGAGATGGAAAATTTTGAACAAGCTTCTGCATATGCAGCGGAACGCAGCCAAGCTAATGCTGGCCCGAGCGGTCAACATTTTGCATCTGCTGTTGAAGCGACAGTGGACAATATGTCAATAGCTAGAGAACGTAGAGAATACGTTAGAGAACTTCATAAGAAGGTGGACGAGCTAACGCGCATAGTAGCTTCACTCACTACTAACAATTCTGGTGGAAATGACCAACGTGGTCGTGCATGCAGTCGCAACTCTAACCGGAATCGCAGTCGTTCTCGTTCTCGCAATGCCCAGCTTTGCTTTTACCACGACCGGTTTGGAACAAAGGCACGAAAGTGTGTGAAACCATGCAACTGGTCTGGCCCATCAACCTGTAATCAGGAAAACTCAAGCAGCGCTCGGTAGAGGCGACAACCGATCGCTCTCCAACAAGTCGCCGTCTCTTTGTAACTGACTGGTATACCAAGCAAAAATTTTTGGTTGATACTGGCTCAGACTTGTGCTGCATTCCTCGGCATTATGTAAAGGGACGAACGCACCAACATCAACCATACGACTTAGTTGCTGCAAATGGCACTAAGATTAAAACGTATGGGTTGCAGCAACTTAACCTGAATTTAGGACTTCGGCGAGAGTTTAAATGGAATTTTGTGATTGCAGATGTGGAAAGTGGCATAATTGGTTCCGATTTCCTATCGCACTACTATCTCCTACCTGATTGCACACAAGGCAGACTTTGTGACGGGAAGACAGGATTGTTTTCCTCCGCAGACCTTCGTGCAGCAACTCAGCCCAGCGTTAAGGTAGTATCTCTTCCCGACTCGCCGTACTCCGCGATCTTAGCCAAATTCCCAAGTGTGACGCGACCGCCTGGAGCACCTAGGGACCCAAAACATACAACCGTGCACTTCATTAACACTACGGTTGGTTCCCCCGTTACAGCAAGACCTCGCCGTCTGGCACCGTCGAAACTACGCATCGCTCAGAAGGAGTTTGATGAGATGGTCCGCGCTGGTACTGCTCGACCCTCGAGTAGTGCCTGGTCATCTCCTCTACACCTCGCTCCTAAAAAGGACTCAACGTGGCGTCCATGCGGTGACTACCGCGCATTAAATGCCCGTACTGTCCCCGACCGGTATCCCGTTCGGCATATTGGTGACTCGTACCAAAATTTGGCAGACTCAACTGTGTTTAGCACAATAGACCTTGTCAAAGCTTACCAGCAGATTCCCGTGCATCATGCAGACGTCTGCAAGACCGCCATCATTACCCCATTCGGTTTGTACGAATTTCCGTACATGGCGTTTGGTTTGCGTAATGCGGGACAAACGTTTCAGCGATTCATTGACGAAGTCGTGCGTGGCCTTGATTTCTGTTTCGCATACGTTGATGACATTTTAGTACACTCTCCTGATCAATCTCAGCATGCAGCACACCTGGAAATATTATTTCAGAGACTGCACGATTATGGCGTCGTTATTAACTTGGCCAAAAGCCATTTTGGTGCTGATGAGGTTACCTTCCTAGGGTACAAGATCAGTGCAGCAGGCACGCGTCCTCCCGAGGACAGGATTCAAGCCCTACTAGAATACCCGCCACCCAAAACCGTTCAAGGTATGCGTCGATTCCTCGGCATGGTAAATTTCTACCGCCGCTTTCTACCGGAAGCCGCAAAATACCAGGCACCTCTCATCGATGCTGTTGTTGCCATTCAAGGTAAAGGTGCAAAACCTTTTACTTGGACGGCAGAGTTAGAAGAGTGCTTTGAAGCTTGCAAGAAAAGTTTGATGTCCGTGACGACTTTAGCTCACCCAAATTGCAACGCCACCCTCGGTCTCTTTACAGACGCATCTAGCACACACGTAGGATCATGCCTACAACAGCGTAGCAGCGATCAGGATGACTGGCAACCGTTGGCCTACTTCAGTAAAAAGCTAAACAGTAAGCAGTCAGAGTGGCCAGCATACTACCGCGAACTCCTCGGTGTCTACGAAAGTGTGCAGCATTTCAGGCATATTTTGGAAACTCAGCATGCAACGATCTACACTGATCACAAACCGCTCACTTACGCCTTTATACAGAAACGAGAAAAGCTGCCACCTGCCCAACTTAACCAGCTTTCATTCATTAGTCAGTTCACTACGGATATCGTTTACATCAAAGGCGTAGATAATGTCGTAGCAGACGCAATGTCTCGAATTGAATCGATCTCTCTTGAAGATGATTATGCTGCACTCGCCCACTCACAGCACGCCGACGAGGAGCTAGCCAGTGCGCGAGATAATTCTTCGTTAAAACTAGAACCGATTCTCATTCCTGGCACTAACATCACTGTGCTCTGTGACACATCCACAGGTCGTCCACGACCATATTTGACGCCGTCATTTCGTCGTGCAGCATTCGACCGCTGTCACAACCTCAGCCACCCTGGTGCGCGAGCAACCGTTCGCCTGGTGACTGAGCGTTATGTTTGGCCGCAAGTAAACAGACAATGTCGTGAGTGGTCGCGCCTCTGTCAGCACTGCCAACGCAGCAAAGTGAGAAGACATATTGTGTCGCCTCTTGGTACTTTTAAGCCTTCTGGCAGATTTAGACACGTACACATAGACATCATAGGTCCATTACCTCACTCTAACGGATTTAATTACTGCCTCACCGCGATAGATAGATACACGCGGTGGCCGGAAGCGTGGCCTATGACAACAATCACTGCCGAAGAGGTAGCAGAAAAATTTGTTACGGGCTGGATATCCCGTTTTGGCGTTCCTAACTTATTAACTACAGATCAGGGACGCCAATTCGAATCAACTTTATTTCATCGCCTTATGAATGTGTGCGCCACAAAACGTGTTCGCACTACTAGTTACCATCCCTGTGCGAATGGTATGGTTGAGCGCATGCACCGCCAGCTGAAGGCCTCTTTAATGTGTCACGCCAATACGTGGACCAAGGCCCTTCCGCTTGTCCTGCTTGGTATGCGAACGGTGCTGAAGGAGGACCTGAAGACTTCATCCGCTGAGCTCGTTTATGGAGAAGCCCTTCGATTGCCCGGCGAGCTTATTGTGCCACCAGAAGAGCCCAGAAGCCCATCCGATCAAATGGACTTCGTTACAGAACTTAGAAGCCGCATGAAAATTCTTCGTCCCATTCCTGTTTCACACCACGCTCAACCATCATGTTTCATTTTCAAAGATTTAGAGAAGGCAACGCACGTAATGCTTCGCGACGACAAAGTGCGTCGGCCTTTGCAACCTCCATACTCAGGTCCCCATCTCATTCTGAGAAGAAGAGACAAGACGCTCACCATTGATGTAAATGGCAGGGAGATTACTGTCAGCATCGACCGCGTGAAGCCTGCTCACATGGATCCAGTTACTGGCGTTTCAATGGGCGGTGCATCATCTTCACCGTCCGTGCCAGCTACAGCTACGTCACGTCCTGCGTCAGTTCAAGATTCTCCTATTCCACCGCCTACTCCTGTTACCACTAGGTCCGGAAGGAAAGTCAGATTCAGGGATGTATTAGATTTGTAACTTTACTTTTATTTTATTTTATAATTGTTTGTTAAATTCCTATATCCTTTTCTTCTCCGTGGGGGGGTGGTGTGGCGACCTACAGACCTCTGTGGTCAGCATCATGTAAAACCTAAATTAAAATAAGAATAATTTGTCAAACTGTGAGAGGTCGCATGTCAGTGGAAAATAAAAGACAGAGATTTTCTGGAAGTTAAACTGAAGCGTTGTATTTTTATTCACGATTCCCAAAATCCAAAAGCATCGGATCAGACACCAAATGTTCCTTACGCGATCTGACAGTCTGATACCCAGAATACTGCGCTCCATGGCTCGCTGGCACACCCCGAGCAAAAATAAAATCAAAAATATGATCAACTAAATTATTGAGTAACTGATTATGGTTTCAGTATGAAAAAAACCCTTTCAAGTAGTTATTTATGCCTGAATCTCGAACTGAAAAAGGAAATTCCATTAACATTACCAGTCTTTCGGAAATACGTCCGTCAAAGAAGATAGCACCAAAAAACTCCACGGGGATGTAATTTTTTGAATTTACGTCTTTTTTATGCCACATAAGGTACAAAATAAAAATAATACCGATTTGGCAACATTAAAAGGCCTGACGCAAACCGTACTTTAGGTGTCAGGAGAGATGGAGTTACGTGCTAAAACGTAATAAGTAAATATATAATTTTATGTGTTGCACAGATTCACGACTTTATTGCGTCGGTATAAGAGTTTTTTCTTTACGTGTTTTTGCGGAATGAAATTTCTGTACAGGAGGCATACCATGACCTCTTATAGCGATTCAATTGAAGACCTAAACTGAACCGCGTCGCATAATCGTACCGTGACGTCTTATTTTTTATGTTGCTGCCATTTTCAGCCTTAAATGGATCCAGTTTAAGTTGAAAATGGCAGCGACCTAAATTGAGTTGCTAATAAGCCATTTTCAACCTAAATCGTAAGTACAAAAAAATAAGAGGTGACGGTACGATTATGCGACGCGGTTCAGTTTAGGTCTTCAATTGAATCGCTATAAGATGTCATGGTAGGCCTCCTGTACTATTTAATATTTTGTGCCAATACCATAAAACATGACACTAAACTAATTCGAAAAGTTTGTCCTTAATAATATAAACACTATAGTTATAATCTATGTTATTCGTACATTTGTAAATTACACGCGATCAGGAGGAAACCACGGGCAAAGAAACGGTAGGTTTCTACAAAATGTTAGTTTTTTACTTATATTTTTTCCAGTTATAGTTGCATCCTTCTCACTTTGACTATTTATTAGAAATGGTGGAAAAAATCTCCGAGGCCGAATTCCGAGTGTCAATTGTTAAGTTTAGTGTTGTCGACTTTGTTACGCAGTGTTGCCAATGTAGATCTTCTAGTGTTAAAATTAGCTCTGTTTTAACATTATCAGCTCCGAAAAAAATAATTATATTTTTTATAGATTTTTGGTTCTGTTTGGCTTGTTTGCGTTAAGCTATTTTTTTATATAAATTCTAAAATAGCTAATCTGGTAACCCTGCACGTGACAACTGATGTAACAACTGACTGTCTCGGGAACAACTATGAGAAAGGTTAACATTATAATACAATAAATGATTTAATTTGACTTTGAACTCTTCATTTTTCACCCCAGCAGGCGGATTCAAGCACCCCCTTCAACTACAACCCCCACCCCGTTGACATGACAAATCTCACGTTGTCAAGAGAAATGCAGAACATGGCAGAAAGGTTAGCCGACAACGCACATGACATCTGGGCGAAGAAGAAGAAGGAAGAACTTGTCACTAATGGAGGTAAGAAAGGAAAAAACAAACTTATTTCTCAACTCACGTTGCGCTGTCTAGAGTAATGCAGAACATGACATAAGGGTTAGTAGGTAATATTTTTGATATTTGAGTCACAAAGAAGACAAAAGAACTTGTCACTGATAAAGATAAGTTAAGAAGAAAGTAATAGCGATCAAATTCACATTATCAAAAGATGTGCAGAATAAAGCAGAGAGGTTAACTAGCAGCTTATCTCTAACCCGCATTTCTTTTTTTATAAATAAATAGGTATGCGTTCGACCACTATCTCACCTGATGTAAAGTGACAATGCGGTCTACAATGGTGCACGCTTACCTAGAAGTGAATCGTGACTTGAAGACTCCCAGGTTGTAACTATCGGAAAACACAGATTTAGGCAAGGAGTTCCACTCCTTTGCTATCCTTTATTTGCTATCTCTAGAACGTTCTCGAAGGAACTAGCATCATCCCGCGAGCAGAACGCCTTAAACGTAAAGACGGAAATATTTCCTCTATTATAGGTAATAGATGGCGCTTTTTTAAATATCAGTCGCTTTAACAATACAATACTTTACTTTATAGGAGGAATCCACCCACAACTTGTGCCATACGACCTGCTCACCGACAAAGAAAAGAAAAAGGACCGCGAGCGTTCCCAAGAGTTCCTCAAATACCTTCAGTACCAGGGCTACAAGCTGCATCGGCCCAGCAAAGTGTCTCAGATCGACACCGAACAGACCACTACGGGGGTTGTAATAGAGTTGAGATTCGCTTACTCGCTGCTCGAGAAACTGATCCAGTATATTGACAGGGCCACCATCAATATGAAGTTGTTGAAACCGTCAACGACATTCAGCAGGAGGCCTAGCTTTAAGACTAGTACGAGGGATATTAAATTCTTTTCCAAGGTGAGTTTGTAACACAATTTATTTTGTACAACAGTTGTACAAAACAAATTTGTAACTGTGGAAATGTAACTGTGCAAATGTAACTGTGGAGTTTATAGATTCAACAGTTACTGTTGAATCTATAAACTCCACAGTTACATTTTGTTGATCAATGTTGCGCAACAATCAATAACATTCAGTAACATTTGCATCCACTAGATGCTCTATAAGCTGGGTTACTGGTAATAACTGGGTTGCGTGATCCTTGCGTTTTACAACCAGTCAGAGAAAGTTTCAAATCAAATATATTGAAAACCTCCAGGATGACTGGTAGAAAATGCTACTTAGCATTAAGTACTCCTTGTACTTCATTTGTGTGCTAAAGAATAAATAAATAAATAAATAAAGCAGTGTTACATTGAAAACTGTCTTGTTGAGCAATGTTCAGAACTGGAGCAATGCTATGGTGGATGGAGCAATGGATGGTGAATGCTAAAGCGAACCCACCTCAGTGGCCTGCTCAGCGGGGGAAGATTTTATGAAGGACGATCCCCCCCGTCACCAGCGTAGCAAAGAAGATATTGCGATGGCATATCCCCCTTCCACAACCAAAGCAGTGTTCTGAAACAAAATGTTATGTTACTGGAAGATATCGAATGTTGTCACATCTTGCCCGTCCCAACAAAAAGTAAACCACGCAGTGCATTATCATGTCATAACTGACAAACTAACCTCTTCTATATTTACCTACTGTTGAATATAGATTTCACTGGTGATTTTTTTATCTACACACTTTCTTTGTAGGTTATAATATAACACTCATGTTATCTATTCTTCTGAATTTGATTAAGTAATGTTACTGAGTCAAAATATAACTTCTGTACTACCTTATATGTATCTTGGAATCTGACATTATTTTCGGGGTCTTTTTTTATGTGAACACTGTATAGCTTTCTTTATTAAAATGACGATGTAAGATTCAAAAAACAAGGTCTCAATGTTGACGCTTATGTTTTTTGACTGGATGACGCCATTATTAAATGGCAACTGGGCACTGGCATTGTATGTTTTTTTAATTTTACCTGATGGTAAACGTTACGCTATCCCATAACAATAACAAGCAAGTTAAGAATAACAGTCCATTAAATCCAAAATAATTTAGAAACACATATTTCGAAAGTATGCATATTGTTATTATTTTTTTTATTTGACTGAGTGACGAGACGAGCTAGCCGTCCACCAGATGGTAAGCATCACGCTTGCCTGTAACAGTTACAATGCCACCTAAAACTTTGCATTGCATAATCTAGCGCGGCACTGCACTCGTCACCCTGAGACATCGGCTCTAAAGACTCATATGCCCAGTAATTCAAGTGTGTATTAAAGATGGAACTATTTAGCACTTTCACTGCTGAGCCGATTTTCTTGTCTAGCCACGGGTGCGGCCCTGCACACTCCATAGTGTTTTCCCATACAACAAACACAACAGTTGTGTTTTCCCGCACTGAAGGTGTTAATTTTACGAAAGAGTTGCATAAAATGAGACCCTCTATTAAGTATGTATTATGCACGACTGACACTAATTAAAAACTAAAATCTATACTTAGCACTTATCTTTTTTAACCTTTTCTGTGATCTTTTTTTACTTACAAGCAACACAAGTCGGAGTTGAAATATTTCAAGAAGGTATAACCACTAGAAATTTTGTGATTCGATGTTTTGTATCTACGTATAATATCTTTACTGATGAATACATCATACCTCTTAACTCATAGAAAAATGAAACCTCTGGCCTGCCAACTTCAAAGTGTGAGGTTGCAGGTTCCATTCCCATACTGGGCAAAGATTTGTGTGAACAATGGGCATCTATTTGCTTGGAGTATGGGCGTTTGTAGGACCATGGTCCGTGTAATTTCTGCTTTCTTGTATGTGGAGAATCTTAGTTAAGGGAAAGAGGTTCTTGATTTCTATAAATAAGTGGGCTTGTTAATGTTGTGTACTTAATAAATGCTTGTTTCAATTATTTGCTTGCTTCCTTCTTTTCTGATATTTTTAGCCTAGCTTAGAACGTATTTCTCTTATCAAGAATATAAAACATCCATTGCTTGCAACCGTGTCAAAATATCGGAAAACTTATAACGAAAGAACATCGTAAATTTGTATTATTAGTTATTTTGACTTTAGTGTCACTAAAGACATTAACACTAAAAACAACATTTTAGTGTTACTAAAGTCACTAACACTAACACTAAACTCAATATTAGAGATGAGATATTTACCTGCTTCTTTTGTCCTTTAAACCTTTTATAAATCTTCGTAAACATCTCGATTCTAACATTAACTTTAGTTTAACTGAAGTTACTAACACTAAAATTAAATTTTAGAAGTGTAACGCTATTTACCGTGTTCTTTTCTTGTATGTGAGTTTAAAAACTTCTGTATACATATTTATGTTTTCCCTATTATAGGTGGTCTTGCCTTTAATGGAGAAGTATTTCTCAACACATCGGAACTATTTCATCGCTGTAGCAACCGCGACCAACAACGTGGGGGCCGCCAGCCTTAAAGAGAAGGAGATGGTCGCCTCGCTGTTTTGCAAACTGGCCAGCTTGTTGCGATCTAGGTTCGTATTTTTACCGTCTAAGTGAAACTTTTTTATCGACCGACAGAAGACATTTTATAGCAATCGTCACATGTTTCTGTTACGCTCGACCTTCACGTAAGAGTTGACACTTTGACGTGAAGGTTTATTGAAAGAAGTTTGTTAAAAGACAAATAGTGCGCGAGTAGGAATTTCGAAAACGACCGAAACGGTCTTATTCATATAAGTTCGCAAATATTAAGATTATGAAAAATCATTATTCATAAACGCTCAATAGCGTTAAAAAGCTTTGTGTTACTCATATATTTTATGTCATTATAAAAACATGTTCATTCCAGACTGGCAGCGTTTGGCCCTGACGTCCGCATTACGGTGCGCTGTCTCCAAGTCCTGGTGAAGGGCATCGACGCCAAGTCCCTCGTCAAGAACTGCCCCGAGTTCATTAGGACCTCCATGCTGACCTTCTTCAACAACGTCGCTGATGACTTAGGGCATACTTTACTCAACTTGCAGGAGGTATGATGCAGTATCTGTTAGATGCAGTCACATCCCAGACACTATACAAATAAGCTGTTATTTACATGTGTCACATGTAAATGACGTGTGTACACGCGCCAAATGTGTGTGTAACTTTTTTTATTTGACTGACTGACGAGACGAGCAAGTCGTTCACCTGATGGTAAGCGCTAAGCCTGCCCATAACAGTTACAGTGCCACCCAGATCTTTGCATTCCATAATCCTGACACATCGGCTCTAAAGTCTCATATGCCTAGTAATTTCGCTGGAAACAATGCCCTTCACACACTGGAACACAGTAAAGTTTGCACACTACTGCTTGGCGGATGAATATCTGGGGTAAAGGTGTGGTACTTCCCCAGGCGGTCTCTTGCAGAAGAGGCCTCCCATACACTACGCGACCAAAACAAAAGACATCCCGCTTGTATGAAGGTTCATACAAACTGTTTGTCTATTACATTTGGGCGTATAGTATTGACTGTCCCAGCAATTGTGGGAAGAGGTGCAAGGACGGGAATTGAGTGGGGTGGGGTATGTTAATTCTATAATTATTTGGTGTTCATTACGTGATAGTGGTCAAACACTAAAGGGTCATTTGTTATATCCAGGGTAAATACGCCCACCTGCGAGGCACGCATCTGAAGACTTCCACATCTCTCGGGTACATCAACGGAGTCCTACTCCCGATCCTCACTGCCATGTTCGACCATCTGGCCAATTGCGAGTATGGGGCTGACTTGCTGTGTAAGTATGTCTATCGTTATACGCGTTCCGGGGGGCATCTTATGCCGTCTAATGCTGTGTCGATGTGGTTCATAAACAAAACTCAATTCCATTAACGTTTTAATGATCAATCAGAACTGCTGCTGTCACTAGTACTACTGTCACTAGTATTACTGTCACTAGTATTACTGTCACTGGTGCTGCTGTCACTATCACTGCTGTCACTCCGGTCCAATTGATAGGCCTTTTTACATTGAAACGTGCAAGCTTTTTTGTATGCCTTCGTTTTATCTCTGTTACAAGGGTAAAGGCTGCAGGATTCCTTATGAGCAAAAGTGCATGCGTTGCGGCATTTATCGTAGGATATCTTCTTGCACTCGCGTTCGTATTTATCTCTAAGGATGTTGAAGGCTCTTCCAATAGAGGTGATGGAGGATGGACTCGTTTCGTTGCGGAACTGCAATGACTAGGAGAAGTGTTAATAATATATTTTAGTAAACAAGCACTGGAATGATTTACCTTTGTTTGTGTCGCCTATTAAATACAATTCAGATGTGTTCACATGCATCGATCGATACTCACTAACACAGTGAATAGAATAGAATAGAATAGAATAGCATACGTTTATTGTTAAAAACTGTGTAGGTACAAAACAAAAGCTTGTAAAACTATGAGGCTCTAGCAACGTATTGAAGGAGATTATTTACAAATTACTATAATATACATAGTTCTTCGAGCGGTGGTCTCCGAAATTCTGGCGCTAGAGGCTAACTACATAATTTGGCAAACAAACAACGAACATACAAGAAAATCGTGGTAGGTACATACCCGTGGGACATCAGCTCTCAGTTCTTCCTGCAAATGTGGCAGACAAGATTCCAAATAGCTTTCTCTGGAAATACCTGAGAATTTTTCTATGTTTTACCAATCACATTGTACTGAAAAATTCATCGACTCCAAGCCGAAAACGTTACAGCTAATGACGTACATCAAATTTGGACAGAACCTTTCTGTAATGGGAGCATCCACTATGAAAGGACGTTAACGTGGCCTTCCTTCTGGTTACTCGGATAAATATATAACCTTTTACCCTGGCTAAATTTGTAAAGTATGTAAATCCAAAGATAAAATAAATGCCACACCCACACGACACTGAAGACGCATGAAACGAAGGGTCACTTTATCCATCAAATTAGGACTAGTATAACAAATATAAATAGATAGACTGATAAACTCATAACCCTTGTCTGCCGTTGCTGTAGCGGGGTCATTATTAACATCTTTAAACTTACCAGCTTTATCGACATTTTTCTTCTGTTTCTCCGGTTTCGTGGCATCAAAGGTGCGGCGGAAAGATAAGTCAACTATATCTCCGCTACTGTCACTACTGCCGGCATATCCAATACGTTTCTTATAATACATTTTTGTGACGTTATCCTCAAGTTTTTGTGTGTTTTCATTGTCACTCTTCCCGTCGAATTCTTCAAGGCACCCAGCCTTGGAAGATGCTTCGAACTTAGTCTTGAATGATTTTTTGCATACGTGACTCCGGCAAACTGATTTTGATGCTGCTTTGCACGCCTGGTAAATGCGTTTATTGTTAGTTAAAGTAAAACTATATCATTTAATTACTCCATTATATCAATTTAAGCCGCGTGAAAGTAGATCTTTCTACAGTAAAATTACAAAGTGGACAAGTTTGTTTGTGAGTTTTTGCGTTTGTAACAAGTAATTTCTGGAACTAATGATTCGATTTCAAAAATTCTTTCACTAATAGAAAGCTATATTATTCTTGAGTAATATGGGGTTTATTTGTTCTGTAAATATAAATATATATTCTACCTTATAACATTTCCTTATAACTAATTTCAAGCAAGCGTCGCCATAAGCTTTTCTTAGGACATTGGCTTGAAACTCATCGTTTCGCGTTTCTTCGCCACTGGCTGAATTATCAGTAGTATCATTTTTCAATTGACTTGTCTGAAATTAAAACCTGTATTAATATGTATCGACTGTTTCTCTACCCAATGGGGGGTTATCCATGTCTTCTTCTTCCATTATTCCCAATTGTTCATCGATTAACTTCTTATCATCATCATCTTTGGCCTATAACTGTTTACTACTAAAAGAGTACAATAAAGAGTTTTTTTCTATTCTATTCTATTCTATTCTAATTGCCGTAGGCTTCTCCTATTGAATGCCACTGAGCCCAATCTTCGGCTCCTCTCATCCAATCTCATTTTCATATTTTATGTTTTCTATAAATTTATATACTCTATTGTGTATGTCTATTCTGCAATATCTAACTACCCTGAACTATTATTGCTATTATACATTCTACCAACGCATATTATGCCATTACCACATCCCACACGAATCTATCGTAATGAAAGGTACCAGCATTAATCTAATTCATAAAAAAATCATAGAAAACAATTTGTTCTCTACTCTCTGACGAATTAATAACTTCGTCAAAAGAAATCAAATCCATTCACCCGACAGCCACAATATTTTCCTTCGTCGTCTTTATGGCTCTTTCACACATTTACGTTAATACCGATGTGAGTAACTTGTTTATAGTTAAAGTGCTCACCCGATTTTTATTTGTAACAATAATTAAAGCAGTTTTATATTTAGAGAGCTGACTTCTTACGAACGCTCGTTTCAACTCTGCACTGTCTGTGTCAACGTTTTGTATTACCGTTTCATTGTGTGCTTCTAATTGTATGGGCTTGTTGCTTATAATGTCATCCCAGATATCTTTAGATGAAAATGATTCTGACTGTAGTTTCTTTTCCACTTTTCCTTTGTTGTCGATGATGTGTTTTGGTTTAATTTTTAGCATAGTTTTACTAGCTTCATTATCATTTGGTGCATTTGCATTTGTTTCATTAAATCTTGTTTCATTGATGATTGATTTACTAATAGTAAGCTCACTTTCACTTACTTCATCTGTCCCGGGAATTCTCAGGCCTAATTTGTCTGTCGATTTTTTTTTGTTATATGAGTCTGGGTGGTTACGTAATACTTTACTATATCGGGTTTTGGCAACTCTAGAAGCTTGATAAGGCGTTATCTTTGAGGCTTTATTTCGTTTGTTTTGTTTCTCACTAGAAGATTTTTGATGAGTATCAACAAAAACTATTTCAGCTAGTTTTGGTTTGGCCACTTCTTGGTTTAAAATCACTGGTTCCTTAGGTTTCTTTTTTTTATGTCGTGGTAACTTTACTGACTTTGGATTTTCTTGCTCGTCTGATTTATCGTTGGTATGACTTTCTTCGGAAGATTTTAGATCTTGTTCATCTGTATTTTTGTTAAGTTTTTCCACGTCATCACCATCAGAAAAGCTGGCTTCAGCTTCCTCGCTTTGCTTATCATTTTCTGAAAATATCATTTGTGTAGCTGGATAATAACCTACCGGCTGTATTGTATACGCTTCAGCTCTCTCCCGTTTTTTCTTGTTATTTTTAAATACATCATCGATTTCATCGTCTGTCGTAGCGCTATCCAGATTTTCTTGTGACTTGTAAATTTTCTGCAGCTGTTCGTAGTTGCTAATCAATTCCTGCAAGACGTTGTTGACTCGCGATATGTTCTTGATGACTCCAGCGAATATACCTTCAGGATCATATGTCGGCACGTTAACATTTTTCGTGTCTAATTTTGTCTAGAATGAAATGTGCAGTTACAGGCATATTGTACTAAGTGCCTATAGGCGTCGTTTGATATGCAACTATCTTGGAAAATGTCTAACATTTATAAGTATTGTTTTCGAATTATACTTACCAAATTTATACTTAATACGTGTGCAAAAACTAAACTATAACATATGTAAAGCCACATTTGTAATTCTCATATCTGAAATAGTCAATAAAAATATTGACTGTAAAACTTTATGTGCGTCATTGAAATTGCATTAACATAGAATAAAAACTATTTTGAGCATCGATTTCTTTCTTACTAACATACACTCACGCCTTTTTCCCGTTGGGATAGGCAGAGACTACATCTTTCCACATGCTACGATCCTGGCACACCTCTTTCGCTTCTTCCACTTTCATGAGCACACACGCTCACCGGTTATAGGTACTTTTAACTTGGCCTTTCTTTACGTTACTTAGTCTAATAAATAAAGATAAGAATAATAATAATGGCTCACGAGGTGACCGCCATGTGGGACGTTGACTCAACGATCATTGTCCCGATAGTTGTTTCGGCGAATGGCCTTGTAGCGAAGAGCCTCGACCAACACCTTAAGAGGCTTTCGCTAGACGGCTGGATTAAGGGTTGGATGCAGAATGCAGTACTCCTCGACACGGCGCGTATTGTCAGGAGGTTCCTCTCTCTGCAGCCCTAACCTTCGGTAGCCTGGGCCTTGCTCCGCTACCGGTGGTATCCTATGTTTAAGTTTCTTTTATAATATTTTTAGTAGACTGTATTTTTATTAGTTTTGTAAAGGATTGTAAAATAAATTTGAATTTAAGTATTTTTATTTTATAATAAGTAATAGTAACAATTAATAATAGTAACACCATAAGTCCTATAAACTTTATCCCATTATTCCTATACGCACTAACTGGCGCATTTATAATATTAAGCTATTCGCGCCATGCGGTTTCACCCACCTTCACTACTATACCACTGGAATAACAGTGGACGTCTTCCGGCTGATGATGATGCGGCGACTGATGGGATGTTTGCTTGCTTGCCAAAATGACATGTCAGCCGATGGTCAGAGTTTGCTAGGCCAACTCTGACACCAGAATGACCAAGGGAAGGAAGGTGTCCAAGGGAATGCAATAGGATAATGAGATAAGTGTGATGAGTTACCTAACTGGTTTACTTCCAGTGGATGAGATCCAGGTGGCCTCCTACAAGATGCTCGGCTCGCTGTACGCTCTCGGCACGGACGCTTCTCTCACGCACGACAGGAAGTATTTGAAAACGGAAATCGATAGAAACAAGCCCGCTTTGGTAAGTTACTAACTACGTAACAACTATTTAGTTTTAATTTTTCCACAAATTTTTGGTATAGTATTTTTCATACACGCCTAAACCACTATGAGTGGTTGACTGGTAGAAAATGCTTTTGGCAATAGCTCCGCCATTTGTATTAGTTGTTTGATCTGTGCAATAAAGTATTAAATAAATCTTACAAATATTATAATGCGATAAATTAATAAAATTATTAGATTACTTGAGATCATAGCTTTTGTATAGAACGGTTTCATCTAACCCTGTAAACTGCATCAAAGTTTGGTCATCATCATCGACCCACATTGGCCCACTGTTGAGGACGGTGCCTGACCCCACTTTCGTGAGGACGTATTAAGCCATAGCCATGAGGGTCCAGTCCGGATTGGTGCATCAGACGCCCCTGAAATAATTTTAGGGTTTCCTCACGATGTTTTCCATTACAGGAAAGCGATTGACTATTGCGTACCTTTCTTTTTACAAGAAACACATTAGTAGGTGCGTGCCCGCACCGAGTTTTGAGCTCGTTACCCATATGAAGCAATTACATATAGAAAAGTTATGCGGCTGATCTCGAATTAGGTTGTTGCGTGCTTTGGTATCCTCAGCAGTGGCTGGATATGGGTTGTGATGATGATTGGCTGATGATGGTTGATGTTCCCAGGGGTCCTGTCTCGGTGCCTTCAGCTCGACCTTCCCGGTAGCTTTCTTGGAGCCTCATCTGAATAAGCACAACCAGTTCTCACTCCTGAACCGAATCGCTGATCACTCTCTTGAAGCCCAAGGTAAGATTTTTTATATTTTTACATTCAGTCTTTTATTCATTTTTTTTTATGTCATAATCTTTATTTGGCTTTACATGATGTGCATTTAGCTTTGTCATGAATTAATTTCAAGTATTTTATATTTGGAAAAAAGTCAGCAGTTTATCAAAGAGATGGGCTTCGTCAGCGCTGGTCCACACCACTTCTAGGACAAGGGAAAACTCCAAAATCAAACCAGGAATGGGTCTTCGATAGGCACAAATAGGGTCCAATAAACCTCAATAAACCTTCATGTCAAAGTGTCAACTCTTACGTTACGGTCGAGCATAGCAGAAAAGTGTGACGACTGCTACAAAATTTCTCCCACACTTCGATAAAAAAGTTTCACTTCAAAAATAAATCTACCATCTAATACACACTGCCATAAATCATAACCTAAATTGCCTCGTATCCTCCCAGACATAATGGCCAAAATGGAGCAATCGATGCCGACCCTCGAGACCATCCTCAGCGAAGTGGATCAGTTCGTGGAATCCGAGAAGACTTACAACGAAGCGCCGCACATCATCGACGTAGTGCTGCCACTGCTTTGTTCTTATCTGCCCTTCTGGTGGGCGCAGGGACCGGACAATGTTACCCCTACTGGAGGGTAAGCAGTACACACACAGACACACATATAAACATAATCTAAATCGGCTTTATAAATACCTAAACTGAACCATTCACGTTCATTCCATTGTCAAAATGAGTGAGAAGAAAAACCAAGAGTTCCCATTTGTCTCAGCATTGGGAACGACGCCTTGTGAGAAGATCGAGGATACAAAACTAATTCAATACATGAGATGGCCTCTGTGGCGTAAGTTGGAGATAAGCTGACTTTGAAGCGTGAGATTGCTGGTTCGATTCCCGCACAAGGGCAACACAAGTATTAGCTCTAAGTGTGGGTGTTTATGTGACCATGGTTCTCTTAGTTCCTGATTCCCTAGATATAGGGCATCAAAGTCGAAATCTAAAAATCTTTATTCACATGCGTCCCAAGAGGGACTCATGAAAGTTCATCGACTCTACCACTGAAATAGAAATACATCAAACCGAGAAGAACCGGCAAGATACCGGCTTCCTAGTTAGGGGTCAGGATCTATGTGATCGTGATACGTTATTTGTTTATCAGGAACCACGTAACGATGGTGACATCGGAACACATGAACCAACTCCTCAAGAACGTGCTCAAGCTGATCAAAAAGAACATAGGCAACGAGAGCGCGCCTTGGATGACTCGCATCGCCACCTATACGCAGCAGATAATCATCAACAGCTCCGAGGAACTGCTCAGGGAGTCCTTCCTTCCACTGGCGGAGAGAGTCCGCAAGAGGACGGACAATATGTTCCACAAGGAGGAGAGTTTAAGGGGTTTCATCAAGGTAAGTGCAGTTGCTCATCATCAATAGCTCTGAGGACGTACTGAGAGAATCGTTCCTTCCAGTGCTGGAGAGAATCCGCAAGAAGACAAACAATATCTTCAACAAAGAGGAGAGTCTCGGGGAGATTCTACAAGGGATGTTCTTTAGGATCGAAATTAGTCAAATGGAGGAGGCCTGTGTATTTTTTTTCTTTTTATTTGTATAAGTGTCGAGACGATCTTGTCGTTTACTTACGTAAGCGCTACTCCTGGCCATAACAGTTACAGCGCTACCCAGAAGTTTAAATTGCATAATCTAGCGCGGCACTGCACTGCGCTCGTCACCCTGAGCCATCGGCTCTAAAGTCTCATATACCCAGTAATTTCGCTGAAAGCAGTGCCTTACAAGCTGGAACACAATAATGTTTGCACACTACTGCTTAGCAGATTAATATCTGGCAAAGGTTTGGGTACTTCACCAGGCGGCCTCTTGCAGAAGAGGCCTCCCACTACAGCAAAGTCTAACAATGGACGCCTTCCATGAGGATGATGTGACTCTCAATATAAATGTCATCATTTCCAGTCGTCAACGGACGACACTTCGCAAGTGGAGTCCCAGATACAAGAGGACTGGCAGCTGTTGGTGCGGGACATCTACTCTTTCTACCCGCTCCTGATCAAGTACGTGGACCTTCAGAGGAACCACTGGCTCAGGAACAACGTGCCAGGTTTGTACTCCTATCACGCTAAGACCAGACTCTCCCTAGCAGCTGATTTGACAACTCACACACAAACTTTATTCTGGGCCTTCAAGTGAGGTAGTGATAAAATAGTTTCTAGTTGGTTTGATAGGTGGCGCTGAACGAAAAATCTTTAATTTTATTGTTTTTTTTTTTGTGAATCTTTCATTGAAAAAGTATTCAATGTAATTATTTGTTTTTTTTTTTTTGCAACAGGTAATTTAAGCAAAAAATATGTACTTTTTATTATTCGACTTAGTTACGAGACGAGCAAGCCGTTCACCTTATTGTAAGTGCCACGCCTGTCCATAACAGTTACAGCGCCACCCAGAACACTGCATTGCATAACATTGCATGGCACTGCACTGTGCTAGCTATACTGCTGCTAGTACTGAATATCGTATTGTTATTTTTTCTTTCTTTCTTACTTTCTTTCGTTGAATATGTGATATCCTTATTTTGCAGAGGCGGAGGAACTGTACAACCACGTGGCTGAGATATTCAACATTTGGTCGAAGAGTCAGTACTTCTTGAAAGAGGAGCAGAACTTCATATCTGCTAACGAAATCGACAATATGGTAACTACACATACTCCACAGAACCTTTCCGAGATAAATCATCGCTCGAGGAAAGTGCAGATGTGATCTGTGAACTGTGATATCTTAATGCGACAAAGTTGTAGAAAACAATTGACTTTACAAAACACAGAAACCCCGGACAGTCTTTAAAAAAAGTTGACATGACCACTCACACATTTAAGGCGCTTAAATGGTGGTTCGTTTCTAATATGGCGAGAAAATTAAATTTCAAACAGTTTTTTCGTTTTTAGAGCTACACCGGCTCTAATATAAACGAGACTGTATTTCGCGCCAACCGTAAATCATTCTTTTCGTTTTTATGTTGAAATATTCAGCACTAATGCACCGTATCGCTCAAATGTGCCAATAAACCATCAAACTGCTGATTTCAGTGTTTATTGACATAATTGAGCGATACGGTGCATTAGCGCTAAATATTTTAACATAAAAATGAAAAAAATTACATATGGTGTCAACATACTCCGCGACCAAAACAAAAGACAACCCGCTAGTATGAAGGTTCATACAAACTGTTCGTCTATTACATTTGGGCGTGTAGTATTGACTGTCCCGCCGGTTGATAGAGGCGCGGGGACGCGGATTGCGTGTGATGAAGTGTCTTTTCCTTTATTACTCAGTGTCACAGGTCGCAACTTTAAACCCTGTTGAGCATTTAACAAGGTACATTTTAGTTCAAAAACTTTCTATTTTCGTTTAGTTGATTAGCGAATTCTTCTGTGTCTCATTCCAAATTACTCATTTGTTTATTTCTTAGTGTATCTCGTCCCCTTCTATGTGAGCCATATAGACATAAAACATTATTTATGTTTGTCCAAGACGTGTTTTGATTGTCATGTTGATCTTCAAATTTGTTATCTGTTCCATTGCGACGTTATTCATTGGCACCGGTTCTGTAGGCACAAACATAGTTTAAGTTTAAGAGCTCTTATCGAAGTTAAACTTCTTTACTTTGTTTACGCTTGACTTGGGGAGTAAGTTGGTGAATGCGTTACGAAAAATGTGACCGGGCGAGGCGAACGGAAGTTGAGAGGGAGATATCAGTTAGTGAAAATAGAAAGAGAGAGAATTACGTTTTGTACATTTTAAATATCTTTTATGAATTTTTTTCTAGTAATTTTTTTGTGAGAATTGAGAATGAAGATCATGCTCTAAAATTTGCGTACTTAGGACGGCCGAGTGGCCAACGCACGCTACCTGATTACGTAAAATTTGAATTCGCGACAGCAATAACAAAGCAACAGCAATCACTTCGCAAAATATCGCTAGAAATCATATTACGAAAACCGATCGCCCGCTTACCGTCCCGCCTGTCGCAGAATGCACTTTGGTCACAGATACTAGTGCCACTAGTGACAGGACTGCAATAGAAGGGAACAAGTTCATGCAATTTTTGTTTTGGCAGCAAAGCCTGTCATGAGATTCGTAGTACGTAGTTGGTCGGCCGTCCCAGATACCGCTGGATGAAGTAGGGAAGGCCTGGCGCGAGCTCCTGGCGGAGGACTGGCAGGAGGTGGCGCCAGACAAGTTGAAGTGGCGACTCTTATTATCGAAGGATAAGACTCATTTTGGGTCGTTGCGCCATCCTAATTAGCACATTTAGGCCAAGGACGTTTTATATTGCTTTAAGGACCAGCCACGTATCTAACTTCCTAAACAAAACTATCTGTCGGACGAGGAATACATTTATAGTGATTGCGTAAAAAAGGCCGTAAAATGGTTTGAGATCGCGAGTTTACTACCGTTATACGAACGGTCAATCATGTAACTTTAAAAGGGAGTGTTGAGTGTGCGTGGTCCTTTGTTTAGATCGTTTCAGATTTGTTTGTGCCAACAGAATTTGAACCTCTGTCTCATATATCTGACTAATTAAATCTCATATCATTGTGTTGTGATAATTTTTGTACTGTCCGATATAGGTTCTCATCATGCCAACAGCAACTCGACGGGTGACCGCCGTGGTGGACGGTACGCCACAGAGTGGTGGCAAGGTCAGTCACTGTTTATAAATCCAACAACATTAAGTTAGTGAATAATTTCTTAAAAAAAATCGAACTGCTTTTATTATTATCAGAAAGTTTAAAGAAAGAAAAAAAAAACAGTTATTTGATATAAAAAGTTTTGATTATTATTACTATTATTACTATTCTTAAGTCAGGGAGTTGGTGTACTGCTTTCCGCTGGGATCGTAGCATGTGGAAAGATGTAGTCTCTGCCTATCCCAACGGGAGAAAGTTGTGACGTGATACCATCGCTCGATGATAATTATTTCGCAGCGTTCGATAACTACATTGATCAAAAACAAACTTAACAACTAATATCACAATGGGCGGACTTATCGCTCAAAACGATCTTCTTTACAAATATGCAGGGAAAGTAGTATTAAACTTTATTTCGATAATGCGTACTGCGTTCTTTCCACACAGCTGCAGTCCACACAATTTCTGTTAAAGAATCTAGATACTTCCCTCCTTCCTTTTTTTCTTCCTTCGTAAGATCCTTCCTTTCTCTTCTTCTTTTCTCTTCCTCGTTCTTTCCTCTTACTTCCTTATTCCTTCTAATTTAGCTCAAGCTAAACTATCTACTATGACTGTGTAAAATCAGCAAAATTGTAAAACATAATGCAATGTGTCACTACATCCTGAATCTTCTCTGACGCGTCTTCTCTATTCCGCAGAAGAAGAAAAAGCACCGTGACAAGAAGCGTGACAAGGATAAAGAAGTTCAGGCTTCGCTCATGGTGGCCTGTCTCAAACGTCTCCTGCCAGTCGGTCTCAATCTCTTCGCTGGAAGAGAACAGGAGTTGGTTCAGCATTGTAAAGACAGGTTCTTGAAGGTAAGCCAGAATTACTTAGTAGATAGATAAACTCTTTATTGAAACACCACAGAAAACTTAAAAACAGAATGTAGATGCGATATAAAATTAAATGTAGGCGTATAATCAACAGTAGCGCTTCACCGCACTTCGGTTCTGTCATTGGTAGTGAGCGGACGTTTTCTTTAACACTGACTGCTGAGCCGATTTTCTTGTCTAGCCAAGATTACGGATCTGCACACACTGTTGTGTTTTCCCATACAGCTAACACCACAGTTGTGTTTTCCCGTACTCGCGGCATCTTATGAAAAACATCACAGTTGTGTTTTCAGCAGTGAACGTGTTAAGCTGTGTGCCTACTTATTGTGGAAACAGCTATAGATATTACTTATAGCTGACCGTACACGGGCTGCTCGAGCAGTCGACAATCCACTGCAGTCGCAGTAGAGAAGATAACTGCGCCACAGAACTCGACAGCAGTCAGTGCCTTTCTTCTAACTGCTTGATTAAACGACGGAATTTAGCCGTGCAGTGGACCGCTCGTGCAGTCCCAATTAGTTCTAAATATATTTTTCCTTCAACAGAAAATGACTGAGCAAGACGTGGCTGAGTTCGCCAAGACGCAGCTCACGTTGCCCGACAAGATCGACCCCGCAGACGAGATGTCCTGGCAACACTATCTCTACAGCAAACTCGGGTCTAAGAGCAAAACCAACATCACCATTGAAACCGCTGAGAACAAGGCTAAGATCATAGATGATACTGTGGAGAGAATCGTTGCTATGAGCAAAGTACTGTTTGGATTGCATATGGTGAGTTTAATACTTTGGACTATCTGCGTGATCTTTTCGAAAGTAAACGGTTGCTTCAAATGGGGCTCAGAACGCGTCATGGCTTCTCTTCATTGCCATAACGTGTCGTGGTTAAATATCGTGATATCCACGAGGTGAACCTCGCTTTTTGGTCTTTTTTTGTTTGCCACGCGCGTTATGAGCGTTTTTAGAAATATGATAATACGAATTTTGCGATGTGGGGGCTTAAAAGAAGCCACAAAGCGAGTTTACGTCTTCGAGTCTGACAGTACAGTACAATTGTAGTCGGAGGCCTCTTCTATATCAGACCGCATGAGGAAGTACACACACACCGTTGGCAAATATTCATCCGCCAAACAGTAGTGTGAAAACATTACTGTGTTCCGGTTTGAAGGGCACCATCCACCACACTTTAGAGCCGATGTCTCAGAGTGACGAGTGCAGTGCATTGCCACGCAAAATTATGCAATTCAAAGTTCTGGGTGTCACTGTAACTGTTATGGGCAGGCGTATCGCTTATCATCAGGTGAACGACTGGCTTGTCTCGCCACTTAGTCTAATATAAAAAAAAAAACGTTTATTTATCTAATTATACCACTCATAGATCGACCACCCGCAACAAATGAGTAAGAACGTGTACCGATCGGTGGTCTCCATCCAAAGGAAACGAGCTGTCATTGCTTGCTTCAGGCAAACCTCGCTGCACTCCCTACCCAGGTTTATACGGATTTTTTGTGTGACTGTGTGGACTTGACAGATATCTATTTCACGGATTCCGTTTGGCTAGTTGATGTTACGTGTATACATGTTTTGGTGTGTATAAGACCGGCCGTACACTGACCGCTCGAGCACTTGGCTGGAAACCACACATAGATTTAGATGAAAGACAAGCGAAGTGTCAGAGCTTTTGATAGCTCGATAAGTCTGTGGATGTCTGGCAACTGATCGAGCAGTTTAATTGTCTACTGCTCGAGCAGCTTATACCGACTGCTTGAGCGGTCATTGTATATTTATGCATGGAAGACCGTTGGACAAACTAAAGTTGACTATGCAGTCGATGCTTGAAGCGGGCGGTCTTGATTTGTTCAAGCTTCCCGAGAACGGCTGCCCTAAGTTTGAGAATAATTCTCATACTGATATACCTATTTATCTGTTTGTGAACGTCACTACTGTATATTAAATGAACGGTCTTGGTGAAATAGTTTGTTATAGTGTTTGATTTCGTAACATAATTCTAATGATCTAACAGTGTTTTTAGTACTCGGTGTTGTTCATTAATAAGTATTTTTAACTTATATACTTAATTATTTGTGTGTTAAGTAAGGGTATGTAGGAATCAGGTAATTTTAACTTCATAGACTTTTATAACCAAAGCCTGTATAGCTATTTGATCGCATGCTGCATTGGACTGATTAGGCGACGAAGCCGAAACAAAGAGCTAACAACTGGAAGCGAGTACTGTGCGCAGCGCGCAAGCGAGCCGCTATCGCTTGCTTGCGATCCATTCATCTTTACAAGTTGAGTCGGTAAGTCATAAAGAAGAAAACGGCCCCGTGATTACGTAAAACTTTGCAGTAACAAAGCGTTAGCAATCGAGTCGGAAAATTTCAGCAGAAATCATTAATACGGAAAATCGCTAGCTTATTATGCCGCCTGTCGCAGAATGCACTTTGGCCATAGATACTAGCGCCACTAGCGACAGGACTGCAATAGATGGAAATAAATTTCCGCATTATTGCTTTTATTGTTTTTTAAAAAAGTGGCTCGTTTGATAGCGAGATTTACGTCTGTCGCAAGCCTGTCGTGAGATACGTAGTAAGACAGCGGCAAAATATGCAAGCTGCGGGTTCGATTCCTTTACATGGCCATTTTTTATGTGAGCCACAGGTATTTCGTCATAGTCCGAGTACTTATATAAATGCAAAGAAGATTTCGATCACTGCTTGAAGCGGTTGATTTTGACTGCTGGTGCTGCTCTGACTGACTGGTGACTGGTGGTGTTGTTTGCTGTCGGTGTGTGGTGGCCCTAACTTAATTTTTTTTACAGACATCGAGCCTGCAATATCTTCTCGCGGACGTACTACGAACTTTGGTTGGAGGAGGAGAACATCGGCCAAGAGGTCATGATAGAAGATCTGACGGTAAGGAACTTTTAGAATCTATCTTTCTTTTTTTTTTTCGGGTAAATGGCTTGCTCGTCTTGCCACTCAGCCAAATAAATTAAAAAAAACTACTTAAGTAAAAGACGTTATCAATTGGTGTTTTTTTTTTTTGGTTACCTCTGAACTGCGTTATTCATCAATCGATTTGATAATTACATTTTTAAATTAAAGGATTTATTTAAACTTTCTGGTAGAAAATTTATCAAAATCGGTTTAGTAGAATAGAAAAAAACACAAAAAACAAACAAAACAAAAATAAACACAGTACAGAAAATTTACAGTAAATTGGTTGAAATCAAAATAACTAAAAAAAAATTATAATCAACAACGAAACCGATATTTCGTATTTTTCTTTTCAGTGATATTTATCAGTAAATCAAATAAAATAAAGATTAAAAAAATTTTTAAAAATGCGTTTGAAATTAACCAACTCCAAATGGAATTTTTTTGTCTGAATTTTTTTTTAAATAAAAAATGTGTCGTTCCAGGACCCAAAGTATGTTACACAAATCAAATCAAAACAACAAGAAATTATAAACAAAACAACAACAAAAAACAAATAAAAACAAATCAAACACCAAAAAAAACAATCAAAATAAATATAAAATACATAAAATTAAAAACAAAACAAATTTCATAACAACTTTTAATTTCAGCAATCATTCGAAGACGCAGAGTTGAAGAAAAGCGACGTGGTTGAGGAGGAAGGCAAGCCGGACCCTCTGACGCAGCTCGTGACCACCTTCTGCCGCGGAGCCATGACGGAGCGCTCCGGCGCTTTGCAGGTAAGGCTGTGGAGGTCAAAGATCGTGCGGCTGATGATGGGCTTAAATAGGGAAGTCTTCCAACAGACCAGGGGGATAATTTTTATAAGATAAGCACCTAAATAAATAGCCTGTCGCGATCGCATACTTAGAACCTGGCCCTTAACTAGGATTCCCTGTATCTGGTAATCAAGAACTACGAAGACCATGCTCCTTTAAGCTGCTGACCAGCTGCCTAATTATGTAAAACTTTGCAGTGGCAAAACGTCATCAATCAGTACGCGATCTGTCGCAAAATGTTAAAAAATACAATGAGATCTCAGAATTAACTTGCGAACGCAAAATCTATGGCCAAAGTGCATACTGCGGCAGGTGGGACAGTAGGCGGGCGATCGGTGTACGTGATTTTGAATGCGAGTATCACTTTGCTACTGCTATGTTTTATATAAAACTAGCTGTGCCCTGCCACGCTTCGCTGTGGCACATTCGCACATTCGCTGATATGTCACTGATGAAAAAAATAGTAAAAACAATCCTTGATGCGGATTATATATCATGCTAAAATTTCAGCTCGATCGGTGCAGAACTTTTTGAGTTTTTGAAGCGTACACAAACCAACATAAAATTTTATATTTATAGATTGTCTATTATACAACCAAAATATATTTGCTAAAGCAAAGCAAAACACAAATACAAAACAATATTCCTAAACCAAAGCTTTTTCTCAAAATTACAGGAGGATCCCCTCTACATGTCGTACGCGCACATTATTGCCAAATCCTGCGCCGAAGAGGAAGAAGAGGGAGGGGGCGAAGAGGAAGAGGGGGGAGGGGAAGCGGAGGCTGAGGAAGAAGGAAAGAGCAGTATACACGTAAGTTACTACAAACAATAACATACAGAACGTCCGCTTCAAAGTAAGGGCGGTTACGTGGACCGCCGTCGCTCGCGGAAAAATTCTCAGAGGGTGTCAAAGGAGTTAGAGTGCGAGTGCTACGCTTAAAAGATACCACGTAGTTTACTTTTTTACGTAAATTACAATAATTTTATCAAAACAGATTACCTACAGTCAATGTTACGTAGGTATTTATTTCGAGTAGATATCCAGAAAGTCTTTTTTTGGATAGGTACCAAACTAAATGTACCTACAACTAAACTAAATACTATACTAAATGTACCTAAACTGTACTAAACTAACTAACTAACTATACTAACTGTAACTATACTGTACTAAATGTACCTGCGTTTATTTTTGTTTCTGGTGTACAATAAAGAGTTTTCTATTCTATTCTATTCTATTCTAAATGTTGATTGCATAAATTATGTTGCATGCAGAATTCAATGGAAACTTTCATGGTATGTATGATAAAGGTAAGAACTTTTTAATCTTCCTAGTCACCATCAAAAGCTTGCAACCATTTTTTTTTTCGGATAACGGTATAATTGGAATATAATATCCTTAAATTTTACCCCACTCTGTATGCACTTTCTTAGCTTACAAGCTATGCTCCACGGTTCCGCCTGCGTGGACTATCCCATGGAAACAATTGATTTATACGAGACAAAAAGTATCCTATGTTCCATTCCAGCACACAAAGTATCTTTATACCAAATTTCATCAAAATCCGTTCAGCCGTTTCGGCGTGAAGAGGGAACAAACACTCACACACCAACAAACCATCTTTCGCATTTATAATATTAGTAAGATTCAAGGACGTAATGTACTTATCTTTTGAGCAAAACCGTTCAATGGTCTGAAAAAAGGGCAAACACACATACACACACACAGACACACATACACACAAATACACACACAAACTCACATCCCCCCCCCCGCGTCTTTTATCTCTTTGTTCGTACTAAACGTCATACTTACCTAAGACAGTCGCCCGAATTATTTTGCTTACTGTTCCATAATGCTTCTAATTCCTTAATTTAACCTTCACTACAACACCACTTGCTTGATTTTAGGAGCAAGAGATGGAGAAGCAGAAGCTTCTGTTCCACCAAGCGCGGCTCGCCGACAGAGGCGTCGCTGAGATGGTGCTACTGCACATATCCGCTTCTAAGGGAGTCCCCAGCGAAATGGTGATGAAGACGCTGCAGTTAGGAATATCTATATTGAGGGGTGGCAACATTGAGATACAGATGGTAAGAACTTACCCATTATCTAACCTTACCTAGCTATCTGCATCTCGCCTAATTAGCGTCTCGGAATTACTTCACATATCCGCTTCCGATGTCTAGTGAGATGGTGATGAAGACTGCAGTTAGGGATATCTATACTGAGGGGCAGCAACATTAACATACAGGAGGCATACAATCTTATTTTTTTATGTTGCTGCCATTTTCAACCTAAACAGAATCCAGTTGAGGTTGAAAATGGCAGCAACCTAAATTGAGTCACTAATAAGCCATTTTCAACCAAAACTGGATCCATTTTAGGTTGAAAATGGCAGCAACATAAAAAATAACACGTCACGGTACGATTATGCGACGCGGTTCAGTTTAGGTCTTCAATTGAATCGCTATAAGATGTCATGGTAGGCCTCCAGATAGTAAGAACTTGCCTAACTGGTCCGCGTCTCACCTAACTAGTGTCACACCTCGGACACTCCATTTAATTACTCTTACATATAAATGACGTTTGTACACGCGCCAAATGTGTATATTACGCGACCAAAAAAAAATCACAACCCGCTAGCATGAAGGTTCATACAAACCGCTGGTCTATTACATTTGGGTGCGTAGTATTGAATGTCCTGGCGATTGTAGGGAGGGGTGCAGGGACGCGGATTGCGCGGAGTGAAGAGTGTCCTTTATCTATATATCTTTGCTAGTTAAGTGTTACCTTAGAATCCTTAGATGATAAGGTTTAGTAATATGGCGATGAAGACTCCAGCAGTTCTTAATATGCTCCTGGCTCATTGTTTCTAGGGTATGCTGAACCACTTGAAAGACAAGAAGGACGTCGGTTTCTTCACGTCGATAGCTGGTCTCATGAACTCCTGCTCTGTACTCGATTTGGATGCCTTCGAGAGGAACACCAAAGCTGAAGGTTCGATTTTTTTTACTATAAATAGGTTCGCGTTTGACCACTATCTCAGCTGATGTGACGATGCGGTCTACGATGGAGCACGCTTACCTACCTAGAAGTAACCTATTCACTTGCGACTTGAAGAGTCCTAGGTTGTAGCTATCTGGAAACACAGACTCGGGCAAGGAGTTCCACTCCTTTGCGGTATGCGTTATGAATGTACGAGGGTGAATCAAAAAGTTCTTAGAAGTGCATATATATGAAACCTTTTTGGATCAAGTTCGATATTCAAATTAAAGAGTGTCTATCACACTATATTTATGCAGACTGTCACTTGTTTTTGTCAGTTCGTTCGCATGTAATAAATTTTTTTGTGCAACGAGTTGCTAAAAAGTCAAAATTATGGATAAAAGTGAGTTACGTGCGGTGATAAAATATCTCAGTTTGAAAAAAATGTCTACGAATGAAATTTTTTTGGACATTCAGCAGACATTAGGGGGTGATGCTGTACCCTATTCTACGGTTGCGTACTGGGTGGCTGAATTTAAAAGAGGTAGATCAAGCTGTAAAGATGACCCGCGTTCTGGGCGGCCTTCAACCTCCGTTACAGAAGAAAATGTCAAAGAGGTTGAGAATCTGGTTTTGGAAGACAGAAGAATGACTATAAAACATATAGCTGAGATCCTAAAGATATCTTTTGGTAGCGTTCAATCCATTTTAATTGATTCACTGGGGTTCAAAAAAGTGTCTGCAAGATGGGTGCCACGAATGTTAACCGACGAAAACAAAAAGCGACGTTTGGAAATTTCCATGCGTAATCTCGAAATGTTCCAGCGTGATTCGGATAATTTTTGCCGTCGTCTTGTCACCATGGATGAAACGTGGGTCTGTAGGTGACTTACTACACACTACATAGTATTTACATTATATATTCTAATTATTTATAAACACTATACAATTCATTTATTATATAGTATTTCATAACTATTTATACATATACTTTCACACTACATTCATACAAACCGCTCCACACATAATCATACATACAATAATTTACAATATCATATTAATATTAAATACACGCGCAAAGCCAGGCGAAACCCGTAGTATGCAGCAGGCATTGTTCTACCGCTGGGAGGCGGCGCACGCGCACATGTTAGTGAAGTTAGCAGAACATTTCCCAGCAGATCATAAATAATTGAGAGTTCCCTTCGCATGCAGGTGAGTTCTATAGTTCCTGATACTTTTCAGCGATAGTTCTGGCTATTTTCCTGAAAAAAATCCGATTGAAAAAATGATCTGCCAACTTCCGGTAGCAGATCAATTTCCAGGAAATCAAAAAAAAAGTTGTTTTATTTACGGATCCTTATGATTTACATAGTTCCTGATACTTAGAATAGAATAGAATAGAAAACTCTTTATTGTACACCAGAAACAAAATTAAACACAGTACAGAAAAATTACAATAGGTAAACAAGGGTAGTACAATGGGCGGTCTTATCGCTGAAAGCGATTTCTTCCAGACAACCTTTGGATGGACAGTAAAAAACATTTTTCGATAGTAGGGTGGGTGGCGTACTTACAGTATTTAACAGTCACAATACATTTAATACTTATGTTTTAATAATACACATACACACTATACTACTACTGATACTTGACTTCAATAGTTCTGTTATTTTTATGGAAATAAAAATTATTATAAAATATCATCAAAAAAATTTCCAAATTTTTTATATGAAATCTAACAACACTTATACTCACTCCCAGATACTAAAACTCTACAGCGTCTCAAAGACAAGTACAATGCCTATAATCTATAACTAAGCGTCTGTTCAGATCTTCAGCGGAAGTGTCAGCAGAGCATGGTCGAATATGTGAAAATGGATGAAATTTTTCTTAAACTGAAAAATGACAACTTTGTTCAGCGGAATATGCCTGAGAGGCCAGAACTCCTCGTTTTCTGGTAGATTATCAACACTTCTATAACCTAGGGCCCAAAATCGGACTAGAACTCCCAAAAAAGTGTCAGCAGAGCATGGTTGAATATGTGAAAATGGATGAAATTTTTCTTAAATTGAATAATGACAACTTTGTTCAGCGGAATATGCCTGAGAGGCCAGAACTCCTCGTTTTCTGGTAGATTATCAACACTTCTATAACCTAGGGCCCAAAATCGGACTAGAACTCCCAAAAAAGTGTCAGCAGAGCATGGTTGAATATGTGAAAATGGATGAAATTTTTCTTAAATTGAATAATGACAACTTTGTTCAGCGGAATATGCCTGAGAGGCCAGAACTCCTCGTTTTCTGGTAGATTATCAACACTTCTATAACCTAGGGCCCAAAATCGGACTAGAACTCCCAAAAAAGTGTCAGCAGAGCATGGTTGAATATGTGAAAATGGATGAAATTTTTCTTAAATTGAATAATGACAACTTTGTTCAGCGGAATATGCCTGAGAGGCCAGAACTCCTCGTTTTCTGGTAGATTATCAACATTTCTATGACCTAGGTTCCAAAATCTGACCAGAACTCCCAAAAAAATGTCAGCAGAGCATGGTTGAATATGTGAAAATGGATGAAATTTTTCTTAAATTGAATAATGACAACTTTGTTCAGCGGAATATGCCTGAAGGGCCAGAACTCCTCGTTTTCTGGTAGATTATCAACACTTCTATGACCTAGGTTCCAAATTCGGACCAGAACTCCCAAAAAAATGTCAGCAGAGCATGGTTGAATATGTGAAAATGGATGAAATTTTTCTTAAACTAAAAAATGACAACTTTGTTCAGCGGAATATGCCTGAGAGGCCAGAACTCCTCGTTTTCTGGTAGATTATCAACACTTCTATAACCTAGGGCCCAAAATCGGACTAGAACTCCCAAAAAAGTGTCAGCAGAGCATGGTCGAATATGTGAAAATGGATGAAATTTTTCTTAAATTGAATAATGACAACTTTGTTCAGCGGAATATGCCTGAGAGGCCAGAACTCCTCGTTTTCTGGTAGATTATCAACACTTCTATGACCTAGGTTCCAAAATCTGACCAGAACTCCCAAAAAAATGTCAGCAGAGCATGGTCGAATATGTGAAAATGGATGAAATTTTTCTTAAATTGAATAATGACAACTTTGTTCAGCGGAATATGCCTGAGAGGCCAGAACTCCTCGTTTTCTGGTAGATTATCAACATTTCTATGACCTAGGTTCCAAAATCTGACCAGAACTCCCAAAAAAATGTCAGCAGAGCATGGTCGAATATGTGAAAATTGATGAAATTTTTCTTAAACTGAAAAATGACAACTTTGTTCAGCGGAATATGCCTGAGAGGCCAGAACTCCTCGTTTTCTGGTAGATTATCAACACTTCTATAACCTAGGGCCCAAAATCGGACTAGAACTCCCAAAAAAGTGTCAGCAGAGCATGGTTGAATATGTGAAAATGGATGAAATTTTTCTTAAATTGAATAATGACTACTTTGTTCAGCGGAATATGCCTGAAAGGCCAGAACTCCTCGTTTTCTGGTAGATTATCAACACTTCTATAACCTAGGGCCCAAAGTCGGACTAGACCTCTCAAAAAAGTGTCAGCAGAGCATGGTCGAATATGTGAAAATGGATGAAATTTTTCTTAAACTGAATAATGACAACTTTGTTCAACAGAATAAGCCTGAGATGCCAGAACTCCTCGTTTTCTGGTAG
Source organism: Campaea margaritaria (assembly GCA_912999815.1). NCBI lineage: Eukaryota > Metazoa > Arthropoda > Insecta > Lepidoptera > Geometridae > Campaea > Campaea margaritaria. Next base: position 4,426,703 of record OU538814.1, read on the forward strand.
ATTATCAATATTCCTATAACCTAGGGCACAAAATCGGACTAGAACTTAATTGTTATAGTCCTGAAGAAGTCTTGAAGTTTAAAACATCGGAGCCCTATAACCCTCCGGTGAAGGCCGCTCTCCACGAGCGCCTCCGCGCCTTTGGACACCAGCTTTCTGCCGCAGTCCTCGCCTGCCCTAGCCTGGGCTCACTCTTCATAAGTATCTTCATGAAGAACAATTACGCCTTTGCCGTCTTAAACAGTGCTTCATTCTAGACCGACTATTTCTAACCATTTATTTCTAAAGACTTAACTTCCAGTTTATTATCGCGAGTGACCACATTTTCTCTTCCTATCTTCACTTTAATCCTTAATTTTAATTTCTTATATTATTATATATATTTTAAGCTGTCTCCTTTGTTTTTCCTCCTTTTGGCTCATTCTCATAGGAATAGGGAGGTAGCCTTGATAACGTGTACTTTACACTCTTTTGCCAAAATTGGTAAAGGGGTGTAACGTTACAAATTATAATGTAAACTGTGATGTGATTATTTTTTATTAGTTTATTTTCTACTTTTTTCTTATTCTACTATGCTCTACCAGAACTTCAAATAGAGTACTGAACAGATTTTGGGCTCTCGATTATATAAAAATGACTAATCAACAAACTAAATAATTATGTGTGTATTATATTATAAATATATGTATATTATTATTTTTTTATTATTTATTAAGTATAGTGTGTATGTGTATTGTTAAAACATATGTATTAAATGTATTGTGTCTGTTAAATACTGTAAATACGCCACCCGCCCTACTATCGAAAAATGATTTTTACTGTCCATCCAAAGGTTGTCTCGAAGAAATCGCTTTTAGCGATAAGACCGCCCATTGTACTACCCTTGTTTACCTATTGAAATTCTTCTGTACTGTGTTTATTTTTGTTTCTGGTGTACAATAAAGAGATTTTAAAATAAAATTAAGAAATTGAATAGAATAGAATAGAAAAACTCTTTATTGTACACCAGAAACAAAAATAAACACAGGACAGAAAAATTACAATAGGTACACAAGGGTAGTACAATGGGCAATGGTGATTATTTTTTATTTTCTACTTTTTTCTTATTCAACTATGCTCTACCAAAACTTCAAATGGAGTACTTGACAGATTTTAGGCTCTTGTTGGCTTCAGTTGAACAAAGTTAAGATTATTCAATATGGGAAGATTTTCATGCATATTTACCTATGCGACCATGCTCTGCTGACACATTTTTTGGAGTTCTAGTCCGATTTTGTGCCCTAGGTTATAGAAGTGTTGATAATCTACCATAAAACGAGGAGTTCTGGCATCTCAGGCGTATTCTGTTGAACAAAGTTGTCATTATTCAATTTAAGAAAAATTTCATCCATTTTCACATATTCAACCATGCTCTGCTGACACTTTTTTGGGAGTTCTAGTCCGATTTTGGGCCCTAGGTTATAGAAGTGTTGATAATCTACCAGAAAACGAGGAGTTCTGGCCTCTCAGGCATATTCCGCTGAACAAAGTTGTCATTTTTCAGTTTAAGAAAAAATTCATCCATTTTCACATATTCGACCATGCTCTGCTGACATTTTTTTGGGAGTTCTGGTCAGATTTTGGAACCTAGGTCATAGAAATGTTGATAATCTACCAGAAAACGAGGAGTTCTGGCCTCTCAGGCATATTCCGCTGAACAAAGTTGTCATTATTCAATTTAAGAAAAATTTCATCCATTTTCACATATTCGACCATGCTCTGCTGACATTTTTTTGGGAGTTCTGGTCAGATTTTGGAACCTAGGTCATAGAAGTGTTGATAATCTACCAGAAAACGAGGAGTTCTGGCCTCTCAGGCATATTCCGCTGAACAAAGTTGTCATTTTTCAGTTTAAGAAAAATTTTATCCATTTTCACATATTCGACCATGCTCTGCTGACATTTTTTTGGGAGTTCTGGTCCGAATTTGGAACCTAGGTCATAGAAGTGTTGATAATCTACCAGAAAACGAGGAGTTCTGGCCCTTCAGGCATATTCCGCTGAACAAAGTTGTCATTATTCAATTTAAGAAAAATTTCATCTATTTTCACATATTCAACCATGCTCTGCTGACATTTTTTTGGGAGTTCTGGTCAGATTTTGGAACCTAGGTCATAGAAATGTTGATAATCTACCAGAAAACGAGGAGTTCTGGCCTCTCAGGCATATTCCGCTGAACAAAGTTGTCATTATTCAATTTAAGAAAAATTTCATCCATTTTCACATATTCAACCATGCTCTGCTGACACTTTTTTGGGAGTTCTAGTCCGATTTTGGGCCCTAGGTTATAGAAGTGTTGATAATCTACCAGAAAACGAGGAGTTCTGGCCTCTCAGGCATATTCTGTTGAACAAAGTTGTCATTATTCAATTTAAGAAAAATTTCATCCATTTTCACATATTCAACCATGCTCTGCTGACACTTTTTTGGGAGTTCTAGTCCGATTTTGGGCCCTAGGTTATAGAAGTGTTGATAATCTACCAGAAAACGAGGAGTTCTGGCCTCTCAGGCATATTCCGCTGAACAAAGTTGTCATTTTTTAGTTTAAGAAAAATTTCATCCATTTTCACATATTCGACCATGCTCTGCTGACATTTTTTTGGGAGTTCTGGTCCGATTTTGGAACCTAGGTCATAGAAGTGTTGATAATCTACCAGAAAACGAGGAGTTCTGGCCTCTCAGGCATATTCCGCTGAACAAAGTTGTCATTATTCAATTTAAGAAAAATTTCATCCATTTTCACATATTCAACCATGCTCTGCTGACATTTTTTTGGGAGTTCTGGTCAGATTTTGGAACCTAGGTCATAGAAATGTTGATAATCTACCAGAAAACGAGGAGTTCTGGCCTCTCAGGCATATTCCGCTGAACAAAGTTGTCATTATTCAATTTAAGAAAAATTTCATCCATTTTCACATATTCGACCATGCTCTGCTGACATTTTTTTGGGAGTTCTGGTCAGATTTTGAAACCTAGGTCATAGAAGTGTTGATAATCTACCAGAAAACGAGGAGTTCTGGCCTCTCAGGCATATTCCGCTGAACAAAGTTGTCATTATTCAATTTAAGAAAAATTTCATCCATTTTCACATATTCAACCATGCTCTGCTGACACTTTTTTGGGAGTTCTAGTCCGATTTTGTACCCTAGGTTATAGGAATATTGATAATCTACCAGAAAACGAGGAGTTCTAGCATCTCAGGCGTATTCTGTTGAACAAAGTAGTCATTATTCAATTTAAGAAAAATTTCATCCATTTTCACATATTCAACCATGCTCTGCTGACATTTTTTTGGGAGTTCTGGTCAGATTTTGGAACCTAGGTCATAGAAATGTTGATAATCTACCAGAAAACGAGGAGTTCTGGCCTTTCAGGCATATTCCGCTGAACAAAGTTGTCATTATTCAATTTAAGAAAAATTTCATCCATTTTCACATATTCAACCATGCTCTGCTGACACTTTTTTGGAAGTTCTAGTCCGATTTTTGGCCCTAGGTTATAGAAGTATTGATAATCTACCAGAAAACGAGGAGTTCTGGCCTCTCAGGCATATTCCGCTGAACAAAGTTGTTATTTTTCAGTTTAAGAAAAATTTCATCCATTTTCACATATTCGACCATGCTCTGCTGACACTTCCGCTGAAGATCTGAACAGACGCTTAGTTATAGATTATAGGCATTGTACTTGTCTTTGAGACGCTGTAGAGTTTTAGTATCTGGGAGTGAGTATAAGTGTTGTTAGATTTCATATAAAAAATTTGGAAATTTTTTTGATGATATTTTATAATAATTTTTATTTCCATAAAAATAACAGAACTATTGAAAACAAGTATCAGGAACTATGTAAATCATAAGGATCCGTAAATAAAACAACTTTTTTTTTGATTTCCTGGAAATTGATCTGCTACCGGAAGTTGGCAGATCATTTTTTCAATCGGATTTTTTTCAGGAAAATAGCCAGAACTATCGCTGAAAAGTATCAGGAACTATAGAACTCACCTGCATGCGAAGGGAACTCTCATTTATTTATGATCTGCTGGGAAATGTTCTGCTAACTTCACGAACATCACGCGCACCGCGCACTCGGTCCCTGCCGCCAGTCGAGATCCGCTACGCGACGTGATACCCGTGTCGCTCCGTACTTCACGCGCGCTTGTAAATGCCAATGTTTAGGTGCTTTCAGACTTTGTACTATCTATTCTGTGCTTCCGTATCCTATCGTGTGGTGTATCTAATATCTGTGTCTCTTCATCTATCTTTCCTTCTTTCTTTAATTGTGTGGCTCGTGCAATAAACGAACTTGTTTACCGTGGATTCGGACTTGCTTATTTATTACCATCTGCACTACCTACCTACCACTAGCAGCACACCCTAGCCACCAAAGGTCCACCATTTTGATCCTGAAACTAAAAGACAAAGCATGTCTTGGAAACGACCATCCTCTCCATCCATTAAGAAATTTCGAGTTGCTCCTACCGCTGGCAAAGTTATGGCCTCTGTGTTCTGGGATAGTGATGGAATCCTTTGTATTGATTACATGCCAAAAGGCCAGACGATTACTGGACCCTATTATGCAAATTTAATCCCGAAAGTGCGTGAAGCGATTAAAGAAAAACGTCGTGGAAAACAGTCGTTGGGCGTGTTGTTCCTTCAAGATAACGCTCCTGCTCATCGATCGGAAGTTGCGCTCAACGCAATCCGCTGTGCTGGCTTCAATCTCCTTGACCACCCACCATATTCTGCAGACTTAGCCCCAAGTGATTTTCACTTATTTCCAAAATTAAAAGAGGAAATTCGTGGAACAAAATTTCACGATAATGACGCGGTTATAGCTGCCGTAGAGGACTTTTTCGAGAGTCAAGAAAATATTTTTTTTTCACAAGGAATAAGGAAGTTAGAAACGCGTTATTCTAAATGCATTGCATTGGAGGGAGATTATGTAGAAAAATAAAATATTATTATTTAAATCTTTGCATTTTTTAATATTGATTCCAAGAATTTTTTGATTCACCCTCGTAGAGGCAAATCGCTTTGTGATCGCTATGATGAATTTTAAGCTAATGTTTTTATTTCCAGGATTGGGGGTTGGACTCGAAGGCGCTGCAGGCGAGAAAAACATGCACGATGCAGAGTTTACATGCGCTTTGTTCCGGTTCATACAGCTTACCTGTGAAGGGCACAACTTGGGTATGTGGAAGACATCCACTACTGTGACTATATCTAGTCTTATCCTGATATCAGTACTGACCAGTACTGAAGTCGGACGTCCGTAGCTGTCGCTATGTAAACCATGCGTGCATTTAGCAACGCACTGACGATGTCCGCATGATGTTCATAGCTATTGCTACCCACGGACGATGTACGTCAGGATTAGACTTATTAACGACCTCCCACATAGAACGCCACAACAAGCGGCATCTAGTGGTTTTCCACGGTTTTGCAGTTGCCTATTTCGACAGAAATTGGCAAAATTGACTTTGCAGCAGTTCAATAGCTAAAAGTAACATACTACGCGACCAAAACAATAGACAAAAGTATGAAGGTTCATACATACCGTTTGTGTATTCTATTTGGGGGGCTATTTGGGAGACGTCGAGTGCACTGGGTAGAACGTGTTCATTCTGCATGTGGTACTTACTATATTTACTCTGTGCCACTGCTTCATAACTGTACTTGGCATCTCTTTTTTTTTCTGTAATGACTCTTCTGGCAATATTTTTTTTGATTCATCTCTTTCTTATTCTTCTAGAATGGCAGAACTACCTCCGTACACAAGCCGGCAACACAACAACAGTCAACGTGGTCATCTGCACCGTCGACTACTTGCTGCGGCTGCAGGAGTCCATTATGGACTTCTATTGGCATTACTCTAGCAAGGTATCCTATAAGCAAAAACTGATTGATGCTTTTTTAAATTAAAGTAATTAAGTCGATAATTCGCTCATTCATTCATTCATTTCATCATTCATTCAAGGTGAAAGCTTCTGCTTTGTCTGGGCACCCGGAATGATTCCAATCTAACATCAAGTCTCAGGTCTTGGGGTCCAACATTGGTTTGGGGGCTTATACTACTTGGAATGATACCAATTAATATCAAGGTCATTGGTATGAGTTTACTTCATTTTGTAACCTTAAGTTTATGCGACGGTTTTTTTTTTATAAAATAGGTGGCAAACAATCATGAGGCCCACCTGATGGAAGGCGGCATTCCTTATCGCTTAACATCAGTTGGTGCTCAAACGTACAATTTTAACCAAAAAAGAAAATAGGTAGATCTCAACTGCAGTACAAACAACTGGGGCGAGTTCTGGATATTGCAGTCGATTGTTTCGATTATTCAAACATATCGATGACGTTTTCTCGCAGTCGAATTTAAGTGACTCCGAATAATTTTTTGACATCCGAAGGAAATCGCGTTCAGTGCCACTGACTGCGATCCTTTCGAGTTTATGCGACACGAGCGAAGAACGCAGCGATGACTCAGGCAACTCGGAATAATCGAAAAACATCTCGATAGTTCGGGAAGCGAAATGTTTATGGACTCGATTTAAATTTAGCACCCAATCGTTTTTATCGATTCTTAAAATCGATATTCACAACTTATGTTATATTATTTTGCAGGAATTAATTGACAACGCCGGAAAAGCGAACTTCTTTAAAGCTATCGGCGTCGCATCTCAAGTGTTCAACACCCTCACTGAGGTCATCCAGGGCCCTTGCACGCAGAATCAGCAGGCGTTGGCACATTCCAGGTAATTTTCAGCCTAGACATTCCCAATACTGAGATTCTGGCTTTTCCCAGTCCACCACATTCGGATTGGTGCATTATACCACTGACAGCCCCCGTAATGGGAGTTAGTGGTGAGCCACACCGACTGTTTTAGTGAAAGAACTCTTCAGAATCCGAATAGAATAGTTCCCCTCCCAGAGAATCTCACTTATAAAGTCACTACAAACCTCTCCTTTTTCTCAACCTCCCCCTCCCTTTCTCTTAACTAAGTTAACTTTCTTCATTCCAGGTTATGGGACGCTGTGGGTGGTTTCCTGTTCCTCTTCTCCCACATGCAGGACAAGCTGTCGAAGCACTCTTCGCAGGTGAACCTGCTGAAGGAACTCCTCAACCTGCAGAAGGACATGATCACCATGATGCTGTCCATGCTTGAAGGAAATATCGTCAACGGTAAATTTAACAACATTATAGCGATAAGGGAGTCCTAGATGTTTTAGTCGATTGTTTCGATTGTTCAAACATCTCGATAGTTGTTCTATTTAGGTAATTTCCACTACCTTTCAGTGTAGGAAAACATCATGAGGAAACCCACACCCGAGAATTATATCGGAAAAATATAAACCACCAATCCAGACCGAGCTTCTGTTATTGATAATGACCTTCTCACGAAGGTGAAGGGAGACTCGTGCTCAGCAGTGGGCCGATATGGGTTGATGGTGATGTCCACAGTCAGACTGAAGTAGCGGGCCTTATTATCAGAGGCCAAGATAAATTTTGGATCATTGCAGCGTCCAAGTTATGTCAACTGCCAAATATCAAACATCAAGCAGCGGTTAAGCATACTAAAGTATATTTTTTTCCACAGGCACAATCGGCAAGCAGATGGTGGACACTCTCGTAGAGTCCGCCTCCAACGTGGAACTGATCCTCAAGTACTTCGACATGTTCCTAAAGCTGAAGGACCTGACCTCCAGCGCTAGCTTTCAGGAGATAGACGCCAACAACGACGGCTGGGTGCTGCCCAAGGACTTCAAAGAGAAGATGGAACAGCAGAAGAGTTACACTCCGTGAGTTTTTGTGGTCTTCTTCTTTTTTGGGGGGGTAATTTTTTAACGTATGTTTGTATATCCCTTTGGCGTGTTCCACAGCCTAAACGGCTGGATAGATTTTGATAAATGATGTATCAATGGATTCGGCATCATCACGAGAGCGAACAGGACTACATTGGCAGTCGTGTTTTTAATTTTTTAAATTAATATTCTACAACTCGTGTGTGTTCTTAAGTGAACATAATCATAAAAGACTAGATTTAGCCCGTGGATTCACTCGCGTTAGCTATTATTCACACATTTTACGAGATAAAAAGTATTCTATTTATCTTAACAAACAAACGATTTTTATTCCCATTTTTTTTATTTCAACCGTCCCAACCCTATTCCTTCTTCTGATCTGGTCCATCCAAAGGCTGCCCGGTAGAAATCACTTTAACCGATAAGATTACCCATTTATCATGTTGTGCTTTCTTCTCCGTTTTATACATCTTGGTGTCAAGATATAGTAGTCCACCTATTTATGTATTTCCAGCGAAGAGATCGAGTTCCTGCTGGCGTGCTGCGAGACCAACCACGACGGCAAGCTGGACTACGTGGGCTTCTGCGACCGGTTCCACGAACCCGCCAAGGAGATCGGCTTCAACCTCGCCGTGCTGCTCACCAACCTGTCGGAGCACATGCCTAACGAACCCAGGTATGCCTCGGAGTTTTACGAGGTTAGGTAAACTCTTTCTAGAGATTAATTTGGGGGAGGTGTCGCAGGGGACGAGCAAGATGCTCACTGGTAATTGTAAAAAACAAAGACTAATTAAAACGATCTCATATCTTAAGTGAGTTAGGTTATATTTTGCGGTGGTATGTGTATGTAAATAGCCCATGCTTCGATCTAAACGACTTAACAGATGTTAATAAATAAGGTATCATTGAATTCGTCATACTCACGAAACATTGGCAGACGGGTTTATGTTTTTTTTTTAATTACATAGTTACATTCATTTGTCTTTACTGTGATACGAACAGTTGATTAATTATCTTGGGAGTACGCGTGAGCATCCGTGATCCTTTGGTTAGATCATTCAAGATTTGATGAAATACTTAAGTTTGATTTTATATACTTACAGATTAGCGCGCTTCCTCGAAACCGCCGGCTCCGTCCTCAACTACTTCGAGCCGTTCCTCGGCCGCATCGAGATCATGGGCGGCTCCAAGCGCATCGAGCGGGTCTACTTCGAGATCAAGGAGTCCAACATCGAACAGTGGGAGAAACCGCAGATCAAGGTACCTGAGGGGACAAAAAAACTTGATTTGATCTAAAAGTGTGATTTAAGATCACACCCCGGATCCTCCATGCAAATAAGCTGTCAACTCACACATATATAAAGACGTTTGTACACGTGCCAAATGTGTGTATGTAAGTACACAAGCATACTACGTGACCGAAACAAAAGATAACCCGCTAGTATGAAGGTTCATACAAATCGTTTGTCTATCACATTTTAGGCTTGTATTATTGACTGTCTCCCGATTGCGGGTAGAGGTGCGGGGAGGTGGATTGCGCGGGGTGGAGAGTGGACATTCTGTATGTAGTACTACATACTACATGTCTGATGCGCTAAAAGCTACACCAAAATAAACAATACAATGCAGGTTTTCGATCTTTCTAGAAATATTATCTTTTTTTTCTTGAATTTTTGAAACGCCCAACCGAATCCAATGCTATGATTCGTGTTTGTCGGACCATGTTCTTTGTACTCCTAGATTCTCTAGATACAGGGAATCCTAGTTGGGGGTTGTGGAGATTGGGGAGGGGGAGTGATAGCAACAAGTTTATAAAAAAAACCTTTTGTTTCCCAGGAATCCAAACGCGCGTTTTTCTACAGCATAGTAACAGAGGGTGGTGACAAAGAGAAGCTAGAAGCGTTCGTAAACTTCTGCGAGGACGCCATCTTTGAAATGACGCACGCTTCTGGCCTGATGGCTGCTTCGGAAGAGACAGCGGGCGGACCGAAGAATAGAGAAGCTAGTTATATGTATATGGGAGACGATGATGACGAAAGGTACGACTTTTGACACTTGCGATGTGGAATTAAAACCTTTTTTTGTACTTTATTGACTAGCCTCCTCCTATTCCTGTCTTTTTCTGCCACTAAGCAAATGAGAAAGATAGCAATATACGTCTGTCAAAGTTAACAAAGGTTCAAGAAACTTTGTGACATCTAAAGTCATTTCCGTTCTAGAGCTGGCAAAGACCCATTCCGTCGAGGTCTTCAATCCATCAAAGACGGAATCTACACTGGATTATCGTCTCTATCTCCTTCGAACATAAAGGCTAAAATCGCGGACATGCATCAGATGCCACCAGCGGAAATAGCTGTGGGTTTCTTCAAGATGTTCTTCTATCTATTCTACTATCTCGGATACGGTGTGCTGGTGGTTGTTAGGTGAGTTTGAACTTTATTTGCATGATGTTAAGGTTCTTCGAGACGATGAATTGCGATTGTCAACGTACAGTGTTGCCATTTTAACTGTTATAGAATTTCCATAAACTACAAAAATACTTAAACAATCCAAACTAGAGTCAGAATTCTATGAATAAAAGAGCTATAGGGACAACATTTCCATTTTTTAAAGCTGACAATGTTGAAATAGAGCTCAAGTTAGCTCTAAAAAAACTAAATTGGTAACACTGCACATAATAACTGACAATTGCATTTGACCGTTTTGGGCCCCTTTACCCGGTTCGGGTCCGCAAGTCTTTTCATAGAAATCGAATTATTTTTCAAAAATAGTTACTTAATATTATCATAAACGCACACACATTACTAATTAATAATGGTTCTTGTGTTTATCCGCACTACTAAAGAAATAATCTAAAAATTACGTAATTTCATAATTATCTTGTAAGTTTCTGATTTTTCGACCATCGAATTTATTTGTCGAGATTCGAGAGTTCTCGACTAGAAATTTCCGGGAATTCTCGCACTTTCAAGAAATTTCGAAAGCCCACTCACGCCATGAGCGCCCGCTAGGTGACTTGTTCTATAGAAAGTTGCAGCATTTTTGCGGCCTCTGATTGATGAATGTAGAGCGGGCTTTAGTCATACTAAATATGCTGTATGTCGCTATTTTTAGATTAATTCTTTATTCGGACGGATAATGATATTTATAAGAAATATAACCTCGGTATCGGCTCATTATTTTTATTTATTCACGCCGTGAGATAATTATGTCGTAAATGAATGAATGAATGAACGAACGAATGAATGATATATTTATTTCCCAGAATTTAGGTCATATAAAGTGATGTAGTAATGAGCTTAGATTTGGGCCGTAAGGTAATTATGTCGTCGTAAATGAATGAATGAGTGACGACAAAATTTCAGAAAATGAACCGTATTACAAATGATATGCACATATGTAATGTGTGTAAGAGAGATATCTACAGATATATCCTTTGTCTCATAACTGCACGACGATAAAAATATCTCGCGGCGTTCGGTAAGGCTAAAAAACTTCCTTTAACTTTTTTCATTGGTTCAAAGTCAACGATGCCGAGGCAAAAATCGCTTCAACCACGTGGAACATTTGAATGATCGGTGTTTATGTGTCCTTTTTCACGCGTCACCTGTGCGATAATGTGTGGTGTGGGCACAGTCATTGGTAAATGCATCACTATACTTATAATACCTAACTATTTTGTAACAGGGTCCGTTCAAGTTTTACATAAACCACAGGGGGGGGGGGGGGTACAGCTGGGCGTGCTTTTTTTTAAATGGTTTTGAGTAACGAGACGAACTAGTCGTTCACCTGATGGGAAGCACCACGCCTGCCCGTAACAGCTACAATGCCAGCCAGGACTTTTCATTACAAATCTTGTGCGGCACTGCACTGCGCTCGTCCTCCTGAGACATTGGATCTCTCTTGGAGTCTCATATTCTCAGTAATTTCGCTAGAAACAGTGCCCTTCAAACCGGAACACAGTAACGTTTGCATACCCACTACTGCTTGGCGGATGAATATCTGACAAAGGTTGTATATTTCCAGGCGGACTTTTGCAAAGAGCCCTCAGTGCTCAGAAAGCATCTAAGTATGTCATTGTGTTCTTCAAATATCTATAAATAAACTTAAATAGATTAATAAAATTATGTACTAATGTTAACGTAATCATAAGGGGAGTTGCTGACAGGGGGGAGGGAGGGGTTAATAATTATTAAAATTCAGTTTATGTAATACTTGGATGGCCCCATATATCCTACATGTACCCACTTAATATCTTATTTACAAGCTGAGAAATTAGGCTTCTGCACTTGGCACTTGCACTAGATTGCTTTATATGTCTTGTAGAAGAAATAAGGTTGAACATTTCGTTTCTGGCGCTTGTTACATTACCCGCCTTAAGCGAAACGAACCACTTAATAACTATTATAAGAGGCCCGTACTAGATCCCTTTTTTTTTTCTTAAAAATAATCTTTCGTAACTTATAGCAATATTGATTTGTATTCTTAGAACACAACATGACTGTATTTCTTTTTATTTATATTTTCTAAACAGAGTGTTTTAAACAGCGCTCTCTAGTTAGAAATTATAGAACAAAGCTCTCTAGAAGTTTGAATACAAAGTCTTTCCTTTAAATATTCCGTAGACTCTTAACTAAAGAAAGAGACAGATTTGGATTGTTTAGTACCGACAAGTAGAAATTAAAAATACCCAATATAGCGGGTAATCCCGTCTATTCTCACGACCACTCTCTCTAAATACAAAACGGCTTTTACGAGAGCACTTTCGATATAGATTAATCTGTCGTATTCCATACTAATTAGAGTCCATTTCGTATTACCCGACCACAGGTACATATTCGGCGTGCTGCTGGGCCTGATGCGAGGCCCGCAGGTGGACGAGCCGCCGCCGGAGCCGACGGAAGAGGAGAAAATCGGTCAGTTGAAGCACAGGTTGCTCGCTCCAAGTAAGGCACAGTGTTGAGGTACCTACAGGGTGGCGCTTATGACGCTTTGCGATTGGTCACCGGGAGAGTTAGTAACTGATTAGCTATTTTGAATCGCAGTGTCTTCTAATTAGATTCAAGTTTCAACGAACCCAATTCGAGTACTTATCTATTTACTCTTGTCAGTAATTACTAGGTAATGTAGTAGGTAGTGATTAAAATTCAATGCAGTCCCGACATAACCCTACGCGGAACATTGAGCTGTTCTGTTCCAAATATTTTCGCTCGCTTCGCTCACGCCTCGGTTCCCGCAACCCGACGCGACACATCGATCTGATTTCTCACAAATATTAGCGCTCGCTTCGCTCCCATTGCAGTTTTCATAACCCTCCACGACATAATATTCCGCTCATTTATTACAAATATTTGCGCTCGCTTTGCTCCACTCTCCCTTTTGGTAATTTACATAGAGATAGCTTCGTGAACATCGATTTTATACAGTGTTACCGTGTAATTATACAAAATCATTTTTTTTTACTAGGCATAACTATCTAACATTATTAGGTAGGTATGTAAAGATAAAAAAATCTAAATCACTGATGGGAGGGTGTACAGAATGACGGTGACCAATCGCAAAATTTCAACAGACTAAATGGCCAAACGCAGATTAACGTTTTTCCATAACTTTGTATGTATACTTACAAAATGTACGATGTACATAAGTTAATCGTTTTCGAAATTACATCAGCAATGTTCACAAATTGCCGTACATGTCATCAAGGCTGGAAGTTAACAAGTTAATTGGTAACAAAGTAATAATTAAAAATCTGCTTTTGGGTTAACAGGTAGGTACAATGCCTACAATACCTACTTTATAATGTCTTCCATTTTTTATATATATTTTTTCTAACTATAAATAATTTAATATCTTAATTTAAAGTCGACTTCCGTGCGTCGCCATACAAATGCGCATACAAATGTATGGCATTCGAAATCGGCGTGACATGTTAAATATCTCGTGCACATCAATTGCGCGCGTCAGTCGCGACGCACGTAAGTCTACCTTAAGTATGTAAAATGCTTTCGATTATAACTTTGACAAACATCAAGTTCAGTTGATCCTTGACTTAAATAATTCTTTACAGCCAGATAAGTCACATACGGCCAAAACCTGATAGTCAGCGCCACGCATTAACATAGCTCTTTTCTAAAACGGCCCTTTTCTCAAAATGCCGTTTTTCTAAAAAATCCCTTTTTCGTAAAAAGATTTCCTCCCACTTTCCTTCGTTTAGGTGCAGAATGTCCCGTTCCGATAATAGCCTTCGCTTCCAAAATGAGGTACCTACCTAATAGGTAGGTAATCTCTAGTATTTAGAATTTTACAACAATCTCTTCTTAGTCATTTACTCCACCGATGGGAGTTGTGGCTAACGTGTGGATTCACGCATCACTTTCTGCACTAAACCCTTCCAGGAGATTCTGTCCTCGGCTGCTGGCCATCAGGAATTGGTAGACCAGTGAAGGTCTTAATTTGGTCTGTCCATCGCATGGCTGATCAACCACGAGGTCTTTTGTCGTCGATCTTACCACCATAAACTTCTCTAGCTTCTCTAGGATATTAAGGTTACTACGAGAAACGTGGCTAAAGTAATTAAAATACGCTGATAACATATGGAGAGTCTCTTGGTAACACGCAGTTGGCTGAGAATTGACACGTTTGTTTACTGCAATCATCATCATCATCATCATCATCCGCAGCCTTTATCCTCCCACTGCTGGGTATAGGCATCTCCTTTACCATGCCATGCCTCGGTCCAGTGCCAATTTGATCCAGGCTCGACCCGCGATTCTTCGGCCTACCTACAACAATTCAATTACCTCCTACTCAATTACCTACAAAGTATTGTGAAAATGCTTGTAATTTGCAGGTCCATCTAGACATCTACCAGCCCTACCTCCTGCGGATGACACTGGTCAGATGCAGGTCTCGGCTTTCGGACTGGATATCACTAAAGAAGACAACGGCCAGTAAGTACTGCCTAAATGGAACCTCTGGTTTCACCAGCACCATTCCAGTTTTTCCGCGGGAACATTGCATTTCTCGGATAAAAAACAGCTGGAAATTCAGAATTACAAGACAACTCATAATAAACAACTGAAAACAGAAGCAAACACAAATGCCACATCGTGATTTCATGCAAAAGTGTCATAGATATATAAAAATACTTTCATTATTTGCCGAATTTCCGAACTTCCAGGCAACTTTTTTATTCCCCCCCCCCCCCCCCCCTGAGAAATGTTACGAAAATTTTAAAACAAAATATAATTGAGTCGGTCCAGCCATTCTCAAATGATGCGCTTACCAATTAACGCATTTCATTTTGTATAGATATTAATATAAATATAGATCACGCATTCACAATCTCCCCAATAATTTCCAGGATTCAAGTGAAACCGCACGAGTCTCCGAGCACCTCGTCTCCATCATCAGGCGAGGAGGAGGCGGCGTCACCGGACGACTCCGGGGAACACCCGGAGGAACAACGCCCGCCGTCGCTCATCGATATATTGGGGTACATTTGTGTTTAAAAACCCTCGCTTGTCAAAAATAGGGGTAGTTTAATTACGTAGCCATCATTTTTGGATATATTAGGGTACGTAGTCCAATTTAGCGATTTAGAGTTCGAACACACCAAAATGTTGTGGACGAGTGTGGGCTGATTATGATGATAAGTGCCTTATAAAGGCATATTACTGGCTTATTCCCAACTCCTTGATGATGATGATAATGCCAATTTCTTACTACTTCTATATTCTTATATCATGTCTTCTTTCTCAGAGGTGAACAAGCCAAGAAGCAGGCTCAAGAGAGGATAGAAGCTCAAGCGGCGCAACAAGCCGCCATGTCAGCCATCGAAGCAGAGAGCAAGAAGGTATTTTTTGCGAAGCGTTGGGAATATTCTCAGCTTCCCCACTAACCGTTGGGGAAGGTTGTTATTGTTTTCCACATCGTTCCCACTAAGAGTTTCCATCCCAACTAACTATCATGGCAGTGAGGGGGCTGACAATTTAAGAAGTCATTCCCCACGTCTTCACTAGCCCACTGGCGTGGCTATAAGTCAGGTAAATTTTGTAAAGATGGCTATAAATCTGGTATACGTGGCTATAGGTATATATTTATTTATTTATTTATTTATACTTTGGATCTCCAACAGAGATTACACTATACATGGTATTAGTATGTTCTAGGTATGGCTATTATACATTGTGTTTCTCTAATTATAGGAGACCACATCATGCAATACAGTTTCGACTAAACTATTAACTATGTACTATTTAACTGTGCTTTTCTTACCTTTTCTTACCTGTACCTTTATTCGACACCAGAAGCGTACCCCTCATAATGTCAGTTTTCCCGCAAGAACTCTTCATATTCCCGGGATAAAACAGCCCATGTCACCCTTGAATAGTGCAAGAATCAAAATCGGATCAGTATTTTTAGGTATTACCTATTTACCCGCTGAAATCTCATTTTCCCGCAGGGACTGCATTTTTCGGAG
Source organism: Campaea margaritaria (assembly GCA_912999815.1). Lineage (NCBI taxonomy): Eukaryota > Metazoa > Arthropoda > Insecta > Lepidoptera > Geometridae > Campaea > Campaea margaritaria. The sequence continues at coordinate 4,443,025 of OU538814.1, forward strand.
ATGAGACATAACACAAAGGGTTTAGGGATATCGTTGCTTTCTTTGGACTAGTGAATAAAGCTGGACTTACATTAGCGAACTTTTTGTTTCCTCTGAGCAGATCTTTCAAAATGGGTTAGTGAAAACGGATAATATCATAGTATCGAGAGATCATAGCGGAAGCGGTGGTAGCCTAGTGGGAGAACATCCGCCTTCCAATCAGAAGGTCGTGAGTTCAAATCCCAGTGCGAGCACGTACCAATCTGTCTCTGTAAAAACATATGTACGTAATTATCACTCGCTTTTCGGTGAAGGAAAACATCGTGAGGAAACCGACATACCTACCCGAGAATTATTTCGGAGGTAGGTATGTGATCCACCAATCCGGACTGGGCCCCCGTGGTGGATTATGGCCTAACCCTTCTCACGAAAGTGAGGAGAGGCCCGTGCCCAGCAGTCGGACGTTATGGGTTGATGATGAGAGATCATAACATAGTACGGCATATGATTATCATGGCATACAGTATAGTATAAGTAAGTATATGAGTATCATAGCATATAATTTCAGTCATTTAGTGGCGTACAGTTTCAGTTCATGTGCAGATATTGTATTCCACAAGGTCCGTTTGGATACGACTGTAATGTAACGATGGACGAGTCCGAGATATTTTAGTCGATTGTTTCAATTATTCAAGATCTCGATGATTTTCTTTTACAGTCGACTTTAAGTGAATCCGACTTGTTTTAAACATACGAAAGGGAATTAGTATGATCGGTTCCACCGACTGCGGTTCTTAAGACTCAAGTTAACACATTGACTGTTGAAAGCACACACGTTCGTGTTTTTTTATAATGTTACGGCAAGCGAAAACGCTTGGCGTGCGAACCCGTACTGCTGTATTGGCAATTTTATCACAACAGTCTTGTGTGTCTAATTGAGTGTAGTTACGACGCAACTCCAGTGCTAGTAAACATAGGTTGCGTGAAGATTAGCAAAAGCGCGAAAAAAATTAAGCCGGTTCAGCGGTCAACGTGTTAAGAGGAAGCGAGCGAATAAATCAAAAACCGATCAGTTGAAAATAATCGGAGAGAGAGATTTTGAGAAACTCGCCTATTACATGTACAGTATAATGCATTCTTTAGTGTGCGTGAGTTCGGAAGCTCTCAGTCCTGACGTGCACACAGACACGCTTATCTACTACTAAGCGGACATCCTGAAATGTAATATCTGTAATTTAGCAAGTTTAGCACTCACGTACATTTTCTGCTTTCGCTGACATTATACGCAGCTCGGATATTGGAAAAGACCATGTAAATCAAAGAAGGTAAGTGCCATTGTTTCTTAACACCTCACATTCGTTAGGGGACGAATAAGCCAGCGACACAGATCGCTACAGACGGGCGACGTTGGGCGATGTCGACTGACGTCACCAAACATATTGTCTCGTCACCAGAATTTATTTAGTGAGAACGAAAAGGTCAGCTCTTCCGCAAGGGACCGCTGGGAAGTACCACGCCTTTAACAGATATTCATCCGCCAAGCAGTAGTGTGAAAAATCACTGTGTTCCGGTTTGAAGGGCATTGTTTCCAGCGAAATTACTGGGCATTTGAGACTTTAGAATGAATGTCTCGGAGTGCCGAGTGCGGTGCAGTGCCGAAACAGTAGCTGTAGCTGTTATGGGCAAGTGAACGACTTTCTTGTTTCGTTAATTGGTAACATAAAAAAAAGTTGTTTGGCGACGTTAGACCATATCTTTCAACGTCGCCCGATCTCTCTAGCGAGCCGTGTTGATATTTCTCGCCTAATGTAAGGCGAGGCCTTGTAGTAAACGGCTTTTTAATAGTTACATCAAAAAGTTAACACATTACTCCCACCGAATAGATGTATCCTGCCTAAAGTAGGTAAATGCCTAAGGTAGGCAATTAAGTCAAAATATGCACGCATAAACCAACATTAATAGTTAATAATCTATAATGCTCATTTTCACTCAATATCGGCATCGCCTAAATCATAATAAACATTACATTCGAGTTATTCACAATCACACAGTCCGAGATGTTATAGTGTATTGTTTCGATTGTTGAAACATCTCGATGGTTCTCGGTGATTGTCTCTCGCATTCGGATTTAAATGAATCTTAATTGTTGACATCGAAAAGGCAATTATCACAGTCGGTGCCACTTACTGCAATTCTAGTTTAGACCGCGCACAACGTGACACAGCGAGAAAGAGCTAGTGAAATAGCGAGTCAGTTAATCGGAACAATCGGAGAACATCTCGATAGTTCTGTCGATAGAATGTAAAAGAAAAGAAAAGTCTTTGCTGTCCAAGAAGAAACACAACACCAAAACACTTACAAACACTTACTTAATTTGTTTCCAGCGAAATTACTGGGCATATGAGACTTTAGAGCCGATGTCTCAGGGTGACTAGCGCAGTGCAGTGCCTCGCAGTATTATACAGTGTAAAGTTCTGGGTGGCACTGTAACTGTTATGGGTATGCGTAGCGTTTACCAGCAGGTGAACGATCTGCTCGTCTCGTCACTCAGTCAAATAAAAAAAAATGTATATATAAGGTTGTACAGTGGGTGGTTGTTTAAAGCGAGTCGATAATCGAGATGTTAAGGAACTCGATTGTAATTTAGCACCGATTTTTTCGATTGTGTAAACATCTCGCCACCCCTCCGTGCGTCCGCAGGCGGTGCAGGGCCCGGCGCCGTCGGCGCTGGCGCAGGTGGACCTGTCGCAGTACACGCGGCGCGCCGTCTCCTTCCTCGCGAGGAACTTCTACAACCTGAAGTACGTCGCGCTCGTGCTCGCCTTCTGCATCAACTTCGTGCTTCTCTTCTATAAGGTAAAGATTACTTTTGAAGTAAAACATCTTTACCCACGCTTGACTTGGGGAGTAAGCTGGTGAATGCGTTACGAAACATGTGATCGGGCGAAGCAAACGGAAGTAGAGAGGGAGGATTTTTATTGTGACTGTTTCGAATAGAAATCTATTGGTATTATTGCCGACGCAGTTGCTAAATACACGCAGCGATAGCTACGAACGACGTTTAGACAACTCACACATATAAATAACGTTTGTACACGCGCTAAATGCGTGTGTGAGTACACAAACATACTACGCGACCAAAACAAAAGACAACCCGCTAGTATGAAGGTCCATACAAACCGTTTGTCTATTACATTTGGGCGTGTCGTATTGACTGTCCAGGCGATGGCGGGTGGAGGTACGGGGACGCGGATCGTGCGGGTAGAGAGGGGTTATTATGGAACACTATTATTATTCCGATTTTATTAAAAATCAACTTTTCAGGTGTCGACATTAGATGACGGCGACAACGAAGGATCAGGCATCGGTGACATCGTCAGGGGCGGCTCGGGCTCCGGCGCCGGCTCGGGGAGTGGAGACGGTAATATCACAAAATAATAATACAGAAGGCCCGCTTCGTACTTTACCTCTGGTTATACTTTATCTTTAGTTATAATTTTGTTCTTCTTCTTTAGTTATACTTTACCTCTGGTCCTTCACAGGAAGCGGTGAGGCAGAAGAGGAAGAGCATATAGAAATAGTGCATATAGACGAAAACTTCTTCTATATGGAGCACGTGATCAATGTGGCAGCCGCACTGCATTCTATCGTCTCACTCGCTATACTCATCGGGTACTACCATCTCAAGGTAAGGGATGTTTACATAAACACACATACACACACAAACACACACATACACACACAGAATTATTCGAGACTAGCTGCGCCCCGCGGTTTCACCCGCGTAGTTCCTGTTAGGGAATACGGGGATAAAATATAGCCTTCGCTACTCGCTGATATTTAGTCGCTAAAGTAGCTTTCCATTAATGAAATAATTTTTAAAATCGGTGCAGTGGTTTAGCCGAAACCTTACATATTTCCATACAAACTTTGATCCTCTATGCTTATTTCACCCCCTTAAGGGTTAAATTTTTAATGTCATATTTATTTTTTATCGTAAAATATTTGTATGAAATGTAGTTTAGGGCTCCTAGCGGCAACTACATGTAAATGAGTTACATATAATAGTAAACTATTTTAATTATTCTATGCTACGTAAACCACAAAACCACATACCTACCCGGGAATTATTTCGGAGGTAGGTATGTTATCCACCAATCCGGACTTGGCCCCCGCGGTGGAATATGGCTTAACCCTCCTCACGAAAGTGAGGAGAGACTCGTGCCCAGCAGTGGGACGTTATGGGTTGATGATGATGACGATGAAACCACAAAATAATAACACTACAGAAGGTCGGCTTCATAGTAAGCGCGCTAAACGGTCACGTGGGTCGCCGGAGCCTCAGATGGTCTCAAAGGAGTTCGAGCTTAGGCGCTGCACGAAAGCAATGTTACCTAGTCAAGGTAACATTGCTAACATTGCTTGCAGGTGAGGTAAGGCTGGGTACATAACTACCTAGTCTAACAAATGACAAAATAACGACAAATTAGCCTACGTTACTGATTCAAAAAAATCTGTTCAGACTTTTTTTTTTTCTTCAACTATTTTCTAGTTGATAAAGGATTTTTTTCTTATGTGTTTTAATATTATTAATTTATTATTATTACTAGCTGTACCCTGCCACGCTTCGCTGTGGCACATTCGCACATTCGCTGATATGTCACTGATGAAAAAAATAGATAGAAACAATCCTTGATGCGGATTATCTATCATGCTAAAATTTCAGCTCGATCGGTGCTGAACTTTTTGAGTTTTTGAAGCGTACACAAACCAACATAACATTTTTATATATATAGATTTATTAATTATATGTTTTATAGTGCAATATAGAGTTCTCTTATCTTACAGGTGCCTTTAGCCATCTTCAAGCGCGAGAAAGAAATTGCCCGTAAGCTGGAATTCGATGGACTGTACATCGCGGAGCAGCCAGAGGATGACGACCTGAAGAGCCACTGGGACAAGCTGGTCATATCTGCCAAGTGAGTTGACAAAAACCTCCGCAACCAATCAACGAACCACACAACCAACCATCAACCAAACAACCAGCCTACTAGATATCCAACGCCCAAACTCCTTGGAACTTCCTTGGAAGCAAGTAGACGAAGATCTTATTCTCAGATTACGTTTAAGATTATTATAGAACCTATTATAAATAATTTAGTTTTCTTTGTTTCTTTAAAATATTTGCAGACCAGTATAAACTTGTCAGAAAATATTTGATTTATAATTGAAAACCTAAACAAACTAGTAAAAAGCACTGACAACCAATGCCGAGTCCACCAATCCAGACCGGGCCTCGTGATGCCTCATCATTCATCATCATCATCAACCCATAACGTACCACTGCTGGGCACGGGTCTCTCCTCAGTTTCGTGAGGAGGGTTAGGCCATATTCCACCACGGGGGCCAAGTCCGGATTGGTGGATAACATACCTACCTCCGAAATAATTCTCGGGTAGGTATGTGGGTTTCCTCACGATGTTTCCTCATCATTGCCTTCTGTCAAATATAAAGTCTTTGAACCAACAAATATACTATAACATCCTCCATTGCGTATGTGAGTGATGAGCCCATTGCAAAACGTGAAGTGGCTGGTTGAATTCCCGCACAGGGAAAATATTTCCGTGGACCATGGTCTTCGTAGTTCCTGTTTTTTTTATATATATTTTTTTATTTTCCAGATCCTTTCCAGTAAACTACTGGGACAAATTCGTCAAGAAAAAAGTCCGCGCAAAGTACTCCGAGACCTACGACTTCGACTCTATCTCTAACATGCTCGGCATGGAGAAGACTTCGTTCTCTGCTCAAGAAGACGAGAAAAGCAAGGGGCTGGTGCATTAGTAAGTACCTATACACTACACACGGGTATCACAGAATAAATATATAAGTGCATACAGAGAGGACATTCCACACCGCGAAATCCACGTTCCAGCTCTACCCGCACACCAATAACATGTACAAGGAGGATTTCATGGTCCAGTATGTTTGTGTCACACAAAATAAATGTCAATTTTATGGCTATTGGCCACTTCTGCAAGAGCCTGGGGAGTAGGTGCCATATCGCTGCCAAGTATTCTTCCACCAGGCAATAGTGTTGCGAAAGTTTTCTGTTTCAAACCTCAAACCATTTATTGCAAGTAGGCAAAAATAATGCGCTTTTACTAGAGAATAATTAAAAAGAAATCAAACATGACGCACTAAACTAATGAGTAACTGATTATGGATTGAGTTTGAAAAAGGACATTTCCCTTTTAAGTGGTGATTCATGGCTGAATCTCACACAGGAAAAGGAAACTCCATTAACTCTACTCATCCTTCGGAAATTCGTCCGTCGGAGATGATAGCACCTAGAAATTCTACAGGGATGTAATTTTTAGGGTTTCTCATGTTTTTTTTTTGCCGCATAAAAATAATCTAATCTAATGACAATATTAAAACATCGTATTTTTGTATCAGTTATAATCAGTACTATAATAGCCCGCTTACGAGCAAGTCGTTCACCTGATGGTAAGCGCTACGCCTGCCTATAACAGTCACAGCACCACCCATAACCCCGCATTGCATAATCTTGCGCGGCTCTGCACTGCGCTCGTCACCCTGAGACATCGGCTCTAAAGTCTCATATGCCCAGTAATTTAGCTGGAAACAATGCCCTTCAAACCGGAACACAGTAATGCTTGCACCCTATCGCTTGGCGGATGAATATCTGGGAAACTTGTGGTACTTCCCCAGGCGGTCTCTTGCAGTAGAGGTCTCCATCTAGAGAGATAGTATTCATCTATGAATCCGCTTTGTTCCACAGTATCGTGAACATCGACTGGCGCTACCAGGTGTGGAAGGCCGGTGTGACCATTACGGACAACTCGTTCCTCTACTCACTGTGGTACTTCAGCTTCTCGGTGATGGGTAACTTCAACAACTTCTTCTTCGCTGCCCACCTGCTGGATGTAGCGGTCGGATTCAAGACGCTCAGAACTATCTTGCAATCTGTCACGCATAACGGAAAACAGGTACTGGCGCTGAAATATTACCATCTTCTTTAGAATATCGAAGAAACAGAAAGAAAGGGGGTTTTAAATAGAAATATGATATTTTTTTGTACAAAAGTAACGAGACGAGCAGGTCGTTTACCTTATGGTAAGCGCACGCCTGCCCGTAACAGCTACAGTGCCATCCAAAATTTTCCATTACAAAATCCTGTGCAGCACTGCACTGAGCTCGTCACCCTGAGACATCGGTTCTAAAGTCTCATATGCCCAGTAATTTCGCTGGATACAGTTTCCTTCAAACCGGTACACAGTAATATTTACACACTACAGCTTGGCTTATGAATATCTGGCAAATCAATGAGTAACCGATAATAGAGTTTGAAAAGGGAAATATCCCTTCCATCTGCTGGTTTATGGTAGAATCTCTCACGGGGCAAGAAAACTCCATTAACTCTACCAGGGCTTCGCAAATACCGAGTGTATTTGCGAAGCCCTGATTTGGCCCTCAGAGAAGATTAAAAGAAGCGCCAAGAAACTCCATGAGGATGTCAATTTTTCAATCTATTTTTGTCCTAAAATTAAATTTGTGCCAATGAGTTGTCTCATATTAACCATATTACCTAATAAAAAAAGGCCAAAATGATTATCATGTATAAGAAACAGACTGGACCAGTCCCGCAAGCAGCACTTGTTCACGAGTATGACTTGTGCATGTTAAGTTCAGTAACTGACCCCCCACTGCGCCCTCCAGCTGGTGCTGACGGTGATGCTGCTGACCATCATCGTGTACATCTACACGGTGATCGCGTTCAACTTCTTCCGCAAGTTCTACGTGCAGGAGGAAGACGATGAGGTCAATCGGAACTGCCACGACATGCTTACGGTGAGTTGGGAATGCTTTATCGGGCTGCTCTGCAGGCCCAGCCTGATTAGGTGAGGATATATTGACCCTGACAAGTAACAATCTAGAATATAATATAAAATACTATAAAATAAAATAATCTACAATTCAGCATAATTTGCTCCAAAATTGGTCTAAAACTAACCATCGACAACCAGCAAACCATCATTAATCATCATGGACTCGTCATGGATTGGAAAGATAAACATGCTTATTAAATTTTAAGGAATTCCACGTCAAAATTGGATTAAAACTGTCTTTCACATAATTAAGTTCTCTTTGTTCTGTGGTGTTTCAATAAAGAGTTTATCTATCTATCTATCTAAGTTACTCAACATTCTCTTGTCCATTCCAGTGCTTCGTATTCAATCTTTATAAAGGAGTGCGCGCCGGCGGCGGCATCGGTGATGAACTGGAGCCTCCAGACGGTGATGACAGCGAGGTGTACAGGATCATCTTCGACATCACCTTCTTCTTCTTCATCATCATTATCCTGCTGGCTATTCTTCAGGGTAAGTGCTTTGCTGCACTTGATAGAATAATATTGGCGATGAAAAAAGGACAGGAATTTTGGCAGAAAACCGTAAAAATGTGACTTGTGATTTTTTTCTCGTACTTGAGAATATGTGCGAAGACAAAATTTTAATTAAAAGCATTCCGTAACAGGTCTGATCATCGACGCGTTCGGTGAACTCCGTGACCAGTTGGAATCTGTCAAAGAGGACATGGAGTCCAACTGCTTCATATGCGGGATCAATAAGGACTACTTTGATAAGGTAAGTGTGAAAGTAACAACAAAGACAAATCAAAAGTCACAAAGACTTTGTAAAAAAAAAGAAAGAAAGCAAGAAAAGTAAGACAGAGAGGCAAAAAAGGAAGACAGAGAGTCAAAAATACCCGCGTTTGATCTTGTAAAACAAAACAGTAGTAACAACAAAGAAAAAGTCTAGAATAGACTTCGTTCAGAACGCAATTTACCTGTTCGTCTTTTTGTTTAAGCTGTAATTTGTATTCACCTCATTCCAGGTTCCACACGGGTTCGACACACACGTGCAGAGAGAGCATAATTTAGCAAACTACATGTTCTTCCTCATGCATCTCATTAACAAACCCGACACGGAGTACACAGGTATGCTTTAACAAAGAGAAATAGTCTGCACTAACTGTGCTTAAGGTTGAAAATCCACTGACTGTGATGACTGAATTCTGTATTAAGACAGCACTAACATGACCAAAGCCTTCAAATCACAGTTATTATCTTATGTTACCTTGATACTTTCGAGGTCAAGAGTTTTGTAATTTGTCCCATGTTACCTTCCTGGAGACCTAATTTTCCCTACTTTATCTTCTAGGCAATAGTATTGTAATGGTTCTTATGTTACCATCCGAGAGATGTAATTTGTCCTACATTACCTTACAGGTGTTATTTTTCTTATGTTACCTTCCAATTCTTGGAATTTATCCCATGTCTCCTTCGAGGAGATGTAATTGTTTCTGTGTTACCTGCCAAGAGATGTAATTTATCCTGTTTCATTCCAGGTCAAGAGACCTACGTGTGGAACATGTACACGCAGCGCTGCTGGGACTTCTTCCCCGTGGGTGACTGCTTCAGGAAGCAGTACGAGGATCTCATGGGAGAATAGTCGGGTCTTAGTAAAAGGACACTGCTTTCTGATTAACTGTTTTTTTTTATACACAAAACTGGTTGTGTTACATAACAACCTTAAAATATTAGTTATAGCCGGATCCTGCAAGATGACAATTATAAAACTGACAAGGACATGATAATTGGCAATGTAACATAGAAGGGTTAACGCTGAAGCTTTTTTACTTTACGTCGCTATTTTGTTACTGGCGTTTGCTTTTACGAAGCCATGTAGGTACTGGAACTTGCTTGCCATGATATTTTGTGATTACCGTACATGCCAGAAATATTTAAATCGATCAAATAATTTCATTGTCATAGTGAAATAATAACATTGTCAATGTGGAACAATTTAATTATTGATATGAATGTAATTATAAATTGTCAATGTCTATGGCTATTCTTTTGTTGTGTGAATTGAATTTGTTAGACCAATTATTTACTTAAACAACTTCTTATTTTCAACTTAATTGTAGTTCATAATATAATTATACTGAACCCATGATTTTCATCCCTATGTTAGAAACATATTGTCAACTAAAATAGCTACTTATATCTCAAAGTTTGTCAGAAAGCAGTGTTATAGAACTGCTAAAGAAATAGAATTTGTACTTATGGTTCAATTTTCTATAGCAAGTTTAAAATGCATTATGCTCAAAATGACAACACCAAATTGTTATATTTATGACTAACATTGTAAATTAGTAACGTTTAGAACTTTCCGTCAAATATTTCAAGTAAATTCTTGTTTAAATCTCAAGTATCAGAGTGCTAAAATTGATAAAGTATTTTTGTAAATTGAATTGATGATGATGAATCCTTAATAATCAGACGTAATTTTAATGAAAAGTTTAAAAACGTATTCAATAAAATAGGATTTTCTTCAAAAAATATATCAAATCTTATTGTGAAATTATATAATGAAGAAAATTTGTAATATCCATAGTTTTCTAATTCTTAAGTTATTTTAAACTAATTAAGGTGGCCTTTCCAAGCAAACATTTTCTATTATTAACTATTTCGATATAGTTTATGTAAGATAATATAATGATTGTTAAATAAATACTCAAATAATGTGGATTATTTTATTTATATAAAATTTTTACAAGTAAACTCAGGGTAATAAACGTAGCCTGTGTCTAAATTCCACTCAATGTATGAACCTAAAAAGTGTTCGCTTACATAACACGCTTAGAGCAATCAATATGTATGAAGAATTTATTTTTATTAACATTTCAATCTCAAAGTAGGTAGGTATGACTATTTAATAGTTAGGTTGGTAACTTTTATGGCAAACCGACACAAAATTGATTTTTAATTAAAATCATGATACCCAAGTAGAATAAATCTTAGATAGAAACCTATTCATAATGAAAGTTTCTCTGTCGTTCCTGATTTTAGTTTTTAAATGTGTTTATGGAGTAAGTAAGTTGGCCGTATTTAATTTTGCTCTCTAGGCTCTTGCCTATCTATACCGACAATTAAATTTAAGTGCCTGTCTGTGATTTCAACATAAGTGCCAAAATTTACGTGAAAACTGCCATTTTTACGATGCCTAATCATAAATGACCGTTAGTAGAATATCTGTCGGTCTGTCTGTTTGAAGGTTTGTCTCGAATAGACTCTGAAAAATCGTCTCTAATGACTCTAAATTTTGGTGCAGCTATGTTCCACTTCGGTATCTTGATTCATGTAGTGTTTAGAAGATACAAATATTAAAACGCGAACGAAGTCGCGAGCATAAATAGTAAACTTTTCATATCCACCAATCGGAACTGAGCCCGTGTATTATGGCCTAATACCTCACGAAAGTGAGCAGAAACCCGTGCTCAGCAATGCGCGGATATGAGTTGATGACAACTGGGGACGTAGGTATTTCATTTTCCAATTAGATATGTTGTCGCCATTGGAGACAACTGGGAATGATAAGAATGGCATTCCCATTTGTCACAAGTGGTGACAAATGGGACGCTATATAAAAATAATTCCCAGTGGTCACCAATGGGGACATGGAAGGTGGTGACAACTGGGAATGACCCATGATATTCATCATGTAATCTTCTGTTTTAGAGCTCAAGCCGGGTATCACTCGATGAAAGACATTCAGGTGTAGACCCATCATCAAACAAAAATCATGTTCTCCGAGATGAATCGCAAGCCTATTCTTATGAGTGGCCGGAATGGGATGTCTCTTCTGATCATCAACAAAAACTCCAGCATCAGGTAGACCCAGATTCTGACTCTACCGTAAATAAGAATCTAGGGAAGAAGACTCCGCTTATCGCTTACGATTACTACAGAATTGACAGCGAGGAGAGTGATCTTAAAAGATTTCTTCACCATAAGGTTAGATTAAAATTTTATTGGTCATTGGTTGACGATGTGATCGAACGTGGAGAACACGCTAAGCCTGGTAGGAACTGGCTATCGAAGTATACCAGAACACACCAAAAGGGGCTTTGATAAATATTTCCTAAGTACCTACTTTATAGTGGAAGAGTAGGTAGCTGGTCGGTAGGATAGGTCGGAGCTTGGCTTATTTAGCTACAAAGTACCGAATAATACACATACATTGATCTTGACCCAAGGAAGGAACTACTAGGACCATGGCCCCACAAACACACACACTCAGAACAAATGGTTATGTTAACGCAAATCTTTGTCTTGTGCGGGTGTCGAAATCCGCAACCTCATCTTCACAGTCCGCTCATCGCCCACTTACGCCAAGGAAGCCATCAGGAGTCAAAGCGTTTAAATTTACACATACTTATTGTCTCACAGCCCAACCTAGAGCCTAAGGAACAAAAGCAGTACGAAGCTGAAATAGCAGCGGGAGATCCAACCCAGCTGTTTGGGACGAATCCCCATCTTCACCAACCAGACTCATACCCTGACTTCGGCCGGCGATTTGTACTTCAGTACCCTTATACAGTAAGTAGGTGGTACTGTCAACTTCAAAAGTAAAATATGATCAGACAAGCTTCTTATGTAGTTAAAAACAAAACAATCTAGCCGTGGATCATCGACACGACGAAGAAGTTAAAAACTATAAACTAAAACACTTTAAGACATTGAAACGATCTATGAAATGACTCTACTGTATTTCAATCTGCCTACAACGTGCCCATTTTGTAAAACACAGGCCCGAAAGTAGCGCCTTGCAGAACGCCTTGCGTAAACGGTCAATAGTTCTAAGTCTAGTGGTCGTAAATTTTCAAGAGACCCTATTAACTAATTTAATTGTTTATTCAACAGCTAGTAAAGGAGCTCGAAGAAGCTCAAGACAGCAGTTTGACTCCAAAACTGGTAAAACATTATCGAACGCTGACGTTAAATCCGAAATGAAGAAAAGCTTACTACAATTTTATTATTTCTATACTTAGGCAAAACCAGAGTTGGTAATGGCTGTCGCGAAGGAATCAGCTATGCTTGCAGCTTCGACACCTAATAATCCAACTGATGAAGTGATCCGGCAAGACATCCTCAGGAGTGGGGTAGGTTTTCAGAAAAGTTTTCCTCGTTCAATACGGAAATAATGGTCCTTAATTTTAATATTATTGATAATAATGGGCTGTGGTGTGAATCTCGAATTAGTTCGTAACTCTGAAGGTATACCAGTTACAGTCAGGATATAAAAACATCGCTTAACAATGGATTCCATCCCATATTGCTCTTATCGCCAAAGAAGGTATACCTATTGTAAGAAAATATTTTTAAAACCTATGGAATGAGTACTTCGATGACAGGTCAAAAGAAAAAGGAATTAGGGTATCGGACGATCCAACCTCACCGCTTAACACTTTGACTGCTGAGCCGATTTGCTTGTCTAGCCACGGGTGCGGCTCTGCGCGCGCTATAGTGTTTTCCCATACAACAAACACAACAGTTGTGTTTTGCCGTACTCGTGGCAAGTTATGAAAAACACGACAGTTGTGTTTTCAGCAGTGAACGAACGTGTTAAGTTGTCCATGAATTGATAATCTAATTTGAAGCAGAACAGAAAGTGTAATAATAGCATTAAGATGGAGGTCTGGACACATTCCATATAATAAATTCTCATATTTGATACGCCAAACAACAACCCCAAATTATTATAGAAAATATTTCAATAGTAGTTTACAATTATACCTACTTACAGCAATACTGGAACGCGTTTTGGAAAGAAGATGTAGACCCGAAAAAGTTACTGAGAACAGTAAAACGTAATAAAGTGGTAAGTTGATCGTAGAACATGATAAAGAACTACCTACCCCCGAAAGAGTAAAGTTTTTGAATAAGTAAAGGTAGGTAATAAGCATAATTATTGGGAATAAACGTAATAGGTAAGGTGTGTATCCAGAATTCGTCAACGGTAGGTATACCAATCACATTATTGGCAGTAGGAATGAGATATAATTATCCTTAACACGTTAACTGCTGAAAACACAACTGTCGTGTTTTTCACAACTTGCCGTGAGTGCGGGAAAACACTACTGTTGTGTTTGTTGTAAGGGAAAACACTATGGAGCGTGCAGAGCCGCACCCGTGGCTAGACAAGCAAAACGGCTCAGCAGTCAAAGTGTTAAAAAAGGAATCTGTGACTTAATTTACATTTTGTTACACCTAACATTTAGTAGGTAAGTCTTTTGTCGAAATTGTTATGTCCATATTTGAACGATACTAAGCACACCCCTTTATATAGAAAACCCCTTAAATACTGTGATAGTATCTGCTTACTAATATAAATTAGTTTTTTAATCTTATTATTTGTACTTTTCAGAAAAGTGTGCAAGCGAAATTAATTCCAGGGACCGAAATATACAAAATAGTATCAAAGATGCGACTATTAAACCCTAAATTGCTTTATGTCATCAATAAAAACAACAGACATTGAATATTGTAGTTTAGAATTTTATTTTTCACAATTTCAAGGTTCATTTTTCAAAGGAATCAATAATAGTTGTATGATCTTTAAAGACATGGATCACTAAATTATTAGGTGGATGCTCACTCCATATGTCACGTGGCGGTTTATCGATTTTCACTCTGTCATAATAGCATTTTAAAACGTATTTTTTTAGTTTTTCCCTGCCTGGTACTGATAAATTTTCAATCATAACTCTATATCTATCTTTAACAATCCCCGAATTCTTTATCCTTTTAATTTCATCCAGTATGTATTTTATACTGGCACTATGTGTTTTCAAAGACACCATCATTTTGTCAACTCTTTTATTGTGCTTTTCAATTATTTTCTTATCTTCAGTTTCCTTCGTTTCTTTTATTCGTTTTTGTTTACTTTTCGTCCGTCTTCGAATAGATCCCAAATCGTCCGGATATCTTTGTATTTCATTTGCTTTCATTTCCTCTTTAGTTCCATTGCCTGATCTTAGCATATTAACTCCAATACCATTAAGACTTATTGAATCCTTATCTAAAATATTGGGGTCTCCAATTGTTACTTTATCCAAAAGAGATGAGTCTTTAGCAGCATCAATCAAACCGTTACTCACGAATGCACCATCCTCGTTTTCTAGCTTACGTTGCTGAGTTTGTTTTCTAATGGATGGAAATATTTCCTTAAACATCCACGGGGCGACAGCTGCGTCCTTTTTTAGAAGTCTTCTTTATCTTCGAATGTTATTTCATGCAGTAAATTTTTCCAGTTTTTGTTTTCCTTAAAAGCTTTCCACGATATTCTAGAAACATTGGTATCGGGCGCTGTTACTATCAACCCATTAACATGAATAGTTAGTAAAATCTGTATAGAATAAATATTACAAGAATGGTTAGTATTTGACGGTAAAAGACAAAAAATATGTAGCAAAGTTGAAACATTTAAAAAAAATTAAGTAGTTATATCCATTTAACCAAAGTATATTCTTGTTTCATAGATTAGTTTAGGTGTCTTCTAACCATCCCATATTAATTTTGAAGTGGTAGGTATGAGGATAATAGAATTACGGCTTAAGCACTTACTATCAGAATGAGTTGTAAGAAAACGGTGGTTTTCATGACGACCCCTTAACGTCCAAATTGCTACCAATATGCTTGCACTGGCCAAGGTTAATGAGTAATTAGACATTAATTTGGTAGGTAGCAAAATTAATCAATAATAATGTTAATAATTGTTTAATAGTTGATGTATGAAAATCGATTAGTTCGAGCAGTTTTTTCCTTAATTAGATAGCATTGAGAAAACTGCGTAACAAAACCTACCTAAGTACGTAATTGTCACTCGCTTTTCGAGGCAAATATCGCGAGGAAATCCAGCTTTCCTAAGAATGGCTTCGGAGGATTGCGATCCAATAATCCCGACCGGTAACATAAATGAAAATGAAAATCAGATTCATGACATTTTGCCCATCAATACTAAACATACAAAAAACATACTTCCGGAAAACGGCTGGCAGACTGGACGAGGAGAGCCGAAGATCGGGCTCAGTGGCGTTCACTAGTAGAGACCTACGTAGACCAATGGATGAATATGGGATGATGATGATGATGAATAGCATACCGAATAAAACAATGTACCTCTTGGTTATTGATATTATAGATTTTTTGACCTGTTATAATGTCATTTACCTATGTGGAAGGGTTGTTGAAACCAGCGGGGCTATGCAGCACGGTTCGGATCAGCTCGAGTTCGTTTCATTTGGACGTTTGATTGCCACAGGACTCGTAATTTCAATACGAATGACGAGTCCCGTGGCAATTAAACGTCAAAATGAAACGAACTCGAGCTGATCCGCACCGTGCTGCATAGCCCCGCTGGAGGTTTAATGTACTCATACAAATAAATAATTAAGTATACGCAACAGACATCGGAATCTTGTAGATTTCAATAATTAAAAACCAGTCAAGTATGAAATTTATTGGTGTATTAATAATTGTATGGGTCTTTTAAGGCATCTATTACTAAATTATTAGGAGTGTGTTCATTCCATACATCACGTGCAGGTTGCAGGCTCTTCATAGAGTCAGAATAGCATTCAAAAACGGATTCTCTTAATTTTTCGTTCTCGGGTTCCGAAATTTTCACCACCATATCTCTCAACGTACTGCTTGCTTTCCCTGTTTCCTTTATTCTCTTAATTTCGCTTAGGAGGTATTCAAAACCCAATCCTTTTCCTTTCAAGTACTTTGTAATTTCGTCGATTTTTGTATCGTGTTTAGTATTTGTATTATCTTTTTTTGATATCTTTACGGTTTTCTTTCTCTTTTTTTCCCCTTGTCTTCGAATAGCTCCTAAAACGTCGGGATCTCCTTCACTTGCAGTGTCATTTATTTCGTTTGGTTTAATTTTTTCTTTAGCTTCGTCGCCTAGCACATTCACTCCAAAATCGTTTAGTTCCATTGAATCATCATCTAAAAACTGGGCGTCTCTGATAATTACTTCACCCATAATATCTTCTTCGTAGTCGGTAAAGTCGTTACTTATAAATTCTCTACCGTCATCGTTTTGTTGCATATGTTTGTGATTTAGTTTTCTGATGGATGTAATTATTTTGTCAAGGGCGAGAGCTGCGTTCTCTTGCAGAATTCTTTCATATTCCTTCAAAGCTTTCCACTTAATTCCGGAAACATTCGTTGCGGTCCCTGTTACTATCACTGCTTTTATAACATGTATGGTTAGTAAAATCTGTAACTAAAGATTCAAAGTCATGAATTCACGTAAGTAATTTAGTTTTTGAATGAAATAATTGAACAAATACTGAATTAACTTACTGTTAAAAAGAAAATAGTGGCGTTCATGATGATTCATGTAAGTTCAATGTGGTAATGGGAAACTAATAATTAGCTACTAATTAATACTTTAATTTGAAAAATTAATGAGTCTCCTAATAAGAAATCGATTTGATTGCCGAATTTAATCATGACGTACTTATAATCAATTTGTAAATAAAACGTTGATTTGAAAGTAAATTAATTTTGGAAGTTTCAATTGCAAATGACGTCAGGTTTCTGAAATATAAATGTTGACGACCTATTGTGAATTCATCATCATCATCGTCATCATAAACCCATAACGTCCCACTGCTGGGCACGGGTCTCTCCTCACTTTCGTGGGGAGGGTTAGGCCATATTCCACCACGGGGGCCAAGTCCGGATTGGTGGATAACATACCTACCTCCGAAATAATTCTCGGGTAAGTATGTGGGTTTATTGTGAATAAAAAGGGTAAATTTGACTGTTTTATGGGTAAGTTTGACGACCTCCGTGGTGTAGTGGGTGACGGACCGACTGCCAAGCGGAAGGTGGCGGATCGATATTCCAGCTAGTAATATTATTAATGTGAAAGTTAGTAAAGATGAATCGATGGATGTTTGTTACTCTTTCACGCAAAAACTACAAAACATTTATAGATTAAATTTAGCACACAGATAGTTCATTACCTAGATTATCACATAGGAACTTTGTATCCCATAAAATTGAAGTTCTTACGGTATAATACATAACGCGGGTGACACCGCGGTGCGCGGCTAGTCTACTATATTTTACTCAACTAGGGGGGTTCTATTTGGTATGTGTGTACACGCGTGTATGCATACAACCATCATTAATGTGCATTTGGCGGTGTGCGTTTGGGACGTGAATCTTGCATGACGCATTTCATAACCTAGAGCCATCCTTGGCGTTCAAAAGTTTATCAAATAAGTCTAAATTTAAGATAAAGTCACTTTTTATTCGTATTGTTACTGTTTGAATTGCATCCCCATTCACTAAAGCTGGTATCATTAAAGTCTTCAACCTTCAGACGCCGGATGCTCGGTGGTAAGGTACTGTAGTTGTCTAGCGCTGGGTTGTAGATCCAAGGCAATTTATGAGCCACGCCGTTGTTATCTACGAGTGTGGTGTGACCGTCATCACCAGGGACTGTTTTTTCCGTCTGAAACCTTTCGTACAGGTCTTGGAAGCATGGCAGTGCAACCACAGAATCTGCGAGCTGTTTTGTAGATGCTGCAAATAATTATGCAACAGTGTTAAAAATATCAAAGGTGATTAATATCAAACCAAACAGAAATACCTCAGAAAAAGAAAAAACTGTAGAAGGAAGATCAAAAGGCAAGAGTTGTCTCACAGCTCTCTTATTCACATCTAGTAATACAGTGTCGGGAGTGAGTGAAACAGAAAATATCTCACAGTTTTTATAATTTCACTTATGGTCCACTCGCTTTTCGGTGAAGGAAAACATTGTGAGGAAACCCACATAACTACCCGAGAATTATTTCGGAGGTAGGTATGTTATCCACCAATCCGGACTTGGCCCCGTGGTGGAATATGGCCTAACCCTCCTCACGAAAGTGAGGAGACCCATGCCCAGCAGTGGGACGTTATGGGTTGATGATGATGATGGTCCACAAGATAGATTAGTCAGGTTGTGTTTGGGGTTGTCTATTTGCTGGGCAGGGGTGACGCTTACCATCAGATGAACGACTTGCTCGTCTCATCATTAAGTCAAATAAAAAAATATACTAGCTGCAGTGCAAAGGCATACATACGTACCATAGTTTTTCAGTAACTGAATAGCATCCGGGGAATAATGAGAAAATCTGCAAATGCTACCGAACTGGCATTGTCCGTACGGAAAACGACTACACATCTGTTTTTGTGACTCTTCCCTAAGTATTACTTCTGGATCTGAAATTAACAGAATAATCATTTATTATCATAATTATTTTTTTAACACTTTCACTGCTGAGCCGTTTTGCTTGTCTAGCCATGGGTGCGGCTCTGCACGCGCCATTGTTTTTTCCCATACAACAAACACAACAGTTGTGTTTACGTGGCAAGTAATGAATAACACGACAGTTGTGTTTTCAGCAGTGAACATGTTAATGATTAGGCAAGCCCGATGATAAATCATCATGAATAGCAAGTGTACAGGACCGGCGGTAAGTACCTCCTTCATTCGACAAACAGAACAATCTCAAAGCAAGAATAAATAAATCTTTTATAACAAAAAAATACTTTTTAATACTTACGTCTGTTTTGTATACGTCTATGTTTTTGATACTAGAAAATGTAAAGATTATATTATTCTGTTTTGTGAGATAATAAATAAATACATAGCAAATTATGACTTGATCGATGATACATAATAATATAATTATGTTAAAAAATTAAATGATAGCTTACCTTTATACTTCTGGAAGTGGTCTAATTTCGCTTTTTGATGTGATAAGCCATTTTTATGTGTTTTAATTATAGA
Organism: Campaea margaritaria; assembly: GCA_912999815.1. Classification (NCBI taxonomy): domain Eukaryota; kingdom Metazoa; phylum Arthropoda; class Insecta; order Lepidoptera; family Geometridae; genus Campaea; species Campaea margaritaria. The sequence continues at coordinate 4,462,731 of OU538814.1, forward strand.
CGGAGCACAGGACATTGTTTTGTCGCAATAATCACAGTAGTATCGCTTACTCATTTCGAATTTTGTTAAAATGTAAACAAAGTTAACAAAATATAATTAAGAATGGAACAAGAAAGAATGTAAAGCAAGAATTATAGTACTCGCTACCGAATGTAAGGTATAGTAAATAAACAAACAAGCTCACTTCTTCAATCAATCAGCTGTCAGATGCAAGTCTATTCATCGATTTACTGAATCGATATCAGTATCGAACTGGTTACCTAGTAACATACATTTAAATAGTCAAACGCGTAATTATTGATAATGGTACTGAAATCACCAGCATCAATTAAAATCATCTATCTGTGTTTAAGTTTACAATGGACATGATCTTAATGTCCGAAGCAATTTTGTTTCTCGAATAATTTACGTAATAATAATTATGTTCTAAATCATTCATGACGAAAATAAATGTTGTGTTCTAGAACAGTTTGATTTAATTGTTAGCAAATATTTCCACGTCTACCATCAGCACTAAATGATCATTTAATGACTGATTAATTATAATTATCGTCGAATAACAGCGTTGGAATCTATAGTATATAAAAGTACCTATGTATCTCAAAATTTGACCAACTATTCGATTAATAGAAAATCTTAAATCTAGGCGTGACAACACTAAAGAGACAACGACTTTTATTTGACAATAGAGTCGAGTTGACACTGACACCCACAAAAGGCAGGACATATTAAAAAGTCACTTTGTTTATAGCCCTTTACCACAGACATAAAATATTGGTATTAGGTTTGCTTGCAATAAATCCTTACTCCTTACTTTATATTATAAATGCGAAAGTAACTCTGTCTGTTGCTCTTTCACGCCTGAACTACTGAACCGATTGAAATGAAATTTGGTACAGAAATAGTCTAGAGCCTAGGGAAGGAAATAGGCTACTTTTTATCGCAAAAAATGCATTGTGAGGGTTTGAAATAGGGGATGAAAGTTTGTATGGAAGTATCGTCATTTTTGAAGCTAGAAGCTTGAAATTTATTTTTTAGGCTTTTGATTAGATATAAATAAATTTGACATTCAAAGTTTGTAAAACTTTACCCTTGAGGGGTAAAATAAATATAGGGGATGAAAGTATGTATAGGATTATGTAAAGTTTCGGCTTAATTTTCTCTAATGGAAAGCTACATTGACAGCGAGTAACATAGGCTATATTTTATCCCCATATTCCTGCGGGAACAGGAACTACGCGGGTGAAACCGCGGGGCACAGCTAGTATTTAATATTTCGATAACATTACAACAGATACCCAGTTACAATCCGAACTGTTCGCTGACCACGGGAGTACCTATTTACCAGTATATTTACCAGTATTTTATATCTACCCTATCGACTTATTTCTATACATACGTGATACGCGAGCTTCTATGGCTTCACTGGTGGCCATATAGCATAACAGTAAGTACAGACTAAAATATATTAGTAGGTAAGTATGTACCTACCTAATTTCAGCAATTAAAATAAGAGGGTAAATAACAATCACACTGCACGCGCTCACTACTAAAAAGGCCTGACGCACTGCTGGATACTTACACCCTCGTTTTTAAGGTGGGTCCACATCTGTAATATTTCAATGCGCCGCGACACAAAATACGCGTAGCAAAAACTAGTCAGTGTGGACTATTATTGTTGGTGACAAATGACACGACCTAGGTAATGTTATGTCACACAGGGATCTACTCAGGAGCCTCCTGAAACTTAATAGTCTGGTTGGGTACCTCTAGATTGACCAAACCTTTATTATTTTCTCTTAAATTGTCGTATGTTTACTGTTAAATAAGCATCTGTATGTACCATGACTAAAACAATGACCATCTTGTCGAAAAAATATTTAATATATTAATTACAATTACAAAAGCCACCAAGTAGTAAACTAGTTATTAGGTAGGGTCATTGTCTTTGTTTTTGTCTTTTTTTATCTTTGTACTTACTGAGATTGTTTTTCTTTTGAGTCAAAATTAATGTTCTTACATTAGTTACTTAGGTCGTGTTTTTTTTCTACCTACGATTAGATACCTTTGATGGATATTCTTTTACTGTTGGCAGAGCTAGGGCATAATAATAATAAACGTAACTATACTAGGTATAGAAATAGGTTTCGTTGAATAGAATATTTTTGCATGTTCGAATTTGGATCTGTCTGGGAACAAAATCATGGCCTGGAAATAACCCTCTTATTTTAGCAGCTAAAAGTAGGTACTATCCAATTAATCTTTGCAGTCTGACTGACCCCGGCATAACTCTTTGATTTAGGATGATTGGGATGCCTTGAAAATACGGCTTCACAACGTTTACCAGTGGGTTGATTTCAGGGCTACCCTGACGTCTCTCAACGGACGATGGAAAATTTTGAATCAAATTACTTTCTTGACTTTTGAAAGCTTCTCGTGATAGTGCGTCCAGTATACCTTTAGCTTCTTCGGAGTCTTTGTAAGGAACTAGTGGGTAAGAATTGGATCCTACAGGTTCAAATTCTATTGCTCGGCCATTAGCCGTCTCAAATGTATTCGGACCTGCGTCAATTGACCTTCTGTAGTTATGGACTGATGACGGAGTTGTTGCCGCCTGACACACTGAACATTTTTGGAACATTTTTGGATTGTATACGTGGTCATTTGGATAGTTTGGTCCAAAATGAGGAGTCATAGTGTTTCTGAACTGGCCTGAAGAACTAGCCTCCCATGCACTAGGGCTATTAGAATTTGGATTCATCAATTCTTTGTAAAGAGGCGAAAACAGTGAAAGATAATTTGGGAGCTGAGCTTGAAAAGATCCTTGGTTGGCGTTGTTAGCACGATGAGACTGTGGCATAGGATGATTCCCGGAGGCGGAATTTGGCCCTGAAACAAATTAATATAAAATAGTTAACTAAATAAGTAGGTATAGTAAATAAAGGGAGATGTGAAAAAAAATCGCCATATTGTAATGGCGGCCATATTGAATTGATGTTCATCAAACATAGCTCTGAACACTCCCGACTAATTCACCTTTATAATAAATTAAAAAAAAAACAATTCAAAATTAGTCCATCCGTTCGGGAGCTACGATGCCACAGACAGACACATTCACACACACACATCCACACAGGCACGTCAAACTTATTATAACAACCCGTCATTTATGCGTCGGGGGTTGAAAAGACTCCTGCCAAATGCACACAGTTCCAAATGAAAAAAGCAATATTATGAATGTATATTACTACTTGTCAGCCATGCGTGAATCAGCTTGACTAAATTAGAAAACAAGTATTGTAGATAATGATATAAAAACAATAGGAAAATCTTGAAATGTGACTGCGAAATTATACATGAAAAATAATAATGCTTAGGTAATTCTTACAATTGAAAAGATTGGCATCAAAAGCTTGGTAATCAGATGTGTTTGGAATGTCCTTGGGATTGTCGGATGGATCATATCCTGACCTCATATACGGATCAAATTCTGAAAAAGGTCCTATCCTTGATTCAATTTCAGAAGAAGCCAAATCAATTCTCAGGTTACTTTCAATGGATGGATCATTCCCTGTTCTTGCTTTCAAATCTAATACAATATCTTGACTTAAAGTTCTACTATTTGGAGAATATACAAGAACTTCTCCAGAATCATCCTCATTTTCTATGTTATCAGAGTTAGAATCATTTTCTTTCCTAGAATATTCTTCATCATTATCCTCGTTATCATCAGTACCATCCGAATTTGCTCTTCTGCTTAAGCCACCCACAAAAAGAGTTTTCGGAATGTCATCTTCTGCTGATCGCTCATTGTTTTCTGTTCTGTTCTGTTCTGCTTGTTCTCCTGAGCGGCCAATTTTCTCATTATCCGTGAATTCTTCGTTTTCTTCTTGTTCCATGTCAGTTGGAGGGTCTTGTGCTGTTTTTGCATTAACTTTTACTTCTAGGTCATCATTATCAGTTGGTGTGGCTACAACTTCACTATCTCTTAACGCTGACTTAACTCTACGATGATGTTTCGATACTCTTCTATTGACTTGTGGTTCATCCTTTATCTAATAAAAACAAATAAATATAATTATGAATATTATAACCAACTTTCCGACAGATAATAAATTTTAGAAACATAAACTTTATAAACAAACCTACATGATTATTATGATAAATTATAACTATGTTTATATTTAATATGGCGCTGCTAATTATAATTATAGAATGAGTTTTATTTTATTAATTTCTACCACTTCAACATGGTTGAAACCCTTGTAAAGTGACCTTATTATTAGATAGCTACTCACATTGTTTGAGTTCACTAGGCTAATAGTAAATAGCAAGATATACAGAATGCGAAGTAGCTCACGCTTCATATTTAACTGTCATTGTTCTTTACATGTTCTTACTGAACTATTTAATGCAAGAATGCACTAACTTAGTAAAAAATAGATTGTTTTTTTTTCCAGAGCATGAAAAATCGATTTTGCAAAGTAATTTTCGCAATCGCAGTTCCTGCGTTTCATTTTCTTTAGTGCTGATTACTTCAATTATTTACTTCATGGTAGTTTACAAGATGGCGATTGTAGTAATGTTCTGATTAGAGGTTTGACGCAGGGGTGGAATTTACCTTGGAATTGGCAGAACAACCTAGACTGATTATTGATATCACACCTATGATATAGGTGAATAAGGCACAATTTATCAAAGGCCTTCGTGAATACACTAAAACTGGGTTCTCTTTTGTGACAATGATCGTGACCGAATACACGTGACGAAATCCATCCACACTTACGTTTTGTCACGCGTATTTATTACGGTCACTGAGTCACGGCCTGATGTCACGCAGCGATCTATTCAGGGGCTTCCTAAGGGAGTCGCGGTAAATACCACGGCCCTTGTCCATATTTAGCGTAGCAAGCACCTAATTCTAGGTGGGTTATATTATTTTACCCTTACCGTAATGCCTTTGTTCGAATATAATCGAAAATATATCCAAGCCCTACTTTGTCTCTGCTAGAATACCAAGTAATTAGTACGAACTTTACTGCTAACTAGATACGGGGATGTCTTTAGATTTGTGTTGATATAGTTCCGATAAGAAACGCTAAAATACTACGCGTCTCTTTGTTCATAGGGAAGAGAGTAGTCACGAGAAACACCATGTCAGTAATGGACTCTGAGAAAGCAAGAGGGATTAAGAAATCGGTACTTAAATGATTTATAAATTTATAAACTTCTACCGTAACTATTCAAACTAAAACACTGTTATTTTTTGTTGGGGGAAATACGGGTGAGGGGGGGAGGGGTGAGCAGTCCTTCGCCGAGGTGGGGCCAGATGAGGTCGCGCTAGCAGTCACCATCTTGCCCGGGCGCTGGCGGTAGGCCCGAGTCGTGTCCGGGGCCTCTTCGCCTGTGGAGAGGTGACCTGGCTCACCAAAGCTACCTCCCAGACGTGTGAAGGCAGGAAGTCCCCCGACTCCCCACCAGTGACCCCACTACGGAGGAGGAAGGAGGATGGCAAACAGCCTCCTCCGTTCCACGGATGTCTGCGTCGAATCTATTCGGATTCTATTCTATTATATCTCTAGTGTACCAATTAGTACCCACCTCCTTTCCGTTTGAAAGAAGACAAAAATGACTGTTTTTATTCGTAGAAAATGATGGATTCATGTCACAGGCGCAATTGTTTTTACTTATTGCAATTTTAAGTTAGTTTTATTGTAATTTTTGATGGTTTTTGTGAATTGGTAGACACTTTTTCTACCCGTGCTAACAGTGTCCTGTGCTTTGCTCAGGTTGTGATAATAATATGACTTAATGGGATCGTCTGTAAGTATGTTTTAATGCCATTGTGAATGTGTCAGAGAGTAGTTAGGGGATTAGGAAGTGCAAGCGCACATTGAGTCGCTATACGCGATTACTAGACGCAGCCACTGTTACCCACAAGTATCCACGTTTGAAGAAAAGCGGCCACTAGTCGAAACCACTGTCACCGGTGGAGACCACTCCCACAGCTTGTGTCTCGGACGCGATAACTCGAACGCTTATTAACGCCGATACCAAACAAAAAGTATAAACAATTCCGTTCGCAGCTTGTGGCGACCACCGGTGGTCGCGTCGGTGGATCAGTATTATGCGCTTGCACTAATGGATGATCACATATGCACTAATGCATGGGTGATTTTCTTTCCGAATCATAAAGTTACGCTGTCTCTGTCGGTTAGGTATAGCAATCTTAAAGCCACGGGTCGACGTAGGTGAACGTATTACATCTATCAAATCGAAGACGTTCTAAAGAAAGGCCAAGTCAAAAAGACTAGGTAAAACTTACTTCTAGACTAGCTAAACTTACTTTTACACTAGGTAATCTTATTTCTAGTTGCCACCGTCCGGACAAGGTCCGGGGACCTACAAGCTGTTGGCACAGACCAAGGAAGAGGAAGACCAATTCAATTTCGTCATACACCGAGATGGATCTAGATCTTCAGGGTATATTATTTTCACTTAGCTCTAAATAATAAATAAAGTAATTAGACACGTCACGATCACATGCACATAATTATCCAGACGATAAAAATCCCTGTATAAGAGAATCAGAAATTGGGACGACTTTGGTCCCATAAGCACGCAGAGTCGCAGACGCAGAGCAATCTTGCTTTGCGAGAATTGAGTCCGCCTCTTCACGCTTCGCTGCTGATCTGATGAGTTCTGAGCTGATGCTGTACGTCACGAAGGCTGTCAGGTTGGGGTTTTAGATTGGTGGCAGTGGTAATTGTCTTTTTTACTATCTCACTAGATGTTAAGCGACGATGCGGTCAGCGATGGTGCGCTTGCCTAAAAGTAACATATTAATTTGCCACTTGAAGACTTCCAGATTGTAACTATCGACAAACAGACTCAGGAAGAAGGTCCACTCCTTTGCGATACGCATGGAGAGGCAAATCGCTTCCTGCGTCAAGATGTAATGTCCACCATGTAATGTAACAGTGGTGAATCGCCGTACATCTTTTCCAGTGGCGTAGCGTGCCTTGGAGGGGCCCTGTATCAAAATTAGTTGGGGGACCGAAATGAAGGGTAAAGGGTTTTGCTTACACATACGTAAGGGGTCCCTGTATTCCGGGGTGCCCGTATTATTGATACGTCTGATTGGGCGGTAGCTACGCCCCTGATCTTTTCTATGCTTTTCTATTCTGCGACGCAACCTTTTCAGGGTTTTTGGTTCGACTGCGCATATGATCAAGGGAGCTTTGGGCGCGGGCGTGCTCAGTGGTCATGTAGCCTACATGAAGGCCGGTGCTGGATCGGCAGTGCCCCTTAACTTGATATGTGGAGCGTACATGTGTTACTGCTTACACGTAAGTCATCTTTTGGAAGCTTTAATTTAAGTTCATCATCATCATCATCATCACAATCCATATCCGTAACGCAAGTAACCTATTGACTCTTGACTTGAAGACACACAGGGTGTAACTATCGGGAAGCAGACTCCGGCAAGGAGTTCCACTCCTTAGCGGTACGCTTAGCTTCAATGCATCTCTGTCATTCACACAGAGGATATAATTTTTCTACAAAAATCTGCAACAAAAAACAACTTAATTAAATACTTGTAGAAAACCTTTTACAGATCCTGATCAGATCAGCTCAAGTGCTGTATAAGCGGACGAGGGTGGCGAGCTTGACCTACTCTGGTGTCGGAGAAGCAGCAGCCGCTTGTTTCCCCAACCCTAGAATTAACAGAATGTCATGGGCTTTTAGGTAAGTTCATCATCATCGTCATCACAATCCATATCCGCTCACTGCTGTGCATGGTTCTCGTCTCGCACCTTATTTTCGTGATTAAGATTAGGCCATTCCACCACAGGATTACAATATTATGGAGACCAGCTGGTTTGATGATGGAGACGGAAGATAGACAATGGAACTCCTCAGTGACCAGTGACTTACATAATCTAGATAGGGTTCGGGTTTATTTTGATCACTAAACTGTTTCAACCATAACACCAATTTAATTTCTCCTAGAGTTGCCATCGACACCATTATATGTATAGATCTATGCGGGGCCTGTGCTAGTTACCAGATCATAATAGCGAAGTCTCTGAAGCAACTGGTGGAGAACACCCACGAGATAACCTTCCATGGTGGTCATCCAGGTTAGTTACGATTTTATTTAACAGTTTTTTTCAACCTTGCCAACCGTGCCTCGCGCCCTCTCCGCACTCAACGCTCTCCTGGACGCCAATCCAGGCTGTGATGTGTATGCGGATGGATGGTCAGATATACTGTCACAGTGCTTGCGTTTTTGTGAAAGAGACTGAGAGTGAATCTTTGAATGTGTATTTTGTAATATCTGTATTCTACTGTGTTTTGTGTAATCGATTGTTGTAATTGGCTGCGGCCGTTTCAATTGAATAAATAAACCTTATATTTTTGCACAAGATCTGACTGAAGGACCACGCACGCTCATCCACCCCTCTAACAAACTTATATGACCAAACATTCGTTTAGTAAACTCGTGATCCTTGACCACTTTTGTCGGTATTTGTTTTTTGCAATCACTATGGTATTCCTTATCCCCATCGTCAATTATTTACAGAGCTAGATGCGTGCCGGGTTCGTAGAGTAAAATATATACTTGATTTTTGTTACTAATGCTGTATTCTTTTTCATAGGGTATCCCGGGCTACGTGTGTACTTGGCAGCAATGATAATACCAATAATATTAATTTGTTGGATTCACCAGCTGAAATGGCTTGCACCATTTTCTGTGGCAGCCAACTTTGTTATATGTAAGATGTATTTTTTACCGCCTTAAAAAAGGAGATAGGGAGAGAGAGAAAGAGAGGGACAATAGAGAGAGAGAGAGAGAAGAGAGAGAGGGTCCCAGTAGAGGGTGTCAGGGAGTTGGTGTACTGCTTTTCGCTAAGATAGTAGCATAATATGGAAAGATGTAGTCTCTGCCTACATAATTATGTAGTACATTTTGACATGTGTGCCCGCACTGGGATTTGAACTCGCAACGCAACGAGCTTGGACGGATGGCGATCTCCCACTAAGCTCTCACCATTACTCAACTTACTTTTTAATCGTCTTCAAAAAAGTAGGTCTTAATTCGATTGTGTACTGTTTTTCTTTTGTATGTTTGTCATGCCATAAGTCCGCCAATTGTGAATTGATTTCGCTGATTGTTTTTGGTTTCAGTGTTCTGCATTGGTTTAACAGTGTACTATGCGATAGACGAAAATCCTAACTTCGAAAATGTAGTGAAGTTTACGAAGTTCTACCACCAGTTCGAGTTCCTCGGCATGAACGTGTTCAGTATGTCCTGCGCCGGCGTGGTCATCCCAATTGAAAATAACATGAAAGATCCATCCAAATTTCCATTAGCTCTGGTCATGGGTAAGATTTTCTTCTACAAGCTTTCATTTAACTCATTGCGTTCATTTGCGGTAAGAACTTGTTATCTAGAGAGAACACGTTCTTATCGCAAATAACCGATAAATGATAAATGATGATGTCCATAGACCGAGGTAGGGGGATGTAGCATTGGTACATATTATATAATACTAGCTGCGCCCCGCGGTTTCGCCCGCGTAGTTCCCGTTCCGGCGGGAATACGAGGATAAAATATAGCTTTCCATTAGTGAAAGAACTTTTGAAATCGGTGCAGTGGTTTACTCGAAACCGAACGAATATTTCCATGCAAACTTTGATTCCCCTATTTTTACTTTAAATAAGGGTAATTTTTTTACGATCTTTTCCTTATTTGTTTAATATTTTCAGGTATGTCGGTAGTAGTGCTTAGCACTTTTATGGTGTCATTTTTTGGGTACGTGGGATATTTGGAAAAATGCCAATCCCCTATAACTGTAAATTTTCCAATGGATACGTAAGTAATTTTTTATGAAAAATTTAGCCCAGAAGGCATACCATGACCTCTCATAGCGATTCTTTGGATGGATTCTTTCGATGGCTTATTAGCGACTCAATTTATGTTGCTGCCATTTTCAATATAAACTGGATACAGTTTAGGTTGAAAATGGCAGCAACATAAAAAATAAGACGTCACGGTACGATTATGCGACGCGGTTCAGTTTAGGTCTTCAATTGAATCGCTATAAGAGGTCATGGTATGCCTCCAGTTCTTTGGCCTACTGCCATTTATGTACCTATCTCGTATAGTGGGGTTCATAGAATGGTCCTCGTTTATGTGGTCGCCATTCTAGAACATTTCTTCCCAACGGTTATCAGTTCTCCAAGCTATGTGGCCGCACATGAGTACAGCAAATAATTACAAAAAATGTTGTTGTTCTTTATTGTTGTTGTTGTTGTTTTGTTAATTATTAAATTTCAGTTGTTTTAGTTCTTATATTTCTTTGTTCTGCGCATGGTGTTTCAATAAAGAGTTTATCTATCCGTCTATCTTATTGCTCCTTTTTTCTCCAACAGACTGCCGAAAATCCTCAAAGCAAGCATAGTTCTGATGATCTATGTAACCCATGCTCTGAATTTCTGGGTTCCCTTTAACATATCGTTCTTCTACATTAAGAGGCGTTTCCACAAAAGCAACAAGAACTTGCTCCGATGGGAACTTTTCTACAGAAGCTTATTTGTGTGCCTCATTGCGGTCGTGGCTATTGTCTTCCCAAATATAGATAATTTGCTTGGATTTGTAAGTATGCCTTTTACCTAAGAACTACCCGGTTTTTCACCCGGTTTGCAGTTGCTATCTCACACAGCCGGGAGTCTGTGGAAAATGGCCGCCAGCTCGTATTCACAACTGTCGGAAAGTTTACGGATCCGATTCCGACAAATTAATTCCCGATCCGAACCTAAGCATTCGAAAAACGATTTTCTCATAGAAAAACGATTTTCTATTTTTGCTCGTTTACTTGTTTTGTGCCTGATTTTACAGATCGGTGCCTTTTGCCTATCAAACATGGCGTTCATTTGGCCCAACATCATTGGAATCATGGTGATATGGGATCGCCCCGGCTTCGGAAAGTTCAAGTGGAGGCTGTGGAAACATCTCTTTTTGACAGCCGTTGGATGTCTTCTCCTCGTCTGCGGTTCCATCGTCAACGGCTATGAATTATTCAAGGGTTCCATGGCATTGGCATAAGATGAGGCATTAATTGAAACTACCTCCAAAAATCATTAGAAAAGGGAGTCGAAACCAGCTACCTGATTATGTAAAGCTTGCTGTAGCAAAGCGAGAGCAATCGTTGTGCGATCGGTCGCAAAATATCACTAGAAATGATAATATGGAAACCAATCGCCTACTGTCCCGCCTGTTGCAGAATGCACTTTGATCATAGATACAAGCTCCACTAGCGACAGGACTGCAATAGATGGAAACAAATTAAGAAATTAACAAATTAAGCCTGATTTACACTGTCAATGCTATTGATGATCCAGATATCGTGATAATTTCATCAATAACATTGATGAGGTAGTAATGCTAGTGCCAACATCAGGAGGCCTACCATGACGTCTTATAGCGATTCAGTTGAGGACCTAAACTGAGCCGCGTCGCATAATCGTACCGTGACGTCTTATATTTTATGTTGCTGCCATTTTCAATCTAAACCGGATATCGTTTAGGTTGAAAATGGCTTATTAGCGCCTCAATTTAGGTTGCTACCATTTTCAACCTTAACTGGAATCGCTATAAGAGGTCATGGTATGCCTCCAGTAGTACGTTGAGCTCGTAGTGTGCTGTTGACTTTAATATGGACAAACTAAAAAAAAAAAAGAAATACGCTTTAATAGCAAGCCGAACTAAAAATAGAAATATAATTATTTTTATGGTAAAACGTACGCACGCTTAACATTATTGAAGCCACGCGCTGTTGGATCGTATATTTCAAAGCGTATTGAAATCCGTCAATATTATCGCGATATAGTCATTACCATCAATAGCTCATCAATGCTTGATCACTGAATAGATAGGCTTGATCACGATACCTAGTCTATATTATTGATAGTGTGATAGGCCCTTTAGTGCAGTGCCGGATTAACCACGTAGTAAGAGTAGCAATTGCTATGGGACCCGCGCGAAAAAGGGCCCCGCATATTTAAACCCACTCATCTCTGCCTGAGCGCAATTTTTGAGTGAAATTTATTAAGATGTGGTATATTGAATTTACTTGATGCCACAAAAACGTGAAACCTTACAAGTTTTCCTACTAAGACAATTGTATTTTTGCCACTTTATACTTAAGAACCCATAGTAGATTAAGGGCTCTGAAAGAATTTGCTACGGGGCCCGCGCTTGCTTAATCCGGCACTGCCTTAGTGCAGTTTTTGATCCGGCAGTTTAAAATGACGTTTGACAGCAATAATCACTAGATTCGCGTCTGTCAGAAGACTGTCAAGATATTTTGAGAGCCATTCTTCTTCGGAAAAATAATTTTAAAGAAGCGCTAACTACTGAAGAAACAGCCAATTTATTTTTTACAGATCTCTTAACGAATTTAATTTGGAATTGTGTTGTTATTACGTTTGATAAAACTTATTAGTAAACTATTTATTTGCAACATTATTTATGGTATTTATTTACTTATCCAATCTCACAAATATTATTATAAGGGTTTGTTTGTGTTTGTGTCTCTTCGTCTAAATGGCTAAACGGATTTTGACGAATTTTAGTATACAAGTACTTTAGGGTCTAGAATAGAAAAAAACTTTTTATGCCATAAAAATAAAGGGTTCCTGTAGGATAAGGGCTTACTTGTATTATTATAAATGAGGAAGAACGTGAAATAAGAGTAAGAAATAAATTTAATTATAAATAAGCCCTTTTACATTGGCAAAGGTGCCAGCTACAAGCAATAAGACTCCAGCTATCGCAATCAAAATGTTTTTCCACAATCTCCATTTTAATTTTCCTAGGCCGGGCTCCTCCCAGACCACCAGCAGTTCTATTGCAGCAGGATATATGAAGCCCATGTTGGATAAGCAGAAGGCACCGAGCTGGAAAAAAAGACAAAAATTTAACAAATGACTTCCTCGTAGAGTTTCTCGGTGCTATCTATTTTTTTTTTATATATTTTTTTTTTTTTATATTTTTTTTTTTGAGTAACGAGTAGTGCAAGTCGTTCATAAGATGGTAAGCGCCTGCCCATAACAGTTACAGCGTCACCCAAAACTTAGCATTGCATAATCTTGCGCGGCACTGCACTGCGCTCGTCACCGTGAGACATTGGATCTAAACGCTCATAAACCTACCCAATGATTTCGCTAGATACAGTGCTCTTCAATGTGGTAGTGGCGACAACTGTGTGGTACTTCCCCAGGCGTTCTCTCGCAGAAAAGGCATACCACTACGTTTTTTTTAATACGTAGTATAGTAGCTGTTATGGACAGGCGTGGCGCTTACCATCAGGTGAACGTCATGCTCGTCTCGTTACTTAATAACATAAAAACATTTAAAAAAAACTCACTAGACCCATCAAGTTTCCCATGTTAGGGAAAGCAATCGCTATGATTGTGATTAGCAAAATAAACAGCGCTCTGTAGACTCTTTCCCAGATCCAATATTTCTCTGGCTTGTGCCTCTTGCAGAGGTAAAACCAGACCAGATTGAAAGGAGCCCAGAAGTTTATGGCGTAAGTCACCATTATCATTATCGCCATCATGCATTTCAAGATAGTAGGAAATCTGAAAATGTACAGATCAATGTGAATAATTATAGTTAACAAAAACTAAAAAACTCGCTTTAATAGCAAGACGACCTTATTATAAAAAGTAGAAAAATAATTAATTTTAGGGTAAAAAAGCGTGAGGTGCGTTTAACTTTAAATTTATAATTACCCTTTGATATAAAGTCAATTGTTTCCTGATAGTTACAACCTAGGAATCTTAAAGTCACGACTGAATAGGTTACTTCTAGGTAAGCGTGTGCCATCGTAGACCGCATTGTCCCCTAATATCAAGTGAGATAGGGGTCAAACGCAAACCTATCCACAAATAATTAAAAATAAAACTTTAAGCAAAAACTGAGCCTTATTGAGCCATGATTTTATGCGATATAACAACAAGATATATAAATATTAACACTTACGTTTCCCCCACAGGAAAGTTGAGGGTTACTGGTGAAACACAATGTTCTCCAAAGCCCCAGTATCCAAAAAATCCAACCAACACCACAAAAGATACCACTACCCCGTAACCTGCAAAACAGTTCCAAGAGTCAATAATTCAGCTAAAAGAAATACATTAAAAAAACAACCTAAAAATATGAAAAGATAACTGCCATCTTAATTCCATTATCAGACCAGACGTAGACGGATAAAGGTAAAAAAAAAATTGAGTAAGCGCACGATAATAATAATTATATTTGGCATAATATGCTAAGAATTTAAACTATTTTGTATCTCGCCAATCTCACTAATCTCATTTCCCTAATAGTATAAATGCGAAGTTTGTATGCTTGTGTGTTTGTCCTTTCTTCACGCCGAAAAATCCGAACGAATTTTGATGAAATTTTGTATACAAATAATTGGCTTATTCCAGCACACCCCTGCAAGTGTCCCCCGAACAGGAGATTTCTGGATTTTTGTCTAATTTTCCCCTGTGCCGGCATAAACCGCGCCTTGGGGTTACTCACCGCCCATCAGGACCACAGGGAAGCGCGTGGGGTTTCTCATGCTGTTCTCAATTGGCAGCGACACCCCGACCCCCTCCATACTGAAGACCACCACCCCGCAAAGCTCAAAGAACCCCGTCAAGTCCTTCCAACCGGGACGCTCTGAGATCGGCGGCGCGACTTGCAGGGCGTAGTAGACTGTTGCTATGACACAAACCACTGTGAACGAAGCAGTAAAAAAATTAGCTAATAATTCATCTTACAAATAAAAAAATAACAAAATAAAATTCCGTTCATCCGGTTGGGAGCTACGATGCCACAGGCACACACACAGATACTTCAAACTTATAACACCCTGTCATTTTTGCGTCGGGCAATAAAAAAATAAAAAGCTCATCTAGTATAATCTTATTATTTTAAATTTTTTTTGTGCCTCCTGCCAGCGTACGTCCTGCATTACGTTTGCCTAAACTACTCTAGAACTCGTCTACCCCTTCGGTAATATGGGCTGATAATGATGATCCACTTTTCAATGATAATACTAATATTAGTGACCATGTTACTTTGAAACCTTGTACAATTTGAAATAGAGCATTGTGAAATCTAAACGGCTATTTACTTCAAATAGCTAAACACCAGAATTACACCCATAAAATTGCCATCTTCCCGCAATAACACGCA
The DNA here is from genome assembly GCA_912999815.1 of Campaea margaritaria. Classification (NCBI taxonomy): domain Eukaryota; kingdom Metazoa; phylum Arthropoda; class Insecta; order Lepidoptera; family Geometridae; genus Campaea; species Campaea margaritaria. The sequence goes on from OU538814.1 coordinate 4,477,993, forward strand.
AAAAATAATTACAGACCAAATTTCCCAAAAATATCTTACCAATAAAGAAATCGGCAACCAGTGAAAACGGTGCCAGGTACTTCAACGTCGTAATCATACACAGCAGTACTATAGGCACTATCAAACCCAGGATATACCACCTGAGGATGGGCAGATCAGCTGCGGAGATTTCGTCAGTCGACTGGTTATCCACAAGTTGCTTAATTGTTTTCGCTATAATGATTTGGTATACGCAGCACGCACCAAACAGATCAATACAGATTACAGCGTCGACTGCGTATCTAAAATAAAATAAATTATACTTTTAAAACCAACTCTGAGCCAAGTGCATTACGAGCTGGACCCCACATTTTTTTATTTGACTGAATGACGAGACGAGCTTGTCGTTCACGTAAGCGCTACGCCTGATAAAAGCTACAGTGCCACCCAGAACTTTGCATTGCATAATCCTGCGCGGCAATACACTGCGCTCGTCACCGTGAAATAAAAATACTGGCGGCCAAATTTTGATAGGCAACCTGATAAATATATATTCTTCTAATTATAATTATACATAAAAATCTTAGACTATTTCGTCTGTAAATTAATTAATTACACTTTTTACTCGCCTGAAACACTTGCTGTATTTCCTCAAGCGAGGAAAGGGTCCAATCGCCAATGAACACTCGGCGACATCCGGAAACGACATTGAAGAAATGTGCGTCCTCTTGTAAAGTTCTTGTGCGGAACTAACTAAAAGCTGAAACAAGAAAAACCCATATTTATAAGTTTTGTAGTGTTATTTTTGTATGGATATTGAATGAGACTGAGCCGTCATGCTCGGTTATGTAACGCTCCTTCGGGTGAAGTCGGCTTGAGTCGACAAAGCGAGCGAGAGAGATAGTTAACGCGTCACTGCTAGACTCGCTTGGCGAGCGTTACGTGAGAGAGCATGACGCATCCGTCGCGTTACGTTACATACGTTATTTAAAGAGTATACGCGTGTGGACATAATAATGTGTAATAAAACATATTATTAATCTCGCCTTGATGAAGTTTTCGTTATGATGGTGCACGCTTACCTAGAAGTAACCTATTCACTCGTGACTTGAAGACTCCCAGGTTTTAAACATCGGAAAACACGGATTCAAGCAAGGAGTTCCACTCCTTTGCGGTACGTATGAACGTAGACGCAAATAATTACGTGCACGAAGATGGAATGTCCACCATATAATGTTAATTAAATATCCTCATATTATTTATGACAATTATCCTATAATATAAGATACTTACATGGATACAATATGTAATATAGAATCCAAATAACACTGTCATAATTAGTGATGTCCACAGCCCACTTTTCATGTAGGCTTCGTGGATACCCATTATGCCCCCGCCGAGGCATCCTTTTACTAAATGTCCTGTAGACTCTAAAATACTGAAAAAAAAATTGGTTGTCTGTAAAGTTGGTTTACGGACGCTAGTTTAACGTGACAACGTCATAACAATACATTGATGAAATGATTGCATACTTTTATGAATAAACTTGAATCATTTTTTAATAATAAAAGAATAAATACTTGAAATTATACTAGTAATTAGATTTTTAAAATGCAAGATAAATTAACCTGTCAAGAAGAGAAGAGAGATAATTGCGGCGCAAGCGTACAATGAGCGTAACGGGACAATGAGCGTTACGGGACAATGTGTCAACTTTTTCGGGCATGCAGCCGGCGTTAATCAATTTATTAGACGTTGTCACGTCAAAAACACGTCAAGTATATTCGATCACCTTTACTTCACAAAATAAAGTGCAAATACGGCTAGTAATATTAAAAATTATAAAGTTTGTGTGTTTCTCGTCCATTCACTCTGGAGCAGCTCAACGGATTTTATTGAAATTTGGTATTTGTATAGGTACTTTATTAAGTCCGGGAATAACACATAAGGTACTTTTTATTCTGTAAAAATGAACGGTTCTGGTGCCAAATTGTCTACACTGGTAAAACTGGAGCTAACGAATTAGATATGCGGAGATTGAAATTATCGAATATAACGACTAGGAGTCACCCACCGCTACATCTGCCCATGCCATGGTTGACTTCACTGCTAATGTGGTGAATACCAAATTACATCATAATCCGTTCGGCTGTTTTTTTTTATTTTAGATACCTATCAATCTATATCTATATATCGACGCTAGAAAGCGTAAACGCTGTAACCTTGAAACGCAAAATTGTTCACCAAACTTTTTTTTTGTTGAAAAAAAATCATAACTCAATATCTACTCGACCTAAAAACGTAAATTTTGGATATTTGGTGTGACCATACAAAGCTACAATACTGCTACCTTGGTTATATCCTAAAGTTCCTAGGGGACGTTGAAATGTGGGTTTGTTTCCAAATATGTAAAAAAAATATTTTCGGGTCGGTCAAAGGGTTCCAGCGTTTACGCTTTCTAGCGTCGATATATAAAAATGTTATGTTGGTTTGTGTACGCTTCAAAAACTCAAAAAGTTCTGCACCGATCGAGCTGAAATTTTAGCATGATATATAATCCGCATCAAGGATTGTTTTTATCAATTTTTTTCATCAGTGACATATCAGCGAATGTGCGAATGTGCCACAGCGAAGCGTGGCAGGGTACAGCTAGTCTACTATAAAAAGGTTCGCGTTTGACCACTATCTCACGGGATGTTAAGCGACAATGCGGTCTACGATGGTGCACCCTTACCTAGAAGTACCCTATTCACTTGTGCCTTGAAGACTCCCAGATTGCAACTCTCGGGAAACAGACCCGACAAGGAGTTCCACTCCTTTGCGGTACGGATGAATGTAGAAGCAAATTGCTTCGCGCGTAAAGATGGAATGTTCACCATGTAACAGTGGCGCATTGCCGTACGTCTGGTTGTTCGATGATTGAATGGGCTTGGTAGAATTAAAGTCACTGAATTTACAAAAAAAAGAAGATAGAAGAATAGACATATTCTAGCAGACGCCCAAACTTAAGCACTGACATCCAAGATTACGAGGTATAATATTATTTTATGTTTGGTACATAACCACAACGAAGGTTATGCTAATAAATGCTGGACCTATTGTGATAAATTGTCTATTAATGAATGTGAATTGAACACATTACACGACTTTTATAATGTGTTGTTAGGCCAAATCGTGATCCAGTATGCCAGGCAATTCGACCCCGAGGTCAAGGTCAATGTAGAAAAGGATAAAATCGAAATCCGTTCAGTCGTTTCGGCGTGAAAGGAGGACAAACACAAAAAACTTTCGCATGTATGAATTTCTAGCTGCGCCGCTCGGTTTCACCCGCGTAGTTCCCGTTTCCGTAAGAATACGAAAATAAAATATAGTCTATGTTATTTGCTGATATTGTAGCTTTATATTGGTGAAGGAATTTTTATAATCGGTTTAGTGGTTTAGGCCTGAAAGCGTAACAAACAAACAAACTCACATTCGCATTTATAATATTAGTAAAGACTACTGACAAGTGTAATAAAAATAATACATACTTGGTACGTTTTTTTAAAACCCTATTCGCAGTGTAGTCGAAGTTGCGATCTGCGTGCAGGACATACTCGCGCTTGCCATCGGCTGCTGGTGACGCGTGGGACTGGAAGAAAAAAATCTTCATTTGGAAAAAGTTCATTTTCGAAAAATCATCTACATTAATACTCTTCTTCTTCTTCTTCTTCTTCGTCGTGTCGATGATCCACGGCTAGATTGTTTTGGACCAGTAATTGGCTACTGCCACGCCGGGGGCAGAAGCCTCATAGAGGTCGGTTAAGGTGCAGGTGTTAGGGCACTGAGGGCACGACAGCAAATGCTGCATCGTTTGCGCAGAAACACCACAGTCACATTGTGACCTGTCCGGGGCGAGGTAACCCCATTTAGTCAGGTTGCTCTTGCAGCGGCCCACTTGGGTCCGGAGTCTGTTAAGAGACTTCCACGTGGGCCACGGCAAGTCACAGCCTGCAGGAAGTTCCTCAGCCGGAGGGATAAACTCAGGTGGTGGTGCATGCGTCTTCTGCCACTGTTTGCGTCGTGCTTTGCTCGGATGACTTATTCTAAGACTCTTAAAAAAAGCAAGAGTAAAAATTAAACATTGAATAATCTTCCAATAAAAAAATCATAATAGGTGTATAAATTCCTGTGTTCCGGTTTGAAGGGCACTGTTTCGAGCAAAATTACTTTGCATATGAGACTTTAGAGCCGATGTCTCAGGGTGACGAGCGCTGTGCAGTGCCGCGCAGGATTATGCAATGCAATGTTCTTGGTGGCACTGGCACTGTTATGGGCAGGCGTAGCACTTACCATTAGGTGAGCGACTTGCTCTTCTCGTCACTCAGTCAAATAAAAAAAAAGGTAATTAGAAAATAACAGATGTTTAAGTATCTTGTTCTTCTCCGGACTTCATCTCTTGCCATTTTATCAAAACCAGTCCACTAGCTTGATCAAGAAGAAGTAAGAAAAGACTTACTTCCTTTTACATTTGTAAAATAGTAGAGACCGCTTTTAGAGCACACTGACACGGGTGGCATTGCAGTTTAGCAGACGACAAAGACACTTACCATCTGATGAAAAACCTGTTCACTGTCGTATACAAAATATAATATAATGTAAAGGCTTGATTGCAAGATTTTTGGTAAAATTTCTTAAAATTGTGTAAAATATCAATTATTGAATGAAAGAAGATGACAATGTTTGAAAGAAAATTCTAAAAAGGAAAAAAAATTTTATGTCATTGGTACATATCGTTTAGCATTTGTATTATAATTTTATTGAATTTGATTATAATTCTTCGACCAAAAATATTAATATTCTAAACTAGAGTTCGAAAGAGATCTAATATAAAAATAATTGAATTATTTTTACACAGCTAATAGTGGTAGGCCTCTTCTGCAAGAAACCGCCTGGGCAAGTACCACAACTTTGTCAGATATTCATCCGCCAAGCAGTAGTGTGCAACCATTGCAGTCCGGTTTCAAGGGCACTGTTTCCAACGAAATCACTGGGCATGAGACTTTAGAACTAATGTCTCAGGGGTGGCACTGTAAATGTTATGGGCAGGCGTAGCGCTTGCCATCTGGTGAACGACTCGCTCGCCTTGTTACTAAGTCATATAAAAAAAAACTAAATGTGTGCTCGGTCACATATAAGTAAAACTTCAACTATAAGTAAAAATTCATAAAATATATTTTTTTAAATATACGAAGCTTCACAAACTTATATCTTCCTCTCAGCGTCCGTTCGCCTTGCCCGGTCACATTTTTCGTAACGCATTCACCAGCTTACTCCCCAAGTCAAGCGTGCGTAAAGAAGTTTTACTTAAAAAAGTTTCATAGGCGTTTTTTAAGTAAAATTTTATTAAGTGCGAAGTTATTAAAGACTTACATCTTTGCCTTCCAATTCCATATCCACCACCATAGTTACCAACACGTCACTATTCCACAGTCTCAATTAAACTGAACGTGGCGAGTCGTCTGCTTGCGACCTTGTTAATTACACGCCAAGCCACGAAACTTAGCACATCTGAGGCTTTCTGAATATAAGGCGCCCCGGCGCACCGGGGCGCCTGCAGCTCCGGCGCCGGACCGCAATACTTTGTACCTATTCACATTAAAACTGCGCAGGGGTCATAGCTTTGTCAGATATTCATCCGTCAAGCAGTAGTGTGTAAATTGTGTTTCGGTTTGAAGGGCCCTGTTTCCAGCGAAATTACTGTGACTTTGGAACTGGTGTCTTAGGGAGACGAGCGCAGTGCAGTGCCGCACAAGATTTTGTAATGGAAAGTTCTGGATGACACTGTAGCTGTTATGGCCAGGCGTGGCGCTAAACATCAGGTGAACGAATTATTCATCTCGCTACTCAGTAATATTAACAAAACAGAGATCATTTAATTCATATATAAAACAAAGAAAACTACATCACAATTTTTAATCCGTTTGTGAACAATACTACAGCATACACACAGATACACAATTACTCAAATACACACGTCAAACTTATTCCATTCCTTTTTTTCGCGTCGAGGGTTTAAAAACAGATTCAGTCTTCAGAATCTTTATTCTGAAGACGTAGCAGTATCAGTAATCATCATCATCATCATCATAAATCGACTCTTAAACGCCCCACTGCTGAGAATGGGTCGCGCTTCAGTTTTGTAAAGATAATTTGCCCATAATCCAAATCCGGTCCGGATTGGCGGATCACATCCCTCCGAAATAATTCTCGGGAATGCGAGCTTCCTCAAAATACAAGTTACTAAAGGTATACATAAAATATTGCTTAGATAAATATTTTTTCAACCAAAACATAATGTTTCTATATTATTGCTCGTAACTGTATGTTAATAAGTACATCATTTCGGTCTATTATCTCGACAAACTTTACATTGCTTTATCATTATAGTAATATAATCTTAGAATATTTGCATTATTTCAGTAAAGAGTTTATCTATTTATCTAAAGTGGTGGGTACTTAGCAATAACTAGAACTATTTCACTCATTTCGTAACGCTTTTCACGATTTACACATTTAAATGTAAGAAGAAACGTGAGTGATTTTTATCGTTTTTAACTAAGTAGCTGGCTAAGTATAAAAACTTTTTTGTCCTGACCCTTAACTAGGACTTAACTGGGGAATCTGGAACTACAAGTACCATGGTCCTAAAAACACCCAGACTCAGAGCAAATATTTGTGTTTCGAACAAATTTTGCACTGTGCGGGAATGGAACCCGCAACCTCACGCTTCACAGTCAGTTCATTTCTAACTAAGCCACGAAGGCCGTTCAATAAAAAAATAAACAGACTATAACGTAGAACCTCCTTCTTTTATGAAGCCGGTTAAAAATAGTCGACCTACCTTAATAAAAGGAGGTACTTACCAAGGAACTTTTACTATAGTAAATGGAATCCATTCTAAATAGGCGTTGTTACTAGTGGTTCACGTGTTTCGTTCACCAAAGGGGCCGTTCATTAATCACGTGAGGCTTGAAAGGGGGGGGGGGGGTCAAGTGATGAGTCAACATGATCAGTTAGTCATTAGTTTAGTAGATCATATTTGACTTATTTTTATTTTTCTCTATAATAAATGAGACTTAAGTGTTTCACTTGTAAAAGTGCATTATTTTTGCCTAGTTGCAATATAGTTATGGGTTGAGTTTTGAGATGACAGAGCTGTGAGATAGATGATGTTTTTAATTATCCTTCCATAGCTTGTTCTTGTTCCAAGGTACTTATACAAATTAGCCTTCAAAAATATTCCTACACGATCCAATAAAGACAACATATTGTGCCAATGAACTATCAGTGGTCGAATCAATTTATTTTGAGCGAACATTGTACTTTGTTTCTGACCGACTTTGAGAGCCGATTCGTACGTTTTGTACCTACTACCCAGCCAATATTGTAATAATATCTTATTAGGTGATAGCGAAGTGAAGCATATTGAACACCGCTTCACACGTTCACTGCTGAAAACACACACATTGTGTTTTTTATAACTTTACACACCTATTGTGTTAGCGCAGCTTACGTGCCGGTTGTGCCGGCGAAACACAGACGAGTGTGTTTGATGCGGCGCTACTACAGTGCGGCTCACACAGATGGCACGCCATTGCTGGAACACGCTCCGTAACGCTGCCTAAATGTAAAAACCGGTTCAGCAGTCCACGACAAAATCGAATCAAAAGAACGTTACTAGGTCGTATTTAGTTTTTTCCCGACGGTCAGTACGGTCGTCCGTCGTCCGTAGCTATCGCTATGGAAACCGTGCGTGCATTTAGCAACGCACCGAACGCGTCCGCACGGGTATCGCCGACCGTCGGATAAGTGCAATAGTGCCTTAGAGTTCATTAGACACGACCTCAAATCGACCAGTCATTTTGAATTTTTTTATTAGGTACCTACTGGATTCATTGTCAGGATTCGAATAAAAATTAATATAAAAATCGCAATCAATTGGATATAGGTACTAATAAAAACTAGCCTACTGCACCGATTTTAACGTAAATTCTCTGGGACCAATCTGAAAATATATCCTTACAACTAAAAAAATAATTTTCCAAATCGGTTTATAAATGAAGTAGTTCTGAGGTAACAAACATTTAATAAAAAAAGCATGCGGTCGACTTGATCTACCTACTATATAGCAATAATTTTGTTCTCAACAGGGTGGGTTACCTGAAAAGTTTTTCGGGAGTTTCTATAATTGCTTTAACTATAGATTTCGGCTAGCTCTTTCCGAATTTTCTTTTTGCCACCTCGAGTTGTGGTCGTTGACCGATGATTTGACATGGTAGAGACGTCCTTCTTTGATTTTTATACACACTTTAAATATTATCACAATGAATTGTCACAGTCGATGCTGGCTCGCCTTTGTTTTCTACGCTACCGAAAAGTTGTTAAAATAAAAACAATATTTTTTTAGAGATGACAGCGTTGAAAAAGATCTGAATTTATTTATAAGAGAGCTAAATTAGCAACACTAAACGTAACAATTGTCAATCGCAATTGACCGTCTCGGAGAGTCATAATTAACTTCACATAAACTGCCCAGCCAATGTGGATAGGAAGATTTCGAGTCCGTAATCAAGAAACCTTTTTTTGAAGTGAAACTTCTAATGCGACTTCCAACAAGGTTGCGTTAAACGTTTAACGCTACTGTACGAGGTGCCAAAAAAGCGCCCCAAATCAAACAAAATCGAGGTGCAAAATATGAGTAATATATTAAAAAAAAACTTATATTAGCCGCCGTTGCGGAACGATACGCTTGCGCGATGCCGGAATTTGGCGCTCAAGTCCACCTGCCATCTGTTATCGATATTAGGAACTGTTACGGACCGTGTGTGTTTTCCAGCAAAGGCGTGCCGTCTGTGCGAGCCGCACTGTAGTAGCGCCACAAAACACACACGTCTATGTTTCGCCACACAGCCGGGACGTAAGCTGCGCTACCACAGCGGGTGTGTTTTCCCGCATCCGCGTACCATGTTTGTCTTGTAAAAGTGAAATATTTTGCCTACTTGATTTGAGTTTTGAGTTTCGGTACTGAGCCAAGAACCATGAGCACGGGTATACTAATGTTAGTGACCTATGATACTTTGAAGCCTCTCATATTATTTACCATAATACGAGCACAATAAAATACGTAGATAAGCATAGCTATGTATTTAAATATATTATTAACCTATTTAGTTTTATCCATCATTGTTTCAATACAGCACAACGTGTAGTGATAAAATGTAAATAAGAATTCTTCGCCTTGAATATTTATCGTTCAATGTCCCAGTTGTGCCACAATGAAAGAAAACTGAGGCTGTAACACATTTGCAATCTACATGGAAGTGACTAAACCTACTTTCAGGAGCGATGAGACTAAACGTCTAGTGCCTCTATCGTTTACGTGATTTGATAAAACGCAGTACCCGATTGACCATGTAACAAGAGTAGCAATTGCTACGGGCCCCGCGCTTGCTTAATCCGGCACTGGTTGCACGGTATAGTCTAGTGGGAGAACGTCTGAGTTCCAAGCTGAGGGTCGCGAGTTCCAATCACAGTGCGTGTAAGTAGGTACCAAATATTTCTTGTAAAACGTAACTCATTATCCAGTGAAGGAAAACATGGTGAGGAAAACTACATGGACGAGAATTGTTTCGAAGGTATGATGGACCAATCCGGACCCAGCGGTGGATTCTGGCTTAATCTTTCTCATGAAAGTGATGAGCCGATATAGATTGTTAAGTCTTTTACTATACCACTAGTAAATAAAACTAAATTTGAGATGAAATGTTTATTAAAGACTTATTTACAGTCGTCATCTGTTTTAGCATCTCCGTCACCCTCGAAATTAATGCCTCTAGTGCTTGGATTATTTTCAGCTTCTCTGCTCTCAGCACACGAGTCAGCGAAGTCACACTCTTCAACATCGTTACGATGATCTTTCTCTGCTTCACATTTGAACTTATCCCCACACGCATTTGCACATTCATCTGCTTTGTTTTCCTTATCGTAGTTATCATCGCAGTGATTTTTGCATTCGTCCTGGGCGTCACAGTTCAAGTCGTTTGAGATTCGTAGAAGATTTTTTACTACGGAAGATCGTAAAGCGCGATCGTTTTCTTCGTCTCTCTCTATTTCATTCGGATATCTCGCCGCTTGGTATTTTCCTATAAACGCTTTGATTGAGCTGTTTTCATCGTCACGGTAATACTTGGCTCTGTCACGTCTGTCACCTTTTCTATCCGGATCGTCTCTTCTGTCACTACCATTTTTATCGTCTCTATAATTTCTATCCTCTTTTCTGTCTCTGTCATCCCTGTCTAGTTGGGATCGAAGGCGAAGCCTGTCGCGCCTGTCATGCTGGTCGCGCCTTTCTCTATTGTTTGGCCGAGAACGTAAGCGAAGCCTGTCCCGCCTGTCTCGCCTGTCCCGTCTATCTTGATTGTCCGATCGAGATCGTAAGCGTAGCCTGTCCCGCCTGTCACGTCTGTCTCGTCTATCACGAGGTCTGCTCCTGGTGAGGCTATGATCGTGGTGTTTTTGAGACTTGCCGTACTGATGTTTACTTACAGAGTTTTGCTAAAAATATATACATTAGGTCTGGTTACTTCAAGTTAAGTTATGGTAAGTTAAGTTTTTACTGGTGTAAGTGGTATTAGTTTCAACAAGTTTGTATAACTACTACGGTCTCTGGTGTAAGACTTTGTCAGGTTGTCTGACGGCCTCTGATGTGGCTTAACGACTGTTATCAAAAAGTGACAACCTATATCGATCGAGGGCTTAACGTGTTCTTCGAATCATGGCGTTATGGAAACCCATGCATGGCTTACGAGAATAAGTCACTGCTGCGACAATCGAACCCGATGTAGTTGGCTTGTAAAGCGCGCAAGTCACCATTTTACAGAACATATAATACAGAAGTAAACATACTTGATTCAGAGTTTGGAGAAGAGAAGCCAAGAACGGCTGTTGGTCAACATCATTATCCCTATGATTGTCTAGGGCCGAATCCGACTTGGATCTCTGATCATCATCCTCTTTCGGCGAGAGGTCCAGGGTTTTGTAAGAGTAATCGGGACCTCTAGCTTTCCCATTGTCATGGGAAGTTTTAGTGTTGTCCAGGACAAGGATTAGGGGTCGATTTTCTTGAGCGGCTTTCTTGTAGATGTTGGAAAGTACGCCTGAGTACTGGCCTGATGCTGCATAGTCGATGGCCTGGAGAAAAATGGCTGTAAGTTTTAGTCTATAGTACACAAGTATTTAAAAAAATTTGCTGTGATTTTACCAAAATAATTCGGATTTTATACTATAATAATTAAAAAAAAAACAAGTTTCACTAAACAGCAGTTAGCAGCGGTTGCGGCAGTTTTTCTAAAGGAGAAAAATAATAATTTTATGGTAAAAAAGCGTGGGGTGCTTTTTACTTTATAATATTTATAAGTATCCTTTGTAATCAAGCACCACCGCTTTTTTACCTTAAAATTAATTATTTTTCTACTATTTAGTCCGGCTTGCTATGAATACTTAGTCCTTTTTAACTATAATGTATTTTCTTATATTTTTAGTTGGTACGAACCCATTTTTTTTATTGTAGTGTAATTTTTCCTGAACACTGACTGCTGAGCCGATTTTCTTGTCTAGCCACGGGTACGGATCTGCACACACCGTTGTGTTTTGCCATAGACTAACACCACAGTTGTGTATTCCCGTACTCACGGAAAGTTATGACAGACACCACAGTTGTGTTTTCAGCAGTGAACGTGTTAATAATCTTGTAATATAAAAGTTGTACTTACAAATAGCAATATGAAGCCGATGGCGTTTAGCAGGGACCTTTTAGTGGCCATCGTTCTTCCACGACTACCGTTCAAATAGTGACCACCAACTCAAATTTTGTGGTACAGTTGGACAATTTTAATTAGGTTCCGATTTCAATTAGTTTTATAGTTCTGTTTAGTTTTCTTTTTGTTTTGATTTGGTAAGCGTGCCTCTGATTATGTACCGAGCTTGAGACCTACAAACAAATTTCCTATATACCTAACTACTAGTGCCGGATTAAGCAAGCGCGGGGCCCGTAGGAAATCCTTTCGAAGAGCCCTTCAGTATAGGGTTCTTAAGTATAAAGTGGAGAAAAATCAATTGTCTTAGTAGGACAAGTTTTAACGCTTTACGTTTTTGTGACATCAAGTAAATTCAATATACCATATCTTACTAACTTTCAGTCAAAAGATTACGCGTCGGCAGAGATGAGTGGGCTTAGTGGGTTGTGTGCGCCCGCACAGCTGATTGAGTTTAGTTACGACACAACGCCAGCAAACAGTAAACACACACGTGTAAAGATTCCCAAAACAGCCAAAAAAGTAAAACGGTTCAACAGTGAACGCGTTCAAGCGTGTTTTTAGCATTTTTTTTTATTCATCTAAGCAGTTAGGTTTTATCCGACCTTACAGGGATGTACTTTTTTTTTTTTTTTTTTTTTTTTTCCCGGGGAAATGCATTAGGCATACCACCCGGCCCCCGGGGGCGGGGGGGTGGTTATGTGGGACTCCCCCGCCAGCTGGTCTGGCGGGGTTTACCCACTAAAACCCCGGGGTGTTCTCCTCTCCGCATTATGGAGGTGGTCACGGGTTCGCACTTACAGGGATGTACTTAACGCTTCTAGATTTAATAATACTTAAATCATCATAATAATGTTGATATGTAAGAAAATAAAACTACAATTGTGTTATTTATTCAGTTTATTTTATTTTATACTTTCTTTTCATATTTTAGTGGTTTATTTTGCATTTGCAAACAATTGCATGCGGAAGGACAATAACAATAAGGGTTCCATTATACAAGCTTTTATTGAAGTTACTTTTCTAATGTTTTTTTACTATTACCAATACAGATAAATAGATAGATAACTCTTTATTGAAACCAAAATGCATAAAACAGATAGAAAAGAAAAAAATAACTTAATAATATAGGTGCAATGGGCGGGCGGTCTTATCGCTATTATGGTTAATATAATAATTATGTTTATTTTATAAAAATGTTTCTGGATAAATATATAATATATTAACCGATGTTTTATTTACAGATACGGTACCCTATAGTTATTTATGTTTATTGTACTTACAAAATATATTTAAAATTATTGTTATAATTTATTATTTTAACATTCAAAGCGAAAGTTTGTTTGTTTGTGTTCTCTCTTACCGTTACAACGGCTGAACGGGTTTTGATAAAATTTAGTACAGATATGCTATAGGTTCTGGAATAGGACATAGGAGTTTCAACAAAGTTTTTGCTTACACCATTGACTATTTATCACCTTTGGGAACTTTATATATACAATTTTATGTTATAAGTACTTAAGAATAGAACATCAAATTGTAACATCATCACCAACCACTGTCCCACTGCTCCCCTCACTATCGAAAGGAGGATTAGGCCATAATCCACCAAGGGGTCAGATCCGGATAGGTGGTTTACAATCCACCTCCGAAAAAAAATAATTGTTATAGCCATAATTATTTATACTAATGTTTTTTTCTGCTATCATCATTATCTTATATTTACAACCATCAGTCTTAAAAACATTAATTCTTACTTATAAACTAGTGGTATTAGTGAGAGGCCTCTTCTGCAAGAGACCGCCTGGGGAAGTACCACACCTTTGCCAGATATTCATCCGCCAAGCAGTAGTGCAAACATTACTGTTCCGGTTTGAAAGTCACTGTTTCCAGCGATATTACTGGGCTTTTGAAACTCATATGCCCAGTAATTTTGGTGGAAACAGTGCCATTCAAACCGGAACACAGTAATGTTTGCACACTACTGCTTGGCGTCATTTACATGTGTGAGTTATCATATGAGCTTATATGTATAGAGTGTCCAAGTGTTGCCTAACTAACCGAAGGTTGCTTATGAGCTAAGTACAGAGTAAAAATACTAGTTAATGCGCTGACTAAGAAAATGACGTCGAACCACCTGTGATAGAAGTTGAACTGGAGATCACCGAGGACTTGGGTGATGATGGTACGGTACTCCGGTGGCATATTCATTCTCATCAGCAGCACCGATGAACAGAAGTACATGCCCATGATCTGAGCGAGGATGAGGACGATGACGTTCGATGACTTCGATGATGAGATCTTGTAGAAGAACTGAAACAATTGTGTTTATTGTTATTTTAATTATACATAGTTGTTTTGTATATTTGTGTTTCTCAATTAACTCCTCCTAAACGACTGGACAGATTTGGATGAAATTTTGCGAGTGCATTTCAATACATTCTTGGACGATTTGAAAACATTGCAAGTTAAATGAAAGCTTCATCATCATTATCAATTCATATCGGTTCACTGCTGAGCACGGGTCTCCCTTTAGAGGTGGGTAAGGCCTTAATCTACCACAGGGGCCCGGTCCGGATTGGTGGATAACACACCTAACCTACCTCCGAATGTCCGAAATGTCACGATGTTTTCCTTCACCGAAAAACGAGTGATAATAACGTACATATTATTATGTTTTACAAGAAACACACTGGCACGTGTCCGCATTGGAATTTAACCTCATGTTCCTCTTCTTAGAAGGCGGACGTTCTCCCACTAAGCTACCATCGCTTTTTAATAAAAGCATGTAAAAATGAAAACTTTCATACCTTAGTAAGCGTTAACAACAGTCCACGTATGCTCGTTAATACTATGCACCCAATCAAAATGAAGGAGACATGTTGCGACCAAAAAGCCACATCTATGTTGAGACCCAGCCAATGGACAACAATCTCTAGGCCCTTGGTGACAGGATCCTTTTTGCCGACCCGGTCGAATACTATGTTTATTGTTGACTGGAAGAAAGAGACGGTATAGTAATTAGTTATATTATTATACACAAGTATTACACCTTACCCACAGGAACTCTTAATTTGTACTGTAATGGAGTATATGTATGTATTTGTATTTGTAATGGAGTTTTCCTTTTCCTGTGCGAGACTCAGGCATGAGTCACCACTTGAAAGGGAAATACCCTTTTTCTAACTCAAACCATAATTAGATAATAATCATTAGTTTCATAGATAATAAAATTAGTGTATATATAGATAATTAAATTAGCTAGTGACGTTCAAAGATTCCTTTACATAGATATAATATAACTTACGATGAATATTTTCCAGACACAGTAGAGCGAGAAGAAATATCCGAGGAAATTAAAATACTTCCCCTGGAAAGTGTTGGCCCACTCGATCTTCTCTCGCATGGTGCGCGCCGCGTGCGCCTCCAGGAACAGCTGCCGGGACAACTCCTCGAGGCCGGATATCTCGATCCGGAGCTGACCCGTATCTGAAATAAATAAAAAAGAACAATAAATAAAAAATTACGCAGCACAATCACATAGATAGATCCTGACTAGTATTCCCTGTATCTAGGGAATCAGGAACTACGAGGACCATGGTCCTACTAAACACCTGTGTCCACACTCCATATCTGCTCACTGCTGAGCACGGGTCCCCCTCGGTTTCGTGAGGAAGGTGTGGCCGTAATCCACCACAGGGGCCCGGTTCGGATTGGTGGATACGCACCTTCCTCCGAAAAATAATCCTCGGGTATGTACGCGGGTTACTCACGATGTTTTCCTTCACCGAAAAGCGAATGATAATTACGTACATATGTTTTACAGGAAACACATTGGTATGTGCCCGCACTGGGATTTGAACTCATGATCCTCTCCTCGTTTTACTAAACTTTTTTTTTATTATATTAGTTGCAAACGTAAAGTGATTTTTATATCATCTTTACGTCGATGATCCAATGAACATTGACTTACTCTCCGAGCGATATTTAAGCGGATTGGCAACACTGGTCCATATGTCAGTCCAAAAACCTCTATTCTTCATTTCGGACTCATCCAAGTGGTTGTATTGCTGTCTCCCTGACATAAAGTTGGATTCAGCTAGTGCTATCCTTTTCTTCTTAACTAGAATCATGTCCATGGTTTGAAGGAGTTTCTTTTCGATTGATAGGACGTCCGCTTGGGTTACTGGCCTGAAATTACGAAAAGACTTTTTTATTTATGAAACTTTTTTATAGACGTATGGATTTTTTAAATCTATTACTCAATCTGATTAGTTTATTCATATCCATTAACTTACCGTATAAATATAGCCATAGATGTGTACGGATAGTTAACGGCACCAAAACCGGATAGCAATGCCATGACTGTGACACCAACGACTCCTATCCTGGAGACACCTTGTTCTATGGAGAATATACCCTGGAAAGAAAGTATACAGTTTTTATTTTATTATCTTCATCTTTTTCAGTCAATAGTCGTAACTCATAGGTCCTTAGCTAGGAATAGAATAGAATAAAATGTAGCCAATTATCCTTATACAACGCGCACGCGTGGTTGTTGCGTTGCGCGTTGTTGTTGCATTGCGCGTTGCGTTGTGTTGGCTTGCCTTAGTGTGGCGACTATTAACTCTGAATATATTTGTAAGTCTTTCTGGTAAATAAACGATTTTGTATTTGTATTTGTCTGAAATGCGCTTTGAACAGGATGAGAGCACGGGGATATTTGATTTTCGCTTTAATTATTATGAAAAGTCACAACCAAATACTCCATACAAAAGCTGATTTGGCCATTCACACATGAATATGTGACTAAGGTGTGGTACTTCCCCAGGTGGTCCCTTGTAGACAAGGCCTGCCACTACAAAAAGGTTAAGGCCGACTGTAATTTTATAGTTAACATTATGGTACAAACCTGTTTTGGACTCAAGATAGGGAATGGGTCACCGAGTTTCCAGAAGAAATATAAATAGATGAACCACACAAACACTGTCAGTGGTCTTATTGCATTTTGTGATACTGAAACAGAAAAATTAAGTTTCAATACATTTGCAAGATAAAATTATTAAAAAAAGGAAACTTTTTTTAATTTTGCAGTTTAGTCAGCCTTTTTTTTTATGGTGAGCACCACGCCTGCCCATAACAGTTGCACCGCAGCTGTACCTACCAACTTCTTATGTAATTACTTGTTTAGAGGAAATACTTTTTGAGCAAATATTGGTACTATAAAATAAAATTGTTA
This sequence comes from Campaea margaritaria, assembly GCA_912999815.1. Taxonomy (NCBI): domain Eukaryota; kingdom Metazoa; phylum Arthropoda; class Insecta; order Lepidoptera; family Geometridae; genus Campaea; species Campaea margaritaria. The sequence continues at coordinate 4,495,066 of OU538814.1, forward strand.
AAATAATAAAGAATTCTAAAAATTTGTTTTCCTGTTTCTCAAAGGAGGTAGGCTGGCCTCTTGTGTCAGAGTTTGTCATGCCACGCAGGGCCTCTGACGTGGCTATTCTATATCTTTATATATCTGTTTTCAGCCAAATGACTGGGCATATGAGACTTTAGAGCCGATGTCTCAGGGTGTCGAGCTCAATGCAGTGCCGTCCTGGATTATGCAACGCAAAGTTCTGGGTGGCACTGTAACTGTTATTGGCAGGCGTAGCGCTTACCTTCGGGTGAACAAGTTGCTCAACATCGGCAAACAGTAGAATAAAAAAAACACCTACACTATTTAGTATTGAGTATTCTGAGTTAGATGGTAACTTACCAAATTGAACATTGCTGATGCAAAAATATGCAATATAAAATGGTATCAGAGCTATGACCATGAATAGTAGTGAGAACAGGCCCATGTTCCAGTGGAAGTATCGTGAGCTGGAACAATAATTATAATGTTATTCTTATTCCTGAGTAAGTGAATTATGGAGGCCGCAGCCAGAGGATGCGAAGAAACCCCAAATATGCTAAGAACTAGTTTCGTAGAATCTAAATATTACATGGCTAAAGCTTAACCTATAAATGTGTATATTTGGTTGGAAGTAAGATATGGAAGTCACCTAAAATTACATGGCATATCACAATGTAGGACATTGAACTGCTTTTGCTGCATTGGCAACTCGCGCCCGACGTCAATCGCGATGCGCGCTCTATGCAGATGACGTCATACATGTGTTTCTTGTACAACATATATTATTATGTATGTAATTACCACTTGCTTTATCGTGAAAGAAAACATCATGAGAAAACCAACATATCTACCTGAGAATTATTTCGGAGGTAGGTATGTGTTACTCACCAATATGGACCAGATGCCCAGCAGTGGGACGTTATGGGTTGATGTTGATGATGATGATGGACCAGTTGGATAAAACTCACCTAGAATCCAGATATCCAATAATCTCAAAAATGATCAGTTCAAACATGGTACAGCTCAGTGCAAACGTGACTGAGAATATTAACTGCACCAGCAGGTGGTGGACCTCGTAGTCTTTGAACAGCTGTTTTACAAAGAATATCCATCCCCCAATGAAAAACACCGACTGAAAAAACATTAAACGTTAGCACTGTTAGTATATGACATACGGTTTCCGCTTAGGCAGATAATTGTAGTAATCTTACTATTGTGAAAGTTTGTGAGGATGGAACGGTGGATCGATGGATATTTGCTACTTCTTCACGGATTGGAAAGAAAATTGGCACTCATATAGTTCATTACACGGATTAATACATTAGCTACTTTTACCCTGTACAAATGGCCTTGGATAATAACAAAAGCCCTACTGAGCCCTAAAGAGCTCGAGAAGGCCCTACTACATCTATACAGCAGGGTCTGGGACGGCCGACCCAAGTAAGCAAATTTTCACAGCACAATCTATATATATAAAAATGTTGTGTGGATTAGTGTACGCTTCAAAAACTCAAAAAGTTCTGCACCAATCGAGCTGAAATTTTAGCATGATATATAATCCGCATCAAGGATTGTTTTAATCTATTTTTTTCATCGGTGACATATCAGCGAATATGCGAATGTGCCACAGCGAAGCGTGGCAGGATACAGCTAGTCTCCTATAATTTCGATGTGATTGAGCCAGCGAAGCCTATCTATGAATAGTGTAATGTGTGTTATAGTGTAAATTATAGGAAATTTTAATTTCAAGCGAGATATTTAGACTAAGTAATCATTGGAAAAACTGCAGATCTTAAGCGCCTAACCTTTAGTCACAATTTATATTTATTTAATACTTACTTGAGAGATGAGAATAATCAAAGTGTCTTCCATAAAAGCCATCTTGATAGCTGATGTTACAATAAAAAATTTGATAGAGAGAGGTGGCTCAGATAGAGAGATTCTGTTTTGCGTTGTGTAAATACTGCGATAATCCACGGATAATACTAACAGTCGGCAAAATACCAAATGCAAATCGGCGCATCGTAATCGTCAGTATCGTATTCATATTTCATTTCATTCAATTCAATCAGTCACTGTGTGTGTGTGAATCAGTCAGTTTCAAATATCAAAAATTCCAAAAGCTGTCAGTCAATCCTATTGTCAATGTCTCTCTCAAACAAAATGACAAATTTTTATTTGTTTTAATTTTGGCTTCGCGCATTTATTGTAATGCTTGATAATGTCTATTATATTACCCGACTGCGCCAGAACGCAGGTGCTTTTTTTATGAGATGGCTGGTTTACAATAAGCTAGTCATTATGGAGTGATTTCTGCTTTACTAGTTGAACTAAAGCTCTCTACTAAAGTATACCGGCCGTAACTAGGGAAGTAATAAGACGACCAGTTGTTCACCTGATGTTAAGCCCTAGGTATGTCCATTAGTTACAGTGCAACCCGGAACTTATTTGTTTTTTTTTTGTTCTGAGACTTGACTGTTGGTGTCTAAACATACTATGCCGAAAGTACGCAACCGAAGTTCGACATGATTGGAGTGTTTGGATTATTGTGAGAAGAATGAATGATTGTGTGAAATTGTGTACTGTATTTTACTATTATACGTAAATAATTAATGTAATTGGTCTAAACCGTTTTAATTATATAAAGAAAAATGATTACGCTTGCAATGATAGTTGAATTACTGACGACACATTATGCCAAAATTACGTTGCGTTTAGCCTAACTTCGGTCGGGTGTAATTTCAGCGGCAACTTATTCTGAAGAACACTTATATTGTTATAGGCGACCGAAGTTCGGTTCGATTGCTGACGAAAATCCGGGGGCGGGGGGCAACACAGAAAGGGCCGCAACTGAATGTCTGCCGCGTAAGTTCAACAAAAACGGTGCGTCATATCAGCCGAATACCTCGGAACGTAAAATCAGCCACGGAACTTCGGTCGCGTATCTTCGGCCTAGTACGTTTAGACACTTAAACTCTAGAGATTGAGTGAGTGAGCTTTATTGTGGTAGTACGTGCTAAAATTTAGACAAACAATACTGACTTACTGTTGGTTACTATTGTAGAACCGAAGACAACTCTTCAACCGCCGTTGTTAGGTATTGGAAGCAAATAAATAGGTACTACAACTTCATGACAATAGAATAGAATAGAATAGAAAACTCTTTATTGTACACCAGAAACAAAATTAAACACAGTACAGAAAAATTACAATAGGTAAACAAGGGTAGTACAATGGGCGGTCTTATCGCTGAAAGCGATTTCTTCCAGACAACCTTTGGATGGACAGTAAAAAACATTTTTCGATAGTAGGGTGGGTGGCGTACTTACAGTATTTAACAGTCATAATACATATATATTAACTGACAATATTTATTAACTGTTCATTTTGGTACCACTAATTATCAAAACAATACAATCTTTACTATCATAGAATAAGCCATGGTTTAAACTACTATACTTAGGTACTATTTAAAACTAACTGTGCCCACGACTTCGAAATGGAATTTAATATAATTTTAGAATTTTTCTAAAATAGAAATAACCTAAGTTACTCCTTATTACATCAGCTATCTGCCAGTGAAAGTCCTGTCAAAATCGGTCCAGCCGTTCCAGAGATTAGCCGGAATAAATAGACCGAGAAAAATTAAAAAAAAAAAAATTTGGTATAGTACTGTAACATTCATAATTATGTATGTAATAAACAGCGGTTATTTTAATATTACACCCGTTGACACTATTTTTCGATTTGCCGTGCCACTTTCTTAGTTTTTTCTTTCATAAGAACCTTCTACTGACAATAACAAACACAAAAAAGAATCACGAAAACGGTCCAGCCGTTCACGCGTGATGCCGCCGTGACAATGGGAAATAGTGCTGGATTCATTTTTATATTTATAGATTTTCTTCTAAAAGTAAAGTAAAACTCTTTGTCTAACTCCAACCTTTCTACCAAGAAGTATGATGTAAGGTTTTCTATATTTTTACAAATATAATAATAATATGAAAATGATAATAATATGGTTTGAAGTAAATATTGTTTTCTTCTACTTCAGTTTTACAATTCCACTTCTAGGTTTAGTATAGGCCTCCTCTCCTAGTTCTCTTCTAGGTTTTTTCATTTGGGTACTGTTATGAACCATGTTTACTAGCACTGGCGTGCCCGTTTGTGTCAGCCACACCGTGGTAGCGCCGCATTGAACACACACGTCTATTTCGCTGCACAGCTGGCACGTAAGCTGCGCTAACACAACAGGTGTGTTTTCCCACAGCCTTGTAAAGATATAAAAACACAACATCTGTGTTTTCAACAGTGGACATGTTAATAAGAATGATTTACTTTTTTTTAATTCCCTGCATTCTCACTATTACAGACCCATTAAAATTCTCAAAAATACTTTCTATTGGCACTTTATTACCTTCCACAGTCTTTTGTGGTACAGATTTCTTAATATCTTTTGTTGCTAATATTGTTATGCTTTTCATAGGATCTATTTCTTTACCGTTCTTAATTACATTTGGCTGCTTATGGGACTTTCTGTGCTTGTCTAAATATAATTCGGATGAGAATTTAGCATGGCAAACGTCACATTCTACAGATGCAAGGAGGTGATACGTCTTCATATGATGTGCTCTCCGTGATGCCGAAATAAAGCTACTTCCACATTCGTGACATTTATACGGCTTCTCACCAGTATGGAGTCTAGTATGATACAACAATGATTCCTTCGTAACAAACTTTCCTTGACAAATGGAGCATGCAAAGTTTTTCTCTCTTGTATGCTTCACGATGTGAGCTTTCAGTCGGCTTTGGGCCCAGAATTTTTTTCCGCACCATTCGCAGATGTGAGGTTGGTAGTTTCCATGGTCGTATTGGATGTGAACTCTTAGTGACATCTTTTGAGTGTATTTTTTTCCACAGTGATCGCAAGTGTACTGTGCGTTGGCTGGGCTGGCTCTACTCTCTTGCGTACAAACATTAAACTCTATGTGTTTTTTGAATGTACAGTGACTTTTGTAGCTTCTTCCGCAGGTAGAACAGACCAATTTCATATGACACGTCAGTTTATGTTTCTTCAATTCAATCCTATTTTTTAATGTTTTATTGCATTCGTCACAGTAGCTTTCAGTGTGATATTCATTCTCGTGGTAAGTTAAAAGTTCTTTTGAATTGTATGTTTTAGAACATTGAGAGCATTTGTACTTATTCAGAACATGAGTGTTCAAGTAATGATGCCTTAATTTCCAAGTTTTCAGGTAACGTTTGTAACACAGTTTGCATTTATATACATGTTTATTATTTGGGTCCAACAGCATGTCCGATGTTTTTATATAAGGTTTAGACATGCTTTGAGGTGTCTTTTTTATCACGGAGACTTCTCTCTTTCGCGGGTTTAGTGTTTCTAGCCTTTTAAGCGCTGCTTTTGTCGAGTTGAGATTTAGACGGTCAAAAAGATTTTTACTTGTACAATCTTCCAGATTAAACATGACAAACAATGATTTGCTAATTTCATTCTCACATTTAATATTTGCACAGCTATCGTTTAATTTATCAAGTGCATCAGTGAGCAGCGTTGTGTTGTATTGGCATGTTTGTATAAATTTGTAGATTCTAATTATTGATTTTACGCAATCTTCACATACATTTTCAAACATTGACAGGTAGTCTTGAATCTGAAATGATTGAAATAAAATTACATGTATGAGACTTACTTATAAGAACTTACTAGAATAGTTCTTACTATTTATGCACTATTTGGTACTTATTAATTTGACTCATCATCATTAACCCATAACGTCCCACTACTGGGCACGGGTCTCTCCTCACTTTCGTGAGGAGGATTAGGTCATAATCCACCACGGGGCGCAGTCCGGATTGGTGGATAACATACCTACCTCCGAAATAATTCTCGGGTAGGTATGTGGGTTTCCTCACGATGTTTTCCTTCACCGAAAACACAGACGACTTTGATTGATTTGACTAGACTAACACTTTCACTGCTGAGACGATTTTCTTGTCTTGCCACGGGTGCGGCTCTGTACACTCCAGTGTTTTCCCATAGAACAAACACACAGTTGTTTTCCCGCACTCGCGGCATGTTGTGACAAATACGACAGTTGTGTTCTCAGCACTGAACGTGTAAAGGCTGCAACCCGGTTCATGCACATGAATTATTATTATTATTAACTACATTTAATTATTTAATAAGTATGTTGAAACAGTTACCTCATTCCCGAATATTGTTTGTAGAATATCCGTAGCCGTTATATTCTGGTCTGTCTCATTCATTTCAATGTATAATTCATCATGTAAATTAGTGATATGGGCTACGTTGAAGCACAAGCAACAAAAATTGTGTTCCCCTTTCACAATGAAGCTTAAAATCCGGCCGAGTGATGAAGTACTTTGTGACGATTGCATTTCTTATTTTTTAGGAGTTTCCAGAGAATCGCCGAATAAACAAACTGATTTAAAATTCTAATACAATACGATACGAATACTTAAGAACGAAATCAAATTCTCATCAATTAATAACAGATAAACAGAATAGACAGACAGACAGACGTCGTCTACTTGATTGTTGACACATGACATACGTCAATATCTTTTCTTTTCTGTATTGGCTCCGCACAATTTGTGCATTTCATCATCATCATCAACCCTTATCGTCCCACGGCTGAGCACGGGTCTCCCCTCACTTTTGTGAGGAGGGTTAGGCCATGTCCACTACGGGGCCTTTTTCTCCAGTAACACATTGGTACGTGCCCGCACTGGGATTTGTCTTTTTTCTTGGAAGGTATACGTTCTTTTTTTTTTTTGACTGAGTGACGAGACGAGCACGTCGTTCACCTGATGGTAAGTGCTACGCCTGCCCATAATTGATACAGCGCCACCCAAAACTTTGCACTGCATAATAATAAATCTGCGCGACACTGCACTGCGCTTGTCATCTTGAAACATCAGTTCTCCCACTTGTCTATCACCGCTGCATGTATCCAGTGTCAAATTTTAAATTTTCCGCAGATAATCGTCGCAATCTCATGTCCGAGTCAGTAGATCGCATATAAGTAGTCTGTGCTGTCACCAATGGTGGTGAACTTGTGACAGTCTGTCTGTCACATGTCAATTTGTCATGTAATGTCAACTAACATATGTCAAGTCAACTCCAGAAAGAAATCTTGATTTGTGATGAACAGAATGAAGTGAATTATTTAGGAAAATAGCTCAAAATACATAAACGGACGAATTAATTAATAAGACCTTCGGGTCTATTATGTGCATTGTGTGAATCTGTAATAAATTATTTGTGTTCTTCGTTTCAAAACAGGCGAAATACAGAGGTATGTCGAACGTTACGTGTACTTTGATCTAGAGTTTCTCTCTCGCAATATTTGCTGGTTCTTGAATAAAAATATGAGCGATAGGCTGCACAATGGTTTCGAAACGCATTTTTCACAATATCTGCCCATATTTAAACTGTCGTCACTTTATTGATTTTGTCACCTTCTGAAAGGTCAATGCCGGTTTTGCCTGTGCAATAATCCTATGTGATGCAGCGCACGTACATAAAGACGTTCACTGCTGAAAACACACGTCTGTGTTTTTATAATTTTACGGCAAGCGAAAACACGCCTGGCGTGCGAACCCGCACTGCTGTATTGACAATTTCATCACACCAGTTGTGTACGCCCGCACAGCGGATTGAGTTTAATTACGACACAACGCCAGACAACGCCAGTAAATAGTAAACACACATGTTTTGTGAAGATTCGCAAAAGAGCCAAAAAAAAACTGAAATGGTTCAACAGTGAATGTGTTAAGTATATTATACACGCCCGCCCTTGACAGAAAATAAAAAATCAAATAACAATATTGAAATAAAACCAAAACTCAACAATCTACCAAAAGGGGCTGTCCATGAGGCATGAGGTGCCAAGAACACTGGCTGCACGTAGAATAGCAATTGTCTGTGCGAGAAATGAGCCCCCCCCCCCATCAACAGCGGCGTATCGGTTAACTGTGAATTATTTTATAGTAATATCAATAATAAAATAAAATTAAAATGTTTATCTGTCTTAAAAATATATGGCAAAACTTAGGTGTAAACTGGTATTAATACGACGCCCGATAATAAATGACTGAAAGTTGTCTCGAATCGTCATACATTTAACACAAGCCGTCACAACACACTGCATTGGAGAAATGTGAACTCTACCAAATCAAATGTATGAAATGCATGACACGTCAGACAAATGTGAATTTAGCTTTAGCTACTACTATGCATACAAATAAACGTCAGTTACGTCCAATGCATAATAACAGTTAACAGTTGGTTTGTTAACGAAACATTTATCATTTAACTACCTAATGAAGCTGGACTTTACCCCGCTGCTCAATGACCTTTACTTCGGAGTGATTAACTCCTTGTTGGTAGCTAGGTATCTTTTATCTCGTTCTTTTGATAAGTACATATATATTGATACTTCGGGGGATAGAAAAGGCGTAAACACCAAAGTAGTAACTTTACAGGAGAAGCGATAAACGGGACATAAAAAAGTTTCCGATTATAAATTTTTTCGACTTTTATATTGATCCGAAATAATGACAACCATTTGTTCGATATTCTGATGTTTTTTTTATTTTGACTAATTAATTAACTCGTCTACTATTTCTAATTATCATACCAAGATACGAGCAAGTCGTTCCCCTGATTGTAAGCATCACACCTGCCCATAACAGCTACAGTGCCACAGAGAACATTCCGATACAAAAACTTGTGTGGCACTGCACTGCGCTCTCCACTCTGAGACATCGGTGCCAAAGTCCCTACTATTATGCGCAGTAATGTTGCTGGAAACAGTGCCATTGAAACTGGAATGCACACAGTATTGTTTGCACACTACTGCTTAGCAGTTGAATATCTGGCAAAGGTCTGGTACTTCCCCAGGCGGTCTCTTGCAGAAGAGGCCTACCGCAACAAGTGAAATGAAGTGATAATTAAAGCTGATTAATGTTAGCAATGGTAGTATTCTGTCTAATACCGTGTCACTGATAAAGAAATAATAAATATAGTGTAATATCCAAAAGTATTCCAATCAGAAGGTTGTGAGTTCAAATCCCAGTGCAGGCACGTACCAATGTGTTTCTGTAAAAACATATGTACGTAATTAACACTCGCTTTTCGGTGAAGGAAAACATCGTGAGGAAACCCATATACCTACCCGAGAATTATTTCGGAGGTAGGTATGTTATCCACCAATCCGGACTGGGCCCCCGTGGTGGATATATGGCTAACCCTCCTCATGAAAGTGAGGAGAGACCCGTGCCCAGCAGTGGGACGTTATGGGTTGATGATGATCCTAATCCCTGTCGAATTGAGTAGGTAGATAGATAGTCGTGTTTGTTACAATCAGCTCTGTAAAGGCTCAACGGATTTGAATGAAGTTAGTTTGTAGGTACTTTTCGCGGCCTCCGTGGCGTAGTGGGTGATAAGCTGACTGCGAAGCGTGAGATTGCGGGCTCGATGCCCCATTGTGATTATTCATGACGCGTTATTTTTTTTTTTCATGGAGATGCACACAGATGATACTTTTTATCAGCGGTGAAGCCGCTGGATTTAGCTAGTAATAAATAAAGCACATAAGGAAGCGATTATTTAAAGAGTTGGAACTAGTTGTCGCATAGTAGATTAACTAAAGATAAAATCAAAATAATAATAAAAAAAAAAAACACCCAAAGTCAACGTCACTCTCGTGATTATGACGAATTCAATGATACCTCACTTATCAAAATACGTCATGCAGTTCAAGCTGTAGAAAGTGCCAGAGGTAGATACATACATACATACACACATAAAACAGAAAAATAAAACCCTCCTTTGGGTATTCGGATAAAATAAGTCAGAGCCATCTTCATTGCCACAGAATAAGAAGCCCACGCGCCCAGAACGCAGAATGCCCATTCATTTGTGGCACCCGAGAAGAATATTTTAATTGGCTTCTTTTTGGCACGAGTTTAGTGACAAAAATATGTAAGACGCGAATCCCAAACGCAAAAATACTTATGTAACAATCGTGGGCGCGAGACTGACAATAATAGGTAGAACTACGAATGATACTTGAGATAGATAAGAATTATAGGTTGATCAATCTACATTTATTATAATTGTTACTAAGTAACGTGATGACCAAGTTGTTCCCCTAATTGTAAGCGCCACGCCTGCTCATAACAGCTACAGTGGCACTAATCTTGTGCGGCACTGCACTGCGCACCACCCTGACACATCAGTTCTAAAGTCTCAATTATTATGCCCAGTAATTTCGCTGGAAACAGTGCCCATCAAACCGGAACACAGTAATGTTTGCACACTGCTTGGCGGATGAATATCTGGCACAGTTGTGGTACTTCCCCAGGCGGACTCTTGCAGAAGTGGCCTATTACTACAAAAACTCGCAGTGTTTTTTACCCGAAAGCGCCGCTGTTGCGGTTGTTCATTTAGCAGGCTCCAAGTTAGCGCGGCTTGATTCCCGCAAAGCGTGCGGGAGATGATTGCATGTCGGACGGTTTGTAAATAATGGTACCGAGCATAGTGTTTTTTTTTAATTGCGAATAGAAGAGCATTTGACCTCTTACCTGAAGGCCTTGTAGCCCGAAGCGTTCGTAAGTTCAAAAAAATACAATACATTTTAGTACATAACACGCACACATTAATAATAATGTCATCTATATATTACCAACTCCTAAAATTACGTGCCTTCAAATTCACATATTATGTCAATATTGGAATATAGTACCAACTGTACTAATTTGGTTTAACCGTTTAGAGCGTGAAAACCTTGAAAAAGCGCAAAAGAGACGTAATCGTAGAATTCCATTTACCTACATTACTGATATATTGGTACCTGTTAGAATGCTGCACCTCAGTCCAATACAAATATTCAATTTGGAGACATATTTTATTTCTTGAGCAAATACAGCTGTTAGTTTTTCTGTTGACTTTTTCTAGTAAGTCTGTTCAGCCAGATTATATCTGAGAATATGGACTATAAGCGTTTTCTTAAAAATTTTACAAACTTGTCTTATCTATTAAGAAAACCGATCGAAGTCATACTTCATCAGGATTCTAAGTTCGTTGAGAAGTTTCGGTGTCTATCTCCCGTTTCTATCATCAGTTAAACGAAAACATTGAATCATCATCAAGATTTTAGCTAAACACATCCACCTATTCTATACTAACATACTGACCAATTCAAGTTGTTCAAGTTAAGAGGTTGTAAAAAAGTACCGAACCAAACATCAATTTAATTGTATTTGCTAATATTAACGCAAGCCTGGCGTCTCGCGTTTTCTACGTTATTTAATTTTTCTCTATGTCATTTAAAAGTGACTCATTAATAGGTACTTTTAACTTATGTTTGATTCCTTTTCTTATAAAAAAACACGTCGTGCGTCGTTCCTATTTGGCGTTTCAAAAACAACAACAATATGTGTTATTTCGTCACTATTGCTGGATACCATACCTATGACCTACTAGGATTGCGTCGTCTACAATATTCCGTCAAAGTATTTTAAACAACATTAACGTTTTCTTACCTTTTCACATTAAGAATTCTTCACTTTACTTTGAGAGCTGAAGGTTGTGTTTCTCTTTTTATTTTGGCACAGTACTCGGGCACTATAATTAATGAATAGTAAACCGACACGTCTCAGACGCAGACGGTTGCGAAAATAGTTTGTGTGTGCTAATGTTTTTTTATGACATATTTTAGATTTCCTGAAACACAGCGTTTTCCCTGTCACTATCTTTCATTGTTATCGCTTGTATAATTTGCGAATATTATGCGAAATCTGAATCAGTTGGTAGTCTGTTATTTTCCTCTTGTATGTCCATGTGAATAAAGATAATTAAATTAAAATTTAGTATCGTTGACAATCCCAGTTGGTGTTTCATGGACGGCAATGCTAAGAAGTGTTAATTTTCCCCTTTACGGTGAAATTGAGATTCTTGCCCAAAACTGCTCTCATACTCCAACTACTCTAGACATAATTATGCGGTCCTGCATCCATGTAGGACCCAAAATAAAAAAATGCAATAGGTAGTAATTTTGATTCATTTTGTTCATAGTTCTGTTCTTCTTATGTATGTGGCTTTGCTACAGCTGCTAGTGTTGTATGTTGATCATTTACATCTATAATATCACTAGCTTTTATTTGCATTAGGTTAGCTTGTTCTAAAATCTTAATAGTCTTTTGTCAGGCTCTTTATACCGTAAAACTTGATTCTGAAAAGATACTTGCATTTAGTTGAGCATCTTTTAGATATTAGCTTTAGAATGTTCGTATTGTACTTGTCACTCTAAATAAGGCAACAGATTAATTAGTCATCACAGATGAGCGCAATGCAATTCAGAGCCTGGAATTATCTTAATTGAACAATGTATCTGAGTTACCATTATGAAAAGGCAAATAAACTTATAGCTAGTGGTTCGCCGCTAACACACACCAATATAAAGACATATTTAACATTCCCTTCGTTAATTATAATTACATTGTCATTGACGCTTGAAATGCAAATTAACAATGCCTCTACCATTGCACTATTTGTTTTTGTGTCGAAACGGATCGCGTTATGGTCGCGTCCGTTGACATCGTAACATTGACTTATGTCCGCTTATCCGCTCGCGTGACTAATAATTTATTTACTAACATTTTTGGCTCTAGTATACAAGTGTTGTCTATTTCGATCATCTTCCTTTTGGTCATTGTAATTGCGTGATCGATTATTAGCACTACTCATTCATTCGGTGTAGGTGTGTGTTTTGTTTGGTGAACAACAGCGATTATCTTGTAGTGGCGTGTTGTTAATGCGAAAATAATGGAAGGGCCAGAGAGGAACCGTTATAAAGGTCAGTTTTGTCAGATTTGATATCTTTATCGTAGAGGGTTTTTTTACTGTCTCGTTTTGAACTCTGTATATTTTGTTGGTTATCCTCAAATGTTGTTATTAAGGAAAAACGTCTAGACGTTTTCATTTTATTTCTTGGGCCGACTGTTAGTCAACTTTAGTGAGATAAACGACATCTTGAACTAATTTTCCAAGTTAGCATAGTTTGTAGAAACATGTGCCGTTGCAACATCATCAATCATCTCATTAAAATGTTTTGACGTATATCCAATTAAAATTGTTATGCTACGTATCATGAAACATGCATACAAAGCATTCCAAATAACCATGCGTTGCTAGAAAGTAGTCACGATCAATAATTTCAGCTTAACGCACTACCAAATAAACGGCTATCTTTAGGTAATGAAGATACATTATACAACACAATAAACAGTCGACCCCGTAAGGGCATAAAAAATAGTTACCACGTCACGGAGTGATAAGACTCGACCGTGCGTGGGTGTGCCGCCGCGCCTCCAGTGTAACTGTCAGCTTGCGCGGGTACGCGTGCCTCTCGTGTTCCATTTTCAATTTTCCCGCCAAATAGTTTTTTTTATTCAGCTGTGTGCTGTGTCATGTGATTTTGTGATTAATTTGAAACAGATTTAGCTGAGTCTCTCAGAATGGAAGGAGGTATGAGTTCTGCGTATTTATAATTAATGTCTTACATTTTCGTTTATTTTAAGCTATTTTTTTATGTTTCATTAAAATTTTGGATTTTTATAAAAAATATAATTAGTGTTAGAATTTCTAGTATATTTAAAATGTGGAGATTGTCTCTACTATGCCTGGGTTCAGTGGCCTAATTTCCCGCTAAAGGCGATTGCTTTGTTTATCAAGGTGACTGATTGCTTTTCCCAAGTATAGTAATTTGATTCCAGTTCGATAACTTATGTACTTGTGTTAAATTAATAGTTGGGTTTTACGTACGTTGTACCAAAACTGTTGATTGTGTCTTTTTCTCTTAGTTTGTACAGCCTTTCGAAAACTTGTCACGATCTCACTATTTACACTATTTGTGCCCATAATGCGAGTAGAATAAACAAACCTAATTTGCTTTCGTGGCATCTATGACGTAGCAAACTTTGAACTAAGTCACATATTATTATAGACTTTAGAACCAATGTCCACCAGAGGGGCTATGCTGCACGGTGCGGATAAGCTCGAGTTCTTTTCATTTTGACGTTTGATTGCCACGGGGCTCTTGTAATATGTAAACAATACGAATGACGAGCCCCGTGGCAATCAAACTTCAAAATGAAAAGAACTCGAGCGCATCCGCACCGTGCTGCATAGCCCCGCAGGGTGACGGGCCTAGTGCAGTGCCACGCAAGATTATGCAATGCCAAGTGCTGGGTGGCATTGTAATAGCTATGGACCATGACCCATGACCAGATGACCAGGTGGACGGCTTGCTCATCTCGCTACTCTGTAACATTGAAAATGTGGGGTTTTTTGGGCATGTTTAAATGCTAGTTCTGACGCACTATAACTTCTTGTTTTTATTTGAATTAAAGTAACTATGCTTATATTTTTTGTCCATACAAGTAAATATGCTACTGTGTCTGAAACAAAACTTGTTTTGTCGCATTTTAAGCCTGCCAGGGTATAAAGTGCGCAGTGCGTACTACCAAAATGAATAAAACCAGTCGATGATTGTTGATTATCGTTCAGCTTGCAGGTATTTTTTAATTATGTTACCGAATAACTAAACGAGTAATTTGGCAAGACTTGCTGTAGATTGGCTCAGCACTGCAACGAAATTGGAGCTAAAAAGAGGCCATTGTCCAGCTGTGGATTTACAGACTGACGACGCTGATGACGAGCAAAATCATATAAATATAGAAAATCCATTGTGAGAGAGAAGAACGTAAAGTATTATTGTTCCCGATTGAAACAAAAGATAGTAAAACACCTCTTAGTGATTCAAAAGGAAAATCGTTTCTTCGTTTAGGTGCATTGTGTGTGGTACCTACTTCGAAAGCCATTAATAAAGTCATTACATTGACAAATGACAACATACCGTGGCGTGGAAAATTATTAAGTAGAACATAAAATTATATGTTAAGTACACAAGATTAGACATTGTTAATCTTTAATATCGCCGTCAAATAAAATTCTAGATACGCTTTATGCTTTAGATAAGGTAAATCACTTCTAGTTCGTGACTGACTGATGAAATTCCACCATGGAATTGTAAAACCAGTGTGTTAGACTTTGAAGTCGTAGGATGAAGAAATACCTAGTTCATTGGTAACAAATGTGATGTTTTGAATCTTCAAAGAGTCAAGTGTTCCGCAGGGCGATTTTCCGGGCCCTAAATTGTACCATATCTCTATTAGAGAAACTATACAATGACTTATTTGAATATGTAGGTAGGTATTTGATTTATTTGAAACAGCACATCTTTCGTCACTTTCAACATTTTCCGTATAGTTGTGCCAAGCTATGTGATTTTCTGCTACAATTGCTTTTACTACAAAAGTTGTGTTACAATTACGTGTAGGTCGACGTTTTCCTCTGCAAGTGCATGCGTTGCAGTGTAGTTTCTAGTTTCCTTTATTATCTGTTATTATCTACAATAGGGATTTATTTCACGACTTGTGGGTAGTATAATTTGCCTTCTGATTGTAAAGTTTTCAGGAAGTTCTGTAATTGTGTATTTTGTACTTATATTCTTTGTTGAGGTACTTTAGTTCGTTATAGTTTTTGCTTTGGAATTTTAACAGTATCGGTCTTTGAATCGTGGCCGTTATTTATTTTTCATTGAATGATTAATGATAATAACTGTATAGAGGCAATAATAAACACTAAAGTAGTTATCGAATTAGGTCTTTCAACGTAGTCTATTGGACTTTAGACGGAATTTTAAGCTTGAGTCTTGAGATAACCGGAATTACTATTCACACATGGCAACAGCCTAATAATATCCTGTTCAATTTTTCGAATAAGACCGAGTTACCACGTAATCTAGAGACAGATTAACACGTTCACTGCTGAAAACACAACTGTCGTGTTTTTCATAACTTGCTACGAGTACGGTAAAATACAACTGTAGTGTTTGTTGTGTGGGAAAACACTATGGCGCGTGTAGAGCAGCCGTGGCTAGACAAGCAAAACGGCTCAGCAGTCAAAGTGTTAATAATTAACACCTTAGATTTAGACGCGATATAAATGTTCATTTCTATTATTATCAATATGAATCACAACCCATATTCGCCATATCCGTAACGACTGACATGCAGAAGTGCTGTCAATAATAAATAGTTATCATAATTTTTAATATGCAACGAGTGTACAATTTCATGACGTAAATTTACTTTGCAAAACAACCGAATACAATGTGATTCTTTTTACTTTATGTGGGTTTGTAATGTAACACTAAAAACAACTCGGTATTGGTGTCAAAAGCTAGTCAAAATTGTAGTTTAGTTCTCTTAAATTTCTTGTCCCTTTCTATCTTATGAAAAGAAAACCCATAGCAATGAAAATAGTGGAAATATTTACTTTTAATATCTGCGGTTTCTATTTATTTTATGTTAATTTCGGTACAAGGTCGTACGTTAGGGTTGTTTGGGTTTTTAGATAAATAAAGGGTTGCTTTTCATTCAAAAAGGGTAGCTAGAAGGGTTTTTTTTCTTAGGTAATCAGTTAGGGATTTCTGTATTTAACGGAAAGGGATGGGATTAGGTCTTCGAACAAAATCCTATCTTACATTCATCTGACAACTTAAGCGGAATTAAAACTTTTCCACTGTTTCTGGTTGAAAATAGATTTCCGCAAAGTAACGCCTATTTCTATTGACCAGATAGCAATAACTTAAGAGCTGTTAATTTTAGCAATACAATCGAAGAATATTTTCCTCAAATCTAAAAGAAACTGCAGTAGTAAACCATCGCTAGCCGGATTACACCAGTTAGTTCAATCCGCAGAGAACTACATACCAATCAAAGGGGGACTGATACGGCTTCTCTAGTATTTTCCTGTTGTCTGTGGGTACAGTCGACATCAAAAGTAAATGATGATAAGACAAGTTTCAGAAGCCATGACTTGTAGTTAGTGCTTTAAAGACTTATCATAATTATTTTCATTGTAATCGGATTTCAGTGCAGGCACGTACCAATGTGTTTCCGTAAAACACATGTACGTAATTATCACTCGCTTTTCGGTGAGAGAAAACATCGTGAGGAAACCCACATACCTTCCCGAGAATTATTTCGGAGATAGGTATGTTATCCACCCATCCGGACTGGGCCCCCGTGGTGGAATTATGGCCTAACCCTCCTCACGAAAGTAAGGAGAGACCCGTGCCCAGCAGTGGGACGCTATGGGTTGATGATGATGATGATGAATCGGATTTCTTAAAAATAACAACTCTTTCCTTCTCTCTCTATTTTTCTATTCAACAGTATTCAGTTAGGGATAAGGAGTTATGACATCTTTAAGGAATCAGATTATATTGAAAATAATTATGGCAAGCATTCAATGGTTTATTAATGACATACCGGTTATGGTTTTCGGAACGTAACTTATCATAATTTATTTCGATGTTGACTGTACTGTAAACCTACTTTTATGTAGGTATTTTCTAGTAATGTCCAGTAACATAGTGAGTTTTCCATATTGCGTCTAACGTGATATATCAGCTACACGTCATTGATTCTGCATATCTTGTCATTAGCAGAAGTATTTTAGGGTTTGTTTTCGTTGTAATTTCTGCGAATTACCTAAAGTGAAAATATCAATAAATAAATAGCGTGTCACGAACATTTATCCTGAGCCCTAACTAGGACTCCCTGTATCTAGGAAACCGCTGTTCCTTGGTATGGTGCGTTAGACACGACTAAGCTCCGGACACTTCATACATATAAGTCATTTGACATTACACACATATAAATGACGTTTATACACGCGCCAAATGCAAGAAGTGAAAGATACTAAGCGACCAAAACAAAAGACAACGCGCTAGTATGAAAGTTCATAATAACCCGTTTGTCTATTGTCATTAGAGCGTGTAATATTGAGTGACCTTCCGATTGCCCTCCGGATTTCGGCGAGGCGGATCGCGAGGGGTTGAAAGGTCCATTCTGTATGGAGTATTGTTATGTATTCTGTGGCACGACGACAAATTTATCTCGCGGCGAGCACCTTATAAAGTATGGATAGTTGGATAGTAGTGAAAATCGATTACACGTTGGCAGCTGGTCGCGAGATAATGTACTGAAGTTTCCACTTTCTATCTTCGTCTACCGGTTTGTGAACCCATTTATTATATATGTTATCTTTATCGCAGATGTCTGTTTTGATAAAATTCGCCTTTTAAAGTCCGCTTCGTTTTATTCCTTATTAATACACCAAGCATCGCCTGTCTTCTGTTTTGCGATGAGATCTTGACATTCCGGGAAAATTTAGAATTCCCGCGGATAAATGGAAGTTCTGCCGCGAGTGCAGCTAGTGTTTTAATTATGTACCTTGTTACATAATATGATTATGGCATCATATTGCGGTTATCATTGACCGCAAGAAGTTACCTTTAATGGTTTATATCTGCTTGTTTACAAAGTGTTATCAACACGATCGTTTTTTGGTTGATTTATACGACTTTGAAACGCCTTTACAGATTTTGATGCAATAATAATTATTTGAATGAATATACAATACATAAAGTATTAAAATATTTATATTATTCACTAATAATAATCTAAAAAAAACATGGTGAGGATACCCACAACGTATTAAAATTATTATTTCAGAGACGAGAATTATTTCAGGGGTACGTATGTTATCCACCAATTCGGACCGGGTCCCCGTAGTGGATTACGGCGTAACCGTCCTCACGATAGTGAGGGGAGACCCGTGCTCAGCAGTGAGACTATATGGGTTGATGAGGATGAATCTCCAATAAACAACAATACGGGCAAAGATTTGTGTAAACCACAGCTCTGAGTCTGGGTGTTTGTAGGACCATGGTCCTCGTAGTTCCTGACTCCCTAGATACATGGAGTCAGGACCAGGATGGTGGTGGGGATCAGTGACGATAGATACTTGACGTACAATGATCGGTTTTATGTTACACTGTTATATCCGGTTTAAACATCTATATTAGGTATATTTTTTTCAAAGTACTCAAAGTATTTACCTAAAAAATAATCAGGTTACTAGTGAAATGTAATAGCTGGATTAAATGATAACATTTTTTTTTATTATAATGAAAATGTGTAATCTCTTTGATTGTCGAGACCATATTACGTAACTTTTACTGCGATTAATTCTAATTAATTAATTGAAACAGAACCTGTCTAAAGATTTGTATGACTTTCAAATAACAATCGATTGTATCAAAGATGCAACACCCCCAACGCTTGTTGACCTATTGTAAATTTTCTGTTGTTTTTTTTCTACAATAAAGAATTGTTTATTCCATTCTATTCTGTTCTATTCTATTCTATTCTATTCTATTCTATTCTATTCTATTCTATTCTATTCTATTATATTCTATTCTATTTTATTCTATTCTATTCCATTCTATACATAATCGCCCTGAGGATACGAAAGCGATAAAAAAATAAAAAAAATTCGGCAAATAAGTCGGCCTTTGACGTTCACGTAGACACTTTAAGTACATATGAAAAAAAAATCTAGCTAAACACAATTTTTTTCTAGTGTGCCATCAGCCTTGGTAACCTGTTCCGGTGGTATAGTGTGTAGGTAGCCTTAGATTAGTTCTTAATTGGTTTATAACTAATTTATAATGCGGAGCTTAGATAAATCTTTTCTTATCACAGCTTCGCGTGTTTATTTGTTATCTACGTTTCTAGGAAAATTATCGCCCTCGTTAAAATATTACCCGTATGTACGATACCCTAGATAAACCACTGATATTATAAATGTGAAAGTTTGTGTGTGTGCGTCCGTACGTGCGACAGTGCGTGCGCGTGTTTATGTGTGTGTTTTTTTCTTCTCTCTTCTTCACGCCGTAATGCCTGATTTGATTTTGATTAATTTCACCTGAGTCTAGATAGAGACTTGATATTAAATATGCCTTTCCGTTATTTTTCAGATAGCGCCATGCCAGTGCGGGAAGGTGCGAAGAAACCTCTGATTGGTTCGATAGATGATGGAACCAAAACCGTCAGATTTGTTGTAAGTACATTTCTTTACGACCGCTCGCTGTCACCATAATACTGTATTGCCATCGAAACTTGAATGACATGCAAAATTTTAAATCTATTGAGCAACGGATACTAGGTCAAAATTGACTTACGTAATTGGACCTAAACAAAAAAACTACATGAAGAAATGAGAATAAGGAAAGAGTCTTGTTAGAAGAGATTACTAGGTATTTATAAAAGTAAAAAATTGCTTTACAATTGACCACTATCTCACCAATAAGCGACGATGCGGTCAACAATGGTACACTCACCAAGAAGTAACCTATTCACTCGTGACTTGAAGAATCCCAGGTAGTGACTATCGGGAAGCACAGACTCGGGCAGGGGTTTCCACTCCTTTGCGGTAAGGTTAAACAAATTAGATTTGCAATGTATTGATCCAGCTTGCACCTGTTTTACTTCAGCTGATAGACAAACCCTCCTTCCTTCCTTACCCTACCCTACCCTTCCCTTCCTAAATCTAGGGGTAAGGACACTATTCACAGT
Source organism: Campaea margaritaria (assembly GCA_912999815.1). Classification (NCBI taxonomy): domain Eukaryota; kingdom Metazoa; phylum Arthropoda; class Insecta; order Lepidoptera; family Geometridae; genus Campaea; species Campaea margaritaria. Next base: position 4,515,670 of record OU538814.1, read on the forward strand.
AGAAACGCGAGGCATGCCACGCGAAACAAACGCAGGGTCAGTTAGGACGTGCCTCGTACGAGGCGTACGCCCCGAGGCACGTCCTGACTGACCCAACATTTTATTTTTCGTGGAAGGCCTCGCGAGGCTTCTCGCCCAGTCAATACGCGGCTATTAGGAATTTCCAAAATAACAAATATGAACAGAGGCTTCTTAACCTACAACAATGAACCAAAAACAAAAACCAATTCAAAACAAACCAATAAGCCAATCATCAATAAAAAAAATAAAACTAAATGTGTGCTGGGACACGTAAATAATAAAAAAAGAAATCTTATAGTAATTATATTTAAAAAAATATACGAAACCTGACTCTCTCTCTCTCTCTTTCTATCTTCACTAACTTATATCTCCCTCTCAACTTCCGTTCTAATCGCCCGATCACATTTTTCGTAACGCATTCACCAGCTTACTCCCCAAGTCAGGCTTGCGTAAAGAAGTTTTACTTCAAAAACTTCTTAGAAATAGTTTATTTTGTACTCTACGTTCCTTGTGTTTCATTGAGGGAAATACATGATTGATGAAACAGTTTTCCTTGAGAGATACTTTGTATAGTCGCCTATTACATAGATATAAAGCATCCATTCCAATGTGTAACTAAATACATTACACATTCAATATTTCATCAGTTCAATCAGTGTTACGCGCAGTCGAACGAAACCGGATTGAACGTAACAAGGTTTTTTTCTAGCAATTTCAAAATCAGTGATTAATGAAAAGCTTTCGATAATAAGATCCAAAATGTGTTCCAATTATCAATATTATTTCGTATTTCTATAAAGATCTAAAATAGGATCAAAAGTGTCGCGGCAACCTGGTTTTGTATGACATTGACGCCGGATTGAACATGTAATGTACACCTTACAAAACTGTGATTATTCGTCTCTTGAGTATGAATTTCACTGTAAATCTATATATATAAAAATGTTATGTTGGTTTGTGTACGCTTCAAAAACTCAAGAAGTTCTGCGCTGATCGAGCTGAAATTTTAGCATGATATATAATCCGCATCAAGGATTGTACTTTGTACTTTGCCCGTAATTCCGTGTACAAATCGTGTAGAGATCAAATTATTTACACGATAGGTTAACATTATTGTGTTTAGGTGCATAATCCTAAATAGGTTTAGGTACATATGTTCAGGCTTGTACATAAGGTTTAAATTCACTATGTCATTTTTAAGTTTTTAATTTTAATGTTTTACATAATCAGGCAACCGTTGTCGATTTAAGACCGTCCAACTACCTTCTTTTTTCGAATTATTGCAGATATACGAAGCCGAGCGCTCGGAAGAGCTGGTCTCCTACCAGATAGACAAGACAGAGGTGCAGCCCCAGGAGGGGTGGTACGAACAGGACCCCTTGGAAATCATGCACCACATCAGGCTTTGTGCTGAGACCGCGATAGACCAACTCACTGAACTAGGTAACAAACGCCACACGCATGAGCCGTTTTACAACACACACATATAAATGAGCACGTGTAAGCACGCAAATGTCTTACGCGACCAAAACAAAAGACAAGCCGCTAGTATGGAGGTTCATGCAAACCGTTTGTCTTTTACATTTGGGCGCGTAATAAAAAGGGGCATTTCTAAAAAAATGACACTCTTCAAATAGTGCAATGGCTAAGAACTTGAACTTGTTTCCAGGGTATTCCAAAGAAGATATCGTGACTTTGGGCGTAACGAATCAGAGGGAGACGACTATAGCGTGGGACAAGTACACTGGGCAGCCGTTGCACCCTGCCATAGGTAAATAATACGTATGAATACAGGTGATAAGGTATAGTTTCCCTGGGGGATGTTAACCGTACCGCGGCAAGGTGGTGAATGCCAGCGTGATTCTATCTTGCCACCCACCTCGGTGGACTATTTACCTAATAATAGCCTATAGAACTCCGAGTTTTTTTTTTTTTTGCCCGGCGAAAATGTCTTTAAGCATACCCCCGGCCTCGGGGGAGGCCGGGTTGGTTATGTGGGTTTCCCCCGCCAGAGCGCGTCCTTCGACGCGCCTGACGGGGTTTACCCACTAAAAACCCCGGGGTGTTCTCCTCTCCGCATGTTGGGGTGGTCACGGGATCGCTGTCGCGCTTCCGCGACCACCCCTGATAGAACTCCGAGATAATATAAATTAAATTATCTCTAAGTATTTATTACCTAGTAGTTTTGAATATACGACTTGCTCGTTTCGCCACTTGTAATATTTTTTTTTTTTTTTATATTTCGATTTCAGCTTGGAATGACATACGAACAGATAGCACAGTCGACGCCATATTGGCGAAAGTGCCAGACAGAAACAAGAACTATTTGAAGCATATCTGTGGGCTGCCCATTTCACCTTACTTCAGCGCTTTGAAGGTAACCTATTGAATAGAATATTAATACTTATCACCCATCAATATATATCCCCCCTAGCCCTCAACCTCCCCTCCCCTTTCCTCTTTATTAACACAATGACTGCTGAAAACACAGACGTGTGTGTTTACACACAGACGACACGCCATTGCTGGAAAACACACACGGTCCGTACCGGTGCCCAAATGTAAAAACCGGTTCAGCAGTCAACGTGTTAATTTAAATTTCCCAAATTAATTAATTTCAAAACTATATTAGCGGATTTTCATTGGACTGTGCTGGTTTTGAAGCTTCTCGAGTCTTGTTTTGACGATTCTTTATATATTTTATTTCTATTTCCCAGATGCGATGGTTAAAAGACAACGTGAAAGCAGTGCGGCGAGCTAGCCGGGAGAAGAGACTGCTGTTCGGCACAGTCGACACGTGGATAATATGGGTAAGTTTTAACCCTTCAAGTGTCGGGCGGACCAGTTAAGCAAAAGGTTTCAAACTATGCGTGACGCGCGATGGGTTAAGACATAACTGCTGGCGTGATCCCATCTGGCCCTACCTCGGCGGAGGACTGCTTACAGGGGGTTTTAGTGAGTTTGAGTCCCACACACCCCCCTCCGGCATCCCCGCGGAGAAGAGGTTAAATAAATTTGATTCAGCGCCATCTAGCTCAGCGCTCCGAACTAGGGAAGTACTCCAGACGACTCATAGATGGCGTGAATATGAACTTCATGCAAATCGATGAATCCCGCATCAAATTATATTAACACAACTAAATGTGGGTACATTTAGTTATCTCATCTATCTAATGTAATATTTGCGAAAGTCTATGCGTGTTCTCTCTTCACGCGGAAGCGACTGAACGGATTTTGATTAAATTTAGTATAGAGATGTTTTAGATCCTGGAAAAGAACATACGATACTTTTTATCCTGTAAAAATAAACGGCTTCTCTGGGATAATAGTTAAAGCAGATGAAACCGCGGTGCACTGCTGGTACAAACTTAAAAACACACATACGTCCGACAACATAACATTTGGCTGTCGGGAAAAAATGAATTTATGGCGGAAATTGTGTAGAAAGAAAAAGGACTTAAAGTACATCACAGTGAGGTACATTTTTGGTTACCCCAATAATGTTCTTTTTCAGAATCTTACCGGCGGTCCGACAGATGGCATTCACATCACTGACGTCACAAACGCCTCTAGAACTCTACTGATGAACTTGGACACTTTGAATTGGGACCCTATGCTGTGTAGGTAAGGTTCAAAATCCTGTTTAGTAACAATAATTAGGCTCTTAGTTGACTGAGTGACGAGACGAGCAAGTCGTTCACCTGATGGTTAGCGCTACGCCTGCCCATAACGGTTACAGTGCCACCCAGAACTTTGCATTGCATAATCTTGCGCGGCACTGCACTGCGCTCGTCACCCTGAGCCTCTTCTGCAAGAGACCGCCTGGGGAAGTACCACACCATTGCCAGATATTCATCCGCCAAGCAGTAATGTGCAAACATTACTGTGTTCCGGTTTCAATGGCACTATTTCCAGCGAAATTACTGAGCATATGAGACTTGCTCTACTGTTACGCTAGAACTGTGGCACGAAGGACCAAAATTACCATTGTTTTGGCGCCAGTCATACTAGTTCTCCTTGTGTATGTGAAGTTAATTTACTCACTTTACTGTTTGCACTATGGCACTGCTTTGTTTCTTGCAGATTATTTGGGATACATCGCGATTGCTTACCACAGATTAGAAGCAGCTCAGAGATATACGGCGAAGTGAAAGACAACTCTATTTTAGATGGAATCCAGATATCTGGGGTAAGAAATAAAATCTATTCGAAAAGAGGCCTTTGCCTCCTCGATAAGTGCGAACAAAGTGGGCCATTCCCGCGTACTTAATAACAGTGATGAAATGAGTTTTGAATTAGGATCAGTATCATTAAAAATTTTTGAACGCAATTGGCTTCAATAAACGCCTGGCCGGCTATCCAAATTTAAAAAAAAGTTTTCGCAGGATTTTGTTTTCACGTATGATGAATTTTTCTCATAGTTTAGGATGAAAAGCATAGTGTACCACATGGTAAGAAACCTCGAGCGAAGTACTTTGCGGATTCAAAAAATCACTCTCGCCCTAAATTGATTATTTTGTTCCCTTGTGATAAAATTTACTATTTTCAAACTCAAACCATAACCAGTTAATCATTAGTTTAGTAGCTTATATTTGACTTAATTTTTATATTTCTCTATGCATATGAGACTTAAGTGTTGTGACTTGTAAGAGTTAATTATTTTTTCCTACTTGCAATGGATGATTTGAGTTTTATTATTTACTAGCTGCGCCCTGCGGTTTCACCCGCATAATTCAAGTTTTCCCGCAATAACTCTCTTAAGAGCAATATATATTCCCCGTTTTTGCCACATTCTTCATTGCTGCTCCGCTCCTATTAGTCGTAGCGTGATGTTATATAGCCTAAACCTTCCTCGATTAATGGACTATTCAACACAAAAAGAATTGTTCAATTCGGACCAGTAGCTCCTGAGATCCTAGCGTTCAAACAAACAAACTCTTCAGCTTTATACATTAGTATAGATTATTTGTTCTGATTTCCACAGATACTAGGAAACCAGCAGTCAGCCCTAGTGGGCCAGGGTTGCCTCCAAGCGGGACAAGGCAAGAATACGTACAGAAGCGGATGTTTCCTCCTCTACAACACGGGGCAGCGACGAGTCCACTCTACACATGGGCTGTTGACAACCCTCGCTTACAAGATGGGGCCGGATGCTCCAGCTGTGTACGCTCTTGAAGGTATGTTGATTTGTACGCGCGCTTTGCAATCCGTTTGCGTTGGGTTCGAACCTCGGCTACAATATAGGCGGATCTGTTTCAAATGTGGTGAGGGTAAAGTGACTTACCGAAATCCTTTGAAATGTGGCATCACCGAATAGAAGAATGGATTATTTCGCGTTTACAAATGTTTAAATTCATGTCTGTTGAACGTTGCAAGACATTGAATTTAAACGGGTACTTACATGAAAATTATAGTTCAAATTCTTGTTTTAAGGTGAAATGTTTTGCTTAAGGCGGGAAATTCCAATTTTAAGACGTTTTTTAGTTTTTGGCCCTAGACCGGGTAACGAATTTAAATGAGCCAAAAATAAAACAAAACGGCTTAAATTTGAATTTTCCGCCATGAGCGGAACGCACCACCTTAATTCCTAAAATTTTAATTGAAATCCGTTGAGAAGTTTCGGAGCTTATTCGAGACAAACTTTCAAACAGACATACAGACATCATCATCATCATAGTCATCATCATCATCATCATCATCATCATCATCACCACCTATATCATCCCACTGCTGAGCACTGGTCTCCCCTCATTTTCGTGAAGAGGGTTAGGCCATAATCCACCACGGGTGCCCGGTCCGGATTAATGGATAGACAGCATAACAATTCTAAAAATAGTCTTTTATGATTCGGCATTGTATAAATAGCAGTTTCCACTTAAATTCTGGCTTTTATTTTGGGATCCACAAACAGATTACTCAATTTAATTACCAGTAAAGATTTATATGAATATTTCCAGGGTCTATTGCAGTGGCGGGTGGCGCTATGAAATTCCTCCGTGACAACTTGAAATTGATAAAAAACGTGACAACGGACACTGAACACATCGCGGGCCAAGTGTTTTCTACTGGAGACGTGTATTTTGTACCGGCCTTTAGCGGGCTGTACGCACCCTATTGGAGGAAAGACGCTAGGGGGTGAGTTGTAACCAAAGACGTTTTAAGCTGGGTCCATATGTTTGATCGTGACTGTGGCAAATAATCGTGACAAAACACAAGTGTGATCGGGTTTCGTCATGCGTATTTGACACGGTCACAGTGTCACGGCCTAATGTCACGTGGCGATCCACTCATTTAGCGTAGCAAATACCGTGATATGGTCACAAATGTGGACCTAGCTTTATTTAAACTCCATGGATCCGGCACGCATCTAACTGCAAATTGCAGATTGCGAAAAACAAAGACCGATTAACATGGTCTGAGATCACGAGTTTTCTGTCGTTATATGAACAGTCTGTCATATAACTTTGGCAGAGGGAAAGTTTTAAGGTTTGTACCAGATGTGGCGATAAAATAGAAAATGCCTCATTAAACCAGTTAATTATACCAGATCATTTATTGAGAATGACCATTGTCTGATAGAAGTCATTTAAAAGTTCTCGTTCGATTAATGCTCGATCTTTTTGTTTAAAATAGCTAACGAAAGTGTTTTTTTTTTTTTCAGAATAATATGCGGTTTGACCGCGTTCACAACGAAAAATCACATCATCAGGGCAGCTCTCGAGGCAGTTTGCTTTCAAACTAGGTAACTAACGCTCTCACTTAAGGTACCACATGAAAAAAAAGAAAAAATGGTCATTGTAGATTATACTTACATAAAAAAAAAAAAAAACCTTTTATTTATCACTGAACATACAAAGCTCACTAATATTATAAATGGGAAAGTTTGTGTTTGTTTGTTAAAAGAAACCTTATGCAGTTTCTGTACCAGGATTCAAACAGCCGTTTCGGCGTGAAGAGAGTTCACGCCGAAACGGCTGTTTGGATCCTGGTACAGAAACTGCATAAGGTTTCTTTTATCCCGAATAATTAACGGTTCCTGTGGGATAATACTAAAAGCAGGTGAAACCGCGGGGCGCTAGTGATGTTATTAAAGCAATTTATTTATTTCAATTGAAACGGCCGCATCCAATTACAACAATCAAAGAAAACTTTACACTATATTACAATAATTATTACAGTAAACACAGTACAACACAGTTATTACAATTCAAAGTCTCACTGTCACTTTCTTTTAATCTTTTTTTATCTCATTTACACAGAAAATAATCTTCTAATAAAATAAATAAATAAAATAATAATATTATGTCCAGGGATATTCTAGAAGCCATGAATAAAGATTGCGGAATGCCGCTCTCCAAACTAAACGTGGACGGTACCATGTCCTCCAACGATCTATTGATGCAACTGCAAGCGGACCTCATCGGGATTCCAGTGTGTGAGTAATATTTCCAATGTGTGAGGGACATTTCCTGTGTGTGAGGGACATTTCCAGTGTGTGAGGGACATTTCCAGTGTGTGAGGGCTATTTCCAGTGTTTGAGGAACATTTCCTGTGTGTGAGGGATGTTTTCAATGATTGAGTAACATTTCCAATCTTTGAGGGACATTTCCAGTGTGTGAGAGACATTTCCAATGTGTGAGGGTATTTCCTGTGTGTGAGTAACATTTCCAATGTGTGAGGGACATTTCTAATGTAGCCCTAATGTAAAGGTATGTGTCCACAGTGCGCGCCCAGTCGTGGGACATGTCGGCGCTGGGCGTGGCGGTGGCGGCGGGCGGCGCCGTCGGCGTGTGGAGCATGGACTCGTGGCGCCGACACGCCACCGCCGCCGACACCTTCCTGCCGACCACCACCGACGACGGTAAGATTATGCCACTGAACCAATATTGTGTGTTATCTCACTAGTGTTTTAAATGCGAAAGTTTGTTTGTTTGTCGTCTCTTCACGCCGAAATGGCTGTACCGATATTGATAAAATTTAGTATATAGATACTTGAGGTCCTGGAATAGAACGTAGAATACTTTTTATCCCGTAAAAACCACGATTCCTCTGGGATAATAGTTAACGCGGGTGAAACCGCGGGGCGCTTCTAGTCACAAATAAATGTCTATCTTTTTTTTTATATCCTTATTTATAATTGACTAGCTGCGCTCCTCACTGTCACTAGCCTAGATTATTATCCCATAGGAACCATAGATTTTATTACGGAATAAAAAACATCCTATAATCTCAGGACTTAAAGTACCTAAATATGAAATGTTATTAAAAGTCGTTCACCCGTTGCATCATGTAGGGAGGAAAAAACAAACAAACGCACATACTTTCGCATTTATATTATCAGTATGATTTTTCTTCATGGTTATGCAACTTATAAGTATAAAAAAAATGACTTGTAAAAATTATTTACCTTTTATAGTTTTTTCTTGATAAATCGCTCATTTGCTAAAATATCGTGTTATCTGCTCTCTGTATTGAACGCGAGATAGCACGTTCTTGACGCAAATGGCTAAAACAATCTCATTTCTTCTTCCAGACCGTGACGCGAGATACACGAAATGGAAAATGGCGGTGCAACGTTCCCTGGGATGGGCCACAACGAAAAAGTCAATCACAATGACAGGTCAGGCCAAAAGAAAGAGTAGCATGTACCAACCGACCTCGGACACTCCCCCGGGTAGTCGCAAAAACTCATACGAACTACCCAAACTAGACGTAGAACTACCCATAGACAACTCGGACGATGTCGTTAACACTTATGTAGAAGACTTACTCAAATATTCCGCTAGAAAGTTCTCAATATTTGTCCCGGTCAACAAAAATGAACGCACTATTCTAGACGATGCCGAACACTTTACTAGCAAACACGAGAGCGATTACGGAATGTACCAGTGTTGCGACGTAGAGAGGAAGTTGCAAACGAATTGGAAATCGATTGCGGAGATCATTGAAAACGATCCCGAAATCATATTCGATTGTGATGACAATCCGATTATAGTGGAGCCGATTAGGGATCCGATTATTTTGAACTCGGGCCCGATTGGTACTTATAGTAAGCGTTTGCATTTGGAAAAGTTGCCGGCGCTGTTCAAAACGATTTGCGACAAGTTGTCGGAAACGACGATGCCGTGAAATCGACGCGAATACTACCGGTCTTACTTATAAACACCTCTTAACGTTAAGCACGCCATTTAAGTTCTGCGCAATACATAAATGTAGCGCGCAGGTGTTTTGTTTTTGAATGCGCCATCTTTATTTTGACTGGTTCAATGTTATAATATAAATACAAGAGTATTCGAATAGTTAGATCGATTTTTGAGACAACGCGTTTTTTCTCATATACAAAAGTAGTTTCAATTATGACTCGTTTTCGGCAAAGCCGGCTTTTTTAAGTTTCGTCACTTCTTAGTTCAGGCGAGCTGGATGCCTACCTGATGGTAAGCGCCACACCTCAACATAAAGCGCAGGCTACACTGCGTAACTAACTGACGCTAGCTTAACTAATTTACCCGTTACGTTTTTCGTTTTGGTTCTCGGCTTCGTCGATAGGTAGCATATCACTATGTTCTGTCATCAGTTTTCGGTCTGACATTAGATATTTCAGCTCGCATAGCTCAGCTTCGATCGCATAGCTTTTTGCACGAGAAGCTACAAGCTTCGCTCGCAGTGTGGCCTGCCCTTAACAGTTGAATAGTCGAAGAGCTGACGACCAAAATAGCGAGGAAACGGTGCCAAATCTGGTGTTAAAAACTAGTCCTGTCAAATAATGTGTTACTTTCGGACTTTATGGAAACGAAAGTGATGTCAATAACTTTAAAGCTGTCATAGTAAGTTTTTGTTTGTGCCAACAGAATCGCTACCAATGTCGTAGTCAATAAACCTTAAGTCAATACTTGCCTGAGGAAAAATGCAAATGCGTACTTTCGTATTATTATCCTGACTTTTATTGATGTGAACATTTTGGTCGTCAGCTCTCCGACTAGAAATGTTATCGGCCTGAATTGCGTATCGCGCATTAAGACGTCAGCTTTAAGCCGACTGTCCAAAGGAGGGTTATGATTTTTAAATCTCAAATGAGCGCAGCTTTTTTGGAATTAAAAATGAATATCTCGAATTTTTATTCAAGATAATTGGTACTTAAATTTCAATATTCCTAGTTAGATTAGTTTATTGAGACTGTATTGTTTTTTCGTAGGTAGTTATTTTTATTTATTCAATGTAAAATATGTCTACTAACAATAACAATAAGACTGCAATTAACTTAAATTACTGAATAAAAGTATTATTTTGTCTTCCACTGGGTTTTTAATTTTTTTTCTACTCCTTGCATGCGAGTTGTGTTTTTTGCAGTTTAGTTTTGCTCCCTTATTTTTTTTAATAGTAATAGTAAAATATGTTTAATATATTGCATTTGTTTTTAATTATCCATAATTAAAATAATTTTCGGCAGAGAAATTAAGTAATTGTTACTATGAATTGTTATATATTTTATTGGTATTGTAAAAAGAAAATAACTATGAAATGGGAAATGTAATACGTATTTTTTTGTAGTAATTTTATTTTACATAACTTAAATATTTCATAAGTATAATTACCTATATAAAAATAGTCAACAATTACTTATTAATTACTCGATTTTAACAGAAGGAGGGTTATGTTTCGCATGTCCATTATTGGTCATTTAATTAATAGGGCTAGCTATCTATCATATACTTATGCATGCTTAGGGTCCCACGAAAATCAGTAGGTAGGTAGTACAGTCAGCAACAAAATTAACTGAACATGACCTAGAACTTACAATAACTAGACCAAGCATGGCTTTAGACTTCAAAAGACTAGTGCCCGTTTCCACTGTGTCCATTTAGAATTTAATTAGTGTTTTATGAAACCGGCCATTCAATTTTGCGAAGAATAGAAAATTTAAAGTGTTTTTGTCATTGACTGTACTTACGTGAAATCATTACCATAGTAAAAACAGAAAAAAGTTGTTTTTTTTTTATTTCATATTGCAGTGCCTTAACAGTTATCTTCATAGAAAGGTATTAAACGTAGCTTGTATGTGTGCGCGCCTGTATACACGTATATACATGCACACTAGGACTATTATGGCGTCTGTAGTTACGTCAATCATGATAGTTGTCCCTGTGTGCGTGCGTACAAGCACACAGATACAAGCAGCGTCTATGAAAAAACAAATCAATTAAAAAAACAAATAAATAAATGAAGATAGCTTAAGGGCCTCGCACACTATAAGTATAAGTCCAAGACAACTGGCCGCCTTAAATCAGTTGTTTCATGAAACTATTCAACAACACTAAGCGACCAAGAGCGCAGGGCCGGATTAGCCCGATCAGGGCCCCCAGGCAATGCAATTCTCGGGGCCCCTTTACTAATTTCTTACTTGTTAAAATATATTTTTTCTCTTACAAAAGTCGATTCGATCACCAACTTAACATCTCGTCGAGTTTTTAAAAGAAGAAGGTATAATAATAGGGAAATATACAAATTCTCAAAAAAATAAAATTATTAGATGAAACTTTTTTTTTTCTTTTTGCGTCGCCCGCATAGACCGCATCGACTAGGCCCCCGTGGGCCCCTAGTCGGTGCGGGGCAGTTGCCTAAGTCGCCTTATGGATAATCCGAGCCTGCAAGAGCGCGATACAATGAATAGCTTCATAGAACTTGTCGCTTATTTCACAATAACGTATTATCACCTCTAATTGACGAGATATCCTCACAATTGAGGTGATTTTTTTATGGCAGAATAGGCAAGCATTTGACCGCAGTCTCACCTGGTGGTAAGCGTCGACACGGTCGATGGTGGAGCATGCTTGCCTAGAAGATACCTAATCACTCTCTTTTCTATTAGATATCTTCAATTAGAGGAGTTAATACGTTCTTGGCGCAAAAGAGCGAACTGGTCTAAGGAGGCCACTAGTCTTTAGCTTGGACTATAAGTACGCGAGGTCTAACTTTTCTATTTCTTCTATGACATTGCTTTAAATGAATTATCAAAATGAAACATAAGAAAAAAAAAATTAAGCATGATTATTAAATATCCCTTAACAAACTAAAACAATCACATATACACTTATTTATATAATACATTTAAGAAAAAGATTTTGGCTTTAAAGGAAAATGGCAATGTATTACGTAGGTACGCAGTGCTTGGCAACTCTTAATAATATTGTAGGTATGTATAGCAACATTACAATTTGATATAACGGTTACCAACATAATAAATCAAATTTTCTTTTTTTTTCAGAGGAGAGGTATAGGCTGCTGTCTTCGATCCCAGCCACTTTATATCTGATGGGAAGTTTTACTATGATCGTAGTGTCGAATCTACTCAGAAATAGTTGATAAGCTGAATGGAACTTTATTTTTAAGCTATTACAAATCAATATTTGACGTGTACATTGAATCAATGCTTGCTAAATATTCATTGATATTAAATATAATAATTTATATATTTTACTTAGATACGTAATTCATTTTTTCTGGCAACATTTTTAATTATTGTGTAATTATGTATTATATATTCATTATTATGTGCAGTAATATGAAGAATTTTAAATCTTTAAATGATAATTATATGGTTATATCTGAACAATAGTTAATATTATAATTATGACTGTAAATGTTTATAAAATTAATAAATATGAATAATCATTGCCAAATCATTAGGAGTTAAGGAGACTAAACGCGCAACGCATTTTTATTGCTATTGTTTAAGTAACTAAATGAATGTTATTTTCTTAATTTAAGTTTTTATATGTAATTTTATTCGTAACGCAATTTATGCTCATTTATTTTAAGTCCAAGGGATTTTTTATAGGTTTTAACTGATTTGATATTTTATTAGAGGCAGGATTAATTAACGATCAAAACAAAAATACGTATATATTGTATTTTTTTTAAATTAATAATCATGCAGCTTTAGATTAATGAGAAGGCTGCATCATACGATATTCGTTTTCAATAAGCTTTGCAACAAATATATTTTTTTAGAAATGCTGTTTTTTTCTTCTTCTTCATCGTAATGCAGGCATATTTTTCCAAAGTTTATTGTTAAAGCGCGTGACATTTCATAAGTTTATTTTGATAAATTGTATTCCTTAATTTTGTTTCAAATATAATTTTATTTATAATTCCTTTCAATGTTTTTAGAATTGAAATTGACATGAATATAATTTTGAAAAATATATTGTATTTAAGTATGTAAAATAATTCAAAGTAAATAATTTAACTTAGTTATAAGAGTTGAACATTTTCTCTTTGATATTGATCTAGTCTTAACATATCAGTTACTTCATATTAATAATACCTCGTACCTTTATTATTCAAAGATATCAACATTATTTATCTTGGTTATGACTATAGCATTATTTATATTAATATCGTGGTTAATTCATATTGTTACTGGACTAATGCAAAAATCGTTCGACGCCAAACATTAAAAAATGGTTTTGACAGACAAACGGACAAAAAAATGGTCCTATTTATAAGGGTTTCTTTTTTTCATCATCATAATCATCATCAACCACCTCACTTTTGTAAGGAGGGTTAGGCCAGAATCCACCACGGGGGCCCGCTCTGGATTGATGGATATCATACCTCCGATTTTTTTTTAATAGTTTTCCGTTTCCCTTTAAAAAGAAAGAATCCCCGAAACCACTAGAAAAGAGCTGATGATCTTCAAACGGCTGAACTGGTTTTCTTGAATGATAGCTAAGAACATTCTCGATCAAGACGCCTTTGGAACGGAAAAAATCCATAAAATTCGGTTCATCCGTTTGGACATGCCACAGACACACGTTAAATTTACTTATAATAACGCTCTTTTTGCGTCGGGGGTTAATAAATATATCTTAGACCCATGTCAATCGATGCTTTGTTTCCCCTTCTTCGTTCGCTTGTTCCATACATTGCTGTCTGAAGGTATAACTCGGACACTCCATACAAATAACTTATTTAACATTTCACACATAAATGACTTGTACACGCGCCAAATGCGTGTGTACCCAAAGATACTACGTGACCAGAAAAAAAGAACCCGCTAGTATGAAGGTTCATACTAACCCGTGTGTCTATTGTCATTTGGGCGTGTTATATTGAGTGACCTCTCAATTTGCCTCCGGAGGGGAAGCGGAACGCGGGGGGTGAAGTGTCCATTCTGTATGTAGTATAATATACGTCTTCTGTTGTAAAAGTACAAACAATTCATAATTTTCAGAATAATTGCTAGTAATAACTGATGTGAAATTTAACGTAAGTGTATTGCCATATTCAACTATTTCGAAATTCATCCATATTTATTCCATATTATTAAGGTTATAAATTTTCTAACTGGAGGGCATTTAAAAATTCCAAAAGGTCTTCGAAGACATTATTATGTACTTAAAGATTTAATTAAGGCTTTAATTGTGAAATTAATAATGTTGTATTGTTGTATGTAAATGTATGGTATGACGTAATTCGCAAAAAATCTACCTAATTTGGTTAATTAACGTTTAGACAGCCGTACTCACAGACTTCGATCTTTAATTTTTTTGACATCGGTTAACGCTTTCAGTGCTGAAAACACAACTGTCGTGATTTTCATAACTTGCCGCGAGTGCGGGAAAACACAACTGTTGTGTTTGTTGTACGGGAAAACACTATGGAGTGTGCAGAGCCGCACCCGTGGCTAGACAAGAAAATCGGCTCTGCAGTGAAAGGGTTAACACTTTGACTGCTGAGCCGATTTTCTTGTCTAGCCACGGGTACGGCACTGCACACACCGTTGTGTTTTCCCGTACCGCTAACACAACAGTTGTGTTTTCAGCAGTGAACGTGTTAATGCTGATTAGTGCGTTAATTGACAGCCCTGAGTGCGACAGTTACTTAACTATTTACTTAAGTTATTTAAAGTGAAACAGTTTAAATGTTTTTGGGAAATATTATGTAGGTGTAATTCAATGGTGAATATTTATTTGTTGTTTGTTATGGTTCAATATAATATTGCATTTTGTTGGGTGTTTTATTTACCTTATTTTCTATTTAAAGTGGAAGAAGCGAATGAGGTGTGTCATGTGGTAAGACGTAGTCTGCCTACTGCGGTAAAAAGGCGTGACTGTTGTATGTATGTGTTATTTTCTATTTAATTTTCCTGAGGTTCTCGAATAACGACCACGGATCGGAAGACGTAGCGTAGGACGGCCCCCACGAGGTGGCCCGACGACCTGGTGCGAGCCGCGGGGAGCCGCTGGATGCGAACAGCTAGCAACCGCTCGTTGTGGCGTTATATGGGGGAGGCCTATGTTCAGCAGTGGACGTCTTCCGGCTGTTGATAATGATGATGACATCTCCCTGGTGACTGACAGGCCAGACTAGGTTTAATAGTCAATATGTCGAGTCAAAGTTGCAGTCTCCGTCGGTGCAACTTTCAGTCGATGCTACTCGTGACAATAGGGCTTCGATTAAATAATATAAACCTAAATCGAATCATTAACAGGCTATTGAATAGTTTTTATTAAAAAAAAACCGAGAGCCAATGTGGCCTATATCACTTTTGTGATTATGCTAAGTCCAATGATCCTTATATCGTCCCACTGTCGTGAGGAGGGTTAGGTCTCAATCCACCACCGGGGCCCGGGCCGGATTGATGGATACAAACCTACCTCCGAAATGATTCTCGGACAGGTATGTGAGTTTCCTCACGATGTTTTCCTTCACCGAAAAGCGAGTAATAATTACGTGCATATGTTATTACAAGAAACACATTGGTACGTGCCCGCACTGGGATTTGAATCACCTGATTGGAAGACAGACGTTCTCCCACTAAGCTACCACGGCTTCTATATACCGCTTCTATATACCGCTTTTATATACTGAACTTATATGCTTCCCTACCAGTAGGGATAGATCAGTAGGGATATGTGGAACTGCCGATGTTATATTATACAACTGAAGATTAATTATGACCCTCCTTTTGTTGGGTAAAAAAGCTTTGTCTCCGACTACGTTTCTCCGACAAAGCACTCATAAACTTCCTACTTTAATTACACGTTAAGCTCAAAACTTAAAGTTAGAGACAATTCAGTCAATTTGTCCTACTTCAGTTGTAGAAACTTCGTTCCACTCTTTACCTTTGAGTTGGAAGTGTTAAATGTTGCCCGCCCGTTTCCGTGACCTATTAAGCCAAATTAGTAATTTATTTTCCTACTAAGTGTATATATCCTTCTTTCTAAGAGTCTATTGTTTCAATCGTAGTTAATAACTTGGTAGTGGGTGGGTTAAAATACTTAGGTAACTTACAAGTATGAACCTGTACTAGTTTGTTCAAAAGGCCTACTAAAACACAGGGCCGGATTAACCCTACCGGGGCCCATTGGCAATGCAGTTTTGGGGCCCCTTTACTTAACTCATTTCTTACTTTTTAAAATATATTTTTTCTATTACAAAAGTCGATTCGATCACCAACTAAGCATCTCGTCGAGTTTTGAAAAGAAGAAGGTATAATATTGCGGAATATTCAAATTCTTTAAAAATTACCATTATTAGATGAAACTTTTTTTTTCTTTGTGCGTCGCCCGCATAGGCCGCTTCGACTAGGCCCCCGTGGGCCCCTAGTCGGCGCGGGGCCCCCAGGCAGTTGCCTAATCCGCCTTATGGATAATCCGGGCCTGCTAAATCATTCTGCACCAGGCTATCACCGCTTTATCAGGTTGATGACAATGATTTGGACAGCTTCGTCAACAACATGATCACAAATCGATATTCCATTACAAGCAACAGCGGTTCGACATAGAGCTTTTTTCTGTTCATCTAAATTTCAAATTTGGACAGAGTTAAAATTTCAAAGGCTTCGTTATGGCGCCAGTACGCTGCGCCGCATGTTGATTTTTAGTTTTTTGACGTTATAACTAGAGTTGTAATGATGTCCGTAACTGAAACTATCGACTATTCGAAATGTCCGATAGAACTGTACCCTGGAGGCATACCATGACTTCTTCGATTCAATTGAAGACCTAAACTGAACCGCGTCGCATAATCGTACCGTGACGTCTTATTTTGTATGTTGCTGCCATTTTCAACCTAAACTGGATCCAGTTTAGGTTGAGATTGGCCTATTAGAGACTCAATTTAGGTTGCTGCAATTTTCAACCTTAACTGGATCCAGTTTAGGTTGAAAATGGCAGCAACATGAAATATAAGACGTCACGGTACGCTTATGCGACGCGGCTCAGTTTAGGTCCTGAACTGAATCGCTATAAGACGTCATGGTAGGCCTCCTGACAAGTGTCGGAAAGTTTTCGACTCCGATTCCGACGAATTCAACCCCGATCCGATGCATTCGAAAAACGTTAATCATAAATGCTATCGGAAAGTCGAATGCGTTTAATGATACCTACCTACTTAGGTACTCAGCTAATCTGAATAGCTTGCTTTAGATATCTATAATACCTATTTAGGTACTTAGGTTTCTTACATTATCGTCACGTTGATGTTTATTTACTGACAAGAAGAGTTAGTTACCTGTGACAGTAAGCTGTGATTATAATTGTACTGAGGTATATATAAATCTGTACCTACCTCATCTCTTTTATTAAATTATTCGTAACTAAACTGGAAAATGTTATAAAGAACACTTATGATTTCTAACCGAAATTATCCGAAAGTTTCGGATAATCAATAAAATATATCCGTACATATCTGAAATCGGAACGCTTCCACAACCACCCTATTCGAATCTCGAATTTTGTGTGTTAAAAAGACTTTGTAAGTTAGCGCATTTTGACGGTTTATTCGTTGTTTTTCCATGACATCATCATCATGAGCCCATCTCCTTTCCAAGAGTGCACTCCGCACTTAACACTTTGACTAATGAGCCGTTTTGCTTGTCTAACCACGGGTACGGCTCTGCACGCGCCATAGTGTTTTCCCATACGACAATCACAACAGTTGTGTTTTGCCGTACTCGTGGCAAGTTAAGAAAAACACGACAGTTGTGTTCTTAGCAGTGAACGTGTTAAGATAGGCTCTAGTTTAAAAGTATGGTTACTGAGTCATAATATGATAAGTGAACTGATAAGATAGACGTATACCTATTTATAAATATACTACCTATTTATAATATACGTTATAAGTAGGTATTTGTTGACCACTCAATCAGTATTTGTTATCTTAAATAGTGTATAGATAATTATAGTGAGTGACGGATAGCGGAAACAGCTGGCAGACTGGATGAGGAGAGCCGAGGATCGGGCTCAGTGGCGTTCAATAGGAGACCGCTACGTCCAGCAGTGGACGAATATGGACCGATGATGATGATGATGATTTATAGTCATCTGTAGTAATCTGTATATCTATATATATAAAAATGTTATGTTGGTTTGTGTACGCTTCAAAAACTCAAAAAGTTCTGCACCGATCGAGCTGAAATTTTAGCATGATATATAATCCGCATTAAGGATTGTTTTTATCTATCTTTTTCATCAGTGACATATCAGCGAATGTGCGAATGTGCCACAGCGGAGCGTGGCATGGTACAGCTAGTTTTATATAAAATGAATCCTCATTTCCCGAATCGGGTAAATTTTTGATCAAATATACGTTGAAGTCCAAGCATGGTTCTTATGATGAGTAAATTGGAAAAGTCATCCGAAAAGTTGAAAAATTTCGAAAAAACTGAAAAAGTTTTTCTATAAGACTACAAAATTTATGTATAAATTAAGCCATAAAAATAAGAATAAATTTAATTGTATAAAACTGTAAACTTTTTGTATACATTTACACTCGTGAAGTGCAGGGTCGTGTGATATTAACACATTGACTGCTCAGCCGATTTCCTTGTCTAGCCACGGGTACGGCTCTGCACGCGCCATAGTGTTATCCCATACGACAATCACAACAGTTATGTTTTACCGTACTCGCGCCAAGTTATGAAATACACGACAGTTGTGTTCTCAGCAGTGACCTGGTAATGTACCTACTTGCAGCGCCCCGCGGTTTCACCCGCGACAACTATAACCTAACAGAACCGTAATTTTTTGACAGCTTCGGCATCAGGCGAATGTAGCGGTGATAGCCGATTAATCGGCTTCGGTTTCGGCTACAAATCTGCCTTCGGTCGGACACTGGAAATAAGTAAATAGTTGTCGCAAAAGTACTTAATAATATTTTATCAGTTTGGTATTAATTTAAGCCTTACCAGTAATTGTTTCTGATATCATTCAAGCACCTTTTCGAATCGACTTCATAATAATACTTACGGATCATTTGTATAGACAGTAACTATAACGGATAAATCAATTATTTAGTTATTAATTATTTAATACTTTATTGCACAGATTAAATTGCTATTACAAATTAAAAGTATTATTTTCAAGTTTTGATAATGACGTCTCGCGAGGTGAATCTTTTTATATTGTTTTTTAGGTCGCTAAATAGTTTTTTTTTGTGCAGTTTTCATGTATAATAAATAATAAATAAATAAATATTAATATCATAAATGCGAAAGTTTGTGTGTTTGTCTTCTCTTTACGCCGAAACGGTTGAATGGATTTTGATGAAGTTTAGTATGCAAAACTCAAAATTCAACTCATTTATTGTAAGTAGGCAAAAATAATGCACTTGTGTGACCAAAATACGCGCAAAAGACACGGCTAGATATTAATTACATGTTTGAGTAAAAATATCAACGAAATGCAAAAAAATAATGTAATATGAGAAATGTCTGCAAACGTACTGCGTTCCGGTTTGAAGGGCACTGTTTCCAGTGAAATTACTGGGCATATGAGACTTTGGAGCCGATGTCTTAGGTAGACGAGCGCAGTGCAGTGCTGCGCTGGATTATGCAATGCAAAGTTCTGGGTGGCACCGTAACTGTTATGGGCAGGCGTAGCGCTTACCATCAGGTGCACGGCTTGCGTCTCGTCACTCAGTCAAATAAAAAAAAAATTGTGTCAATAAATAATTTACTTAATTTGAATTTCAGATTGTCCTAACACTTCTTATGGTTATAGTAACCTTCGCTCTGCCTGTGCCCGAGAATGACTTATTTCTTCCGGAAGCTGATGTTAGAAACCTTGGAAGTCGAATGAAGACTCTCGTCTTTGAAATGATCAAGAGATTTCAATAAATATTATCAAACCGTATTTGATTATTTAACCAAGTGTAAACTCTAAGAAATAACACGACATTTCCTTATTATTACAAACTCGCTGCACCCCGCGGTTTTACTCGCTTAGCTCCCGTTTCTGTGGGAATACAGGGATAAAATATAGCCTATATTACTCGCTGACAATGCAGCTTTCCAGTAGTGAAAGAATTTTTAAAATCGGTGCATTAGTAGAACATGGAAAGAATTAAAGAAAAAGGTTCGAGACATATCCTAAAATGTTACCCATTCAGATTCATCGTTCCGACATACCCAGTCAGCGAACTTAATCACATAAAAAGTTTTCACTCCTAGAGGCCACTAAGCAGAGATAAAAATCTAATAAAACGTTACCATTCCCTTTTTAGCAACGGGTATTACGTCACAGAAGTCACATCCTACACACAGAACGCACACTCCACTCCGAGCGATCCGCTTCCCCGCACCTCTACCCGCAATCTGGAGGGTAATTGGGAGGCAGTCAATTTTATACACCCATTTTTTTATTTTATTTGTCTTAGTGATGTGACGAGCAAGTTGTTCACCTGATAGTAATCGTTACGCCTGCCCATAACAGTTACAGTGCCACCCAGAACTTTGCATTGCATAATTGCGGGGTGCTGCACTGCGCTCGTCACCCTGAGACATCGGTTCTAAAGTCTCATATGCCCAGTAATTTCGCTGGAAACAGTGCCCTTCAAACCAATAATGTTCGCACACTACTGCTTGGTGGATGAATATCGGTACTTCCCCAGGCGGTCTATTGCAGAAGAGGCCTCCCACTACAAAAAAAAAAGTGTTATAAAAAAAACAGATTAGTCTTAGTATGGACCTTCGTACTGGAGCAGGTTGTCTTTTGTATTGGTCGCGTAGTATATTGAACATGCGCATTTGACGCGAGTACAAACGTCATTGATCGCGCCAAAGTATAATTCTATTTGATCTTCGACAAAGTTATGAACATGTAAAATATGGTACGCACAACCAAGAGCGGAGAGGAGGGAACGAAGGGAAACATGCAGCAAATACCTCAGAACAGCGGCGCCTCCGATCACAGACGCGGGCGTCCAGACGCTCAGGCACGCGGGCAGCTCCCAGATCCCAGTCCTCACAACACACTCCAGAATGCACTCGCGAACAGCGCGATCACAAGAATATGAAAAATTACAAGGCCGCAATGGCACGGGGAACAAGAAGAAATACTTCCGGCGGTGCGATTGTCTTATAACGACGAGCTCGTTTCACATTTGAACCGGAACTAACTAATGGCGAACTGATTGACAGCTCGCCTACAATTTTGGCTCACGCCAGAGGGCGTTTCGGCGCGGGCGCATTTAGTATTGCATACATGTATAAAGGTATAATATAGGAAAGGGTGAAAAGGGATTGTACCATTAAATATTAAATTAATTTATAAAATTATTATAAATACTCTGGCGTCAACATCCACCCGCCCTTAATGGGTCACCTTTAATAGACAATCATAAGGTGAGATGAGATATACAAAATGCTCTATGACTCTAGACGAAGCGCTCAATGCGCGCGGTTAAGAATATGAGTAAGCCGTAGAGTCACGGCGAAGCGGGGCTATATAAGGTTTAATAATAAAGTGAAACGATTTAAAAATATTACGAGATAAACTAAGCGATATTTTACTATAAATAGTTATGTTAATTTACTGTTTTGGGAGAGGACACAGACGAACGACCGGACGGAGATACGTTCCCCTGGCGGTTCTCACGGTAGCAACGCGCACGATGCCGTCTTTAGAGGGATGGACTTCGTCAACAATCGCTAATGGCCAGGCTAAGGTCGGAGAGTTGTCGTTCATCATAACAACGACAGTCCCGGAAGTAATAGGAGTGGAAGGAGTATTCCACTTCTGCCTAACCTGCAAGCTGTGCAGATATTCCATCCTCCAGCGATCCCAAAACGACTGAACTAATTTGTCCAGTAGCGAGTGCCTGTGAAGTAAATTGACAGAGTCAGATTTGACTTCAGGCGCGGGTAAAGAAAGTAGCGGAGCGGTATGTAGAAAGTGACTCGGGGTAAGCGCCGAAGCTTCACTTGGCGAAGAACTGAGAACTGTCAGCGGCCTGCTGTTGAGTACGCACTCAATCTGGGTGAGAACAGTGCAAAGTTCCTCGTAAGAAAGAAGCTGCTGTCCGATTACTTTGTAAAGGAATTGTTTTATGACCTTTACCATGCTCTCCCAAGCGCCTCCAAAGTGTGGAGAGTTGGGACAGATAAATTTCCATGTTATGCGACTCTCAGCACATTCCTGCTCCAGCTTAAGACGATATTCATCATTGAGAAATTTATAGAGATCCCGGAGGTAAGAAGCACTCCCCTTGTAGTTAGTAGCATTGTCGGAATGCAAAACCTGAACAGGTCCGCGTCGAGCGAGGAAGCGCTTCAACGCGGCGAGAAAGCTGGGGGTGCTGAGGTCAGTGGCGACTTCAATGCGCACTGCACGAGTCGTAAGGCATGTAAAAATGCACAGATAGGCCTTCTCACTGCGGACGCCACGGCGGCGCACAGGAGTGTAGGCGATGGGACCGGCATAATCGCAGCCCGTGTGCGTGAATGCCTTGACGACCGGACGTGTACGCACATCGGGTAAGTCAGCCATGAGCGGGTAACTTGGACGCGGTTTTAATCGGAAGCAGATATTACAAATGTGGACTCTGTAACGATGCGTTACCATTCTATAATTATTCATACCTAGCAATACCTACAATTATTAATATAAACACAATTCATATATATAATACACTTAAAAATAAAAAAAAAAACAATACGCTTACAGACAAATTCATATTTTTATATAGTGAAAATTCTTTTGTTATCGACTCGAGCGCTCGGCCGCGGCCGCCCGGCGCGGGCGACGAGGCGACGCCCGGCAGTCCGCACCGAACCTAACCAGCGGTCGGACGTATACATCTTTTACCAATATAATACCTAAATATTTCTTGAAACCTATATAAACTAATTAACTAATAAACTCAGTGATATTTGTGTTCCCAATCTGGGAACACCTCTTGGATTAATATTTATCCTTGGCTGCACGAGCACGGATCCAGAGAAAGGATTCAGAGCCGGCCCCTTGCGGTTCTGTTGGTTGATGTACCTACTACCCGGGGACGCTATCCCTACCACCGAGGACGCTGACGCTGACGCTGACTACGGCTCCAGGATACAGCCAGGAGAGTGTGGCTAGATATTTTTAACAAAAGAGACTGAGTGCGCGGGTGTTACTAGGCCGACTTACCTACCCACGTTTTATATTTACTTTTTTTTTTTTAAAATTAAAATGTTGAACTAGTTAAAATTATTCTTTTCTTTTGTCCACGATCCCTTGAACGTGACAACTCGTTGTCTCACAATGCGGCGTGCGGACAGGATCCAGAATTTTTGGCGAAGCAGCGACATTAATAATTCTGGTCCGGCATGTAAATATGTAACATGATAATAATCAATGATCATGTTCACTACATGATCATTGCGCGATAAAATAACTGGATGCATTTGTGCATATTCCAGCGCGGAATTAGAAAGCCGACCGAGGATCAGGCCGTCATTTACAAAAGGTCTCAAGCGATTGAGAGCCGGTGAGCAAGATTTATTTTTAATTATATTTGAGTATTCCTCTGCAAAGTATCGTCTTTGCAGGGCGCGAAGTATTACCTTTTCTGCAAACTTAAAATCCTCAGCAGTCACTGCAGTAGTGCTGCGGCGGGGCAATAACTTTGCAAACTTACAAACGTATGCAGTTATACGAAGAAGTTTACTCCATGAGGAGAAGCGGAGCGCGAGTGCATATAAAGCGCAATGCTTTACAGGCGTGCACACAATGTGCGCTAAAACCCTTTGTTCAGGTATGTCTGCAATAGACTGTCCGTCCAGACTCCTAAGAGGCCACTGAGACGGGTCGAGTGAAGCCCACGGAGGCCCGTGGAGCCACAGTGGGTGCGAGATTAATTTGTGGGGCAAAATCCCACGACTCAATATGTCAGCGGGATTTTCAATACCCGCCACGTGATAAAAGTTGTCAGCTGGAATATTATCCGTGATCTGAACAACGCGGTTAGCAACAAATGTTTGCCACCTGTGTGGCGAACTCCTTATCCAATATAAGGCGACTTTAGAGTCAATAAATGCGTAGGTCTTGATTGAAATGTGACGAGAATAATTATCTGGAACTGTGCGAAGCAGCTTTGATAATAATACGGCACCACAAAGTTCTAAGCGAGCGATCGAATTTCCTAGCGTATATACATCCTCGTTAAATGGCAGGCCAACTTTGTATCTACCACTAACGGGATCGCGGGTTGTAGTATTTGTATAGAAGTTATCGCATTCAACATGAGCGGGGTGTTGAATGGGCGGTGAGAGGGGAACCCCTTCGAGTTCCCAAAATCGCCTGACTAAGGAGTCAATAGCGGCAGGTTCCTGAACATGGCAGCATGTCAAGACCTGGCGAGTAAGTGTGCGGGCGGTGGGTACTGAACCCATAATTACGTACCCTAACACCGTGCGTAAAGCAGGGGGCGCCGACGAGTGTCGAGAAGCGTGCACTACGTCGGGGAGAAGCAGATGTGGGAAGAGGGAAGCACCGATTAATGCATCGATTTTATTAGGCACTCCGAAGCTCTCATCTGCAAGCGGTATTTCGCTTAAATGTGATAGGACAGACTTATCTACCACAGCGGTCGGCAATAAGTCGGTAATTTGGTCAACAACAAGCGGTGCGATATTAAACGTAATGTTGTTGTCAAAACGCGAGTAAAACTTTAAATTAGTTGATTTAGTCTCGATGGGTTTTTCAATTCCACCGAACCCCTTAACAATAGTACGTTCGGTGTCTTGAATCTGAATACCTAATCGATCACAGCACTCTTTCGTAATGAAGTGGCTTTGTGAAGCGGAATCTAACAACGCGCGAATAACATGTCGGTCGCCATTAATATCGTAAGCGACGACTTGAGCGGTCGATAATAAAATTGTAGAATGTTTATTATTAATTGAAGACGCATCGAGCGGCGATGAGTTATCAGATGTATACGTATTATAGATAGCGCACAACGCAACGTCCGAGCGCGCGCTCGTAACAGGTTGCGGCTGCGCGGCTACAGGTGCGCGCGCTGGGCTTGCCTGGCTAGGCTGAGCGGCCGGTGGCGGGGCGCTAGCTGTGCGCGCGGGCGCCGCGGCTGCGGGGACCGCGGGGCTCGACATCTCGGCACGCTTGAAGTGTAGCAACGTGTGGTGTTTAAGTTTACATACGCGGCAATCAGAATTAGACGAGCAATTAGAAACTCGGTGCCGTAAACTAAGACAGTTCACACACGCATTTTTATCTTTCACACATTTAAAGCGTTTCCGAGGAGTCATTTTATTAAAGTCAGCACATTTAAATAAATGCTGATGTGTGATGTTTGTGCAAAGACACTTGCTCGCGGGATCAACCGTAGTACTAACGTAGGTTTGGTACTTCGGCGGCGGAGGGTTATTTACGTTATTAGCTCGTCTATTATTATTAGGACGAGTGCACAATGCTTGACTTGCTGCGCTTGAGTTGATGTTAGTGCGTTCCAAAACCTTAGCGCGGGTTGTAATAAAATCAACAAAGTCGTCGAAAGTAGGTATTTTAGAGCTACAAGTCAACTCGAAAGCGCGAACGGTATCTAAATCTATCTTCTTGAGCGCAATATGAAGTATAATTAAATCAGTTAAATTGTCTAACTTTAGATTCTTTAAGGCGCGTACTGCACTTATAAAGCTATCTGTAAATAAATCAAAGTTCGTAACAGAAGCAGCTTGCATGGGTTTGAACTCAAACATTTGATTTAAATACGCGGAAGCGAGCATTCGCTTATCTTCATATTTGTCAATTAACGCCTGTAATAACAAGTTATAATTCTCAGCGCACGGAGCTATACCTGCACATACATTACTCGCCTTGCCCGAAAGTTTACCCAATAAATAGTATAACTTCTCGGCATCACTGAGGGATGGATTATCATGTACAGTAGACTTAAAACTGGCATAAAATAGTGGCCATGAGCGAATGTCACCCGAAAAGTCCATCAATTGAATCGGCGGAAGTGTAGGCCTAGCCTTACGCGGTGCAGAGATATCACGTGACTCCTGCGACGAACGTGATTGCGAATATTGAGATCGTAATTGATTAATTCGACCGTATAATGACTCAAATGCAACGAGGCTTTTATAATCAGGGTTATCTAGCGGATTTACTGATAACAAGCGGGAGTTATAATCATCGAGATTCTGTTCAAACTTATCACGCAATGAATCTATTTGTGAAGACTCGGCAAGAAAACGTTCTCTCGCCACGGGGTTTGAATGAATACCTGAAGATAGGTCATACATGTTTTGCACTATCTCAAATATAGCTTCGCGTTTAGCTCGCAATATAGTTAATCGCGAATCTTGAATGCGTTCGTCAAAACTATCGTCATCAGCGTCAGCTGATCCGGTAGGTTTCTTAGGAGGCATGATTTATCGTTATTTAAAATAGGTCAAATATATACGGCAAAATACGGAAGGTTATTTCACGCGATCGGAAGTAATCGGAAGTGTTCGCAAGGGCGATGCGCGTGAGCGTGCCTTACACTACGCGGTCGGGTTATATCGAACGGTAGGTAATGGACGATCGTGCCGGCCCGCGTAGGAGCGGTGAATGAATGAGCTGAGGGTAGGTATAAATACGAACAGTTTCGATTTTAACGATTAATTATAGGTTTAAATGAATAAACTACGTAGATAATTATGTATATATAACGTATCTAGGCGGGGAACCACGTAATTTAACTTTACGGGCGAGGATTGGGGATATTTTCGCGATGAAAAGTAAGTGACGCAATGTCACGTTTACCGACGCGAAAACGGTTACAATGATATTCGCAATGAATATGCTGTAAGAAATCACTTATTAGGGCCTATCTAAGTATCCTAATAAGGGCGGGGGACGTATCCAGGCTTTGAAGGACCATCCTATGATCGCGCCAAAGTATAATTCTATTTGA
This sequence comes from Campaea margaritaria, assembly GCA_912999815.1. Taxonomy (NCBI): domain Eukaryota; kingdom Metazoa; phylum Arthropoda; class Insecta; order Lepidoptera; family Geometridae; genus Campaea; species Campaea margaritaria. The sequence continues at coordinate 4,542,877 of OU538814.1, forward strand.
TCTTCGACAAAGTTATGAACATGTAAAATATGGTACGCACAACCAAGAGCGGAGAGGAGGGAACGAAGGGAAACATGCAGCAAATACCTCAGAACAGCGGCGCCTCCGATCACAGACGCGGGCGTCCAGACGCTCAGGCACGCGGGCAGCTCCCAGATCCCAGTCCTCACAACACACTCCAGAATGCACTCGCGAACAGCGCGATCACAAGAATATGAAAAATTACAAGGCCGCAATGGCACGGGGAACAAGAAGAAATACTTCCGGCGGTGCGATTGTCTTATAACGACGAGCTCGTTTCACATTTGAACCGGAACTAACTAATGGCGAACTGATTGACAGCTCGCCTACAATTTTGGCTCACGCCAGAGGGCGTTTCGGCGCGGGCGCATTTAGTATTGCATACATGTATAAAGGTATAATATAGGAAAGGGTGAAAAGGGATTGTACCATTAAATATTAAATTAATTTATAAAATTATTATAAATACTCTGGCGTCAACAGTCATTTATACCTAAGTGTGAGTTGTCAAACCAACTTTTGTACGGAGTGTCCGACTGGAGTGTGGATACGTGAGGTATATTACTGTTCCAGATTGATTCATGGCGCAATAAAACAGATGGGGAAACAAAAACGCCTTGTGAACGCGCCTCTTGACATTTTGCGAAAAAATAAGATTTGGAGAGTAATTTTACTAGTCATGTGTGAAGAATGTTTATGGACATTTATTATGTGGGTTATATCTATTACATCGAAGCGGTGGTAGCCTAGTGGGAGAACGTCCGTCTTCCAATCAGAAGGTCGTGAGTTCAAATCCCATTGCAGGCACGTACCAATGTGTTTCTGTAAAACATATGTACGTAATTATCACTCGCTTTTCGGTGAAGGAAAATCATCGTGAGGAAACCCACATACCTGCCTAAGAATTATTTCGGTGGTTGGTATGTTATCCACCAATCCGGATCGGGCCCCCGTGGTTAATTATGACTTAAGCCTCCTCACGAAAGTGAGGGGAGACCCGTGCCCAGCAGTGGGACGTTATGAGTTGATAATGATGATGATGATGATATGTATTACAAGGTTATCTGTCTTGTGTGACTTATAAGCTTATAACCTATATATGAGGTGGACGAGTTCTAGGATAAGGGGTAAGGGGGTAAGGGGATGAGGGGACAAAAAGATTATATCGATAATAAAAAAAAAAAAAAGCTAACGAAGTTTTACGTCAGTCGTGTGATTTAAAGCACAATCTTTTTTTTTACTTATAAATAGGTTCGCGTTTGACCACTATCTCACCCGATGGTAAGTGACAATGCGGTCTACCATGGTGCACGCTTACCTAGAAGTAACCTATTCACTTGTGACTTGAAAACTCCCAGGTTTTTGTGCCATTGTAAAATAACTCCAATTTATTCAGGTTTTTTAAATGATAAAATCCTATAACTTTTTACCGTACTAAAACTTGGTGGTCTATGCAACCAATGAAACCTTTGAAAGAAAACTGCCTCATATTTATAAATAAAATAGGAAACGCACATCGTGATGACATGGCTTTGTTCTTAACTCACTTTGGAACATCCGAGATTTACTTCAAAGTAGGAAAAACTATGGTACCTTAATATATAGTCGCGGAGCTGGCAACATATAAGAGTATGCAACTTTATCTGCTGCATTTTATCGATGATTATTGGGAGGCAAATTTGATTAGTAAAATGTAACACATTGTGACCTACGAGGCCAGGACATCTTCGGGATGTTGGTGCAGCTGCCACGAGGCAGTAACGATACTGCAGTGCATGTGAGATGTTCACTGCAGCACATACGGACGATTTTCATGTAATCATTTGTAAGAAAGGTGCTTCTCTACAGCAGCGGATGCGAAGCAGTTCCAATACCATGCTGCAGATTGTGGTGTCGCGCCAGGACTGTCTTATACAGAACCGATGGATGAGGACGTTGATGGGAGGTAAGGTGTAGTATAATTTGTATGTAATTTAATTCAATTTGGGACATGAATTTTTATTAAGCATTTTATTAATTCATTGATTGTATTGTATGGATTTTTGTATTTGAAATAAAATTTGTATATTATTTTTATTGAATATAAGCAGGAACAGGACAGATCATATTTGGTATATGCGTTTTTGAATTGCTGTTCATAGTAGCTTCAAAGTTTTCGTTGAGTTTCAACGGGATCCATGGCATGAGTTGGTGATGACCGAACCCGAATGCAAAAAGCGATAATCCCGCACAGGGAAAATCGTTATGTGATCACAGGTACCCGGGTATTTGTCGGATCATCGTCCTCGTAATTCCTGATTCAATACAGAAAAACGATCAATGTAAATATAATTGTGGTCCATAAATAAAAATCTGTAAGGGTTACCTTCAGTGACACTTTACTTCTTAAGGTGGTCGTTGAAAACGCATCATCGCGAATGCATTTCCATTTCAGCAAGTACTACCTTTTATATTGCAATGTGTAACTCTCCGACTATAACGTTTCCTTGTATAGTAACGATCAAATATCAAAGGAGTCTTTGCTTTGTCCTAGACACGATCTCTTTAGCTCCGCATTAAGGATTTCCTCGTAGGTACTTCGAATGCAGTGTTTATCAGAAGCATTTTGATATAAGTTTTTTTTATTCCACTGAGTACCGAGACGAGCGAGTCGTTTACCTGATGGTAAGCGCTACGCCTGCCCATAGCAGTTAGTGTCACCCAGAACTTTGCATTGCATAGTCCTACGCTGCACTGCACTGCGCTCGGCAATCTGAGACATAGGTTCTAAAGTCTCATATGCCCAGTAATTTCGCTGGAAACAGTGCCCTTTAAACCGAAACACAGTAATGTTTGCACCCTACTTGGTGGATGAATATCTGGCAAACGTGGATGCAAGCGAAAACACGCCTGGCGTGCGAACCCACACTGCTGTATCGTCAATTTTATCACACCAGTTGTGTGCGCCCGCACAGCTGATTGAGTTTAGTTACGACACAACGCCAGTAAACAGTAAACACACACGTTCTGTCAAGATTCGCAAAAGAGCCTAAAAAAGTAAAGCGGTTCAGCAGTAAACGTGTTAATAATTGCTTTGTTTCTTATTAATTATACAATTTTTGACGTAAGTATATTTTTGGATAGAAAAAATCTAATCCAAATCCATTTCTAGTCTAACATAATGTCTCTCCAAATAAATTATCCGAAGATTCCGAACGTTATGATCGGTTGTCAACAGTGACGAGGGTTGGGTTGACGAATGTCGCATTAAAGCGGACGGGGATTGACGGGGGCAACCCTATCGACGATTACAGTAAGGGAAATAGAAATACTAATAGAAATAGAATAGTAATACATACTACAGTTGTGTCGACGGATCTAGTCCAACTGAACACAGGCCCTCGGAAAGTTTGCGTATCCACAGTCGCGAAGAAATGTGCCTTGCCTCTTTCACAATGTGGGAAATGCCAGGTGACCAACTCTAACTGTCCAAATCCTAACTCGCTTTCAAAATACGAATTACTTTGACGCTTTCTGCGGCTAACTTCACGATGGCCTAGATAAATGGACACTATTGTACAGAATGGACACTCTCCACCGCGCAATCCGTGAACCCGCAATCGCCAGAACAGTCGATACAACACGTCCAAATGAAATAGCTGAACTGTTTATATGAAGCTTCATACTAGCACCGATTTCCCAGATGAGCGCAGTGCAGTGCCGCATATGCTTCTGTAATGGAAAGTTTTGGGTATCACTGTAGCTGTTATGGGCAGATGAACGAATTGCTAGTCTTGTTATTAAGTAATATAACAAAAAAAAACATAATAACCTCTCCTCTCACTCCGCTCTCTCATAATAACGACCGCCTTCTTAGTAGAGGGTCGTGGGTCTTCGCTTTTCGGTCCAAGAAAACATCGTGAGAAAACCCTCATACCTACCCGAGAATTATTTCAGAGGTATGTTATCCACAAATACCACCTGTGGTGGTGGATTAAGACCTAACCCTCCTCACGAAAGTGACGGGAGACCTGGAGGCATACCATGACCTCTTATAGCGATTCAATTGAAGACCTAAACTGAACTGCGTCGGATAATCGTACCGTGGTGTCTTATTTTTTATGCTGCTGCCATTTTCAACCTAAATTGGATCCAGTTAAGGTTGAAAATGGCAGCAACCTAAATTGAGTCGCTAATAAGCCATTTTCAACCTAAACTATATCCAGTTTAGGTTGAAAATGGAAGCAACATAAAAAATAAGACGTCACGGTACGATTATGCGACGCGGCTCAGTTTAGGTCCTCAACTGAATCGCTATAAGACGTCATGGTAGGCCTCCTGTGCTCAGCAGTGGGCCAATATGTGTTGATGATGATGATGATAATAATGTTAGGTCATCCTAAAAATAATCATAACTGGCAATACCTCATTTGACTGATACCACAGATTAAATAGGTGATGCATTAATCGACATCTTTTTAATTTTGACATTTAAGTGGGTGCTGGTGGCGCCATCTATAACTATGTGAAAAGAAAGGGCGGGAAAAGTTGAAAAGAGAGCGTGACACCGGCAACTTGGAGCGAGGGTTGTTGAGGATTTGCGTGTGTGCTGTGTGTGATTTGTGTGCTGATCAGCGTTGTGGTTAAACCACAGCATTATGCTGAGCTCAGGCCTTGTCTGACATCACTGCGCGCCGGTTATCTGCGTACACTATTATGTTCATCGTGTGTTTTCATTTTCTTGTCTTGTCTCTAAATAAGTACGTTGTTCGCTGTTGTGTGGAGTTGTGTCGGAATAAATGTTTTTTCTTTCTTTCTTTCTTAATATCTTAATTATATGTACTGAAACTAATTATAAGAAGAATACTTCATTTATTGTATTTATTAAATCCATTCTGACCCCCCAAAATAACCTATGTATAAAGCTTGTAGCAAATTGACCTACTGCACCGATATTGTACGAGGATATGATGCTATTGCTGTTCGATGGCTGAATACACAGATTGTGGCCCTTGAGCCAGGGTATAGATTGAGGTCTGATGTGTGGATGAGTGCTGTACGAGTTGTATGGCCCTTCACGCTTCCAGGCACTCTTTGTGGAGAATCCGGGGTGAGGTAGTACAGCCCTGAATGAGAGAGAGAGAGTCCTCTGGTTCAATGATACTTTATGTCCGGTAGTACGGGATTTATTATTAGGCAGTGGCAGAAGCTTCCGTCAAAAAAAAGGACAAACACGACTGCGAACAAAATTCAATCGTGAAATGCAGCCGGAGGCATTACCACTTCATTTAAACTTTGGACTGCAATGCCAACAACAAACAACAAGACAACTACGATACAAACAACAAGTCAAGACAAGTTGTCGAGACAAGGTAGACAAGAGACAAACTATAGTTTCCCTTCCTTTTTAGGGTTCCGTACCCAAAAGGTAAAACGGGACCCTATTACTAAGGCTCCACTGTCTGCCTGTCAGCCTGTCTGTCACCAGGCTGTATCTCATGAACTGTAATAGTTAGCCAGTTGAAATTTTCACAAATTATGTGTTTTTATTGCCGCTATAACAACAAATACTAAAAAACAGAATAAAATAAATATTTAAGGGGGCTGCCATACAACAAACGAGATTTTTTTGTTCGTTTTTGCTCGATATTGATAACGACAACACGCAGACTCTTGAAATATTCACAGAATATATAGTTAAATTATATTTACTATATATGTTAAATAAATACGTAAATTAAAATACTTTTGCCGTTTTTATAGATAAAATGGCACGGAACCCTTCGTGCGCGAGTCTGACTCGCATATGGCCGGTTTTTTGCAGTGTGGGCAACCATTAAATGAACAAAGAAAGCAAATTTTCAGATTGAAAGGAGAAGGAGAGTAACCAAAAAAACCTACAGATTTTATGTACTTTTCTGTGAAAAAGACAAATGAAAGAAAGAAAGAAACGCGACTACAGGGCCGGGGCCTCACCACCAACAGTTAAATCCATCCAGTTTAACGCCTTAAACTGAACTGCCCTGCTAACTGTCACCACTAATATCGCTCAGCGTTCATAAGTCGACCAGACACATTTATCCAAAGAGATAGTGACAATTTGTTTGCATTTATGGGAGTTTATATAGCTCCATCTCATTCTCCTTTTCTCTCACTCTCTACAGTATATTTTTGAGTGACGTCATGTCACGTTTGTCATTTATGAGTGTGTGGTGCCAATGGTTTAAGGCCTTTATATGAACTACATGGAAAAAGAATAAGTACGTGGTTACCCTCAGATCAGACAATCTCTACAAAAAGAGCGACGGCCGTGACATACAGTCACTACGCACAAGCGTACCCAGATAATATATTATGTATTTCACCGACATAAATAAGAAACACATTAGCTGCCGTCAGGGAGTCTGAATAGTTCATGTACTGCTCCCTGCCTAGCTGAGGTTTAGGGTATGCTTCAAGCTCAAGGAGAAAGCGGGATCAGTACCCATTTCCACAAGCGTCGGACTTTCTTGAATCCAGTTCCGACGCATTCGAAAAACGTTATTCTTAATTACTATTGGAAAGTCGTTTTTCAAATGCGTCGCATCGGGAAATAATTTGTCAGCGGCATCAAGCGACCAAAGTGAAAGAAGTGTCCACAGCGCAAGCATGCAAACTTTGCTGTTTATCGTATTTTCATTCGCATGTCGCTGGTGTCTTGCAGCGGTTTGCTTTGTTTACTCCACGCAGCGGCACCAAGCGACACACTTTAGTATCCACAGCGCAAGCACGCTAACTTCACTGTTCACCGTATTTTCATTCGCATGTCGATTGTAACTTGCTGCGGGCTTTGTTTACTCCACGCAGCGGCACCAACTGACATACCTGAGTGTCCACAGCGCAAGCATGCTAACTTTGTTGTTCACCGTATTTAAATTCGCATGTCGCTTGTAACTTGCTGCGGTTTGCTTTGTTTACTCCACGCAGCGGCACCAAACGCCACACCTGAGTGTCCGCGGCGCAAACACTCGCCTTTGCTGTTTTTACGTGTTTGTCACTCCTGTGTTCGCGTGTCTGAATTCTTTCCATTTGCATTTCCCGGGGTAGTTATTTTTTAGTTTTTTCAGAGCCAAACTGCGAAGTTGGACGCAAGTAGAGTAGGTGTTTGCGGACTTCCTAGTTATTTGTGAATAACATTGGAACTCCGTGATGTGAGCAACAAACTATTGGAATTTCTAGAGTATCGGGTCCAGAAATAGAATGTTTTCAGTGTTTTCAGACAATTGCTTTAATAGTTAATGAACTAACTTGGAAATATGAAATTCGAAGTTAAGACTTTCTGATAATATATAGTTTATTTATAGTAAACGTGTTGTGTGCTTCCCTGACTATATTTAATGGGGGTCAAAATACTGAATAATCTTATCCTACTTCTTAATTAAAGACATGTAATAATATACCTGTGAAAGTTTGTGAGGATGGATGGATGGATGTTTGTTACTCTACCACACAAAAACCGCTGAACGGATTTTGAAGTTTGGCACATGTAATACTTTCTATCCCGTAAAAATGTCTGTTTACTGTCTTTGTGTTGTTGCTAATATTCCGCGCGGGTGAAATCGAAGGACGCAGCTAATAACGACATCTTTTCAAACGTTACTGTGTTCCGGTTTGACTTTAGAGACTTTAGAGTCTTTAGAGCCGATGTCTCAGGGTGACGAGCGCAGTGCAGTGCCGCACAAGATCATGCAATGCAAATTTCTGGGTGGCACTGTAACTGTTGAGGGCAGGCGTAGCGCTTATCTTGAGTGAAACTAGCTCGTCTCGTCACTCAGTTAAATAAAAATTCGGTTCCGACCAAAACTCTCTCGCTCCACACTAGAAATCTACTTCAAGTGTCAGGTTCCTATTCTAAATTGGGTTTTTTATTCTTTTCGCAAAAATGTAAGAGAAGCGGTTTTGCTGCTTCCATCGAATTACCATATCCGGGACATTGTAGATACGGTGCAGGAAAGTTGTGCGGAAAATTCAGTATCTGGAACGCTGCAGCTTTTTATACCTACCTATCCCTAAGGCTGCCATCCGTCCGGGTTTCCCCGGACTGGTCCTAATTTTGGGGGCGTCCGGGGAAGACCCGGACCCCGAGAAGCATCTAAGTAAGTTATAAAATAAAAAATGTTATTATTAAATATTTTCATCCCAGTACTTTTTGCGTGATAGAGTAAGAAACTCCACCCATCCTTACAATCTTTCGCATTTATAATCCCTACTTGTAATATTATAAATTCGAAAGTAGCTCTGTCTGTATGTCTGTCTGTTAAGCTTTCACGCCTAAAGTGCTGAACCGATTTAAATGAAATTTGGTATAGAGTTAGTCTAGAGCCCGAGAAAGGACACAGGCTACTTTAAAGGGTTGTAAGGGGTTGAAATAGGGGATGAAATTTTGTATGGAAGTTTCGTCATTTTTGAAGCTAGAAGCTTAAAACTTTAGGCTTTTGATTAGATATAAACAAATATGACATTCAAAGTTTGTAAAACTTTTACCCTTAAGCCCCATTAAACGCGGGTGAAACCGCGGGGCGCGGCTAGTAGGTATTATTATAAAAGTTGGATAGGACGTAATATTAATATTCTCTGACTACGCTGAAAAATGCTGCAGCTTATAATACTCATAAGGTCCCGCACGCACCAAAACCAAAAATATACCATCACTAGCTGCGCCCCGCAGTTTCACCCGCATAGTTCCTGTTCCCGCGGGAATATGGGGATAAAATATAGCCTATGTTACTCGCTGTTAATGTAGCTTTCCATTAGTGAAATAATTTATTAAATTGGTGCAGTGGTTTAGCCGAAACCTTACATATTTCCATACAAACTTTCGTCCCCTATTTGTACTTAACCCCCCCTCCCAATGGTAATTTTTTACAAACTTTGAATGTCATATTTATTTATATCTAATCAAAAGCCTAAAAAATAAATTTATAGCTTCTATCTTAAAAATGACGAAACTTCCTTACAAACTTTCATCCCCTATTTCAAACCCTTAAAATTCTTTTTTCGCATTAAAAAGTACCCTATGTCCTTTCTTGGGTTCAAGACTATCTCTGTACCAAATTTCATTTCAATCGGTTCAGTAGTTTAGGCGTGAAAGAGCAACAGACAGACAGAGTCACTTTCGCTTTTATAATATACTAGCTGTACCCTGCCACGCTTCGCTGTGGCACATTCGCACATTCGCTGATATGTCACTGATGAAAAAAATAGATAAAAACAATCCTTGATGCGGATTATATATATTGCTAAAATTTCAGCTCGACCGGTGCAGAACTTTTTGAGTTTTTGAAGCGTACACAAACCAACATAATTTTTTTTTTATATATAGAAGTAAGAATATGTAAAACTGTGGTATAGTGTAGTCTCAAACACTTGACTCTCGGAATACAAAGTGGATGCATCCAACACGTTCCTAGCCATCATTTCCCCTCTCCACTATTGTCTAACAAGAAACTATAGCTGTACACTGTACACATTGTATACTATACATGTATACATTGCAGACAAGGGTATACATTGCAGAAGTGTATACATTGCAGACAACTGGAGTACCGTCTAGTGTAGAGTGTACTCGGAAAAGTGGCTTTCCGTCTCGTTACTCTCACACATGTGGAGTGTGTGAACTCGGATGTGTTACGCAAGTGCGAGTCGCGCCGCAGAATGAAAGGTTCCGTAGCTTTTTACATATTTGTTAAGAACGGGTAAATTTATTTTTTTATTTTATTAAAATTACATTATTGATTTCTAACACGCCTTTATTACCTTGGTAGGTATGTTAGTATACATGTGCCTAATGTAACGGAAACTTAAATATGATTTTGAGCTTCAAAACATCGGATTAATTTGAAACATTGCACCACACTTTTCAAGGACCAATGAAAAAAAAAAAAAAAATTAAAACAAAAGAATCATAGCTACTAAAACAGTTATAATAAATTATCGATACATAGTTCTAATAAAATCGATTTTTTAGATAGGTGCCAACTTTTTTATATTTTTTTAAGTATTAAGTATATTGTACAAAAATTAAAAAAAAATGTTGAAAATGTTTTACATTTCCTTCCTCTCTCCTGCCATTGTTGAAGTTGAGAAAACTGTACAAGCAAGCAAACCTTTCTTTACTAAGGAAAGGTTTATTTTTACGTTTTGTACGTAACTCTAAAACATAAGCTAGCTATGTACGTTTTAAGTCCTTCTATTTGTTAACATAGGCGTACAGTCCAGGTACCTACTGAGTTTTGTGAAGGTTTCAGAATTTTCAGGTGCCCTTTTTAAATGTGAAGATTGTCTGAGAAGGTTTGGTACTCTGGCGGTATAGAAATGTTTTACACCTAGGATACTGAATTGCAGAAACATTAACGCCGCAAACCACGGTAGCTTGGCGGTAGACCAATTGATCTCAACATAAAGGTACCTACGCTCGAGTTGAACGCAGTCGGGGCCTTGAAATGCACTTACCTAAGCTTGGCGTTCAACTCGCGCGCCTACTGTAACTGTAACTGTTGTGATTATATACTATTATTTATTCTGTGCCAGTGGCATAGTAGAAACAGTAAAGTATGTTATCTTCATAGAGAGACACCAAACGCGGCTACTCACACGCACACAAGGATACATACTATGGACAATGAACGAACGACGAAAAGAATTATATTATGAAAAAACTGAATTTAACCCTATTTTAAAAATGGCGGAAAATCCACACGGATATTTTAAGCTTTTAAAGACCAACGTATTATCCAAAATTGAGCTGGCTTTGTTCATATGATTATCTAACCCGTTTTATCCGACGTAATGACTGGACAAAATGCAGTACGGAGCGAACACTGCCTCATGTGCTCCCGCTTTACTATAGCTACGTAGTAGGCAGTGTAGTCACTAGAAGCCATAGCTAGTGGCGCAAGAGTTTGTAAGCCGCCCAAGAACCATCGCGATTGCTATCAATCGATAGAACCGAGGGTTTATCGTGCCTATCGAAGCAAAGAAGCGATCTAATCTTATGCCACAAAACTGACACTCTTTTATGCGTGTGCCGCTGGGCACGTTGCCTAAATTTTCAGTCAAACTGTTCCAACAAGCTCTTCAAAGAGTATGAAGATCAATTTCAATTAATCCATAGAGTACCTCACATCTTCAAATGACAGGTTATTATTACCCCTTTGATTATAAAATAGCTGCGCTGTCAACTCCAAATTTCCAACAACTGTTGACAAAGAAAACCATAAACAAAACTATAATCTATTTCAGCGTATTCCCACGAACGCTTTGTGAGCGCTAACAAAAGGCATCTCGCCACAGTAGAAACATAAAAGTAAGCTAACTCCATAGAACGGTACCATACGCGGTATGTATGTGTTCACGCTCTTTACAGACGCTTAGAAGGCTCTTATCCGCTGTGACCACTTAGATTCGTAACACGGCCACGTTAGGTTAAGTTCGTGTAATTCGCATGAAATGGGATTATCTATGCTAATCTCAAATTTCATAAACGTGACTAAACGCGTAACTGTCAAAATAACGAGCAGCTAGCACGTAATTTTCGAATTCCACGTCATGGTGCGTTTATGAAACGCGTTTCAGTATATAGCACGTTATGACAACACGCGTTTTCGGCTAGGAATCTCATGTGGTAAGGACAATGTATAGCGAATAAGGACCCAGCACTAAACAATAATGGAAGCCCTTAAATTTGAGGCCAGAAATGACTTAATATGCTCACTCATTTTCAATAAATCTACTTTTGATGTGTTTTTTATTTGACTAAGTAAAGAGTTGAGCAAGTCGTTTACCTGGTAGTAAGCGCTACACCTGTCCATAACCGTTACAGTGCCACCCAGAACTTTGCCATGCATTATCCTGCGCGGCACTGCACTGCGCTCGTCACCCTGAGACATCGACCTTAAAGTCTCGTACGCCCAGTAATTGCGCTGGAAACATTGCCCTTTCAACCTAAGCACAGTAATTTTTTCACAACACTGCTTGTCCCTAAGCCGACGTAGGGGTTGCTGCAACTGGGTCCTGCAATCATTCTTACTAGCGCTATCTACAGCCGCAGCCTGACGCCCGAATAGTTGTCCTTGTATGCGTGCGTACAGAACTACAGACATCCAAATATGTATACACGTGTTTAGTATCGTCCTATAAAAATAACCTACTGTTCTGTTTCCACTATGATCTAGTGCAGTAATTAAGCGCGACAGACGACGTAAGTTAGCGCCTAGTCTTTGTACGTTGTTTATACATAGACTGTGAGACTATAAGCTGTGCTATAAGCCTGTCTTGCATAGGCTAAGGTGTGCTAGAAGCGCCTAAGATTTTTTCAGTCCCGTTTACCCTCCGGATTGTGGGTAGAGGGTAAGCGAGTCGCGCGGGGTGGAGATCGTCCATTATGTTTCGTCTGAGACCCGTCATGACGTGTGTAGTACTATCTATACTGTGCTAGTGCTTAGCATTGGGTGGATATGGATTGATTTTTGTATTGTCTTCGACGTGGAAATGCAGCCAGTATTGTTGGGACCATGATTTGATTTATATTTAGTTCGTTTTGTATTTCAATTCAGTTATTTCTAGTATTTTTATTAATTTTAGAGACGGAACATGGAAACGTAATATAAAAAGTAAAGCCACTCCGCTAGTACAGTAATGTGACTTTCATGAACTCTTCTAGGTCATTTTTATTTGGCTAAGCAGTCTATTCCAGTACATCTAACCCCTCGGTGTCTGTAGTGACGGTTTTGAAAACATCTCTGTTTACGCGCTTTTGTCGATTCCGCCTCTTGTCTGGTAAGTTTACACTGCGTCTCTCATACTGCAATTCAAAGGGAAGGTTCCTATATTATCAGCCTCGTACTTTCATCTTCCCACTGCTGAGCACGGGTCTCACCTAACTTTTGTAAGGAGGGTTAGGCCATAATCCACCGGGGCCCGGTCCGGATACCATACCCAATTCCAAAATATTTCTCGGGTAAAATCATAATCCTGCGCGGCACTGCACCGCGCTCGTCACCCTGAGATATCGGCTCTAAAGTCTCATATGCCCAGTAATTTCACTGGAAATAGTGCCCTTTAAACTGGAACACAGTAATGTTTGCACACTACTGCTTGGCGGATGAATATCTGGGAAAGGTGTGGTACTTCTCCAGGCGGTCTCTTACAGTAGAGGCCTCCCAATACAAAGATGGTAGCAGGGCACCGCGTATCGCTGCTCATGAGTTGTTATCTAGTAGTTGTAGACTTCTTAAAGTATTTCAAATTAACCGAAACCTAAAACCAAAACCTTGAACTCTCTCAAAGTCTCTTTGACTCAAAATAATTTAGTCGTCTTATCTGAAACGGCTGAGATAAACTTCCAGTTTCCCACACAGCCACGCCATCTCAGTGTGTACTCGGAAGGTCGCCATGTGGCTGGGATTTCCAGGATTGTTTCGGTTCGTCCCGGAATTTAGTTTTATATCCCGGAAATTGGTTTATTTAAATAGTTTGTAAAACTATGGCGAACTGTTATATTACCCATCCACCTTCTGCCCATTGTACAGTCAGCGATGAAACTTTCTGAGCATATAAAAAAGGAGAAAAAATAATGTAAACTAAAAAGAAGTGGGGGAAAGATCTGCTATGGACGGTCTTATCGCTTAAAGTTATCTCTTTCAGACAACTTTAGCACTACAAACACTACCACTTGCATTTAGGTACTTAATTTATGTATTACTTTTAAAAAAATGATGTCAATTTGTTTTCGGACAACTCAGATTTCAAATAATTTGGCAAAGGCAAAAAAAAAAAATGCACTTTTACAAGTCAAACACTTAAGTCTCATATACATAGATAAAAATAAATAAAATATGATCTACTACACTAATAATTAACTGATTATAGTTTGAGTTTGAAATAGGACAACACCCCTTTCAAGTGGTGATTCATGCCTGAATCTCGCACAGGAAAAGGAAACTCCATAACTCTACCAGTGCTTCGGAAATACGCCCGTCAGAGAAGATAGCACAAAGAAACTCTACGAGGATGTAATTTTTTCGTCTTACATTTTTTTGTCGGTAGTTATCACGTTGTCGTTGCAAAGTACGCCAGCAACAACGCGGTTTAATACCTCACTGATTTCCAAGTCTTCGAAAACCCTTAGGACGTAGCCACACTACTCTCAAGCTATCTAATTTGGCAATTCCAGGCTGAAATACACGCAGAATTTACATTCTAGGATCTAGATTCTAGCAATGCCTAACTAAGACTAAATGTTGGCACGACAGCGCTGAAGGATACAATCTTACAGTCTAATCTCAGCGCTTTCTCTTCAAAATGTGGTTTTCGAAAGTTTACAGTTTTACTCCTTGGATGTCGCGCGTACAGTTAATGAAACAAAATCAAATAAAACGATAAATAACGCGTCATGAATCGAGAAAATAAGGAAATATGGAAAGTTTCTTATACACCAAATTTCATCAGACTCCTTTAACCGTTTTGGCGTGAAGAGAAAAACAAACAAACACAAAAAAAAAACCATTTATAATATTAGTCAGATTGAGAATAATTCATCATAATCATCATCAACCGTCCGTGAGGAGGGTTAGGTCATAATCCACCACGGGGGTCCAGTCCGGATTGGTGGATAACAGACCTACCTCCGGAATAATAATAAAAATAAAGCAATATTAATAATAATATGAATAAATAATAAAAAAAAAAGTCATCGCATTTCTTGGCGATTCTTAACGATTGGATGTGTTTTGAATCCAGTGGTAGAGTCAGTAAACTTTCATGAGTGTCTTCTTGGAGGCCCTGTGAAAAACTGAAAAGCTTTATAGGCAATAAAATTGTTTTACTAAATATTAAACTGAAAAAAAAAACAGTAAATTTCCTAACTCCAAATACAATTAAATAATGCCACTCAGAGTGTTAAAAGGGTAACAAGGAAACGTTTCCCTATGGCATTTATTAAGGCCAAAGTGGGGTGACCATAACACAGGTCTCCGGACAAAATGAGAGGTAAAGAAAAAACAACACAACAAAACAACAGTAGAGAGAGGTCGGCTGCCTAATCACGAAACTTAAGATAGGTTTGCGACAGACGCAATTTTGGGCCATTGCCCTCGTAGTTCTTGATTCCGTAGATACAGGGAATTCTAGTTAGGGGTTAAGATCTATATATGTGATAGTGAGGCATAGAATAAAATAGAATAGAATAGAAAACTCTTTATTGTACAAAAATAAACAAAAAATAAAATTATTATTAAAAAAAATAATTACAAAAATGATAAATAATAATTAATTGCGTGATTAATATCACTTTTAAAAAGATCGAAACCAAAAACAGCTACAATAAGGTACTATCTGTCGCAGTCCTGTCGCTAGTGGCGCTAGTATCTGTGACCAATGTGCATTCTGCGACAGGCGGGACAGTAGGCGGGCGATCGGTTTCCGTAATATGATTTCTAGTGATATTTGGTGCCTCGATTGTTATTCTCGCTTTGCTATTCCAAATTATTACGTTTTTTTTATTTGACTGACTGATGAGACGAGCAAGTCGTTCACCTGATGGTAAGCGCTACGCCTGCCCATAACAGAAACAGTGCCACCCACAACATTGCGTAAACCTGCGCAGCACTTCACAGCGCTCGTCACCCTGAGACATCGGCTCTAAAGTCTCATATGAAATCAGGCAGTTGGATTTTCTTCAGCTTCGCCTTTTAAAAATTCATGGAAAACCTACTCCAGAGGACTCTGACATGCTAATGTTGAGATTTTCTTTATTTCATTGTCTTTGGGTCTATTGTAACTGTTTTCTTGGACTTATTTAATGTGATTGTAATACGGAGGGATGGTTTTCTTAATAGATATACGTTTCTACATTTAGATTTTCAGGCACTTTTCACACTATTTAGTCTGTTATTAATTTTTCTTCATGTTTATATCTTTGAAACTCAGTCATTGATAGTTTAATGCTTCCTAAGTAAATTACATAAAGTTCATATTTTGTAAATTGCTCATTTTGAGCAGAAATGTGTCCATTAAGGCCGAAAATGTCGTGTCGGTGGAGTTTTCTTTGTTCTGTGGTGTTTTCCCCGCGGTGGATTATGGCCTAATTCTCCACACGAAAGTGATTAGAGACCCGTGCTTAGCAGCGAGCCGATATGGGTTGATGATGATGAAAATATTCTACAGCGTAGTTTTGTTTAATTAAAATGCCCCAAGCGCACCCACCAATATTAGCAAGTACCTGTTGAACAAACCCCATAGCAATTAAATAAACACTAAGCCCTATAAACCACCCCTATAAATAAACAGTTCACCCTAATTTATGTGCGGCATTCTCTTGAGGTGGACTTTCGAGTAATGCGTCATTTTTATGTGGGGGCTTTGATTAGGTTGTTGCGCAATCCAGGAGATAGGAATTCATCGTTGATAGATATTCATCCGCCAAGCAGTAGTGTGAGAGCAATAAGAGAGTAATGACCAGTTTGAAGGGCACTGTTTCCAGCTAAATTTGAGCTTATGACACTTTGAAACCAATATCTCAGGGTGACGAGCGCAGTACAATTGCAGTTGCAGTTTGCGATACAAAGTCCTGGGTGGCACTGTAACTGTTAAGGGCAGGCGTAGCGCTTACCATTAGGTGGACGACGTGCTCGTCCATCACGTGATACTAGATCT
This sequence comes from Campaea margaritaria, assembly GCA_912999815.1. Taxonomy (NCBI): domain Eukaryota; kingdom Metazoa; phylum Arthropoda; class Insecta; order Lepidoptera; family Geometridae; genus Campaea; species Campaea margaritaria. Next base: position 4,559,569 of record OU538814.1, read on the forward strand.
AGGGATGTTACGGAGGTGGTTCCATCGGAATCGAAGTCGGAGTCGGAGTTTTTAAATTTGGTTTTGTCGGAACCGGAGTCGGAGTCGGAGGTAGAAGGGAGATGTGTTAAGGGCAGGTCTTATAAAATAAAATAATGCAAACATTATTCAATCAGCCTGTTTAATTTCAATTCAACAATAAGAAACTTACTTGGCACGAGCAAAAAAATATTCATGTTTTCAGTAACAGTAAGCTAATTAAATCAAATGAATTATCTATCAAAGTAGCAAGACCTCCGATTAAAACCTCCGATCTAAAGGTGTCGGCGCCGAAGTCGGAACCGGAGGTGTAATATCACTTGGAAGTTCCGACTTATCGGAGTCGGAGTCGAAGCTACGTAACATCCCTACTACATACTGTGATGCAGTATTAATGAGTTTTTGATGGTATTAACGGACTTCAGAACGTATAGATAGTGTAAAACGGCTCGATAGTCTAATCGGACAATTGGAAACTAAAAATAGGGCTAGATGAAGCTAAATGCAAGCCGCACTGCACCAAAATCTACCTTTACATTTTCAATTTATCACTATCTTCAGTTGTTCTGTAGTGGAGGTTGGATTGCCTAATTTTCTGTTTAAATAGATCTGATTGGAAGTTTACAGACTTGCGGGGAGACCTACTTTAACTAGAAAATTGATGATTCTAAGCCTTTGGTTAGGTATACGCTAAGCGCTCGTTTTCAATGTATTAAAGGGAATTAACCACGGAAAATCCATTAGCTGCTTAACCGACATGAATCCGTGCGGTTCATCCATGAGTTATTAGCAAAGAATAACATTTATCTTTGCTAAAAAATTATGTACTTTTTGGATTAGTATTAGTTTTATGTATTTGTTTATTTATTTTATGTATTATAAAGAAAGCCGATACCCGAGTTAATTCATGCATTATACATTATGGCAGGCGTAGCGCTTACCATCAAGTGAATGACTTGCTCGTCTCGTCACTTTTTCAAAGAAAGAAAAATGTTGCACGCACGGTCCCATCGGATTAAGTAGCTAGAAATACTACAGGACGCCCTTTGTCCATTTGTTGACTTGCTGTCCCGGCTGAAGTTGACCAGCCCTGTCATAAAACTATCTATAAACGCAATAAAAAAACTGAACAAGTCATAAAAAAAACTCATATCCTTTTACGTCTCGAATAGGGGCAAGGTCGTAACATAATACTTATTTTTTTCCCCAATAAGTTCGCATTTCGACCGCTGCCTTGGGACAGTGCGAACAAAAAGGAATTCGCATTATAAATGAGATTTAGGACCAATTTTTCATTGCCCAGATAAACGGTTCAATAACTGTTGAACGAATAAGCTATTAGGATCGTTTATGGGGCGAATAGTTTGTTTCAATGTTTCATACAGCGGATAGCTGGCAGATAGTTATTTGAAGTTTTAATCCATTGCATGCAACATCGAACGAACCAACTTCACGCTGATTTATGCGTAAACGGGACACAAATTAGTTAGTGTGTTAGAGGAAGACAGATATACATGATTCTTTTTTTATTTCACCCAGTGTCTAAGATCTTTATGATCTTAGTTACAGACAAAAATCACAAACGTATCCCAAAAAGCTGCAAAGCTTAATTGATACTAAGCCGGTCACGTCAGCGGCATGTCAGAAGAACTGTGGGACGAGTCTATAACTAGCTGGATCCCACATAATAGGAAACGGTGACGCGGCAGGCCCAGAAGGAGATTGCGGGATGTTCTTGATGCCAACGTGAAGGTCTGGACAGCCCTCTGGACAAGACTGGACAGCATAATAGCTCAGGATAGACAGAAATGGAAGGAGAGTAGGAAGGCCTTTGCCCTGCGATGGGACATCCTGGGCTCATAATAACAATAATAATAGATAAACATAAAAACTATCAAGTAACTAAACTATCGTCTATTCAATGACAAAATGTCTGACTCAGGGTGAATCAGTTTACAGGATTCACTTCGTACCTACTTCCAGGATTTAGAGCCAACGACATTAGCAATTTGCCTCGGACTCAAGGAGGTAAGAAAGAAAGAGTTGCTTAGATGTGGCAAAAACATCGAACAGTTACCGTTTGACATATAATATCTACGAGGTATTTATAACTTTTCGGCGAAGAAAAATATCACGAGGAAACCCGAGAATTATTTTGGAGGTATGCGATCGACTCCGGATGGGCCGCCCGTAGTTGAGGCTTAGTCCTTCTCCCGAAACACACACACCATAATGCACCTTGTTTGTGGTCGGGACCATACACTTGACTCACTCACCGACACCACACACACACACACCGCGACCCGACTCTGACTTCGGCTTCTGTCGTGTTCGGACACCCAACGTCTTGATGTCAGGGTTAACCACCTACGTCACAGATTTCATTACCAGGGAGGGTTATCAGGGACTGAAGCCTCCAGCACTTCAAATTGATACCTTCACTTGACGTTGATATTTTCACCTGGAGGGCAATAAACTTAATTTAACGTCGTTAAACTTTCTGTCACATTACAATAGATTCTCAGTGCCGTAAGCGTTTGACGTTAATTATCAATTGCTTATGGGAACACCATTTGACACGACAAACAAAATCCAACTAATTTTGAAAACTTTGTAATTTTTTTTTTAGAAAACAATTATTGGGCGTCAGATGTTGATATTTTCACCTGATGTTGATATGTTCACCTGTAGTTGACATCTTCACTTCAAGTTATCATCTTCATCTCGCGTAGTTACCGCATCTAAACCGTCTACCTTCTTCACCCCTTCACTCCCTAACACTTAATGTTAATAGTCAGTATAAGATTTCACTAGAGCGAGATAAGCCCTGAATAGGCCGCTCTAACCGACGAAATAATGATAACAATACTTATTTATTGCCGCGCATTGCGTAAATGCTTCTATGCTGAGGACTGAACATGGAATAAAACGGAATAACTCACGCTAAAGCGGGCGCGCTTCTTAGAAAAACGCAAACAGGCGCGTGTGACCTTCTTTTTATAAAATTTTCAACCTGATCCTGATGGAGCTCAAACTTGTAGCAGTGATAGATGAGCAACACAGAAGCGGCCAACAGAAGGCTTAAAATTCCATCGTTATTTTTTTACTGAATAGCTGACAGATTAATAACGATTTTTTTGTCGATGGCGCCAAAATGCTTGCCACGCGTCCATTCTAGGATACAAAGAAAAACAAAAACTCGACTTCCAATGTAGCCTATGTCTGTTTCTTGATTATGGCTAATGTAATGATACTCTAACATTACATCATTTATCAAAATCCATGAAATCGTGTAGCCTAAAAACATCTGTTGGGCAGTCGGATAAAATTATAAAGCTACCGACACAAATGTTGCATTGGTCTCTTATAATTATCTACCTATTTAATCTGCGCAATTAATTATAAAATAATAATAAAAGACAATAAATAATAACCGTTTATAAAATAAGCCATCCCCTGGGGCATTGACAAATAATTCCCGATATTCCGGTACAAAAACGGTACTCCACGTAATTTCAGTCCTTATTTTAAGGGGGCTTTTCAGAAATTGTTTCTGGTTATAATAAGATTTTATTGTGCCCATATGTGGGGATTACTCCACGGCTGCTGAATGGAAAGTGGTGTTACCAGCAGAGTTTCAAAAGAGGTGTTAGCTTTAAGAGGTAGGTATTCCACAAAAGCAGCGAGAACGGAAGTATGAGGATTTGTTGAAAAACATACTTACCTAAATTTAGTACTGGATGACTCAAAACCGTGGTAAAAAGCGGTGATAGAGAACGTATGCCTTCCAAGTAGAAGGTCGTGAGTTCCACGTACCAATGTTTTTATGTAAAAAGCACATATACGTAATTATCATTCGCTTACTGGGCTGGTCACAGCTGCCGCTTGTCGGACGATCCGAACCACGACAATGTGGATGCCGCAGAACGTCAGAAGACGTCGCGGCAGGCCCAGGCGGACATGGCGGGACGGGCGTGAATTCTTTTGCCACGACTGGACTACGAAAGCTCTCAACCGCGAGGAATGGAAAGAGGGAAGAGAGGCCTTTGCCCTGCAGTGGGATGATCACGACCAATAATATAATAATAATAAAAATAAAGGTGACCAAATAATAATTACAATAAAAAAAAAAAAAAAAAAAACGAGTTTGCTTTAGGCCACGCGTCTGAAGTAAAACTTCGCTATGAGAGAAAGAGAAAAGAAAATGTGTGCTCGCACCTCTCTCTCTCTTGCCCTTACAGGAATATACAAAACGTAACTCTCTCTTCCTAACTTCACTGACTTATATCTTCCTCTCAACTTCCGTTCGCCTCGCCTGATCACACCTTTCGTAACGCTCTCGTCCTATATTCACTAGCTTACTCCCCAAGTCAAGCGTGCGTAAAGAAATTTTACTTCAACTACAGCCGATTGGAGTACTTCCTTCAGAAAGTGTATGAATTAATACTAACTGAACATGGTCATCTTCAGAGATAAATAATCTTTTGAAAGCATCATAAATATCCAGTTCAAAATATCCCTTCCTTAGTAAAATGTAAGGACACGTTTAACGTATAAATTTTATTATTTTCCAGTAGATCGGGACCGAGTTAAGCGATTGAGTTAAGCAGTGCGTCACCGCCTCTTTTATTTTCTTCTTAGAGTTAGGACACACTGCCGTTTAGTTTGGCGAACAAATCGATAAAAATTTTTTGAATATTTTTTACTCTTACTTGTTTGTCTTGGAGTGCAATAAAGAGTTGCTAACCATTCATATATATTTAAGTGGTTTTTTTTAAATTTATATATGACAGTCTCATTGTGTGTTACTTATTCCAACTAAATCAAGCAATTAAAATTAAAAAAATACACTTCAATTACATTATAGGTAGGTACTTCTCAATTACTCACAGATCCGAGCAGCTGTTTTGCTACATCAAATGTTGAATAGGACAAATCGAATGAATCGAATTCCTAAGTAACATAGTGGTTTTTAGCTGGGACATGCAGAGCTATAGCGGGAAAACTGGATTACGTGTGTGAAACCGCAAGGCGCAGCAGCTGCTTTAATATGAAACAGACAGCATGTCACACTCATTGTTAAATTTCATTCGTTTTAGTTTTTAAGTTTTCTTTGTTCTGTGGTGTTTCAAAAGGGTTTATCTATCTATCTATCATGTCGCACGCCGCGCCTATTGCGTCTGGCTTGCCGCTAGACTGCGGTCACGTTTGTAAGTAAGGCTCCCCATCTGAACGAGCCGTGTGTATCATAACGACTGTTAAGTAACTTGTCCTCCAAAGAAAAACCGATACAAGTTGAGTTAAGTTTCATCGGATACAATATGGTCCGTATGAGAAAACAAACGAAATCCGGTGGCAAAAAATTGCAATCTTATTTATTTGGTAAAGATATTATTGGAGTCGAACAATGAAAATACAATTACTTTGCTTAAAAAAACTGAACCACCGCGAGTCACTCGACTCGGAAATCTCGATGGTTCACTCGGGGAGCGAAATGTTTATAGAATCGATTGTAATGTGACACCGAATGCGAATGTTTCGATTTTATAATCATCTCGGACTCGCTCATCACTGAGCTGGAATATTTTCAGCTTTAGAACTCCTAAATAAATGAGCCAAAACAAGGAATAACCCACGAGTTTGCTATATATTACTATTCTATTATAATTCTATATATTACTCGACGGGCTCCGCGGCTTAGTGGGTGATGCGCCGACTGCAAAGCGTGAGGTTTCGGGTTCGACTCCCGCACTGGGCAAAGATTTGTTGACCACAAGTATTTGCTCTGAGTCTGGGACCATGGTCCTCGTAGTTCCTGATTCCCTAGATACAGGACTCTTAGGGGTTAGGATCCATGTATGTGATCGTAACGCAGTATTTACTATTTAAAATGTTGAAAATAGTTTTTATTAATTTATTGCGAATATTATGTTGTTGTTGTGATGTGTCATGTTGTGTCATGTTGGCACCATTGGAGGCGCAATAATCACGGGTAAACACAATAAAGTACTTTCTGATAATTTATAAGCGGTGGTAGCCTAGTGGGAGAACGTCCGCCTTCTAATCGGAAGGTCGTGAGTTCAAATCCCAGTGCGGGCACGTACCAATGTGTTTCTGTAAAAACATATGTACGTAATTAGCACTCGCTTTTCGGTGAAGGTCTGTTATCCACCAATTCGGAGGTAGGTATGTTATCTACCAATCCGGACTTGGCCCCCGTGGTGGAATGTGGCCTAACCCTCCTCACGAAGGTGGGGAGAGACCCGTGCCCAACAGTGGGACGTTATGGGTTGATGATGCTGATAATAATTTATATCTATACTTATATTATAAAGAGGTAAAGTTTGTGAGGTTGTTGTATCTCTGGATATACTGAACCGATTTTGAAAATTCTTTTACCAATATCAAGCCACGCTATTTTTGAGTGTCATAGGCTATATTTATTACTAGCATCGCCACGCGGTTTCTTCCGCAATAGCCATTACCACACAGGAACCGTACATTTTTGCGGATTGAAATATATCCAGGACCTAAAATGTTTGAATACTAAATTTAATCAAAATCCGTTCAGTCGTTTTGGCGTGAAGATAGTAGTTAACGCGGTTGAAACCGCGGGGCGCTGCTAGTAGGTAATACATTCCTGAAACTGTAGAGGAAATATATTTGTTTTCATACATTGTACCTATTTTGTATCAAATAATACACATTTTTAGAGAATTCATTAAAAATTTATGGTGACACAGCTGTTTACTTAGCTCATATTATTCAATATAATTGTTATATTTACATAGCGTACGTACCAAGAACGTTATGTAGACTCTATAATATTCTCAATGTTCTCATCATCATCAACCCATAACGTCCCACTGCTGGGCACAGGTCTCTCCTCACTTCCGTGAGGAAGGTAAGGCCATAATCCACCACGGGGGCCCAGTCCGGATTAGTGGATAACATACCTACCTCTGAAATAATTCTCGGATAGGTTGTGGGTTTCCTCGCGATGTTTTCCTTCACCGAAAAGCGAGTGATAATTACGTACATATGTTTTACAGAAACACATTGGTACGTGCCCGCACTGGGATTTGTACTCACGACCTTCTGATTGGAAGGCGGACGTTCTCCCACTAGGCTACCACGGCATCCAATGTAATATAATATATTGAAATGTATTTATTCATGTGACATTATCCTCGTATAATATTAACTGAAATCAATATCCATGATAATTTAAATTTAATATTATTATTTACTTGCCTGCTGGCTTTGAGATAACGGCATTATAAGTGACTAGCTGTGCCCCGCGGTTTCACCCGCGTAGTTCCTGTTCCCGCGGGAATATGGGGATAAAATATAGCCTATGTTACTCGCTGTCAATGTAGCTTTCCATTAGAGAAAATTAAGCCGAAACTTTACATATTCCTATACATACTTTCATCCCCTATATTTATTTTACCCCTCAAGGGTAAAGTTTTACAAACTTTGAATGCCAAATTTATTTATATCTAAACAAAAGCCTAAAAAATAAATTTCAAGCTTCTAGCTTCAAAAATGACGATACTTCCATACAAACTTTCATCCCCTATTTCAAACCCTTACAATGCATTTTTTGCGATAAAAAGTAGCCTATGTCCTTTCCTAGGCTCTAGACTATTTCTGTACCAAATTTCATTTCAATCGGTTCAGTAGTTCAGGCGTGAAAGAGCAACAGACAGAGTTACTTTCGCATTTATAATATAAGTAAGGATAAGGATATGATAACAGATATTTATACGTCTTACCACAGGATACTAAGTAGTACATAGAGGTCTTACTAATGTTAGCAATTATAGTTAAATTTTAGGGTAAAAAAATTGGGTACAAAAGAATTAGTTTAAATTTTTGTTAGTTTCAATTTAGTTTAAATTTTTGTTAGTTGAAATTATTGTTACTGTGAAACATTTTATGTGGTGGCTCAGACCGGCTGTTGGCGTGGCGAGTGTGGCGATTAGCGTTTTTTTTTTTTTTAATTCAGCCGGTGTCAATAATGTATCTCCATTTAGCGGTGTAAAAATATTGATTTAATAATAAACCATCTTCTCATACAAAATAGTATCGATGTTTCACATTAATTATAATCGCATAGATAAATCGGAGGGTAATTTTAATTTTAAATCCGCAATTAGTTTTGGTAGTTTTTTTTTTTTGGTGTACAAGCTTTTTTATTCTATTCCATTGCTCGTGATTTAGTTATAGCTCTTGTAATGTAAATCGATCGATACTTATTCGATAGTATTTTAATTATTTATTTGTATAATTAAGTACGTTAATTTATTTTAGGTTAGATTTTGAATTTGTATTTTTAAACAAAATTAAATGTTATCCTTAAAAATAAGCAATAAGATTGGTGGAGCAAAATGAGCTGTAAAAACAATAATCTCGAAACAATGAAGTGTGCACAAGCTTTTGAACATAGAACACTATTGTGTGATATTGTTATAGTTTCATTGAAATGAACACAGCACGCATTACCATGTTCACAAAACACCTGAAGAAACACAATTTGTACAAGAAAAGTGACAGCATAATATTTTGTCGAAATTATTCATGAGTTATGTTTAAATATGCGTAGGTTAATTCAAAAGTGTGTGTGTGTGTACCTACCATATATACAGGTAGGTAACTACTCACCTACCTAAATCGATAAGTTACCAGGTGAGCAGGTCGTTCCCCCGATGGTAACCGCCACGTCTGCCCATAACAGTTGCAGTGACAGCCGGTACTTTCTGCAGCATATCTTGCGTTCTGAGACATCATCGTCATCCATATTGGCCACCCATATTGGCCCACTACTGAGGCTCCCCGCACTTTCACGCGGAGGATTAAGGAGTTAGGGTTGGGCACTACGGGGGCCCTATCCATATTGGCGGATACCTCCGAAATAATTTTTGGGTGTGTGGGTTTCCTCGCGATGTTTTCCTTCACCGAAAAACGAGTGATAATTACGTACATATGTTTTTAACAAGAAACACATTGGTAAGTGCCCGCGCTGGGATTTGAGCTCGCGGTACTCTCCTGGAAAGCAGACGTTCTCCCACTAGACTAGCACTGCACTGAACTATAAAATATTTAGTAAGCTGGATCTAAAAAAAATAATTTAAATGACACAACTAAGTAAATATTCAGAGACTGTGGCTGTTTGTAGGACCATGGTCCTCGTAGTTCCTAGTTCTCTAAACACAGGGAATCCTCCTTAGGGATCAGGATTTATGTATTTGATCGTGACGTGTTATTAATCTAACCAACAAACAGATATAAAGAAAGAGAAAAACAAAAAGAGAAAGAAGAAAAGAAAGAGAGAGAAAAAGAAGAAAACTGAAAGAGTTTCCTATTGAATTCTATTCTGTAGACGGTTATAGTTATTTAAAATTTTCTATAATATTATTAGATAAGGATATTAAAAGGAAAGTAGGTAAAGCCGATAATAAAAAGCAGGGTATTCATTAAATGAATAAAGTTGTGTATTCAATTATAATTAAACCACACGGGATTGTTGATGACAATAGTTTAACATATTAATAAAATTAATTGGATAAAATTTACCTTCTAGAGATAGAGTTATGTAGGTAAGCACGGCGTTAGGTGAAAATTTTTATCCAAATAGGTACGATGTCCTATTTATTCGTTCCCCCGAAAATTTTTTCTAGAGTTGCAATGATTTTGAGAAGTCCTCGTAGTGGTTTTGAATAGTAAGATGTATCGTCAGATCCTGCCTGATGAAACAATGATCCAAATTTGGGGCAAGAGGACTTACGAGCGGTCTTAGATACGCCTGAACCTCCAGCCTGATCCTGGCCTAAGGCACCTGAAGATGAAGACACCCCCTTTGCGGAATTCTCAGCATCATCAATATTGTCATTATCAAGATTTTCTGTACTAATACCAAGATATTGTAGACTTTCCAAGGTATCTTGGTTGTTTTTAGTGTCTTTATCTGGTACTTGTAGAGCATCTAGATCCAAGGAATCATCATCAAGATTATCATTAGAGGTGGGTTTAGGTTTTTCAGTAGGTCGGGTAGAAGAAGAAGTTGAAGAAAGCTTTTCTTTTGTCTTGTTTCGTTTGTTTTTGTTGATTCGCTTGAATATCGAAGAGGTTTTGGTCGTTTTTGCTGTATTTGATGAGGAAGATACTTTTTTTGTACTGTCTGTAGATTCTGAACTATCGGTTATCAGTAATCCAGCTCCATCGTCAGCTGTATTAGGTGCGCCTTTAGTGTTTTTAGGAGCTTCAGTTGTTGCTTTGTCAGTTGTACTAGGTGAGTTCTTAGAAGGAGAAGCACCATCGCTCGAAGGTAAACTTGGATTATCTGAAGATCCTTGAGAATTGGCAAAGTTTTGGTCAGGGTTTGAAATATTAGTCCCATCTGATTGGCTTTTAGGGCTACTGTTTCCGTCATCTTGAAAAGCTGTGGGACTTGGTGGTTTATAAGGTTCAATGGGAGTTAGTTGACTGCCGGTACTGTCGGTACCATCATCATAATATGTATTTGTAAGAGCCGGGAATTGTGAGTCATTTAGTTCTGGTTGGGTATTTTTAAAGCCACCAACGTCAGGGCTTGGTAAATATTCCGTAGGACTACTTGTTCCTTCATCAGTAGGAACTAAGGAGGAGAAAGATGGTATAAGACTACTAAATACATTATCTTTAGGTGCATTAATATTTTCAGGAGGAGAACTATCTGGCTGAGTACCAACATTAACAGGGATCGAACTATCACCGAGGTCTTGCTGATCATAGGCAACATCGCTGAATCCACTATCAGCTGGACTATATTGAGGCGCAAATGCACTATTAGTTGCTCCATTCTGGTCTCCTGAAGGAGCATTATATGAATCGTTAGGCTGAGGTTGAGGTTGATCTGAAAATCCAGGTTGGACTTTGGAGGAGTCTGCATTTACTGGCCGCTTAGAATCTGGCCCATTTAAGTTGGGAGGTTGAGTAGTAAATCGATTACGGAACTTGTCAGGGCCTCCACGAATAGGTATCTTGTAAGTTAATGGTCTGTCAGAATTGGGAGGCTGTGTTTGGGCAATTGGGGGCCCTCCATGAATATGCAGATTGTTGGCTGGTTTATTTGATGCTGGATTTTGTGATACTGAAGAGCTAGATGATTGAGCTGTAGTTTGTGAACTACGTGGAGAAAAGTTAATCGAAGGACTATGATGTGGTCTTTGGTGAGGAGAATTATGGTGATAATGAGGATGACGATAATCTGGAGCTATTGGTTGTGTTCTCGTGTTTCCGCCTTGAGATACAGTGGCTGCTGATGCTTCAGCTGTACTGGTTAATGAAGATTGTGAAGGATTGTTGACAGGGATGTGGCGATGTTGAATAGGCAGAGTGTGTAGAGGAGTGTGTGTTTTGGCACCGTTTGGTGATTCGTCTTCTGTCACAGGCGTTTGCCCTCTGCCGATATTAGAGATGGGTGCTTGCTCTTTGCCAATATTAGAGAGGTATTCACTGTTGGTTAGAGGTTGGTCGCCGAACCCAGAGCCTTGCCGGTTGACAATGTTACCGCGGTTAGGTTTCCCACTGTCAGGAAGTCCACCGTTATTTTCTAAGTTTTTCCAAACATTACTATTTACAGGGTAAGTTCCATCGCTATTAGGGGCTATTGGTTCTTGGTTTCCAAAGCCTTGCGGATTGTAGTTGACAGGATAAGATTGAACGTTTTTAGGGTATACATCTTGTTTTGCAGAATCTGGTTGACTATTGTCATTATTTGGGTAGGCTTTTCTGTTAGTGTACACTTCGCCTTGATTTCCATAACTTTCTTTAACTATGGGATATGTCAGATCGCCAGTGAATGCTTCGGGCGGACTTCTAGCACCACTGGAAGTGCTGACTGTGGGTTGAGAAACTCTATGAACGGTTCCCGGTAGAGAGGAAGCTCCTTCTTGATTTCTATAATTTTGTGTGTTTGGCGGATAAGATTCACCATCATTGTATCCTGCACCTAGATTCCCGGAAACACTCGAAGCATCGGCTTGAGCATCGCTACTGACTCCTTGCTGAGGGTATAAACCACCTAAGTTCTGATTGCTTTGGGCATAGGATTTACCATTACTATACGTTCCACCCTGGTTCCCATAACCACTTGTACCGCTTAATACAGGTTGAATATTAGTATAACTGGTGCTCTGTTTTAGGCTTTGTTGACTTCCTTTCAAATAATCGGTTTCACGATACGCACCAGGGTTCATTTTGATATTTTCTAGTTCTAAGTTTACTCTTGATAGAGCGTTCAATGCGTCACCAGAAACACCAAGAGAGGATCGAGTTGGTTCAACTTCGGTTGCCGCGCCTTGATTCATATGTACCACCCTAAATCTAGATGGATCACCAGTGATTGGAAGTTGTAACGTTCTACTGTTAGGGGAGTTGGGAAGATCTAGGTGAAATATTTTGAATTTTGATTGGTCATCCGTATTCCCAAAGTCCTGCGTTTGAGTCTGCTGTGGCAATGTTTGTTGCGGATAAGGGTCGCCCATCGATGAGCCGTAAGAATTTGAAGTGGATGGTCGTGATAATCCCGAGTATCCTAATGAAGACTGATAAATGGAAGGTGCAGGTGCAGAGTTGTATAAATTTGATTCGTAGTTAGATGGCTGGTAGCCTCTAGATGTCCAATCTTGAGTCGGTTGTTGGAAGTAGCCTGGCTGAACCTGGTTCGTGTATTCAGATTGCGGTGTACCCCATTGTTTTTGGCCGTAAAAGCCTTGTGGCTGACCTGAATAAGGCACATATGGGTATGCTGAAGCCTCCATGGTTAAAATCGTTGTTAGAACAACGTAGATCTGAAAATAGAATAATGGAATTCTTAAAAATTACCTAGTCTTAAATAATATAAAAAAATGCTATAATTTATTTGGAAAATAAAAATATATCAATACCTAAGCATTCAAAAAATAAGTTTATTTTTTAATTTAGGTCGTTTTTTGAGTCGGTGCCTATACCATAGTACATAAATATGCAAAATACTTAGGCGTGTAAGTAATTATATTAGGTGATTTTCCGTACACAAAGGATTAGAAACATACGAATAATTATGTTCTAAATTTTTGAGCACACACCTATTTTGTGTTTTCATCAACCCATAACGTCCCACTGCTGAGCACGGGTCTCCCCTCACTTTCGTGAGGAGGGGTTTTCGTTTTCTATTTTGTGTTATACTATAATTATTATTTATACGCCTTTTAATACAATACATTTTTTTTATTTTTTATTTTTTTATTGACTTATATCCGATGATTATACATAAGAGTAATACACTATTTGTAACACGATTTTATTAGCTTGGTATGTATATGTAACAGAATGTTAGAACTTTGAGGGTGATTTTCATCACCCCTTTCAAAACGTCACATTAATTTGAAACATTGCACACTTTTTAAGGACCGATGACAAAACAATAATAAAATAAAAAAAAAATATAAATGATAATTCATACCTATTAAAAATCTCACGTGAGATTAGGGTTCCAGCAATATCTCAAATCTCATAATAGCAAGCAGAACTAAAAAGTAGAAAAAGTGGGGGTGCTTGATATCAAAGGGTAAGTATAAATATAAAAAGTAAAAAGCACCCTCCACTTTTTTACAATAAAATTACTTATTTTTCAACTTTTTAGTACGGTGCGGCTATTATGGATTATTTTCAAACATTATTTACTAAATTTAACCCAGTTTCCTCGTCATTTACACTGTTTACGAAAATTACATGATACATGACGTGACTCCCCCTCTACCCCACGTGAAATTGGATGAGATTCGGCTTGACCCCTCCCCCCCTAAACACCTCACGTAATTAATGGTCGCTCCTAAATATCTTATGTTCAAATAAAAAAAAACTTACCCCAAATGAGGACTCCATTTTTTTTTATTCACTGCAGAACTGCAGTCACTGAGAGTACTTGAGACACTATTGTTGTTACAAAGTTCAGACCGATACTCGTGGAAAAAATTAGGAGCTCTGCGCCGTATAATAGCGTCTCTTTGTCTTACCACAAAGCGACGTGCAACTGTATAAATTAATTAATCTTTTATGTGACGTTAATGGTCTAAGTAGTTTTGTTTTCCGATTTTCCTCGTAATTTTTACTGTATAATGGTTTTTAAGTGTCAAGATCCTGACCCTGAGGATTCCCTGTATCTAGGGAATCAGGAACTGCGAGGACCATGGTCCTACAAACATCTATACTCAGGGCAAGTACCGGTGGACACAAATCTTTGTCGTATGCGGGATGAACCCTTAACCAAACGCTTCTTTTTTTTACTTCTTGCAAGTAGGTAGTTATTAAGGACGTATGCGGAATGAACTCTTAACCTAACGCTTCTTCTTCTTCTTACTTCTTGCAAGTAGGTAGTTATTAAGGACGTATGCGGAATGAACTCTTAACCTAACGCTTCTTCTTCTTACTTCTTGCAAGTAGGTAGTTATTAAGGACGTAAGCGGGATGAACTCTTAACCTAACGCTTCTTCTTCTTACTTCTTGCAAGTAGGTAGTTATTAAGGAGTAAGCGGGATGAACTCTTAACCTAACGCTTCTTCTTCTTACTTCTTGCAAGTAGGTAGTTATTAAGGACGTATGCGGAATGAACTCTTAACCTAACGCTTCTTCTTCTTCTTACTTCTTGCAAGTAGGTAGTTATTAAGGACGTATGCGGAATGAACTCTTAACCTAACGCTTCTTCTTCTTACTTCTTGCAAGTAGGTAGTTATTAAGGACGTAAGCGGGATGAACTCTTAACCTAACGCTTCTTCTTCTTACTTCTTGCAAGTAGGTAGTTATTAAGGAGTAAGCGGGATGAACTCTTAACCTAACGCTTCTTCTTCTTACTTCTTGCAAGTAGGTAGTTATTAAGGACGTATCTTAAGCTTGTGACGTGATATTGTATTAAGTATTAAGTAATATTATATGAAGTTGCTTTCATAGAAGCCATTAAGAAAATTGATGATAACAAAATCGGGGATACAGTTTGGTTTTAATGCTACACTATCCTATGCATTACTCAATAGCTAATGAATAAAATAATTCGTTAATTTGACTGAGGACTGTGATGGACTGTGTGGGAGAGGGAAAGCTGGTAAGGAGCTGGTATCCTGCAGACTCCAGGTAATGCTGCAGCATCAGGTCAAGGTTGCCATGTTCCAAGTCGTTAACACGTTCACTGCTGAACAGTTTTACTTTTTTGGCTCCTTTGAGAATCTTCACACGTACGTGTTTACTGTTTACTGGCGTTGGGTCGTAACTAAACTCAATCAGCTGTGCGGGCGCACACAACTGGTGTGATACAGCAATGAGAATTCGCGCCAGTCATGTTTTCGATTGCCATACAATTATAAAATACACAGACGTGTGTGTTATCAGCAGTGAACATGGCCAATAAAGACTCACTGGTGTACAATTAAGTTCATCTATCCTATCCTATTCCTGCAATATCATTGGAATAATAGGAAACCAAATTTTGGCTCGATCAGATTTGAGAAAGTCGCTTCATCTATTTAGGACAAAAGCGAGTAGCATTGCGAATTTTCATGAACTTTATTGTGATCGTAACTTATCAACAAAAATATAGGTATGAATTTAAAGTTAAAAACCCTATTCCAAAAACACCTTATATGAACTAGAAAATAGCTGATGATCTGATGACGGCTGAACAGATTTACTCGATCAACACACCCTTTAAACAAAAATACTAAATCAAAATCGGTCCATCCCTTTGGGGGCTATGATGCCACAGGACCACCACACACAGATACCTAAGACTTTTAACATACCTCTTTTTGCGTCGGAGATTTAGGACTGTGTTGCTTAAAACTATTAAAACTATCTTTTCAAGACGGCCTCAGTGGCGTAGTGGGTGGTGAGCCGACTACGAAGCGTGAAGTCGCGGGTTCGATTCTCGCACAAGGTAAAGAATCTAAGTGTTTGTGGAAGCATGGTCCTCGTAGTTCCTTATTCCCTAGATACAGGGAATCATAGTTATCGTGACGCATTTATTATTAATATAAAACACCAACATTTTTAAAATTTTATTTATAACAATACAGGATTTGAAATTATTTAGAATTACATATTATATATCAATTTCTGTAATAAAATATGAAGTTATAATGGTCCAAGAATTAATCACCTTCATCACAATTGTTGAGAAGTTTTTCCACCGTTCCAAGGATTTTGAATAATATCCCAAGAGGGCCTGAGAAGTGAGAGTAATCAGCATATTCTTCTGTGTTATAGGTAGATGCGGGACTCTCAGAAGCTGACAATTGATTTTTGGAATAAGAGTTCGTATTACCAGTAGTTTTAGTATCAGAAGTTTTAGTAACAGAAGTTTTACTACCAGAAGATTTAGTACCAGAAGTTTTAGTCTCAGTAGTTTCAGTATCAGTTGCTTTAGTTACGCTTGCTGCCGAAGTCTGAGCATAAGCATTTGAAGATGATCCCTCAGTGGAATCCACATTTTCTGTATTAACTTCCTCACTGCTCACATCAGAATACTGTGTTTTTGTCAAGACTTCCTTCTTATGTGAAGCAACCTTTTTCTTTTTTACAATTGTTACCGTGTGAGTTTCATCTTTGTCCTCATCAGATTCATAGGATCCCGCGCTATTAGTTTCAGAATCGCTTTCATCAGAGTTTCTTGAATATTTTAAAACTTTTTTCGTATGTATAGTTGTTTTTCCCTTTTTGACATCTGTTCCTGAGTTAGATTTACCACCAGCTGAGTCTTTGGGGCTCACGCTATGAATATCAGTAGCTTTCTGTTTTTGTTTCTGTTTATGTGACGGCCCAAAACTTGAAATTGGACGGGGTTTTAAGTGTCCTTCGTCCTCTCCAGTTCCAAGCTCATCGTCGTCGTCACGTGATTCAGTTGTATGTTTTATTGGAGCTTTTCCAGAGCTTATGGGACCTTTACGGGATTTTCCAGGGTGTGTTATGTTATCAGAATCTTTCTCATAACTGCTATTGTCATAAAAATCATCATCGTTATGGTCATAATTATTAGATGAGATGTCTATAACTGATGTGTCTTCACTAAATTCATCGACTTTTGTAAACTCTATGTCATCTACACGAGCATTCTCTTTTTGGGAATCATTAATGTTTTCTAGTGGATTTTTGAAATCATTAGATTCATCATCAGCTGGAGGATGCGGCTGTTTAAATATCTCATAATCTAGAGGAGGAGTATCTGAATCTGAGGACTGGGGATGAGTGTTATTTGAAGTTTTGGAATGGAATTTGTCGGGGCCTCCATTTAATGGCACCTTGTGAGTGTGGGATCCATGATGACGACGCGGATGTTTATGTGGGTAAAGGAATGTCCAATATTGGTCTAGAGGAGGAGAAGAAGTAGTATCTAAATCGGTAGACTGAGGATAAGTGTTATTTGAATTTTTAAGTTGGAATTTGGCGGGACCTCCATGAAGATGCAGTGATGTGTGTGGTTTACTTGATGGTGAATTTTGTAGGTATGAACTAGATGTTGCGGGTGCGGTTTTTGAGGTATTTGGGGAATGTTTCGGTTTCTGGTGTCTCTTGTGGATATATGTATAGATACTTCCATGATGACGGTTATCTAGTCCATCGTCTTTGTTTACGTAGTGTTTGAGAATATTGGATACTTTGTCTTGATTTTTCGTATCACCCGAAGTGTTAGCTGTATCTTCGCCTTCACTGGTGCCTTCATTATTAATTTCTTGTCCTTGATTTCTATTATCTCGTAGATAGTTATTACTTGTATAGAACTTATCTGTATTATATCCTGGATAATCATTTACAGGAAGTTCAGTGGATACTCCACTATTGTTTCCGTAGTTTTGGTCATCAGATTTACTGTTATTTTCTGCTCCATTTAGATCTCCATCACTACTTAAACCAGTGGCTGAGTCAGCAACAACAGCACTAAAACTGTATCTCTTTTGACTAGTTGGTCCTCCTTGGTTTTTATCATTTAGATCATAGTCAGTTGTACTGGACGATCCGTCTTCATAATTATCTATGTACTGATTCCTAGACTCAGTCACTGGGCTGGTTGCAGGTTTTACAACACCTTGTCGAAGATATACTCTATCATTATATCGGTAGTTTCTGCGATAAGATTCACCATTACCGCCTCCTCTATTTAGATCTTCATTACTACCAAAAGCAGCACCCGGGGCTGCATCAGTACCAGAACTGCTTTCTAGTTGGCTAAATGATCCTCCTTCATTTCTATAACTATGAGGATATGATTGAAGATCTTCAACTCCTTGATTTACTGTACTACTAGAAGAACTACCTGAATCGTTATTGTAGCTAGGTCCTTCGGGTCCATCTCTTTGATATCTTGTTCCAATAAGAGGATTATTAAAAGCATCATTATAGCTAGGTCTTTGGGGTGCATCTCTTTGATAACCAGTTCCAACAAGAGAAGTCTCTAAAGCGTCATTAACACTGGTTTCATCGGGTCTATTTCTGTTATATTCTGTCCCAATAGAAGAACTACCTGAAGCGTCATCAAAACTGGTTTCATGGGGTCCACCCCTTTGATATCTTATTCTAGGAAAACTACCCGGAGCGTCATTTAAACTGGTTTCATAGGGTCCATCTCTTTGATATCCTGTTCCAATAAGGGGATTATTAGAAGCATCATTATAGCTAGGTCTTTGGGGTGCATCTCTTTGATAACCAGTTCCAACAAGAGAAGTCTCTAAAGCGTCATTAACACTGGTTTCATCGGGTCTATTTCTTTTATATTCTGTCCCAATAGAAGAACTACCTGAAGCGTCATCAAAACTGGTTTCATGGGGTCCATCCCTTTGATATCCTGTTATAGGAGAATTACCCGAAGCGTCATTTAAACTGGTTTCATAGGGTCCATCTCTTTGATATCTTGTTCCAATAAGAGGATTATTAAAAGCATCATTATAGCTAGGTCTTTGGGGTGCATCTCTTTGATAACCAGTTCCAACAAGAGAAGTCTCTAAAGCGTCATTAACACTGGTTTCATCGGGTCTATTTCTGTTATATTCTGTCCCAATAGAAGAACTACCTGAAGCGTCATCAAAACTGGTTTCATGGGGTCCACCCCTTTGATATCTTATTCTAGGAAAACTACCCGGAGCGTCATTTAAACTGGTTTCATAGGGTCCATCTCTTTGATATCCTGTTCCAATAAGGGGATTATTAGAAGCATCATTATAGCTAGGTCTTTGGGGTGCATCTCTTTGATAACCAGTTCCAACAAGAGAAGTCTCTAAAGCGTCATTAACACTGGTTTCATCGGCTCTATTTCTTTTATATTCTGTCCCAATAGAAGAACTACCTGAAGCGTCATCAAAACTGGTTTCATGGGGTCCATCCCTTTGATATCCTGTTATAGGAGAATTACCCGAAGCGTCATTTAAACTGGTTTCATAGGGTCCATCTCTTTGATATCTTGTTCCAATAAGAGGATTATTAAAAGCATCATTATAGCTAGGTCTTTGGGGTGCATCTCTTTGATAACCAGTTCCAACAAGAGAAGTCTCTAAAGCGTCATTAACACTGGTTTCATCGGGTCTATTTCTGTTATATTCTGTCCCAATAGAAGAACTACCTGAAGCGTCATCAAAACTGGTTTCATGGGGTCCATCCCTTTGATATCCTGTTATAGGAGAATTACCCGAAGCGTCATTTAAACTGGTTTCATAGGGTCCATCTCTTTGATATCTTGTTCCAATAAGAGGATTATTAAAAGCATCATTATAGCTAGGTCTTTGGGGTGCATCTCTTTGATAACCAGTTCCAACAAGAGAAGTCTCTAAAGCGTCATTAACACTGGTTTCATCGGGTCTATTTCTGTTATATTCTGTCCCAATAGAAGAACTACCTGAAGCGTCATCAAAACTGGTTTCATGGGGTCCATCCCTTTGATATCCTGTTATAGGAGAATTACCCGAAGCGTCATTTAAACTGGTTTCATAGGGTCCATCTCTTTGATATCCTGTTCGAATAGCAGAAATACCTGAAGCGCCATTATAGCTAGGTCCTCGGGGTCTATCTCTTTGATATCCTTCTCCAGTAGGAGCTTTACCTGAAGCGTCATTAACACTGGTGTCATCGGTTCTATTTCTTTGATATCTTACTCTAGGAAAACTACCCGGAGCATCATTTAAACTGGTTTCATAGGGTCCATCTCTTTGATATCCTGTTCGAATAGCAGAAATACCTGAAGCGCCATTATAGCTAGATCCTCGGGGTCTATCTCTTTGATTTTCATCTCCAGTAGGAGCTTTACCTGAAGCGTCATTAAAACTGGTATCAGGGGGTCCAGCTCTTTGATATCTTGTTTGAATAGAAGAAGTACCTGAAGCGTCATTAATACTGGTTTCACCTACTTCTTCATTTTTATACTGTGGATAATTCTTATGATAGCGCCTGAATTGGCTTTGTGCGCCGCGGTTTGTAAAACCATATTCAGCGATAGGTCCAGTTCTCGAAGACAGCTCCGAGTTCTGTTGAGTGTCTTCACTGTTATCTTTCTCACTAAGCTTAGGAGATTCCAATAAAATATTTTCCAAATTTAATATTTCTTTTTTACTGACTTTAAGCACGTCATCAGTTGCAGCATCGTTGTCGTTATTGGTCGCACCCGGATGATATATATATTTCAATTTTGGTTTACCACCAATTATGGGAGGTGCTACAGTTCTTCCATCTGGTAAAGTTAAAAGAGCTATCTTTCTCGCTTTGTAAGACAAGTTATCAGTTGGTTCTTTGTTCACAGGTTGAGTTTGTGATGGCAATACTTTTAGCTGATAAGAGTCCGGATTTATTGGTGGTTTATAATTATTTGTTGACGATAACGCAAGTGGCGAAGAGTACGGACTCCTAAACCTTGAATTAGCCGGGACATCATTCAAGCCCTGTTGGTATTCTCCATTGTTTACAGTGCCCCAGGTCTGAGATGGTTGATTGTTCAAGTAACCTTGTCCTTTTTGACTGGATGCCTTGTAAAGTGGCTGCATCTGATTCTGGCCGTTAATTCTGCCCCATTGGTTTTGGTAGCCTTGGTAAGAGTAAGGAGGTAAAGCTAAAGTCTCCAGAACTAGCACCGTTGATAGCACAACGTAGATCTGAAAAGATAAATTGAGTTAATAAGTAAAAAACAAGGGAAAATAATATAAAATATGTATTAGCAATAGTTTTTTTTTTTATTTGACTGAGTGACGAGACTAGCAAGTCGTTCACCTGATGGTGAGCTCTGTACCCGTTACCTTGAAACATCGGTTCTATAGTCTCATACGCCCAGTAATTTTGCTGGAAGCAGAGCCCTTCAAATTGAAACACAGTATTGTTTTACACTCCAGCTTGGCGGATGTATATCTGGCACAGGTAGGTTGTCTGTTGCTGAAGAGGCCTACCGCAGCATAAATCATGTCTAGTTGCATCATATGTATTGATAGATAGTAGCACACTTAAAATTTATGAATATTTATTATGACAATAAAACTTACGGATTAACAATTAATTTCTTAAAATAATCACAAGAAACAATAATTAAATACAATCCCTTCTCCCTTCTTCTTTATCTTTTTTATATATTATACATGCGAAAGTAACTCTGTCTTTCTGTCTGTTGCTCTTTCACGCCTAAACTACTGGACCGATTGATATGAAATTTGGTACAGAGATATTCTAGGGCCTAAGAAAGGACATAGGGTACTTTTTATTGCGAAAAAAGCATTGTAAGTGTTTAAAATAGGGGATGAAAGTATGTATAAGGATATGTAAGGTTTTAGGCTAAACCACTGCACCGATTTAAAAAATTATTTCACTAATGGAAAGCTACATTGACAGCAAGTAACATAGACTATATTTTATCCCCATATTCCCGCGGGAACAGGAACTACGCGGGTGAAACTGCGGGGCGCAGCTAGTTATATTTAAAAGTAAAACTAAATCTTAAAAATGTTTGTAAGCTGCGCACACTAGGTTTCGGCGTATCAGCTCATAATGAAAAAATCGAAATGTACGCTAATAATTTTAATAATAAAAAAACATATCAAAAAAATAAAGCGTCACGATCACATACAAAGATCGTAACCCCTTACTATGACTCTCTGTATCTAGGGAATCTGAAACTACGAGGACCATGGTCTTACAAACACCCAGACTCAGAGCAAATAATTGTGGTTCACGATAATATTTGCCCTGTGTGGGAATGGAACCCGCGACCTCACGCTTCGCAGTCGGCTCATCATCCACTTACGCCGCGGAGGCCGTAAGTAATCATAATAATTCTTTCAGGTATTTGATTAAGTAGTTTTTTAACCCCTAGATCTAGATCAAAATGTGGGACAAATCGTAGAAAAAAATTAAAAATCATTATCATCGTCAGCAGCCGGAAGACGTCCACTGCTGAACATAGGCCTCCCCTATAGAACGCCACAACGAGCGGTTGCTAGCTGTTCGCATCCAGCGGCTCCCCGCGACTCGCACCAGGTCGTCGGTCCACCTCGTGGGAGCCATCCTACGCTACGGTCGCCACTCGAGAACCTTTCTTCGCAACAGTTGCCAGTTCTACGAGCTCCATGTCCTGCCCACTGCCACTTCAACTTCCCACTTCAAAGAGCTACGTCGGTTACTCAGTCCTATTACGGATTTCTTTATCGCGGATCCTATCACGCAGAGAAACCCTCAGCATAGCTCTTTGAGCAACTTTAAGCTAGTCAATGAGGCCAACAGTAAGCGACCAATTTTCTTTGAAATAAGTCATGACTGCCAACACACTGATCGTACAAGAAATATAAATTTAGAAGACTTTTAAAAATGAACCTGGAACAGATTTGATCAAAACTGAAATGAATGGCGTATAAAGTAGGAGGCTTATGCCCTGCAGTGGGTCGAATGAGCTGATGATGATGATGATATAATATTTAAATTAGCAACTTACCCTATAAAAGGAATTCATCGTTGTAGTACCTAATCCGCAGAAATCTGCAGAACTCAGGAGTATTTGTAACGCTATGTGAACGACGTTCCAACTAGCACTCGTAGAAAATATTAGGAGATCCCATTATAAGACTGTTTGCCTTTCTAAATAATGCCCATCTGTACAAACAACTATATCTTTGGCGACTTTAATCACCCAAGTAGTTTTGTTTAGCGAGTTCACTTGCTTTAGAAACAATTATAGTTTAAAAACTAAAAAGATACGAAATTTATTTACTATATACGCAGTTACTAGCTGTTCCATCCGCGTAGTTCCCTTAGTTTGTCCCATGGGAACATACTATCGGGATAAAAAGTACCCTATTACTCAATCCTGGTTATAAACTATCTGTGTTCCAAATTTAATTCAAATACGTTTCTTAGTTTTTGCGTGAAAGAGGAACAAACATCCATCCATCCATTCTCTCAAACTTTCGCATTTATAATATTAGTAGGATAATTAAGTATTGCATCACTATCGGCCCTCGATACGTGTGCCAATTCAGTCGGACGTCTTGAAGTTAGTGAAACTTACGTTCAAAGATTCCTTTACTTAGACAGATAAATACAGGTGACGCTAATAAAAGAAGGTTTTTTTTATATTAGTGTAATAATATATTTTTCAGACAAGCTGTTATTAAATACGTATCTGGTACTGCGAACGGGTCAGAATGAGCAAAACCATAATCAATCTACAGTTAATCACTGAGGAGTACCATAGTCTACCTTCCGTCTCTATCATCAGATCAGCTCGCTGTGACCATAATATTGCATTGTAAGTGGAACTTGACATGCTTGTAAAATTTCAATTCCATTAAATATCCAAAATCGGATCAAAATGAACAAAGAATAAAATAAGTGAAAAAGCAATACGTGCCCAGAATGCTGGCTTTTAATTTTCCAAAGACTGCCGAAAAGATGCTGCCAGCATTTTGGGAACCTTACTTACTGGTAGCATTTCTTAGACTAGGCTCATAATAATCACCATTGCAATAAAGTATTTTCTTCCTTTTTTTTCACTTTAGACGCGACATCGGGCTTATTCATGAAAAATTAACTTACCAATACTGCGCAGTATAATTTAGTATAATTATACTTTATGTACTGCGCAGTATTGTTATAATTGGTCCAGCTGTTAGAAAATTTGTTAGTAAAGGACAAACTAACGTTTATTCTGAAAGTTATTTATTATAATTATAGTGCCTCGTATAAATGTAAGTAGGTTCAGTTGCAAAAACACATTTATTACTTGCTCCGTATTTGAGTTCTAAATCAAATCTTTTAACAATAGGAAGCAAAAAAATACTATTATGATAAACCTAAGGATTTTTCTGTGGTACCTGTTTATGTGATCAAATTATAGACGTCATTAAGGTTTTATAATAATGTTTATCTGCGTTATAGCAACTCGAAGAATTATATTTATACAGTTGTGCAAATGTACAGGATTTTATTAGATGGCAGTTTTGGATTATAAAGCTGTTAAACCTGCCTTTTGTACATTCCATTGGTAAAGCGATATTGAATTTTTCAACATTCTGATAGGGTGTTCTATGAAATAAAACCTTTACCTGGCCAATTCATTTATCTGCTTCTTCAAATCTTCATGCCTCAGATAAGCTTATAACTATGTGACATAAATGAAATTTTTGACATTTGTTGACATTTGATTGAATATTCTATGTACATGAATGTGTTAAAAAAAAAGTAGGACGGAAACATAGAGGCAGCTGTGAGATATACGAAACAAGCGCTACTTCACGATGTCTTGCCTCGCCGCGCTTATCCCAATTTGTTATTGCACACTGTTTATGTCTCTCTGTATCCTGAGGGTTTCACTCTATACCGCCAAAAAGTTGAACCCTAATCTATTAACCTAACCCACCCTACTATCGAAAAATGTTTTATACTGTCCATCCAAAGGTTGTCTGGAAGAAATCGCTTTCAGCGATAAGACCGCCCATTGTACTACCCTTGTTTACCTATTGTAATTCTTCTGTACTGTGTTTAATTTTTGTTTCTGGTGTACAATAAAGAGTTTTTCTATTCTATTCTATTCTATTAGTATTCCACTTGAAATCAATGAAAATCACCCGCGTCATCCATGTTTACCGCGGGGAATAAAATTTCAATAGCTTTTATGAGTTTCTCGCGAAAACGCCAAATGGTCTTATTATAGACTTCTGCCATAGGGTGCTTTGATTGGGGCTTTGATGAAGAGGCCCCGGTAGAGGGGGAATTTGATGGAGATGCCCCTCCCGACGAAGACTCCGTTGACGGTGCTTTTGACGAAGGGGTCTCCGATAACGGGGCTTCCGAGGAAGACGCCCCCCATGAAGAGGCCTCCATTGAAGTGGTTTTCGATGAAGGGGTCTGCGACGAAGTGGCTTCCGATGAAGGAATCTGCGATGAAAAGGCTCCCCATGAGGAGACCTCTGAAGTGGCTTGCGATGAAGAGGTCTCCGATGAAGAGGCCTCCGCAGAAGACTGTGTCGTCCTGGCAAGACTCATAATGAGCTGGCAAGAGATGATAAAGGAGACCTGTAAAGAAAGAGAGCGTAGTTTAGTTAAGGCGGTTTTCAATTTATAATTTACTTATTATAGTTACCCTAGGGCTATTACGTAAATTAAATACATTAAAAAAAATACATATTTAACTTAATTTACATAATGATTGCAACAACCAGGGCAAAAGGGCTAAGTTCAGTATGGGCTGCGTACACGCTGGATTTCAACTTACCCCTGTTCCCGGATTATTATCTTAGCCAAACCAATCAGGGAATCCGGTTTATTTAAACAAAGATTATGGAAAGGTACCAGTCATCATCATCATCAACGCTTATCGTCCCACTGCTGGGCACGGGTCTCCCCGCACTTCCGTGAGGAGGGTTAGGCCTTAATCCACCACGGGGGCTCGGTCCGGATTGGTGGATAACATACCACCTACCTCCGAAATAATTCTCGGGTAGGTATGTTGGTGCTAACTGTACCTATAACTACTCTAGGTAGGAATTATAACCTAAAATACAGGGTACGTACCGACCGCAGCAGCATGATGATTTGCTAAATGTTAATTCAGGACTGAAGATGTCGGATGACTAATGAAACTTAACTATTTATATAGCTCTAGCTTAATAGTAGTTGTTAAAGCGTATTCTACACGGCACCTTCCATCGCTGCAGTGCGCACTGCGCAGTCATAGCCGTATTAAGAAATAACCTGATGGTCAGCGCGTTGGTCGACTTTTTTTTATTTGACTGAGTGACAAGACGAGCAGGTCTTTCCCCCTAATGGAAAACGCTACACCTGTCCATAACAGTTGCAGTGCCTCCCAGAAGTTTGCATTGTATTATCCTGCGCGGCGCAATGCGCTCGTCATCCTGAGACATCGGCTCTAAAGTCTCATATGCCCAGTTATTTGCGTCTGTAGCTAGCTACCGTTATGAAAACCGTGCGGACGCAGTCAGTGCGTTGCTGCACGCCCGGTTTTATAGCGATAGCAGCTATGGATAATCGAAGTTAATACTGACTTACATTAAAGTCACAAATGGCAAATTGGGCCATAAAGTCACGAATGGCAAGACTGAAACGCTGCAATGCTAACGAAGGCAGCATCACTATAAACGCTGCTAATCTAGCAAACGCTGCAACACCCTGCAAGGGCAGTGCCCGTATGGGCAGTGTCGCCAAGCCATTATGTTACTCACTGCCTCTGCGTATTGCAACGGTGGCAGCGAGCGGCGCCGTGTAAGATACGCCTAACTAGATCGCTGATACATTTCATTAGCCTTTGACAATAAAAAGTATGTTTTATGGTAACGTTAATTTGCCAAAAACCTATTTTTATATCAAAACCAGTTCTTTGACTAGTTTTTAGTATACTGCAATAAATTGCTGTGTAGGAACTACTGAACCGTTTGCAATGTAAATTTCACCGTCGTTATTAGGCCGTTTGTAAAATGCCAACTTATACAACATGCCGACGACATCGATACAATAAAAATTAATTATTAAAAATTAAAAAAAAAAAATGCTATATTATGAGAAATCTCCTCATTTATCAAAATCCGTTAGGCTGTAGGATGCGCCAAATAATCATACATGTGTATATATAGGGTTATATTATACATACCACCCAAAAACATAACCCTCTTTTGGGCAGTTGGGTAAAAAAATACCACAGCGAACGAACAAAAAAAAGCCGAGAATATGTATTTTTTCTTGCTTTATGTTGTGGACGGTGCATTTAATGATATCAAAAATGATACAGTCGTTGGTAACATTATACTTATGCTTTGAACTCCCTTTTTGCTTAAACACAGAAATGATTTCTACGACATATTAATGTAAGAAATATTAATTAGCGATGTTCGCCTGGAGCTATGTGTTGCAGGCTTGTTGGGAGAAACGTATTTTGGACTAATTTCCAGAAATTTAATATAACTACGCTAGAAAGCGTAAACGCTGTAACCCTTTGACCGACCCGAAAATACTTTTTTTACATATTTGGAAACAAACCCACATTTAAACGTCCCCTAGGAACTTTAGGATATAACCAAGGTAGCAGTATTGTAGCTTTGTATGTAACACACCAAATATCCAAAATTTACGTTTTTACGTCGAGTAGATATTGAGTTATGTTTTTTTTTTCAACAAACAAAAAGTTTGATGAACAATTTTGCGTTTCAAGGTTACAGCGTTTACGCTTACTAGCGTCGATAATTAAAGTTAAACTCCTCCAAGCACTAGTGTGAAAACAATACTGTGGCACTGTAACTGTTATGGGCCGGCGTAGCGCTTACTATCAAGTGAACGACATGCTCGTCTTGTTACTCAATCAACGAAAAAAAAGCTAAGTGTGCTGGGACACATAGTACAAGTAAAACTTCCACTAAATATATATTTAAAAAAAAATATTTCGATACAATTTTCATAAGAGATATTTTAAAAAATAATTACGAAACTTAACTCTCTCTCTTTCTATCTTCTCTAACTTATATCTCTCTCTCTCAACTTCCGTTCGCCTCGCCCGATCACATTTTTCGTAACGCATGCACCAGCTTACTCTCCAAGTCAAGCGTGCGTAAAGAAGTTTTACTTCAAATATATATATAAGAGTTCCGTAGTCGGGTTTTAGTCGTTCTCTTCCTGTCCAGCTTCCAACTTTTCCCATGACATCACTTGTAATCAGATGAGGGCCCAAGATATAATAAGATACTCATATCCATAGATAGGATCTTGATATTAAAATCGGAGGACGGGAGAGAATGTTAAATACCTTTGAAGTCGACGCGGCAGTAAAGCGTATTTAAATTCCATGTTTAATGGAAGGAAAAGGCGTGATAGAAAGTCAGTTACAATTTAATAAACCCCATCAGCGCAAAATAACAATCACAACATAACATAAAATTAGGAACTAAAGGATTACGAAGTCAGTTAGGTGTTAACGGTAACGTGTGGGAGGAGCGGTGACGACGCTTGACGTTGTCCGCACGCTGTCTCAAGATGGCGCTGGCGGACGCATTATTTTGGCGGAAAGGAACGGCGGCGGCGTGGCATTGGTCGGCTGGTTCGCGGCGTTAGCGCGAAGATTTATAATTGGAGAAAATATTTAAAACGGCTGTAAGAGTGAGCGCTACACATGCTATATTTCGGACGTAGGTATGTTATCCACCAATCCGGACCGGGCTCCCGTGGTGGAATATGGCCTAACCCTCCTCACGAAAGTGAGGGGAGACCCGTGCTCAGCAGTGGGATGTTATGGGTTATTGGTTGGGCTTGAAATCAAAGGGTAATTATTAATATAAAGTAAAAAGCACCCCACACCCTATTTACCATAAAATTAATTATTTTTCTACTTTTTAGTTTGGCTTGCTATTAAAGCTTGTTTTTTTTTTATCTAAATGTTTTTTTTTTTTACTTTATTATAGTATTGTCATCGCTCTATGATAAGTGTGCAAAGTTTCGATTTAATCCGACGTTTTGAAGGGGTTCAAAATCATGTTCAAAGTTTCCGTTACATGACACAATAATTGAACATAACATAACATACCTATGAAGCTAATAAAAGCTAAGAAAAAGGCGAATGCCGATTGAAAGCTAAAATTCGTAATCTCGGAATGTCATAAAAGAGATATGTCTGCATTGTCTGCTCGCGAATATTATGCTTTGTGGTCTACTCGCGTCTTGTGATTTTAATAGAAATTAGAATAAGATATAATTTCATGTTCAACGTAATGTCAATAATACGAGAATCGAGTTACTAGGCCGAATTGACGCATTCAAACGCAACGCGGCGCCACGCGGCGGCAGCGGGCGGGACGACGACGTGTTTTTCTCATTTATTCTATGGTGTCATGTGAGATTCGCCTTACTTCTGCTTAATATTAAGATGAGAACTTCAATACCGACATGCGTGTGTGCGTGCGGGCGCTGAAAAAATACCATATTAACCAACAAGCCTACTTCAAATGTAGTGGGAGGCGTCTTCTGCAAGAGACCGCCTGGGGAAGTACCACTTTGCCAGATATTCATGCGCCGAGCAGTAGTGTGCAAACATTAATGTGTTCTGGTTCGGCCACTGTTTCCAGCGAAATTACTGGGCATATGAGACTTTAGAGGCGGTGTCTCGGGGTGTCGTGCGCAGTCCAGTGCCGCGCAGGATTATGCAATGCAAAGTTCTGGGTGGCAATGTGCAGGCGCAGCAGTCTCTTTACACAATCAAATAAAAAAAACGATATAACCAAAGGACCACGCACGCTCATTACCCCTCTGCCAAAGTTATAAGATCGACTGTTCGTACACCTAACTGTAGCCAATTCGCGATCGGTCTTTGTTTTTCGCAATCACTAGTGTAATGTGACTTCCTCGTCCCCCGCGCACCTCGCCTCCGTGCTTTTGTTTGCAGAGTTAGATGCGTGCCGGGTCCATAGAGTATATAATTATAAAACGTCCTTGTATACCTAACGAACATGATACAAATAAATTCCATTGCTGTGGAATGGATCTAATTATTAATTTCATAACTGTTCCGTTCCAATTAAGTTTCCAAATACAGAAGCAGTGATAGCGCTGTCGCGTAGGAATTAATATTAAGGTAGACACAGACCTTATACCTACCATCTATATTTATATTTATAATTGTAACAAAAATGAAAGGCCTGTCTGTGATATCAAAATAAATGGCTTTTTTTTTTGTGAAAACTGTTTTTTTTTACGACGCCTAATAAAATTATAAATGAACGTTTTTAGAATTTCTGTTTTTCTGTCTGTGTGTAAGTTTTTCTCGTTTGTCTCGAATATGCTCCAAAGCGGCTAAACGGATTTCGATGATGTTTGGTATATATATACATTAGGTCCTGGAATAGACTATAGGGTACTTTTAATTCTGAAAAATTAGAAGTTTCTGTGGGATAATAGTTAATATTGATAACTATACTACACAATTTTTAGGGCATTTTTATTAGTTTCGGATTAATAATAAAATTAATAAAGGATTCCCTGTACACATATAGATAAATATCTGTTCACACAAATATGCCCTGTGCGGGAATCGAAGCCACACCCTTACGCTTCGAAAAGGGCCTGGCTAAGGAAATTTGTCCTAAATTCCTTAGTGACGGCGAAATGATTTATAACAACGATTTCAAGTCAAAATTTATCCCAAAAAAATTACACTATATTTTTTTTTATTCCTGTATGCTAATCAGCTCTGGTAGTATATACTTTTGACGCAACCATTAGTAATATATGGGGATGGTATCTCGCTTGATAAACTCCCGGTCGACAGGTGGTTATTTGCTTATTAGCGGGATTTGTGGACGGCGTTATGCACAGGAGAGCTATTTAAAAAAATCAAGTTCAAAAATCATTCAATAAAATCTGGTACAATACGATTCGTTATTGTTAATCATGTCAAATAAAGAAGAAAAGAAAGAAATACAAAGAAAAAAGAAGATATAAAAAAAGAAAGAAAAAGATTGTAATAGTAAATTCGCTTTTTATTGTAATCAAATTACATATTTACGGTATTTATCAAATTACGTATTATCAGATTTTTTTCCATTACATGTGCTGTAAAACATTGCTTTTTGCCAATCTTCACGATTTATGTTTGTTTTGTTCCAGTTTTAAGTTTTCTTTGTTCTGTGGTGTTTCAATAAAGAGTTTATCTATCTATGTTTGACCGGAAGTATCGTATAGTTTTGATTCCCTTGTGAAGTCGCGAAATATGCGAAAACATGCGACATAAACGGTAATATCTATTGATAGCATTGACTTACAGGTTTGATTTTTTCACAGCTGAAAGAAATTGTACATCCGAGTATTTGTTATCAATTTAACGTGATACTTTTACGTTTTCTTGAGAAAAATGGTCTTGGCAGACAGACAGACGGACGACAAAGTGATCCTATAAGGGTTCCTTTTTCCTTTTGAGGTACGGAGCCAGCGTTGCACGACGTCTTGATTTCGGCGGGACGTCCCGATTTTTAAAACAAAATTAAATGTCCCGCGCGGGACAGACTCGGTCCCGCTTTTCGGGGTAACGTGACATACCGTTTTTTTTTTTATTCAGACGACGAATAAGACTCAACTATGTAACGATATGGTAAATCTGTCTATGGCTATTTTTGCCATCTATTGTCACGTAAACGTAATTTGAATTCAAATAAATAGATAAATATTTAAAAACTTCTGATTAATCATATAAGATTTTTTTATTATGTCACGCTTTCGACGAAGGAATCCCGCTTTTTACTCAAAAAGTTCCAAAATCCCGACTTGGCAACAAGAAAATCTGGCGACGCTGTACGGAGCTCTAATAAATGTACTAGACTACAGTTCGTACTAACAGTATAGTGTCTAAAACTGTCCAACACAAAACAATATATAACTCAGAACATTATTCAAAGCTGGATACCCAACGCTGCGAATGTCAGAGATTTATGAAATATATCTCGATGCAGTCGGACATAGCCTGGATTTGCTTTCAAATGCGTTTGAAACTATTAAAATCAGTTTTTGAAATTTTTGATTACATGGAGGATCATTATTTATTATTTTAATTTTTTTTTTTGCAAAACATATTTTGATGCACGCCTACACCTCTCTCTCCTGCACTACGGGTGGTTGACTGGTAGAAAATGCTCTTAGTGTTAAGTCCGCCATTTGTAAAGTTAGTTAATTTGTGCAATAAAGTATTAAATATTAATAATTATTTAAGTGTTTGCGATTTTTTTTGTACTTATCTATAATAACATTTCCGCCTGAACTTTGCATGACATCGAAATCAAATTATATACTATTAGTTAAAATACCAGTTTTGATCCCTAATGTTTTCATTTGAATCTATTGAGCCGTTTCGGAGCCTATTGAAGACTAACATTCAGATAAACTGAGAAAAATTCTAAAATAGTTAGCTTTTCTCGACATGTTCATCTTGTTAGGTTCTCAGTAGGATAAAAAAAAAAGAAACAAATGCCTATTTTCTTAAATCAAGCTCGCAGCTTATACTTTCTGTATCTCAATCAAAGTTTTCCTATTGATTTTTTTCTTATTTTTTACAATTTAAAATTCCACTTGTCATTGAATGGATCTGAATCAGTCGCAATATTTTAAATCGTTCTTGGCAATTTAATGTATGAAACCATCCACTCCTCTGCCAAAAGACCGGTATGCAAAACAGACCAGCCAAGAAAAAATGCAACTTACACTGACCATCATAAATCCCCGCTTATTACTAAAATACGTGTAATTTTATTTAGATGTTGCATATTTTTTACAAGTCCGTGTAAAAAGTAGGGTCTACATCTGTACCCGTGACTCCGTGACCGTGTCACGGTACTTGCTACGGTCAATATGGACCAGAGTTGTGTTGTTTTTATCGCGAATCCCTCAGGAGGCCCTTAAGTGGATCACCGCATGACATTATTTCGTGACTCCGAGACCGTAACAAATACGCGTGACCAAACCCCGCCCACACTTTTTGTCACGCTCATTTGTGATGGTCTCAAAATCACGGTGACCGTCACGATCATAGATATGGACCCAGCTTAACATTATAATGACTCAATTTTCATGTTAAGGTTTATTTATGTTTGCATTAATATTTTATGCGTTATTTATAAAGTCGCGAGCAGTCTTTAAAGTTAAAGACGGAATTTTTGAATATATTATTATTACATGAAATAAAATATCATTGGGTTTTACTTTTACCGTATTCCTGCTGTCTATCTTGTTCATTCAAAATTTGTCCGGTAGAGATTGCTTTAAGCGATAAGACCGCCCATTGTACTTATTATTTAGCTTTGTTTTTTTTGCTTTATTTTGTACATGTTACTGTCAAGAAAGAGGTTATCTATCTGCCTATTTTTACGTTATTCGACTCAATCTTCATTAATTCTCATGTAAACTTGCACTGCAGAATAAGTATCACTGTATAGATTTTCTAATTCGTTCGGAACACTTTTTGCTTGGACTCGAAATTTAAATTTCAAACAGTTTTTTGGTCTTTTTCCCGCCGATTGATTCTTTGTTTTTTTTACGTAATTCTTTTTCAAGTACAGTTTTAACAACTTTTTATTTTTGAGAAGTGAATAGTTTTTCGAATGAATTGAAATGCCACCTATACTGGACTTTTAATGATCAGGTCACCAGACACTGGCCTCAAAATCCTGCTATAATAATAAAAATATTTCTCTTCGGAAATGATTCGCAAAAATATGTGGCAATAACATTGCCATTTCAATTACATCAGTAGCTTCCATATAAAGCCACATAAAGGCCTGCTGGAACAAAATTTAAATTCGCTCACATAAAAACCACATAAAATTGGAAAATAGCGAGGGAAAAGCAATAAAGTAATAATGCCGCCAAAATGCTTCCATTTTGGAAACGAAACGTCAACTTTCCCGCCACATTTTAATTTATTTTTAATTGTCTATGGCACAGTCGTTATGGAAAATGAGGTCGTATTCTATCCCTGTTTTATTATTATAGTGATGAATTAATTTTATTGTCACTTAATTGTAGCTGTTGTATGCATTTGCATAATTTCGTATTCGGAACGGTAGACGAATTAAAGCTTTTTTTATGCGTGGCATAAGGAGGCAAAGCAGCACATGCGTTTCTTTAATGGCTGACCTATTTTTCTTTAATATTATTATTACGACTCGCATACAATTTAGATTTGTCGTATTTAATCAATAAAATTGTAAGAGCGTTTCTGAACTACGCCCGAATCGAATCTGTCAAAAAATTTGACGGAAGGTTGTCCCAGAATTGCTTGAATTTGGATCAGAGATCACGGTTTCAGATCAGAGGTGGTACGAAATGCAATATCCGAATTAAATCCGTTTTTTAGATTCTTATTTTCACAGCTTGACAACAGCTTGGTATGTATTCCTTTTGCTTTAGTAAAGCTTCCTTGTGAGAAGCTCTCAAAACCGCAGACTTCGTATTAAATCTATGGCAAAGACACGCATAACTGTGTGCTCAAATAAAAAAAAAATTGACTCTGGCTAAATGCACTAATCGTGCGTATCTAAAACGAAAATAAAAACTGTAAACGTCACTTCGATATCCTGCCTGGGCTATACAATATCTGTAGGTAATCATTAAGGCCCCTCTACATTTGTGGAAGGCCTTAGGAACGAGTCGCAGCCTACTTATAAACCGTAAGTGTCGACTCGACCCTGACACCGGCTACATTCTAGCTATCTCGAGCCCGCACTTACGAGTCATCTTCCCTTTTTTAAAACCTTTCTAATTTGCATACTGTTATTGGATGGCGAAAACAAAGCTATCGGCCAGGGAGGCAAGGACTCGAGGTTGGTTTTTGGGATATTTCTATATAGATTTGCTCAAGCAAAGCAATTCTATTTTACTACAGAATACTTGATAGTATCCGAAAATTGTATCCACCAATCCGGACCGGGGCCCCGTAGAGGGTTATTGGCTCATCCACCAGAATCAAATCGGGAGCTACGATGCCACAGACAAACACACACACACACACACACCCAGAGACACGTCAAGCTTAACACCTCATCGTTTTTGCGTCGGGGGTTTAAAAATAAAATTGGCATTTACCCTGTGAAATTAGGCTTTAATTTATATAAATGGTTTAACATTTTTGATAAAGAGATAAAATAAAAAAAAAAAGAGAAAAAGTAAAAAAAAAAAATTATAAAGAGTTTTCTATTCTATTCTATTCTAGAAATTGAAACAATTAAATACCGGAAACATCACTATTATGGTGAGCCTACATATCTCCTGGCCGCTATCCAAAACCGTTTGCAAGGCGAGAGTGGTAACTGGTAACAGCCACCTGATTATGGTATTCCAGCTAACGTCCTCCTTCTGAATGCTACTTTTATACTATTTACCGAATTTTAAATGTTCTATTTAAAATTTTCGAAGAGACGAAGAGAGAGTAGGAGAAGATCGAGAGGCCTACTCACACCTATACCCAATAGTGGAAGGCCTCTTTTGCAAGAGACCGCCTGGAGAAGTAACACCCACGCCTTTGCCAGATATTTGCCAAGCAATAGTGTGCAAACATTACTGTATTCCGGTTTGAAGGGCACTGTTTCCAGCGAAATTACTAGGCTTATGAGACTTCAGAGCCAATGCAGTGCCGCGCAGGATTATGCACTGCAAAGTTCTGGGTGACACTGTAACTGTTATGGGTGGGCGTAGCGCTTACCATCAGATGAACAAATTGCTCGTCTTTCACTCAATCAAATAAAAAAAAAACCATTAGTTAGCGACTCAGTTCTGACTCAAGGTTTAAGGTTCTCTCTGATTTAAGGTTTCGAAACGTATGTTTCTTCATATTTTCATGTTGTGTATGTTTTTATGTACCATTACTGCTGAACCGGTTTATTTTTTTGGCACTTTTTCTAATCTTCTCGCAACGTGTGTGTTAGCAGCACTGGCTTTGCGTCGTAACTAAACTCAATCAGCTCTGCGTGCGTATAACTGTTGTGATAAAATTGACAATACAGCCGTGCGGGCTCGCACGCCAGGCGTGTTTTCGCTTGCCGTAACGTTATAAAAAACACAAATCTGTGTGTTTTTCAGCAGTGAACGTGTTAATTGAATTGCTATAAGAAGTCATGGTAGGCTTCCAGTTTTGCAAAAGAAATAGTGAACGCAATTTCCGTTCCTCCATCCTTTTTTATCGCACAAACACGCCGTTCTATAGAGCGAGAAAAAACACCTAAATGAAAAGTGCGCCCGCACTAGACAGCATCCACAGGCACAAGGGTTACGCTTATAAGTCATACATTTTCATCTTCCCGAACAATCTACGCCGGGACGGGCGGCCCATTAAATTTGACATTAATTTATGACAGCGTTTGTCAGGGAGCCGTAAAATAGTAATTAATATCTCTTTAACGGCTCTGTCATTAACGACTTTCAAGTCATAAAATGTTCCGTAATCGATGAATATGGAGCTGAAATTCAGTTTCAGCTATTCGGTCCTTTGTTATTTGATTTAGGTAAGTAATATGTTACGATGGTTTTAATATACTTTGATATTAGTTACGGATTAGATGCTTTGCTTGGCTGCAATCTTGGAGCATGCAGGCCAATGCAGGGGCACTATAACAATACAAAACGGAGGAATATACAGGGTGCAACAAAAACCCTGTTGCATAACGTGCCTAACCTAACCTAGCCCTGTATATAACAGGGTTTTTGTTCAGACAAGTATCCCTCCTAAATATCTATCCTATTTTAACTAATATTAGAAATGCAAATATGAGTTAGTTTATTTGTTTGTGACGCTTTCACGCCTAAACCACTAAACCGATTGTAAGAATTATTGCACCAATGGAAAGAATAGAATAGAATAGAAAACTCTTTATTGTACACCAGAAAGAAATATAAACACAGTACATAAGAATTACAATAGGTAAACAAGGGTAGTATAATGGGTGGTCTTATCGCTGAAAGTGATTTCTTCCAGACAACCTTTGGATGGACAGTAAATTTTTTTTTTTACATTTTTTTTTTGTAGTAAAGCTACATTATCACCGAGTAACTTAGGCTATATTTCCCCGTTTTTCTACCTGAACGGGGAATCACACGGGTGAAACCGCGGGGGATAAGCAGCGGCCACATAGGGTACAACATATTATTGAGATAGGATACGTTTTATCCCGATAAACTGCAGTCTGCACGGACGAAGTTGCAGACGAAAGCTAGTATCAGTATCAAATAATAATAAAGGTTATAATATCAAATGTTACGAGCAGTTTCAATGCACAGAACAAAAGTGAATGAACAGCTGAGCGGTTCGGTTCATACTCCAGGTGGCGTGGCTGAGCCATCGCGATGTTTGTTGTTTATTGTTGTTTGTTGTGTTTTGTTGTATTTCTTGTATATTCACCCCACCCAGGCTACAAAACATGAACACTTTGAGCTTCAGTATTTTAATTCGTATAACTATAATTAGTACAATCTCCGGTCGATACGAACCTCGTGGATATAAAAGGGTTTTTGTTACACCCTGTATAGTACTCTCTCTTGGTATAAACCAAAAGAAACAATTTCCTTCTTGAGAATTTCTTGGAAGCTTGCTTACTCCTACTCGTATTTTGTTTTTCATCAAACGAAAACAAGGAAACTGATTTCTCGGTAACTTAAAAAAGGGTGAACTTAATGGCATGGAAAGAGTTTAGGAACTTGGTATATGTCAACTTATATGACAATGGAATTTATTGGAAACATCCACTAAATATCTTAAACAATACAACCAAAGGACCTGGCACGCTCACGCTTACCCCTCTGCCCAAGTATATGACCAAATGTTCATATCATAGTTATAAAAATTAATATAACAGCGATCTTCGACTATTTTAATCTGTCTTTATATTTCACAATGATTAGTTTATTCACCTGACCGCAGCAAACCGCTATAAACTGGATAACTGGCTACAAACTAATAAATCTTCGTTACAAAATGTAAACAATTGAAGTGACTTTCAACACTATGTGATGTATACATATGCATCGCACATGCCTACATTACATAGTGTGATGCTGATCCATGCTGCTCGTCTACAAAATAATAAATAATGTGTCTACTTAAGCCCCCGTGCTTTTCGCGAAAAAATCTGTCAGTTTAGTTTTGGTGGGCGCACCAAAACTAAACTGACAGATTTTTTGGTTTGCAAAGCTAAATGTGTGTCGTGTCCATAGAGTGATATAAAATGTCCTTGTATCGAAAGATACGAGGGTCATAACTCATAACTCAAAAGTAAGTGTTTAGAAGAGGGGGATGTTTGCTTCTTGGGAACTCTTTGAACCAAAAAACATTTTTTTTATGTTATATTGAAAAACGAAATGAACAGGGCAGCGGCCTAGCTTGGCACCACACACTCATAAATGACAAACGTGACGTGACGTCACTCAAAATAGACTGAAGAGAATGAGAGAGAAAGAGAATGAGATGGAGCTATATAATTGTTCCGATCTCTTTGGATAAATATCTCTGGTCGACTTATGAACGCTTAGCGATATTGGTGGTGACAGTTAGCAGGGCAGTTCAGTTTAAGGCCTTAAACTGAATGGATTTAACTGTTCGTGGTGAGGCCCCAGTATGAAGATGTTTGGAAGTGCGCACATGCCGATTCGATATCGGCGGTATCTTCATACTGATTAGGGTCCAACTGAACTAACGGCCGATCGTTTAAGCCGTCTTGTGCAAGAGCTCTTACAGTGCCACCCATAACTTTGCATTGTATAATATAGCGCGGCACTGCACTTCAGATTTAGGTACTTAACAAAAATACCGCCAAACCAATTTATTTTTTAAATTTATATGCAACTACCCGTCAAATTTGTCAAAGATCTATCTATCCAAAATTCGACTGGAAGAAATCGCTTTTAGCACCCACTATTAGCCCGACTATTGTACCTGAGATATATTTTTTTATTTGACTGAGTGATGAGACGAGCAAGTCGTTCACCTAATGGTAAGCGCTACGCCTGCCCATAATAGTTACAGTGCCACCCAGAACTTTGCACTGCATAATCCTGCGCGGCACTGCACTGCGCTCGTCACCTTGAGACATCGGCTCTAAAGTCTCATATGGCCAGTAATTTCGCTGGAAACAATGCCCTTCAAACCAGAACACAGTAATGTTTGCACACTACTGCTTGGCGGATATAATCTGGCATAATTTTCGTTTCTAATGTTGCCAGAAAGAAGCGTTGTTCACATAACTTATACCTTTTCGCTACCACCTCAATCTGTAGCCTAAAACCTAACAATGGCACTGTAGGCCTAAAGTCGTCCGAATCAGGCCGAATTCGAAATGGCCATACATCTTACCTAATTGACGTTATCTTCGGTCGCAGGACGGCGGTTTTTCTTTATTTCTCCACGTTGGTACGAGTTGCGGTGCAAGCGGGGATGTCGGGAGTTTTTCGTGTTGCCCGCAAAATGATTTTAGAATTGCATTATGTTTGTGGGTTTGAATTTGAATTTGAATTTAATATACATTACATGTACGTACCTACCGTGAAAATGTGAGGCCTAATCTGAAACCTCACTTTCAAAAGAAGAGCTATTGTAATAAGGAATCTGAGATCAAACAAATTGAGACCAGCATTACTGGGCATATGAGACTTTAGAGCCGATGTCTCACGAAAAAAATAATTGTGGATTGTCTAAAAGTATCATATCACGATAGATTCTTAGCATCGTAATCTATTAACGTTTAAAAGGACGTCATTATGAGTCTCTAATGGGATTGAAAGTAAATCGAAGCTTGATCGGAACTATATATTGAAATTTAGATAAAACGCCATTTTGAGATTGAATGTTAATGGGAACTATTATTGAGAATATTTTGTTTGGAGAATTGGATATCTTGGATCCCAGGAACGCTTGTGATATTATATCGACCAATAAAAACACGCAGACTTCAGGATACTAAATAATATTCGGTACTTTAGATTTCAGAGTCGCCGCGTCAGACCGGACACGTTGAAAAGTGATCACAAAATATGTTATTATGTTAGAATACGCAATAATCTGGCTAAATAACAAAAGAAAGTTGCCGTTTTTCCGTTACCAATACTTCCTAAGACACTGACCAAGCATAGACAAACAAAAACAAAATTGGTTGTCTGTGAAGTTGCTTTACGGACGATAGTTTAATGTGACAACGTCACAACAAAACATTGATGAAATGATTGCATACTTTTATAAATAAAATTGAATCATTTTTTAATAAAAAAAGAATATTATACTTGAAATTATACTAGTAATCAGATTGTTAAAATGCAAGAATAATTAGCCTGTCAAGAAGAGAAGAGAGATAGATGCAGCGCAAGCGTACAATGAGCGTAACGGGACAATGTGCCAACTTTTTCGTGCATGCAACCGGCGTTCATCGATTTATTAGACGTTGTCACGTCAAAAATAGTAATAAATTATTTTGTCTGATTCCAATCATTCCCCGCAACGTTTACGCTTCATGTTTTTATTACATTTCCTCGTTCGACAGTTGTCGATATAGAAATATGACAGAAGGGCAGTTTTATTGAGTTTCGCTACTTAGGATTAGGGCAACATATCTGCCGTTAGCGATAGAAATGTCTCAAGGAATATTATCTTTCCTTTGTTGTGAAACGTTCGATAGTGTCCTATTTTTTTGCTAAATTGTGGCATGATGCGTGGACTATAAGCAAGCCAAGCTGTAGTGCGCAAACATTACTGTGTTCCGGTTTGAAGGGCACTGTTCCCAGCGAAATTCCTGAGCACATGAGAATTTAGAGCCGATGTCTCAGGGTGACGAGCGCAGTGCAGTGCCGCACAGGATTATGCAATGCAGGGTTCTGGGTGGCGCTGTAACTGTTATGGGCAGGCGTAGCGCTTACCATCAGGTGAACGACTTGCTCGTCTCGTCATAGGGTCAAACAAAAAAAAAAAACTAACAATACATAGGCGTATTTTACAAGGTTCCATACTTCAAAAGGAAACAAGGAGCCTATAGGATCACTAAGTTATCCGTCTGTCTGTCTGTCAAGATCCCCTTTTAAACTCTAAGAGTGTTGATTTTACGCTTATTTGTGGAATTATTAGTATGTAGGTGTTAATATTTTGACACTGGTGTCAACTAGCTCAACCCTATTGCTTTTTTTTTTTTTTTTTTTTCACTGGGAAATGCATTAGGCATACCACCCGGCCCCGGGGGGGGGGGGGGGGGGGGGGGGGGGTGGTTATGTGGGACTCCCCCGCCAGCTGGTCTGGCGGGGTTTACCCACTAAAACCCCGGGGTGTTCTCCTCTCCGCATTATGGAGGTGGTTACGGGTTCGCACGGCGCTTCCGCGACCACCTCTGCGGGTGCCCTCCCGGGCTCGCCACGTGAGGCTTGGGCCTCTTTCTCCGCTGGGTGCGTCCCGGAACACACGGGCCGCACCTCAGCTCGGGACTTCTAACTTGGGCGTTGGACCCCCGATCCGCGGCCCAAAAGTCCCCGTTATTGGTCCCTCGCTGTGCCCTCTGCTGATCAGAGGGACACGCGAAGGACCTCTTCTCTCCAGGTTATTTGCTACGGCCACCAATTCCCCTAGAAGAATTGCTGACCGAACCCCAGGGTGCACCGGCCCAGCTGCTGCCCTTCCCTCCGGATGCAACGCATCCGGAGGGAAGGGCAACAACAGCCGCGCACTCGTGGAGGTTACCTGGCCCGCACCCCAGCTCAACCCTATTCCTGCTCTGTATCTTGTCTACCCAAAGGTTGTCTGGCAAAAATCGCTTTAAGCGAAAGAGCGCCCATTGTACCCGTTATTAAATTATGTATTTTTTTCTGTGTTTTATATATTTTGGTGTCAATAAAGAGTTATATATCTATCTATTTTGCCAACGAGTGACCGTTTGCATGACGATACCGCCTGTTGTTAACAGCCGCATAAACAATCCGCGGATGGAGTGACGGCACCGTACAGCGTTGCCAGACGTCCCGATTTTTAAATCACAATTAAATATCCCGCGCGGGACAGGCTCAGTCCCGCTTTTTGGAGATAACTCGACTGACCGTTATGTTTTTATTAATAAGACGAATAAGACTAGCCTATTTAACGATACGATAGCGTAAATCTGATTTAAAATATTATATTTTTATGAAAATCAATTTCTATGGCTATTTTTGCCATCTGCTGTCACGATAACGTAATTTGAATTCAAATAAAAAGATAAATATTTAAAAACTCTTGATTAATCATATACTATTTTTACCATGTCCCGTTTTCGTAGAAAGAATACCGCTTTTTTCACACAAAATTTTCCAAAATTCCAAATTGGCAAAAAAAACTGGCTACGCTGACACCTTATGAAAAATGCCTAATTATACGATTCCCCACGATTGGTATACCTACTCGCTTGTTTACAACACAGGGTTAACATTTTGACTGCTGAGCCATTTTGCTGGTCTAGCCACGGGTGCGGCTCTGCACGCGCCATAGTGTTTTCCCATACAACAAACACAACAGTTGCGTTTTGCCGTACCCGTGGCAAGTTATGAAAAACACGACAGTTGTGTTTTCAGCAGTGAACGTGTTAAGAGCCTCTCAACATCTACCCCACTAGAAACTAACATGTTTCAACATGTTCGAACCCTGATCAGCTCCACGCGTGAACTAGGTCGAGTATTATTTTGTTTTAAAGTCCAATAATTCTGTAACAAGGCGTCCGAAACATCTTGAGGGTAGAGATGATCCATGCGAGGGCTGAAGTGACCCTTGTGAGAGTTCGAGGGTCGAACTCCACGGTAACCACGTACTCGGCAGGACCGCAGGTTAAGTAATAGTATAAGTGTTCTACTATTGGTTTTCGATCCGATATCAAAATACAAAATATTGACATAACAATATAGTTCCGATCAAGAATCAGTCTTATTGAAGTCTCAAAATGGCTTTCTAACTGTCAAAACTGGATCGGAGCTACCGATCGAGTTTCGATCTACATTCAATCTGGTTAAAGTTCAGAATGGCGTCTTTCTAATTAACGCTGTTTTTTTTCGTTATAACATACATAGCGGTGGTAGCCTAGTGGGAGAACGTCCGCTTTCCAATCATAAGGTGGTGATTTCGAATCCCAGTGCAGGCACGTACTGTGTTTCTTGTAAAACATATGTACGTAATTAACACTCGCTTTTCGGTGAAGGAAAACATCGTGAGGAAACAAACTTACCCGAGAATTATTTCGGAGGTAGGTAAGTAGTCTACCAATCCGGATCTGGCCCCCGTGGTGGATAATTCCCTAACCCTCCTCACGAAAGTGAGGGGAGACCCGTGCTCAGCAGAGGGACGATAT
Organism: Campaea margaritaria; assembly: GCA_912999815.1. NCBI lineage: Eukaryota > Metazoa > Arthropoda > Insecta > Lepidoptera > Geometridae > Campaea > Campaea margaritaria. Next base: position 4,602,924 of record OU538814.1, read on the forward strand.
GGGTTGATGATGATGACATACATAATTCCTGACTCCTAACTAGGATTCGACAGGAACCATGAGGACCATGGTCCTACAAACACCCAGACTCAGAGCAAATATTTGGGGTTCACACTGCGGGAACCCTGTTCTGCCCTCACACTTAGCCCTGTGCGGGAATTGCACCTTGAAACTCACGCTTTGCAGTCAGCTCAATACCCACTACGCCAGAAGTACTACGCCTAACCACGGGTCTGCACACTCCATAGTGTTTTCCCATACAGCTAACACCACAGTTGTGTTTTCCCGTACTCGCGGCAGGTTATGAAAAACACCACAATTGTGTTTTAGCAGTGAACGTGTTAAGTAGGAGACACTTGGTACGTGCTGATCGTACTCAAAGTTTGAAGAGTGGTCCAGACTTAGAAGTACATGTCGACTCTCGGCAGCGGCATGTCAGAGGCTTCAAGTAATTTGTTCGAAACAAGACGTCTTGTGTACTCTTTGGTCGTGTCTTAGAAGTGCCCTGGAGATGCCTAATATTGGTTTAAAGCTGCTAGCTCTGTTCGTTTTTTTTTTATTCGACTGACTTTGCGCTACGCCTGCCCATAAAAGATAACTTTGCATTGCATAAACCTGCGTGGCACCGCACTGCGTGAGACATCGGCTCTAAAGTCCCATAGGCCCAGTAATTTCGCTGGCAAAGTGCTCTTCAAACTGGAACACAGTAATCTTTGCACACAACTGCTTGGCGGATGAATATCTGGCCAGCTTCCCCCAGCGGTCTCTTGCAGAAGAGGCCTCCCACTACATCTGTGTTTCGGAGGGTGTGTTAACATGTTCAGTGCTAAGAACACAACTGTCGTGTTTTTCATTACTTGCCGCGAGTACGGGAAAACACAACTCTTGTGTTTGTTGTATGGGAAAACACAATGGAGAGTACAGAGCCGCACTCGTGGCTAGATAAGCAAATCGGCTCAGCAGTGAAAGTGTTAAGCCGTCGGCCCCGGTTGTTATAGAGTGATAGCCACGTCAGAGGCCGTTGGGTGACTTAACAACTGACAGTTAAGACTGACACTAGAATAGAATAGAATAGAATAGAATAGAAAACTCTTTATTGTACACCAGAAACAAAAATAAACACAGTACATGTTATGTAGCCGTCCGATGACCAGAATGATGACACCGCATTCCACACCACACCGTGCGACCGGCGGCGGCGGCGATACAGCGAAACGCAGACGCAGCAGAACTGTCCCTTGTCTCTATATACTGTAATCCCCGTAATATTAGGTGGACTTCGGCTCCTAACTTCGGACCGAACGTACACACTTTAGCTTAGGATTTAGATATGTAGTATTTTAATTATAATAAACCTAGTATAAGAACATTTGGTGTTTCTTTGCACCCTCCGGCTGCGGCCTCCATAACTTACAGAAAAATAGCTCTATCTTTCAACAAACAAAGAGATGCTCACATTGAGTTTGGAATGGATGATTCTTGCGGGGTAATAATTTACGCGGGAGAAACCGCGGGGCGCAGCTAGTGATGTATATTTCTGTCACTCACTTGGATTATTTTGGTGTTACTAATATAAACTGAGATTTCGGGCCTGGGGCAGTTTCCACAAACTTTGGGTTGTAATTTTACCCCTTTCGAAGTATTAGGGTATAATCTCTATAGATATAAAAGGATCGTTTGTCAGTCTATTATGAGGACAGTAGAATTTGAATTTATACGAAATGAAGTGTTTGGAAACAAATTATTATGTATAATTGGACCTACGTATATAAAAATATATATGTTTTTAACACGCTTTTATTGGTTTGGTGTGAGTGTTAGTATGTGCCTATGTAACATTAAACTTTGAACATGAATATGACCTCCATCTAAACGTTGGATTAGATCGAAATTTTGCACACTTATCAAGAACCGATGACAATAAAATAATAAATTAATGAAATAAAAAAAAAAATACAAATTCATACTCACAAAAAAAAAATAGTTAAAAAACTACTTCTGCTTGCTATTAAAGCGTGTTTTTAATCCGCCAAGCAGTAGTGTCCAAACTACTATGTTCCGATTTGAAGAGCACTATTTCCAGCGAAATTACTGGGCATATGGGACTTTGGAGCCGATGTATCACGCAGTGCAGTGCCGCGCAAGATTATGTAATGCAAAGTTCTGGGTGGCACTGTAACTGTTATGGGCAGGGGTAGCGCTTACCATTAGGTGAACGACTTGTTCGTCTCGTCACTCAGTCATATAAAACAATACATACATTTGGGTCACAGACCTACCCTTGATCTTAGCCGTTAATTTTGATAACCATCCCTTATTTCCAACCCCTAAAGTAAACAATGACACCCTATTCTAAAACTTAGTCGTATTTATTGATCTGTGGATGCCGACAATATCACAAACATCCTTCCGTCAGACCCGAAAGCAGACCGGAAGTGCCTACTCTCCCATATTCTGTGCCGGAAGTCGGCTGGGCTGGTGACATGCCACTTCCGGTGACGCCGGAAGCACGTTGCCGCGTGAGTGACGGAAATGACGTATGTTCGCTCTTAGTGCTATCATAACTGTCACAATATAAAGATAACTTTATAGTAAAGCCTGATACACATAGCGGCGTACGGCCACGGCTACATACGAAGTGAAAGATGGCAGATGTTTGTTTGACGTTAGTTCGTTACTTTGTAGTGGGAGGCCTCTTCTGCAAGAGACCGCCTGGGGAAGTACCTTTTGCCAGATATTCATCCGCCAAGCAGTATTGTGCAAGTATTACTGTGTTCCGGTTCGAAGGGCACTGTTTCCAGCGAAATTACTGAGCATATGAGACTTTAGAGCCGATGTCTCACGGTGACGAGTGCAGTGTAGTGCCGCGCAGGATTATTTAATGCCAAATTGCCAATGTAGCCTATGTCACTCTCGTGATTACGACGAATCCAATAATACTTCATTCATCAAAATCGATCAAGCCGTTTAGGCTGTATAACGTGCCAAAGAATCGCACATACACACATACTATCGAATAACATAACTCTGTTTTGGGCACTTGGGTACGAAGCATCAATCAGACAACTCCAACGCGAGTTCACTTGGCACTCGCCTGACTCGATTTTGATGGGATTGATCCCAAACACGCTACGAACGCGTTATTTTGCCGTCAAATAATATAGCTTGCTTCACTGCCGAGTTGGATTCAGAGAGGGCAATAAACTTAGGACTGAAAGTCTGCAGTGGCGATATGACAAACAGATTGCATTTTTAAGACCACCTTTTTATCTTTTGGCTTCGCATGATTTATGCAATTGGGAGGCCTCTTCTGCAAGAGACCGCCTGGAGAAGTTCCGCACCTTTGCCAGATATTTCTCCGCCATGCAGTAGAGCGCTAACTTTACTGTGTTCCGGTTCGAAGGGCACGGCTTCCAGCGATATTACTGGGCTGAGACTTTAGACCTGATGTCTCAAGGTGCCGAGCGCAGTGCAGTGCCGCGCAGGATTATGCAGTGCAAAGTTCTGGGTGGCACTGTATCTGTTAGGGGCAGGCGTAGCACTTACCATCAGGTGAACGACTGGCTCGTCTCGTCACTCAGTCAAATAGTAATGTCCTCAACAAAAAAAAAAGTTTTTGTTAAAAATTATTTCAAACATGGAATATCGAAAAGCCGAGTGTTTACCACAGAAGAAAATATATAGCACCACGTATATCTTGACATAGGGTTTGCAGGGTGGGGTGCGGGCCAGGTAACCTCCACGAGTGCCCGGCTGTTGTTCGTCCCTCTTGATGCGTTGCATCCGGAGGGAAGGGCAGCAGCTGGGACGGTGCACCCTGGGGTTCGGTCAGCAATTCTCCTAGGGGAATTGGTGGCCGTAGCAAATAACCTGGCGAGAAGAGATCCTTCGCGTGTCCCTCTGATCAGCAGAGGGCACAGCGAGGGACCAATAACGGGGACTTTTGGGCCGCGGATCGGGGGTCCAGCGCCCAAGTTAGAAGTCCCGAGCTGAGGTGCGGCCCGTGTGTTCCGGGACGCACCCAGCGGAGAAAGAGGCCCAAGCCTCACGTGGCGAGCCCGGGAGGGCGCCCGCAGAGGTGGTCGCGGAAGCGCCGTGCGAACCCGTGACCACCTCCATAATGCGGAGAGGAGAACACCCCGGGGTTTTAGTGGGTAAACCCCGCCAGACCAGCTGGCGGGGGAGTCCCACATAACCACCACCCCCCCCGCCCCCGGGGGCCGGGTGGTATGCCTAATGCATTTCCCAGAAAAAAAAAAAAAAAAAAAAAGGGGGTGCAGGGTGTTGATATGAATGAGTGAAAATAAAAGAAAAAACCTTTTAGGCTCTAGGGCGTAAACTAGCACACTTTAGTCCCGCTACGCCAAGCTATAATGCCACTTTTCAAGCATGAGAAGTCAGTGAGAAAGCTATTTTTCCACCATCCCTTACTAATCTCATAGTAAAAATCCTCTAAAGGTTCTGCCATCGCACAAACTTCGCTGTTATAATGCAGCAAAATAATATAACCACAATTTAAATATGAACCAGTTTAAAAGCCTTTTAAACCGTCTCATTTCCGCATACAGCCAAATCGCTATTAAACCCCACGATAAAACTTAATACATCCAACAAAATCTAAATTTATTGCAAACCACGCTACATTCGAACGTACCAATTATGAGGGAATAATCCACCATTTTAACCTAACCTCTAAGGTGTGAGCAAATTTCGACAAAAGTGAGGGTAGATGGGGACCTTCTTACGGCGGTGAATGTAGACCTATATCAATGATGGCGCTTTGAAATTATGTCGGCTGTAAAACACGAACAATACTACATGGTATTGACAACCCTGGTGTACGTTCGTGAGGATTTTGACAACCCTTATTTTATGGTGGTACACAGTGTAACAAGGTCACTTCCAGTAGAACACGTTACTCTTCTCGGCGCCAATAACTTTATAAGTTATGTGCGAATTTCTGTCATTTCCGGTTGCTATCGATTGACAGCAGTCGTTAAGCCACGTCAGTGGACCTTGGACGGCCTGACTACGTCTGACACTAGAGCGCGCCACTACGGGTCCTTCTCATAGGTCCATGATTTTGTGTCCAGACTGATCTTTTTTTTATTAGACTGAGTGACGATACCGAGCAAGTCGTTCACCTCATGGTAAGCGTTACGCCTGCCCATAACAGTTACAGTGCCACTCAGATTTTTGCATTGCATAATCGTGCGCGGCGCTGCACTGCGCTCGTCGTGCGTCTAAAGTCTCATATGCCCAGTAATTTCGCTGAAAACAGTGCCCTTCAAACCGGAACACAGTAATGTTTGCACGCTACTGCTTGGCGGATGAATATCTGGCAACACTTTTTTTGCTCATTCCACAAACAAACAAGCGCATGGATATGATGAAAACTTAACCTACTCAACCAACTACGATGAAGGGTTGACAGAGTCGAAATGGGAACGATCGCGATGCCTGGGTCCAAAGTTCCAGGCTGCATAATTCCGCCGTAAGGGCCTGATAAACTGGGGCCCCCATCGATTTATAGTGGGCACACATAGGATATAACTCGGTCGGTGAATCGAATATATTTGATAGATTCTGGTGCGTCGTCGCACACCCACGACATTCCATACTAAACTTAATTTGACAACTTACTCAATTATAAACGTTTCTACACGCGCCAAATGCGAACACGACCAAAACAAAAGCCAGCCAGTGTAAAGGTTCATACCAACCCGTTTGTCTATTGTGATTTGGGCGTGTAATATTGACTGACCCTCCAATTGCTCTCCGGATTGTGGGTAGAGGTGTGGGGTGACTGATCGCAGGGGATGGAGTGTCCTTTCTATGTGTATTACTATGCCTTCTATGGTCGTGGACCCTTTTCCAGAAAATGCACGAAATGAAAGGAAAATCGTTTCGGATGTCATCTATTTTGAGGGAACAGTGGAAAATCCGGCGGAGTGTGATGACCACTGACGGCTGTCTCTCTTGGTCATAATAAGTGTGCACGCCGTGGTCTTATTTTGCTCACGGAGATCGAGATTGTGTCTTCTCATAATAGACAATGTGTAGTGATTTCTGTAATCATATCACCCATATCGGCCCACTGCTGAGCACGGGTCTCCCCTCACTTTCTGGTAGAGTATTAGGCCTTAATCCACCATGGGGTCCCAACCCGGATTGGTGGATACCTACCTACCTCCAAAATAATTCTTGGTTCCTTCACTATGTTTTCCTTCACCGAAAAGCGAGTGATTGTTATTTACGTTATAAAAAAATATTGGTACATGTCCCCGCACTGGGATTTGAATTCACGACCCTCTCTTTGGAAAGCGGACGTTCTACTACTAGGCTATTCACGTTTTACGGATAGAGGTTTTTTTATGGATAGAGGTTCATATGTCAATATGTCAGTTTTTTATTTTTATTTTATCGTCAACTGTCATTATCAGAACGATAACAAATTTACTTAGGTAGATACACAAATCGAATGCCGGTCTTTAAATATCTAATTAGGGTTTTAAACGCTTCATAAACTCAATCCGGATCGCTTAATCCTGTCATAAATAAAGTGCCTCCTTTCCGGCTGCCTTTTAAAATTAAACGCATCGCAAATTACAACAAAATATGAATAAAAAACCCCGGAGGCAGCAAATCGAGGACCGCACCTGTCAATTACTGCTTTCCGAGTAGGTATTAAAAAGTAAAAAAGAAAATGGCCGCTACGCTGACTTTATGCCAAAACAAAAATGGCGGACGAGTTGAATGTCAATAGGCGGTTGCTTTGCAGTGATGTTTTTTTCTAGTTTTTATTTCTCGATTTGTGTAAAGATGATCTCAAATAACTCCTGTTTATAATAATGATTTAACAATAATGTTTAACTTGATAAGTCGGTTTATTTTACGTTTGATTTAAATTTTTGGCGTTAAAAATCAGATACTTTTTTAATCTGTTCAAATGTGTTTTGGTACTGGCTGGTCATAAAAAACAACTCGAAAAATTAGAGTCGCGCCTTTTTGGCGGTGGGGTAGGCACCAGGCAGAGTCTATATCTTTCCACATGCTTGGATCCTAACACTCCTCTTTCGCTTCTTCCACTTTTATTCAACTAATTATGTAACCGGACCGGGCCCCCGTGGTGGATTATGGCTTAATCCTCCCCACGAAAGTGAGGGGAAACCCGTGCTCAGTCATAGGATGATACGAATTGTTGGTGTTGATGATGAATTATGTTACTATTTGAATTCGGCTCTACAATAAACAGATGCTAAATGAATTGCACAATTTGCAGCGCGACATTGCTCGCCTAATTATGAATTCAGCTGCAGTTTCCACACACAAATAGCCCATTTCAGCCGAGCTGAGTTATTAGATTTGAATGAAATGGCGGTCGCACTTACTGCTCTACTGGCGCCTAATGAATTATGAACAGCTCTCTTGCTTCCGGGTAAGCGAGGAGCTAGGTACTATTCGAAATCTTTCCTAAGCCACTCCTCGGACACTCCATAAAAAAGTTTATTTGACAACTCACACATATAAAGATGTACACACGCCAAATTAGTGTGTAAGTATCCAATCAAAGATACTACGCAAACAAAGAAAAGACTCCCAATTGTCCTCCGGATTGCGGGTAGAGGTGCGGGGAAGCGGATCACGCGAGATGGAGTGTCCATTCTGTATGTAGTACTATTATGTATTCTGTGACCAAGCACAGTGACCTTGGCTTTTTGAACCATTCTTTCACAAAATTCTTTTTTTCTTTACTTTGTGTAATTCTGAACTGGTGTAGGTATAATAAAGTATGTTCTATTCTATTCTAATTCGTTAATTTTGACTTATTTTTTGTATATCCATACTTATGTATAAGATATTATTTTTGACGTGTAAAAGTGCAATATTTTACCTATTTACAATAAATGATTTGAGTTTGAGTTTGAGTTTAAAAAAGTCTAAAGAGACACGTTTACCATTATTTTTTAATAAATTGTATTGTCATTGGTTTTTAATACCGTTGCAAAGTATACGATTCGGACGTCAGAATATGGGGGAAAATTTAGTTATAAGATTCTATTATAATACATTCATCGATACAGATACCTACATATAGTACAGGTGAAGCTATTAGTGAAAGCGTGTTAAAAATAAAATAAAAACATTTTAAAATAAATAAATAACGCGTCATGACCATATTATACATAACACCTGACAATGTTTTTTTTTTTAAAAACATTTTTTTTTATAAAATTTAATTTTTGACCTCGAACTAAGAATCCCTGTATCTGGTGAACCAGGAACTATGAGCACTTAATATAATAGCATGTTATTTTTATCAGTTGATAATATAACATAGTGGAAAAGTGCTTTAGCTCCCAGTCTAACACAAAGTAAGGTAGTCAATGAGATTTTTTGTATGAATGTATTCTCGAATAAATTCATCCAATGAATAATTCAACAGTGGTTCTTTTATAACAAAATGTAGGAGCGAGATGTTGAAGTCATTTTAAGTTGTTTTCCAGTGTTTGTCTTGTGACATTTAGGCCATTTTGGCTCCTTTCAAATTTTTAAGAGACTTCAAATTGGCTGCAGGTCTCAATTCTACTGTATGGTTTTTTTATATAATATGTTTTCTCCGTTATTTATAAACCAGTTTGGATTGTTTACCAATTTTTTTTTATCTCCTGTTTGGGCCCATAGAAATTTCACCAACATCGGTTCAGTAGTATCGGCCCACTGCTGAGCACGGGTCTCCCCTCACTTTCATGAGGAAAATTAGGCCTTAATCTACCACATAATATGTACGCAATAATTATAAGTACATAATGATTATGTACATAATATGTACGTAACTATCACTCGCTTTTCAGTGAAGGAAAACATCATGAGGAAACCCACATGCTCGATAATTTTTTCGGAGGTATGAAATCCACCAATCTGAACCCGTGGTGGATTAAGGCCATGTCTTAAGAGCTACACATTGGGCCTTGCCCACACTGAGATTCGAACATGCAACCCTGTGATTAAAAAGCGGACGTTACCTCACTAGGCTATCACCACTCAGGCCTATTACTACAAATTAATCTCACAATTAAGTACTTGAGAACGCGAAAACGAAATTATTTGCAATCAAATCAACTAAGTGTTCCTGCAAATCTCTGGAATGGTGAAAGTATTTGATATTTATAACGATTTATGGGTCAAATTAATTAGGTAAATTCTCGGGAAATGCGAGATTTGCTATCAAATATTGACTCTCCGTTAAGAGTTTCCGTGTTGGATTGGGATATATTTAAAAATCGGCAAACGCCTCCATTTTAGCCTACCATTTGAAACCAACAAGTATTTTTAACCCCCAACGCAAAACCGACGTGAGTTATTTTTAACCGACTTCAAAAAAAGGGGGAGGTTCTCAATTTGACTGCTTTTTTGCCCCTTTTTTCTGTTTGTTACCTCAGAACTTTTTTTATTATTAAGTCCGTCTTCAACTCGTGTAAGATCGTTGTAGCCACGATACAATTTTCCAATTAAATTAGTAAGTTTTCACGCTTAGAGTGGAAAGTTATGTTCTCGGTAAGTATCGTCGACCGCGTCGTCTCGACACTGAGGTGAACTGCTTGGCTATACATAATATAACAAAAAGAAACAAAATTTCAAGTAATATTGCGTTAATTTGTTTTCTAGTGGGAGGCGTCTTCTGCAGGAGACCGCCTGGGGAAGTACCACACCTTTGCCAGATATACATCCGACAAGCAGCGGTGTGCAAACATTACTGTGTTCCGATTTGAAGGGCACTGTTTCACTGGGCATGTGAGACTTTAGATCCGATGTCTCAATGTGACGAGCGCAGTGCAGTGCCGCGAAGGATTATGGAATGTAAAGTTCTGGGTGGCACTGAAACTGTTATGGGCAGGCTTAGCTCTTACCATCAGGTGAACGATTTGCTCGTCTCGTCACTCAGTCAAATAAAAAATATTTTAGCTGGAAATGGGAGGGTTTCGTATAGCAAAACAATGAAGTGATCATCGCTGAATTCCACAATTTGACCAACATAGCGCAAAATTCAAATCCTCCTTCACAATTATCGTATATTCGCCTAAAGGCGATGTAAATCCAATGTAATTAAACTAAAAGGTTTAGCCTGGACATAAATAAGTAGGTATTTACGATTTTCTGCTCCAGAGAATGTAAACTCTAATAATAATAAATCTGTCAGGCGTTTGTGTGTATTTTTTTGGGGTACTTACTTTTGGTTAGGAGTAAGCCTATGGTAGGTTTTTGGTGTAACCTCTGACTCCCACATGTTTGTGATGTAAATAATAATATAAGAAAGAATGCCTCATGCTTTTTCTAACAACAGATTAACACTTTCACTGCTGAGCCGATTTTCTTGTCTAGCCACGGGTGCGGCTCTGCACACGCCATAGTGTTTTTCCATAAAACAGCAGTTGTGTTTTCCCGCACTCGCGGCTAGCTATAAAAACACGACAGTTGAGTTTTCAGGATTCAACATGTTAAAATAAGTGACGTTTACCTTTGCTTTGGATCGAATACAACTCCTTGCCTAAGTCTGTTTCCAGCAGATATCAAGTAGCGTGTGAATAGGTTGTTTGACTGATTAACGAGATGAGCGAGTCGTTCACCTGATGGTAAGTGCTAAGCCTGCGAATAACAGTTACAGCGCCACCCAGAACTTAGCATGGCATAATCTTGCGCGGAACTGCACTGCGCTCGTCACCCTGAGACATCGGTTTTAAAGACTCATATGCCTAGTAATTTCGCTGGAAACAGTGTCCTAGTGCCCAGTTTAGGTAAAAGTGCATTTTTTGGACCGCATCGTCACTTTTAGGCAAGATAGTGGTGAAACGCGAACCTATTCATTACCTATTTATTTTTCTGTACTGTGTTTATTTTTGTTTCTGGTGTACAATAAATAGTTTTTCTATTCTATTCAATTTTTACACACGGACAGAATTACGTTGGCTTATGTATGCATATTGCATAATTATAATGTAAGTAAGATTTCTGTCACATATACCCAACATTTACTGTAACTAACACTGCCAATTACGAACAATTTGAAAACAAAGTCCCCTACTTAAAGTCTCGTTTAACACAAACGCGCAAGTTTACGTTTACGTTCGTTACATAACGTAACCTTGAACGTTAAGCTGCTTACGTCTTGTTCCTTGTTTTTATTTCGTAAGCCTTCGCGAAGGGAATGAAACTTAGAAAGCATGGAACCATTGTGAGAATTTGCCATTTAGAGAATTAGGCTTCTGTAGAATTGACCGTTTTGAGAATAAGGCATTTGTAGAATTGGCTATGCAGAGAATTAGGCATTTTCAGAATTGACCATGTAGAGAATTAGGCATTTGTAGAATTAGCCATGTCGAGAATGGGCCATTTGAGAGAACTAACCGTTTAGAGAATTAAACATTTTAGAATTTCTCAAAATGCCATGAGTCTGTGGCATTTTGAGAAATGGGCATTCTGCATCAGGCGATCTGTGATTCTGCCCTTGAGCCGTATTTCCGAAGCACTGGACGAGTTAATGTTGCTCATCAGTTGATTGTCAAATTAAATTATTTTTACTTTTCAAAAGTAGCTGAACAAATGTTGTTCAGTTATAAGTACCATACCACTTTTGTAATATTTGACAATATCAATATAATATTTGACAGTTGTCCACCTTTTACAAATACTAGATTAGTTTTTTTTAAAGAGATACAATTTGTAACATATTTTATTTGTTAAACTTTAACCCTGCTTTTAATATTATATTTTCTTATCTTCTTCTTCCACTGTTTATTATATTTCCACCGCTTCTGTTTCAATTTCTAACCAAACATTGGTGGGGGCATTCCACTGGCATTGGCATTTGCATAGGCATCTGCATTGGCATTTGCATTGGCATTGGCATCTGCATGGGCATCTGCATTGGCATTTGCATTGGCATTGGCATCTGCATGGGCATCTGCATTGGCATTGGAACTTGCATTGGCATTGATAATGGCATTCTCCCCATCATTTGCATGATCATCTGCCAAGGTGATATATTCACAATTGGTTTCTCTAATTCTTTAGTTCCATTTGCTGGTGAATTAAATCTTGGTATAAAAACACTTGGTCCAAATGGTATAGGAAATCCTAGAAGTTCTACTACAGGTAGATAAAGGTAGACCACCGTGAGCCATCTGTACATAATATAATCCTGTAATAAAGAAAAAAATTAGGTTTCCTGCTTAAAAAAGTGCTGTTTCTGTCTCTTTCACTTTCATGAAGAGGATTAGGCCATAGTCCACCACTGGGAGATACTACATTATAAAAATCTAACTAGGATGATGCAATCATCCAAAATGAGTCTTGGCCTCCGATAAGAAGAGCCGCCATTTTGGTCTGTCTGTATTATTAGATTGAGTTCAAAATGATAAGAACACTTACAAAACCCATTATTTTATTTTTCTATGCTCTTTGAACTGTTTATTCAACATAATTTGCGTATCCGGTTCTCATACATTTTTAGCTTGAAGTTAAATTCAAATTGAAACTGAACACTGAGCGGTGTTTTCCGTTATCGGCAGTAAACTTTCACATCAAATGAAATAAAAAAAATTATTCGCATAATTTAATGTAGTAGGTAGGTACTAGATTTATGTGGTTTGAAACTTACCACTTTGTTAACATCATCGTCATCATCATATGCAGCTCATCCAACCCACTGCAGGGCATAAGCCTCCTCCCTATTACGCCATTCATCCCGGCTTTGGGCCGATCTGGTCCATGCATTACCCAACAACATTTTTATGTCGTCGACCCACCGTTGTATTGGTCTTCCGCGGTCTTTGTTAACATAGGTATGAAAAATTCAAAGTGGAATAATTTAATTGTGTATTCATTAAAGCATTCCTCCTCAACCTTCCTTCAACATTCCTCCTTCTGTGGCTTCTGAGGCTGGTCAGAGCAACGTTTCAGGCTCCAGCCTCTTAGTCTTTTGCTCTTAATTTTACCAGTTACCGTCAATCTTTCCAGGTTTTCTGCATTTCTACACACCATATGACCACAAGTACTACCAGTGCAGGCAGGTACGGGAAATTTCTATCAGAATTGATACATTGCTTTTGTTTGATGTCAGCATATTTATTAATTCAAATATAATTTAATTAAAAACACGAAACCTGAAACATGTTTGGCTGGACTATTTAAACTCCTTGCTCGTCTCGTCACTCAGTCAAATAATAAAAAAAACAAGATAATCATACCAACAAATGTACGAAAACAAACGCGTTGGCTGTCTAAAAAGTTACGCTCATGGCCTGTTATTAAAATGTAGATAAGATATGGGTCACAAAAAAAATCCAAAAATGAAAATATTAACAGTCGTGTTTCAACCACGAGAAGAACCACGTCTCAACTCCGCGATACTCTTCTTATCTTTTTATCGATTTTTATTAGTATGTAATATTTATCCAAATTCGTTTGTTTGTAGCCACTGCATTGCTTCTTTTCTTTCTTCTTCTTTTTACATTCTTCTTCTTCTTCGCCTTTGTGAACTCTTTCTTGACCTATGTGAATGCCTTCTTGTGCTGCTAGAATGATCTGACGAACTGTCTTCTGAAATATCTGAACTCTTTGCATGCTTCCCAGAACTCTTTGAACCTTCTCCTGAACTCTTTGAATGCTCCTCAGAACTCTTTGAATCCTCCCCGGAACTCTTTGAACCCTCCACAGAACTCTTTGAACTTTCAGCAGAATTCTTCGTACATCCGCCAGAACTCTTTGAACTTTCACGAGAACTCTTTGAACTCTGACCAGAGCTTTTTGAACTCTCACCAGAACTTTTTGAAATCTTCTTCCTCTGTTTCTTAAAAGACGAATGTTTTGATTTTTTTGGCGGGTTTAAGTATTTGTGACTAGCTTTTTTCAAAATCGCCATTGGTATTAGGTTTGGATTCATTGGCGGTGACATTATTGGCATTACTAATTGGGGTGGCATCATCTGCATTGGCAGCATCATAAGCATTCCTGTCATATCCGCTTCTGATCCCTTCAGCTCCGCCTCTATCCTCGCTCTGTCCTCCTTTCTTTTTCTATCTTCTTCTTTCTTTCTCTCCGCTTCCTTAATCCTAGCTTCTTCTGATATGTCATTGTTCATTTGTAACTGAAACCTTGATTGAATAACGGGCACCATCGGCACTGGCATAGGCATTGGCATAGGCATTGCCATCGGCATTGCCATTTGAAGTTTTACTGTCGTCCGAAGGAGCAAATAGACCGCTAGTAGCCATCTTGGTAGATCCTGAAATAAACACATACTTAGTCAGAAAAGTACATAACAAAGTTCATAAATACGCTTGGCTATGATTTTCTCGGTTCCATTACGAGGTACGTGGAATTTAATTGTATATTAGGAACCATACTAATACCATAATGACAAAAATAATGCGATAACGGTTACGGTATATCTAATGTATTGTTGCAGTATTGTGCAAACATTACTGTGTTGCGGTTTGAAGGGCACTGTTTCCAGCGGAATCGCTGTAAAGACTAGAGACTTTAGAGACTTTAGAACCGATGTCTCAGGGTGACGAGCTCAGTGCATTGCCGCGCAAGATTTTGTAACGGAAAGTTCTAAGTGGCACTGTAGCTGTAATAGAGAAGTGTCGCCCTTACCATCAGGTGAACGACTTGCTCTCGATACTCAGTAACATTAACAAAACACTTACAAATAACATAGTTATCGTTTTGACAGAAAACTAAGTTTGAGCAATTTGAAAAGTAATATCATTTATTTTGTACATTTTTTGCATTGAAACAAAATTAAATACTGAAATACCATTCGGAGTTCTTTTTATCAAACAATAAAAGTTTGGGCAAGTTAAATAATAAAATATAATAAAATATTCCATTCAATCACACGAAATTGGCAGCGAACAATAGAAATTCAGTTAAAACATACGAAGCGTCGGTCGTCCAGCACCGCGATGGGCTGACGAATTTCTAAGATCTTAGGTCAAACTTGGATCTGATTGGCACAGGAGGCCTACCATGACGTCTTATAGCGATTCAACTGAAGACCTAAACTGAACCGCGTCGCATAATCGTACCGTGACGTCTAATTTTTTATGTTGGCAGCAACATAAAAAATAAGACATCACGGTACGATTATGCGACGCGGTTCATTTTTGGTCTTCAATTGAATCGCTATAAGACGTCATGGTAGGTCTCCAGGATCGAGGAAACTGCCTCCCTAATAACTTATTCGGTCAACAGTTATTGAATCGTTGATCTGAGCAATGAAAAATTGGCCCTTATTGGTATAAACGTACTACCTCGGAAAAATACAGGGTCTTCGCAAGGAAGAGGAAGGAGAAAAGCCGCGAATTTAGGGGGTGATTTCGTAGGAAGCAGCAAATACACAATACATGGGACAGCTACTTGACTTACATAACACCCCTGACCTTCCCCCGAACTATAATTTCCGACATTAGGACTGGAGATACGAGGAAGGCCGCCTAAAGTACGATAACCTCTTAATATTAACATACAGAGCGACACTACGCGCACATTACATTAAAGATCGGATTTTGTTGCCGATTCTTTCATGTTTGTAAGAGGCACTTTCGGCCATCAAGGTTGTTGTGAAAAGCGGCTGGATTTATAAGTTAACGATTCATCGAACCAACAAGCAATGAATCCAATTACTACTAAAATCTTACTACGGAGTTTCTTAGTGAACTTTTTAACACGTTTTTAGGGTTCCGTACCCAAAGGGTAAAACGGGACCCTATTACTATGGCTCCGCTGTCTGTTTCTCATGAACCGTAATAGTTAGACAGTTGAAATTTTCACAGATGGTGTATTTCTGTGGCTGCTATAACAATAAATGCTAAAAATAAGAATAAAATCAATATTTAAGGGGGCTCCCATACAACAAACGTGATTTTTTTGCTCATTTTTGCTCGATTTTGATAATGGCAACATGTAGACGCTTGAAATATTCACAGAATAATCAGTATATATATTCACTTTAAAAATAAATAATAATAGAACACACATATGTTAAATACACAGACCGCTAAACATTACCCTTCCTTTTGGCTTTGCCATAGTCGGGTAATTATAAATAAGTTCAAAAGTCACAATTTATCAGTGATACGTCACTTTGCTTCGGATCGTCTGAGAGATTCGCACAGCATTAAACTCATCGAGGAGGCTGGATAGACGTTTTATATCAATATAAGAACAGCTTAATTGAACAAGAGCTGGCACAAGTCACGAGAAAATATTGTTTATACTTTTTAACACGTCGTGAAAACACGTCTGAGTTTTTATTATTTTACGGCAAGCGAAAAAACGCCTGGCGTGCGAACCCGCACTGCTGTATTGACAATTTTATCACACCAGTTGTGTGCGCCCGCACAGCTGATTGAATTTAATTACGAAACAACGCCAGTAAACAGTAAACACACACGTTGTGTGAAGATTTGCAAAGGAGCCAAAAAAAAAGTAAAACCGTTCAGCAGTGAACGTGCTAAGTGGTTAAATATTCATATGTAGAAATCCATATGTATCCATAATTATGTTTTGAAAGAAGCACGAAGAAAGAAGAATGTAAAACAGGTGGACAGAGAGGCAGGCAGAAAGACAGTTGGACAACAAAGTGAACATATAAGGGTTCCCTTTGGGATACACTAATAGAAGACGGATGAAGACGGATGAAGAAGTGTTGCACTCTGTTGTCGGAGTTTGTAAGGCCGCCGATGGGCCTCTGACGTGCCTTAACAACTATCAGTCGATAACAACCGGGACCGACGGCTTTATGTGCCCTCCGAAGCACGGAGCGATGGAAATACGCACATAACTTATGAAAGTCGTTCTCGCTGTTATTTATCTATATTTGAAAACATGAAATACTGTTTGTGGTCGCAAAAGCTTTTGTTAAAAAAAATGTTATTCCAGACTAGCTTTTATAAAATTCGTTGAGTCGGTACTGTAAACTGATTGAACTAAGCCAAAACACCATCAATCTACCATTAGTCACTGAGAAGTTTCATTTCCCATCTTACTCCGCTATCTTTAGACCAGCTGTCACCATAATATTGTATTTTCATCGGAATTCAACAGATAACAGTTCAAATTTGTCATAATTTGAACTCTATTAACCAATAGAAATAGGATGAAATATCACTAGCAATAATCAATACGATCTAAACATAGATACATCGAGTCGTCATAAAGTCAGTTTAACTTGAGTAAACTCACATGCTTGAGAAGTACTTTAGGGCTATGTGGTCCAACAATCCGGATCCGAACCGTGATAGTCCACGGCCTAATTGACCTCACGGAACTGAGGTGCTGCTCAGCAGTGAGCAGATATAGGATGATATAAAACAAGATCGAAACGTGTCTATTAATAAGCAACGCCATTTTTGACTGCATAAAACATCATCATCATCATCATCAAGACGTCCACTGCTGAACATAGGCCTCCCCATAGAACGCCACAACGAGCGGTTGCTAGCTGTTCGCATCGAGCGGCTCCCCGCGACTCGCACCAGCTCGTCGGTCCACCTCGTGGGGGCCGTCCTAGCTACGTCTTCCGGTCCATGGTCGCCACTGAGAACTTTCTTCTCCAAATAAAATATAGTAATTATAAAGGTACGTATATTATTTCAGACACAATAACACTTTCATTCCGAAAATTCTTCTTAAAACAGTAAAAAGACTAAGATGTTTCAAAGACTATATTTTAATTTAATAAAATGTATAGAGCGATAACTCAGCAAAAGTAGGTATATTTCGTTTGTTTATTCGAGCTGGCAGCTGGCCAAATTATTCATATTTAAAATATTCTGGGTGCCTACTGTTGTTCTAAATAAAATAAGTCAAAAAGTTTGTTTGTTAGTAAATAACATTCTAGTTCTAATAATGAAATCTGCCATTACTTAGAAATGTAAATCGATCTTTTCAATCAGAGTGGTAGTGGCTGAGGGGAGATTTGTGCGATTTCTAAAACAATGACACCAGGTTCAATCCTCCCCCTACCAATGACATTGAACTTTAAAATGACTTCGAAGTTAGAGAACGTGTACTTTCCAAGGAAAGGGTCATGAGTTCATACATACATAATTTTCACTCACTTCTCTGTGGAAAAGGAGAACATCGGAGAAGAAGAAATCAAAGGAAACACATTGTGAGGAAACCCGAGAATTATTTCAGAGGTAGGTATGTTATCCACGTGGCGAGGGCAGACTCTTGCCCAGCAGTGGGCCGATATGGGTGGATGATAATGAGTACTATCAAGATAGACATACTTTTGCATACACTGCACACTTCACTGCATTCTTTCTCTTTCTTCACTTCTTCTCTTTCGTCTCAGACGATTTTTAATGCAAATAGTTAAGCAGAGAGAGCAAGCAGAGTTAAGCAGAGACTCCAGCATATGACTCCAGCGGGTTCTGCAATACATTGGCCTTATTGCGTGAAGACTCGCTGATAACCTTGAGAAGTTCCTAGTGGCAGATAAGGTGGAAAGCAAGAGGCCAAAAGGTCGAAGCCCAAAAAGAGAGTCCGATCAGGAGCTGACCAGCTGGATACCAAGCTGAGCGATGCCATCCATTCTGCCAAGGGCCGCCAGAGGCAGCACCAGATATTGAGGGAAAAGATTCTTCGGGACCATCGCGATGCTCAGCAGCAGTAGAAGAGGAAGAGGAACCATTTCACCGCCGTCTCACCTGGTGGTAAGTGACGACGCGGTCGACAGTGGGTCATGCTTGCCTTGGAGATACCTATTCACTTGACTTGAAAACTTCCAGATTGGGAAACAGCCGGGGGGGGGGGGGGGGGGTGTTCTATTTTACGAGCAGCGCCGTCAGCATCCGCTAGTGTAGTTATTAAATTAAAATTTAACGCTAAGTGCTTAACGTTTGCGAATGCGTCTGAAATGTCTGAATATATTCAACTTGACAGGCCTTCTGGACTCAGATGCACTTAACTTACCCAGTACAGTAAATAACACAAGTGTCTTATTAAAATAAGATATAAATTAAGAGAATTATTTTATATTCTTGTTAAATCTTATATACGAGTAATAGATACCCCAGTTCAAAATTGGCAAAACTATGTCACTTTTACAAGTCAAAAACTTAAGTATCTTATCATAATCAACCCACATCGTCCCACTGCTGAGCACGGGTCTCCCCTCTCTTTCGTTAGGATGGTTAGGCCATAATCTACCACGGGGGCCCGGTCCGGATTGGTGAATAACATACCTTATTGGCTGATCAAGTGATTATCATTGACTGTACTGTTGATTTAGGTATTGTAGGTACAAGGATTGTTATATCGAATTAAAGAAGCAAAGAAGAAATAGTAGTGGAAAGCCTCTTCTGCAAGAGACCGCCTGGGGAAGTACCACATCTTTGCCAGATATTCATCAGTGAAAACATTCCTGTGTTCCGGTTTGAAGGGCACTGTTCCCAGCGAAATTACTGGGCATATGAGACTTTAGAGGCGATGTCTCAGGGTGACGAGCGCAGTGCAGTGCCGCGCAGGATTATGCAATGCAAAGTTTTGGGGGACACTGTAACTGTTATGGGCAGGCGTAGCGCTTAGCATCAGGTGAACGACAGGCTAGTCTCGACACTAAGTAAAAACAAAATGGATAAAGTATGTTAGACAAAGATTTGTCAATGACATACAACAACAAACAACAACACAACTCACAACAACACAACACAATGCAGTCGTTCACAACTCTGTGGACGACTGTACTGTCTGTACTCGTAGACGTCACGCCAATTGAAGTCCAGCGATAACCAAATTAAACATCAGTTACGAGTATCTCCGTTCAATTTATTCACAGTAATTTTATCCTCATCTTATATTTTATCTTGATGGAATGAATCTTTTATTCACATAGAAAAAAACAACACAGATATATGCAAGGAAAGAGAAAAAAATACTTTAGCCAAAAACATAGATCAAACTGTATATAACACACAGATAGAATCAGAATCAGAATCAGAATATTTTCATTGTATAAATTGTATACATTACGCTGTTGTAACTACAATAAGAAGTTTCAACAATTTGCCCATTTCGGGCGCACAATAATTAACTTACTTATAAACTAGATAAAATTGGAAAACAAAACAATTAACCATATTTTGAATAAATTGTTAGGAATTTATAAAACGAGTTATTATATTGAAAAGTATTATTTTAAATTATAAAAACTTTGCGTTAGCAACCAAGATTTTAACTAAAAAAAACATAACTTAATAATAGGTACAATGGGCGGTCTTTACGCTTAAAATGATCTCTTTCAGACAACCTTTGGATGGACAAGATAGAGAGCAAACGTATACGCTTATAAAAAGCTTTAAAGATCTAAAATACCATTGGTGGAGGGGTAGTGCCCAGAATGCTGGCGGCATTGTCACGCTGAATAGCAATGCTGATTTTTGGTCTAAATATGAGCCAGCGTTCTGGTCAAATGGCGCCTCCATCAAACATTTAGCCAAGTTTCGAAGATTTTTGTGATTGCCTGGTCCTATGTACCCAAGAGCGGTGGTAGCCTAGTGGGAGAACGTCCGCCTTCCAATCAGAAGGTCGTGAGTTCAAATCCCAGTGCAGGCACGAACCAATGTGTTTCTGTAAAACATACGTACGTAATTATCACTCGCTTTTCGGTGAAGGAAAACATCGTGAGGAAACCCACATACCTACCCGAGAATTATTTTGGAGGTAGGTATGTTATCCACCAATCCGGACTGGGCCCCCGTGGTGGATTATGGCCTAATGCTCCTCACGAAAGTGAGGAGAGACCCGTGCCCAGCAGCGGGACGTTATGGGTTGATGATGATGATGTACCCAAAGTTTCTCCTCAAATGGCATAAATATGACACTCATTAGCGACAAGAACGCGTTAACTCACGTTCAACGAGAAAAGTTTATATATCTTGTTGTTACTCAATCACGCCAAAACGGCTGAACGGATTTTAATTAAATTTTACGCCATAATAATTTACATTTATAGCTACAGCATAGTATACTTATATTCCAAAAATCTACTCATTAAAGGGTGAAATAGGGTGTGTGTATTTTCATTCAAAAAGACTGCGAGTGAATTTGACACTGGCTCAATGCACACATAGTGCGAAGCCAAAAAATTAAAAAAAAAAACATAATAAACTACTCGGCTCCATGTTTGAACTGGCCGTTACCGTTAGGTATTTCATTCGGGGAACGAGAACTATTTTTATCGGGCCGGAATTGGGACCATACTTCAGCTTTCGCTTTATTATTGTATAGGCCAGGAATTTACATATTCACCGTGTGGCTAAAACCAGGCTTAATATACTTGATAGTAGGTGGATACCTACCTTTAGATACACTGATTGGCAAAGCGAGAAAAATTTTAACAAACATTTCTGATCTTGAGAATAAATTAGTTTTAAATTTAATGTTATTCCATTCTTAAAAAGAAAAAAAATACACTATTTATGGGCGGTCGGGTAAAACCACTTTTTTTATTTGACTAGCGGTAAGCGCTACGCCTGTCCATAACAGTTACAGTGCTACTACAGCATCAATTTGCGCGGCACTGAACTAAGCTTGTCACCCTGAGACGTTGGTTCTAAAGTCTCGTTTTGCCGGTAATTTCGCTGGAAACAGTGCCCTTCAAACCGGGACACAGTAATGTACGCACACTACTGCTTGGCGGATGAATATCTAGCAAAAGTGTGGTACTTCCCCAGGTGGACTCTTGCAGAAGAGGCCTTGCACTACTGAAATACGTTCATTTACAACGTAAAAGCCAAATATCTACCAAAGTACTCGTTAATTACAGCTTGACTAACCGAATTTCGTAATAAACCTGTTGCCTATTTAACCAGTTCAAGAAATTACCCGAAACCCTTTTTTATGTTACTGATACTGAGTAACGAAACGAGCATATTAGTCACCTGATGGTAAGCGCCCCACGCCTACCCATCACAGTGACACGCCATACAACTGAAATCTTTCCGGTTTTGGTTTCCATTACTGAACCAGTTTATTTTTTTGAGTGACGAGACGAGCATGTCTTTCTCGTGATGGTAAGCGCTACGCATGCCCGACCGCATTTAACCGACCTCCGAGCTCTGGTGTAAAGACATGAAAACAATACACGGTCCAATCACCTCACTTCTCTCAACTTTTTCTAATAACTACAATTTTGAAGGGATCCAAAAAACCATTGTTGTTTTGTTCAAAGGCTAAAGGGCTACCAACTTCATAAAAGTTTTCACATTACTAACATTACGTTCTTTGAACAAATTCAGAAAGTACTTTAAGAAAAATTCGATTTCCTTGCATTGCTTTCAGTAGAGTCTAAAGTATGGTGTTTTTAACGAATCTTTTTACACGCCTTTTTTATCTTATCTTATCTTATATCTTTAAATGAGCAATTCTTGTATATATATAATTGGAATCTCGGAATCGGCTCCAACGATTTTCATGAAATTTAGTATATAGGGGGTTTCGGGGGCGATAAATCGATCTAGCTAGGAATCATTTTTAGAAAATGTCAAAAAAAATACCGAGCAAAGCTCGGTCATCCAGGTACTGTTACTAAAACGAACAAGTCGTTCACCTGATGGTACGCGCCACGCCTGCCCATAACAGCTACAGTGCCGCCCACAACTATCCATTAAAAAACCCCATGCGGCACTGCACTGCGCTCGCCACCCTAAGACATCAGTTTTAAGGTCTCATATGCCCAGTCATTTCGCTCTGAAAACAGTGCCCTTCAAACCGGAACACAGTATTGTTTGCACACTACTGCTTCGCGCGTGAATATCTGGCAAAGGTACTTCTGGTACTTCCCCAGGCGGTCTTTTGTAGAAGAGGCCTATCACTAAAAAACTGACTAGTAAAAAGGAAGGATTATGTTAAGACCGCGATAAGACCGCCCATTGTGAGACTAATTGTTAAGTTTTCTTTATTCTGTGGTGCTTCGATAACGAGTTTATCTATCTATATAATGTTATACCTGACTTGGCAAACCCAAAAGGAAAGGTTATGATTTTAGCAGTCTATATAAACTATTCAAGTTTCAAGTTATTATGTACTGAAGTTAGATGATTAATATGGATGGATTCCCGAAAGGATATCCATTTATCATGAAATTCATGATAGACACGACTTTAGGATCGAAGTGTGTTCAGAACTTATTGTAACCATTTATCTAGTTCTGTGAATTCCTAGTCCGTCTCTGGTTAAGTTTTTCAGCTTGGTGTAATGATAGAATTAATACTTTATTATTAAATGTTTGTGTTCCGGTTTGAAGGGCATTGTTTCCAGCGTAATTACTGGGCAGTGCCGCGCAGGGTTTTGTAATGAAAAGTTCTGATAATGTACTGTTCTGTAATGAATATTGGTGAAGAAAAACCTCGTTAAGAAACTCACGTGCCTACCCGAGAATTATTTCGCGGGTAGTTATGTTATTCACCAATCCGGACCGGGCCCCCGTGGTAGATTAAGGCCTGATTCTCTTCATGAAAGTGAGGGGAGACCCGTGCTCAGCAATGGGCAGATATGGGTTGATGATGATGATGATCATGATGATTACAAAATTAGCACAGGGTTCCCCCCCGATTGCCCACAAAAAAGGCTAAACCAAATAAGATAAGAAAAGGGTATAATTACATTCTGGTAATCCCTCGCGACAAAAATAAAACAACGAGCCTATGGAAAGGTAATCTATCAGGCAGGGACGTACTCAGGGATTTGTCATGGGGCTAGATTTTGAATACTTTTATCAACAATGACGTTGCCATAAAAAAAAAACACAGCGGATACGTTGTAGTGTAAAAGTCCTACTGACCAGGTACCACTTTATTTATTCAACACAAACATATTTATTTTATTTTAAAATGACCCGTCGAACAGATCATCTGCGTGATGGTAAGCACCGTGCCTGCAAATTGCACCTGCAGCGCCACCTATAATACTTATTGGAGAATCTCTCTGACATTTGTTTTTCTTCACGTGGAAACCCAGTTACATAAAACTGGGGAAAACTGGTCTCACTTGTTACTCATCATCATCATCATCAACCCATAACGTCCCACTGCTGGGCACGGGTCTCTCCTCACTTTCATGAAGAGGGTTAGGCCATATTCCACCACGGGGGCCAAGTCCGGATTGGTGGATAACATACCTACCTCCGAAATAATTCTCGGGTAGGTTGTTGCACTTGTTACTCAGTCAATTAAAAAAAAACTTAAAGGGGGTACTTGGCCCTCCACTGCCCCTTCTTAACTACCTTACGTATATAAAATACATCCCCCCCGATCCCCACATTGCTAATCAAGGACTGGACTGTACCCTACTCAATGTTACCGGGATAGGACGCGACGCGTGTTATCTTACACTGTGTAGAACGAATGTATAGTTAGACAAGGCTTAATACGTACACTGTTGAAAAGACACACGTCTGCGTTTTTATAATGTTACGGCAAGCGAAAACACGCCTGGCGTGCGAACCCGCACTGCTGTATTGACAATTTTATCACACCTGTTGTGTGCGCCCGCACAGCGGATTGAGTTTAGTTACGACACAACGCCAGTAAACACTGTGTGAAGATTCGCAAAAGAGCCAAAAAAAGGAAAACAGTTCAGCTGTTCAAGTTTAAGTATGATTTCAACATACAGTTTATCTGTTAACACGTTGACTGCTGAAACGGTTTTTGCATATGGGCACGGTTACGGACCGTGTGTTTTCCAGCAAAGGCGTGCCGTCTGTGCGAGCCGCACTGTAGTAGCGCCGCGTTACACACACTTCTGTGTTTCGCCACACAGCCGACACGTAAGCTGCGTTAACACAACAGGTGTGTTTCCCGCACCCGCGAAAAGTTATAAAAAAATAACGTCTGGCTTTTCAGCAGTGAACGTGTCAACCTGTATTTGTTTAACAATTCTATGAGATTCGATGCCCATTACACCATAGTCGAGGGTGGTTTCTTTTGACACCTTTTTCCTTTTTGGGGAAAGTAGGTATTCAGTTTTCACAATTGTATCAGCTTTATTTTCCACTCGGATAGGTTACTTAAATTAATCGAGTTGGAAAGAGCTCGATTTTATCGGCCGCCTTTGTAACGTACTTCCGCTTTCCGTTTATTTTGCGTTACTGGGGCGGTAGTCTCCAGATTGCTTTATAGCCGATATCGGTCGTTAACTTAAGCGATCTAACCAAAGGACTCCGCACGGTCTTTATCCCCATCTTCCAAAGTTACATGACTGACTGTTCGTATACGAATAGTGGTAAGCTCGCGATCTCTGGCCATTTTAATTGGTCCTTGTTTTTTGCAATTGTCTTCGTCGTCCAATTTTTTTGTTTGCAAACCTTTATGGTGGTAAAGCGGTGGTAGCCTAGTGGGAGAACGTCTGCCTTCCAAGGAGAAGGTCGTAAATTCAAATTCCAGTGCGGACACTGTAACGTTACACCCCTTTACCAATTTTGGCAAAAGAGTGTAAAGTACACGTTATCAAGGGCTACCTCCCTATCCCTATGAGAAGGACCCAAAAGGAGGAAAAACAAAGGAGACAGCTTAAAATATATATATTAAAATAAGAAATTAGAATTAAGGATTAAAGTCTTTGAAGATAGAAAGAGTAAAAGTAGTCACACGCGATAATTAACAGGAAGTTGTCTTTAGAAATAAATGGTTAGAAATAGTCGGTCTAGAATGAAGCACTGTTAAGACGATAAATACGTAATGTTCTTCATGAGGATACTTATGAAGAATGACCCCAGGCTAGGGCAGGCGAGGTCTGCGGCAGAAAGCTGGTGTCCAAAGTCGGGGAGGCGCTCGTGGAGAGCGGCCTTCACCGGAGGGTTATAGGGCTCCGATGTTTTAAGCTTCAAGACTTCTTCAGGACTATCACAATTAGGTAAAGATTTAAAAGTGCTTGAGGACTTCTTCATTCAGTTTTCAAGGTTTTAGAGGCTCAGACCAAAGCCAGACAAGAACTCGAACTCGACCGTCAGCCGTTTTCCAGGCATCACTTCCAAAACTGTCAATAAGTAATTCTGCAATTTGAAAATTTGAAAATTAAGAAAGATAAGGTTAAAAGCTGCCTGATACAATAAGATAAATTAAAACTAAAACTGTATACAAAATTATTGAATTGTACGAGAATACAACAGAATTTAGAAATAAGATTATAAATGACATTAGTAAAATTTAGACATCTTTCAGTAATGTTTACAAACAATATAAAAATAGAGACATAAGAATTTAGAATTAATAAACGAATAAAAGTAAAGAATAAGAAATAAATAGTGGCACGCAAGGACTCGAGTAAAAGAGATCAAGGGTTAAGAAACAGAAAGATATGAAAAAGTATACAGAAATAGAAAACCTTACAACACGTACCGACGTGTTAATTTTCACTCGTTCTTTGGTGAAGGAAAACCATATCTACCGAGAATTATTTCAGAAGTAGATATGTTATCCACCAATCCGGACCGGGTCCCCGTGGTAGATCATGGCCTAACCCTTCTCACGAAAGTGAGGTGACACGCGCGCTCAGTAGTGGGACGATATGAACAAAAAATACTATATATACGTGCTGGATCCATGTGTATTGTGTATCTGTATAAATGTCATGTATATGTGTGTAGGTGAGTGTATCTTATGTGTGTATATTACATATGTCAATGGATATAACCACTAATAACCCCAGGAAAGCTTCCGACATGTTGGAAAGTCACAACTGTCCAGACGGCTTTCTAACTTTGCACTATGCACTGAAAAGTCACGGAATATGTTCAGCGACTTTTGTCTGTGCGAAAGTGCAAAGTGCTATTGCACTAAAAATATGTACATGAGGAGGATTCACTACTAAAGCATTTTCTATCAGCTACCTAATTAAAACTAAACTACTGCACCAATTTTGATACATTTTTTATGAAACAAATCTGTAAGTACTCTTTTCAAATAAAAAAAATCCAAAGAGGTTTATAAATGCCGGAGTTCATACGTAACAAACTTACAAATAAAAACAGTCGAATTGAGAATCTCCTCCCGTTTTGAAGTCGGATAAAAATATGGTGAACATGTTTATTCTTTTTTACCTAAGTTATTTATTTATTTAAATTGGAACGGCCGCAACCAAATACAACAATATAAAAAAATATTTCAAGAATTATACCATTCAACACAGTAGTACATCACAGCTATTACAAAACACACATTCAAAGTCTCACTCTCACTCTCTAACATAAAAAAAAAAAAAAACAAAATACAAATTAACCCTACGCACGCCAAATAGTAAGCTAATTATCACCAGTGGAGAAAATAATCAAACTCTATCCAATCTTCTATATATATGAAAATGTTCTGTTGGTTTGTGTACGCTTCATAAACCTAAAAAGTTCTGCACCGATCGAGCTGAAATTTTTGCATGATATAATAATCCGCATCAAGGATTGTTTTTATCTATTTTTTCATCAGTGACATATCAACGAATGTGCGAATGTGCCACAGCGAAGCGTGGCAGGGTACAGCTAGTAAAGTATAAAGTTCCAAAATCCAAAGCTCAGGCGTGTAAACCCCAAATTACCTCTTCATGGCAACAGACTGACAACGCAAAATCAATACCGGCGACTCCTCCAGCGGAGGCGTAAAGCGGAAAATTAAAGTAAATAATTTATCAAGAACAACTGGCTGCCAAGAAATTGGAGACCAACTTCGTAACTCGCGCTTGTTTGTACTTTGTTTATTAATTAGCTGCTATCGTGTAAGGTAAGGCCGTGGACATTGTCTACTAAAAAAAAAAAAAATAGAAAAAAAAAAAAAAAGTTAGTAAATTATTAAATCACTTGTCACGATATACAGTGTAGAGTGAAGAAGCCTTCCTCTTCTGTAAGAGACCGCCTGGGGAAGTACCACAGCCAGATATTCATCCGCCAAGCAGTAGTCTTCAAACATTACTGTGTTCCGGTTTGAAGGGCACTGTTCCCAGCGAAATTACTGGGCATATGAGACTTTAGAGCCGATGTCTCAGGGTGACGAGCGCAGTGCAGAGCCGCGCAAGATATGCAATGCAATGTTCTGGGTGGCACTGAAACTGTTATGGGCAGGCGTAGCACTTACCATCAGGTGAAAGACTTGCTCGTCTCATTACTCAGTCAAATAAATAAAATTTAAAAGTAAACATAGAGGAAAAAGACAAGATTTGTGAGAACCACGGGTATAAATTTGCTCTGAAACTAGGTGTTTGTAAGACAATGGTTTTCGTAGTTCCTGATTCCCTAGCTACAGGGAATCCTGTGACTGACTGATTGTTTACGTACTAATAGAATAGAAGAATAGAATAGAAAAACTCTTTATTGTACACCAGAAACAAAAATAAACACAGTACTAATGTTAGTAACTATATTACTTAAACATTATAGAAACTAGTAATTAATTATAATAGCGGTGGTAGCCTAGTGGGAGAACGTCCGCCTTCCAATCAGAAGGTCGTGAGTTCAAATCCCAGTGCAGGTACGTACCAATGTGTTTCTGTAAAACATATGTACGTAATTATCACTCGCTTTTCGGTGAAGGAAAACATCGTGAGGAAACCCACATACCTACCCGAGAATTATTTCGGTGGTAGGTATGTTATCCACCAATCCGGACTGGGCTCCCGTGGTGGGTTATGGCCTTACCCTCCTCACGAAAGTGAGGAGAGACCCGTGCCCAGCAGTGGGACGTTATGGGTTGATGATGATGATGATGATATTTTGATGCACGCCTACACCTCTCTCTCCTTCACTATGGGTGGTTGACTGGTAGAAAATGCTCTTAGCGTTAAGTCCGCCATTTGTACTAGTTCGTTAATCTGTGCAATAAAGTATTAAAATAATAATAATAATAATGTTATTTACTATATTACTTAAACATTATAGAAACAGAAGCAAGATAAATCAAATACCAAAACAATATATCACCATAAATATCAACACACCATGAAACTGTCAACTTAGAACCAAATTGCAACAAAGGATAGGACGGAACCTTCGCCAAAACACAGCGGCTCCCAGTGAGGTTCTTAAGATTTACAAACTGAAGTACTAGGAAAACTAGTACGTGGCCAAGGACTAGAAAATCTAGAACATTCTCCAGTAATAAACGGGCATATATTTCCCGGAGAGGTCGGACACACGGTAAGAAAGGCGAGGCAGCGTCCGTAATTCGGGACTGGAGTGTGGCGAAGTGAAAAGATAACCATGAAGTAGCGTGACACACAGCTGCGGAGAGCGACAAATAATGTAATTTTTGGTACAGGAATCATGGACCACATGTACTATAAATCAGTACACCTGTACTCTGCTCTGTCAATATATAATAATATGTCCGGCTCTTATCGTGTGTTTAGATTGCTTGTAATTTGTAATGACACAGGTAGTGGTTTCTATAGTATTTTTGCTATTAAATTCCTCTGTGATTAGAATATGGAGCTTTTATTATTTCACTAGTAGCGCTCCGCGGTTCCGCCCTTTTACCTAATATCCTACAGGAATCGTTAATTTTTACGGGATAAAAAGTATCATATATCTCGATGTCTTAGGATGCAGTGCCACGCAAGATTATAATTTTCAGTAACATAGAAAGAAGCGCACAGATTACAATGCAATGCAACAATGTTCGTCGAACAAGCTCGTCAGTTTCAGCGGCAGTGTGTCACCAGCACATTTAACAGTGCAGTGCCAACGTTCACGAGTTTGGAGTAGGTACGAATAGATGAGGCCATTACATTTTATTGTGCTTGCGCACTAATGCTCGAATCGCGGGAAGTTACCTATACTAATCTGTTACTATTTATGTTACAGACTCGCTGAGCCCCGCGGTTTCAGCTGCGTCGACGATTATCTCACAGAAACCGTACATTTCTACAGGATAAAATGTATCTTATATTCTATGCCAGAGAGGTCACTTCACTACGTACTTATTCTTATTCCATGCAGTTTATTTTAAGGCCTTCAACTGAACGGCCTAGATTGGCACCACACACTCATAAATGACAAGACGTGACGTCACTCAAAAATAGGCTGTAGAGCATGAGAGAGGAAGAGGATGAGATGGAGCTATATAAACTCCCATGAATGCAAACAAATTGTTCCGATCTCTTTGGATAAATGTCTCTGGTCGACTTATGAACGCTGAGCGATATTGGTGGTGACAGTTAGCAGGGCTGTTCAGTTTAAGGCCTTAAACTGGATGGATTCAACTGTTTGTGGTGAGGGCCCTGGATCTAAAGTATCTACAGCTGTCTTACTCACACTTAGTAATACAGCGTACGTGAGAGTGAGTGCAACAGAAAATTTTCCACGGTTTTTATTATCTCAAGTATGGTCCGCAAGATAAATAAATTAGATTTCTATAGTGTTGTCTATTTAGTACTAAATTATAATAGTCATGGCTAGAAAGCTTTGGGAACGGTTTAGTGAACAGCCAGTGACAAGTTACCAATTAAGTATGGACTTAATTGGTAATTGTACGGTAATGGTAATTTAATGAAACCTCGTTGATTCTAACCCTATCTAGAAAGAATTATATTTTGGAATATATGTTACCCATTGTACTACCCTTGTTTACCTATTGTAATTCTTCTGTACTGTGTTTATTTTTGTTTCTGGTGTACAATAAAGAGTTTTTCTATTCTATTCTATATGTTATTATAGGCCATGGCTAATCTATTTCAAATTACGAAATAGTCGTAACTAAATATTTTGCATGCCGCTCTTTATTAATAAATAATTTCTTGGTTAACTACCGGACATGGATAATGTGCAAACAACTCGGCATTCTCGTTAGTAAAAAAGTTTGCTACTTCCGGTCGTTTGGTCGAAGCTTTCGTAAACACAGGGTTGGTAGGAAAAAGCTCTGTGATTAGGGTTGCCTGCGTAACTTTTGTTTTACTTCTTTCTTTTTAGTCTCGTTTTTTTAATGTTTTGGCTTCGCGCGATTTGCATTTAGACAGAGGCGGGTATAATAAATTTATTACAAGTTTTTGCTACCCAATAGAATTGTTGTACTGTCGAAAGAATTATTTAAAAAAGAAGAAAAAAAAAAAACAAAAATGTGTAGTTTACTTAATTGCACATAAAATGGTTTTGGTATTTCTCAAAGTCTAGAAAAATGCAATAAAATATTCAGTACTTGACGTTAGAAATGAAAAAAATTACAGAATAGGCATTAACTTAACACAAAAGATGGACTAAACAACGCTAACTCTTAAACGTGATGCCACTACCTATGAAAGTGAAGCATCGAAGACGTGCCAGTCTGGTAAAGATATCATGGTTTTTTTACCCGACTGTGTCGGTAAGAGGGTTATATTTTTTTATTCTACAGAGCAACGAGACGAGCACACCGTTCCCCTGATGGTAAGCACCAGCTTTCCATAACAGTTACAACGTCATCTGGTATTTTGCAATGCACTGCGCACGTCATCCTCTTGTATTAGTTAGGTCTCATATACCCAATAATTTGGATCGATCGACAATACAGGGTTACGATAATCTCTGGCTAATTTAATCATCCTAATAAGTGGAGTTTCCATTTTACTGCATTTTCTTCTCTTGGTGTTTGTTTTAACTTGACTACCATACTGATGTGGTCCGCGCCGCCGCCATAGTAAATATTGTATTGCTACACTTTCGTGTTTGACGTGTGGCGTCCGTTTTGCTTTCTATGTTCATGGTTACAGAGTAAATAAAGAAAAGGAACACCCTTAAGTATGCAATCGCCGATCTCCTTTGAACTACGGATGGCTCGTAAAAATAATATCCTCAGCTATTTATGTAAACGACGCCATTTTTATACGCGTATAAACGTTAAAAAGGGCCCAAAATTACTTTGTTTTACGTCTAGCGCACCCTTATCGATTTCTTTATAGTTTGGGAGGCAGTTGTATGTTTCATTGAGGTGCTTAGGTGAGGTCAAATAGCAGAATTGCAGGTTAAATTATATTAACTTATATTTTTAGATTAATACATTGAAGATCCTCTCGTCATTTGGAATGCCTGTCATTATAGTAATTAGCCACAAAATAACAGATGGAAGTTAAGTAAGTATATTTAAAAGTTATGTTTTGGAAAAAAAATTAAAACATTATTTCAATATACAGACACTGAGGTGAAAACAATAGCTCTGGAAAGTATCTAAAAAAAAGAAAATGAGAAATAGAGTTTTTCTAATTATCCGTACACTTATAAAAATAACATTTAATAACCAGTTGTAACAATATAAAGCGGTTATTGCAGTGATAACAATATAATAATAATATGTAATGCAATGTTCTGGGTGGTACAGTTATTGTTATAAGCAGGCGTAGAGTTTACCATTAAGCTAACGACCTGCTCGTCTAGTTACTTACACAAATAAAAAAAAACAATATTAAAAAAACGACTATCTAGAAAAGTTCCTAAAATGGTGGCAGAATTGCCACGTTGCATGCCCACATCACCTTAACAATATTGGGCAGAAGCGAATAATTGTTAGCTTATTATGACCTTGTCAGGTACCCTAATCAGAAGCACCCTTACCTCCCCCACTACAGAGGTTTTATGAACATTTTGTGGCCTACCAAGATATTATATGGATCAATGTACTCATTCTTTAGTGTTCAGATTTCTTTGATGTTGCGTTTCCATTCAGATATTTATCATACACGTACATAAAATATATATGTTTATGGCAAAGTGAAGTTTTGGCCAGAAAAATGTGTGAGATGTTTGGAATGAAAACTATGTGACTCAATCCACGGGAAAGGTTTTGGGGAAAGTGTGTGTGAGTGTGTGTCCTTGTTTAATGCCTTTTGCGATGCGGAACGATTGCTCAGTACAAGCTTATTTTAAGGCTCTATTTACATTGCTGTGGGTGAATTTATAGTGATGGTCAAATTCTGCAAAAATCGGCCCTGGGAAACCACGGCGTTTTCCAGATATTCAGCCTCCAAGCAGTAGTGTGCAAACTTTTCTCGCCAGTCCTTCTCGAATGGATGTATTCCAAATCTGGTCTCAGACTCAGTTAAATTTAATGAGTGCCCTTTTAGAGCCCTTGTAAATAAAGATTTTGAATTTTACCTCATGAACCTAAGAAGTCATGTCTCAGGGTGATGAGCTCATTTCAGATTATGCAGTGCCAAGTTTTGGATAACACCGCAACTGTTACACTTACCATCCTGTGAACGACCTGATCATCTCGTTAGTCAGTAGCATGAAAAAAAAAAATTGATCTATTTACAAGTAAATAACAGGTGATGTTATTTACGACCACCGATAAAATAGTAAATCTAGTAAAAAGATACCCACTTGATTTCTAATAAAAACATCAATCATCATCATCATCATCAACCCACACCGTCCTACTGCTGAACACGGGTCTCCCCTCACTTTCATGAGGAGGATTAGGCCTTAATCCACCACAGGGGCCCGGTCAAAACATCAATGATAATATTATAAATCATGCTCATCAATATAACTCATCTCCAATCACACGGTACGCGGACATCGTTTATTAGATAAAATACAAGTTCTGACCACACAAGCTGTTATTAAAAGTAAGCTATGAGATAAGGAGTTGTCAAAGTGCGGTCCGCTGTGCCTTTTTATGCGGCCCCTAGCTAAAATATAGAATAGAATAGAATATATGTATTTAAAAACTGTTTATATCAGGGTATTAACACTAAATGATGTAATAACAGCTGGTTCATTGCGAACATACAATAATAGTAATGCAAAACAATAAAATTATTATCATTGCTGACTCCTTTTCGATGTGCAATGCTAAGTACAGAATACTATAAGTTCTATTAAGTATACCATTTCAATAAAAGTAAGAAAAAAAGATGAAAAAGTACAACAAACAAAATATTGTAACATGTTTTTATACCATCTCATAACATCAGAAATTTTACCAATTATAATTTTTAGCGAATTCTACGACAAAATGGTAGGTGTTAACAGGTTTCCTGGTTATAATTATGACCGTATATTTGAAAACCGGAAGCACGAAAACCATCGCCCCAAAACATCCAGTCACAGTTAAACGGACTACAAAAAAAAGTTGATCATCCCTGCATATGACTACATTTTCATAATAAACTCGTTGGTGTTGATATTAAATCGATAAAGAGACAGGTTTGATGATCTCTTATTAAAGTTAAACAAGTAACCAGCCCACCTAGAGGGCGAGATAAAGCTATCGGTTGCGGCAAATAGTGGTACTTCATCTTAAGAAATATTAACCCAGTGACAAATGGACAATTTGTATGGTAAACCTGTTGAAAATTACGAATCAATTGGCTTTTAAGCAGCATATACCATTTCTTCAATCTCACTCACAAAGCATTATTTAACGTAAACACAACTCTATACCAGTGATTTTCTGAATCAATGCGTTCCAAAATACAGATCTTATTTTTATTTTAAGAGGGGAAATTCCCTGAAATGACGAATGGGGTGTGTGGTATTCGAACTTACGAAAACTTCCCGTGAGCAGTGATCGCGGTATCAGACACCATCTTGCCCCGGCGGTAGGCCCGGGTGGTATTCGGGCCTCTACGCGAGGGCGAAAATGACTTGACTCACCAAAGTCACCCCCAAGACGTGTGGGGTTTTACGTGTGGGGTTTCACTAGAAGGAAGCGGGTTAACCGCCATACCGAAACCACCATACCGAAATATCACAGGTGAAAGAGCTGGGTGCACCAAGTCCCATATAATGTAGTTACCTAGTAACTTTCTAGTTTTGTTCCAACGACTTAGTTTTAGAATTAAATAAATAACATGCCCGCATTGCTGAGCTATTGTTATACATAAAATTATCTACCAACAAAAGGCCAGGACAAGGACTAAGGCTCACACACACTGCGGGCGATCCGTGGCAACGCTCGGGCAAGCCTTTCGATCCACCTGGATTTATGCTGCTAAATAGAGACATCGGTTTTTTTTTATTTGTCGGCGTTATGAGACGGTAATGTCGTTCACCTGATGGTATGCGCTACGCCTGTCCATAACAGTTACAGTTCCACTCAGAAGTTTAGATTCCATAATCTTGCGCGGCGCAGCACTGCGCTCGTCACCCTGAGACATTATAGTTACATTCATATTACCAGAAATCTATTTAAAAAATATGAAACAGAAAATACACAAGGATTTTAGTTAAAATTTCTGTTTTAATTCCTTAGATTTTCATTAAAATGCATTTAGTTGTTTCGACGCAAGTTTTGGGCAGACAGACAATAATGCTTAAAAGGGTAATTTATGATTAGGCACCAAAAACTTGGCAGTTTTTACTGAGACTTTTGCACATATTTCACAAAAACGTCAATTTTATTTTCGGTATAAACTAGAACTAGGTAATTAGATGAAGTTAGCCTTAATAAATCTATGCATTACCTATGACCATCGGCGGTAGTATCGTCGATCGGCGGCTGTGTGGGTGCGCCTTAACTGAAGCAGAGACAAAGGCTATTATTTCCTAGGTATAGCTGTGTCAGCTGCCTAGACATGAATCAGAGCCTAGGTTATGGAGCCAATTATAACCCACATATATGGGAGCACCACTCGTACTACAGTACGCTATACAAAACATAAGCAGTAGCTCAAGTTTAGCCGATAACTATTAGTCGATGAGCCTAATTCTGCTCTGTATCTGGCCCATCCTAAGGTTGTCTGGCAGAGATCGCTTTAACACGTTGACTGATGAGCCGGTTTTGGCCATTTGCGAATCTTCACGCAACGTGTGTGTTTACTAGGACTGGCGTTGTGTCGTTACTATACTCAACCAGCTGTGCACACAACTGGTGTGATAACATTGTGAATAAGGCAGTGAGGGTTCGCACGCCAGTCGTCTTTTTGTTTGCCGCTTTGCCCATAAACAGTTGTCAGCAGTCAATTAATGCGATTAGACCGCTAATTGTTCCTATGACATAGTAAGTTTTTTTTGTAAATTTATAAACACATCTGGAGGTCGATAAAGAGTTATCTATCTATCTACATATTAACGGCTTTACACATAAACGCCTCTTACAGCAGTTAAGAACGTCATTTAAGTTCGGCACACTACATGTGGTTGTGTGTGTACGTCACGCCGCAACGGCCGAACGGATTTTGATGACATTTGGTATTTAGATACTCCAGGTTCTGGAATAATACATAAGATACTTTATACCCCGTAAAAAATACGATTCCTGTTGTTTAATTTTTTTTAAAGCTAGCATTAACAGCAAGGCTCACTTATTACTTATTTCTGTATATATTTATTTATAGATATAGATAGATAGATAAACTCTATATTAAGACACCACACAACAAAAAAAACTAAAACAAATTACGCTACACAAGTAAGTTCCGCAGTTTCACTCGAATCAACTATCATCTTGCGGTTACGGAGTCAAGAAAAGGCAAAGTATGGGTGTGTGTTTGATACACCCATACTTACGCATTTATAATATTTGTGTGGTTATAAGTCGTTTATACACAGTTGTAGTGAGTGCCCTTACTGATATGCCATTGAGCATTATGGGCATTTAGTCGCATAATTACGTAAGCGGGCACTTAGCTTTCTAATCTACTAAATGGGTAAAATGTATGAGTACTTACTGAGACATTTGGATTTCCGGGTTAATAATGCCACTTGTGATCTAATTACTTAGTTATTTTAATTGGTGTACAAGCGAAAACGATTATTGCACTATCGATTAATTATGTGAGAGTTGCGATATGAGAAATTATTCGAGGCTCTACCATAGTTAAGACCGAGGTGACTCGAATCAGGGGTGAATTGAAACACCAATAAGAACATCGGCCGTATTTAAAAAAGAGTGTGTGTACTTATGTACACGCGTTAGAAGTTATACTTGTTGTGCAAGCAATTTTTTTCGTTGTCTATACTGTCGACACTTCTCAGAGTTAGTTTTTTTTTTCACTACCCCCTGATTTGCAGATTTTTTTCGTGAATAATATTTTTTACAGTATTGTGCATTTCTTTGAATAATATCTTCAGACATCTCGGAAACTAAAACAGAAATTGAAATTTAATCATGTAGTATTATTAGTTTCAGAGAAACCTGCAAAAGATCATAGGTAGATAGATACGAATTAGTATAGAAAATTATTTATATTGTTCTATTTAAGTTTATTTAAATTTTAAATTTATTTATCAAAATTTATTTAAGTTTATTTATGAGAATTTATTTTTGATTATTTCAAGTACTACTTTAATAGATTGAAAATATATGTTTATATAAATATATCATGTTAAGCTCAGTGCTCGTTATTTTTAGAGTTATTTAATAAAATTTGTTTGTTTTAATAAAAATATAATAAAAAATAATTGAAATATCAATAAATCAAATTTTAACGAATAGTTAAGATCAAAGATAAAATAAACATTCAGCATTTAAGGTTAATATAAACAAGTATAGAAAATTTATTATTTTTTTTATTTATACATAAAATTTGTTAATATACCAGAAATAAAACAAAACGAAAAAAATAATGTTGTGGTGAGGAATAAACGCTTACTAAGCATTATATAACTTAATTTTTTTACTTTTTTTTCACAATTTCACAGTGAACACAATACCGGTTTGTCTCATGAAATTAACTGAGCAGAGAAATTTCTGTTGAAATTTTTCCTGAATTTTCTTTGCTATAAACCTCACTGAGCCCCGATACCTTTCCAACGAATGCAAAACCGTGGAAATCGGTTCGTGCGTTCTAGAGTTATAGCGTCAGGAAGGAAAACCCGACTTATTAAAAATTCACTCTCATCATTTTTCTCCATCGCGCCAAAAGAAGTATAACTTCAAAAATTTGCGCATAACTAAATGAAACCAATCTGCACTTCTCTTCTTTATTTGTAGTGGTAGGCCTCTTCTGGAAGAGTTCGCCTGGGGAAGTACCACAACACCTTTGCCAGATTTTCATCCGTCAAGCAGTAGTATGAAAACAATTTTGTGTTCCGGTGAGAAAGGCACTGTTTCCAGCGACATTTCTGAGCATATGAGACTTAAGAACCAATGTCTCAGGGTGACGAGCGCAGTGCAGTGCCGCGCAAGATTATGCAATGCAAAGTTATGGGTCGCGCTTACCAGCACTAGAACTACGTCTTGTTACTTAGTAACGTTACGTTTACCACTAGACAGGACGTCAGTTTGTATATCACTCTATCTTATAAAAAAATATTTCCAAGCATTATAACTTCGTTCTCTATGAACTAACTACTGGTTATTCTGTGACAGTTAACAGCTCCTAAAGAATCCGATATCAAGAACATATTTTTATCCCTAAACAGACCCTTCAGAACCCAATAACGCCGGACCACCGCCACTGCCACATTTTCCTTAACATGAGACGCTTTACACATGACGACAGTTTTGTATAGCACGATTTTCATGCGTATATTTTATGCTGGTCAGAAATTCAAAAATTTTTTTTTTTATTTGACAAGGTGACGAGACGAGCAGGTCGATCACATGCTGGTAAGCGCTACGCCTGCCCATAACATTTACAGTGTCACCTAAAGCTTTGCATTGCATAATATTGCGCGGCACTGCACTGTGCTCCTCACCCTGAGACATCGGCTTTAAAGTCTCATATGCCCAGTAATTCGCCAAGCAGTAGTGTGCAAACATTGCTGTGTTCCAGTTTGAAGGGCACTATTTCCAGCGAAATTAATGGGCATATGAGACTTTACAGCCGATGTCTCAGGGTGACGAGTACAGTGCAGTACCGCGCAAGCTTATGCAATGCAAAGTTCTGCAATTGTTATAGGAAGGCGTAGCGCTTACCATAAAGTGAACAACTTGCACATCTCATCACTCATCAAATATAAAAACTAAAAAACCAAGCGGCATTCGTGCTACAAAAAGCCGCCATGTGTAAAGCCTCTTACGTGAAGGCGGTGTAGTAAATAACCGCCAATAAGGTTGTGGGACGTCTAATTGCAACAACAATGGCCTGCCCACGCGATCCGAATTACCACTTGCTGCCACGGCATTAATTAGCACTAGACATCGATACTGGACGCGTTTCCATTGTCTCTGGAAAGATATGTCAAACGGCTTTCTGCTAATAGCTCGATTTCTACCTGACGTTAGTTATTTTTTTTTATTTGACTGCGCGAAGAGATGAGCCCTTCGTTCACCTTCCGGTAAGCGCTACGCCTGCCCATAACAGTTCCAGTGCCATCCAGAACTTTGCATTGCATAATCTTGCGCGGCACTGCACTGCGCTCTTCACCCTGAGACATCGGCTCTAAAGTCTCATATGCTCAGTAATTTCGCTGGAAACAATGCCCTTCAAACCGGAACACAGTAATGTTTGTACACTACTGCTTGGTGTTTGAATATCTGGCCATGGTGTGGTAAGTAGGTATTGTTCTGAACGTTTTTTTTTGTACTGACGCGAAGCAGTGGAAGTTAGGAGTTCTCCGGTGACTTTCCTCGCTGACCGTCCCACTGAAACACTAGCCATAAATACTCGAAAACAATAAATATGGTTACTCCACAATGGAACTCCGCAAATCTCGCATTCAGGTCTAATTAATTGGTTTTAGCTCCGCACGTGGTGTTGCTGCACCGATTTCCACCAGTTTTTAATTTCCCGTTCTCAATCCTTTGTCTTCTACATCCTTTTTCATCTGTTTTATCCATTTAAACCTTTCTCGTACGTGGGAATTAAGGCTTAATTACGTGCTTCATTTTCAGTCTAGACTGGGTTGTGTTGCTAAATAATCCAACGAGAGATCAAAGGTACTGAGACATGCTTATTATTAGCACAAAAGCATGCTATTTATGAGCAATTGCTACCTAGTAGTAGGTATGTCAAAGTGTTGTTAGTAATTAGCATGCTTATTACGAGCATGCTCAAAAGTCGATCTTCGTTCGATTTTCGGGCTTGCTATCTGCTGCTCAGGTGGAAGGGGGTGTGCTTTGAGCGCGTCTTTCGCGTCGTTCGTCACGGATTGCTTAAAATGAGTATGCTTTTTTTAAGCATATGTATACAGCGAAAAGCATGCTAGTTTTACGCATGCTAATAAGCATGCTATTTTAGTAGAATGTACCTTTAGTACCTTTAGTGTTTTCTGAAGGGTTCAAATGTTTTCGAAACTTGTTTAGTACTTTCTGTTTGTGTGAAATTATTGTTGGAGTAGAAAGTTGAGTAGATATTCGTTATTTACGTGAGTGGAGTGAATTTACGAAGAATATTATTGAAGTAAAACTTCTTTACGCACACTTGACTTGAGGAGTAAACTGGTGAATGCGTGACGAGAGCGTTATGAAAAGTGTGATCGGGCGAGGCGAACGGAAGTTGAGAGGAAGATTATGTTAGTGAAGTTAGAAAGAGAGAAGGTTACGTTTCGTATATTACTGTAGGGGAAAGAGAGGAAGGTGCGAGCACACATTTTCTTTCTCTCTTTCTCTCATAGCCAGCTCCACCATCTTCAAAGAAATTTTACTTCAATCGCGCGTAAAGATTACACGCAAACACTTTATTTTTAATTTTTAAAATGTTTAATTATTGTTTAGATAAAGTGTCTCCGTTAGACAAAGCGTGTTTTGGTCTACACACTACACAAAAACCTCTACACAAAACATTGTCATACATCAGTGCTTCAGTGGGTGAATATAGTTGTGATAATGAAGATGGCCTTGCCCTGCACCTCAGGGTATAACTAAAAGCATATTAAATATCAAAAGCATTACAACCAAAACCACGGTGCTTGATAATTTATAACTAATCGTCTTTCAGTTTTCAAGTAATTCCGGTAGCTCTCGTCGTGTGTGGTCCCAATTTCCTTTCAAAGCAGTCAAGTGACACTAAAAAATTAAAAAATAATCTCCCATCCTGAAAGTGTCGCAAAATAGAAACGGCACCGGGAAAATTGCGGTCTAAAATGGACTATTGGAATAACTTACGAATTGAATCCAATTTTACACGAACTGGATATAAAGCCGTGATTCTCCACCATATGTGTTCAGCGAATGCTTCAATATTTTGACCATATTGTGCGAAGACCAGCTGATAATCTGGAAAGCTCCTAGTGACAGGGAAGGTTCAAGGCTAGAGGCCAAGAGGTCGAAGCCCAAAGAGATGGTCTGGTCAGGTATCTGAACTGCTGGACACCAAGCTGAATGTGGTGGCACCAGATAGTGAGCGAAAAGATCAGTCAGGGTAATCACGATGCTCAGCAGTGAGCGCACGACCAAACCAGGAGAAGATTAAATGGAATAAAGAACAGAAGAGAGTAAGCTATTTCGTGTTAGTGGTACCGTGGCATCTCTCTGTAGTTTTTTATTTGACTGAGTAACGAGCAAGTCGTTCACCTGATGGTAATCGCCATGCCTGCCCATAAAAGTAACAGTGCCACCTAGAACTTTGCATTGCAAAATCCTGCACTGCACTCGTCACCTTGAGACATCGGTTCTAAAGTCTCATACGCCAAGAAATTTCGCAATTTTGTAATTTTTGTACCTACTAGCGCCTTTTTGCTTTTTTTTACTAGGTTTTGATGACTGCTTGAGGAAAGTTGCTCGTCAGGCAAATACTTAAGTACCTACCTCGATTTTCAACGATGTTTTCCTTCATCAGAAGCTTCCACTTCCCAGTCAGCTGGATTCGAACCTACGCCCTGCAACGTACATCAGTCTACTTCGGTCTCAGCATCTATTTATTTATTTATTCTTTAGCACACAAATGGAGTACAAGAAGTACTTAATGCTAAGTAGCATTTTCTACCAGTCATCCTGGAGGTGTAACTGAATTGGTGGTGGTGTGGCAAAACGAGAGAGCAGAGAAAAGTATATTCAAAAGATATTTAGTGATAGAGTATTTTATATTAATACAACTAAATATATAACGTTATAATAGACTAATAAATACAATATAAAATAGATAAACATAGATAAGGAAATATATCGAGTAAGTGAGGAAAAAAAAAATTAATAATAAAACTATGCAGTTGTAGAATGCACCTTTTGGACGTAAAAATCACGGATTAACCGCTTAAACAGGTCTCTAGAAGGAGCTTTTCTGACACCTACCGGCAACGCATTCCACAGTCTTACTGCTACAATGGAAAAGTCAGTCATCTACGTCAGTCTGCGTCAGTTTCGGTATCCGCGTTAGCGTCGGCATCTGCTTTGGCGTTGGCATCGGCGTTGGCATCTCCGTCGGCGTCGGCATTAGGTTAGAGTCCATCTTTGCCGTCTGCATTGGCGTCCTAATAACTTGCGATCCGGCAACGGAACCAATTGAGTAATCATCACCCCTTTTTGTGCCAATTGAAATTAAAATTGATTTAGTGCGTCTAAAAAATACATAGCTGAGTATAATATAAAGAAATAAAAGTATATAGCTCTACAAATGGGGTAAAGGGGCTAAGTTAGGGTAAGTCCAGCATGTGCTGAGTACACATGACAACGTTGTTTTTCAAGTTACCCCTGTTGTTATGGCATTTGCCGAGACAAGAGGATGCGGATTCTACATAAAGTGTATAGCGGTTCACATAAGCGCCAGCTTCACATGCAAGCATCATTAATCACAATTATGTTTGCGCGATGGATTGCCTGAAAAAGTTAATGACTAGCCTTTGTGACTGATATGGACACCGTTTTAATGAGTTTCTCTCGCCCCGGTGGAATACAAAGGGACTTGTTGATGCTTAACCCCCCCATCCCCCCTCCCTTTTATTTTGTACAATAAATAAAATAAATAAGGCGTACGATTACATACATAGATTCTGACCCCTAAGTAGGACTCCCTGTACCTAGGGAATCAAGAACTACTGTAACAACCCAGAGTCACAGCAAATACCGGTGGTTCATTCAAGTTTTTGCACTATGGAATCCAACTCGCAACCTCGCGGTTTTCAGTCGGCTCATTACCCACTTACGCAAAATATTAATAAATTAACAATAGTAGATTTTTTAACAAAGAACTAACTAGACTCGTAACGTGGCCACGTTAAGTTCGTGTAATCCGCCAATGTTAAATTTCATAAGCGCGTTACACGCTCGTTCCGAACTGTCAAAATAACGTCCAAAAGCAACGTGTAATACTCTTTTTAGTTCCACGTCATGGTGTGTTTATGAAACGCGTTGAAGTTAATAGCGCGTTGTGACATCACGCGTTTTCGGCAAGGAATCGCGTGTGGCATACCGGATAAGGGCTCAGTGCACAGCGCTCCTAAAGATATCACTTTAAAAATCAATGTTTGTATCCCACTAACGTTATAAATGTGAAAGTTTTTGAGGATAGATGGATGGATGGATGGGTGTTTATTACTCTTTGACGCAAAAACTACTGACTTAGATGAAATTTGGTACACAGATACCCGGATTAACACAAAGGATATATTTTTTAATCCCATAAAAATTACATGAGATATTAAACCGCGGGTTAAGCCGCGGGGCGCAGTTAGTAAAATATAACTAACGAATCAATCGCACATAAAACGAAATAAGCACTAAACCATCTCGGTAGCGACAGCCCGACGAGACGCGCGCCGGTCGCGTGTCAAACTTTTTGCTTGTTAAAATACTTCGCCCGCCGTGAATGAACGTGTTGCGCCTGAATGAACGACTCCGGTGGGTATGTCAGCTGTTATTTGCTGAGCTGGGTTCCGCTAACTATGTTTCTTTTTTTTATTCTATGAGAGTTTAGACGGGAACGCGAAAATATGACGTTGTTGAATTTGTTTTTTTTTTCTCGAACTTCTGTTTCTTCGTGTGTTGTGTTGATTTAGAAAAAAGGAACGGGACGAAATCCTCAAAGATCATTTTTAAATTTTCAAATAACACTGAGTGAGCCATGGATAAATGCTACAAACACGTAATCTACCGTTATATAGGTACCAGATGAGGTCTTGCTAAGCAAAAGAAATTATTATTGTGTATGGTTCGACATACACAGACACACACAGGTTTGAGTTTGAAAAAGGACATCGCTCTTTGAAGTGGTTGCTCTGACATTTTCCTATGTTATAGGCTATAATATTTATAGGTTTATACTTATTGAAGTTATCTTCAAGTGAAATAATTCATGTTCGCTGTATCTGCGGAACCCAACCTAAATTACGCACTTTCCTCGTCCGTTTCTTTACAATAATATAACGTTCAGTTCTCCAACCAGTCCTTTAACACCTATATCATAAGGTTGAAAATAACTTATATCTTAATATATAGGTACGTATATATGGAGGAAGTAAAATGCAGCTGAATTGAGATGGCAGTACGGCTTGTGGATTCAATTAGTTAAAAGGAGTTTTTTGTCCATTCGAAGTTAATTAAGCTTTTGATTTTGATACCTTAATG
This sequence comes from Campaea margaritaria, assembly GCA_912999815.1. Lineage (NCBI taxonomy): Eukaryota > Metazoa > Arthropoda > Insecta > Lepidoptera > Geometridae > Campaea > Campaea margaritaria. The sequence goes on from OU538814.1 coordinate 4,647,278, forward strand.
AAAATAGCGATAAAGGGAAGAATTCATACAATATAATATGTAAAAATTTAATATAGTCTCTATTATATAGAGTACTTAAGTCTCATTGTTACGATCAGTACTGTTAGAATAGAATAGAAAATTCTTTATTGTACACCAAAAAATCAAAAAACACAATACAGAAAAATTACAAATTAAAAATTAACATTTTTGAAGTTATACTTCTTTTGGCGCGATGGAGAAAAATGATGAGAGTGAATTTTTAATAAGTCGGGTTTTCCTTCCTGACGCTATAACTCTAGAACGCACGAACCGATTTCCACGGTTTTGCATTCGTTGGAAAGGTATCGGGCTCCGTGAGGTTTACAGCAAAGAAAATTCAGGAAAAATTTCAACAGAAATTTCTCTGCTCAGTTAATTTCATGAGACAAACCGGTATTGTGTTCACTGTGAAATTGTGAAAAAAAAGTAAAAAAATTAAGTTATATAATGCTTGGTAAGCGTTTATTCCTCACCACAACATTATTTTTTTCGTTTTGTTTTATTTCTGGTATATTAACAAATTTTATGTATAAATAAAAAAAAAAAAAAAATTTCTATACTTGTTTATATTAACCTTAAATGCTGAATGTTTATTTTATCTTTGATCTTAACTATTCGTTAAAATTTGATTTATTGATATTTCAATTATTTTTTATTATATTTTTATTAAAACAAACAAATTTTATTAAATAACTCTAAAAATAACGAGCACTGAGCTTAACATGATATATTTATATAAACATATATTTTCAATCTATTAAAGTAGTACTTGAAATAATCAAAAATAAATTCTCATAAATAAACTTAAATAAATTTTGATAAATAAATTTAAAATTTAAATAAACTTAAATAGAACAATATAAATAATTTTCTATACTAATTCGTATCTATCTACCTATGATCTTTTGCAGGTTTCTCTGAAACTAATAATACTACATGATTAAATTTCAATTTCTGTTTTAGTTTCCGAGATGTCTGAAGATATTATTCAAAGAAATGCACAATACTGTAAAAAATATTATTCACGAAAAAAATCTGCAAATCAGGGGGTAGTGAAAAAAAAAACTAACTCTGAGAAGTGTCGACAGTATAGACAACGAAAAAAATTGCTTGCACAACAAGTATAATTTTTTCTTATTTACTTATTTATTATTATTATTAATTATTATTTATTGTTTATTAATTATTAATTAATTAAATTATTGATTTTGTAAAGGCAGACCACCAGCCGGCAGCCCGATAGTCGGACGACATCGCCAAGCACGCGGGACAGAATGGATGAGACTGGCACAGGACCGGAACAAATGGCGTGAAACAGAGGAGGCCTATACCCAGCAGTGGGTGGATACAGATATAGACAGATAGATATGAAAATCTGTCAGTAGTTACTGACTATAAGTGGTTTAATTGTTTTATCATTGAAATACAGACTTGCAAGTAAAAGTAAAACCAACCCCAGTAGATAGGTAGAAAAAGCGTAAAATATTGCCCCAAAGCGCAGCCAATCTCAAAACCAATCTCTTTTTGTATCCCTCGTTAACGATTCACTCTTGATCCTAATCTTTGTGAAGATATCTCCGGCGAGGACCGAGTAACCTATTTAAAACGGTATTAGCGCACCCTAGACGGTTCACACAAAAGCTAATTTGACAATTCACATATAAAGATGACGTTTGCACATGCGTCAAATGTATGTCTAATTTGGTACTCGTACCACACGATCAAAACAAAATACAATCCACTGGAATGAAGATTCATACAAACCGTTTGTCTATTACTTTTGGGCGTGTAGTTTTGACTGCCATCCCGACTGCGGGTAAGTACCCGCATGTTTTTTTTATGTTACTCAATAACGAGACGTCAATGTTGTGATAGTAAATGCCACGCCGGCTCATAACAGTTACAGTGCTACCTAGAACTTTGCATTGCATAATCTTGCGCGGCATTCCACACGTCACATTGATTCTAAAGTCCTATATGCCTAGTAATTTCGCTGGAAACGATGCCCCTCAAACCGGAACACAGTAATGTTTGCACACTGCTCGGCGGATGAATATCTGGTAAAGGTGAGGTACTTCCCCAGGCGTACTCTTGCAGAAGAAGTTTACCAATATAAGAAGTATTGTTGCCATTTCATTTCAGCTTATACCGTTTCAACTAACCCATTTTCAGTCTTTCAATCCCGATCTTCGTTAAGATATCTTCGGAGACGATTTGAACGCCGTAAAAAAGGACACCTGTTCATTGATTTACAACTGAATAAGTATTTTTGGACGACCTCTTTGGAAGGTATTGAGTCCTTCTAGAGGCACATTCGAAACTAAATTAAGTTTATTTGGTGCCAATGATTGAATTAAATTATTTGGATCATGGGACAACCAAATGAAGTTGTTTTTGACAATCTATCTATATATATAAAAATGTTATGTTGGTTTGTGTACGCTTCAAAAACTCAAAAAGTTCTGCACCGATCGAGCTGAAATTTTAGCATCACCGCATCAAGGATTGTTTTTATCTATTTTTTTCATCAGTGACATATCAGCGAATATGCGAATGTGCCACAGCGAAGCGTGGCAGGGTACAGCTAGTTATCTATAATTAAATTCAGATATATTATTTTATTATATTTTATTTGTCTGAGTGACAAAATAAGCAAGTCGTTCGCCTGATGGTAATGCCTGCCGATAACAGTTACAGCACCGCCCAGAACCCTGCATTGCATAATCTAGCGCAGCACTGCACTGCGCCCGTCACCTTAAAACATCAACTCTAAAGTATCATATTTTCAGTGCTTTCGCTGGAAACAGTGCACAGATTTCGATTTCCGTTAATGCTAGTCACTGTTCAGTTGTCTACCTTCCGTTTCTATCATCAGATCAGCCTGCTGTCACCATAATATTCTAAAGCCATCGAAACTCGACAGGCATGCAAAATTTTAACTCAATCAATTAACTGGGTGTAATTTTTTAATTTTTTTTTTCTTTAAGCTTTTACTTAATTGAAGAACGGGAACGGGTCAAATTAACTTTCAATATTTTATATAAATAATACATTTATCTATTTAAGTATTCCATTTGTATATCTAATCGGAGCATCCATAGAACTCCATCTAGGCTAAACAACCTATCTAACTATATCTAGGCTAGATAGGGTCTTTTCAAAAGCGAAACAACAAAATATGCCACCTTTTCTTAAAAGACCTTTCACGGAGTCAGATTTCTAAAGGAAACCCAAGTTATTTGCTCGAGGGGTGACTGAACCAAACAGCTAGGGGTTTATTAGTATTTCTATCAAGCTCAATGGATTTCCAAGCCTCGTTTTTCAACACATTTTCTTGAAGGGATTGAAGCTCGCCAATCATAAATGAAGAGTTTTTATGAAATTGAGTTTTCAAATGTGGATAAAATTCGTAACGGCATGGAGGCAAATGGAATAGGTATTGGCTATCTAAGAGGAGCCTAAGATATCAAAAGAGAGTTTTATTTTGAAACAGTAACCAGATGTGCTTTTCGTCAACATGACGGTTAGCGCCGCGCCATGTCATTTCATATCTCTGCTCAGGTCTTGAGCAGAAAAATTTGATAGCAAGGTCTGTTTGTATTCTATCGACTCGACGACTCGAGTCTAAGTTACGACTTGCTCGTATTGGAAAAAAAATTATTCTCAATTATCATAAATAAATATTTTTCTCTTGTTTTTGGGTTTCTTTTCTCTGTCTTCTTTCAAAGACTAAGAAAAGCAAGCAAACAGGTACAACTAGCTGCGCCCTGCGGTTTCAGCCGCATAGTTCCCGTTACCGTGGGATTACGGGGATAAAATTTAGCCTATAGCTGGTGCCTGCAAACTTTCATCCCCAATTTTATTTCAGCTCCTTAAGGGTCAACATTTTAATGTCATATTTATTTATATCTAATCAAAAGCCTTCAAGCTTCTAGCAACTTTATCCCCTATTTCAACCCCTTACAAACCTTTTTTCGTTTTAAAAAGTAGCCTATCACTCAATCCAGGTTATAAACTATCTGTGTTCCAAATTTCATTCAAATCCGTTCAGTAGTTTTTGCGTAAAAGAGGAACAAATCCATCCATCCATTTTAACAACCTTCGCATTTATAATATTAGTAGGATAGGATAGGATATAAGACAATGCTGTGAGACGTGTACCTAATACCTACTAGGTATTTCTATCGTCATCATCCCCATCAACCCATATCGTCCCACTGCTGAGCACGGGTCTCCCCTCACTTTCGTGAGGAGGCTTAGGCCACCACGGAGGCCAGATCCGGATTGGTCGATCACCTATCTACCTCCGAAATAATTCTCGGGTAGGTATGTGGGTTTTCTCACGATGTTTTCCTTCACCGAAATGCGAGTGATAATTACGTACATATGTTTTTACAAGAAACACATTGGTACGTGCCTGCACTGTGATTTGAACTCACGACCTTTTGATTTTAAGGCGGACGTTCTCCCACTAGGCTACCACCTATATATTTCTATAGAAGTGCAGTATTATAGTAATCACAAACTAGAAAAGGTAAGACGGAATTTGAATAGAGCTTTGGAAAGGTGTAGTGACGTATTTTTAGACGTGTTTGGGCCCAATATTCTATTAGATACATTTCTAAAGAATTCTATTTCTTTGTGTGTACTTACCAAAGAGGACAAATATTATACGATTTGTAAACGAATAAATCCTTTATACTTTCTCTTACCTACACAGTTTTGATGAAAATATAGGTAGATGTTCTCAAATTTTAGAGACCGCTTGAGAATGGGTCGGATGTTTTTTATTCGATTCGCAGTTTGTCTATTTAGCCTGTGTCAAGCGATATAGCTTGGGTAAAAGCGGTGGTAGCCTAGTGGGAGAACGTCCGCCTTCCAATCAGAAGGTCGTGAGCTGAAATCCCAGTGCAGGCACGTACCAATGTGTTTCTGTAAAAACATATGTATGTAATTATCACTCGCTTTTCGGTGAAGGAAAACATCGTGAGGAAACCCACATACCTACCCGAGAATTATTTCCGAGGTAGGTATGTGATCCACCAATCCGGACTGGGCCCCCGTGGTGGATTATGGCCTTACCCTCCTCACGAAAGTGAGAAGAGACCCGTGCCCAGCAGTGGGACGTTATGGGTTGATGATGATGATGATGATGATGATGCGATATTTTATATATTTGTTGACAGATTCACTGCATTATGAGGTCGAATAAGCCACATGCGTGACTACTCGTTGGTGCGGCAGTCAGAATCCATTTCTTTCACTCTGGGAGGGGGACAGAGGCCGGAAGGGAGGGTTAGGGGGAGGCATCTTCTGCAAGAGACCGCCTGGGGAAGTACCCCCTGAGGAAGTAGTGACGAGACGATCAAGTCGTTCATCTGAGCGCTATGCCTGCAAATAACAGTCACAGCACCACCCAAAACCCTGCACTGCATAATCCTGCGCGGCACTGCACTGCGCTCGTCACCCTGAGGCATCGGCATCGGCTATGTTTATAGATACTTTAGGTAGGTATAGTTTCATCAAAATTCGTTCAGCCGTTTCAGTGAGCAGACGGAACAAACAAAGGACCACAGACAGACACTTATAATACCCAGTTTACGCCCGGGGTAAAACTCAAGTTATTTGTTTACACTTAACAAAAATCAATGTTTATCAAAAAAAAACATTAAGAATGCCACAGCCTAATAAATCTGTGTATCGTAAACAGGTTTCAAATTAAAAGAGCTCGTTAGCAACATATTAATACGGCCACTTCACCATTACTGCTTCAACTGTTATTATTCTGTGACTTCACCCGGCTTGATTAACCTGGACCATTAGGGTTAAGAAAAGCCGACATGGATAAAACATTGCAAGCAGTATCGATGGTGCGCGAGAGTGATATAAGGGGTTAGGGTTCCGGATAAAATCTTATTTTTTTACGGTTGAAATGACCCCGGATTAGTGTAGTTTTGAAATGTGAGGTCTCTTCCAGGTCTCTTCCAGAAGTACCACAGATTTTCCAGATATTCATCCGCCAAGCAGTAATATGCAAACATTACTGTATTCCGGTTTGAAGGGCACTGTTTCCTGCGAAATTACTGGGCATATGAGGCTTTAGAGCCGATGTGTCAGGGTAACGTGCGCAGTGCAATGTCGCGCAATTATGCAATGCAAAGTTCTGAGTCGCACTGTAACTGCTATGTACAGCGCTTACCATCAGGTGAACGACTTGCTCGTCTGGTCACTCAGTCAAATAAAAATAAAAAACTTTCAAGCATGTAAAGTTTCCAATTCCAATTGACCAACGAAAACTGATAAAAAATTACTTCAAAGGTTTTGAAACAAACTGCTATTCAACCATTCATACTAACACAGTTAGATACATAAAAAAGAAGGAAATCTATTAAAATCTACGTTACAGATCATTAACTACTATTAGTCACTAAGGAGTTCCTTTGTCTACTTTCCGTCTCCATCTTCAGATCAGCTCGCTGTGACCATAATTTTGTATTATCGTCGGAAATTGACAAGCATGCAAAATGTCAGCTCAAAATTCAGTTGCAAAATTTTACCCGAACATTAATCTAAGCATTGCAAGTTAAATAAAAGCTAGTAATATGAAAACTATGTATTATAAAAGAAACACAAACCTTCCCACAGAGCTCCATGTCACAATTAGTGAACGAACAAAAAAGCGTCCTCGACTTCTTTATTTGCGGATCCCTAAAAAAAATAAAAAGAGACAAGGACATACGCTTTGCCGGTCAAACTGGTTGCGGGCGCCATTTCATTGAAGAGTTAAATGCGTGGATCGAAAAAAATCTTCAATGGACTTGAATCTTTCCAAGAAATAAGAACTCTACCTACTTAAGATTGGACTCAAAATTGTATGACAAATGAATGGCCGTTACGACTTAATTTGAAGCCCGGATCCTTGCATTCGGAAGCAGCATTTTGAAGAATGTTTCAAGCACTCAATTTTAATTCTTTTTTCAACTACCTTCATTTAATTAAAGTTCAAATTGGCTTAAATGCGTAATCTGCGTATATAACGTTTTTTGGGTATGCCGAAAGGAGGTACCGTTTTAACAAGATTGTATCGAATATTATCGACTTCTGTTCGATTTAATCAAAATGCTTTGCCATTCTTGATGTAATTTCTGCTGGGCATTTTTCTTTTACCTATGTTCCTTTGTAGTCACCCTGAGACATCGGCTCTAAAGTCTCATATGCCCAGTAATTTCGCTGGAAACAGTGCCCTTCAAACCGGAACACAGTTATGTATTCACACTACTGCTTGGCGGATGAATATCTGGAAAAGGTGGTGGTACTTCCCCAGGCGGTGTCTTGCAGAAGAGGCCTCTCTCTACAACACATCTCACGTGGATAACTTTAAAGCTAACTTATTTTTTTTTTTTTAACTTAATTTAATGCAACTTAAGGTAATTGATTCATAAACTGTTACGTCTACTCTAAACGTTTATTAATGGAGAGCCTCAAGTCACAATTTGTCACTTAAATTTATTGACAAATAGATTGCTTCTGACAATTTAATTCGCTTTATCTATCTTTAATCGATACAAAAAATTGCCTTGGCCGATTAGCCGCTCTAATAACATAATTTATGTTTGGTGTCCCGCGCACACTTGACACTTAATAGCGTTATGTGGCCTAAAAAGTGTGTAAAAGATGATTAAGAAAATTGAAAAATAGACATGCCCGTAGAGGTTTTTTTTTTATTCGATAGAGTCGCGAGACGAGGAAGTCGTTCACCTGATGGTAAGCGCTATGCCTGCCCATAACATTCACATGACCACCCAGAACCCTGCATTGCACAATCCTGCGCGGCACTGCACTGCGCTTGGTCACCCTGAGACATCAGCGTATTTCCGAACCACTGGTAGAGTTGATGGAGTTTCCCTTTCCTGTGCGAGATTCAGGCATGAATCATCAGTTGACAGGAAAGATTCCTTTCTTTAAACTTAAACCATAATCATTTAATCAGTAGTGTAGATCATATTTAAATTATTTTTTATTTAAAAAACATAAAAAAAAAATTGGGAAATTTCTCCTTTTTAAAAATTTTAATAACAAGTCTAATACGCGCACAGACATCGCGCGGGACATATTTTGCCAAGTTTCTAAAACGGAATGTTTTTTTTTTCATATTCCAAACCCTTCGCGGGACTACAGGGTGGCAGGCTTAAAAACGCGACAGTCCTGATCAAATTGGGACGCATGGTCACCACAATAGTGGTCAAGTAGTAAAATTGTGTCGCTGCAAAAGCATTAAGTGTGCGTAGAGAGTTAACGTCTTATATCCAGTGCAGGCCACAATTTATGGTCTTATTATTCGTATTTTTTTAATTGCAATACACATGTTTATATCGGCTCAAGGGCTCGGATTAATGACTTTTATTCCGAATTTCAATTATTTTGCTTACCTCAGGGCGGATATGAATTATGACAGCGTTAAATGTGTAATTAATGGGAGTTTTTGTTTTGTCAGTCGTGAGATTTATACATTTTATACTTTTTTGCTTGAGTGTTTGTGGCCTGTGGGTAGGTGTGCTGCAATACCCTTTACTCTTTTGAAAATGCCGCTAAAAATATTTTTTTTTAACGAGCGTCGTCTAATAAATCGATGAACGCCGGCTGCATGCACGAAAAAGTTGAAACATTGTCCCGTAACGCTCATTGTACGCTTGCGCCGCATCTATCTCTCTTCTCTTCTTGACAGGTTAATTATTCTTGCATTTAAAAAAATTTATTACTATTATAATTTCAAGTATTTATTCTTTTTCTTTTATTATTAAAAAAATATTCAAAGACAACCAATTTTTTTTTAATTCTAAAGGTTTTTTTTCTTGGGTCCAAGTTTTTTTAAAAGTGAGAAAAAAATTCAAATAATTTATTATATTATAAATTTCTTTAATTCATTTATTATTGTATATGTGGGCAATAATAAGTCTTTTAACAAGTCAAAAACAAGTTTTATATTATACACTAGCTGTGCTCTGCCACGCTTCGCTGTGGCACATTCGCACATTCGCTGATATGTCACTGATGAAAAAATTAGATAAAAACAATCCTTGATGCAGATTATATATTATGCTAAAATTACAGCTCGATCGGTGCAGAACTTTTTGAGTTTTTGAAGCGTACACAAACCAGAAGATAGATTGAGAAAAATGAAAACTTAGAATATGATCAACAAACTTAATGGGTAACTGAATATGGTATGAATTAATTACGAAAATTGAAAAATGATATCTTATGAGTTTCCCTTCAATTTACACAGGAAAATGTCAATCAAAACAATTTTATCACTTACTCATTAATTTAGTTTATGATTTTTTCGTCTTGTTTCTTTTGTAATATTTTTTATATTTATTGTTTGTTTGTTTTCTTTCTTACTACATAGTCAGCGGTCAGGATCTAATTTCTCTTTGTTTATGAAACTTCAGTATTAGACTCGTAATCCTGGATGGGTGTTTGTTCCTCTTTCACGCAAAAACTACTGAACGGATTTGCATGAAATTAGGAACACAGATAGTTTATAACCTGGATTAGGTGATAGGCTGCGTTTTAAAGCGAAAAAGGGGATATAAAGGGATGAAAGTTTGTATGGAAAATTCATCATTTTTGTAGCTAGTAACTTAAAAAATATTTTTTAGGCTTTTGCAAAACAAGTGCGGGCACGTACCAATGTGTTTCTATAAAACCGCTTATCCGCCGTAGTGGATTATGACCTAACCCTTCTCACGAAAGTGAGGGGAGATCAGTGGTTGGACGATATGGGTTGATGATGATGATGATGAAAGAGAATATGATGATGAAAGATGTAACGCCTGCCTACACTATTGGACTCCTAAAATCAAACAATATTTGAATGCAAGCGCTTAGCTGGATTTATATTTGGCGACGTGTCGATAGCACGTACGTCGTAAATTGTCAATGTAGAGCGGGCTCTACTATGGACACTTAACGGCTTGGGTGAAGTATTTAGAAAGAAATCAGAAAATTGAATAACATAAGTACTTATGAATGGAGTGAATCTGGTGGACAAAGTGGAGAACAGCGTGATAAAGGAACGATGTGGAATGGTGGAAGGTGTAGTGACCAAAATAGAGGAAGAGATGCTTAGATGGTTTGGACATCTAGAGAGGATGGAGGAAGAAAGATTGATAAAACAGATTATTATTATTATTATTAGCCGTGATTATCCCACTGCAGGGCAAAGGCCTCTCTACCCTCTTTCCATTCCTCGCGGTTGAGAGCTTTAGTGGTCCAGTCCTTGCAAAAGGAGTCAAGCTCGTTCCGCCATCTCCGCCTGGGCCTGCCGCGGCGTCTTTTGACGTTCTGTGGCATCCACATTGTCGTGGTTTGGGCCCAGAAATCGTCCGACATGCGACAGATGTGACCAGCCCAGTTCCACTTAAGGCTAGCGCCTTTGTGTCCGACATCGGCGATTTGTGTTTTGGAGCGCAGTATTGTGTTCCTTACACGATCTGACAGTCTGATACCCAGAATACTGCGCTCCATGGCTCGCTGGCACACCCCGAAACAGATTACCTATTGTAATTTTTCTGTACTGTGTTTATTTTTTTTTCTGGTGTACAATAAAGAGGTTTCTATTCTATTCTATTCTATTCTATTCTAACGGAAAAAAAGCGTGACTGTAAATTTATAAAGACCAGACGACAGCGCAGCGCAGTGCAGTGCCGCGCAGGATTATGCAAAGTTCTGGGTGGCATTGTTACTGTTATAGGCAGGCGTACCGCTTACCATCAGGTGAACAACTTGCTCGTTTTGTCACTCAGTCAGGTACAAGCCTGCACTAGAATTTAAGCTCGCGATGCTCTCCTTTGGAAGATACATTTAAGTTTTATTGGTTATATATTTCAGTTTTCATAGTAGGCACCTTCTTGCAATGGAAAATACATTGCAGCGTTTGCAGCGTTCAGCAATAGTAACATGTCGCCTGCACTGTTTGCACCTGTTTTTAACGACATCGGGGAAAATTCTTTAACTGAAAACTATTTGTGAGTGTAAAGTTAGGTATTTGTATTCTAAATATCCATTCTAGCATCATTATAGCTGGCAAACCCGCCCATTAGGAAATCCGAAACGAACCTAAGTGCATTCATTCCCCAAATGTACAACACACAATACAATCAATTTAACTAAGTATACCATACATAAATTCAACCGATGCCTTAGATTATGAGGCTAACTAAGGACACCCCTACACGGGCCACTTGCAGGCGATAGACAGAGAGTGACCGCAACTAGTAGCGGCCACTTTTTCACACACTCATACACAGCCAAAGTAGCCTAAAGATAGCGAACCATACAATTAGTCTTCGCAGTGCAGACACATTCACGGCTTGTCCGAGCAGTTAGCGGCAATTAGGATCTATATTTATGTGATTATGAATAACAATTAAAAAAAAGTTGCCATTAAATCCATAAATTTTGTTCATGTTGACTGTACTGTATATTTCATGGATGTAATCTTTACACGCGATTGACATAAAACTTCTTTGAAGTTGGTGACACGTTTTACCAAAAATATTAAACTTGGATAATATAAAATAAATATCTTACTATAGTCCACTCATATTTATTAACAACTAGCTGTGCCCTGCCACGCTTCGCTGTGGCACATTCGCACATTCGCTGATATGTCACTGATGAAAAAAAAGATAAAAACGATCCTTGATGCGGATTATATATCATGCTAAAATTTCAGCTCGATCTGTGCAGAACTTTTTGAGTTTTTGAAGCGTACACAAACCAACATAATATTTTTATATATATAGATATACTAAAAAAAAATTATATCTACCTCTCAAATTCTATTCGCCTCACCCGATCAAACTTTTCGTAACGCTCTCGTCACGCATTCACAAGCTAACTCCTCGAGCGTGGCGTAAATAAATTTTACTTCAAAAACTGTGGATATGGTCGTAATAAAAATGTGGATGTCCAATTGTCTATGAATATCCCATGTCAAGCATATTCTACCAGTGGAAACGAAGCAACCACAGAACCGATCACATGTAGCCGTGGCAAGTGTGCGTGTGGCTTAAACGGGCTATGAACTGAAATCTAGGCTATTCATGACCAATAAAATCTAGATTCTATCGGTTATAGAGTTTCAGTAAAATGGTGGTAGATAGGCGCCATTAAAGTCTTTGTTGTACTGCATATAAAGGGATACAGTTTGATAATCTTCTTTGTTAGAGCAGGTGTGGCCATAAAGATATATTTTTGTGGTCATTCAGGTCATTAAGCTTTATCATTCTTTTCTCCTTTCAATATAGATAGAGAAAGTCTTTATTGAAATACCACAGAACAAAGGAAACTTAAAAACTACAACAAAACTAATTTAACAATTAGTGTCACAATGGGTGGTGATTATCAACTCATTGGAACAATGATGTGCGTAGAAGGAGAAATTTCGTTAGTTCGCACAAAATACTCGCTTTGAAGATAGATTTCCTATTTCAACGGAAGCTCTGGCATAATCATCATAATTATTTTTTATACAAATAGGTTCGCGTTTGACCACTATCTTACCTGATGGTAACAGACAATGCGGTCTACGATGGTACACGCTTACCTAGAAGTAACCTATTCACTCGTGCCTTGAAGACTCCCAGGTTATAACTAACTCCAGCTTCAGCCAATCGGATACTTAAATACTGGCAAAGAAAATAGTCCAAACTTTATTCAACCAACGAGAGTTAACCACCGTACATGTCGACATCGCAAAAAATCTCACACACATATAGTGGATTTGTGGAAGTCCCGCACTGTCTATTTTTCGCGATATTTTCTGCCTCACACCTGCAGAATGAGCAATGAGTTACCACCATACGTTTTGCGGAGAATTTTAATATAGGACTTTTCAAGAGTACAGTGAACAGAGCTCCAGAGCAACGCATCGACACCGCCCCGAGTGTTGCAGGTATCCATAGGCGACAGTAACCGTTTACCATCAGATGGGCCGTCAGTTTGTTTGCCCCTCTATTTTAGAAATAAAAACCATATAGATTCATTTTATTTTTCTAAATGACAGAACCTCTCATTTCCATTAATATCCAAATAAAGTCTGTCAGAAGTACTGATATCTGTAATCTAAAATAATGAAGGAAAATGAACATTCGTGCCCTCCAATAGACGTGAATAGGCATGTAAGTGGGTCTAGAACATGCGTGCTAAACTTTTTTAACTCTCGGCTCGCATAGCATAATTTTTGTTTTTTTTTTGTTGTCATTATATGTGTATCATCATCATCATCAACCGATAACGTCCCACTGCTGGGCACGGGTCTCTCCTCAAGGTGTCAGATATTCGTAACATAGATGTAAGGCAGTCTGGAGGATTTTGTTCGTGTTTCTGATATAAGAATTCGAACGACACTGGAATTTTAAATATATTTTCAATAACATGAAATACTCACAAGTAATGTCTTTTCTGTACACAAAACAATAGACATTTAATTACCAGAGTACTCGAGTGATTTCTCAACGGCCGTCCCGGCGGTACCGCCTAAATTACTAGAACAAATTAATTATTCAAGGGATAGCAAAGCTGGAATTTAATGAGCCTACGTCCACGACCATGGTCGAACAATCTGTAAATTCCACAAGCATAATTTTTACTTAAATAATTACGCAATACAATGTCATTTGCGGATATTGTCGCTTTAGAGATATACTATACTCGGCCCGCCAAATTTTGCCCAGGATTTTTGTAACATGTCGCGCTGTGAGCCGTCTTGATGTCCACAAGCTAAATTACCTCTGCGGCTCCCGTTTGACCACAACTGACCCAGACAGACAGTTTTCTACAGAATTTTCTAGGTCATCGAATAGAACGCGCCTAGGGGTAGTAAAATAAATATTGAGGAATGAGAGCCCTCTTTGTTGGGTATGACAGCTATTTTCTGAAGAGGTCAGTAAATTTGTTGTTTTACTGTTTGGCAGCTTGCTCTTGAGTTGGCTTTCGAAACGATGATATTCTTTTCCCTCCAGCTATTTTTATTTAGGACTAGCTGCGCACCATGGTTTCACCCGCTTAGTTCCAGTTTGCCAGTAAGAACTCTGCATTTTCATGGCGAGAAACAGCCCATGTCACTCATGGAAATAAACGGCTGAAGATCACGAAAAAACAAAAGTCGAACTGTGACTTTATAAAAAAATTAAATAGAAAAAAAACCCGTATTATTTCCCAATTTTTCTCTTCTTAAGACCCTTCCTCGAATTTCAACGATAAAATATAATTAGTTTTCTCGAGTTTTGGGCTTAGAATGTGTTTCTAAGCCATAAATTTTTAGAATTCTTTTTACCATAAAATACATTCGCGATTTTACCAATAATTCACATGATGCAAAGCAACAATGCGGCCTACAATGGTGCACGCTACCTAGAAGTAACCCATTCACTCGTGACTTGAAGACTCTCGGGTTGTAACTATCGGGAAACACAGACTCAGACAAAGAGTTCCACTCCTATTCTTTCAATTTGCTTTTAAAAGGCGAGCTATGTTATACTAGAAGCTCTCTGCTCTCGGGCGTAGATTTAAGGCTGTCACACGCCTTTAACTAATTTCGCGCCTTAACAAATGGCAGCCACTAATATCAAGTAACTCCGCATACGCTCTAAACACTCCAAATAAATTCGCGTGAATAAATCTGAAGCCTTTACGTAAGCAGCCGCCGAACTTACCCGTCAGCGCGATCCGTCAACTTGATCTTAGTTAGGGCGCTTGCATGTAACACTGGTTTGGTCAAAGAAGTTTTACTTAAGTTTTTTTTAAGTAGAACTTCTTTACGCATGCTTGACTTGGGGGAGTAAGCTGGTGAATGCGTTACAAAAAATGTGATCGGGCGAGGCGAACGGAAGTTGGGAGGGAGATAGAAGTTAGTGAAGATAGAAATATGGAAAGAATTACGTTTCGTATATTTTTAAAAACATATCATCATAATCATCATCAACCCATATCGTCCCACTGCTGAGCACGGGTCTCCCCTCACTTTCGTGAGGAGGGTTAGGCCATAATCCACCACGGGAGCCAGATCCGGATTGGTGGATAACATACCTACCTCCGAAATAATTCTCGGGTAGGTATGTGGGTTTCCTCAAAATGTTTTCCTTCACCGAAAAACGAGTGATAATTACGTACATATGTTTCACAGAAACACATTGGCACGCGCCTGCGCTGGGATTTGAACTCACGACCTTCTGATTGGAAGGCGGACGTTCTCCTGCTAGGCTACCACCGCTTACCTTTTAAATATCTGCTATGATTTTTTTTTAATAAGTTTTTAGTTGTAGTTTTACTTTTACTATCTGTCCCAGCATACATTTAGTTTTTCTTTATCCAATGTAAGTAAATGGTGTAAACAGTTCTTTATTCCCCTCAACGCGTGTTGAGTATTTTAAATCATCGCGAATTAATCAGGATCTGCATGCGTGAAACGATTTGTTTTACTTAGTGTTCCGTACAATATTTTTGTAGAGTTATTCTGCAGTGGAGAGACGCACAATAAATAGCATTTGACGAACAAACTCAATTCTAAGAATTTCTTTTTCAATGGCGTATTAATGGGAGAGTGGGGGAAGACGTCTATGCCCAAATTAGCAACTTGACCCGCCTCAGCACAATATCGACCAAATATAACAGAAATAAAACCTAATTCAGCGCGCACTACAACGTGGCTGTTACGTCAAATTTATAAAATGATACTTTCATTATGGACACGATTGTTCGATTGACAAATCGTTAGTACAGTTTATAGATATCAAGTTTATCTATCAATTGACATAGATAAAAAAAAAAAAAAAAACATTAAAATAAAATTATCAATCCGTTTGGCAGAAGATAAATAAATAAAACAAATGAATAAATGAATTTTTATTGCCAAAAAAGTTAGGTTAGTTACAAATAAAATTTACAAAAAGAGCAAACATTATGTTGAAACAAGGATTAACAGCGAGTTCCGCTGACTTTAGAGCCGATGTCTCAGGGTGACGAGCGCAGTGCAGTGCCACGCAAGATTATGCAATGCAACATTTTGGGTGGTACTGTAACTGTTATGGGCCGGCGTAGCGCTTGCCATGGGGTGAACGACATGCTCGTCTCGTCACTCTGTCAAATAAAAAAAAGAACATTGGTTTACCCGTGAGCGTGACAGTGGCGCTTGCCACAGTGTCGAAATATCGGGGACTCAAAACAAACACGAATACATTGTAAATATCCCGTTAAGATATTTGTAGGTTAAAATCGGCTGTATCATTTTGTAATTTTAATAGTAAATGTTGAAACAGACCAACCCTGTAAATAATTAATGCAAAATATCCGCTGACATCAAATTGTCCAATTTGATTTGCCTTTATTAATTATGGACTGTGATCATATAACCCTAAATAATTAATTAAAAATTGGTTCATGACAAATATCTATTAAATTAAAAATGCACAATAACATAAGTTATTTTGGTTTGGTAAAATTATTTCATTGCATTCTAATTAATTTAATATGAAACCGGAAACTTATCAATCCATTTATAATATTATTGTTCCGAGTTAATAAAGTACTCTTTAATATAATAAATAACGTATATATTTAGGTACACTATGAAGGAACCTTTTTACATGCTTGTGGTGCGAAAATCCCAATTGAAAAAAATGTGCTAGGGCGTTTCGTACCGCGATACAAATGAGTCCAAAAAACCCCATTAAAATAGAGAATTTCGGCGAAGCGCCCAAACGGTGTGAAAATCGACGATGAAGACGAAAGTCAGAGGGATTTAAGATAAGATAAAATAACAGCTCTGTACTGCACTCCAAGACATACGAGTACAAGCAAAAGTAAAAACATCTCTATAATTATGATCAAACAAAATGATTTTTCATTGTTTTTTTTATTGATTTCTATGGATTTATATGTATCAAACAATTTAACCCTTGTAAGTTGTCTTTATTGTTACAATGTCACAGGGTGACGAACGCAGTGCAATATTATGCAATGCAAAGCTCTGGGTGGCACTGTAACTGTTCTGAATAGGCGTGGTCCTAAACATCAAGTGAACGACTTACCCATCTCGCCACTCAGTACCGTACAAAATAGTATGTTACGAAAAAATTGTATATTATGAAAACACAAACGTTATGTGTTTTATAACTTTACGCGGGTGCGGGAAAACACACCTGTTGTGTTAGCGCAGCTTAAGTGCCGGCTGTGCGGCGAAACACAGAACGCCGCGCTACTACAGTGCGGCTCACACAGACGGCACGCCATTGCTGGAAAACACACACGGTCCGTACCGGTGCCTAAATGTGAAAACCGGTTCAGCAGTCAACGTGTTAAGTAGCCTATTATTGCACGGCGTGAAGTTAGCACCCGAGCGCAGTTGGGGTGCTAACGCTGTGCTTTAATAGACAAATTAGGTCACGAGTATCGCATACACATAGCACTCGTGACATAAACCCGTATTTAAGTCACGCTTTTTCGTCTAAAAAGGGCTATTTAAGTCACAGAAAAGCGTGTCTTAAATGCGGGTTAAGGTCACACTGTGTTATTAAAACTATTTGGTAAAGGAATTAATTTTCAAGAATTCTTTTTTAAGGTGGTGAGGAGGCTTAAGTGAGACAAGGAATTGCTTTGAAAACTGGTAAACATATTCTGACGGCGATAGTACAGTATTCTAAGCGTCATGGTGTCAGTAAACACCAATAAACAGGCTTGGAAAGTGTTCAATATAAAGTAGATAGTGTCCGTCGAAAACCATAATAAAGTGTAGTAAGGAGCTGTGGAACAGGAAATGCATGGAGAGGAGAAAAAAATAAAGATGCTAAAAAAATCCCATAAAGCTAAATAAGGCGTCACTTGTTATTCAACAAGGGTAGATGGAATGGGTTTTTTTTCTAACGTAACGAGTTAGGGACTTTGATATTTAACGTAGAAGGTTTAGCATAGGTGTTCTAACAAAATCCTATCTTACATTCATCTGCCAACTTAGGCGGAATTAAAACTTCATATTTCCACTTTTTCTTGTTGCTTTGAGAAGATAAACAGACAATAAAATAAGTATGCCGACTAGATCAGCTGTAGCCATTAGTATAATTATAATAGAACAGAAATGAAAATGAAATTCGGATTCATTTGTGGTTTTTGATTTGAGCAAAATGTCAAAAGAATTCGATTTTCATTTATATTTGAGTCATATAATAATAGGGCTGTCGCCATAATATTGTGTTGTACTTACATTGCAAATTGACAATAAGCGTTGAAATTAAATAACAGAAACCGGTTCAAAATTGAAGATGCGACCACAACAAATCGCACATTTGCGAAAATAATGTGGTATCTCGCGATCAAAATTAAGAAGGTTTTTTTTATTTTATAGAATAGATATTTTTTTTTGTTTTTTTTTTATGTCAAAGTTCCTTGAAAAGTTTGCAAATCACATTCAGAGATTCCCTCACATACATACAAACCAAGTAATCCGGACCTACGGGGCCTATGCAGCAAATTCATTACAATACGAATGACGAGCCCCGTGGCAATCAAAGGTCAAAATTAAAAGAACTCAAGCTCATCCGCACCGTGCTGCATAGCCCCGGTGGCTTCCGTAGTGGATTAGGGTGTAATCCTCCTCACGAAGACTGAGACCTCCTCCTGAGACCCGTGCTCAGCAGTGCGACGATATGGGCTGATGATGATGATGATACCAAGCAAATAAAAGCGTGTTAAAAAAATACTATAGACTCCATTTCTTTCTTTGTTCTGATCTATATCGAGTAGCTGAGAATATCCTAATAGACACATCAATTTCGCCCCGTATCTTCGTATCGCAGGTTTATCTAAATACCTACATGCCGGTTTGCCACCACTATCTGCCTTGACCTAGGATTATTGGAAAACAAGCTGAACCCTGCGGTTTCAGCCGTGTTTTGCTAGGTTTTCTGCGAATTTCATTCGAAACTAGCTTCAGCTAGCGTTTTCACACGCGATGACCTTTTTTTTTATTTGACTGAATGACGAGACTAGCAAGTCGTCCACCTGATGCTAAGCGCTACGTCTGCCCATAACAGTTACAGTGCCACGCAGAACTTTGCTTTGCATGATCCTGTGCGGCACTGCACTGCGCTCGTCACCCTGAGACATCGGCCCTTAAGTCTCAGTATTAGGCATCGTATAACAGTTTTCTCTTAAATTTCGTTATTTTTTCTGTAATCAGAGACATATGCTTTAATTTTATTATTTAGGACCATGTTCATACGGATCTTGGTCTATCGTGAGAAACACTTAACATTTAACAAATAATTTGCCCGATTCATATTTTAGTTTACCGTGTGGGCGGCAGCCGCATGTTAACTTATCCAGTTTATGATGGGGATTGGAAATAAATACATTCCGTCCCATTCTAGACTTAGCGTGTTTACCTTCATCGTTACATAATATCACTAGGGCATAGAAGACATAATAGAATGTAGTACTACATAGAACGGACATTCTCCACCACGCGCGAACCGTCTTCCCGCACCTCTGCCTGCAATCCGTTGGGCATTTTAGTCCAGGCAAATTAGGGTTTCACCTCGGAATGAGAGATAGTCGGCTATAAACTTGTATAAATCTTTATTTAGGCACCCTTAAACTTGTCTCAAAACCTACTTATTGTACGGTGTCCGCGACCTCAGATATTTCAAGGTAAAAAATCGTTCAAGATATAAAAAAAATCTATAAGCAAAAGTTGTAGAGAATTTCATCTTCTACAATATTTCAATAAATACAAATCACATAAAACCCATAAGAAACGAGATATTTACAACAGATATGTAAAAATTACATAAATATCTAAAAATATGTAAAAGAAGCGGTGGTAGCCTAGTGGGAGAACGTCCGCCTTCCAATCAGAAGGTCGTGAGTTCAAATCCCAATGCGGGCACGTACCAATGTGTTTCTGTAAAACATATGTACGTAATTATCACTCGCTTTTCGGTGAAGGAAAACATCGTGAGGAAACCCACATACGTACCCGAGAATTATTTTGGAGGTAGGTATGTTATCCACCAATCCGGACTAGGCCCCCGTGGTGGATTATGGCCTAACCCTCCTCACGAAAATGAGGAGAGACCCGTGCCCAGCAGTGGGACGTTATGGGTTGATGATGATGATAATGATGATTGTGTAAAAATTAGATTTTTTTACCTTTGACCTTGAAATATCGGAGGTTGCGGACTCCCTACGATAAGTAGGTTTTAAGACGAGTTTTAGGGTGCCTCAATAATGGTTTATACAAGTTTATAGCCGAATATCTGTTATTCTGAGGTGAAACCCTAATTTGCCTGGACTACTACGCGACCAAAACAAAAGACAACCAGCTAGTTTGAAAGTCATACAAATCGTTGGTCTATTACATTTGGGCGTGTAGTATTGACTGTCCCGCCGATTGCGGGTGGAGGTGCGGGGACGCGGATTGCGCGAGCTGGAATGTCCATTCTGTACGTAGTCTATATTTATTCTGTGTCGATAGAGAAGAGACGATCAGCTAAACCAGAATTGATCATGAATTTCACAAGTCTCCGGTCCAAAAATAGATTATAATCAACTGTCAGCTAACCCAAACATTCTACGTACGGTTAAAGCTCGAATCGTTGGTTTATTTCTCGTTAACCGGTTGATTTACACGTCGTTAACTACAAAGTACAAAGCAATGGTTAATTTTAGTTTGGACTCTGTGAAGCTTGGTGTTTAACTCGAAAGGGGTCAAGCTTTATAGGAAGTTTTGGTGGGATACCGAAAATATGACGTCGTGGATAAGCTATGTAATGGTGGGCCTCTTCTGCAAGAGACCGCCTTTGGAAGTACCACACCTTTGCCAGATATTCATCCGCCGAGCAGTAGTGTGCAAACATTACTGTGTTCCGGGTTGAAGGGCATTGTTTCCAACGAAATTACTGGGCATAGTATGAGACTTTAGAGCCGATGTCTCAGGGTGACGAGCGCAGTGCAGTGCCGCGCAAGATTATGCAATGCAGGGTTGTGGGTGGTACTGTGACGGTTACGTGCAGGCGTTTTAACGTTGGCTGGACGTTGGGTTGTTCGAAAATTAACTCAAAAACGGCTAAACTGAATTTGATGAAATTTTAAATATAGGTGTTAAACACTATGTAGACAAACACAGGCTTCTTTTTATCCCGGAACAACATTCCCGTAGAAGAGAAACCGCGGCTGACAGATTCTGTACACGTATTGGTGGAATATCCACTATTTTGTACCCGACTACGGCCAAAAAGGAGGATTATGTATTTAACGAAAGTATGTTCCATCATACCGCCTAAACTACTCATCCGATTCTGATTAATGAGTTGTCTATCGATTCATTATTATAGTTAGGTGACACGGGATATTTTTTTTTTATAAGAAAAGAAAACAACTCTTTATTACACTCCAAGAAATACAAGCAAAAGTAAAATGTAAAGTAAAGTATGTATGTATGTATGTATGTATGTATGTATGTATGTATGTATGTATGCTGCCAATCCAGACTGTGATTTGTTTGCGGATGGATGGAAGAGTATTTTGTCGGAGTGTTTGGATTATTGTGAGAAGAATGAATGATTGTGTGAAATTGTGTACTGTATTTTACTATTATATGTAAATAATTAATGTAATTGGTCTAAACCGTTTTAAATATTTAAATACATAAACATATAAATATGTATTAGTATGTATGTTGTGTCTATATATTAGTTCACTAGGAAACTCTGGAGACGGGTTTAGTAGACTTTGAACTTTCAGCTTACGTTCTTTCACACGTATACCTACGGGCGCATTCACACGGGGTGCGTCATTGACGATTCGTCAAAAAACACGATACGTCATGACGCATGGAAGTTCACATTACATACGGAATGGTGTTTCTTCACGATTCGTCAAAAAACACAAATTGATGTTCACATTTGTTTCGTGGTTGAGTTTAGTCCAAAGAGTATAATAAGTATAGAGGAAATTAGCGGTTCCGTCACAAAATATTCACGATTCGTGTTTTTTAACGTACTTACGTGATTTTTAAAAGATGTTACGTGAACCGTGTGAACATGGCCATTTAAAAATCATTGCTTCCGTAAAAAAAAAGATTCGTCAAAAAACACGAATCGTCCTCGTGTGAACGGACCGTACCTAGTTCAGTTTAGTATTCGACAGAACCCTTTCGTATTTACACTAACTATAAAAACACCGCGCATTCGTGAGAAATGATTTCCCTTCTTTTATTGCTATCGCGAAGGCGCGCTTCGATCGATGCCGTTTCGAGGACGAATCGTAAATATAAATACAGAATAGGTGCAAAATCTAGATACGGTTCTGTTGTAATTTTCCCATGACCTCCTGTTTAGCCAACTGGGTACAAAAAAAACAACCTAAATATACATTATAATTGCAATAAAAACAAATGAAATTCTTTATAACACTAGCTGCGCCCCGCGACCAGTTTAGTTCCCGTTTTGGCCCACGGGAACTGAATCCTGGTTATAAACTAAATGTGTGCCAAATTTCATCCAAATCCGTTTGCCAGTTTTTGCGTGATGGAGTAACAAACATTCATATACCATTCTCACAAACTTTCACATTTATAGTATTAGTCAGAGTCTCAGAAGTTCAAACTTGGGGTTTGCCAAAGAGCGATGGAACGCAGCGTCCTAGGAGTCAAAAGAACGGGCAGAGTCCGAAACATCACGCTGCGTTCAATCAATGCCATCACTGATGTAGGTCTCAAAGCTGCTAGACTTAAAAACGATTGGGTGGGCCATGTAACTCGAATGTATAAAATAACATTTTATCTTAAAATAATTTTACAATAAAATAAAATAAATTACTAAATTATTAATTATTACTACCCTTGTTTACCTATTGTAATTCTTCTGTACTGTGTTTATTTTTGTTTCTGGTGTACAATAAAGAGTTTTTATATTCTATTCTATTCTATTATGTATTATTCTAAATACATTTTAAAAACCTTCGCATGCCGAAACTATTTGCTTGTTTGCTAGGAAAAATACAAAAGTAACATAATAAAAATTACTAAGAAATAATAGTAGAACACCATAACTGTAATATAGCTGTAGTAATGTCAGTACAGGGGAGTCACCACGTACATATTCTTATTCCATGCAGTTCATTTTAAGGCCTTAAACTGAACGGCCTAGATTGGCACCACACACTCATAAATGACGAACGTGACGTGACGTCACTCAAAAATAGACTGCAGAGAATGAGATGGAGCTATATAAACTCCCATAAATGCAAACAAATTGTTCCGATCTCTTTGGCTAAATGTCTCTGATCGACTTATGAACGCTGAGCGATATTGGTGGTGACAGTTAGCAGGGCAGTTCAGTTTAAGGCCTTAAACTGGATGGATTTAACTGTTCGTAGTGAGGGCCCTGACCACTATTACTAACTGAATCGGTACACCGAAATGTCTGAACTAAATAGCTAAATAGAAACATATCCGATGATCTAGATTCTAGATGTACTAATATGATAATCATTGTGGCTTTGATTTTGACCTGCGATGCATAAAGTGGACACGGCTCGGCGGCCATTGCAAGTCATGCAAGTAGGCAAACCTATGGACGTAGCGAAGGGGCCGACTCCCAATCACACGGGAGAAAGTGGGGGAAGAGTTATTTGTAGTAAAAAACTTTCGTATCGCTTTTCGGTGACGAATAACATCATAAAGAAGATATCCGAGAATTATTTCAGAGGCACGTGATTTTCTAATCCAGAACGGACCCCGTGGTGGATTGTGGCAATATTTTCCACAGGAAAGAATGGTTCATCATCACCACTACCGATATTTACCCACTGCTGAGCTCAGGTCTCTCTTACTATCGTGTGAAGGACTAAGCCATTATCGACCAAGATCCTGGTAATATAGTTATTGATATTTAAAAGAAGAAACTTGGCAGAAGAGGAGACTAAAATTAATGCTGTGGAAATTAGAAGACTGAGAAGTATGATTGGAGTTATAGGCTATCATCATCATCATCATCAGAGATATCAGGCTGTTCTCCATTTTGCCCAGCAGCTCTGCTGGGAGAACGATGTGGAATGGCAGAAGGTGTAGGAACAAAAATAGAGAAGGGGATGCTTAGTTGGATTGGACATCTAGAGAGGATGGATGAAGAAAGATTAACGAAACTGATTAATGGGTCTAGTATGAATGAGCCAGCGGGGTTGATGAAGGCAAACGTACCTCGATTAAATCGAGGACTACTAAAGAAAGGCAAAGTCAAAAGTACCTGTAACCGGCGGGCATGTATAAAGGGAGTTATGAAAGTGGAAGAAGCGAAAGAAGTGTGTCAGGATCGTAGCATGTGGAAAGAAGATGTTATATTAAAATTAAGAACTGTAAAGTAATTCAACATCCAACATGAAAGAGGTCCACATTCTAACTAACTCTCTCAAAAAGGCCCCTCTGAAAACCAAGCCTTGGATACGTCCACCTCAATCCCTAGTAATGGGCGCATGGTTGTCGATATCCTTGATGTGTCGTGACTTATTTTACATGGGCTACTCATAATGAAGCATTCAGTGTACAGATCTATTATGCATGCTATTATAGATAGATAGATAGATAGATAAACTCTTTATTGAAACACCACAGAACAAAGAAAACTTAAAACTAGAACAAAACCAATTTATAATTATGAGGTAGCGGTGTGGGTGGTCTTTATGAAGTACCTAGCTAGCCCCACTCATGCGGTTACGCACGCATTATTATGAAAACTCAATTTTGGGATGTGAACTGTAGAGATTCCAAGATAATTCGATTCAGGCTCAGATCATACAAACAAGGTCATATTATATTATACTACTATTCCCACTAATGCAAAACTTTGTGTGTGTTTCTTTCTATCTCTCTCTCTCTCTCTCTCTTTGCGTGTATGTATGTGTATGTGTGCGTGTGTATGCGTTTGTTTCCTCTTCACGTCACAACGATTAAGCTGATTTTGATAAAGTTACATATAAAGTTCCTAGATCCTGGAATAGAACGATATTATTTTTCCACTAAAAATTAACGATTCTTGTTAAGTAAAAGTCGCCGCGGGTGAAACCACGGGGCGCTGCTAGTATAATATAAATTGACGCTCATGCGAGGTCAAGCCAAAAAAATATTAATAAATATCGACATCGATAAACAAACATTATCCACTTTTATAATTAGAAATGTATTTTCTGCCACAGTGATCTGAATTCCGAACTGACCGCTTCCGAAGGACGCAAGCTCGGCTGCTTCTGTAGTACCCACCTACTTTGCTTCCTTCATTGCTCATTGTCCTTCATTGTTCCTTGTCCTTAATAGTTCATTGTTCACTGTTTTTCATTGTTCTTTGTTTCTGGAAAAGGGCAAACATGAACCGATGATGATGATGCTGGTGATGTGAAGCAGATTCTTCATGTATTGATTAATCATTTAGGTAAATATTACTAGCAGGCCTCCGGTTTCACCTGCATTAACCGCGTTAAAATGTAACCCAAAGGAACCGTTTATTTTTTCGGTATAAAAAGTATACCACGTTCTATTCCACACTTCAAATATCCGTGTACTTAATTTCATCAAAATCCGTTCAGTCGCTTGGTTACTGTTTCCAGCGAAGTAACCGGGCATATGGGACTTGAGAACCAATGTCTCCGGATGACGAGAGCAGTGCAGTGCCGCGCAACATGCAATGCAAAATTCTGGGTGGCACTGCAAATGTTATGGGCAGGCGTAGCACTAACCATCAGGTGAACGACTTGCTCGTCTCGTTACTAGGTCAAAATAGAAAATAAAATAAAATTTTGAAATGAAATTAAGTACCTATCGGATATTTTAGGTCCTGAAATAGAACATAGAATACTTTTATACCTAAAAAAATATATTTCCTGTGGGATAATACACAACGCGGGTGAAACCGCAGGGCGCAGCTATTTTCCTTATATTTTCTAACGCTATTGTACCCATCAATAGACGTCTCTTGGGATAGGTAACTAGGCTATGAATGTATGACCTCATCTGAAACAAAACCTAGCCTTGTACCAGTTTCGCTGAAACCATCCAACGCAATAATACAATACACCCCAGACACTCCATACAAATAGCATTATTTGACAACTCACACGTATAAAGACATTCACACATATAAAGGCGCTAAATGGGCGGACGTACACTTAGATATTACGCGACCAAAACAAAAGACAACACGCGACTATGAAGGTAATAATCAAGTTTGTTGTATGGGGGCTTAAATACATATTTAACTAGCTGCGCCCCGCGGTTTCACCTCCATAATTCCAGTTTTGATGCAATAACTCTTTTAGTAGCATTTTTTTCTCCGTTTTTTCCACATTTTCCATTAATGCTCCGCGCCTATTAGTTGTGGCGTAATGTTATTTAACCTATATATAACCTTTCTCGATGAATGGACTATTCAACAGAACAACACTTGTTCAATTCGAACCAGTAGTTCCTGAGATTAGCGCGTTCAACCAAACAAACAAACAAACTCTTCAGCTTCATTATATTAGTATAGATTCTGTTTTTTAATAATAATAATAATAATAATAAATAATAATAATAAATTGTTTATTGCCATTAAATGCTTTTACAATAAAAATCACAAAAAAGAAAAAAAATACAAAACTAGAGGCTTCACGATAACACGACAAACTGGTCAGACAGCCCGAAACAACCTGTCATGTGATCGCGCAGCACCCAGTACTTATCTAGTTATAGCATTGCTTGGCAACTGGGGTAAGCTCAGCACTGTACTGTGCAGACTAGTCTACACAGGGCTGGTTTTCAGCATACCCCATTGCTCGAGCTCAGCTGTTAGTCGAGCAGACAGAAAAATATTAGTAACAGCGGGATTACAAGTAAATACGAAATTACCAGGTACGTACAAATAACTATATGGCATACGATTAAAACTGTGTGTTTGTGTGTGTGCGTGTGTGTTTGTGTGTGTGCGTGTGTGTGTGTGTGTGCGTGTGTGTGTGTGTGTGTGTGTGAGGGTATAATTATGTTTGATTTAAAATGTTGTTTTAAATGTTACTTCAAAGTTCTTTTTAGATCGCTGCAACAGAAGCAGCTTGTATTTGTTTTTAAATAAACCGAAGCTAATATTTTTCCTCATAGGAGGTGGTATATTATTCCAAATTTTAGATGCACTGTATTTGAAGCAACCTTTAAAACCGGCGGACTTGTGTTTGGGTATGGCTAGGGCATTTGCGGATTTTGAGCGAGTATTGACTGAGTGCATATCCTTCATCCATGTTAGTTTTTCGAATAAATATTCTGGTTTTTTAGTCCACATAACTTTTTGTGTTGTGCAGGCTAGGTGAAGCTCTCTCCTAGCCTTCATATTCAAAATATTATGTTCAACCAGGAAGGGAGTAACATGTTCTCTTCTTGGTATTCTAAAACAGAATCTTGCACATGCATTTTGTACTCTTTGAATGGCATTTTCAGTTTTCGCATACAGCCTTGGTCCATAAACTGCACTGCAGTAGCTAAGCGGCGACAATACCAAAAGGTCACATAGCAAAATTCTTACATCTTCCGTAATATGCTTCCTAATACTGTAGAGGACCTTCAGCTTGTAAAAAGCGGTTTTAATCTTATCATTGATGTGTTTCATGAATCTCATTTCACTATCAAAAATAAGTCCCAAGTTCCTTGCTTCTGATTCTCTTGGTATCACGACTCCGTTGATGGACAATTCAGGATTATGAGAATTTACACTATCAATTTGTTGCCTAGTACCAAGTATTAACATTTTTGATTTGGAGGGATTTAATATTAATGAGTTCCTTACGGCCCATTCAAAGACCTCATTTAAATCATTGCTCATAGTGATCATTGCATCTTGAGTGTCCTCGGCTTTAAAAGAGAAATAAATTTGTGTGTCATCTGCATATAAATGGTACTTACACTTTTTATATAGTTTGGCAAATCGGCTGTAAAAATCGTAGTCGTTTAGTATTTGTTGTTATAGCGGCAAAGGAAAAAAATTCAACTGTCTAACTATCACGGTTCATGAGGTATTATGTGACAGACGAACAGACAAAGAGCGGCGCCTTAATAATAGGGTCCCGTTTTACCCTTTGGTTAGGGAACCCTAAATAAAATAAGTTTTTTGGCTCTAATATCCGAGATAGTTTATAGTCTAGCCAAAGTCACGATTCAGTAAAGTAGTGGGTGCTTCACTGAAACTTCTTGTGTTTTGAAAAGAACGCGAAATGTTTTTTTTTTTAATTTAGTTTGTATTATTTTTCCTCACTCTTACACATTAACCAACACTTAATGGGTAATATTCCAGCAATATTACACAAAATAAGGCAAAAAACACGTCACACTTTCATTTTCCTGCCATAAAAACTCAAGCGAGAATCATTATCAACTGATTGACAGTTCACATTTTTTTTATTTTGTCTCCGTAAACTTATTGCATTAAGCCATTGTCAGTTCGGTTTCCCGCTAAAACGCCCGCATTGCTACAAGGAGTTCTATCTTCAAACTACTCGATATTACAAATGTTGTTCCAATTACTCCCGCTAACGTACGGTTACGTACACCGGCTGACCCGGATCACCGGTTTGATAGTAGCGTCCATGCTGTGTGTACGTTGCAGTAACAGCGTGGCATTCAGAGTCAACGGCGCGTTACTTCATTGTACCATCAAGGTCCTTCAATGTTCGCCTATTTACGGGTCTGATATCAGATGAAATACAGCAGCTTGGTGTTGAGGTTTACAGATAGTGTAACGTGTGTGTGTCTGTCTGCCTTTAGACCCTAAGATAAGAAATGAATGAATGAAATGAATGAAGTTAACTGTGTGTGCCCAATTTCATCCAAATCCGTTTTGCCGTTTTGCGAGATTGAGTAATAAACATTTAAACATACAGAAAACAAACTTTCACATTCATAATATTAGTAGTATGTCTTCTGTGGTTTAAGTAAAAAAGTTTTACAGCAACATTGGCGTAGGTCTTAGATTATCTTATCTGTCAAAACTTCATCTCACTCGGCTGAATTCTCGAAGATATAGGCATTAAATCGCAAACGCTCCGCCCACGTTGAATCCCCGTTCTACAAGGACAGAAGCCTCCACTCACATTACAAGTATTTTTGCCAAAGTGTATCCAAACAAAGAATAAGAAATTGTATTGCAACCCTGACAAATGTCAAATGACTTAACCCTCCCAGACGGACGAAGTAGGCTGGGAGCTGCCGGTGGGTTATATTACCTATGATAATTACTTGACATGAAATTGAATTGAAAAATCTAGTAGACGTAAAAGTTTCTAGGAATAGACAAGGGTCTTTATAGAAGTAATTACTACAATATAGCTGATGTATACAACAGTTGGACATAATTATAACTTCGCTTCTCAACATACCCAACATTAGAAAATTAATCAATATTTTATTTTATTTATTTATTTCAATATACAGTGCCTTAACAGGTGTTTCCAAAGCGACACCGTACTTACATGTAACTAAGAAACAACACATTTAAGGGCAACATCCGTAAATGTCACTAAAGAACATGTAAAAATTTCCAGCTCGCTGTGCTCAGCGCAGATTCTATTCAACAATCGAAGAGCCCTAATAATAGGTGCTTGGTGGAGCGCATTAGTTCTTCCGACCTCAATGACTTCAATAACCTGCGGACGTATTTTCAATTTGTTACGCAAATTAGTGAATGACAAAAGATGTTTTGCAACTTTTATAACCTTATAAGTAGATTATTCTCACTTGTACGACATAATCTCGCAGACAATTTTCAAGTTTTATATCAGACGAGCAGATTCCCATGGGTTTATCCGCGTTAGCTATTATCCCATAGGTACCGTCAACTTTTACGGGATAAAAAGTATCCTATGTATTAGTCCAGATAATAAATTATCTTGTTAATAATATGATATTTTGCAAAAACCATTCCACCATTTCAGCGTAGAGACCAAACAAACACACACACTCACACATACACAAAAATTTACACTGTTTATAATGAATAATATAAACAAATGTGTCAATAACTAACTGAAGAGACATTCTTGCTCGATGTCTCTTAGGCAGAGAGATGATGACATAAGACGAGAATTGTCCCATAATAGTGATAAAATTCTCCAGCGACACCCGGTCTAAGGACACATTTTTCTCCACTCCTTCACCCGGTGTTGTGCGAGGCGTCCGGGTAAACAATTGTAATCCGGATGATCCGGCTTGGCTATTGGTTATGTGGCGACGCGCCGACGGACGCTGTTTTTGCCTGATTACGTAAAACTTTCGATTAGCAACAGCAATCTCTGCGCGATCGGACGCAAAATCTCACTAGGAAACCCATCGCCCGCTGACCCATTGCCCCGCCTGTCGCAAATGCACTTTGACCATAGATACTAGCGACAGGACTGCAACAGATGAAAACAAATGAATACAGTTTTTATTTCGACAGTTCTAAGAAGTGACGTTTGGCAGCAAAGATCGCGAAATAGATGTCTCTCGCAAACCTGTCGTGAGATTCGTAATAAGGCAGCCGATATCCGAAATATTCTGTTGTTAGACAGTTTCTACTACTAAGCCGCCTGCATGTTGGAATAGTGATTGGTGATGGAATGAATGACAGGTTTTGTCTCTATAGTTTTCTTAATTGGGCGTCCAATAGGGATCTCAATGGATATAATTCCCGCGCATCCTTGGCTTCAGTGGAATACCGGCCTTAGCCGCTGCACTGGTGCTTCAAGGCCTCAATACAACATTGAATGACCCAACAGACACATAACAATGGTTAACATCAGTAGAATTGAATAAACAGGCTGACTGACCAACTGCCAACGGCCATGAAAATTTAAATAAGTACGAGATATTATCAACGTTGCGATGAAAAACGAAGCTAGAGATGTGACGTGAGTAATCGACAAAATTTGCAAAATCGATATCCCAATAAAATATATTCGGATTCTATGTCACCCTTTATGTTATTACAATAAATAATATTTCGTTGCTGACGCTTTATGCCCGTTTAAGAGCAAGTTATATTATTTCTGTTTATTTTGTAAGTAAGTACATGTAATTCTTCGAATAAAGTTTACTTACTATATTCAAGTAAGACAAAAAATTCTAACTTAGGTAGCACAAATCATGTTTTTTTTTAAATCTATATATATATAAAAATGTTATCACCGATCGAGGTGAAATTTTAGCATGATATATAATCCGCATCAAGGATTGTTTTTATCTATTTTTTTCATCAGTGACATATCAGCGAATGTGCGAATGTGCCACAGCGAAGCGTGCCAGGGTACAGCTATATTAAAAAATTAAAAAAAAATTGAAGTAAACCTTCTTTACGCACGCTTGACTTGGGGAGTAAGCTGGTGAATGCGTTACGAAAATGTGATCGGGTGTGGCGTACGGAAGTTGAGAAGTGAAGATAGAAATGTCTTTTATGGTTTTTTTTTTATATTATTAGTTGAAATTTACTTCTACTATGTGTTCCTACACTTTTTTTTTAAATATAACATTAGAATATTCATGTTTTTTACAAATAAGTTTTTTTTTTATAATTTCAATAGGTGGCAAACAAGCATGCGGCCCATCGGCCCGACGGATAAAAGTGGTCACCGCCACCCATGGACATCAGCAACGCCATGAGCATTGCCAGTGCGTTGCATACCCATAATAGTATCTTTGTTATGATTTATGTAATAATATAATGATTATAAGTAATAATAATATTATCATTATAATATAATGATTATCAAGCTATCCTTGCTCACTTGCAATAGAAATTAGTAAGGCTAAGTAATTCTCCACTACTGGGTATTAACTAATCTGTTTTGCTGTAGGAGACTTCATTAGCTACCTTAGTTTACGCAGCAAAGTTGGATCATAGGGTTGTCACACAGCAAGTATTTTGTTTAAATTTTTTTAGTTCATAATTAACTAATTAATCAAGTTTCCGAGTAGTTTTCGAGATGTAGTTGGTAATAAAGTGATTAGGAGGTTGCGAGTTCATAATAATCGATATAACACATATTTGTGTGTTTTATGTTATATTTGTTTTGGTCTGTGTTTGGGTGTTTTCGAGTTTATTCTACTCAGACTCAAGGAATTTTAATTAATTATTATTTCATAAAAATGTTGTTGGGTAATGCATGGACCAGATCGGCCCAAAGCCGGGATGAATGGCGTAAGAGGAAGGAGGCTTATGCCCTGCAGTGGGTTGGATGAGCTGCATATGATGATGATGATTATTTCATAGTGAAAAATTTTATTTAATTTTAATGTTATTTCATAGTACATATTAATTTGACTTTTGAATACTAATTAAGTTAATAATAAAACTTTTGCCTAGAATAAGAAATTATGCTTTTTGCTGGAATAATGGGTTCGCTTCCACGACGACAAAATAATACATTAGTGCAAAAGAAGTATGTTTCGTGTCTGGATGCTATATCGATTTTATGTTTGTAAAAAAGTACACACCCACCCGAGAATTACTTCGGAGGTATGTTTGTTATCCACCAATTCGGACTGGGCTCCTGCGGTGGATTATGGCCTTATCCTCTTCACGAAAATGATGGGAGACCCGTGCTCAGCAGCGGGACTATATGAGTTGATGATAATGAAAAAAGTTTTTTTTTTGTGAAATGTATGATCACAATTTTGTTTTAATAATTAAATTAAGCGCCGAACAGTGGCTTCATCTGTTAATTTTCTGTAACATAATTAAATTATCAAAGCTATATCTTTGTTTCCATCAACCTCAAATTTTAACAAAACATAAATTAGGTTGCAAATAAACAGCTGTCGGTCTATCACATAAAGCAAGCTTTATCTTTGTACCACAGTACATGTTATAGTACGCCATATTTGTACTCTAGACATAGAAGACTACATAGAGAATGGACACTATCTAGTCTCCACCCCCCGCTACTCTACCCGTGATCCGGGTGGCAATCGGGAGGTCAGACTATACGAGGGTGAATCAAAAAGTTCTTAGAAGTGCATATATATGAAACCTCTTTGGATCAAGTTCGATATTCAAATTAAAGAGTGTCTATCACACTATATTTATGCAGACTGTCACTTGTTTTTGTCAGTTCGTTCGCATGTAATAAATTTTTTTGTGCAACGAGTTGCTAAAAAGTCAAAATTATGGATAAAAGTGAGTTACGTGCGGTGATAAAATATCTCAGTTTGAAAAAAATGTCTACGAAGGAAATTTTTTTGGACATTCAGCAGACATTAGGGGGTGATGCTGTACCCTATTCTACGGTTGCGTACTGGGTGGCTGAATTTAAAAGAGGTAGATCAAGCTGTAAAGATGACCCGCGTTCTGGGCGGCCTTCAACCTCCGTTACAGAAGAAAATGTCAAAAAGGTTGAGAATCTGGTTTTGGAAGACAGAAGAATGACTATAAAACATATAGCTGAGATCCTAAAGA
This sequence comes from Campaea margaritaria, assembly GCA_912999815.1. Lineage (NCBI taxonomy): Eukaryota > Metazoa > Arthropoda > Insecta > Lepidoptera > Geometridae > Campaea > Campaea margaritaria. The sequence continues at coordinate 4,680,802 of OU538814.1, forward strand.
TATCTTTTGGTAGCGTTCAATCCATTTTAATTGATTCACTGGGGTTCAAAAAAGTGTCTGCAAGATGGGTGCCACGAATGTTAACCGACGAAAACAAAAAGCGACGTTTGGAAATTTCCAAGCGTAATCTCGAAATGTTCCAGCGTGATTCGGATAATTTTTGCCGTCGTCTTGTCACCATGGATGAAACGTGGGTCCACCATTTTGATCCTGAAACTAAAAGACAAAGCATGTCTTGGAAACGACCATCCTCTCCATCCATTAAGAAATTTCGAGTTGCTCCTACCGCTGGCAAAGTTATGGCCTCTGTGTTCTGGGATAGTGAAGGAATCCTTTTTATTGATTACATGCCAAAAGGCCAGACGATTACTGGACCCTATTATGCAAATTTAATCCCGAAAGTGCGTGAAGCGATTAAAGAAAAACGTCGTGGAAAACTGTCGTTGGGCGTGTTGTTCCTTCAAGATAACGCTCCTGCTCATCGATCGGAAGTTGCGCTCAACGCAATCCGCTGTGCTGGCTTCAATCTCCTTGACCACCCACCATATTCTCCGGACTTAGCCCCAAGTGATTTTCACTTATTTCCAAAATTAAAAGAGGAAATTCGTGGAACAAAATTTCACGATAATGACGCGGTTATAGCTGCCGTAGAGGACTTTTTCGAGAGTCAAGAAAATAATTTTTTTTCACAAGGAATAAGGAAGTTAGAAACGCGTTATTCTAAATGCATTGCATTGGAGGGAGATTATGTAGAAAAATAAAATATTATTATTTAAATCTTTGCATTTTTTAATATTGATTCCAAGAATTTTTTGATTCACCCTCGTATTACACGCCCAAATAATTACAATAGACGTATGAACCTTCATACTAGCGGATTGTCTTTTGTTTCGGTCGCGTAGTATCTTCGAGTAGTTACTTAAGCATTTGGCGTTGTACAAGTAAACGTCATTGACATGTGTGAAATGTCAATTGGGGTATTTGGATGGAGTGTCTGGTGTATCCCTAAAGGTTCGCTGAGCTGTCTGTCACTGATGACACCTAAAAAGGGATACCTATGAAAGCAGGTTATAAATAGCAGACCCAGGTGAAATGGTTTGCAAATGAGTAGGTACTATATTTATTTTTCTACATATTCCTTTAAAATGTTGACCTGTCGTGGGTATATTTGTAACTATGAATGGATGCTTCTTGATAAGGATAAAATAATTGGTGGGAACAAAACAATGTACCTATGGGACTAAGCCTTCTATTCATAGATATCATTAAAGAAAATAACTAGTTTTTTTTGTTTTATTTGACTGAGTCGCTACGCCTTCGCCAGCCCATAACAGTTACAGCGCCACCCAGAACTTTGCATTGCATAATCCTGCGGGGCATCGCGCTGCGCTCGTCTCCCTGAGACATCGGCTCTAAAGTCACATATGCTCAGTAATTTCGCTGGAAAGAGTGCCGTAAAGCGTAGTTGAAAAGGTTTTTCGACAAACAAAGCTGCAACCACCATTAATTAAATTTGCTAGAATGTCTGCTTTTTTTTTATTTGTCTGAGTGACAAGACGAGCAAGTCGTTCCCCTGATGGTAAGCGCTACGCCTGCCCATAACAGTCACAGCACCACCCAGAACTCGGCATAGTTTAACTCTGCTTAATATTTGTAATCAATAAACTAAGCACATTTCGAATCCTCTTTCGTGGAGAGACATTTCTACAAACTAAGCGAGACCTCATTAATATTAGCCTTTCTATTAGCAAAGTACCCAAATAAAATTGGATCGCGCAAATCAGATATCGAATTCGAAACTAGGAGCTCTGCAGAAAATTACAGGGTTCCGATGAAATGTGTTGAATAATGAAAATCAATTACACGATACCTCGTATCTTGGATTATTCATGAGGATTAATATTTAATAGGCCCGGTGATCTCAGCGAATGGTAAATTTAATGTGTACCGAATACAAAACTTACTTTAACTTATGTAGGTAAGAAAGCTTGTGAACTAGATTGTTGTTTACGAAGTTCCTTCGGCGAAATTTAACTTTTATATGAGCCGATGACAGGAAAGTTCAATGCTTTGGAGTAATTTTTACGTTACTTGAAGTATCGTAGTTGAAATTTCCAAATTATATGTCTAATATTATAAATGTGGAAGTTTGTGAGGATGGATGGATGTTTGTTACGCTTTCGTGTAAAAACTGCTGAACGGATTTGGATGAAATTTGGCATACAGGTTGTTTATTATCTGGATTAACACTTAAGATACTTTTTATCCCGTAAAAATAAACGGTTCCCATGGGATAATACTCAACGCAGGTGAAACCGCGGTGAGCAGCTAGAATTATAAATGCGTATGTTAGTCGCTTTCCCACGCCGCAATAGCTGGACAAGTTTTGTTGAAATTTTATATTATGAATACTTTAGGTTCTAGAATAACATAAGGAACAGCCATTTAATCTCGTAAAAAAAGTAAAAGTTGTTACGGGATATTAGTTTTCTGTATAATTTTACTACTAAACTGAAATAACCAGTAAAAATTAAATAAAAAATTGCAATGAATTTGAGAAAAAATTTTTTAAAGAATTTTCTTTATTTTTACCCACGGCGCTCCATTATCTCAATCCATCCAAGTGCTGAGTGGTAGAGACCACTTTTAGCGATAAGTCCGCCCATTTAGTTAGGCTTTTTGGTTGGTTTTTTAAGTATATTGTGTATTTTTTTTTTCAACTGGTGTACATATTTTTTTTATTCCGATTTCAATTTCCAATTGAAATAGACAACCCTAACCTCTAGTTAATGCCTTGCTGTTCTAGTAGATTTGCGGTGGGAAGCTACTACTAGTGTAGGTGCTTGTTACATGTAAACTTCAACAGGGTATTTTGGGGTGAAAACAGTGATGGGTGAACAATCTAACTCCCCTCCTTAACTTATCTTTGACGACTTCAAGTAAGGAAGTGGGTGATGAGCTGACCGATGGCTGACCGCGAAGCGTGAGGTTGTGGGTTCAAGTAACAAGAAGAGCAAGTCATTGACCTGATGGTAAGCGCTTTGCATGCCAATAACAGTTACAGTGCCACCCAGACCTTTGCATTGCATAATCTTGCGCGGCACTGCACTGCGCTCGTCACCCTGAGACATCGGCTCTAAAGTCTCATATGCCCAGTAGTTTCGGTGGATACAGTGCCCTTCAAACCGGACAACAGTAATGTTTGCACACTACTGCTTGGCGGATAGTAGTAATGTGCAATCATTACAGTTTTCCGGTATGCTGTTGTGCCTCAGTTCCTCAACACCTGCACCTTAACCGACCTCTATGAGGCTGCCCTTGGCGTGGCAGTAGCCAACTGGTCCAAAACGGTCTAGCCTTGCGACAAAAATGAAGAGCTCCAGTTGGTATATTAAAATACTTAATATCGATTTAGGAAGGGTTTGTAAAAAAAAAACTGGATTCAATATTGATGTCTAGTAAATATCCATCCAGATTGACGTGAGCTCTGTCTTACATTGGTTCGATACCCTTGACATATAGCACGCACCTGTTACTTGGAAAAGATGAATGGTACATGGCTCGTGAAAAAAGAGTAAGTATACATGTAATAATTTATCCCCGTTCAAGGGATTCTACAAGCCAATATTTATCAATCTGTTTGTACCAGCTTTTAATTATTTTTTTTATGGAATTTCAGTCTTGGCTGTGAAAAAATTATTAAATACATTTATTTCCCGCAACTATGACTCAACGCACATTCAAACACAAAAAAAGATTAAAATCAAATAAGATTATCAAGCGTACCTCTATCTAATTATTTTAATATTACTCATCTTTACTTTCATCAACAACCCATTACGTCCCACTGCTGGGCACGGGTCTCCCCTCACTTTCGTGAGGAGGATTAGGCCATAATCCACCACGGGGGCCAGATCCGGATTGGTGGATCACGTACCTACCTCCGAAATAATTCTCGGGTAGGCATGTGGGTTTCCTCACGATGGTTTCCTTCACCGAAAAGCGAGTGATAACTACGTACATATGTTTTACAGAAACACATTGGTACGTGCCCGCATTGGGATTTGAACTCACGACCTTCTGATTGGAAGGATCATAACTATAATCGGAAGAACCAATGCGCTCCACCAAGCGCCTATTACTAGGGCTCTTCGATTGTTGAATAGAATCTGCGCTGAGCACAGCGAGCTGGACATTTTTACATGTTCTTTAGTGACATTTACGGATGTTGCCCTTAAATGTATTGGTTCTTAGTTACATGTAAGTACGGTGTCGCTTTGGAAACACCTGTTAAGACACTGTATATTGAAATAAATAAATAAAATAAATAAATAAATAATTTAATTTTTTTATAATCTAAGTGTCAAACCTGCTTAGTGAAAAATATATTTTAAAATCCAACAGAGAAGCGCTACATTAATAAAGTAAAATAATTTAGATATAAAATAACAACAAATATGCATTTTGGTTAATTTGGTAAACAAGCTCCCTGAGAAGCTAAATTTTATGGCAACATTAAATTCATTTGAATATCTACCGACACACTTCATAAGAAATGCTCATTAGCAGTCTGCTGGTTGACATTAAAGTGTGAATGTTTCATTAGACATATTTAGTTAATTGCAATAATAAAACGCATAAAAACACCGCGGGTAGCAGGCAGGTGTATTTAACTGTTCAGCTTTGTTTAAGATGAAAGCTCGCATGTTAGTTTAAAATAATTATAATATGGCGTTCACCGTTTTTATTTAATTAAAAGAGCGTAAAAGTGAAAAGAAATAAGTAAACTATAAAGAACACTGTACAGTTATTTTGGGCTTGTTCTCAAAGGTCCATCATTCTTTTATATTACTAAGTGACGACGCGCAAGTTGTTCACATGATGGTAAGCGCCACGTCTGTCCAACAGCTACAGTGCCACCCAGAAGTTTCCATTACAAAATCCTGTGCGGCACTGCACTGCGCTCGTCACACTTTTTTTTTCCCGGGGAAATGCATTAGGCATACCGGCATACCACCCCAGCCGGGGGGGGGGGGGGGGGGTTATGTGGGACTCCCCCGCCAGAACGCGGTGTGACGGGGTTTACCCACTAAAACCCCGGGGTGTTCTCCTCTCCGCATTGTGGAGGTGGCCACGGGTACGAACGGCGCTTCCGCGACCACCTCTGCGGGTGCCCTCTCGGGCTCGGCACGTGAGGCTCTTTCTCCGCTGGGTGCGTCCCGGAACACACGGGCCGCACCTCAGCTCGGGACTTCTGACTTGGGCGTTGGACCCCCGATCCGCGGCCCAAAAGTCCCCGTTGTGGTCCTTCACTGTGCCCCCTGCTGATCAGGGGGACACGCGAAGGACCTCTTCCCGCCAGGTTATTTGCTACGGCCACCAATTCCCCTAGGAGAATTGCTAACCGAACCCCAGGGTGCACCGTCCCAGCTGCTGCCCTTCCCTCCGGATGCAACGCATCAAGAGGGACGAACAACAGCCGGGCACTCGTGGAGGTTACCTGACCCGCACCCCTGCGCTCGTCACCCTGAGACATCAGTTCTCAAATGTCATAATCCGCTTCCCGAGTTTATTTAGGTTAATAGTTTAATTCCAAGGACATCTAAAAATAAGACAGGGTTTTTTCGGGTTATTGTTATTTTCCTGACAATATTTTAAATGGTGATAATGTTTATTTTTAAGTTATCAAAACATAACACCAAAATGCGACCGAAAGCATCTAATAAAACACTACATTTGGAATTTTAAACTGTTTATTCTGCTCTCATACAGTTTTATTAACTAGAAACGAACATCTGTTTGTTCCAAAATAACTAGAAACACAAGCCTGGCTTCCTTCACGGTCTCCTTTCGACTTCATTTATTAATGACACACGTTTACTCACAAATCTTGACTTTAATTACGCTATAACTGACAAACAATAAAAATAACCAAACGCAATTCGAAAAAAGGCAGACGCTACAAAGTTTACGATTTCAAACGAGGCGCCATTACGCGGGAAAAAAATACTGAGAATCCGCCGTTTTAATTACAAAAATGTATAATTCCCGCCGTTTCGAACTCCTCTAATTGACTTGGCCAAACAGGAAATTAGGGCCGACACCAGTAATTGCTCTCAAGCACACTACATGCCAGCTTCTAAAAGTAAATCCTTTAAAAGTTAAAAATTATAAAGCAAAACGAATAAAAAACGCAAATCGAAAATCGATAATGAAAAAGATCGAATTTGTAATATCGATAATAATGGGCCGCTCTAGTTTTTTGTGACGATTCGACCATTGCGTTGCGTCCCTTTTCTTCCCGATCGCGGGCGGCAGTTGCGCGCCGTCGCTGACACGGGATGCACGTGTTAATCGCGGCGAAATTTTCGACTCGTGCTTTCGTAAATCGCGTATCGAACAGTGATTGACGATTTGAAATTCGGATTTCAGTGAAGTTCTAACGGTTTTCAAGTGTGGTTGCAAAAGTTTGACGACAAAACGTAGTGTGGTGGTTGCATTGAAAGTGTAGTGTTTGTGAAGTAAATAGTGCGTCGGGTTCTGGGAAGAACTAGATTTATAAAAGTGTATCTTCAACATAAACAGGTTGGTTTTCTTTTCATAATAATTATGATGTTTGTAGAGCTTAAAGTAGGATGGGAGGACTGTTTTTTCAAAAGTGCGGTGTCTATTAGAAACTTACAAATTTACCGTATGAATTTTCCATAATTATTTTAATGTCACGAAATTATGGAATTTTTTACTTACGTAGCGTTGCGTTTGGCTTATGCTATGCTATCTATGGTAGGTAGGTTACGACAATATTAATTTTGTAAGAAACTCCTAAAAATCTAGTCCATGTAGACTTTAATGTAATATTTCTTGGCTATCCTGGGAATTAGGTACATTGTATCTACGAAAATAAAACCCGTGGATCTGATGGCAACAAGATTATGGACGTAAGGGAAGAAGCCTAATTTAATAGAGAAAAACTACGAAGTCAAAGGTCGAAGGTCGAAGGTCTGGCTTAGTAAAATTTGGCCTATAGATGGACAGATAAGTAGGTATTGGTAGGTAAATAGAGTTAGAAACTAAAAGCTGGTGGTGGCCAAAGTCAGTCGGGAAATTGAAACTAAAACCCGTTGAATATAATTTATTAACTAAAAGCTGGTGGTGGCCAAAGTCAGTCGGGAAATTGAAACTAAAACCCGTTGAATTTAATTTATTAGTTAGGTACCCTAAGTAGAGTTGCGGCGGCGGCGGTAGCCTAGTGGGAGAACGTCCGCCTTCCAATCAGAAGTTCGTGAGTTCAAATCCCAATGCAGGCACTTATACAAACATACGAGTAGGTATGAACGTAATTATCACTCGCTTTTCGGTGAAGGAAAGCATCGTGAGGAAACTCACATAGGTACCAAGAATTATTTCGGAGGGAGATAGGTATGTTATCCACCAATCCGGACCGGGCCCCCGTAGTGGAATAAGGCCTAACCCTCCTCACGAAAGTGAGGGGAGACCCGTGCCCGTGCCTTTTCTTATAATAATATGTGTATGAATTCCATTATTAATTGAAATTTGGAAGACTCTTTTAAATGTATTATTAACAAACAATCTTTCTGTGTAGGGGTGATCCCGCAGCAGTTTAAAAAAAAACTGCTGCCTTATTACGAATCTAACGATAAGTTTGCGACAGGTAAATCTCGCGATTTTGCCGTCAAACAGCAAAAAATGATTGCTGTCCTGTCACTAGTGACGTTAGTAGGTATAGGTTAGGCCTAAGTTCATTCTTCATTATGATTTCTAGTGTTTACCTTTTCTGATGTTAGTTTGTTCTGTGGTGTTTCAATAAAGAGTCTATCTATCTATCTATCTAGTGACATTTTGCGACTGTCGCTAAGCTACCGCTAAGTTTGAAGTAAGCTTAGCTTGTTCAGCACTATGGACCACATCGGCACTTAACACCAGGTGAGATAGTCAAGTGCAAGCATAAAAAGTGTAAAAAAACTGTAATCAAAATAAAGCTGGACATACAGTTTGGGTGGTCTCTCAATTAAGGTTTTTTATTTCATCGTAAAAATTCAAATCAATTTTATTTGGTAAAGTAATTAATAATACGTTTAGATAGGTAGGTATATATTAAACTACTATATGTACCCTGCCACGCTTCGCTGTGGCACATTCGAACATTCGCTGATATGTCACTGATGAAAAAAATAGATAAAAACAATCCTTGATGCGGATTATATATCATGCTAAAATTTCAGCTCGATTGGTGCAGAACTTTTTGAGTTTTTGAAGCGTACACAAACCAACATAACATTTATATAACTTGCCACGAGTACGGCAAAACACAGCTGTTATGTTTGATGTATGGGAAAACACTATGGCGCGTGCAGAGCCGCACCTGTGGCTAGACAAGCAAAACGGCTCAGCAGTGAAAGTGTTAAAAAGGTAGATAAAGGTATGTCATCGATTTTGAGGGTACTATAATTTTATTATAAGTAAGAAAAGACGTTGTATCTAAAAAAACCTCTGGTCAATTAAGATAAGCAAAATCTACTTAGCTACTTACCTAGTTCAAATTCACAGATATACACATGTACATGTATAGATAGTAGGTACCAACCGACAGCCCCAGAAAACCCCACACACTTTCCAACAACGATTTATTCTAATAACAAAAAGAAAGGGTCGCCGAAACCACAAATCAACTGACTTTCATCCCCTGAAAGTCACCCCTGAAACAAAAGGTGTCGACAAGACCCCTTGTCCTGTAAAAACACGGACCTTGGGTTATTTTTCATCCCTTACGACGTGTGCTTCGAGATAAAAAAAAGCGGCCCCTCTAGGCTTACAGTAGATTATATTTTTTTGGTTTAGAGATTTTCTGGCTTCATTTTTAAGGATAACATATCATTCATCAATTCAATTCTTTTATTTTTTCTTTTTTTGTATTTCATTTTTAACTAGAAACTATTGCCTTATTAAACTTATTATAATTATTATGAAACAAGGAATAACTGTCTGTCTAACTTCATATTAAATGCTAAAACAAAAAAATGCATTTGTTTGATTCGAACGTTTGCTGTCCTGTCGCTGATGGCTCTAGTATCAATGTCGAAAGTATATTCTGTGACAGGCGGGACGAAAGAAAAGAATAGAATATATTTTATTGTAATAAATAACTGTTTACAAAGGTTTCCGTAATTATCATGTCTAGTGAAATTTTGCGGCCGATCAGGTAGCGATTGCTGTCGCTTCACTGCATAGTTTTACGTTATCAGGGGCCGGTAGAAATTTGTAAAGTTTTTAGGTAACACAAAATATACGATGGCTTACGACAGATTATATTTTTGGTTGAGAGATTAACACAGTTTCTTATATGAGGATAAATGAGTAAACTCAACGGATCAAACATTTACAAAATATGGAATAGAACTCTAACCGGCGGTTTCTACAAGATTTGTTCACTTTAACAGCAGATTAACGGCCAGTTTCTGAAACGTTTGTTAACTTTGACAGCAGATTAAGCACGTTATCTCTATATGTCACTAAAAAAATGACAAGGACAGCAATATATTTAATCTGTAGTCAAAGTCAACTCACGTTCCATAAACCGGCCGTTAGTCTATTGCTGTCTTTATTAGCTTTGCTTAGAGGCAGGAAAAGGCAGCAATATACTTAATCGGTGGTTAAAGTTAACAAACGCTTCAGAAACTCGTCGAGAATTACACGTTGAACTAACTTAGGCGCGGGGTAGGTATGAAATTAAGTAATTGTTGATCAAAATGCACAACTTGTAATTTGCACAAAATGTAACTTAGGTACTTTTCCTTTTGCAATGCAAGTGAGTTTAGGGTGGATTCGCGGTTCCGCGACGCCGCCGCCGTGCGACTAGGCCTTCTGCCGTGGTGCGAAATGCCCTATTAAGCTAGATTCGCATTTGTCTGACGTGTTGTGTCGTGATGCACCAGAAAGGTATCGGTTTCATACATCTAATATGGCGTTCACATTTCTCCGATGCAGTGTGTTGTGACGGCTTGTGTTAAATGTATGAAACCGATACCTTTCTGGTGCATTACGACACGACACGTCAGACAAATGTGAATCTAGCTTTACCCACTTTAGGTTTCAAAATGTACAACCGATAAGAACTGATGTCTCAGGGTGACGAGCGCAGTGCAGTGGCGCGAAAGATTATACAATGCAATTTTCTGAGTGGCACTGTGACTGTTATGGGCAGGCGTGGTGCTTACCATCAAGTGAACGACTGGCTCGCCCGGTCACCCAGTGAAATAAAAAAAAAATTATCCTAAGCATATTTACTATTGTTAATCTCTTATGACATGTAAGGCATATCTTACCAATCTATGTACATAAAAATGTTATGTTGGTTTGTGTACGCTTCAAAAACTCAAAAAGTTCTGCACCGATCGAGCTGAAATTTTAGCATGATATTATATAATCCGCGTCAAGGATTGTTTTTATTTATTTTTTCATCAGTGACATATCAGCGAATGTGCGAATGTGCCACAGCGAAGCGTGGCAGGGTACAGCTAGTATTCTTATATAAATAAAATATCTACATATCCAATTTAACCTAACTTTTGTCTGGATGTCCTAGGGTTGACATACTATCAAAAGTTGAATAGGACCGCGCTCCCAATATGTTTATCGGTGCCCAATGTTTTAGAACCTTGAAAAGATATTTTGATTTCCCTGGAGATTCTGCCGACGGTGATAAATATTAAATTAATCTGGTAGGAGGAGCCTTTTCGTACAACTGGGCGATGAGGCGAGCAGGTCGTTCGCTTGTCAGTGAGCGGCACGCGCGGTGTTTTTTTTAAGGACTAAAGGGATATCTTCTAGTACGTATATCAAAATTATAAAGAGGTAATGTTTCTTGAGTCCTTTGTTTATAGGAGGTATTCAACGGAACTGCTGATACGATTTTGATAATTCTCTCTAATAAGAAGCTGCATTATCCCCGAGTGCTATAGGCAATGTTTTATCCCGGGGAAATGCAAAATAGTCGCGGGAAAACGGGAATTACGCGGGAGGGCAGCTAATAACTAATATTATAAATACGAAACGTTATAAAATATCACGAGTGCATAACGTGAAAAACCTACCTTTCCTTTTATAGGGAGAAATCTACTTTAATAGAAGATTTCTCAAACGTTCTAGTTGCAGGTGGTAACTAATACCGCTCATTTGTAGCGGTAGGCCTCTTCTGCAAGAGACCGCCTGGGGAATTGCCAAACTTTTGCCAGATATTAACCCGCCAAGCAGTACCGTGCAAACATAACTATGTTCCGGTTTGAAGGGCATTGTTTCCAGCGAAATTGCTGGGCATATGAGATTTGACAGCCGATGTCACAGGGTGACGAGCGCAGTGCAGTGCCGCGCAAGTTTATGCAATGCAAAGTTCTGGGTGGCACTGTAACTGTTACGGGCAGGCGTAGCGCTTACCATCAAGTGCACGACTTGCTCGTCTTGTTACTCAGTAACACAATAAAAAATAAAGCACAGAATATTAATTAGATTTATTATGATATGTGTCAAAATAATTACAAAATACTTTGAAGAAACCTACGTCATTATTATACCACTGGTGTTCCACAAATATTTGCCCTTCACATATTACGTTATCAGCGCATCTGCCTGGATTTCCTGTCTTACCATTCTTATCAGGGATGATAAGGATTTATAGGAATATCCTTGTTGGTACGTTTTAATCGTATTCCAGTGTACTTTAGCGGTGTAGTGGGGAGTCGACAGGTTAAACTGGATTTTGACACAGTAGAAACCGAAAAGTAAGTCATCTTCATTGAATAGTACTAAACGCGGCTTAGATGTACGCACGCACACAATGACAGCTCGCTCATTTGCGGCAAGAACGTGCTATCTCCTCTATATATACTTTTAAAGAGATAATACATTACAACTTCGCCGCTAGCGTAGTCTCTATTATGTCATCTGTGCCATTAGCCATTCTGGCCTTCGGGGCCTCCCTGGCCTTCGTGGCCTCCCTGGCCTTCGTGGCCTCCCTGGCCGTCGTGGCCTCCGTGGCGTAAGTAGGCGATGAGCCCACTGCGAAGCGTGTGGTCGTGAGTTCGAATCCCGCAGTGTACATCATAAAGATTTGTGTGAAACGCATCGATCAATTAATAGCTTGATCGATGGTGAAACCACAAGAATTAGCTATGTATCTAACTGTTTCTATGACTATGGTTCTCGTAATTCCATTCCCTAGAGACATGGCATTTTAACACGGGTCAGGATCTATAAAAATATACTTACAAGATTGTGATAGAAAAACAAAATAGGTAATAGCTCGTATTCGAGACCCATTTAACTAAAACTATATTCAACAACTAGCTGCGCCCCGCGCTTTCACCCGCGTAGTTTCCTTTCTCATGATATTACGAAGATAAAATATAGCCTATGTTACTCGTTGATAAAGTAGCTTTCCATTGGTGAAAGAATTTTTAAAATCGGGTTTATGGTTTAGGCGTGATAACGTAACAATCCAACAAACTCACATTCGCATTTATATAATATTAGAACTAACTGCTACTTTCAGTAATATTACCTTAATTTCGAAGGAAACTAACGTTGTCCGTTGTCCTAAAACTGTCTCTTCGAATAAATTATACCCACCAGGGACGTCATACATTCTCAAAAGTTTATAATAACTATTCATAGTGGCAAGAATTCCGTACATAAAATTATATTCCGCCATTAAGTTTACTTCACTAACTGCGGCGTAAAAACAACTAGTGTAACATAGCTTTACCGTTTGGGGTTTGGCGCGAGTGTCCGCGGTAAAGGTTTGCGAGAGTTTGAGCTGTCATTATTGACAGTACAGTCAACAGCAAAGCAAATGATGATCCGACAAGTTTCAAAAACCGTGACCGGTATTTAGTGCATTGTTAGTATTAATTTTCAATATAATCTAATTCCCGACCCTGTGAACGACATGCTCGTCTCGTCGATCAGCCAAAACTGTAGGTTTTGCTGCAGCATCAGGTCTAAATTACCACGTTCTTGCAATATTAATAAAGTAAAAGGATATCAAATTTCGAATCGATCAGACTTGTGGAAGTTGCTCACATCCTTTCATCGAATAGTAAAGAGCTGAAGCTCTTCAAACAGCTACACGGATTTATTGTATACATAGTTCTAAAAATACTCTCGACGACCTTTCAAACAAAAGAAACTAAATTGAAATCGGTTCATCACAGTTAACTCTGAAAAGGTCTGTCTATTCCAAGTTAACTATGAATAAGGCGTAAGATAGGCCAATGCAACCCACCGCTGGTACTTGCGGTGGTCACTTACTTGGTCACTTCATGCCTTTTTCATACAAAATGTGTTGTGTTATTAAGTTATGTTTTTTCTCTCTGTGTGTTTTATACAATTTGGTGTTGTCAATAAAAAGTTATCCATAGCTATCTATCTAGCGTTTCAAAGCAAGTGCCCGCGACGCGCCGTATTGATCTGTTTTAAGCCTAAAAGTTCACTTTCTGGACATACTCCATTGATTCAAATTTTATTGAATTCCAGCCTAAAATCTTTCACCTATTTGTGGCAAGTGACAAGTTCGTTGGATGATTTTACTGGAACCGCTACCCGCTACTCGCTGTCACTGCGCCAAACCCCGCTTGGTGATAAAATTTTACGTTTGTTCCAACTTCCCTACGTCAATCCTGCTGTTATGTGCAACTTTATTCTTGTTTCATTTGCCTTGATACAGCCCTGTTCTAATGTGGATTTCAGTGGAATGGTTATCGATCCGTAATTATTTTTTTTCATTTGACTAAATAACGATATTAGCAAGTAGTTCACCTGATGGTAAGCGCTACGCCTGCCCATAACAGTTACAGCCCCACCCTGAACACTGTATTGCATAATCCTGCGCGGCACTGCACTGCGCTCGTCACCCTGCGACATCGGCTCGAAAGTCTCATATGGCCAGTAATTTCGCTGGCAATAGTGCCCTTCAAACGGAACACAGTAATGTTTGCACACTGCTTGACGTAATCAGGCTGTGGGTTCGATCTTCAACCTGCGCTTTCAAAAGATTTTGAGCGACCAAATTTTGTAGAGAATGAGTCGCGGAAATCTCCGGAAAAATTCCCGCAAAAAATATCGAACGCTCCCGATAATAAATTAGAAGGTGTTTAGTATTCAGCGGGGCATAGACATCGTAAAGAGACGGTAAGTGGCATCCTCTTAATTCGTCCCATTGAATGCTGCGGTTCTTTTGAACAAGTTCCATTGAGTGTGTTTTATATATACGTAGAAGAAATATTCGTCACGGTGACGGCAGACGCTTATCAATGGTATCGGAATAAGTACCTATTTTTTTAAAATTCCTCAATTATTTCGATTCGCATTCACATTATTAGGAAAAATAAAAATATATATTCTAATCTATTTAAATATTCGCACTCTATTTGTAGTGCTCAGGCCTCTTCTGCAAGAGACCGCCTGGGGAAATACCACACCTTTGCCAGATAATCATCCGCCAAGCAGTAGTGTGCAAACATTACTGTGTTCCTGTTTGAAGGGCACTGTTTCCAGCGAAATTACTGGGCATATATGAGACTTTAGAGCTGAAGTCTCAGGGTGACGAGCGCAGTGCAGTGCCCAGTGCCGCAACACATTCTGGGTGGCACTGTAGCTGTTATGGGCAGGCGTGGCGCCTACCATCAGGTGAACGACTTGCTCATCTTGTCACTCATTCAAAAAAAAACATAGACTTCGACCTTGGTGGTCAGCAAAAGGCACTGTTCTCGAATATTTACCCGTTTTTGATCCGAAAGTATTAATATTTCTTTGAGCAAAAATCAGACGTACCGAAGTATTATGTTACAGTCAATTTTAAACCTTTTTACAGACATTTTATAATAACACTCGCTGCGCCCCGCGGTATCACCCGCGTAGTTCCCGTTTTGTTCCACGGGAACGTACTATCTGGATAAAAAGTACCCTATTACTCAAACCTGGTTTTAAGCTATCTGTGTCCCGAATTTCATTCGAATCCGTTCAGTAGTTGTTGCGTGAAAGAGGAACAAACATCCATCCATGCTCACAAACTTTCGCATTTATAAATATTAGTAGGATGTAGGGGAACACAAGTTTCATAAAATAATACATACATAATCAACTAAGTAATTCATTTTTTTGGTTTCCTCCTCAAACTCTCACAAAAATTGTGGTCGATCTATACTTACTATTTAAAATCAAAATGGAATTATTTTAATTCCATAGAAATTTTTGGATCTTTTCAAAATTACTGATTGTTCAGCTCCAACACGATTCCACATAATCCTTGATGTCTAAACGCACCCTTATAATATTCGCTTTCACGCTTATTGGCCTTATATTCCAAAATCAATCCATTAGCCCCCTTACTTACGCTTTTGAGGATGCAAATTTACCTACCCTTAAATTAATTAAAGGTTTCCACACCCTCCAATTACATTCCAATCATTGGACCCTTTCAAACGACACCTTAGCCCCCGAGGAAATAGTTCACAGACCCGTAATATTGGATTGTCGACGTCTGGTGACATGTCAGTGCAATAGTACTAAGCAAAATAATAGGACACTGATACTGTTGGTTGTGATTTTCGCTGTATAATTCTTAAATTATTAAGTAAAAACTAAATATATATTTAAAATTTACCAAAGTTTTTCTAAATCCATTCTATCCAATGCCTATGCCTATGCATCTAGCCAATGAACCTACTCAGAAAAATTCTCACATATATAATGTCGAAAATTGATTCGAATGAGAGAAAAAGCTTTTCACAATATCCGTTATTTCTTAATAATGTATTCAGCCGGTGCTATTTTATGATGTTCCCTGTGTACAACAAACAAATTGTTCCCAGAAAATTACAATTACCTATTCTACTTGAAAAATAATCTTTATCACTTCGTCCAACATACACGACAATTTAAATTGAAATATCAAATGTTATAGAGTCGACACATTCTATTTGCCTCGTTTTTCCGGTCTACAACTTCGCAGCCGACGGTTACAAGTGGGTGGGCGTCCATACAAACATAAGAGCGTCAACACACGAGTGATCTCAGTTCTGTATAACTTGGAAGTTTGTACGTAAGTTCAAACTAGAACACAATTCAGAACCATATTAGCTTGTGATATTAGTTAGTCTGTGGCAGGTATGCCGTTAGCAATTCACTAGTTCTGGCGAACGTGACAGTTACAGAAGTTGTCTGTATTAGTGGATATCGACCAAAAACGTGTAATTTCGTGTTCTCTCCAAAACTTCCAGTTTTAACACGTTAAGCGCTGAGAACACAACTGTCGTGTTTTTCATAACTTGCCGCGAGTGCAGGAAAACACAACTGTAGTGTTTGTTGTATGGGAAAATACTATGGCGCGTGCAGAGCCGCACCCGTGGCTAGACAAGCAAAACGGCGCAGCAGTCAGTGTTAAGGCAATTTGTTTCGGCGTTGATGAACTCAGTTCTACGAGTATGAAGGACTTTCTACCAATCCCAGTCGACAGTTTGCACACCACTCTATATTCTACGAAAAAAAAGTTGAATGGCAATACAATATTCAGCAATATGTGCCTAACTACCCAACATCCACATTTGGCAGCTCCACCAAAGCTATAAGGCGAAGTGGAAATGCCTGTGATAGATTATTTGAATTTTACCATGGTAATTGTTGTCAATATTCAAATACTGATGATGCTAAACTTACCTTGTGTCAAGATAAGTATCTTTTATAATTAAACCACGTAGGTACATGACTAAATAATACGTTTTGAGTATCTGATGATAATGTATGTATTTAGTAAAGATTCAAATGGCAACATTTGTTTGAGGACTTAACTTGATGAATTTGGCAACATTCACTGGTTTCCAATAAACAGGAAATTATGTTAATGTTTATAATTAATATTGTACGTATTTTAGAAAAAGTTTGACTGATAATTATCAAATAATTATGATTTCTGCGGCTAGATTTAATCCATGTATTTTCGTCCATATTTCATTTAATGATATGATAATTGACTTGTGTTAATTCTTCAATATTCATACTAATATGAATATTCTTAAGTATTAATGTATCGAATCATTTACGATAATTCATCTCTGTATTTGTAAGATAATTGGTAATTGAAAATAAACGATGAAACAGCTTTATTACTGTTAGAAAACCATTTAATATAATAATTGGAATTATTCACGTTTAAACAAACTTTAGTGTACATATCTGTGGATATGTATTGATTTAGAAGGTTTTAACATGTATTGTAATAAAAATCAAGCAGTAAAAACGTTTAGTTTCAATTTAAGGAAACACGTGGTTTACTGAGCTTGTTTATTCGCCGCACGGCGGCCGGTATAAATAGCCTTGCATTTGAAAGGCAGATTCACTTCTCAATGTACCTCGGAACAGGGCGGACACGCCGCCCAACTAAATAAGTTAAGTACTATTATTATATCTATTAACTAGAAAGCTATTATTATTGTGTATGTGTGTTAATCTTCAGTTTAAAACTTACTATGTGTATTGCAATAGTTATCAATATTGTGTATCAGTGTGAACATTACAATCGCTAAATTATATCGTGTTATATATAGATACAACTAATGTGAGCATTTCATTATCTTCCTACTTATTTCCAAATGAAGCTTATATTTTAAATTAATTATTGAGAGTTACAATAGCTATTCCTGTCGTGTAGTAATATGTAGATTACATTAACTTCCTACTTATTTGAAAGTAAAGTAAATGGCTTATATACTATTTATTCTTGTGTACTATTACAATAGCTATTCCTGTTGTGTATTAATAACGTGTAGATAAACCTATCCGTGAGACTTAGATTAACTTCCTACTTATTGCAAAATAAAAGAATATCAATATTAATGTTTATTCTCTTATATACCTTTATATATAGATGTCTTTACCTAATTTAGTTATTATCAGAAGTGGGATTCGACCTGACTAATCTTAACGTATTATGTAATATTTCAGATATTGTGGGTGTGGTTTCTGAAATGGACTCGGCAGTCGTAGAAGGTCTGCTCAAGGCGATCCGAGATGCAGTTGCGGGGACACCTCGTGGAGACGATGTGGTTCTTCCGCCGTTCGATCCTGATAAGAACGACAGCGGTGCCAGCAGCTGGTGCACCAATATCGATGCAATCGCAGCGGATCTTGGATGGAGCAACATCACAACCGTTGCAAAAGCAGGTAAAGCCTTGAAAGGCTCTGCATTACTGTGGTATGAAACTTGGGAGCCCGATGAAGGTAGAACGTGGGAACAATTTAAAATCACTGTTAAAGATTTATATCCTGAAAAGAGGAACTTGTCAGACAAATTAACAAAGGCAGTGTTATTAACATCTGAAGCTGCAGAATCGTATTGTGATTATGCTAGGGAAAAACTTAGATTGTTTAAGAATACTAGGATAGTTTTCACCGAAAAACAGTTAGTTGAGCTTGTTTGCGGAGGTATACATGATGTGCATGTAAAAATGGCATCACAAAATAGTCGTGTGGAGACCACTGCAGAATTGATATCACTGTTTACGACTTATGTGAAGATTCCTAAGAAACGTCCATTTGATTCTACAAGTAAATTTACTGACAACCCAACTAGTTCTCCTAGCAAACGACCAAAAATTGATGAAAAACGTTGTTACACTTGTAACAAGCTAGGTCATTTTTCAGCCCAATGTTTTCAGAACAGAAACTATAATGCCCCTAGGACAAGTTTTTCGACAAACTTAGCTCGTCCCCCCATAAACAAAGTCCAATGCTCCCATTGCAAAAGATTCGGACACACTGAATCAGTTTGTTATTTTAAACAGCTTTCTACCACAAGTACCACAGTAACAAAAAGAGATGACGCTAATTGTATAACCAAGGTTGATCTAAAGTTAACTAAAGTTGTGATAAAGGATATGACAGTCGAAGCTCTTATTGATACTGGTGCTAGTTGCAGTATCATGAAGGATTCTATTGCACGGCGAATAGGTTGCAATTTAACTCCATGTTCAAAAATGCTCGATGGTATAGGCAATGGTAAATTACATATCTTTGCAAAAGTAACTGTCCCTGTAAAATTTGAGGAAATCTGTCTAGAAATAGAATTTAATGTAGCCAGGGATAAAGATTTTAGCTATGATTGTTTGATCGGTAGAGATGCAGTTAGTCATTCGGACGTTGCTGTTATAGTAGACTCTTCTGGGTGTAGACTGACACGTACTCACTTGCTTGAACCAACTGGAGTAGTTAATCAAATAACCAGTTGTAATAGCGAACTCGATCAACTAAACGGATTAATATGTCATTTAGATTCAGAGCTACAAACAAAGATTGAAAATATTTTCAAAAATTTTTTGTCTGTGTTGCCATCTGACAACAACATTGGTACCGTTACTACCGGTGAAATGGTTTTACGCCTGAAAACGGATGAATTAATACATTACCGGCCTTACCGATTAGCCCCTGTTGAGAGAGAGAAGGTTAATGAAATCGTTGACGATTTATTACAAAAAAAAATAATACGGGAGAGTGACTCTAGCTACGCCAGTCCGGTTTTACTAGTAAAAAAAAAGGATGGCAGCGATCGAATGTGTGTCGACTTTAGAGCACTTAACAAAGTAATAGAAAAAGAAAGATACCCTCTCCCTCTCATCGAGGATCAACTTGATAAGTTAGGAAGCTCTAAATTCTATATCTCTATTGATATGAAAAATGGGTTTCATCAAATTCCAGTAGCACAGGACTCCGTAAAATACACAGCTTTCGTAACCCCAGATGGGCATTACGAATTTCTGAAAATGCCATTTGGAATTTGTAACGGACCATCAGTCTTCCAGAGAGCTATAAGTAGAGCCATTAAACACTTGAAATTTTTATTAGTGTATATAGATGACTTATTAATTCCATTTAAAACTGAAAATGAGGGTCTGCAATACCTAGAACAAACTCTCGAAGCTCTCAGTCATGCCGGATTTACCATAAACTTGAAAAAATGCAAGTTTTTTGTGACAGAGATAGAATATTTAGGAAGACACATTTCTGAAGATGGTATCAGGCCAAGTGATAATAAAGTCTCGGCTCTCATCAACTCTCCTGTCTCTGATACTATCAAAGAAGTGCGTCAATTTATGGGTTTAGCTAGTTATTTCCGTAAATTTATACCAGAATTTGCCTCACGTACTGCCAGTATAACTAAACTCACAAAAAATAACCAGAAATGGGAGTGGGGTCAAGATCAGAACGAAGCTAGGAATTATGTTATTAAGCACTTGGTGACGAAACCACTGTTGACTGTATTTGATCCAAACTTACCTACTGAACTGCACACTGATGCTAGCTCAATTGGTTATGGTGGAATTCTAATGCAAAAAGTTGATAATCAGAATAAAGTTGTAGCATACTATAGCAAACGTACTTCCCCTGCCGAATCAAGATATTGCTCTTACGACTTAGAAACATTGGCAATTTATAACGCCCTTAAACATTTTAGGGTGTATTTATTAGGTATCCCATTCACTATAGTAACAGACTGTAATGCCATTAAGCCTACCATGACCAAAAAAGATCTTTCACCGCGTGTAGCTAGATGGTGGACCTTTATGCAAGATTTTAACTTCAAAATTCTCTACAAAAAGGGTAAATATGTGGGTCATGTTGACTACCTAAGTCGTAATCCAATCAACCCTAAAACGGTCCACACAAACAAAAATATCCCTTCTGTAATTAACGTGGTTAATGACGATGCAAGTCGTCCGCCATCGTGGTTAGAATCTGCTCAACGAGATGATACTGAGACTCAGACTATAATTGACAAAGTTCGGTCAGGTGAATTGGATACCAATCAATACTTAATCATAAATAGATTGCTCTATTATAAAAACGACGCTAATGCTATGCCGAAATTATATATTCCAAGAGGCTATAGACTTAGCTTACTTAGACTATTTCATGATGATAACTGTCATGTTGGATATGATAAAACCATTGACAAAATCCGCCAACATTTTTGGTTTCCTGGCATTGCAGCGTTTGTTAAAAAATACATCTCTCATTGTCTCATATGTACCTCACGAAAAAATCACTCTGGACCTAAACAAGGTATATTATATCCTATAGAGAAATCTATTCCTTTCCATACTTTGCATATGGATTGCACTGGGCCTTTTAGACAATCAGCTGATGGTTTTAAATTTGTATTGCTAGTCATAGATGGATTTACAAAATATTGCATCCTCAAACCCCTTAAGAGTCTGAGCGGACAGGAATTGTTGTTTGCCATACGTGAAACTATTGCATTATTCGACACACCTCATCTTGTAATTACGGACAGAGGCACAAACTTTACATCTAATCAAGTTCAAACCTTATTTAGGGAAATGCAAATTGAACACCACATGATATCCACTGGTACTCCTCGTAGTAATGGCCAAGTTGAAAGGTATGTAGCTACAGTAACAAACATGTTAGCTACCACGATTAATGATTTGTCAGAATGGCCAAACGTTCTTTGGAAAGTACAACAATCTCTTAATACGACTGTTCAGAAAACCACAGGCTTTTCCCCAATGAGACTTTTACTAGGAAGGGAAGGAAATATACCTTCCATACAAGCTCGGCTAACTGATGTTGTAGATGAATCAATACAACCAAGTATTGACTTAGAAGCTGATCGTGAATTAGCACGACAACGGCTCAAAGATGTTGCTGATAGGTTTAAGAAACGTTTTGATACTACCAGACGAACCAATAAAATATATAATATTGGAGACCTAGTTTACATCAGTCAAGATCATAGACGTCATGATAAACTCAGTCCAAAATTCAAAGGCCCATATGAAATAATACAAATATTACCACATGACAGATTTTCTTTGAGGGGTCAAAATAATTTAAGAAATATTATTGTTGCCAAAGAAAAACTGCGTGTTTGGCCTGGTGAATGGGTAGAACAAAACATTTCCTTTGAAGAATCACTGTAAACAAATATAACTTATTAAACAATATCATTGTCAAAAAGAGAACCGTGATAGATTATTATATAGCTAACAAATTTAAGATTATTCAAAATAATATCCATGTAGATCACATAATTATTAAGATCAAACTATGAATGTGTTTAATTTTGAATTATCATTATTATGTAACATTGCTAATTTACTTAGGACAGGTACTTTTTTTGACACACTTAAAATATTAAATTCTGAGATTGTCACATCGGTCACATCATACCAGTATTTGTGTCGCTGGGCGATCTTAAACCTGATTAGTCTAGATTTTACTGGCAGCGAGTAAAAGGACTAATATGCTATATGCCTGGTCATAGATCACAATGAAACGATGAAAATGAGGGAATGAAAAAAAAAAAAAAAAAATAAGTATGAGAAATGAAAAAAAAAAAAAAAAAAAAAAAATGTGTCGCTGGGCGATCTTAAACCTGATTAGTCTAGATTTTACTGGCAGCGAGTAAAAGGACTAATGTGCTATATGCCTGGTCATAGATCATGAGAATGAAAAAAAAAAAAAATGTGAATGATATGAAAAAAAAAAAAGAAAAGAGAATGGTTTCATTGGTAAAAAAAAAAAAAAAAAAGAAAGTTATACTGGTGATGATGATGATAATGATAAAAATATAAAATGATTTGGACTTGTGAAATGTGATTAAGTAGGTACTTCGAGAACGAAGTACATATCAGTATGGCCGTGATAGATTATTTGAATTTTACCATGGTAATTGTTGTCAATATTCAAATACTGATGATGCTAAACTTACCTTGTGTCAAGATAAGTATCTTTTATAATTAAACCACGTAGGTACATGACTAAATAATACGTTTTGAGTATCTGATGATAATGTATGTATTTAGTAAAGATTCAAATGGCAACATTTGTTTGAGGACTTAACTTGATGAATTTGGCAACATTCACTGGTTTCCAATAAACAGGAAATTATGTTAATGTTTATAATTAATATTGTACGTATTTTAGAAAAAGTTTGACTGATAATTATCAAATAATTATGATTTCTGCGGCTAGATTTAATCCATGTATTTTCGTCCATATTTCATTTAATGATATGATAATTGACTTGTGTTAATTCTTCAATATTCATACTAATATGAATATTCTTAAGTATTAATGTATCGAATCATTTACGATAATTCATCTCTGTATTTGTAAGATAATTGGTAATTGAAAATAAACGATGAAACAGCTTTATTACTGTTAGAAAACCATTTAATATAATAATTGGAATTATTCACGTTTAAACAAACTTTAGTGTACATATCTGTGGATATGTATTGATTTAGAAGGTTTTAACATGTATTGTAATAAAAATCAAGCAGTAAAAACGTTTAGTTTCAATTTAAGGAAACACGTGGTTTACTGAGCTTGTTTATTCGCCGCACGGCGGCCGGTATAAATAGCCTTGCATTTGAAAGGCAGATTCACTTCTCAATGTACCTCGGAACAGGGCGGACACGCCGCCCAACTAAATAAGTTAAGTACTATTATTATATCTATTAACTAGAAAGCTATTATTATTGTGTATGTGTGTTAATCTTCAGTTTAAAACTTACTATGTGTATTGCAATAGTTATCAATATTGTGTATCAGTGTGAACATTACAATCGCTAAATTATATCGTGTTATATATAGATACAACTAATGTGAGCATTTCATTATCTTCCTACTTATTTCCAAATGAAGCTTATATTTTAAATTAATTATTGAGAGTTACAATAGCTATTCCTGTCGTGTAGTAATATGTAGATTACATTAACTTCCTACTTATTTGAAAGTAAAGTAAATGGCTTATATACTATTTATTCTTGTGTACTATTACAATAGCTATTCCTGTTGTGTATTAATAACGTGTAGATAAACCTATCCGTGAGACTTAGATTAACTTCCTACTTATTGCAAAATAAAAGAATATCAATATTAATGTTTATTCTCTTATATACCTTTATATATAGATGTCTTTACCTAATTTAGTTATTACCTGCATGGCGTTTTCTTGTTTTATTTTCTAGCCTCATAGCGTTTTATGTGAGAAATTTGTCGACAAGCGAGTTTTACCATCGCTGGCGTAATCTATTTACCGAATGACCTCTTCGTGTGATCAATGGTTGAGTTCATGGCAGTAGTTTTTTTTTATTTGACTGAGTGACGAGACTAGCAAGTCGTTCACCTGATGGTAAGCGCTACGCCTGCCCATAACAGTCACAGGACCACCCAGAACCCTGCAGGCACTGCACTGCGCTCGTCACTCTGAGATATCGGCTCTAAAGTCTCATATTATTATGCCCAGTCATTTCGCTGGATATACAATGCCCTTCAAAACGCAGTTATTTCTTACTGCCTATGCCGAAGACTTCGATCGCGCGGTACTTGGTAAAATCGCTCATTGCGACTAGAACGTGTTATCTCGTCACTATTCTGTTAAGCAGATAACCCGCTCTTGTCGCGAGAACCGAAATGTATTTATGTTCAATTTCTGAACCCTGCAAGATATGAAAATGGAATATACCAAAGTTTAAGTTGGAATTTCAGTTTTCGTCCCTAAAATTTTCATTGAAATCCGTTGAGTGGTTTCGGAGCCTATTCGAGACAAACTTTCAGACAGACAGACAAAAACCTAAAAAAAAGCTTTTTAATGATTAGGCATCAATCACACCGTGTAATTTTGATTTAAATTTTGGAATTTATTTTGTAAAGTCACAGATAGACACTCCAATTTTATTAGCGAATTGGTATAGATTTAGGCATTTGTAGAAATGTCCATTTTGAGAACTGGGTGTTCTGCGTCTATACCGTAAATATGTGATTACTAGCTGCTCCCCACGGTGTCACTCGCGTTAAGTATTATCCCGCAAAAACTAATCAGTTTTACGGGATACGAACTATTCTATCTGTCAATCCAGGTAATAAACTATCTGTGTACCAAATTTCATCTAAATCCGTTCAGTAGCTTTTGCGTGAAAGAGTAACAAACATCCATCCATCCTCACAAACTTTCAAATTTGTAATATTAGTAGGATACTATAAATGTAGGATTAGGAATTAGGATTACTCAATAGCTTTATGGTCTGTACTTTACCTTGTAGTCCTTGCAGGTGAAGCCGCGGGGTAAACCCTAGTGTATAATAAATAAACTATTGACCGAATGACCTTTTTCGTTTGACGAATGTCAGACGAAAAGTTTCAGCGGCGCTACTATACGATTATGATTGACATTTTAGATATTTGATGGCAAACATTTATATAAATATTTCTTACATCTACATTAAAGCGCCTAGTATATTTGAAATTTTCCAATGAAATTTCGATTCGGAGTCGAATACCGATTTTAGTTGTCAAACACCAAACACTGCATTGGATAATTATGTTTATTTACTTATAAAAATGTAAACAATATATTGACACAATTTAAATAACAATAATTTAAACTAAAACTCAAAAATCTAACATAAGAGTGTCCATGAGGCATGGTGCCAAGAACACTGGCTGCATTTCCACGTTGAATAGCAATAGAATAGAATAGAATATTATTATTATTGCGATTTTCGTTGGGCTTCGCAACAGTATATGTCGAGTAGGTTTCGGTAGGTGGGTAGGTCTTAAAGGTGATAGAGAAAATCTAGAGACGGAAGATAGAAAACGGAACTCCTCAGAGACTAAAATTGGATATATCGTGTTTGGACCCATTTTGATCAGCTCTTCTTTACGAGTCAATGGTAGTAGCTCATAAGACCTTGGCTAAGAATGTACCTAAAGTCACCGCGTTGTCTGAGGCCGCGGTTAGTTCCTCTACTGTGCAGGATGTAGGGCACGAGGGGCATGACAACAAGTGAAGCATGGTTTTTTTTATGGTTTGTTTATGGTTACAATGCTCGAGGGATTGGTCTATGAAGCCCCATTTGGCCAAGTTGTGTCCATAGCGGCCGGTCTGGGTCTGGAGACGGCTTGGGGATTTCCATATTGGCCACTGCAGGTCATGACCAGATGGTTGGGTCTCTGCTGGGTGCACATAGGAGGCACGGGGCACCTGGCCAGCCACAGTCTGCGTCTCTCCTGAGAGAAGTGAGGGAGAGGTGTTGTTGAGAGCTGGAGAAAACTTTTTCTGCTTTTTGGCCATCTTACATAATTTAAAAAAAAAAATTTTTTTTCAACAAATAATTTTTACACGGTTTTTATTTTTATTGTCATAAAAAAATATCTGTAAGTAGGCATTTAGGTATCCTTCGACTATATTTATCAAAATCAAACTAGTTAGATTGTTTATCGCACCCGACTTTATATGCCTAAAACATGCCAAGCCTAAACTACTGCTCGACATGATACCGATATCTATAGAAAGAATACTAGACTAACTATTTTAAGACTAGACAGCCCTTTTAATCTACTTATTAAATGTTTTTAAATAATAATTCAGGTTGAAGAAATGATTTTTGAAGTAAAACTGCTTTACGCAAGCTTGGCTTATTTTTAATATCGTTAAAAATGTTGTGACATTTTTAAAATTTAAGAAAGTATTGTTTTTTTGTAATAAGTTCTTATAATATTGTACATCCGAAATGGATAAACTGTTGTTTCTAAAATTATACACAATTTACCATCTCTGTATTCACAGTTTAAGCAATAAATATGATTCTGATTCTGATTCTGACTTGGAGAGTAAGGAACATTACGAAAATTGTGATCGGACAAAGCAAATGGAAGTTAAGAGGTAAATAAAAAATAAATTATAAGGTTAAATTAGTAAAGTTTGTAAAATTGCTATTGCTAGGCTAATTGCTAAACTTTTTTTGTTCTAGTTTTTAAGTTTTTTTTGGTCTGTGGTATTTCAATAAAGAGTTTATCTATCTATCTATCTAAGGGAAAAGGGATAAGGGGTAATGGAGAAGGGAGAAATGATACAAGATATTTATTATCAAGCCTTATTTCTTATTGCCGAGTAGACAAATATTTGACAGCAGTCTCACCTGTGGCGTAACTTCATCATTTTTATATAAATCCTTAATCTTTATTATAAACTTACAATTTTACTTTTTTTATTTATCATATTTTTTACTTTTTTTTTGTTTAAAAAAAAGTCTTTCAAACGACCTTATCCATTAGTGTCGGCACCACTAAACGTTAGATTCGCGTGAGTTCGCCTCATTTGGTTTCGGAGGTTTAGGGATGACGCTATGCAACAATACGGCAATACCTAATAGAAATTAATTGGGATTTATTGGTCTGTGCAAATTTGCACTCTATGAAGTCTAGATTACAGTTAAGAATCACATTTGTCTTGACATGCCTTTATTTGTGTTTCGAACGGTATGGAAACTAACAGCACACCTCGGACACTGCACACACACACACATAAATGACGTGTGTACACGCGCCAATTGCGTGGGTGAGTTAACGCGACCAAAACAAAAGACAACCCGCTAGTATGAAGGTTCATACTAACTCGCTTGCTTATTACATTTGGGCGTGTAATATTGACAGCCTCCCAATTGCCCTCGCAATTGCGGGTTGAGGTGCAGGGGAGCGGGTCGCGTGGGAAGGAGTGTCCATGTAGTAAATTGTGGTAATACATCCCTACTTATATTATAAATGCGAAAGTAACTCTGTCTGTCTGTTGCTCTTTCACGCCTAAACTACTGAACCCATTGAAATGAAATTTGGTACAGAGATATTCTAGAGCCTAAGAAAGGACATAGGGTACATTTTAATGCGAAAAAAGCATTGTAAGGGTTTGAAATAGGGGATGGAAGTTTGTATGGAAGTTTCGTCATTTTTAAAGCTGGAAGCTTGAACTTTATTTTTTAGGCTTATGATTAGATATAAAGAAATTTGGCATTCAAAGTTTGTAAAAAAATATAGGGGTAAAATAAATATAGGAGATGAAAGTATGTATCGTAATATGTAAAGTTTCGGTTAAACCACTGCACCGATATAAAAATTTATTTCATTAATGGAAAGCTACATTGACAGCGAGTAACATAGGCTATATTTTGTTCCCATATTTCCGCGGGAACAGGAACTACGCGGGTGAAACCGCGGGGCGCAGCTAGTACTATAATATGTCTTCCGTGGCGGGATGTAAAAATTCCTAAACCGATAAGAAGGCTAAAATAATAATTGGAACAGATAACTTTTTCCACCTTTATCTATGCAAGCACCTGCAGTTAAACATACCTGTTGACACTGTCACTTCGAATGTCAATGGAAAAGTCAAACAGTTTTATCGGTTGCATATTTTAAAGTGACAGCTGTCAGATAAGGTGCATTTTGTGTAGTCACAAGGTGGAACGGAAGGGCACGACGGAATCACGGCGCCAATGATGCGCTTGACGTCCCGGCGACACCGGGTTTGATTCTCGGCTCTGCACATATGACTTTCGGATTTCCATGCTTCGAAAGACACGTTAAGCCAGTTGTTCTAACTGGTGTAGCCAAAGGCGAAACACAGATTCATGCAATTCGGCGTGTGGCGCTGTCACTTCAGTATATTTTGTACATTTTGACAGTGCCGCACGACGCTGTCACTTTGATAGATTTTGTATGAAAAGGTATGGGGCGCGCTGCTTTTCTTCAGTGTCGCTTGCCGCATAGGCGTCATAATAATTATTATTGTTCTTATAAGTGTGCGTACATACGCGCACACATAGAAGCCGCGCTAGGTACAGTTGTACGAAGATACGAAGATTCCTTATTTTGCTGTCTGTACTACGAGTAAGCTGATTTCTCACGGCGCCACATCATTTCAGCTCAACATTTAGAATCAGTCTCGCTTCCGCTTTCGGATTGGGTTAAGGGCGGCTTCCAGACTTTATCGCTCATTTGAAACAATAATGTCTTCTTAATATAATATTGAACGTTATGGTCAAATTTAGGTTAGGATCTTTTAATAAATTCCTTTATGTACAGTGCAAGCGCATCTTGAGTCTTTAGAATCCCAAGTTGAGCCACTAAACACAGCCACTACACAAAAAAAATTGTCAAGCCGAGGTTCCGAACCTGGTGTCGTTGAGTTGCAAAGCGCACAGATGGCCGCTCTAAGCTATGTTTTAGTAACTAAAAAAACCTTGCCCCTCGTTTGTTCAAGTCGAGAGCGAATGGGTATCTCTTAGGCAGCCGTGCTTCCCTCGGCTACACTGTCGCTTCCCATCAGGAGGCATACCATGACATCTTATAGCGATTCAATTGAAGACCTAAACTGAACCGCGTCGCATAATGGTACCGTGATGTCTTATTTTTTATGTTGCTGCCATTTTCAACCTAAACTGGGTCCAGCTTAGGTTGAAAATGGCAGCAACATTAAAAATAAGACGTCGCGGTACGATTATGCGACGCGGTTCAGTTTAGGTTTTCAATTGGAGCGCTATAAGATGTCATGGTAGGCCTCCAGGTGAGATTGTATTCAAACGCCGGCCTAATATTTAATAAAAAAAAGAAACTACGTTATTAATTACTTCTGTAATATTAGTTGTTGCATAACATGGTCCGTTTACCTTTAACCATTTGGTTAGCGTGCCGGCCGATCTTCGGTGTCTAATCGTTGATTAAACTAACGACACCTTCATTAGATATGTAAAAATATTAATTTAGAAACATGGCTGTTATTATAATTTACCACGAAGACAACAGTAGCCCGCCGGAGCTGCATTTGTGTTCAGTTTTAATAAATTCTTCACTAATCGTTTTACCCGACCACAACAAAGCATAAGGGGGGTAATGTATTTCTCATTCTATAATACTGCGTACGTCACATGATACAAATAAGCATTGATAACTCAGACTTTTTTTTATTCGACTGAGTGATGAGACGAGCAGGTCGTTCACCTAATGGTAAGCGCTACGCCTGCCCATAACAGTAACAGTTACAGTGCCACCCAGAACTTTGCATTGCATAATCCTGCGAAATTACTGGGCATATTATTATAAGACTTAGAGCCAATGTCTCGAGTGCAGTGCCGCGCAAGATTATGCAATGCAAAGATCTTGGTGGCACTGAACTGTTATGGGTAGGCGTAGCGCTAACCATCAGGTGAACGACATGTCCGTCACTCAGTCAAATAAAAAGAAAATCGTTTTCAGAATGAGACTGCTATATCGTGACAATTTGCAAATGGGACATATTGCGACTATATCTAACAGAAGGTTGATAGTTTTTGGGATAATTTTGAAAAGCTTTACCAACTACATGGGTATATTACAGAAGCTGGCCTGGAAATTAAAGTAACGTAAACCAAATAGAGCCTAATTTCAGACGAAATAGCGTCTAGTTCTCCTTAATACTGGAAAAATCCTAAAACCCTGAGCTTAGTAAAGGGAATTACATCCTCTGTCTAATTAACTAAGTGAGACAAGAAAATCTATAAGGTGTAGTATCGGGGGTTGTTTTACGTTCTTTTAAAGGATTTGTTTATTCGTAGTTAAAACTATTCACTAAGCAAACCTCATACAAAATGTATGGAAAAGAACTCTCGGAGGACAGCGAGTTTATAATAAACAGTCAATAATGATATATAATATAGTTTTGGGACTAAAAAACAGATTAAACAAAAAGAAAGAATCACAACATAACCTCAAGTTACATTTACTCTTTTTAATTCGCCAATTAATTGATCACAAACAAATAATATGACAGAACGATTTCCAAATAAATGTGGACGCAAAATTCAAACTTAAGACTGACAGCACGTCCGCACAGTACGAAATCTCGAAAGAAAGTGATTCAGCCACCACCAGCGCTTCTTTTTACTATAGTTTTTTTGTCATTTGCCGTTATTTCTTGTGTCTTCTAATTAAGTATATTTAACGGGCTTGGCTTTATCATCGTCTATCCATTTCGGCCCACTGCTGAGCAAGCGCCTCCTCTCACTTTAGTGAGGATGGTTAGGCTATAATCCACCATGGGGCCCTGGTCCGGATTGCTGGATAACATACCTACCTCCGAAATAATTCTCGAGTAGATATGTGGGTTTCCTCACGATATTTTCTTTCACCGAAAAGCGAGTGAAAAACATTTTGCTACACTTAAATTAGTCATGAAATATGATCCCTTCCCTTTCAATATAAAGCCTACTAAAACAGGCAATAAAATCAACCAAAGAACCCTGTCTCGAGCTTTGAGGAAAATCCTTAAACAGAACCGGCAAAAGATTTCCCTACGTGGTATATTTCCTGCAATTTCTAAGGCAAGTCCTCCGTGAAATGCAAATTTTGGAGGGTGGAGAATAGGTAGGTGTATGGGAATTTGAAGAGCTCATGTCACCTTCCCGATTTCACGCGTCTCTGAATACGATGATGAAGTTTGGTGCATGAGATGACGGATTCAGACGCGCTGGATCGGCGGGTAAGTCAATGGATTTCGTAAATGTGTTAAGCTGTCATAGTGGAAACAGAAAAGTAAGCTGTCTTCATAGAATTATCCAGCACTCATACACGGACAATGATATTGGCGTGTAAAGCTGCGCCAATCATAGAAATTGTCGCTGTGTGCGTGCTGTATGCTCAATACTCTAAACCAAAACTTCAATTACCTATTATAATATTTGACACTGACTAAATGCGAGCCAAATTAGAAGCCAAGACATTAAAAAAAATTACATGGAACACACAGGAAGTTAAATAGCTCTTTCCAATCCAAATCACGATCCACACATGTAATCAAACAATCAAACCCAATCCAGGTAAACACGCAATACTTTCGATAACAACAAGAAAGTGCCGTGACCGGTAAATGTTCAAATAGGTTTAATGAAAGCAGTACATGTATACATAAACCAACGAAAATAGTATTGACTGTGGGTACAGTCACAGATTACTAAATAGTTGCCCCACACAGTGTGGAGATGTAACAGAGAGTCAAGTTGGCACCGACGGCGTAATGGTTTTCCTCTCAACTATTTTGTAAGGTTTTTTTTTATATTTGTTATGAAATAGCCGACTCTTATTTATGGAAATAAGAATAAAAAAACGTTTAATACTGTATACTGGTAAAGTAAGGAATTCTAATTCTATAAAAAAAAAAACATAATACTAAATGCCTGTACCAATCTTCATGAAAAATGTTTAAGGCCACCGCACCGTGGAGATAAAAAAAATTAGATTGCAGTAAAAAAAACCGAAACTACCTACTGCGTAATTACATGACATAATCACACAGACGGACATGGACTGACGTTTTTTTTTTGGTGTTGTGCGAGACGTCGCCAGATTCATGGAAATAATTGAAATATCGATCGTCATAATTTGAAATCTATGTGTGAGTGTGGCTTGTACGTACAAACCACTTGGCATATCTTAGGTGCTTCACTTTCGCATCAACCCGCATAGCGTCCTCCTTATTGATTCATTGGCTGTTTGTTGCCGTGGGCTACTTAACCTACTGCATTTTATTATATACAACCCTACAAATTCGAGGCCAGTATGTAATTACTGGTAAACTGCTAAACAAAGGGCTATGTTCAAGGCGTGAACATCGTAATTTACTTAGTTGTTTGGGCCTAGATTATCAACGCTACACTTGTTTTAGTAGCATTTATTGGTTACGTAACAAGTACTTCTGCACTATTCTTTCTTCTGTGACATTAGAATAAGATTTCTGTCGATTTTTTTTCAGACAACGTTTTTATATATATTGCATGTTTCAATTATTATGAACACAAAGAGCATCAGGCTAATACGAATATCTACCCAGATTTTTTTATCTTTAATTAGTAAATTTTTTTGGTGCACATGGAATAAAGAAAAAATAATAATAAGAGTTTTCTATTCTATTCTAATACCGCTTTAATTCGTAACTAGCTGCGCCCCTGGTTTTTATTTTGTTTTTACTATTTCACCCTTTTAGTTAGAGATAGCTTTTAAAAAAATGAATAGTGCTTAGCTTATTATGTTACAGTAAGTACCTGGATGACCGAGCTTTGCTCGGGTTTTTTTTTATGACATTTTCTAAAAATGATTCCTAGCTAGATCGATTTATCGCCCCCGAAACCCCCTATATACTAAATTTCGTGAAAATCGTCGGAGCCGATTCCGAGATTCCAATTATTATATATATATACAAGAATTGCTCATTTAAAGATATAAGATAAAATTAAAAACTGGTCTATTTTCGAACCTAAGCTCATTAGAATCCATAGAACCGTTGCTACAGATGTTCAAACTTTAGTATTCAGTGTTTGTAATCTGCGCGCGTAAAGGTAAAGTGACCTTTTTAATTAGATATTTAACCGTTTTTGTCACCGACAGTACAACAAAGTTCACGAGGCGTAATTATTTGCAGCTTTTAAGACAGCTAGTGAAGTCGTTAATTACATTCTTTAAGTCAAAGTATGTGACTTATTAAAGTAATTATAGAACGGAAAACATTTCTCTGGTACTAAGTAGGGTCTTTGGCAATTTCAAATACTCGACGAATATACATGGTTTAGTTAATCAAAGATAGTTTAAGAACCTATCCTAGGAGTCTTATTGCCGCCCACAAATTGTCTTCTTTACATAACTTAAAAATCATCATCATCATCATCAACCCATAACATCCCACTGCTGAGCACGGGTCTCCCCTCACTTTCGTGAGGAGGGTTAGGTTTTACAAGTAACACATTGGTACTTGCCCGCACGGGGATTTGAACTCACGACCTTCTGATTGGAAGGCGGACGTTCTCCCACTAGGCTACCACGGCTTAAAAAAAAAAAAAACAATAATAAGACAAAATTAAATGGAAAACTAAAACTTAAAAATCTAACAAAAGGAGGTCCATGAGGCATGGTGCCAAGAAAAACAGTGGTTCTCAAACATTTTAACGACGCCCCCGTTTTTTGATAAGTTGTATACACACTAATCAGACACTTTGCTATCCAAACCTTGAGCATAACACTTATAGAGATAGATATTTCCTGTGCGAGTTTCAATGAAACAGCACACGTTAGTAAGCTCATTCACGTAAATTTTATATGAATCCTGGTTTTGAATTTCGAACCCACGACCACGGCTTGAAAAGCGCACCGAGCAATCTTCTCTACAAATTCTTCCTCACAAGACGTCCCATTATAAAACAGGAACTCAATTCTAACAACAGAACAATTTTGTTGAAGTTGCGAATAAAACCTAAGCTAAGTTCTACGCAATGCTTATAAAGAGTGCTTAAGTTAAGATCAGATTAACTTAATGCCATATCCGAGTCTAAGTACCTACAAACAAAGTCGCTTTTCAGACTTAAGCCTGGGGTGGAAAGGACCCACTGTATTCATATAGACAGTATGAGATGTCCACACGTTGCTCTGAATATTTCTTCCCTCTTACCTATAACAATTAACAAGCAAAAATTAATCAACTTCTAAAAGGGTGTTCCGAATGAGCACTTCTCACAACGTATATTTCTCATAAAGTGCACTTTTAGAAACGGACACTTTTCAAAAAGAACACTTTAAAAAATGTGGTGTCTTTGAAATTTCTTTAGGAAGCTTGATAACTTTCATAATTGTAATATTAAATATATTTAAAATATGGTCGAATTGATTGATTTTAAATTGAACTATAATATTCTAACCCAGGAAAAATTTAATATATTCTGCCAATTATTTATTCATTTATTTACGTTAATTAGCACGGCCTAGACCAATTACACTACCTAATGAAACATTGTTACATATTAGCAATTTGAATTGTAATGTACCTAAAAAAATCGTAACATACAAATAAAATTAAAACAATAGTAAAATCAAACGAATTTAGGTACATTATGAAACATAACATATTCATCAGATAGGTACAAAAGGTTGCGACACACCCGGACACTTTTTACAAAAAAGCTGGAATGACAACTCACACATATATAAATAAAGTTTGGACACACGTCAAATGGTGTATAACATCATCATCAACCCATAACGTCCCACTGCTGGGCACGGGTCTCTCCTCACTTTCGTGAGGAGGGTTTAGGCCATAATCCACCACGGGGCCCAGTCTGGATTGGTGGATAACATACCTACCTCCGAAATTGTTCTTGGGTAGGTATGTGGGTTTCCTCACGATGTTTTCCTTCACCGAAAAGCGAGTGATAATTACGTACTACGTTTTACAGAAACACATTACGTGCGTACGTGCCCGCACTGGGGCCTTCACTCACTCACGACCTTCTGATTGGAAGGCGTACGTTCTCCCACTAGTGTTGTAAATGGTGTATAACATACTACGTGAATAAAACAAAAGACAACCGGCTACCGTGAAAGTTCATTTAAACAGTTTGCCTATTACATTTGGGCGTGTAATGGACCGTCCAACCGACTGTCCACCCGATTGCGGGCCGAGGTGCGGGGATCGGAGTGGAGAGTGGTCATTCTGTAATTTCACTACATAGTTACATACTTTATCTTTGTGTTTGCGAGTAAAATATTGCTTCATGCATGAGCGTTTTACTGCGTTTCAACGAAGATTGTCTACTGCCATTACATGCCCCAAAGCCCGAAGATAAAGACAGTCTCGGGCATTTATTTCCCTTTTTATGGAGTCTTTATTGAAACTGTACGATAAATCTTGAACCACAAAGGATGGCCATTCTGTAAGGGCCAGTAGGGCCCAGATTTGAATGTGCTCACTTAGTTATTGGGAAGTTGTTTATGGCGTTTGAGCCCATATTCCATTGCGTAATGAACTTATGGCTATTCGCACTCGCTGGAATTGCGAAATCTTTTGATGTGAAATTAATTTTATTGGCAGCTTTCTCTGCACTTTGCAATCCAACGACGCCAAGTTCAAAACGTCGCACCGATGAGTTTCATATCCGGATTTTCATGC
Source organism: Campaea margaritaria (assembly GCA_912999815.1). Taxonomy (NCBI): domain Eukaryota; kingdom Metazoa; phylum Arthropoda; class Insecta; order Lepidoptera; family Geometridae; genus Campaea; species Campaea margaritaria. The sequence continues at coordinate 4,716,635 of OU538814.1, forward strand.
CCTGTTTTTCGGAGGGTACACAGAAAGAAGCCGTAAAAGCAGACGCCCTTGGGCGGTCTGAAACTGACGATACCCCACTCAGCAAACAACACAACAAACCGACGTTAAATGTTTTTTTCGATGAACAAATACATTTATTCATAGAAACAAGCAAAAAGTCTAAAACCTACTAAAAGCTGCCAAATGACCTATTAATACTCGATCGATACGTATGACAAAAAAATGCAGCCTATATCACATAGACCATAAAAACTAATCAATGGACATAGCACATTATTCATAAAAATCGGATGATAAGTTTGGGCGCTACGGTGGAAGATATACATGACACTTGCCACCAGGTGAAACTGCGGTCGAATGCTGACCTATACTGCAATAAAAAAAAAATACATTGTGTGGTTTTATGAAACCACGATACAAGTGAATCTTTCTTTCGGATCGTAGTTTAGGGTATTTATTATCATCGCGTCTTTAATCTTAACTTAAGTTTTTGGAAATGATAATGTAAAATCAATAATAGAAGAGATATCCAAGATATCAACGCCGCCATATTGGCCTTGGCAGCTCTCCTTTCGCTATACCCCGCGGCTGCCGGAAAAAAAATTGAATCGATGGAAAAAAGTTTCCCTTAAAAAAAATTACTAAATGATACAATCAAACATGGACAGCTAAAAACCATAACTTCCTTTTAGCTTTGCCATAACCTAGTAAAAAAGGAGTACAACCAAGTAAAAACTGGTAAATTTCATCGCCATTTCATTCTATGGCCTCACAAACTCTCAAAACCATTGATATTACAAGGTAAAGAAGCTGGAATTCATCGGCATTTCGCTCTCTGAAGCCGGATCCTCCATCCATTGATATTTAAATGCCTACGGAATAAATCTCGTGCCGAAAAAGACGAGAAACCTGCGTGTAATGGACCCTTGCTCTGTAATAGGGATGTTATGTATGAGTAGCCGTAACTGAGTTATCGGAAAGAAAATATATCCGTATAGAAGAAAAAAAAACTTTTCGGATGTCAAGTGGCCTAATTGATAGTTATTTATAAATAAGTCAAAGTCACCACTTGATATCAACGAGATGCAAGCCTTATTTTTTATTATTTATTTGTTATCGTAATATATCAATATTATTATCACCTATAAGTTATTATTTTTTATACGTAATATAATTTTCATCTATCTATGATATTTTATTATTCGTGCATTTTAAATTCTATTTTACGAATAGCGGCTGAGGTTCTTACAAAGCTTAACTTAATAATTGTCTTACTTTATCTTTAACTCCCGACGAATAAGAGGGGGGTTCTTAGTTTTTTTTTTTTTTTTTTGTAAGAAGCCCATACTGATATATAATCCGTAACCGAATATATTTTTCCGAATGTATATTTTTTAGTTTTCTTTTTCTGTGCTGTTTTAATAAAGAGTTTATCTATCTATCTATCTATTGTTCTCAATATCCAATAATATTCATATCCGTAACCCTAACGCCGGTTCAGGACAACCCTATCAGAAATCAATAAGTATTTTCCGACTTCCAAGGAAGTTACCAAGTTATCTTGCCTACCTACTTATCCAAATGAACTGTCACACTTGCATTATGTAGAGTTTGTTTATTTGGACTTTTTTTGTGTGTTGATTTTGTGTAGATGGTTATGTCGAGTTGTGTAGATGGTTATGGTGAGTTGTGTAGATGGTTATGGGGAGAATTTATTTCTTGAGTTTTTGTTGTGTTCTGTTCTTCTAGTTCCCAAGAACATTCATAACAAAAGGACCATGCACGCTCACGCTGATCTCTTTGTCAAAGTGATTTATCTGTTCGTATAGCGGTAGTAAACTGATTCCCGATCTCCGAACATTGATTGTAGGGGTGGGCCTCTTCTGCAAGAGTCCGCCTGGGCAGCAAGGCAGTTCAGTTTAAGGCCTTAAACTGGACGGATTTGATTATATTTCTTCGTTTCATTCGAAGATATAATTACCAGGTAGTCCCTCTACTTGCTAGGCAACCTCGCACGATTTAAAAAAAATTCAAAACAAACTAAAACCTTTTTCCGGTTCACCCTTCCCTAGTCTGCCATCTTGACATTTACCCATTCCTCTTTCGTGCGTGGTAACTATCGCACACGTTTTTCATTCAATATGGCGAAAAAAAATGCCCAATCAAATATTGAACATTTAACACGGTAAATAAAGAAGATAGAAGATGAAAGTACTTACAAATATAAGGATATATGAACTTCACATCGGGGAAGTTCGTTTGATCATGATCATATATTGTTCGTGGTGAGGCCCCAGATACGTTATATCCTGGAATACGACATAGGATTATTATCCCGGGAAAATTTACGCTCCATATGGGATAATAGTTTAATAATGAAACTGCAGGCTGTTAGTTATTTATATCACTAATATATATCTAACTATCTCTGTGCGGTAGCTGCAAACCCTCTAAACGCCATCCCCCAAAGCTCCAACCATGACAAATATACAATTTAACTCTTATATAACATTCCACAAACACAAAATGTTGTCCGAACCATAACACATATTTAACAACCCAAAAGCCACTGTTCGTTTTAAACTGTTCTTAGTAAACACATTCGTTATGACATATGTGTGTTGGGTAGTGGAAAACCCTATCCTAATCTCTGGACATTAGTCACATAATGTTCCGTCTCCTTTACGTGCAATGTATGGTCCTGAAACGATTGCTTATAATACTAGGAACATAATAATTTGTATTGAGAGGCCACTTCTGCAAGAGTCCGCCTGGGGAAGTACCACACCTTTGCCAGATCAGCCAAGCAGTACTGTGCAAACATTAATTTGTTCTGGTTTGAAGGGCACTGTTTCCAGCGAAATTACTGGGCATATGAGACTTTAGAGCCGATGTCTCGGGGTGACGAGCGCAGTGCAATGCCGTGCAAGATTGTGCAATGTAAAATTCACAATTTATCTACCTACTATTTAAATTCCCTACTTTTTATATGCCCTAGTTCTTTAAACCACACAAGAAGTTGGAACGAGGCGATTTAACTTCCCTTAGAATGCGGCTTCCCGAGTAATTTCACTAACTATTTGATATGCATTTAAGTTTGCGCACATTCTAGAGATATCAAATAAGTTTTTAGTGGAAAGAAATGTACCAAACGAGCTATTATGAAATACTGCCAGCTGATCATCATCTGCCTTTATCATCATGTCAGCTTGCTGTCACCATGACATTTTATTGACAGCGGACCTTGACAGCCATTTCAATTCAATTGAACAACGGAAACGGTGTCAAAAGTGACTTGCGAGATTTGATACCCACTTTGTAACCCCAAAATTCTGCACTTACCAAAATTACCAATTTGTATCCTAATACGAATTAAGTTCAAATTCGCACAGAACATTTGAAAAGAACACAGGAATAGCCGAGCTATTTCCCAATTAAAATAACCTTACGCAGAAAACACTAAAGCAAACTGATTTAGCAATATCTCGCTCCCAAACTCCTCAAGGACCAGAAAAAGGTCACCAATTTCGTGAAACCACTCGACGTCCTCCCAAAAGCAACTTACAGGTACATTATGTAACTTACAAGACTTCAAGTCTGACCTTTATACAGCAATTTAGCAAATCCAGAAAAGGGAACGCCTAATGGCTACTGAGATAAAATGAAACATACAAGTGAAAAGGTCACGTATATATAAAGAATTCATTGGTAACATATTGACAATGTCGTAAAAGGAAATTAAATTAAGTTTATCGTCTGTTCTTTTACTTTGACCTATATTATATCCTTATATAACATATATATATATATTATATTCTTGTTGTTAGACATTTTAATATTAATGGTCTTTCAAAGAAATGTTACTAGGGGGTATCAGTAGTTACTTACTCGATTATAGGCCGTATTTAGTCTTATCCTAACGGTCAGTACAGACGTTGGTTGTACGTAGCTATCGCTATGAAAACGGTGTGGTGTGTTGCGAAATTAACAATTTTCCCCTTTTTTGGAAACGATTAACCAAGTTTAACTGTATATTATTCTTGGTTTCCGTTTAACACTTTCACTGCTGAGCCGATTTGCTTGTCTAGCCACGGGTGCGGCTCTGCACACTCCATAGTGTTTTCCCATACAAAAAATACCACAGTTGTGTTTTCCGGCACTCGCGGCAAGTTATGAAAAACACGACAGTTGTGATCTCAGGACCGATCGCGTTAACAACGATTGCAAACAAAGCCATTTCAATAATGTCGTAAATAATGCGGCAAGGATCTACCATATAGTTTGTAGACAAGAAGGGCCCATTCATATATTCGAAACTGTGAGGGCCAAAATTTAGATTTCACAATTAATTTGGCCCTTCAAGAGCCCGCTATCAATTAAATCAAGAACGTCTGTTCTAAGGGCGGAAGGGCTCTGCATCAGCATTTTCCTGCTGATTGACAACGTGGACCCTACGGAAGACGTAATTAAAACTCGAGGGGGCGAATAAATTGAAAAAGTTTCGTCAATGGCATGTTATGTGCTCGCGCTTCCCAAAGATGGGGGCGCGGGGAGTCTGGAAAAAGTTTGGCAACCGCTGAATGCCGCTTCATATTTTAGTTGGGATATTTTCGAGAGTGCCAAGTTGTGCGGATATCTGACGGAAGATAAAAGGAGAAAACTGTAGTCGACGGTTTTGTGTTTTGATTGTGAATATCTCTAGGCGGAGTTAGAAGTTGATTATACATTTTTTTTTATTTGCACGGTAAAGCGGTGGTAGCCTAGTGGGAGAACGTCCGCCTTCCAATCAGAAGGTCGTGAGTTCAAATCCCAGTGCAGGCACGTACCAATTTGTTTCCCTAAAATTAAAAACATCTGCTAACAAATGAAGTTAAATTAAAGCTTTCATAAAAGTAGGTTGGTACAGTGAGCATCAAAAATAGGTGAACGTGTCCAGGATACTTTCAATATACTTCTATTTACCACCAAATACAAATATTATTGCTCATATCTGACCCCTTAATAATCTAAGTAATCTCTTTGTTGCTCTTCTCCGTGCATGGTTGTTTGGAAGAGATCGCTCTCAGCGATAACGCCGCCCATTGTGACACTAATCGTTAATTTTTTTTTTTTAGGTTTTTAGTTTTCTTTGTTCTGTGGTGTTTCAATAGAGTTTATTATCTATCTATATATCTATATAATCTATATATATAAAAATGTTATGTTGGTTTGTGTACTCTTCAAAAACTCAGAGTTCTGCACCGATCGAGCTGAAATTTTATTATGATATATAATCCGCATCAAGAATTGTTTTTATCTATTTTTTCATCAGTGACATATCAGCGAATGTGTGAATGTGCCACAGCGACGCGTTGCAGGGTACAGCTAGTATATAATATATATGTATCTAATGTCCACCTAATTGTTTCCTAACCGCCTTCTCCACGAACTATGTATAAATAATTAATTAACAATCAAAGAACCACCGTTACCGAATAAATAGACCTAATTGTGGGCAGCCAATCAGCGGCGGCTGTTTTTGATTGTCTTCCAAAATGATTTAATTGTCAGATCCAAGCTTCCTCGTTCCTTTGTAAGTTATGGTTAAGATTAACCAGAGACCGAGCACACTAATCAGAGTGTAATCAATGGGGGGGGGGGGGGGGGACCGGCATATTATCTTGTTTGGAATTGTATCTATTAATAATTAACAAAAATATACCTAGATAAAACTAAAAAACACGCTTTTTACCATAAAATTGATTATTTTTCTACGTCTTCTTTTTTTGTTTTGAAATAAAATTTGGTTCTGGGTGGTGATGTAACTGTTATGGGTAGGCGTAGCGTTTACCATGAGATGAACGACTTGCTCGTCTCGTCACTCAGTCATATAAAAAAATTAGTTCGGCTTATGTATATATAGATAGATAGATAAACTCTTTATTGAAACACCACAGAACAAAGAAAACTTAAAACTAGAACAAAACAAATTTTACAATTAGTGTCACATTGGGCGATCTTATCGCTCAGAGCGATTTATATATATATATTTATTTATTATTTATTTAATACTTTATTGCACAGATTAACTAACTAGTACAAATGGCGGAATTAACGCTAAGAAAATTTTCTACCAGTCAACCACCCATAGTGATGGAGAGACTGTGTAGGCGTGCATCAAAATATCTCATTAAGAAAAAAATAAAATGAACGTAATTATATACGTATGAAGCTAATAAAAGCGCATTAAAAACCGGCTCATTTATCATCATTTCTCTTTCCTGATCGATCATCAGACCCTCATCACTTTCTATATGTAACCTTATGACCCAATGAGCCCATGCCGAGGAAGTTACTCAATCCTATCCTCAACCAGAAAAGAGCTGATGAACTTCAAACTGCTGAACAGATTTTCTTACTAAGCTAAGACACTCTCTATCAAGCCAACCTATAAAACAAAAATAGTAATAAGCCAAGGTTTAAAGGGCACTGTTTTTAGGGACACGGGCATTGTCCGAATTACTGGGCGTATGAGGCTTTAGAACTCAAACGGTTACCTCATCATCATCAGCCGGAAGACGTCCACTGCTGAACATAGGCCTCCCGCATAGAACGCCACGAGCGGTTGCTAGCTGTTCGCATCCAGCGGCTCCCGAGACTCGCACCAGGTCGTCGGTCCACCTCGTGGAGGCCGTCCTATGCTACGTCTTCCGGTCCGTGGTCGCCACTCGAGAACCTTTCTTCCTGAACGGTTATCGGTTCTACTAGCTACGTGGCCTGCCCACCTAAGTGTACGACTTCGGCAAAAAGCTTTTAGAGACACCCCACCAAGCTTGCCAACTCTCAAAAAACTCCCAATCCAGAGACAAAATGAATAATTCACGACCCCCTCTCACCACCTATTAACCTGACCTTCTATTCCTTTGTTAATTACGGAAATGGCACACCCGGAATATAATTTGTGCAAGAATAGGTAGGAATTACAGGTGGGATAATTCGATAAAGAAGGAACGTCCTTCGTTGTACCATTATACTACTGAACACCGATTTAGATTAATAGATGCCGCAAGATCGCAAAACTATGACACCTGAGATGTCATTGCGTTCCGAAAATAAAATAGTTCCAAAATAACAAAATAAACTAACTAGGATGGCGCATTGACCCAAAATGAGTCCTGGCTTCCGATAATAAGAGTCGCTAGTCTTGCGCCACCTGCCAGTCCTCCACCTGGACCTCGCGCAAGTCCTCAAATGCAAGCAATGTTTAAAAAAAAAATATATTATTATGCAATTTCAAACTTACAGTTACAATTATAAATATGCATTTAGTGAAAATTATCAATAGACCTATAAAAATATAATAAGTACACTATAGTTGGTTTTGTCACGTATTTTGCTACTAATTACGTAACGGGCGCTTAGACGAACTACGGCCTACTCAATTTTAGAATATTTTAGTTATTAGGCAATTTCACTCCATATTTAACGCTAATGAAGCTCTTTGTCTGCAATGCTAGATTTGATTTCGTTGACATCTCTTAGTACGACTTATATAAAACCGCTTTGCCATAACAAGCGAGAAATTCAGTTCAACTCGTTTCAAATCCTGAATCAAATATTTCGGCAAACTGCTTCATTGCATTGATCGATAATTTCCAATTTCGGGTACCGCTTTGCATTGCCGGTCATCTTGCGTTATCTATTTCTTCAACCTCTATGGTTAGGAAGGTCAATGGAGTGCGTCAGAGACATTATACTTAGTTTTAATGAAAGACGACATTTTAAGAGATCACTTAATTTAATGAAAAATTAATGAGGAAATAACTTGATAAAGATATCGTAATAAAATAATATGATTTTAGTTATCTCACTTATTGAGTGGTAATCTGTGCGCTTTGCAATCCAATAACTGAAGGTTTGAAACCTCACAGTTGGGACCAATTAAGAACGTAATTTCAGACACTAGGCGCGAATTGAGAGCCTCCGTGGCGTAAATGGGTGATGAACCGACTGGAAAGCGTGTGGTTGCGGGTTCAATTCCCGCACAGGGCAAACATTTGATTGGACCACAAACATTTGCTCTGAGTCTGGGTGTTTGTAGGACCATGGTCCTTGCAGTTCCTGATTCCGTAGATACACTGAATCCCAGTTAAGGGTCAGAATCTATGATGTTTTCGTGACACGTTATAATTTTTTTTTAACTCAATAGGAGTCCAAAACACTTACGGCAAGCTTCTGAAACGATTGTAAACTTTGACAGCAGATTAACTGTCCACCCATGTCTCTATCTGGCACTAAACAAATGACAAGGACAGCAATAGACTTTCGTTCCAGAAACCGGGCGTAAATCCATCCATTTAAGCATTTCAAACCCATCGTTAAGTACCAGATTCATGCGTGAGAATTACTTTAATCAAGTTAAAACGGCAGTTCGAGAACTTACCATTCCAGTCCAAGATGCAAAATATTGTGATAAAACTGATAAACAAAGTATTTTACGTCCAATCGTGTCCTTTTCGCTTTTACTGCTTTAACGTCGATTTAATTAAGTGAGAGAAGCGCCGCTTACACAGTACAGACGTGAAACAGTATGGGCATTCATAAAATCCAAGCGACTCGGCTTCAAAGTAACGCAATGTAAATTTTTATTGAGTTACGTACACCGCATTTTAAGATCAATTCTTGCAAGTCAACTTGGACCTAGTGTCTTTTGTTATCTTGAGTTAATTCTGCATGTCTTTTCTCCATTGTTCGCGTTATTTAGATGTAACGATTGTCATAACAGAGCTATGCTGCAGTGCACGCTGAAATGAACGTCATTATGATAGGAATACGTGTCATTTTAAGTTCTACTGGCCTATATTATATATCAAGCTCTTAATTTGGGTCCTCGATTTACATACTTATTATAGTAGTCATCTAAATTTTAAGTAAGTATTATTTTTAGCTTAGTTCATGTTAATTTATTATTACTTTATAATGTTACTAAATTGTCTGTTTATACGTTTGGATTAAGTTATAATTTTAGTTTATATTTAGTCAACTGACTTACAACAAAATGTACGTGTGGCGAATTGGGTACTACTTATGTTACGTATAAGTATTTAATGTGACAAAGCGCCCATACTGCTATACAAAAGGGTGTAATAAACATTGGATTGGCTATAAAGGCAAATAAGCAGGTATCAAAGGAGAAACGATTTGGTTCTCAAAATATAACTGACATTCTGACAGTGTAATTTGCATTCGGTTGAATAATTTGTAGCTTTCAAGTTAAATCAGTATAGATATAATTTGAAAACAAACATGGTGGCCGATATTGATGTTATACATAGTTAATACATAGTTCAATAGAATAGAATAGAATAGAAAAACTCTTTATTGTACACTAAAAACATCAATAAACACAGTACAGAAGAATCAATCCCTTCTTTCAAAAGACTTTTATACTTAGAATAAATTTATCGACAGCATATCAAGTCATATATATATATATATATATATATATATATATATATATACATATACATATATAAATATTCTAATTAATCATCATCAGTATTTTTTTGTTTTGTTGTGTTGTTTTATGTTTGTTTGTTGTTCTTTATAGCTATCCATTTATATTATTGGCAGTAGTGTGTCAACATTACTGTGTTCCGGTTTGAAGGGCACTGTTTCAGCGTAATTACTGGGCTTATGAAACTTAAAAAACCGATGTCTCAGGGTGACGAGCGCAGTGAAGTGCAGCACAAAATTTTGTATTGAAAAGTTCTGGGTGGCATGATTACTGTTATGGGCAGGCGTGGTACTTACTATCACGTGAACGACTTGCTCGATAAAAAAGTACACTTCTTTCATTGTAAATATACTGTGTGTTCACTTCAAGAAGAATGGGTACACATAAGCTTACTAGTGTATGCTTGGATAAGCTTTTGCCGGATATCCAGCTCTGAGAATCTGCAATAAAAAAAACACGTTGGCGAACCATTCGCATTAAATAATCTTTAAATCCGATTTAAAGCTTTTTCAGTAGAACGAAAAAACATTTATTTTTTTATTTTTCACAGTTGTTACTACCCGATGACAATACAATTTGTATTAAGAAAAAAAAACTATTGTGCTTTTGATCAAACGACTGAAGTTTAGCTCTTTTTTTTATCGATGTATCATTTCATATCATTATTAAACCCCAATAAGCATTACCCCCTTAGCCCCTTACTGCTTTACCCCTTATCGCTTATTTAATTATGATTTACCTCTCAACTTCCATACGTCTCGCCCGGTCACTTTTTTCGTAACGCATTCACCAGCTTACTCCCCAAGTCAAGCTTGGGTTAAGAAGTTTTAATTCAAAAACATAACCTATAGATTCCGTGGTTAGCACATTTATTTTATCAACAGATAGCTTATTCACCTGTTTTCCGAACATTGCTGATTCGAACCTTACTTTTTGTCATATTCTTCCTCTCTTGCATTCCTTTTATTCGATTTGAGTGGGAAAATAAAAATAACCCAAAAGTACGTAAAAAACCCTATTATTTGAAACCACCTTACTAGGCAGTCATTATCTCGCCCAAAGTTACGGAGCTGTCTACTGATATTTCACCCTCTTTTTTGACAAACGTTCCTTTATCTAACAATGTAATAGTCCTATATAAAATACCCTACTATGCTTTGGCTTCTCGGAAAGAAATCACCGCAGTACCCACCTAGTAAAAGTATCGGTTCATGGTTTCGAATAAATACTCGTTTGTCGTTTGTTATCGATCGAGTTTTCGAAAATAGAACTTAACATATATTAACCTTAGAATAGAATAGAAAAACTCTTTATTGTACACCAGAAACAAAATTAAACACAGTACAGAAGAATTACAATAGGTAAACAAGGGTAGTACAATGGGCGGTCTTAGTAAAGGCTAAACACTTAAAAATCAATTGCCTCTGTAAATTACACATTACAAGTGATTTAATACTAATATACACTATAAGGTATCTAGTATCAGATTGAGATTTCGATAGTTTAAATAATAGTTTATATTTCGTTAATAATAGTTTATACTTTCTATATCGACCAAGTTTTCGATATTCTAAATACTAATTGATATCTATTCTAAAGTACAAACACTGTCAGACACGTTAAATTGTGAAATGGTTTCATCAAATTATGAGAGAAAGAGACTGAAGAAATAGATCTATAAGAAATAAGATACTCTTCATTGAAACACCACAAAACAAAGATAACTTAAAACTTAAAGTTAAAAGAACTAACCCAAACTGATTAAATCTTATTTAATTACATACCAGATTTATAAAAGAACTAAGAAGAGTCATATTAGGTAAGCTTTTAAAAAAGTGCTAAGAATTGCTTTATTAATGCCAACTTACAATGAATGATTTGAATTTTAAGTTAATTTTCGCATTTTTACGATTCCATTGCTAGCATCCGGTCTACGACTGACATTATTTTTGAACAAGCTGAAGGATATGATAATTAAATTTAAAATAATAAAAGATCAAATACGAATTTTACTAACAATTGGGACATCCAAGCGGCATCCAAGTGACGTATAAATATTAAACATAAATATTAAAAGGAACAAAAGAGAGATACTCACAATTGGCGGCCGCCATGACAGTAAGAAGAAAAAAAAAGCGACAAACGGAACGCGTGCGCCGCGCGGCCCATTACGGCTGACACAGGATTTGAAAAGGAAAGGAAACATTCAACGGTTACGGAGTAGCAGCAGTTTCACACAGAGGATAGAAGACAACACCCCCAGCGAACGTGTAAGCACTACCATCCAAAAGGGGTAAGAGATTTAACACTATGGTAAGTTAAGTAAGCGGTGGTAGCCTAGTGGGAGAACGTCCGCCTTCCAAGCAGAAGGTCGTGAGTTCAAATCCCAGTGCAGGCACGCACCAATGTGTTTCTTGTAAAACGTATGTACGTAATTATCACTCGCTTTTCGGTGAAGGAAAACATCGTGAGGAAACCCACATACCTACCCGATAATTATTTCGGAGGTAGGTATGTGATCCACCAATCCGGATCTGGCCCCCGTGGTGGATTATGGCCTGATCCTCCTCACGAAAGTGAGGGGAGACCCGTGCCCAGCAGTGGGACGTTATGGGTTGTCGATGAAGTTAAGTATGACGGTGACAAAATATCGAGTACGTATCAGTAAGTAGGTATCAGATACAGCCCTAGTATATGAATACTCGATACAGCGATACTTTTGGTTCAACAAACGAAGCGATAATTTGTAGATCCGAAACAATGTGTTGAAATTGGCCTCCGGCAGGGATCCTAATAACCGTAATCAAACAAATAAGGGGTTCGGAGCCACCACTGCGATTGCGGAGTTAAGGACGGGTGAGATTTTACAAGATTTTATTTAACTTTTTTTTATTTTGACGCGCGCCTACACCGTCTCTCCTTCACTATGGGTGGTTGACTGGTAGAAAATGCTCTTAGCGTTAAGTCCGCCATTTGTACTAGTTAGTTAATCTGTGCAATAAAGTATTAAATAAATAAATAACTCACTGAGTTAGATATTTGTTTAGGTCGAATCTTGCGAGTCAATTTCGACCCAGGTTCCGTTGTTTAATTGAGATGAAATTTTGTTTAATAATACTATTAGTGCATTTATTAGTGGTGGTAGCCTAGTGAGAGAATGTGTACCTTCCAAGGGGAAGGACGTGAGTTCAAATCCCAGTGCGGGCACGTACCAATGTGTTTCTGTAAAGCATATGTACGTAATTATCCACTCGCTTTTCGGTGAAGGAAAAGATCGCAAGGAAACCCACGTGCCTACCCGAGAATTATTTCGGAGATAGGTACGCTACCCACCAATCCGGACCGGGCCCCCGTGGTGGATTATGGCCTGATCCTCCTCACGAAAGTGAGGGGAGACCCGTGCCCAGCAGTGGGACGTTATGGGTTGATGATAATGATGATGATGAATACCATCAGTTCTGCTAATAGTGAACCTCGTGAGTACAAAATTATTTGAAACAATCATTATGCCACTTAAGTTATTAGAACGGTAAATTTTCTATATTTTTGTAATTTTTGGAATTCTCTAGTTTTGAGACGTGCAATTTTTTTTTAAATTTTATTGAGTGCCGAGACGAGCAAGTCGTTTTCCTGATGGTAAGCGCTACGCCTGCCCGTAACAGAAGCATTAGTGGGCCCATGTGCTCCATTTATCCCTACTCTGTAGTTAAGGGCAAGGTTTGATTCTACTGGTAGAAATCTAAAAGTGCCCATTTTTTTATTTTTTTATTTCACAAGTGGCGAGACGAGCTAGTCGTTCGCCTGATAGTAAGCGCTACGCCTGCCCATATCAGTTACAGCGCCATCCAGAACTTTTCAGTGCATTATCTTGCGCTGCACTGCGCACGTCACCCTGAGACGTCTGCTCTAAAGTCTCATATGCCCAGTAATTTCGCTGGAAACAGTGCCCTTCAAACCGGAACACAGTAATGTTTGCACACTACTGCTTGGCACTGCACTTATGAATATCTAGCAAAGGTGCACATGCTACGATCCCAGCGGAAAGCAGTACACCAACTCCCTGACACCCTCACTAACCCAACTAACTAGTTACGAATAATGTTCAAAGAAATGTTTCCTTCCTTAAAACCCAGTTGGGGACCTTAAATTTAAGGGGAGGTACTTGCTTACCCAATCTTCGCCTTAAGTACAAGAACTTAATATTAATATCCCAAACACAGTTAAGTATCTGTTTACCGCCTTGTGTAAATAATTACAGGGAATATTAGCACTCTATTGTCACTGTGCTGGAATGTTTGCGCAAAGTTAGGTCGGGAGTCAATGTCTGATGTGTTCACTTGAGGATTTCCGGGACATGTTGGACTATTCTGCAAAATTCGGCCTCGATGTATCGTGACAGTTTTTTTTTTTGTAATTTGTCATTAATATAGCATGCAAATATAACTGCGATCTGGCTTTAACACTGTCTAGTGACGAGCGATGTGTTCGTAAGGACTGAGATTCACATTTGGTAAAAGGTAAAATAGGAAGGGGTAGAAACAGATTTTTAGTGAAATCATATTGTTTCTTTAAGACAAACTTTATTAACATTGTAACAATTCACAATTGATCGCATCTTTTAATTATCATTTTCGAGTGGAGAAATATCCAAATCTATAACATTTACAATGGGATTATGATAACTAAAGAGCGTTGAACGTGAAACGCAAAAGTGCTTTCATACCCCTCCATGGTAGCGTTAAACGTTTAACGCAACCTTGGAAGTCGCTTTAGAAGTATCACTTCAAAAAAAGTCTAGTAACTAAAATGGGTAGCGGCTCCTCATCTAATAGGGTCCCGAAATTGTTTGCCTAAATACGTCCTTAGCAGCAATGCCGGGATCAGGCTGTTTGTATGGGGCTCACGAAATTAATGATTTTGATTTGTTGACTACAATAATTATAATTGTGTCTAGCACACAATTATAATTGGTGGAGGACATTTTCCATATATTCGTTGTTTATGTTAACAACGTGGAACGTCGACTACATAAATGTCTTATGTAGTACGTGGGGAAGGAAAGCTCAAGACCGGAAAATTTGATGCAATAAAGAAGAGGCCTATGTCCAGCTGTTCGCGCCACTTACATTGGCACTCATAATACCTTCCTACCTTCCTATTCCTATCATTTCTTGGCGACTATCTCTGTCGCTCATATCGTGGTATCCACGAGAAAACTGCTTGCCGCCGCAAGTAGTCTGCGATCGACCCTCGTCCTTCGCGGCTGCCGCTCTCGCCGAATCCAAAGTACTGGATCTGCTGCTCTTCTGTGGTGGTCCACGTGAATTCGACGCGCAAATATAAACAAAACCCGCTATAAACCCGCCGCGTAAACGCTCCTTGCCGACACGCACCAACCGCCTAAAATACAGTCCACTACATCGAACGTCATAACATCCTGAAGGAACAAGCAGCTTGGAGACGGACCCGAACCGAGGTGATTGCAGTTGCATGGAGACCAGGTTAGTCGCCAAGTTCCTTTGTACTACTCTTCTACCAGCTATCCTTCCCCCGCCATTGGAGGCGCGCTCAGCCTATACAGCTTAGCTGCCGCGCTAACATATTGTTGGTCCTCCGCCGCCGGATCTTCTTTGGTCCTCCCGCTATTCTCTGGCCCCTCTTAGGCCTCATATAGTCCTCTTTATAACCGCCCGCAATTTTATATTGGTATTTTTACCAACGATAATTTCCTATAATTATCGTGTTCCCGCCCGCAATTACAGTTCAGATAGTACCCTGTACTATCCTACTACGCTCTTATATACTTATTTCGTGTATTCCGCATTCCTAAATAGTAAAAATAACGATTTTTCCGTAATTCTTAATTTTTATTAAAAAGTGAAGGTATTCCTAACGACCGCCCGTGCGTCTCCACGTGGGTATTCAATACGCCGCGCGCGCGGCAGGTAAATGCTGTAGGCAGTTGCAGTAAATTAGGAATTTCATACCTTATCTAGTTTTTTATACTTTGTTAAGATGGCTATGGCTACTCGTTCAAAAGACAAAGATAGTGAAGTATACGAGGACGCAAAAGCGCTCGATACGTTACAGATCGAACGTTTGACCTTGATAGGTAAACGTGACATTATATTTTCCCGCTTACAAGATATTTTTAACCGATCTTTAAAGGCTTTCACTGATGATACTGAGAAAGATTTATTTCTATGTGGAATGATCTCGTTAGACCGTTTACGCTCCGATTTCAATGAAATTGTGAACAAATTAAATGTCACCGAGTTGAGTCTCAACGCTTCGTACACGGTTAACTACCAATCTATAAACGTCTTCGAAGATATGTTTTGCCGTTGTCAGTTTGTTTATAATAAACTTAACCCGCCTTTAAAAACCGCTGATTTCAATGTTGCCCCGCAACGTAAATCCATCAGAATTCCTGAACTCGATTTGATGGTCTTCAATGGAGATCCGATGACCTGGAGGATATTTTATGAGTCATTCAAACGCACGATTCACGAAAATCCCGATCTCACTGATCACGAACGCGTCCAATATTTAATTAATAAATTGTCAGGCCGGGCCCTTGCAGTTTGTTCTGGTATCGTACCTAACGGTGATAATTATCCGATCATATGGCAGACGCTCGTCGATAAGTATAACGACAACCGTAACCTAGCCTCCGCTTATCTTGATCAAATGCTTGATTTTAAATCTTTTAACACCGCGACGAATAAAAACTTAGAATTATTTCTAGATAAATTCTGCACGGCTGTGTCAAGTTTGAAGTCTCTCAAGCTCGATAACGTGTCTGATTTTATTTTACTATCGCTCGCTTTGAAGAAAATAGATTCAAGTACTGCACGGTCGTTTGAAATGCACATGCGAGGTAAATCTATGCCTACATACAATGAACTTTTAAAATTCATCCGCGAACAAAGCAAAATATTGGAACGCACTACGACCGATTCTCTTAGCCGCAGTGATAACAGGCCGCGTACTGCAAGGTCTACGCAGTCTTTTGCAGCATCATGCGTCACTCACTGTCCGCTTTGCAAACAAGCCGATCACGCTAACTTATATAGATGCCCTGTATTTGATAAGCTTTCTATCGACGACAGGTACACTTTTGTAAAACAAAGCAAAGGTTGCACTAATTGTCTAAGCACTACGCATATAAATACTGCTTGCAATTCTAAATTTAATTGCCGTTATTGTGGATGTAAACATCATTCTATGTTATGCCGCAAAGTATCATCTTCCCGTGAAGACAATCGCCCGTACCCTAGCGCTCCGTCACAGGCGCACGCGCCGCCTCCGCGCGCGCGAACTGGCAACTTCTCCGCCGCCGGGGATCACATGCCGCCTTCGGCATCGCCGCCGCCCGTCGCGGGCTCCGCTAGCGCTCAGCTGACGAACTTACCTACAACTGCTTATCAGTCATCACAACAACAGGTGTCGCTGTGTAATATACGCCCCGCTTCGCAGCCTAATGACACTACTTGTTTACTGGGAACCGTACAAGTTTATGCTACGGATTTAAATGGTCGCCGCCATGTAGTACGCGCCTTAATTGATTCGGCTTCCCAAAGTAACTTTTTAACTTCAAAATGTTGCGCTAAATTAAATTTAAAATGCAATAAGGTGACGAACACCGTTGTTAAAGGGATAGGTTCCGCATCTAACCCAATCAAGGGAGCAGTTTCTGCTACTTTATCTTCCCGCCTAAATGATAATTTTATTGCAATTGACGCCTATGTTATCGACCGCATAACAGACAATTTACCGGCAGTGAAAATTGACGTATCCTGCCTTTCATACCTGAACTGCCTGCCTCTGGCAGACGACAGTTTCGCTTCGCCTTCCGAGATCGACATACTTATAGGCGCGCCGCTCTTTTCTGAAATATTGCTATCAGGCCGCGCCGCTGGTCCGCCTGGTACTCCAACCGCTTTTGAAACCATTTTTGGTTTTATCGTAATCGGGACCGCTCCCGTTACTCCCGCTCATGTTACTCCCGCTCATGTTACGCCCGCTCATATTGGAACCGTTGTTTCTATCACTGACCCCTTGGTTGAAGATAGATGCCGCTCTCATATTTCCCTCTGTACCTTTACGGAAGGACCACGTTTAGATAATCTTGTCCAACGCTTCTGGCAGCTTGAAGAGGTGCAATGCACGCCGACTTTGAGCCCAGATGCTATAGAATGTGAACGCATTTTTACAAATAACGTTTCCCGCGATCCTACGGGACGCTATTCTGTAGCGTTACCTTTCTCCCGCGATCCCGCGACCGCTCTGGGTAATTCTTACCCTATCGCTAAAAAACGCTTCATGTATCTCGAACGTAAGCTCGCCGCGACACCTGCTCTGCGCTTAGAGTACGATGCTATAATCAAAGAGTACATTCAGAAGGGTTACATTTCACTGATCGACAATGATAGTCCTTTTACTGGATATTACGTGCCACACCACGCCATTGCGAGACTACAAAAAACAACAACTCGATGGCGTATGGTGATGGACGCCAGTGCTGAAACTGACTCAGGCCTCTCCTTGAATCAAGTTTTATATACCGGGGATAATTTACAAAACGATCTTTTTACAATCCTCTTGGATTTCCGCCTCTACCCAATCGCTTTTACATCCGATATTAAACAGATGTACCTACAAATTTTGATAAATAAGGACCACCGCAAATATCAAAAATTCCTGTATCGATTCGATCCCGTTTTTCCGCTTGATACCTACCAATTCAACCGCGTTTGTTTTGGTCTACGTAGCAGTCCGTTCCTTGCAATGCGAGTGTTGCGAAAGCTGTGCGCCGCCGACGGTGCCCACTTCCCGCTCGCAGCATCTCTTATCAGCGACAACACATACATGGACGATGTGTGCTACTCCATGCCTACTCTGTCTGCTTGTTTACAACTCAGATACGATCTCCGCGAGTTGCTCAAGGCCGGGGGCTTCGATCTCGTCAAATGGGCTAGTAACTCACCCGCGCTCCTTGACTCCCTTCCCGTCTCTGCGTTAACGGAATGCGTTAAAAATGCGAAAAATGCGTTAACGGATATTTTAAATTCCGACGAATATAATAAGTCTATCTCAGATGAGTTATCAGCTAATCGCATACACTGGAAATTCAATCCACCGCGAAGTCCTCACTTCGGGGGGAATTATGAAATATATGTGAAAGCGTTTAAAAGTCATCTTCATAAGACGATCGGTTCACAGTTACTCACGTATGAGGAAATGTTAACCGTACTCACACAGATAGAATGCGTTATCAATTCTCGTCCTGTAACGTTATTGAGCGAAGATCCGTCTGAGCCGACCGCGCTGAGTGCTTCACATTTCTTAATGACCGCACCGCTGAAGCATTTGCCCGCTTGCACGGTTCCCGATGAACCTGGACACTTATTGAAACGGTACGCTTTATTGGATCAAATGGTACAATCATTTTCCAAACGGTGGAAGTTGGAATATCTTCACTTACTTCAATCTAGAGGAAAATGGAATACACCTTCGAATCCCATTACAATAGGTTCTATTGTTCTTATTATCACTGATAATATTCCCCCGCTATCCTGGCCTCTCGGCGTCGTCGTGGCCACTCATGTCGGCGGCGATGGCATCTGTCGAGTAGCGTCAGTAAAAACGGCGACCGGCGTCTACCAGAGACCCGTCGTCCGTTTATGTATCTTACCTACCCAATAATTTAACCCCTTGCTCCCCGGTCAACCGCTATGTTATATTTAACCCGTTGACTGCTTAAGAGTTTAACTCTTATTTTTATATTTTTTATTTCCCGCTTTCTTTTAAAAACCAATGGTTTTTAGGCCGGGGGCAAATGTTCGCGCCACTTACATTGGCACTCATAATACCTTCCTACCTTCCTATTCCTATCATTTCTTGGCGACTATCTCTGTCGCTCATATCGTGGTATCCACGAGAAAACTGCTTGCCGCCGCAAGTAGTCTGCGATCGACCCTCGTCCTTCGCGGCTGCCGCTCTCGCCGAATCCAAAGTACTGGATCTGCTGCTCTTCTGTGGTGGTCCACGTGAATTCGACGCGCAAATATAAACAAAACCCGCTATAAACCCGCCGCGTAAACGCTCCTTGCCGACACGCACCAACCGCCTAAAATACAGTCCACTACATCGAACGTCATAACATCCTGAAGGAACAAGCAGCTTGGAGACGGACCCGAACCGAGGTGATTGCAGTTGCATGGAGACCAGGTTAGTCGCCAAGTTCCTTTGTACTACTCTTCTACCAGCTATCCTTCCCCCGCCATTGGAGGCGCGCTCAGCCTATACAGCTTAGCTGCCGCGCTAACACCAGCAGTGAACCGATAATGGCTGATGATGATGAGTACATTCCATTTTTTTATATTTACGTTGGACATATTAAAGTGTACCTTTGAGTTTTAACCTTGAAGACTTGATTATTATATATATATATATATATATATATATATATATATATATATATACTAGCTGTACCCTGCCACGCTTCGCTGTAGCACATTCGCACATTCGCTGATGAGAAAAATAGATAAAAACAATCCTTGATGCGGATTATATATCATGCTAAAATTTCATCTCGATCGGTGCAGAACTTTTTGAGTTTTTGAAGCGTACACAAACCAACATAACATTTTTATATATATAGATAGATTATGATTATATCAGGCGATTACCTAAGCAGGCGGGTGCAAAAAAATGTAATTTAGACCTTCAGCTCGGATTATGTTCGAGTAAATCGCTGATTGGACCTTTAGCCCGAATAATAAAAAAAAAGCTGTAATGTGCAAACATTACTGTGTGTTTGAAGGGCACTATTTCCAGCGAAACTTCAGACTTCAGAACCAATGTCTCGGGGTGACGAGCGCATTGCAGTTACACATTGCACTTGGCCGCATTGTCACTTACCATCAGGTGAGATAGTGGTCAAACGCGAAACTATATAACATACAATAAAAAAAAAAGTTACGCCCAAGATTTGCAAAGCACCGTTCTGGGTGGCAATGTAATGTTGGCAGACGTATCGCTTACCATCAGATTAACGACCTGCTGGTCCCTTTACTTTCTAGCATAAAGTTCAAATGCAGGCAACTAAGTGTGTACAAACTCTGTCCTAACTCCAAAGTTTACGTAGCCTCTACCCAATTACTTAGCAAAGAACCGGGCAGCCAACTCATTGATAGTTGGCGAGAACATCTTGTTATGTCGAACCTTTTATTAACTGCCTAGCTGCAGCCTGTGGCTTTTTCCTCTTATTTTTAACCACCATCAAGCCAGGAGTTTTTTTTCATATCATCATCATCATCATCAACCCATAACGACCCACGGGCACGGGTCTCCCCTCACTTTCGTGAGGAGAGCTAGGCCATAATCCACCACGGAGGCCCGATCCGGATTGGTCGATAACATAACCTACCTTCGAAATAATTCTGGGGTAGGTATGTGGGTTTTCTCACGATGCTTTCCTTCACCGAAAAGAACCGGATTTGAACTCACGACCTTCTGATTAGAAGGCGGACGTTCTCCCACTAGGCTACCACCGCCTCATTCATATACTACTAATATTATAAATGCGAAAGTTTGTGAAAATGGATGGATGGATGTTTGTTCCTCTTTCACGCAAAAACTACTAAACGGATTTGAATGAAACTTGGAACACAGATGGTTTATAACCAGGATTGAGTAATAGGGTACTTTTTATCCCGATAGTATGTTTCCGTGGGACAAAACGCGAACTACGCGGGTGAAACCGCAGGGCACAGTCTATGAACCCAGGCCGCATCTAACTCTGGAAACAAAACAAATCTGTCAGTTTTGGCGTAGATCGCGGGGGACAGGAGTTTCGATAAATTTAAATAGTCATTATATACACTGATTTCTAAAAACAAAGACCGATTAAAACGGGCGGAGATTACGAGCGTCATAT
Source organism: Campaea margaritaria (assembly GCA_912999815.1). NCBI lineage: Eukaryota > Metazoa > Arthropoda > Insecta > Lepidoptera > Geometridae > Campaea > Campaea margaritaria. The sequence continues at coordinate 4,738,075 of OU538814.1, forward strand.
AACTTTGAGAGACGGAGGGTAACGAACGTACGTGGTCATAAAAAAAAAACCAGTGTTACCAAAAGTGTTCTTGGCTCCCACACTATACGGCTTTGAAAGGTTTCCGAGAAATGATCTCAGCATTCTAATAGTCGGAGGCATAATTGGACACAGCACCTTACGGGGTAAAACTAAGAAATCATTTCCACGTGTGTCTACTTTCAAATTTCAAAAGAAACAGCTTTCGAGTACTAATTTCATTCCTGTTCAGTTAAGTGACGGAGCGCGACAGTGGTCGCTCGAGACCCGCCTCTGAAATAGTCCCCTTAATTGTTATGTGAATTTTATAACATTTAATAAGGTGTTCAACATATAGACCTGCCTTTTCCCGTTGGACTAGGCTGAGACTACATCTTTCCACATGCTACGATTCCAATGGAAAGCAGTACACCAACTCCTTGACACCCTCTACTGGTTTCAAGAGCTACAGACCTATAGGACGTGTCTCCATGCGTGGTGGTGTCTACAAATGAGTATTAAATTAGTAAAATCCAATTGTAACAAATTATTAATGAATCTAAGATATTTTATATCCATGCAGATATTTTCACATCAAGATAGAATAGAAAATACGTCTCAATCACATACGTTGATCCTGACCCCTAACTAGGATTCACTGTATCTAGGGAATCAGAAACGTTCCATAAACCCCCATACTCAGAACCCGTGATCCACACTGATATTTGCTCCGCGTGAGAGTCGAACCCACAGCTTCACGCTGCGCAATCAGTTCATCACCAACTTACACCATGGAGATGAAGATAATTTTCCCTTTTATCAACCGAGATGATTTAAATATCGACCCACAATCTAATAAAATTTATACCGAACGATAATAACCATCTGGTTAATACAAACCATAAATTACTGCCCAGTGGCAACGTATTGGAACATAACCAGTAGCTCAACTCCATACAAACGGCATGTCTCACAATAACTGAGGCGAGTAAAATTATTTGTGCCGTTGGTCCCGGTTGCTATCGATTAATAGCAATAAACATAAGCAAACTTAAAAAGAAACAAACCACAAACTCAAACAAACTCTGATAGCAATCGTTAAACCACGTTAGAGATCGTTGGGCGGCCTCACAAACTCTGACACTAGAAGCTGGCCTGACACTTTATTATTGGTATCAATTTGTTATCAATTGATAGCAATCGTTACACCATGTCAGGGACCCATGGGTGACGTCACCAACTGACATCAGCGGTTAGCTCTACCTAATTAGACAAACAACCACCTTTGTAAGTGGTTGCAGAGACCCTAGACTGCTCTAGATGTCAGCTCTTTGATTATTTGGAAAGAATTGACTTAAGTAGGATCTTCGATCTTATCATAATACTATCTTTGACACATGAAAATCAGCCTATTGTTCCTGAGTTCCAGAAACTAGTAGAGAGTCAGTGAGTTGTTGTAGTGCTTTCCGCTGGGATCGTAGCTTGTGGAAATATGTAGTTTCTGTCTATCCCAACAGGAGAAAGGCGTGACTGTATGTATGTATGAAAACCAGAATATGTATGTATGAAATTTTACTATTAAAAAAAAATTTTTTTTTTAATTAATATTGATAGGTCCGTGATTAACCACTATCTCACCGGATGTTAAGTGACAATGCGGTCTACGATGGTGCACGCTTACCTAGACGTAGCCTAGTAGTAAGTAGGTAGCAGATTAAGTTTGCACCGAGTTTCCATACTGACTTTATATGTACTGCTTCATTGGCATGTTAACAAGATAAATAAAAGTTTACAACCACTAACCGGCGCCGCTGACATGGATCGTGTAAATTCGTGTAAATAGACGGTTTACGCCATTTAGTTATGGTCAAATTAAGTGGAAACTTAAATTTTGCGATGTTTAGTTAATTGGACAGTCATTAAGAAGCGCAGAGGGCAAATGATTTATTATAGGAAGTAATTATTTATGTGAAGCTTTATAGGTAAAACTAATAAATAAAGTTTTCCTAAAGGTAGAACGTGGATGGAACGCCTGCCAGCTTGAAGCCCTTAATAATATACCGAGTTTTAAATTCTTTGCCGGTAAAAAGGATTTCTAGAAAAGGTCATGTTTGTTGAATTAGGTAGAGTTGGCACTACCTTTTTTTTTTTTTTTTTTTTTTTTTTTTACCTGGGGAATGCAATTACGCATACCACCAGACCCGGGTGAGGGCCGGGTGGTTATGTGGGACTCCCCCGCCAGTCTGACGGGTATACCCACTAAACCCCAGGGTGTTCTACCTTACTTTATCTCTAGTGTCTACTCAGAGTTGTTCAGATAATAATAATTTAATAATATTTTTTTTAATTATTAGTTTTGTAAGAGTATTGTAAAAGAAATTTAAATTAATCTACCGATCACCTACATAGACCCCGACCCCTAACTAGGGTTCCCTGTATCTAGGGAGTCAGGAACTACGAGGACCATGGTCCTACAAACACCCAGACTCAGAGTAAATATTTGTGGATCACATAAATCTTTGCTTGATGCTTGATAACTGCCCATCTTTGTTTCTTCACTAATATGTATTTTAAACAAACAAAAGACAACTTAATAATAAGTAAAGTGAGCGGTCTTATTGCTCAAAGTGATCTCTACCAGACAACCTTTGGATAAACAAGGCAGGAATAGGGTTGGGTCGATAGACAACAGTGTCACAGTGTCAGTACAAATTGCAGTGAAACTTAGTATACTGCAAAATAAACCCAATCGAAATCACAATAGAATGCAATCTTCAACAAACATCGAGATCGTATAGATTTCAATTTATATGTAACTGCCGTTTGGTTTAAGGGAAGATGCGAAGATAGAACCGTGCTAAAAACCTGACATGAAACAAAAAGCTAGATGCGCCTTCGCCGCATAGTTCTTGAATAGTAAGTCCAATGAACCTAGTAGCTACCGAAAGTAAGTCTTATGCTTGGGAGAAATATAAAAAATAAGTTCAGGCCAGTTTACGTCCTATTCCAAAAAAGTTGGATAGCACCTTATTAGCAAATTATGAATAGCGAATGTCCACTATTTTTGTTATTAATTTTAAGGCATTTGTAAACTAGAATGTGACTAACCTTGACCGTCGCTAACTAAACAAAAAGCGGGGGCCACTGGTAGGTTAACTTTGACCATAATTGTCCTTGTCAATTGCTTACAGCCAAACAAAAACAGCAATTGGCATAAACTGTTGACGAAGTTAACAAACGGTTCGGACCCCAGTTCAGTGTGACAATAAAGAGTGTTGTCGGTCAGTTTTAATTCCGCCTGACGACTTCACGTGGACACGAATTACCACCACATGATACAGGTTTACTTACAAATGTTGTGTTTTGTTTAACAAGACTTTTATAATTGTTTTTTTTTTGCTAAATAACATGTTTGCAATAACATTTTGCAACCGTAGCCCCGACGGGCTCTTGAACTGCAATTATTTTAAAACTTCAAAGTGATTATTGAATACCGAAACAATCGATTGATGACTATGGATCGATCGTCATTCTATTTTGATTTTTCACATTGGGCTCTCTATTTACATTCTGTCATCGATCGGTGATGAATCGATAAAAAATGAGTAATCGATTAAATATCGATCGATGTCGAATGATGTCCTTCTAATATCGATTAAAGACTTGGGCTTGATTGGAGTTGTAATTGACATTTAATTCGCACAAGATGGCACATCTATGTTTTGTATTCCATCAAAGCCAATACCAAAAACCTTTTATTTTCATTCCACAGCCTATCATCGGCTACCCGCCACCCTATAATTGTCCAGTCATCCGTAACGATGCCTTTTGTTTCTTGGAACGCTACAAGCTAGCGATGCGGGAGTCGGAAGTTATTTGGACTTTCGAATGATTAGCTGCATAATTACTTTCGAATATAAAATCGTTTGGTTACCGATTCCGATTCGATTTGGATCATTCGAACTATTTTGACAATCGAAATATTTTTCATTCGAAGTTGTTCAGTCGGGAAACAAGATGCTTTATCTAAATATCTAGATCGCTTTATCTAAACATGAATTGGTCCAAAGTCGCACGAATCGCAGTTAGTGGATTATTTTCTCTCCTACGTTTAAAAACAACTGGGATTCACTATTCGAATGCGAGAGAAAATCATTCGGAACTTTCGAGTTATTTGGGTAACCGAATCATTCGACTAAAGTAAATCGAATTCGTCCACCGCTACATAGTGCCGGAGGGCGTACTTGCGTTCGCGACTCTGCCTTGTCATTCGTTGATACGTTAACGAGCGTTGAGATTACCCCATCTTCCCTTTTGGTGTTAATAATGCAACGGTAGCTACTTATTTGGAGTAGGTCGGTAGCGTGAGAGAAAATTATAAGTTTTAAATAAGGAAATTGAGAATTTTACAAATTATATGTCTTTTTCGACAGCTTAAAGGTGTGGCGGCATTGAAACGCACCTGGTTTTTTTTATTAAATACTAGGCGAGCGTTTGAATAAAATCTCTTTTGATGGGAAGCGACGATGTGGCCGAAGTGAAGCGCGCCTGCCTATTGGTTAAAAAAAAATTCAGCCTAATTCCGCTTGTCTCGTTCAAGATCTATTGCGCTTACTGTAAGCACTCTTCTACTTGTATCTTTCTTCTATCTTGTAATGTTTGTGACTTTTTCCTAAGTCTATTCTAATACCATCTTACAACCCTTTCTCGAAAATCTCGACCCTCTCAAACCACACAAAATAAATTTGACTTTTATTTTTGTATATTTCAGGTACGTTTAACCGGTAGACAGTCCACACCCTGGTAAGTCCGCGATACGGATAAAAGGACTTGAGTATGCGTAAACCCTTTCGATACCCGGAGAACCCGTTTCTAAGACTTTGGGCGAAATGGGGCGTTTGCACTGAGCCAGTGGATATGATAGTGGACGTGCCAGTATGTAGTAGACGCGGACTAACTAAATGATCGTGGTTGGTTACGTTCTATCATTTGATTTAATATATTTTCTTCTGAGTAGGTCGAGCATTTCAAATTATTAATTTTAAACACATTGTTAACATCTAAGTTGTCTCGAGACGAAAATGTAAGTCAAGTAGAGCACATAAGACTCCACAGACTCATTCGAGTTAAATGTTTTGAAAATCTTAACCATGTTTCGCTGACTTTCGTCTCTTACACTGAATTTCCTTATAACAGGGTAGGTACATACATCTTTGTGAAATATTTATCTGCCAAATAGAATTATGCAAACTTTACTATGCTCCGTTTTGTACGAAATTGTTTCTAAGTAAAGTTACAAGACAAATGACACAAATCTACCATTTCTCAGAATGCGCGCGTAATGCAGCGACGTATAAAACTCTCAGTGGGCCTGCAACTGTTTTAGATAGGCGTTTACCACTAGGTTATCGATTAATAGCTCTTTTCAAAAAGAGGCTAAATAAGAAACTAAAGAATCCGCGCTGCAAGCCAGTTGACAGACCAGTAGTACTCGCCCGATCATTCGCACCGTGTGAACACCCGCCAGCCCTAGGGGTCCTTTTGTTTGTCGCGCGAAGCGGCTTTTGGTCATTGTATTTCGGAAGGCAAGTGTAAATAAAGAGGTGGGTAAAAGGAGGCTTTGGAGGAAGTGCTTTCAAGAGGTTCAGGATGCTTTCATGAGACGTTTTAATGTTCCGAAAAAGGAAAATAAATTGGATTCGTCAGGTAGTTTTTTGTATCATGAATTCAGAAAATCGTTTCACCTTTAGCATTGTGATTTAAACTTTTTGATTTTGAGAATAGTAGTGGAAGGCCTCTTCTGCAAGAGAATGCCTGAGGAAGTACCACACCCTTGCCATATATTCATCCGCCAAGCAGTAGTGTGCAAACATTACTGTGTTCCGGTTTGAAGGGCACTGTGTCCAGCGAAATTACTGGTAATATGAGACTTTAGAGCCGATGTCTCAGGGTGACGAGCGAACTCTATCATAGTATAATAAACCGCTATCAATAGGCAATGTTACATAATGCTGGCAGCATGGCCTCGTTGTATACCAATGCTTACTTTTTGGGGAAAATAGCGGCCAGCATTTTGGACGTGTCGCTTGTTTGATTTTTCTCTTAATATTTTTTGTTTTTTATTTCTGTTTAATTGCAATGTCTTGCGTTGAACTGCAATCGTAAGCCTGACATGGGTATAAAAATCTCAGTCATTTCACTAAAAGAAGTTTCAAAAGAGAGAAGGAGAGAGTTATATGTATCTATGTTTATTAATCCACAAATTTCTCAAAGTACTTACTTCCTTCTTAAGCACGACTATAAGAGCTGTAATTTGTAGACATAATTAGTCCCTTCGCACAACAAGCCTCGTGAACAATACTGACAATAGACGGAGGAAGTCCTCGACAGACTTATTGCGACAAAGTGCCAACTGAGCGCGGATATTTATGACCAATCCCAGGGATTTATTGTTTCTCTTCGCATAATTTTTATTCTCTCCTGCAATTAATGAGTTGGGATAATTAATTATGATGCTATCTCTTTTTAACTCCCAACGCTAAGAGGGATGTTATAAGTTGACGTCTGTATCTGTGTGTCTGTCTGTGGCATCGTAGCTAGAGAGCTACGATGCCAAATGAAATGCCAAATGAAAAAACTAAATCAAAATCGGTTCATCCGGTAGAGACCGGATGAACCGATTTTGATTTAGTTTTTTTGTTTGAAATATGACTTCATTGTGCGTGTTTTTAGCCAGGATTAAAGAAAATCTGTTATGGTTGAAATTATGTCGGGGATTTTGAAATTTAAAGTTTTCTTTTGTTATTTTCCTTCTGTTCTAACATCCTAAATTAGATTTTACTATTAAAATTGACAAGCGGTGGTCGTCAAGTATGTATTCTGTGAGCTTTGCAACCCAATGACAGAGGGTTCCAATATTTTGACCCCGAGAATACGGGCGTCGTAAATTATCTGTGTGCCGAATTTCATCCCAATTCGTTCAGTTGCTTCTGCGTGAAAGAGGAACAAACATCCACCCATTCATCCTCACAAACTTTCGCATTTATAATTTTAATGGGTGGGATTGCTACCGCTAAAAAGTCTGCGTCCGCGTCTAACAACCATAATTATAGTCTCCAAATAAAAAGGCCGCGATATGCAAACGGAAGGAAATGACGAATTTTTAAGCGTTCCGTTTTTATCATTATCTTAGCCACAGAACCCTAAAAATCCTCTCGTAAAGTCAAAAGTCGGGAGAAAAGCGTCCTCCGTAAGACTGTTATTCCGCCCTAGTAACCACAGATATATCTACCTATAGCACACCGGGACACATCATACAAACCCTGGTTTCACAACTCGAGACGAGCAAGTCTTTCACCTGATGGTAAGCGCCACGCGTGCCCATAACAGTCACAGCACCACCCAGAACCCTGCATTGCATAATCCTGCGCGGCACAGCACTGCGCTCGTTACCCTGAGACATCGGTCTTAAGTCTCATATACCAAGTAAAAATTAAAAATAATAATAATTAAAATTAAACAAATTTAAAAGTGAAGTAAGTAACTTTCACTTTCACTGCTTAGCCGATTTTTTTGTCTTTTTTTCTCTCAGCACGCTCCGTTATGTTTTCCCGCACTCGCGACAAGTTATGAAAAACACGACAGTTGTGTTTTCAGCGGTGAACATGTTAAGTTAAGCTAGTTTTTTTTTTTTTTTTTTTTTTTTTTATATAAGCAGTTAGTACTAAATTTGGGCCAAAGAAGCGAACCGAACTCATCATTACGTAATAAAGAGGTTAAAATAATAGCTGCATAATAAGTAATAAGCCTATTTCAGGCACGAAAAAGTTCCATCTGCCGTATCTATTCCCTTTATATCTGTGGTGTTGCCAGAGAAAAAAAGTTACCCAATACCCTAGGAAATTTAAGTCCCCTGCGGCTCGTTGTACTATAAGACTATTCTCTTTATAGTCTATATGAGTTAAGGTACGAATAGGGGAGAAAAGGGTACTCTTTGGGCCATAATGTTTATAACTAGAATAGGGAAACTTCCATGAGTTACGCCAGAAATAGTGTTTCAGAATTCTTTTCCGATGTAAGTTTGATATAGTTACAAAAATATCCTTTCATTTCGCTAAAGTTTCGTGTTCCATATTCAGGACCTGATTAACCCTTAGGCTAAATAGGCTGCAGCCTAGGGCGCGAGGATGGGGGGGGGGGGGGGGGGGGCTGAAATCGTGTCAATTGACCGAGACAATTTGAGACAAACTGAGACAATTTAGGGGGGGGGGGGGGGTGTCCTCATCATAAGCCTAGGGAGGTCAGAACTCTTGATCAATTGCTGTCCATATTTAACAATTTGTCTATGTGTTTTGGTTTTTGCTAGGATAACGAATGTGACGTTGATAGTGTGTCTACATTACTGTGTTCCGATTTGAAGGGCACTGTTTCCAGCGAAATTACTGGGCAGATGAGACTTTAGAGCCGATGTTTCAGGGTGACGAGCGCAGTGCAGTGCCACGCAGGATTTACAATGCGAAGTTCTGGGTGGCACTACAACTGTAAATTAAGGCGAAGCGCTTGAAAAAAATGTTGACCGCAAAAATATGACATGACTATCTAGATAACCACCTGGCTCCACTTTCAAGTGGAACATCTATTCTCTAGCCCCTGTCTGTAAGGGCCCAGGGGTGTTTTGACAGCAGTTCATGAAGCCCAGTACCTTTTTAGGCTTACCATTTGTACCACCTTCGACCGCATAGTCACTTACAAGATGAATCAAACTGATTTTTATTTTATAAAAAAAAAATTTTTTTTTTGTTTTTTTTTTTTAAATATCACTAAGTTTGTTGGTGCTTGTGTGTTTGCTCTTTGTTCACGCCGCAGCGGCTGAACGGATTTTGATGCAAATGGTATATTGAATGACTTTACGTCTTAGAATAATAACACATATGAAAATTTCATCCCTTGGAAATTAATAATTCCTGTGGGGTGACAGTAAACGTGGGTATAACCGGAAGGGCAGGCATCTAATAGAAAAAAAAAAAATTCTCCAAAACACTCCCTCGTTTCTCTACAACCCTGCTCTTCCAGGAAACTCTAATTTATGGCGTTCGTGGAATGTTCTTAATTATCTTAATTCATTAGGTAAGTTAATGTAATGGATACTAGATAGATAGGCATGTTGGGTTGATTTACTTTCGGTTGATAATTGAATTCTTCGTGCGTGAGATGCTGATCAAGATAGGGAATATAATAATATGACTAATGGGAGAACGTCCGCCTTCCAATCAGAAGGTCGCGAGTTCAAATCCCAGTGCAGGCACGTACCAATGTGTTTCTGTAAAAACATATGAACGTAATTATCACTCGCTTTTCGGTGAAGGAAAACATCGTGAGGAAATCCACATACCTACCCGAGAATTATTTCGGAGGTAGGTATGTTATCCATCAATCCGGACTGGGCCCCCGTGGTGGATTATGGCCTAACCCTCCTCACGAAAGTGAGGAGAGACCCGTGCCCAGCAGTGGGACGTTATGGGTTGATGATGATGATGATGAGTAGAGTGCCAGGTTCTCAGTGTCCTTGCAAGATTGGCGCTTACTATCAGGTGAGCGACCAAGCAGTAGTGTGCAAACTGTGTTCCGGATTAAAGGGCACTGTTTTCACCGAAATTACTGGGCATATGAGACTTTAGTCTCGATGTCTCAGGGTGACGAGCACAGTGCAGTGCCGCGCAAGATTATGCAATGCAATTTTGTGGGTGGCACTGTTACTGTTGTAGCGCTTACCATCAGGTGAACGCCTCTCTCGTCTCGTTACTCAGTAAAATAAAGATAATTGGCGGGAATGGGTTTCTGTAAATTTTGTAGTGTCATGATACGACCGCTCGCGTCGTGATTGCTGTCGCTTTGCTACTGCTGACTTTACGTAATCAGGCACCGGATTCCAACCCTAGCCCTTCAGTCAACCAACTACATTACTGTAACAGTGATGAGCTGGTTCGTGAATGATTGATCGGCAACCATCTATTTTCGATTACACGTGATGCGAGCGCTGATTTATGTAGAATGCGAGGTTCAAGCATCCGGGCCCCGTTTATTGTGGGTTAAAATCTGTTGTATTGTTCACCTATATTGTGTACACATAGATGTTGGACTAAACTAATAAGTCGTTGAAAAATAACACCTCAAGCATCAATTACAAGACAGATATGCATATGAGACTTTCGAGCCGATGTCTTAGGGTGATGAGCGCAGTGCAGTGCCGCGCAGTATTATACAATGCAGCGTTCTGGGTGGCACTGTAACTGTTATGGGCAGACGTAGCGCTTACCATCAGGTGAATGACTTGCTCGTCTCGTCGCTCAGTCAAATAAAAAAAGAAAGAGAAAAGCTAGAAACGTCCAGTTTAATTAAATTGCTTTTACGAAAGTATTTCCTGCGAATTGTATTTCTTAATAAAAACCGAATAAAAACGGGCGCAATTTAGCAAATTCTATTTAATAAAGTCACTTGGACTCTGCCGCGTTTGCCGTTTTTCCGTCGGTTTAAACCGCACACTAAGGCTTTATTTCCACTAACGATTCTCTCTCTATGATATTATCTATATATATAAAAATGTTATGTTGGTTTGTGTACGCTTCAAAAACTCAAAAAGTTCTGCACCGATCGAGCTGAAATTTTAGCATGATATATAATCCGCATCAAGGATTGTTTTTATCTATTTTTTTCATCAGTGACATATCAGCGAATGTGCGAATGTGCCACAGCGAAGCGTGGCAGGGCACAGCTAGTTACCGTATAAATATAATTTTTCTTTCTATTAGATGCTTGCCCCTCCGGTTACATCCGCGTTTACTATTATTCGATCATCATCATCATCATCATCATCATTAACCCATAACGTCCCACTGCTGGGCACGGGTCTCCCCTCACTTTCGTGAGGAGGGTTAGGCCATAATCCACCACGGGGGCCAGATCCAGATTGGTGGATCACCTACCAACCTCCGAAATAAATATAATATATTCCATCTATTTTATTCTATTTCAACCCACATCAACCCACTGTTGGGTATAGGCCTCCTCATCTGCACGCCATTCATTTCGGTCCTGCGCCAGACGAATCCACTGCCTTCCTGCAACCTTCGTGATATCGTCTGACCATCGGGCAGGTGGTCTGGACTAATTAATTTGCAAGGGATGAAATTTTCATATGTGTTATTCCAATATGTTAATATATCGATGTACCATTTTACATCAAAATCCGTTCAGCCACTGCGGCGTGAATAGAGAGCAAACACACACAGGCATCCACAAAGTAAGTGGTATTTTTCACTATGAGTCACCTTGGAAGTGACGGTGTGATCGAAGGTTTTTTTTTTTCTTTGACTGCGTGACGCGACGAGCAAGTCATTCACCTGATGGTAAGCGCTACGCCTGCGTATAACAGTTACAGTGCCACCCAGAACTTTGCATCCTAATCCTGCGCGGCAACGCACTGCGTTCGTCGCCCTGTGACATCGGCTCTCAAATCTCATTTGCCCAGTAATACCGCTGGAAACAATACCCTTCAAACCGGAACACAATAATGTTTGCACACTATTGCTTGGTGGATGAATATCTGGCAAAGGTGTGATACTTCCCCAGGCGGTCTCTTGCATTAGAGACCTTCCAATACTAAAGTACTAGTTGGAATATACGCTTATACGCCCTGCGGCATGAGACTCGAAGGCAAAACCAACTTAAGAACCGTCACCTAAAAACTCTTATGCCTTGTTGAAGTTTCAACTTTTGTTTTCTAACGAGACATCGTCATGACAGAAATTGCCACTCCATCGAGATTACATCATCATCATCGGCCGAAAGACGTCCACTGCTGAACATAGGCCTCCCCATAGAACGCCACAACGAGCGATCGCTAGCCGTTTCCATCCACGCGCCTCGCATCAGGTCGAGCGACTGCGTCACGTATTCGCTATTTAGCTTGCCTCACATAAAGCAAAGAATCCAAGCTCCTAAATATCAAGAGACCCTTTTTCCCCAAGAGATAGCTTGGCTTTACCCACTGCTCCTAGAATCCCAGCCATCTATCCAGCTGCATTACTCGCTGTTGGCACATCCTAGGATCGTGCTTACGGTAACTCTTTAATATAAATTATTCCGACCGCGTCTCCGGAATTCGCGGATTTATATAGCTACGTGTTTAGGGTGAGTATTCGGTGCTAGAAAGGGCGAAGGGAAGGTAATCCTGCTAACAATAGAAGACTCAAGTCTCTGACCTAATGCTTGCTTTCACTGGACAACGCGAGGGTCAACCATACAGCGCGATTTTTCTAGAACTTATGATTTTTCAAACTGTAAATCATTCCCGCCTGGTAAAGTGCCACACCATTGCCAGATATTCATCCGCCAAGCAGTAGTGTGCAAACATTACTGTGTTCTGGTTTGAAGGGCATTGTTTTCAACGTAATTACTGGGCATATGAGGCTTTAGAGCCGATTTCAGCGCGCAAGTGCGGTGCAGTGCCGCGCAGGATTATGTAATGCAGGGTTTTGGGTGGTGCTGTGACTGTTATGAGCAGGCGTAGCGCTTACCATCAAGTGAATGACATGCTCATCTCGTCGTTCAGTCAAATAAAAAAAAAACTGACATATTGAAACACGTTTTTTTTACCAACTGACGGAATTTACTAATCGGATTTTCGACTGGTGGTATGTGCCCAATTCGATTGGCCTATGTTGAGTATCTAGAATTTATAATGGTAAGTTCCGAGTGGCGCTGTAGCTGTTATGGGCAGGCGCTTACCATCAGGTAAACGAAAAGCTCTCCATGTTACTTTGTTGTTAGTAACATAAAACAACACTATTCATATACATCAATCGTTCGACGCCAAGACAAAGAAAAACCTTAGACGATTACAAACTGATGAAGGTCTGAACTTCTTCTTTCGAATCTTAATTTATTTCCCACCTCTAGTTTTGAAGTTTGGATTGGTATCTTTCCCGCTTACCTCCTTTACCTTATTCCCGTGCTTTCTCCTAGATTACCGACGAGCACCTCGTATCAGAAATTGGGTCGAATAGCGAATACAATATCTGAATGAGCCCATAAAAGTTACCCAGTTGTTGCTAAACCCTACTCTTTAGTGCAGTTTTACTGATATTGAAACAGATATCATATTAACTACAGTATATTCGATTTGTTTGTTTGTTTGTCCGTAGCTAAAAACAAGATCAATGCAGCGCATGTGGGCGAGCCGCGTGGCGCTGTCAATTTGAAACACTTTGACAGTGCCGCGCAGCACTGTCACTTTGGTGAAGATATATGAAAGTGACGTTATGCAGCGCTCCGCAACGCTTTAGTGCAGCTTGCCGCTTAAATTTATATTTTAGCAAATATGATTTCAGCTACAGAAGTTTCGGTTTCTTTGATTTGTTTGTCCATGCGTTTATATATTGGCAAATATTAGTTTAACTACAGAATGTTCAGATTGTTTATTTTTGAATGAGGTGGGGCTTTCCACTGGTGTTAGTTAGTCAGGCTGGGTAAGAGTGACGTGGCTTAACGTCTACTCGTACTATGAAATAACAACTGGAACGACCGAACGACCGATTGATGGCATGCTTTACCGATACTGAATAATAATTGTTGTAAAAGGTTGGAAAGTTGAATAAGTTTGGAATTCGGAACTAAAATAGTGACAATTCTCTAGAAAGCAGTCATTTTCATTTTGTTCACCGCATTTTCATCCTCAAAAAAGCCATTACAAATTTCAAGAAAAATATAAAAAAACGAAGGTCCAGCTGCGAAACAAAGATATCTAAAAGAAACCAACCTACTCTAGATCACCTCATTTCAATTCACTAGGTGTACCCAACTTTTAAATTCGGCACATATAAAGCTGGTTCCACATTTATAACCATGACCGTAACCATGACAAAACATGTGTGGACGGTTTTGTCCCACGTATTTGTTAGTTTGTTACAGTCACGACGTAATTTTACGCAGCGGTCCACCCGGCCGGCTTCCCGAGGGAGTCGTAGTTAAACGTCACAGCTCTCGTCCATATTTAGAATTGCGTAAACCGTGACACGGTCACGGAGTCACGGTCAGAGATGTGGACCCAGCTTTATGTGGCCATACTTGCGATAATAAGCACCAAGATAGGAATATCTTGGCGCAGTCCCACACCACCTGAGGTTTAATTTCGCTTGCCTACAATTCTGATCCTTATTTATAAGACACGTCCTATATACGACTTTAAATGAGGTTATGCAAAGGAGGTCTGGCTTAATAAGGTTGGCGTTCCTATTATTAAAACGTAGACAGGAAATGTTATAAAATTAGTTTTCTTACGTAAAGGTATTTTTTATGCGTCAGACTTCTGTTTTCTATTTGCATTAATGGCAACTCCACTATCTAGTCAAGTTTATTGGGAGCTTTTTGAAAACACTTTTAAACTTTAAAAAGTATTTAATCAGAAAAGTGATATTCTATTATAACTAATTACAAATGAGAAGTCCGAACAAAGTTATATGCTCGAAACGACTGCTTAATAATAATCTTAGTACTAAAAAACATCGCACGACATCCCACGCGCTCACCGGAGGGCCGGAGACGGCCCAGACGCTACGATAGCATTCTAGTTAGGGCTGACTGTTATCAAGCGCCCAGGTGCGCGCATAACTCCTCCCTCATCAAGTGCGAAATTATCGGGTTCCGTTGAGATCTGGATCGGGTTCCGATGATTTCGCATAAACATATTTTTAAAACGATAAATGATAAAACTAATGAAACCTATGGCTAAAAACACATATAATAAGACGGTTCCTAAACTAATGCTTTTTGTGTCAATTCCACTGAAATTCACTATTTCACTTTCACCATAATGCCCTTCACTATACACTTCACTTTCTTTTAATTTTAGAATACGCGAAAAATGTCTCATTTCTTCCAAATTGATGTTCTTGATATTGATTGAAGTTGAAGGAGGCGAATTAGTAGTTTTCAATTCAGGTAGGGCTATAATTGGCGTAACTTTGTATTGGAGATTTTCAGCAAACGTGCGTTGATATGATAATTTCAATTCATTCAGGTAAACTACACAATTTTCAGTAGTTGAGACAATATAAGTACCACATAGGGACTCCTTCATATTATCCTCCTCACATTTTTCTGCCATAGTCGGTTTTCATGCAAATACAATCCAGCTGTCCAAACTGATCCGCTGGACCTTGATGTCTTCCACTTCGACGACATACGGTACGCAAGTAGTCAGATCTGTCTGAAACTCCAGAAGCTGTTCTGCAGAGGTCGGTGTTTTGAACTGTATTACGTTATCATCGGTACATAGGAACTTATCAGCATCAATTTTCTCGCATGGCTTTGTGACAGGCAGGTATTTAGAACTTTTCGCCAAAAGGTAAGGGAAGTCGGGAAATATTAAAATAGTTTTGTTAATCGAACCTTGAAAATTTGGTATAGAATAAATTTTAAAATAATTGTATATATTTTTGTCAGTCAACGGTATTTCTAAAATAAATGTTATCTGGCTTTCCTTTACATAAGCTTTTACTTTAATGATTCTCTCGAATTTTAACAAATTGCCTTCACTTACTTCATATATTAAATTATGGATCTGCTCTATGGATTTAAGAATATATAATAGCTCATTCGGGTTTATAATTGATTCATGTAGTACAGAGACCTTAGTAAATGCCAATGCTGTTTCTATCTCATTGAGCGTTATATAAGTAGTCCTAAATGTACTCATAAACGTGTCGAACATATTTAAAACATGTGTGAGATATAAGCAGTTATTTTCTTTATTATTTCCGGACTTTATAATTTCTTCAATTCTTTTCAATCTTTTATCTAATATTAAAATATTGTCATTTGAGGTTTCTGTACTATTAACAAAGTTATCCAACATTTTAGTTACCAAAGTCATCTTCTTATCCAAATCGTTTTGCCTAGAGCCAATCTGTGAGATTTTTTTATCATAACGAATTGCATCCTCATAATCTAAGTTTCCTGAATTAACACTGCTCTCACTGATTGAATCCGATTGCAAAACTCAAGATAATTTTCTGTCTGTTTAATTTTTAAGCTTTCTAATTGTATAGCAATGCATTCTTCACTTCTTTGTTCGCCAAAATGTTGGATTAGTAATTCTTTAAATTGTGCTCAAGTTTCAATATCCTCTTTTTCACTTATCAAAGCTGCTGCTTCATCTATCAACCTACTTGTTATCGTATGCATAATGTACGCATTCTGCTCTTGATCACCATGATATTTAAGAATCAGATATTCACACTTCCTTAGAAATAAATTTAAGTGACGTTTATCTCCACCAAAAAGCGGGATAAGCTTCAGCATCTTATTAGGTATCATTTGAATAGTAGTCATTTTATAATAGTAATTATAATTACTGCACTATATAAAATAGTCAACTAATAAACTATTTCACTTTTAGTCAAAAACAAAAACTATTTAATTTTTAGTCAACTAAAAACTATTGTCACAATTGACATTAATTATAATAATATAACTCATTTTATTTTTCATTTATTTTTTAATAAAGTTAATTAATTTAAAACGGAATTTAATTGTTTCGCTAAAAGGTCAATTTATTTTAAACTGGCTTTACTTTAATTACTTTATAAATTCAATTGATTAATAAACTGGATTTAATTTATTTAGTTAAAACTAACACTTTTATAAAGTCAATTGATTTTAATTTGGCTTTAATTTATTTACTTAAAACTAACACTTTTATAATGTCAATTGATTTTAAATTGGATTTAATTTATTTACTTAAAACTAACACTTTTACCTATTTTGAGGCAAAACCAGATAAGTTATAATGGACAAGGTTCGATTCCAACTATAACGAAATACGGGAAAGGATAGCGAAAAATTCACTCACCAGCCAATCACCATCATGGTCTCCTTATATCCTTGACGAATTTTTATTTGGTTCGTGTACCGCACACACGCCGAATATCCGCGAATTTAGCGTATTCTTCACACAGTTTTCGCGAAAGACGGCGCAGCAAACGCACGATACTACCGTCTGCGCCAGTCAAGTTTATTGGGAGCTTTTTGAAAACACTTTTAAACTTTAAAAAGTATTTAATCAGAAAAGTGATATTCTATTATAACTAATTACAAATGAGAAGTCCGAACAAAGTTATATGCTCGAAACGACTGCTTAATAATAATCTTAGTACTAAAAAACATCGCACGACATCCCACGCGCTCACCGGAGGGCCGGAGACGGCCCAGACGCTACGATAGCATTCTAGTTAGGGCTGACTGTTATCAAGCGCCCAGGTGCGCGCATAACTATCTATCTGTCAGTTTGTTTACTTTTTTTATGTTTTGGCTTAGTACGATTGGCGCATTTAGGCAGTGTCGAACATTCAAATATTTCAAGTTCTTTTATTTTTCAATGGACATGTAGGCAAAATATCGTTCGGTAGTCAGTAGTCTAGTCTAGTCATAGTCAACGTCACGATTCAGTGGGTTCAGTACAGAAACTTCCTGGAAATTTTGTGTAAAACACGAAATGGCACGGTTTTTGAGTATGTATCATTTGCACTCACTCGTAAATGTTATTAGTATAAATGATTAAAAGCCCAACGTAGAAAAACAAAAAAAAAAAAAAAAAAAAACTGTGGATCTTAAGATCGAAAGTGATACAAGGCAAATTCCACTGGATGGATCTTCCCAGTGGATTTTATATTACAAGGAAACGGAAAATATTATAACTAATTTGATAAGGAAAAAAATCCATCTGGCGGGAACACTCATGCGTCTTCATTAGCAGGTATAATGTGAAGATAGACGAGTGAAAGAAAACTTCCTGACAGTGCCACAGAATAAAAAATAAAAGAATGAATATTTTCAAATTTTTTTTTTGTTTTGGCTTCGCTAAGTTTTTACATCTAGCCATTGCACTTGTTCGCTTGCTTGTCGAATGACGAAGTGACAGCCTGTATCACATTAATTGATTTTTTTTATTTATAATACTCAAAATATTAGTATCTTAGTTAGTTTTCGACAGAACCCATAGTTATTAAACGTTTGTTTCCTTTCCAAGAAAGTTTTAGTAAAGACTCCACCACTATACTAAGGTGTGACCGTTGACTATGACTCTACTAGACTTCTGACCATTTTGACTACATAGAAATAATGCGAAATCAGAACATAAAAATTAAAAACATATTTTTGAAGTAAAACTTCTTTACGCACGCTTGACTTGGGGAGTAAGCTGGTGAATACGTTACGAAAAATGTGATCGGGCGAGCAAATGGAAGGTGAGAGGTAAGTTAGGTTAACAAGGTTAAAAGGTAGGGGGTAGGTGACAGGTGACGGGTGACAGTTGACAAGTGACAGATGAAAAATGACATGAAAAAAAAAAACAAATTAGCTAAAGAAGTTTTGCTTCAGTTTTACTATTGTTATCATTAGAGCAATTTTTTTAAATGTATCTTCTAGAGCACTTAGTAAAACACATTCCGTCAAAAAAATATGCGTAAAATAATTTCTGTTACTCAGCATAAAATGGCTCCAAATATCTTCTTTCGTTGTAACAACATTAAAAGTATTTACTCTAATAAAACGTAGCAAAGAAACGAAATCCGACTGTATGAATACTGGGAACACTTAGCCTCCAAGGTCCTTACAACATCTGTGTCGCCCTTAAACGATCTAACGAAAGGACCACGCACGCTCATTACACCCGACCCCTTCCCCCCTTTCCCCCCTGTCAAAGCTATATCACCGACTAGTACTTACTTGGTATGTGGTATTTTTTCCGCAACTGGGGCATATATCAGCTCTTTTTGCGTAAAGATAGATTGGTAGTCAAGCCACCCGATGTCCTGCAGGAAGATCTGAAGCTTATAGGTTCCCGGTGCTTCCAGGATCTTCGCCCTTAAAGACACCGCGCCCCCACACTCCAAGACCCACGCGTGACCATTTCCTCTACCTCCAGGCATCCTCCGCACAAAGGGTCTATCTGTGACACCTATAGTGAATAGGTACTTGATATATGACCGATTGTTCGTCTAACGGTAGTAAACTCGCAATTTCCGACCATTTTATTCAATCTTCGTTATGAGTTATGAGCAAAGGTTCCCAGACAGAATTTTTCGTTGTCAAAGTCAGTTGCGTGCCGGGTCCATATAGTATATATAAACGTCCTTGGGTCGCGATATTTGTTTCTATGCTCTTTCAAATCTCGACGCAAAGAAACATATTTTGGGTTATAGTGTAATCATATAAGCAGTAAGGAAACTTGAGAGCTTGCTTCCATGGACACTAAAACTCTCTCTCCCTCCCTCATACACACACACGCCCGTAATGGGGGGGTATTTCCAAGTATAGACTAGATTTAGAATTTTTAGTTTTTGCCATTCCACGAATTATCTAAATAATTACAAACTATTTTTTGTGTAGCGTAGCCTTATTTACATAAAGATATTTTCATTTAGAGAGTTCAGCATTGAAACATAAAACCACCTAGATTCGAAAACTGCATAAAATCTCATTTCCAATTCAAATATCTGTAAAGTCTAAATCTTCGTTATTTCAACCCCGCTCATTTACGTCTTATGGAAACAGTTTACGAATGGAAATACTGGACTGAAAATATTAGTTGTCTCACTTTTCACTCCAGTAATATCCGGTCTCAACTCTATAGTATCGCCATAGAATAAATATCGTACAGACATACAGACTGGACACTCTTCATCCCGCGCAATCATTGTCAAAGATTACTGTAAAGTTCGCTCGTATTGTTTAAATTGTCACTACAAATACCTGTCATTTTGAGGCTTTAATTAGTCTAACGTGTTGTATTATGGAGGACGGTGCACGTAATAAGAAATACTACTACAAACAGAATGGCCACTCTACTCGCGAAATCCGCGTCCCCACACCTCTACCCGCAACCGTAGGGACAATTGGGGGGACAGTCCGCAGTTCAATATTACACACACAAATGTAATAGACGAACGGTTTGTGTGAAACTTTATTCTGGTGAGTTTGTCTTTTGTTTAGGTCTTGTACTTACACACACATTTGGTTCACGTACTAAATTCAAATTTCAAACGTATAAGTTGTCAAATCAACTTATGTGTGGAGTGTCCGAGGTGTGATTTTGTACTAATAACATGCACTGTAAGTTGATTTTAAAAGCGTATCCTCGAAAAAAACTTCACAATAAAACTCCGCTTATCTACATATAGCAGTTACACGATAAAAATTTCATAAATGTACAGTCGACAATTTAATTATATTTTCAGAGGTACAAAAAACGTTTTGCCTAGAGTAGGGTTGGCAGGCAGGAATTCGTCTCTGAATTTTTAAAATGTCCAGGAATTTAATTAGAATAACTCGGTCTTTATACGTGGGGTAAATAGCAAATGGTATTGCTTAGGGCTATTCATAAGTACTTTGACAATTTATAGTGAAAGAAATCTTTAGCGAAACTTTTTTATTTTTTTATTTGACAAGTGGCGAGACGGGCAAGTTGTTCGCCTGATGGAAAGCGCTACGCTTGCCAATAACAGTTACAGCCCCATCCAGAACTCTTCTGACGCATAATGAAAAATTAGTCCAAATAACACGTGTAACCTCTTTCTAAATCAGACAAACTAAAATAAAACCCCTTATTTATACCACATGACCTATGAATTAAAACACATAATTGCACGACAAAAATAAAATTAAATAAACCTTCCATTTCTTTGCGCATTGAAGGAAATTTTCATTGATAGCTTCTCAGCAACATTTTTGAGCTTCGATTCGAATCGCTGGCAACCCTAACCGAAAGCGATATTAAAGGTTGTTGTATAATCTTGCTTCTGTTTTGGTAGGCTTATCTTTTTACAGATACATTTTATAGGCTGTCTATAAATAATCCTAGTTATGTTATGACATGTATTTGTGGGAAAATAAATAAAGAACAGCAATAATACTTAACGACTTACATAGTCTTCTTCTTTTTATGTTTTTATGAACCTATTTGCTATTAAATTACTATGTAGAACTAAAAGATTTTGTTTGTCACATAATTAAAAATACCTGGATGACCGAGCTTTGCTCGGTAGATTGTTTATTAGCGTTTTTTTCCAAGATCGTTTAGGCATTTTTAAGCGAACACGTTAAGAAAACACAAATAATATAAATAAACAATTAATTTTCTTAGTCAGGAAGAGTCATATTTTTCAGTTTAAATTTGGACTACTCAAACGCCTCCAACGCTTTGTTATTTTTCTTCCAAGTTTATGTTTAATTTGATATAACACGAATAAAATGACATTTTCTAAAAATGATTCCTAGCTAGATCGATTTATCGCCCCCGAAACCCCCTATATACTAAATTTCATGAAAATCGTTGGAGCCGATTCCGAGATTCCAATTATATATATACAAGAATTGCTCATTTAAAGATATAAGATAAATTTTGGATGTTCTTGGAATTATTTTCTTTTCGGTCACTCTTGTTGCCTTTGTAAACTATTGTTTGTTAAATAATGTGCTCTGGGTAAACTCTTCGTTGTTAAAGTAGTGGGAGGCCTCTTCTGCAAGAGACCGCCGCCTTTGCCAGATATTCATCCGCCAACCAATAGTGTGCAAACATTAATGTGTTCCGGTTTAAAGGGCACTGTTTCCAGCGAAATTACTGGGCTTGTAAGACTTCAGAGCCGATGTCTCAGGGTGACGAGCGCAGTGCAGTGCAAGTTTATGCAATGGAAAGTTCTAGGTGGCACTGTAACTGTTACGAGCAGGCGTAGCGCTTACCATCAGGCGAACGACATGCTCGTCTCGTCACTCAGTCAAACAAAAAAAAAACTCACACGAAACTCACTTGCGTGATAATAGGTCGAGTAACTTAAGTAGTCAAAATATAAAAATGTAAACTTATAGTAATCAAATGTTATTGACTGGCCTCCCGATTGGACGGGGCGGGGTGGACAGTGGTCATTCTGTTCGTACGTCATCATCATCATCAACCCATAACGTCCCACTGCTGGGCACAGGTCTCTCCTCACCTTCGTGAGGAGGGTTAGGCCATATTCCAACACGGGGGCCAAGTCCGGATTGGTGGATAACATACCTACCTCCGAAATAATTCTCGGGTAGGTATGTGGGTTTCCTCACGATGTTTTCCTTCACCGAAAAGCGAGTGACAATTACGTACATATGTTTTTACAGAAACACATTGGTACGTGCCCGCACTGGGATTTGAACTCACGACCTTCTGATTGGAAGGCGGACGTTCTCCCTAGTGGGTTAAAGTAGCGTTAAAGCGGTGGTAGCCTAGTGGCTACCACCGCTTTAACGCTTTACGCTTGTACGCTTTTGTTCGTACGTACTTGCTACATATCTATTCTGTGACTAGATTTAAGTGATTTATGAAGTTACGACTCTACTAACCAGTAAAGCTTCCAGTACATGGAAATATAACATAAATAAACAGAATCTGCTTCAAGAAATAAATTCACGTTATCTCTCAACGACTCGCCGGAGACAATTTTATTTTAACGTCCACTTTAAAAGCCAGTAAACGTGGAAAATAAAAAGCGCAATTTGATAATGCCATTACCGGTACCGAAACGGTGGCCGTTTTATCCGGATTCTTACAATCAGTTGGCAGTTTACGTCCGTCGCACACTCGCTGCTTCACGTATTACGGTTGGTCATTCGGAGACTCAATTTACATACTTGATAGCATCGGTTAAAAACTGCATAGGAATTTTCGTCAAATTTAAAACCCCCGACACCATGACTATTAGCTCAGATAACTCTAGATCAAGTAATTTTTCTAACAAAACAATCGAAATCTGTTCATACGTTTGGGATCTATGACACTCTAGACGCGTACGTTAATAAGTTCAATTTTTTGTGACTTTTGGAGGGTCATATTTTCATTAGTGGTAAATTTCTGAAGCAAAGCAAACGACAGAGGCGTGTCTGTAGTACTCTTAGATTTTATGGAAAAAAAAATGGTGGCTCTAGAGCCATAATCCAGAAAGTAATAGATAAATACGTTTGTATGGAGAATGGCTCACCTACTTCCCTCTTTATAAAAATAAATAAGAATTAAACTTATTCTTCTGGCGTCTTTTCACAAAGTTGAGTTTCAAAGTGATTGATCGTCAATTGAGACTGATTGAGACATTTCAGCTAATTTATTTTGTCTTATGTCAAGTGAAACTGCACAAAGTGAAGTGTTGCTGTAAGCAGGGAAGAAATAGCAACGCAATTATGCAATAAAAATTTCCGATGAGTTAAACTGTTTATTAACCACTCCTCATCTAAAATAAAGAGATGCGGCGATTTTAAGACTACATTTGGTAGTTTGACCATATGTCGTCCTAAAATCGCCGGCCACTAAAAGCATCAAGCATGCGCCGAGCCTTACTGTAGAACATTTGGTTTTCCACTCGAAACCACACTGACTACCCCGCGAGCACGTTCCACACGTAACTAACCGAACGACTTACCCCATCTTACCCTATTCTATTCGGCGCATGTTTTTCTATAAATTCTTTCACCTAATCAAGATTCAATGTAGGCTTTTGTTCGAATTTTTCCTTGTTAAAGAACATTTTTTTGTCTCGTCGAATTAGGCGTTGATATTTCCTCGGACATGAGAAAGTTCCATAGACGTTTTATACATACGGACCTGGCACTCATATTGTGTGCTTCAGTTTCCCATTTAGTGTCGTGGGTTTGATACATATCCAAAGTAATGAGTTACCTTTACACACTGCATCAGGCGCGAAAGGGGTTTGAAATAAATACTCTTTCGATTATCCTTATTATTACTAGTCAAGAAAGTCTTGTAAATACTCTATGGACCAGGCAAGCATCTAATTCTGCAAACGAAAAAATCTGTCGTTTACACACATACACACACACTGCACGTTGCCATATTCACACATTTTTTCGGAAAAACAAAGACATCAAAATGGCCGGAGCTCGTGAATTTAGAACCGTTATACGAACAGTCGATCGTATAACTTCAGCAAAGGTAAGTGTGAGAGTGCGTGGTCCTTTAGCTAGATGTTTCAACGTTTTAAGGTATATTCTTTGAACATGAGAGGAGTAACCTTGTCTTTATTTGACAGTGAGGTAAAGCTCTGTGTAGTGAAAATGACATTGAGATGTATTGAGGCGGAATGCAGAAGAGGGTCGTACCACAGGCGGCACCCTGTTGCGGCCTAGGCTGGTACTCGATTCTGATAGCTATGTAGCTATTTTTCTATACATAAATCGGCGAATTTGCAGTGATATCGCAGTTCAATAGCGAAAACACTAAAGTAGAATGTGTGCGTGTGTGTGTTGGTAAATATATATGTTGTACAGGTTAAATCGCTTTTGTGGCTAAGTGTATGTCGCAGTCACATCGTCATCACCAACACGGGAATATTTTTCAATTAAATAAAGCTTAGCTTAGCGGCCATGACAGAAAATCTACAAAATATAACAGGAAGCATAAAAATAGGTCAATTGAATAATTATAATGGGATAAATATCGTACCATTTCTACGGGAATAATTCTTTTACATTAAATTAGCCAATTTTGTTGTAGCTCCATAGCCGATTAAGGAAAGGAATCAATTATAAAAGAAATCATCGGAAATAATCGAAATGATCGAAGTGGAGGGAATTCTTAAGTGAAATGAAAGAAACTGATCAACTGAACAAGTTGCGCATTTCTTTTTTGTTTTTGGTAAAGAGGGTATTAACTGTTTTTTTTTTATGAGAAATAAAGTTGGTTGGGAATTTTGCCGATTGAATTCCGGTGAATTCAACGGGAAATGAGACTGAAATTGAAGACTGCTCGGGAAAAACAGCGAAAGTCAAAGTATTATAATTTTTTAGGGTTCCGTACCCAAAGGGTAAAACGGGACCCCATTACCATGGCTTCGCTGTCTGTCTGTCTGACCGTCCGTCTATCACCAGGCTGTATCTCATGAACCGTAATAGTTAGACAGATGAAATTTTC
The DNA here is from genome assembly GCA_912999815.1 of Campaea margaritaria. Taxonomy (NCBI): domain Eukaryota; kingdom Metazoa; phylum Arthropoda; class Insecta; order Lepidoptera; family Geometridae; genus Campaea; species Campaea margaritaria. The sequence continues at coordinate 4,763,081 of OU538814.1, forward strand.
ACAAATGATGTATTTCTGTGGTCGCTATAACAACAAATACTAAAAACACAATAAAATTAATATTTACGGGAGCACCCATACAACAAACGTGATTATTTTGCTCATTTTCGCTCGATATTGATAGTGGCAACAGGTAGACGCTTGAATTATTTACAGAATATTCTGTTACATATTCACTTTAAATATAAATAGTTAAATGAAATTAAATTAATGTTTAAGGGGGTCTCCCATGCAAAAAAATAAGGAACCCTTCGTGCGCGAGTCCGATTCGCACTTGGCCACTTTTTTAACTATTACAGCTGACTTGCCTAATTGTGTTTTTTGTATAAAAAGAGTTCACCAAAACGCAAACAGATGGCATTAAAATGTCAGTTTCACAAAAAAAGACGTTCATTGTTTTTCTCAGTTTTTCTCATGGAGTCTTCAATTGTGAACGTTTGCAGCAACTTAGCAGTTCTCTTTACGATGAGTTCTGATAGTAAATTTGTGTTATAAATGGCTCTGTGGCAACAACGCGCGCCGTGCGGCAACTCCATTAGTTTATGAACAAAGCAGTGGTTTTTATATGAGGTGAAAACACGCTGCGGCCAAAAACCGCGTCCCGTAAACGTAAAGCAAAGTTGAAAACTAACGGAAACCAATTAACTTTTGAAATAAAAAGCGGGAAATATTAAGAAGCTGATGGTAATTAAATTTTTTAATTAAAATCTTGCGCTGTTGCGAATGCAACGCAGAGTGGAGTTTTTTTTTTTTAGCATTGGTATTGGAATGTGTTTAGTGTTGACATTTTTTACTATTTGGATCGACGATTTTTTAGTAAAATGAGTTATTTGCCCATTTTTTTATTATTTGATAAATAAATGTATGTCTGTAATGTTTGCCAAATTTTAATTCCAAATTTTTTCAAAAGAAATAGTTTTATATTTATATTTTATCGCACTGATTATTATACATCCGAAAGTTTGTGTGTGTTAGCGCGGCAGCTAAGCTGTATAGGCTGAGCGCGCCTCCAATGGCGGGGGAAGGATGGCTGGTAGAAGAGTAGTACAAAGGAACTTAGCGACTAACCTGGTCTCCATGCAACTGCAATCACCTCGGTTCGGGTCCGTCTCCAAGCTGCTTGTTCCTTCAGGATGTTATGACGTTCGATGTAGTGGACTGTATTTTAGGCGGTTGGTGCGTGTCGGCAAGGAGCGTTTACGCGGCGGGTTTATAGCGGGTTTTGTTTATATTTTCGCGTCGAATTCACGTGGACCACCACAGAGGAGCAGCAGATCCAGTACTTTGGATTCGGCGAGAGCGGCAGCCGCGAAGGACGAGGGTCGATCGCAGACTACTTGCGGCGGCAAGCAGTTTTCTCGTGGATACCACAATATGAGCGACAGAGATAGTCGCCAAGAAATGATAGGAATAGGAAGGTAGGAAGGTATTATGAGTGCCAATGTAAGTGGCGCGAACATTTGCCCCCGGCCTAAAAACCATTGGTTTTTAAAAGAAAGCGGGAAATAAAAAAAATAAAAATAAGAGTTAAACTCTTAAGCAGTCAACGGGTTAAATATAACATAGCGGTTGACCGGGGAGCAAGGGGTTAAATTATTGGGTAGGTAAGATACATAAACGGACGACGGGTCTCTGGTAGACGCCGGTCGCCGTTTTTACTGACGCTACTCGACAGATGCCATCGCCGCCGACATGAGTGGCCACGACGACGCCGAGAGGCCAGGATAGCGGGGGAATATTATCAGTGATAATAAGAACAATAGAACCCATTGTAATGGGATTCGAAGGTGTATTCCATTTTCCTCTAGATTGAAGTAAGTGAAGATATTCCAACTTCCACCGTTTGGAAAATGATTGTACCATTTGATCCAATAAAGCGTACCGTTTCAATAAGTGTCCAGGTTCATCGGGAACCGTGCAAGCGGGCAAATGCTTCAGCGGTGCGGTCATTAAGAAATGTGAAGCACTCAGCGCGGTCGGCTCAGACGGATCTTCGCTCAATAACGTTATAGGACGAGAATTGATAACGCATTCTATCTGTGTGAGTACGGTTAACATTTTTTCATAGGTGAGTAACTGTGAACCGATCGTTTTATGAAGATGACTTTTAAACGCTTTCACATATATTTCATAATTCCCCCCGAAGTGAGGACTTCGCGGTGGATTGAATTTCCAGTGTATGCGATTAGCTGATAACTCATCTGAGATAGACTTATTATATTCGTCGGAATTTAAAAGATCCGTTAACGCATTTTTCGCATTTTTAACGCATTCCGTTAACGCAGAGACGGGAAGGGAGTCAAGGAGCGCGGGTGAGTTACTAGCCCATTTGACGAGATCGAAGCCCCCGGCCTTGAGCAACTCGCAGAGATCGTCTCTGAGTTGTAAACAAGCCGACAGAGTAGGCATGGAGTAGCACACGTCGTCCATGTATGTGTTGTCGCTGATAAGAGATGCTGCGAGTGGGAAGCGGGCACCGTCGGCGGCGCACAGCTTTCGCAACACTCGCATTGCAAGGAACGGACTGCTACGTAGACCAAAACAAACGCGGTTGAATTGGTAGGTATCAAGCGGAAAAACGGGATCGAATCGATACAGGAATTTTTGATATTTGCGGTGGTCCTTATTTATCAAAATTTGTAGGTACATCTGTTTAATATCGGATGTAAAAGCGATTGGGTAGAGGCGGAAATCCAAGAGGATTGTAAAAAGATCGTTTTGTAAATTATCCCCGGTATATAAAACTTGATTCAAGGAGAGGCCTGAGTCAGTTTCAGCACCGGCGTCCATCACCATACGCCATCGAGTTGTTGTTTTTTGTAGTCTCGCAATGGCGTGGTGTGGCACGTAATATCCAGTAAAAGGACTATCATTGTCGATCAGTGAAATGTAACCCTTCTGAATGTACTCTTTGATTATAGCATCGTACTCTAAGCGCAGAGCAGGTGTCGCGGCGAGCTTACGTTCGAGATACATGAAGCGTTTTTTAGCGATAGGGTAAGAATTACCCAGAGCGGTCGCGGGATCGCGGGAGAAAGGTAACGCTACAGAATAGCGTCCCGTAGGATCGCGGGAAACGTTATTTGTAAAAATGCGTTCACATTCTATAGCGTCTGGGCTCAAAGTCGGCGTGCATTGCACCTCTTCAAGCTGCCAGAAGCGTTGGACAAGATTATCTAAACGTGGTCCTTCCATAAAGGTACAGAGGGAAATATGAGAACGGCATCTATCTTCAACCAAGGGGTCAGTGATAGAAACAACGGTTCCAATATGAGCGGGCGTAACATGAGCGGGAGTAACATGAGCGGGAGTAACGGGAGCGGTCCCGATTACGATAAAACCAAAAATGGTTTCAAAAGCGGTTGGAGTACCAGGCGGACCAGCGGCGCGGCCTGATAGCAATATTTCAGAAAAGAGCGGCGCGCCTATAAGTATGTCGATCTCGGAAGGCGAAGCGAAACTGTCGTCTGCCAGAGGCAGGCAGTTCAGGTATGAAAGGCAGGATACGTCAATTTTCACTGCCGGTAAATTGTCTGTTATGCGGTCGATAACATAGGCGTCAATTGCAATAAAATTATCATTTAGGCGGGAAGATAAAGTAGCAGAAACTGCTCCCTTGATTGGGTTAGATGCGGAACCTATCCCTTTAACAACGGTGTTCGTCACCTTATTGCATTTTAAATTTAATTTAGCGCAACATTTTGAAGTTAAAAAGTTACTTTGGGAAGCCGAATCAATTAAGGCGCGTACTACATGGCGGCGACCATTTAAATCCGTAGCATAAACTTGTACGGTTCCCAGTAAACAAGTAGTGTCATTAGGCTGCGAAGCGGGGCGTATATTACACAGCGACACCTGTTGTTGTGATGACTGATAAGCAGTTGTAGGTAAGTTCGTCAGCTGAGCGCTAGCGGAGCCCGCGACGGGCGGCGGCGATGCCGAAGGCGGCATGTGATCCCCGGCGGCGGAGAAGTTGCCAGTTCGCGCGCGCGGAGGCGGCGCGTGCGCCTGTGACGGAGCGCTAGGGTACGGGCGATTGTCTTCACGGGAAGATGATACTTTGCGGCATAACATAGAATGATGTTTACATCCACAATAACGGCAATTAAATTTAGAATTGCAAGCAGTATTTATATGCGTAGTGCTTAGACAATTAGTGCAACCTTTGCTTTGTTTTACAAAAGTGTACCTGTCGTCGATAGAAAGCTTATCAAATACAGGGCATCTATATAAGTTAGCGTGATCGGCTTGTTTGCAAAGCGGACAGTGAGTGACGCATGATGCTGCAAAAGACTGCGTAGACCTTGCAGTACGCGGCCTGTTATCACTGCGGCTAAGAGAATCGGTCGTAGTGCGTTCCAATATTTTGCTTTGTTCGCGGATGAATTTTAAAAGTTCATTGTATGTAGGCATAGATTTACCTCGCATGTGCATTTCAAACGACCGTGCAGTACTTGAATCTATTTTCTTCAAAGCGAGCGATAGTAAAATAAAATCAGACACGTTATCGAGCTTGAGAGACTTCAAACTTGACACAGCCGTGCAGAATTTATCTAGAAATAATTCTAAGTTTTTATTCGTCGCGGTGTTAAAAGATTTAAAATCAAGCATTTGATCAAGATAAGCGGAGGCTAGGTTACGTTTGTCGTTATACTTATCGACGAGCGTCTGCCATATGATCGGATAATTATCAGCGTTAGGTACGATACCAGAACAAACTGCAAGGGCCCGGCCTGACAATTTATTAATTAAATATTGGACGCGTTCGTGATCAGTGAGATCGGGATTTTCGTGAATCGTGCGTTTGAATGACTCATAAAATATCCTCCAGGTCATCGGATCTCCATTGAAGACCATCAAATCGAGTTCAGGAATTCTGATAGATTTACGTTGCGGGGCAACATTGAAATCAGCGGTTTTTAAAGGCGGGTTAAGTTTATTATAAACAAACTGACAACGGCAAAACATATCTTCGAAGACGTTTATAGATTGGTAGTTTACCGTGTACGAAGCGTTGAGAGTCAACTCGGTGACATTTAATTTGTTCACAATTTCATTGAAATCGGAGCGTAAGCGGTCTAACGAGATCATTCCACATAGAAATAAATCCTTCTCAGTATCATCAGTGAAAGCCTTTAAAGATCGGTTAAAAATATCTTGTAAGCGGGAAAATATAATGTCACGTTTACCTATCAAGGTCAAACGTTCGATCTGTAACGTATCGAGCGCTTTTGCGTCCTCGTATACTTCACTATCTTTGTCTTTTGAACGAGTAGCCATAGCCATCTTAACAAAGTATAAAAACTAGATAAAGTATGAAATTCCTAATTTACTGCAACTGCCTACAGCATTTACCTGCCACGCGCGCGGCGTATTGAATACCCACGTGGAGACGCACGGGCGGTCGTTAGGAATACCTTCACTTTTTAATAAAAATTAAGAATTACGGAAAAATCGTTATTTTTACTATTTAGGAATGCGGAATACACGAAATAAGTATATAAGAGCGTAGTAGGATAGTACAGGGTACTATCTGAACTGTAATTGCGGGCGGGAACACGATAATTATAGGAAATTATCGTTGGTAAAAATACCAATATAAAATTGCGGGCGGTTATAAAGAGGACTATATGAGGCCTAAGAGGGGCCAGAGAATAGCGGGAGGACCAGAGAAGATCCGGCGGCGGAGGACCAACAATATGTTAGCGCGGCAGCTAAGCTGTATAGGCTGAGCGCGCCTCCAATGGCGGGGGAAGGATGGCTGGTAGAAGAGTAGTACAAAGGAACTTAGCGACTAACCTGGTCTCCATGCAACTGCAATCACCTCGGTTCGGGTCCGTCTCCAAGCTGCTTGTTCCTTCAGGATGTTATGACGTTCGATGTAGTGGACTGTATTTTAGGCGGTTGGTGCGTGTCGGCAAGGAGCGTTTACGCGGCGGGTTTATAGCGGGTTTTGTTTATATTTTCGCGTCGAATTCACGTGGACCACCACAGAGGAGCAGCAGATCCAGTACTTTGGATTCGGCGAGAGCGGCAGCCGCGAAGGACGAGGGTCGATCGCAGACTACTTGCGGCGGCAAGCAGTTTTCTCGTGGATACCACAATATGAGCGACAGAGATAGTCGCCAAGAAATGATAGGAATAGGAAGGTAGGAAGGTATTATGAGTGCCAATGTAAGTGGCGCGAACAGTGTGTATGTTTACTATGCACGTCGCAACGGCTGAACGGATTTTGATAAGATTTTATGTTAACATAAGATATACTTTTTAACCCGGAAATCGCAGATGAAACCTAGGTAAGTCACATATAAGTGTCCCAAATCTGTAAAACCTCAAATTCCATGTTATATTCCATCTTAGGCGTAAGGCATATCAATGCAACGCGACATGCGGTGTGCGGCGAGTCGCTGTCACTTTGAAACATTTAATATGAAAAAAAAAAAACAAAATGTGTGCTGGGACACATAGTAGAAGTAAAACTACAACTAAAAATTATGTAAAAAAAACAAAAAAATTGTCATAAAAGATATTTACGAAACATAACTCTCTCTCTTTATATCTTCACTAACTTATATCTCCCTCTCAACTTCCGTTCGCCTCGCCCGATCACATTTTTCGTAACGCATTCACCAGCTTACTCCCCAAGTCAAGCGTGCATAAAGAAGTTTTACTTCAAATGTAAAGGGTATTTGGATTACGTTCATGCAGCGCGCCGCACGCCGCGCCTCTTCCGTCTAGCTTGCCGCTTAGCTCTCAAACTGTAAAGCCGAGTTTCGAGTGCCATTACAAACATACTATTCCCCGAACGCCTATTGGAATACCTTTAATCTCTCAAGAACAAACTTTCTTTCCTAAATGCCCACTGCAATCCTAAGGGTCCTATAGAGTCGCGATTCCGGCTCGAAAACTGCCGAAAAGACCTTTTTGTCCCATTCTTTCGCCCATTTTCGCGTAAAAATGTGTATCTACACACATAAGGCCAGTTTGAATGTTTTTTACGGACTTGCGGGCGGGATTTTTGCATTTTCCTCTGTCCCCGAATGTATTCAGATCTTGTTATCTTGAAATATGTGCAGGGATTTGTTTCCACTAGAAACTTGAGGATGTAACTTAGATGGAGGATCCAAGAGGCTTGCTTGTCTACAGTCTAACTGTCTAACCAAAAACTTGCGAAGCCAAAACACAAAAACAACTAAAAGCAGAAGAAACTTAAAAAAAAATAGTGCGTGGAGTCCCTCCGCGCGGAAGAAGTGAAACTTCGTAATCTGGATATGAAAATAGGAAGCGGTAGAAATTTATTTCCAGTGAAATCACAATGTTTCCTTAACACAAACTTTATTAACATTGCTTACAATTCACAATTGATCGCATCTTTTAATCATCATTTTTCAAACGCAACAGTGCTTTCATACCCCATCCATGGTAGCGTTAAACGTTTAACGCAACCATGTTGGAAGTCGCGTTAGAAGTTTCACTTCAAAAACAATGATAAAGCCAAAACCAGCTTATCAGTTCTATACGAACCCGTTAATCTAGACGACCGAAAAAGGGACTTGTCCATAGCAACTATGCATTATCCATGGCTTGTCCCATCAAATCTTACACTTCCTCCAAAAGATTCGGCCTAAGTGCGTAATAACTGTACGTTGCCATAACTACGTGTTTAAAGCCTGGGATATCGGATGTAGTCCAAACGCGGAATACTCAAAGTACTCAAGTGCTTGCTATCGTAAAATGTTACGTTTATAGCGTACAAGTTATAGGCGGTAGCGTTTTTGCACACTCCAATCGAACCCTAACCCTGTTTAACTTTATTTTAAGGGTTCCGTACCTCAAAATGAAAAGAACCCTTTTAGGATCACTTTGTTGTCTGTTCGTGTTTGTTGGCTATTGGTCTGGAGTTCCAGAAACCAGTAGAGGGTGTCAGGGAGTTGGTGTACTGCCTTCCGTTGGGATCGTGGCATGTGGAAAGGTGTAGTGTCTGCCTATCCCAACAGGAGAAAGGCGTATTGTTGTCCGTTAGTCCGTCTGTCTGTCAAGATCATTTATCTCAGGAATGCGTCGAGTTATCAAGTTAAAATTTATATCGAATGCGAGGGTCCATAGGTTGTTTCATCTGTGAAAAAAATCGCAGTTGTAAGTCAACCCGATTAAAAGGTATGACCGTTCATGTCTCATATTTTAAGATTTCACAAGATAACCAAAACTCTTTCTTTCTATTTTCAGGTACATTTTTCACTACTGTAGAACTGTTCCAGATCAGGTATGCTTCACTCAATCGCCTGAATTGATTTTGATGTAGTAATTTGTTTTTAAACGTCAGTACAATTTTCTTACTGGTCTACCTATCCTCAACTTATTTTCCAGTAAAACCAAGTTTTGTACCAGTGAATTTCTAGTTCTAAATCTCAAAAATGTTTTACCGATTTTCGAACACACCGGAAACAATTCTTAACATTCACAAAAAAAATTACGGTTTCTTACTTCTTCTTCTTCAATGAGTTATATTATCCTATTTAAATTATGTAGAACAGATTATACTTTTAACCACACCACTTTGTAACAATATGTCAATAATGTACCAAATATAACAATAGCATAGTAGAAAATATACCAAAAATTACACATTGTGTATCAAAAACTGACACATTTTGTACCAAAAATTAACACATTTTGTACCAAAAATTTACTGATTGTGTACCAAAAATTGACTCATTCTGTACCAAATTTGTTTAATCTTGCACCAAACCGCAGCACGATCCAATCCGCCCGCGTTCATGCGTAACGCTAGACGTTACAGAAATATTCTCGGTACACGTCCATTTTGAATTCTACTCCGTTAGCGTCGGAGATATCGGAATTTCCGATACTCACTTCATTGCTTCTATGATTGTGAGTATGCGAGAACGTCCGAATTTCTTCTTAGTAGTATTGGGCCATTTTGAGAACTGGAGGCATACCATGACCTCTTATAGCGATTCAATTGAAGACCTAAACTGAACCGCGTCGCATAATCGTACCGTGACGTCTTATTTTTTATGTAGCTGCCATTTTCATCCTAAACTTTAGGTTTAGGAGTTTAGGTCCTCAACTGAATCGCTATAAGACGTCATGGTAGGCCTCCTGGACCGCTTGAGAATTGGCCATTTTTTTAATTATTTTTTATTATTTTATAATTATTTTACTGAGTAACGAGACGAGTAAGTCATTCAACTAATGGTAAGCGCTACGCCTGCCCATAACAAATACAGTGCCACCCAGTACTAACAATGATAATTAATAATGCTTAATGAGCACTTGAAATTCGCTTTTTTTCAGGTTTTCCTCTGAAAATTTAATATTTTATTTGTGTTAGACATTACAAAAATACATGCAAACCTACCTCTTCTGCAAGACACCGCCTGGGGAAGTACCACACCTTTGCCAGATATTCATCCGCCAAGCAGTAGTGTGCAAACATTACTGTGTTCCGGTTTGAAGGGCATTGTTTCCAGCGAAATTACTGGGCAAATGAGACTTAAGAGCCGACGTCTCAGGGTGACGAGCGCAGTGCAATGCCGCGCAGGATTATGCAGTGCAGTGTTCTGGGTGGTGCTGTGACTGTTATGGGCAGGCGTAGCGCTTACCATCAGATGAACGACTTGCTCGTCTCGTCGCTCAGTCAAATAAAAAAAAATTGATTTAAACATAATTTATGTAAATGGTTTAACCGTATAAGTTATTGCAAATAAATAAATTCATACAAACCGTACGTCCATTACATTTGGGCGTGTATAGACTGTCCCAGCGATTGCGGGTCACGGATTGCGCGGTTTTGAGTGACCTTTCTGTCCGTACTGTTCTGTACTATTCTGTACCATAAGCTTCCGGACTCCCGAATAGGGCTGCTGTATCAGCAATTTTCTAAAGTCCCTTTAGCTGAAAATCCTTTGGATCCTTATAAAAAGTTACGCAATCGAAGTCCATTACTTTTAGTCAGACCATGACGTAGTTCATTATTAAACCCGTCGAGAGCTATTTACCATTTTTGCGTCGTCCATTTAAAAGAGGCGACATACAAATTGAAAAGGGAAGGTTTTGGGGACTTTTTAGACTAGAAACACAATGAATTTTAAGTAAAGTAATGAAAACAAAATGTTAAGTAGTGCCATTCAAAGCCTTATAATTTAGACTGGCCACCTATTTTGTTTGAACTGCCGATAATTTGCTCTTACGTGTATTATAGTTTAATATGTGTTTGCTGCTATTCAGCTGAACGCCTTAACTCGTGAACTGCTGAAAACACACACGCTTGTGTTTTTATAATTTAACGGGCAAGTGAAAACCTGGCTGGTGTGCGAGCTTGCACTGCTGTATTGACAATTTTATCAGAAAAGGTCGGAATAGAAAGAAAAAAAAATTGGAAATTAAATATCTTCACCGCCACCACTTAAGTATGTTAGTACTATAATTCTACTACTAATTATAAATGCGAAAGTTTGTGAGAATGGATGGATGGATGTTCCTCTTTCACGCAAAAGCTACTGAACGGATTCGAATGAAATTTGGAACACAGATGGTTTATAACCAGGATTGAGTAATAGGGTACTTTTTATCCCAATAGTGTGTTCTCGTGGAACAAAACGGGAACTACGCGGGTGACACCGCGGGGCGCAGCTGGTCTGTTCTATAATCATTGTAGTTTTACTTAGTATTCACAAAGATAGCCACACATCGGCCTAACTTTTAACAGGCTATATCCCAAACGAGCTTCGTAAACGGCCACTAACGGCGGACTCTAGAGTCATCAAACAGGCCGCCCGCCCGTTTACCGCTTTTACATAAAAACCCTTATCGTGAACGGCCTTTATAAACACTCTGGGATATGTTAAATCAGAATGGGATATGTTACGAAACAACGTATCAAAAAAAATTACACATTAAAAATCACAAAAATAAATAGGAATAAAGAAATTAAACGCATCACGATTACATAGGATTACCATTTTTTTTTTCATCGTGAGGAAACCCACATACCTACCCGAGAATTATTTCGGATGTAGGTATGTTTTCCACCAATCCGGACTGGCCCCCGTGGTGAATTACGGCCTAACCCTCCTCACGAAAGAGAGGAGAGACCCGTGCCCAGCAGTGGGACGTTATGGGTTGATGATAATGTGATGTGATGTGACTTTTTTTTTATTTCTTTCCAGGCAGTGGAAAAATGTACTAAGCATGTTCTCACTAGTGGTATGGATTTACGAAAAAAAACCTCATTTAATGTAAAAAAAAAATTAACAAATGAGTTTTCAGGAAATTGTTAATTGAAATTTTGGAAAACTTTAGTGGTTTCATATTCATACACAAGTTTATCTGACAACTTACACATATAAAACTACGATTGTAGTGTGTGTTGTGTGTGTGACCAAAACAAAAGACAACCCGCTAGTATGAAGGTTCATACTTACCCTTTTGTTCACCCTTTCTACCATTTGTGCGTGTGATATTGACAGCCTCCAGATTGCCCTTCGAACTGCGGGAAGAGGTGCGGGGAAGCCGATCGCGGGGGGTGGAGAGTTCGCTAAAGCTATGTAGGTACCTTGTTATAAAAGTATCTGGTCACAGAATAAACAATATCTGGTATAGAGTTGAAAATTAGTTTGAGAATCTCTCTTACCGCAGATTAGTAACATTCATTTGGAATTTAAAAAGTTTTCTTATTAAAATGCAAGTTAGTAAATCTGGTGATAATCCCATTGGGACTTTTCAGTTTGGTCTTATCTTGTCCAATTTTGAACTGGCTGCTGCCCACGGGTTCGCCTGCGGGACGTTGCGGCGAAAAAAATTCGGAAAATTATTATCATTTCGAGTGCCCTTGCCGTTACGATCAAGTTACGTTGACCGTGGTCATGAAAAGACTGGAGGCGTGTGTCGTCGTCGAGAGCGGCAGTACTTGTCCAACTACCCTCAAAAAGACGGTAACTAAAAGTATACCAAAAGGGCTTCCCCCCAGCCTTAAAGTAAGTACAGATCGACCCAAGTAACGAACACCGGCTCGAAATCCTTCGAGACAAAACAGACGTAGATAGGTACCTAAACCCAGACTAGGTTCCATTGGAAGCCTAAGGTCTGAAGACTAGATAACTTTGTCAAAGCAGTGTTTGAATTTCAGTCGCTGCCACGCGTTAAGCGACCTTATGGTCATACATGGATTTTGTGCTTTTTGGTCAACGCGTTGTGGACAGTATGGGATGTTTTTTGTTTGACATTTACTACTGAGTGGATCAGAGGTGAGACCTTCACGTGTTTTATGCTATCCTGCTACTTCTGGTATAGGTAAAATTAACATTTTGACTGCTTAGCCGATTTTCTTATCAAGCTACGGTTACGAATCTGCATACACCGTTGTTTTTTCCCGTACCGCTAACACAACAATTGTGTTTTCCCGTACTCGTTACAAGTTATAAAAAACACAACAGTTTTTTTTTCATTAGTGAACTTGGATGTTTAGCTATAATATGGCTAATATACCCAATTTTAGTGTTAAATGTACGTTAGAGCACCGTTTACGTAATTGAATGGCATATTAGAAGGCGGTCTCATCTTTAGCTAGTCCCATTTTTCATCAAGTTCTCGCTTTCTCTCATTTTAGGTAGCTTCAAAATATAGTGATACTGGACGGCACAAGAGGTGAGGCCTCTTCTACGGGGAAAAATCAATTATCTTTATTCGCATAGGCTCCAACAGGGCACTTCTGAAATTTCACTGACCCTACCACCGGATTCGGAATACATATAAAGAGTCCATACTGCCCACTGACCTGTATTTTCAAGTTTATATGTGACTGAAATTTGACGTCGCTTGTGTCCCTAGCTCTATGCTATCTTTCATACAGGCGTACTGACATATCTAGTAGCTTGATAAGACTATGCAAAACAAGAAAACAGTATGTCCCTTCGGTAACAGATAATGCCAAAATACACTGCAATTTGAACTTTCAAAGAAGGCTTTAAATATTCGACGCTCTTTTTGTGATTACCTAAAAATTTATCAAGGAAAAATATAAAGCTTTAATTCCTTCGAAGTTGTCAAAAGAATTAGAGATAGGAAAAATGATAGAAGACGTTTTCTTATCTCCTCTCATTCGATTGACAACTTTGGTGGAATCAAGGATAGTAGCTAGTCAGGTGAATACTATATTCTATTTTATACAATGTTATGTTATACAATCTCATGCTCACATTCATACATTTACGCCTTTTCTCATTTGGGAAGAGGAAGAGACTAAATCTTTCCACATGCTACGATCTTGACACACCTCTTTCGCTTCTTCCACTTTTATAAGTCCCATCTTACATGCTCGCCGATTATAGGTGATTTTGACTTGGCCTTTCTTTAGTACGTCCTTGATTTGATCGAGGTACGTTCGGCTACGTCGACCCCTACCGGCTGGCCCATTCATATTAGATCCACTAATCTGTTTCGTCAATCTTCCTTCATCCATCCTCTCTAGATGTCCAAACCATCTCAGCATCCCTTTGTCTATTTTTCTCACAACACCTTCTACTATTCCACGTCGTTCCCTTATCACGCTGTTCTCCACTTTGTCCTTATGGTTATATACGGGATGTTCCCAAGCAGAACGCAACGTGTACTTGATAAGTTAAAAATGTACAGAATCATTTATATCAGATATAATTTATTATACGTTCTTAACATCTGCTTAAATTTATCCCCTTTATCAAATTCCGGATTTTACCATACTGGACCTCAAAATCCGCCCGTATTTCGCTCTGTGCATAAATAAATACTGTTTCTATTTAATATTTTAAGTCGTTATTTCCTTTTTGAAAACTCTCTGGGTTGTTAGGGATGGGAAAAAGTTTCGGCTTTATTTCGGGTTACTATCGGTACAGGGCCGAATGTACTAAATCTTGGGCAAGTACTTAGTTAAGATTCAGCTTGTAGTAATGTCTTTGGCAAGAGTTCATCTAGGCCATCACCAATGAGCCTGGTTTTCAATCGCCAAGCAGTAGTGTGCATATATTTCTGCAACAGCTGTGAAAGAAACTTTAACGTGGAGCAAATATTTAACAATTATTTGCATACAAGTTTCAATGTGAACAAGCTAATCCATTTACCTTCTAAGTTCGCTGAAAACATTGCCATGTGAATCGGAACACTCGGAAAAATACCTTAAGTCGTAAATTACTTCCTCTGCTCAAATAGTACAAACAAATAAAATTTTCAATTCTTTTCCATTAAAAATCAATAAAACCCCAACTAAATAATACCTAACTAAGCCAGAAACTTCAAAGATAAAACAAAGCAAATAAAATGTTTACGACTCATTTCTTAGAACCGCGACTCAGTGGTTTTATCGACCATTCTGTACCGAAAATCGTATTCGAAACGAGGTAAGTTAGCAAATACTTGTTTGTTATTTACGCTTGTAAATAAATACTAATAAATCGTCAGAACGTCAATCTTAGATATAGAATAGACTTATGATAAAGAGCCACCGGCGAAGGAAAACATCATAAGGAAGCCCACATACCTGCCTGAGAATTATTTCGGAGGTATGTTAAACGCCAATCCGGACCGGGCGCCCCCGTGGTGGATTATGGCCTAACCCTCCTCACGAAAGTGAGGGGAGACCCGTGCCCAGCAGTGGGATGATTGATGATGATGATGATGATGAAAGAGCCACATTACAAAGCCTTAGTCATAGCAGAATAGTCACCATTTACCACCAAAAAGAACATCACTTTCACAAAATTAATTAATTTGTGATTTTGATTCATGACGCTTCAGAAAAGAATCCGTATCTACATGTTTCGGATAACCGATTGAATAAGTACATACGTCCATGTCTATCTGTGACTAAATCCTATATCCATTACAAGTAACAACCTTGATCAAACAAAATAAATTCTCCAAAACACGCCTTGTCAAAGGGTCTTAGACCATCCCTAATATTCTTATAATGATTGTGACAAAGAGGAATGTATTACCTCAAGCTACCTATTATTTATTGTACTAAATATACAGACAAACCTTCACATAATGTAGATAGATATATAATTCCCCAAGCTTCAACCATTGAAGTCAATATCGTATTAATTATAAAATGATTTGTGTAAACACACGGTTAAGGTGATCGCACACATGCTGACGCTGATCGTGCCGAAAACATAGATAGAAAGATAAATACATAGATAGATAGATACATAGATGGATATATAGATAAACTCTTTGTTGAAACACCACAGATCAAAGGAAACTTAAAAACGAAAACAGCTAGTGTCGCAATGGGCGGTCTTATACCTAGCTGAGAACGATCTCTTCCACACAACCATGCATGTGTGCATTCCACAGGTTAATAATATTTTTTTTAAGAGTTCTTTTGTGCAATAAAAGTATTTAACTATTTGCCTTTAGAGCTAAAAACTTTAAAAAGCAAGATATTCAAACAGAATTTGAAAAAATTGGTTACTAACTCAGTCATTTTATAATTTAGAAAAATACCTTAATACCAATTGACATTATATTATAATAGTGTGTATTTATATATATAAGAAGTTTTTGCTGCTTTGACCTATAACTGTAAATATTGTATAACGTTGTGACATATTTAAATTATTGTAAGCTGGAAATGTACAAACTGTTTGAATTTTTTTTGAATTTTTATACCACAACATTGTTTTGTATCTACACAGTTTTTAACAATCATCATCATCATCATCATCATCTCAGCCCGTATCAACCCACTGTTGGGGCCTCCTCTCCTTCACGCCACTTATTCCGGTCCTGTGCGAGACGTATCCACTGCCTTCCGACTAACTTGACAAGGTCAACGATTTTTAACAATAAAGGTATTTTATTCTATTCTATTCATTTCGACCTATCCCACCTGTCCGCAGCGGAAAAAAGGCAAGCGTCATACGGTTCCAGCGCACCGTGAGCATCGCCCCTGATGATGTCAGAATTCTCCTGGGATCTCCTCGCCTTCCTACATTTCATAAAACGAATCACACGATAAATGCGAATGTTTGTCTGTTTGTCCTTTCTTCACGCCGAAACGTCTGCACGGATTTTGATAATTTTTTTACACAGATACTTTAAGTCCTGAAATAGGCTACTTTTTATCCCGTAAAATCTGATCCTGTAGGATATTAGTTACCGCAGCACGCTGCTAGTTCTAAAATACAATTTCGACAGATTCGGCTCCGGCAAGTGTGCGATCACCTTAATACAAACCTTCACATAATATAGAATCTACATATAATCTACATTGAAGATAGACACACAATTCCCCGAGCCTCTACCATTCCCCGAATTTCCCCGAAACAAACTTCAAACAAGCGGTACTAATTTACATGCAGTAAAGTCAACAAGACCCGTAATTAAGTTGTACCAACCTGAGATCAAGATACGGAACCCTTTAATTTGCCGAACAATAGGCCGAAACCGAACAACAGACAAACAAAAATGTCACGGGTTATTAATTCGGCTGTACGATAAATTTCGGGTAACAAGGTCGCGGGTAAAGGGATGCTCAACCGAAAACGAGGCCGAATTTCGGCAAGTTTAATTAATTTTTTTTATTTTACAAATTTTGTTCCATTTAAAATCATGCTTTGGGTGATTAAGTAGTTATATTTAACAGCTTTTTGAAATAGTACTTTCAATTTCTAGCAGTATTCGCGTAAACCAAAACTTCATTATACCTTCCACACAATGTCCATAACACAATATTTCGGCTACAAATAGATAGATGGTACTTGATACTTTCGGTTCTGTGATACATTTGATACTTTTTATCCCGTAAAATATTCATCCACCAAGCAGTAGTGTGAAAACAATGCTGAGTTCCGGTTGAAGAGCTTTGTTTCCATAGAAATTACTGGGCGTATGAGACTTTCGAGCCGATGTTCCGGGTGACGAGCGCAGTGCAGTGCCGCTCATGAGTATGCATTGAAAAGTTCTGGGTGGTACTGAAACTGTTATGGGCAGGCGTGGCGCTCACGATCACGTCAACGCCTTATTCATTTCGTTATGCAGTAAAATAAAAAATAAAAAAAAATGTTATGTTAACGATAATTAAATTGGATCGCCTGAATGAAATTCTCATTTCGCATTTAAAAATATTTAATTAATTAATGTAAAACGCTTATATTCCTCACAAAACATTAATTATATTTACACAGTACAATTTTCATATTATATCGAATATTATTGTCGCGTCGCCAACGGTATTAAATTTACGTCTTCACTAGGTCGCCCCGCGGCGATGTTTGCTCGATTTTTTTCGAAAATCTTTCGAAATTTTTTACAAGATTTACTAAAATTTTCGAAAATTCACTTGCAATGGCTGTATGTATGTTCAGGTTTCAATCTTGCAAGACAATTTTGACCCAGTTCCCATTGTTGAATAGACTTGAAATTTTGCATGCCTGGAGGCATACCATGACTTTTTATAGCGATTCAATTGAAGATCTAAACTGAACCGCGTCGCATAATCGTACCGTGACGTCTTATTTTTTATGTTGCCATTTTCAACCTAAACTGGATCCAGTTTAGGTTGAGATTGGCTTAGTAGCGACTCAATTTAGGTTGCTGCAATTTTCAACCCTAAATGGATCCAGTTTAGGTTGAAAATGGCTGCAACATGAAAAATAAGACGTCACGGTACGATTTTGCGACGCGGTTCAGTGTAGGTCCTGAAATGAATCGCCATAAGACGTCATGGTAGGCCTCCTGTCCAGTTCCGATGACAATACAATATTATAGTGACAGCGAGCTGATCTGATGGTAGAGACGAAACTCCTCAGTGACTACCATTAGATTCATGGTGTTTGGACTCATTCAGATCAGCTTGCTGTACCGAATACGTATTAGGAAAAGCTTGTCAGGAAAAATGTTCTTTGAACAAAACTTTTTTCCATTATTATTATTTCGATAGCTTTATCTGTCGCTTTCAGCGATAAGACCGCCCACTGTACTACCCTTCTTTACCTATCGTAATTTTTCTGTACTGTGTCAATTTTTTTCTGGCGTACAATAAAGAGTTTTCTCTTCTATGCTATTCTATGTCGAGGAGATAGTTTTTAAAGAAATTAAAAACACTCATTCATAAGGGTAGAAGACAACTTCCAATACTACGCACTATGAAGAAAAAGAAATAAGACCGAAACCAATCAAACACACCCTAGAAGCATAGACCTAATATAAGTTACACCCTGGAGCGATATTCGCGCGAATCGTTTTGGAAATATCGTCATATTACGTTTACTTTTATTTCGATAGCTTTTTTTTTTAATTTTGGTACGCACGGGTTTTTCATTAGGCCAGGCAGGCAATATAGTGCTCTATAACCTAGTTTTTTATCAATGTTTGCCTTCTTCGGAAGCTCATGCTCATGTTTTGCAGGCAGTTGGTTTCGAACCTACGCCCTGCGGCGTCCAATCCGTAGAGGGAATCAACTAAGCAATCATTGCAACAGTCGAGAGTGAATAGATATCTTCCAGGCAAACTTGCTGTGCCGTCGACTGCATCGACGCTTACCATCAGGTGAAAGTCAAATGCTTGCTTGGTTGGCAGTTAAAAATATCGCCAGATCTGTGGTTGTTTAGGGTCTTTACTTAAATTTCATTGAGAAATTAACTTAGATAAATAGATAGATAAACTCTTTATTGAAACACCACAGAATAAAGAAAACTTATAAACTAAAACAAATGAAATTTAATAAATGGTGTCGCAATGGGCGGTTTAATCTCTGAGAGCGATCTCTTCAACGTAATCATTTTTTTTTTCTGTTTTCAGGGATGTACTGTGCGAAAGGCTTAAAATACTTATAAATCGCGTACAGACAGACCCGATTCTCCCTGTCTTTATGTATATACGGAGCGGAAGAGTTATTGCAGTGGTGTTGCCAACGGGTAAACATGAAAGGATTGCCAGAAATTCAAATATTGCTATTCGCGAGGGTAAATAAATATTTATTTAAGAAATAAAGTTATTAAAAGCTTTTACTATGGCCACACTTTCAAATAGAGATAATGTATCTAAACCATGTTTGGTTTCTATTCTCTATTAATTTAATCTTTGACCATATCCATGACTAAGAAAAAGGGTGTATCCGAAATTACCGGACTTGCGAAAAAAACTACTAGTAAAAATATATATATTTTTACGTACAAATTACGTACGTAATTATGAATCGCTTTTCGGTGAAGGAAAACATCGCGAGGTAACCCACATACCTACCCGAGAATTGTTTCGGAGGTAGGTATATTTTCCACCAATCCGGACCGGGCCCCCGTGGTAGGTTATGGACTAATCCAGTGGGAACAATATGGGCTGATGATGATGATGATGATGATGATATTAAAATATTTTTCCTTTTAATAACAATTTCCGTAACCGGAATCCAATATCCTTATCATCCCTAGTTCTTATCACATAACATCGTTACGACATAGAAAAAATTGATGTTCTATAGAAACCAATCCAAAGCAGAAGGGTCCAGGCATATTCAATAATCGGGGCAGGGTTGTACTCATAAAATGACGAGCGTGCATCGTTACAGGCTCTTAGGGTTGTCCCAAACTATTGTCACGTCCCCAGCATAACGGTTTAAGGGTCTGGTTTGCTTTTTATACAACCTAGTTGTCTAAAACTCACAACGCTATTAAAACAAAAAAAAAACAACGCACTTTACTTAGTTATATAAATTTAAATGCACCAATTTTTTGTTATCAACCTTAATCAACTAGATCCGAATCATTTTGAAGCATTTGTGTTCAAAATAACGAAAACGTTTCACGTTTAACTTTTGAAAGTTCGACTCGAAAACAATGTACTGTTACTATTGTAACTCCAAATGTATTCTACAAAGGAAAGTCTTATCATTCCGAAACAATCGTAATTAAAAAACAAATCGGGTTTAAAAGGCATCACTAGTGTCGGAACCCTCAAGATCAGGGGTAGTAAACTTTCGGCCAGTTGAGTTTTGCAAGGGTTGTAAAGATTTTATAATAATGGGCTGCATTCTAAAATCTTCGTTATCTTTTGTTTCAATTTTACACGAGGCTTAGTTAGGACATTTTTATGTCGTTCAATTTGAATGAAGAATATTTTTCTGATAAGTGTAATCTTCCACGGATTAAAACTAGTTTTTTTTTATGAGTGATGAGACTAATAAGTCGTTCACTTAATGGTAAGCGCCACGCCAGTCCATAACAGCTACAGAACAATAGCTTGTTTTAGTTATATAATCCTACATGGCCTAACCCTCCTCACGAAAGTGAGGAGAGACCCGTGCCCAGCAGTGGGACGTTATGAGTTGATGATGACGAGTTACATAATAACTGCCGTGTTACGCAATAGGTTCGTAACTAATTAGGTATCTTGTAAACTGGTCACCATCCAGACAACTAATAAAAATTACTAATTTGGATTCAACATTTGAAACCCAAATGAAAATCATAAGTTTTGATGCAACGGTTTTCGTGGTGTGATGTCAACCTCGCGAAGCTGATGGTTATCTTGCGGCCCGCGTTTTCGATAGTCTATAAATGCAGCCTGCTGTTGGAAAAGTTGACTACCCCTGCTCCACGCGAGCACGCTATCGCTCAATCACAAATCCGCCGCCTTATCTCCACCACACCTGACACCGCTTCCCTTGTGATTGCGAAAACCGATTTTTAGACGGTTCCGCCGTGCTATGAATAATATTTGTATTGTGGGAAAACAAACGTCAATAACGTTGTTTGGCGCAAAGGGAGGTATGTTATGTTTCATGATTTAGTTACTCTAGTTATTTTTCGTCACAAAAGATATTTAAAAAAAAATATTTTTTTATTTCTCTATGTTTGACTTGTAAAAGCTTTTGTCGCAAATTCCACTATCATTTAAATTGGTTACCCAGTCTAGGGTCAAAAACCCAAAAAAAAATGGTATAAAATGAATTTTCCGCCATAAGTGAAACGTACCACCTTAAGCGGCCTCCTTTTCCGTAATAGTATTCTGTGGTTAAATGTCAGGGTAACAACTGCAGTACAGGGCTGCGCAACCATTGGCACGAAATCTTGTACCAAATATTTGTAACTGGGTTTTTGTCAAACCGTTCATAAACTTTGTTATTTCGTTCATAATTCATATGCTTTGTAATAACATTATTATACATTGTCATAAAATTGTCGCATTATGCCACCTCGAGTAGAGTTCAAATTCAAAGTTCAGGTAAGACCAGCTTAATGAGATTTTGATGGCCTACTCTAGTAACGTAAGAACTCTACCTTAGTGCTTTGTTTACACTGGCACAGTTTATGGTAAAGTGAGACAGCGGTCGAGTAACTAAACACTCGAACCGCTTTGACCTAATTGAGTTTCACTTTTCCATATCACGAAGCTTTCTATCTCATCTTCCATGACCACCGCTGGACATACGTCTCTTGAAAAGCCAATAAGCTAGACTTTTGAACTCTTCATCTAAAGCTCCTGCTCTTACTCCATCTATCAGGAAGGATTTTACGTTCACTGCTGAACCGTTTAACTTATTTTGGCTCTTTTGCAAGTCTTCACACAACGTGTGTGTTTACTGTTTACTGGCGTTGTGTCGTAACACACAATTGGTGTGATAAAATTGTCAATACAGCAGTGCGGGTTCACACGCCAGGCGTGTTTTCGCTTGCCGTGAAATTATAAATACACAGACGTGTGTGTTTGCAGCAGTGAACGTGTTAACGCTTACAATGAAAAAAAGTGACCAATCCATACCCATTTTAGCTTACTTACTCTCTGAGCAATGTGGGTAACAGTTGAGTAAGCAGAGATTTGGAGAGCGTGCAAGCCCGAAGCTGCCAGTAAAATGGACCATCTACTCGACCAGTGCAAACCATGCTTATTCATAAAGAGTTCTGCCTTTATCCTGTGAGCTTTGTGCATTTTAAAGTCTGCGCTGTTTATACTACTCTATGATAATACTACTGCTGAGAGTCTGGGGAGTGGTTTAAACTCATTTTCAACTAGGTTTTGCAAGTTTTAGGGTTTTTGATACAGTTTTGCGGTTGGTGTTTGTTCGCCGTTGTTTTGTGTAGGTAAAATCTTTGTAGTTACACCAGATTCATTGTTGTACATAAAGGTTGTTTGTTTTTTGAATGAGGCTGTACCTGCCTCTGATGGAACAGTTTGACAGCCCTCACAAAGGCTGGAGAGGCGGCGAAGCGACTAACTTAGTACTTAACAAATTTAATTTAATTACTTTGCTTATTCATACGAATAAAGCATAAATATTGAAATCAAACTATACTTAGTTACGTTACCTTTAACTTTTTTTGAAGTTAAACTTTTTTTACGCACGTTGACTTGGACAGTAAGCTGGTGAAAGCGTTACGAAAAATGTGATCGGGTGTGGCGAACGGAAGTTGACAGGGAGATATAAGTTAGTGAAGATAGAAAACGAGAGAGAGAGTTACGTTACGTTTTTTTTAAATATTGTAGGCATAGGGTAGGACCGGGTTATAGGTTATGTGGGACTCTCCGCCAGCTCGCCTGACGGGTATACCCACTAAACCCCAGGGTGTTCCACCGGGACGCTTTTGTGGTCGGGGCTACGGGAACATAAGACGGGACGTAGACCTTTAACCTAATCGAACTGTAATATTATGTAGGATTCTTTAAACTAGCCATTATTCTAGTCTAGACCAAACGTAAACATTGTTACAGAGCCTTCAGAAATTGATTATCAGTATCAATAATAATATTCTGAATTGTTGGAATAGACAGAAACTGTATTCGATATCGTTTGGCGTGCCCGAGATGTTTCAACGATCGAATGAATCAGATTCGGTGCAAAATTACAATCGATTCTACAAACATATCGCTCCCCGACTGAACCATCGAGATATTATTCGATATTTTTTTTATTTGACTGAGTGACGAGAGGAGCAAGTCGTTCGCCTGATAGTAAGCGCTATGCCTGCCCATAACAGGTACAGTGCTACTCAGAACTTTGCATTGCATAATCCTGCGCAGCACTGCACTGCGCTCGTCACCATGAGACATCGGCTCTAAAGTCTCACAAGCCCAGTAATTTCATTGGAAACAGTGCCCTTCAAACCGGAACACAGTAATGTTTGCACACTACTGCTTGGCGGTTGAATATCTGGCAAAGGTGTGGTACTTCCCCAGGCGGTCTGTTGCAGAAGAGGCCTTCCACTACTACTATTGTTTCGAAGGTTCCTATGAAAGAAGAAATTAAGAGTTGCCCGGAAAATTAGAAAATTTGGAAGAAACTGGAAATGTTTTTTTGCAGTGAGATTTTTGTATGAACTTACAATTTGACATTTGATTTTTTCACAATATTCAGCTATATCTAGGTAAAACGGTGGTTTTTAACCTGGAAACGCGGAGTTTTACAGGAAAAACTGGAATTACGCGGGAGACACCACAGAGTGCAGCTGCTAGTTAATTACAACAATTTCAAATGAACCATGCTTTAATCACGGTTCAAATATTGGTTAACTGTTAACTTAAAAGTTGTGTAGACGTTAACTAAAGTTTAATATCAGTTAAATTGACTTCCGAGGAGAAATTATCCGCGCTTTGGCGGCGGATTTTAATCAGAATAGTTTGCCGCTTGTTTGGAACTGTTGCTTAATGAGTTCAAACAGCTAATTACGTTGGAACTGGTAAATATGTGCGAGAGCTGTATACGCTGTTTATTATTTATTACGTAACGTATTTGCTAATATTAATTAGTATATCCTGTTTTTTTTTATTTGTCTGAGTGATGAGATGAGCATGTCGTTCACCTGATGGTAAGCGCTACGCCCGCCCATAACAGTCACAGCACCACCCAGAGCACTGCATTGCATAATCCTGCGCGGCAGTCGTCACCCTGAGACATCGGCTCTAAAGTCTCATATGCCCAGTAATTTCGCTGGAAACAGTGCCCTTTAAACCGGACCACAGTAATGTTTGGACACTACTGCTTGGCGGGTGAACATCTGGCAAAAGTTGCTTACTGTTTGATTGCTTAGTGGGAGAACGTCCGCCTTCCAAGGAAAGGGTCGTAAGTTCAAATCCCAGTGCGGGCACGTACCAATGTGTTTCTTGGAAGACATTACATTAATTATCACTCGCTTTTCGGTATACTCGCGTACCTAAGAGTTATTTCGGAGGTGTGTGATCCACCAATCCGGATCAGGCCTCCGCGCTGGATTATGGCCTTACCCTCCTCACGAAAGTGAGGGGAGACCCGTGCTCAGCAGTGAGACGTTATGAGTTGATGATGATGAATTACGTACATATTTATAAATAAATAACTTAGATTAAATAATCCAAACTAACCTACAACTGCATACAACTAACATAGATAAATATAAAAATTAAATAGACCAAAAATCCGTAAGTAGAAAACGACAATCAAAACCACTCCATCGATTCCATAAAGGATTCCTTACAATACGAGCAACTCTGTGGCATTAAATAAAAATTACGGAAACGGATAAATCTTTTATATCTCAGTTAATCCGAGCTTGAAAAGGTCCGAATCAGTGTTGTTCCTCCTCAAAGCTGAGTGGTGTTCGTTCAGTATCGCCGTATAAAAAAAGTTTGTTGGAAATGCCGTATATAGGGCCATTTACGATAAAGTGCCTTCATTTGATACGGTATTTTTGTAAGACTACGAGTGTACAATAGTATTTAGGTGGTGCGATACAGTGATCGTAGTAGTCAAGCTCAAAACTTATCTTATCTTATCTTATCTTATCGCTTCTGTTATGGCGGGAAATTTAAATTTCGAACAATTTTTTCGTTTTTAGAGCTACACCGGGTCACTAATACAAACGAGACTGTATTTCGCGCCAACCGTAAATCATTCTATTTGGACAGTGCGGGCCGAAATAAGTTACACATCGGTATTTTTTAACAAGCTTTTATTAGCTTCGAACAGCAGCTGTCCAGGGGGTAACCACGTACTTATTCTTAATCTATGCAGTTCATTTTAAGGCCTTAAACTGAACGGCCTAGATTGGCACCACACACTCATACATGACGAACGTGTCGCGACGTCACTCAAAACTAGACTGAAGAGAATTAGAGAGAAAGAGAATGAGATGGAGCTATATAAACTCCCATTAATGCAAACAAATTGTTCCGATCTCTTTGGATAAATGTCTCTGGTCGACTTATGAACGCTGAGCGATATTGGTGGTGACAGTTAGCAGGGCTGTTCAGTTTAAGGCTTTAAACTGGATGGATTTAACTGTTCGTGGTGAGGCCCCAGGACAGGTTAAACCAGCGATCGCTATCGGCTCTATAGCCGCTGATGGCACAAAAGTGACATTTGACAGCAAATATAGCGAGATTAACGTCTGTCGGAAGCCTGTCGTGAAATTCATAATAAGGCAGTATCAAAGCCCATCCCTAGCCGGAATTTCCTTGAAAATATTTGCCAGAGGGTTTTTGATTAATTGATACACTCACAACAAAGGGAGCTATCGGAGAATAATATGGAATGATAAAAAATAAGAGAGTCACTCGGATCTATAACTATAGAACGCGTGATGTTGTTTTAGTCTGTGGTTCAAATAGGAAGTAGGAAGCGGGTGACTTGCCGTTCAGAGTTTAATGGTAGGGCTCTTCAAATTGACCGGAAGGTTCCGCCTGGATAGCTACCTCTATGGTAGAAACAGAAAGGTTATTTTAAGTAAATTACATTCATTATAAGATTTCCAAGAATTTCGTTACATTTTCCAACAATTTCGTTCACTTTTCCAATAATTTCGTTCACTTTTCCAACAATTTCGTTAATTTTCCGTAAAACAATACGATTTTTTTTCGAAAATTTGGTAATTTTTCTAACATATCAGCGATTTCCACTTCATTTCCTGTGTCGGCGGTTCTCTTGTCACTTTCGCTGCATCCCAGTACACTGTGCATGCAGGTCGCGCGCCGGGAGGTCAGCCCGACAAACGACGTCATCAATAATGACTGATCGCCGGGTCCCAAACTACGGTGCTACGGCATCTCGACCGTAGTTTGCTTTGTTGTGTAGAAATTCTTTGGGATTTAACCCTTGTTTTACGATTTTCTGTTATCTGGCCTTCGGATTCTGAAGATTATATTTTTGCTGTAGAAAAATTTAGATTTTTTTTAATTATTAATAGGTACGCGTCTGACCACTATCTCACCTCATGTTCCGCGACAATGCGGTCTACGATGGTGCGCGCTTACCTAGAAGTAACCTATTCACTCGTGACTTGAAGCCTCCCAGGTTCATGATTCCTTTGGGGTTCGTCATCAGTCTATTACGGTGCCTTTACGGCCTATTACCCACAGCTGGGACTTAGACCTCTCAATGAAACAGACATAGTTTGAACCATAATCTTTTGCAAACATTCGACGTCCTCCTTTCCAGCAACTTTGTCAACCTGAAACACATAAAGTAAAAAATGAATACAGAAATATTCCATACAAAGGCATATCACACACGGGCGTGCCCGTCCGTTAAAGGGCGGTCAAGCGAAAAGTCTATCTTAAAATTCTGTGTCTGTGTAGTATCCGCCCGCCTGCGCGGTTTCCGCTTCAATTACGCTCCTCTTCCTCTCCGGTTGACAACCGACATCACTATCCACAGAGCGTTCATAACACATGCAATGTTTAAAAATAACATACCATTTTGTACGTTCCTTTTCACACTATTTACCAAACAAAACCGCGGTAAAGGGGTGACCTTTTACGCTAGGGTTGTCAAGGTTACATTGCGGTTACGGATAGAGTTTTTTTTTTATGGTGTTTTGACACCACAGTGACGGATTATTATCCGGACACCGAAATATAACTTACAACTTAGCTTAAGTACATATATGTGAGGTACGTAGATGTATTATATGTAGCAGAAAATTTATCACTTATCCCCTTCGGGATGTTCTGACAACAATTGTTATGAGTCAGTTCCGCTGCCTGATTACATAAAACTTAGTGGTAGCAACGCGACAACAACCACTACACGATCAGTTTCAAAATATCAATAGAAATAGTATTACAGAAGCAGGTCGTCCGCCTACTGTCCCGCCTGTCGCAGGATGCGCTGTGGCCATAGATACTAGCGCCCTTAGCGACAGGCCTGCAACAGATGTAAACAAATGAATGCAGTCTTTGTTTTTCAGTTCAAAACTGACATTCGAACAGCAACGATCGCGAAATTAACGTCTTTCGGAAGCCTGTCGCAAGATTCGCAATAAGGCAGCCGTTCTAGGTTTAGCGTGTTTTAACTATTCTTGACCGCAACACTGTGGAATAGGAATCAAAGTTTCGTCGATCGATCCGATAGTTCCGATCCGATATCCGATAGTTTCGGGTTACGGATCTCCCGGACAACCCTAGAACACTCGGAGACCAGTACTAAAATACAGCCATATTTCTATAGAACCATGTTTCAATGCCTTTTTTGAAAGTGAAAGTTAATGGCCTGTTTGACTTTCATTTCTACGCTAATTTTTAATTAACGATCGCTGAATAGGAACGCTTTGAGTGAAATGGAGCGTTATCGTTTGGAAAGTGAGCCTTTTAACAACCTTTTATTTTACTCACTGTGTTACTTTTTTTTAATAGGCTTTGTTGCTTTACGTCCATATCGCCCAGTGAAACTAAAATCAATAACCGCGGTCAATCAATAATAGCATTATGCTGAGCTCAGGCCTTGTCTGACATCACTGCGCGCCGGCTATCTGCGTACACTATTATGTTCATCGTGTGTTTTCATTTCCTTGTCTTGTCTCTAAATAAGTACGTTGTTCGCTGTTGTGTGCAGTTGTGTCAGAATTAATGTTTTTTCTTTCTTTCTTTCGTTCGTTAAAATGGTTATAATGTATCGAAAATTCCCAGATAGAGATATTCTGCTCCGAGTTCATCATCGTCAGCCTATATTCCTCAACAGCTGGACATAGGCCTCTCCTATGAGCTCGATCTTCGGCTCTCCCCATCCAGTCTTTGCCAGCCGTCTCTCCACCCAACCGGAGGGCGTCCCACACTAAGTTTGCCTAAACGCGGTCTCCACTCTATAACTCGTCTACCTAACTAATTGATTTTCTCGATTCAAAGCATCGTAGCTCCCGGACGGATGAACCGATTTTGATTTTGTTTGAAAGGTGAATTATTTGGGAGTGTTTTTAGTTATGTTTGATGAAAAGGTGTCCAATATGGCCGCCACCACAAAATGGCGGATTACATTTTTTTTTATCAACTTGAAAGGGCTTGACTAGTTTAAAGTGTATTTTGTGCATTTTAATTTACTATTTAAACATTTTCGGTTCCTTTGGGATAATATTGAAAGCGGAAGAAACCGTGGGACGCAGCTCTTTTGTCATATTAGTGGGACATTAGTGGGAATTGGAATAACTCCAAAGCCAACGTCACAAGTCTTAGCGTCACACGTGTTTCTGTACTTTGTATAGCATATGTACCCACATGCGACATAGTTACGTATATCAGTCGTTCTATTGTTATGCCACAAAAGGTACGGGACAAAAAGCGAGGAACCATTGATAGGGTCAAATTGCAAAATGGTTCGATTGAACTTCATTTATTGTTGTCACCGGCAGGCACTCGTATTATCATTCAATAAGTGATAAGCGGTGGCAGCTTAGTGGGAGAACGTCCACCCTCCAAGGAGAAGGACGTGAGTTCGAATCCCAGTGTGAGCACGTACCAATGTGTTTCTGTAAAAGCATATGTAATTATCACTCGCTTTTCGGTGAAGGAAAACATTGTGAGGCAACCCAGATACGTACTCGAGAATTATTTCGAAGGTAGGTTAGTCACCAATCCGTACCGGGCCCTTGTTGTGGATAATGGCCTAATCCTCCTCACCAAAGTGCTCAGAGAGCCGTGCTCAACAGTGGGACAACATGGGTTGATGATGATGATGATGAGTGATAAGCTGTGATAGCCTGGTGGAGCAATGAAAGTACACACCTTTGCCAGATATTCATCCGCCTACCGAAAGTGTGCAAACATTACTGTGTTCCGGTTTGAAGGCTACAGTTTCCAGCGAAATTACTGGGCATATGAGACTTTAGAGCCGATGTCTCAGGGTGACGAGCGCAGTGCAGTGCCGCGCAGGATTATGCAATGAAAAGTTCTGGGTGGCACCGTAATTGCGTGCAATATTTAGGAATAAAAAACAAAATAACAATAATTTTTCACTCTCATAGTTATATATATATATATATATATATACTTACCTACTTGTTATATACCATTGTACATGTAGGTACTTATACATAATAATATAATTTACTATATATTATTAAATAACATATTTTATTTATGTAACTATCACGTAACAGACAGATGAGACTTAGGGCAAAACCAAACGAAGGAAGCCTGGCACGCGCTTCATTGCTTTGGCGTACGCCTTCCGTTCAGTTCAACTGAAATTCAATTTAAACAATAATATTGATTTTGCAAAAGCGTACAAAATTAATTGACATAATTCGACTCAAATAAACGCTGGCGCGTGCCAGGTCTTAAATCAAGCAGGCGTTTCATCCAGAACAATTGAGAACACATGTCGGAGTGAATTTTTCATAGCACGTTGAGCGGCCGGAATTTATCGGGTGCCCGGTCCGTTTCGCGCTTTCGAGAAGGAATACAGTAATTATTTGAGTTGATAATAATACTGAATGAAAAACTCAGAACTCATAACTCAAATCATTTACTAAAAGTAAGCAATAATATTGCACCTTTACAAGTCAAAAATTTAGGCCTACATAGAGAAAAATAAGTCAAAATATGATCCACCAAACTAATTATTATCTAATTACGGTTTTAGTTTCAAAAATAATATTTCCCTTTCAAGTGGTCACTCGTGCCTGAATCTCGGAATGCTTTAAACACCTTAATTTGTTTAAATAAGTTTTTTTGAAAGTTTTTTATTTTCAGACCAAATTTCGTAAAATACAAAATTCATTGGACTAATAAAATTAAACCGCCTTCAATTTGTTATACTAATAAAATTTAAAATACTGAATCGTTTTCGATGCAATCTCAATGGTACCAATCTAAAAGTATAATTATACATCAATGAAAGAGTCTCCAAAGCACATTTAAAAAAATACAACTTTCATTTGCTGTCATTTATTTATTTTTTTACTTATTCTTTTATTATACTGAGCTAAACTTTAATTTATTTATGGGCAACCTTCACTCCTTTTTTTACTTACACTCTTACCCCTCCCTAATTATTGGATTACCTATTTTTTATTATTAATTTATTTATGGGTTATTTTTTTTTATCTTTTATTATTTAAAATGCCCTAAATATGTTATTTATACGACATTTTTGAAGTCCTTTTTAAGTCCGTGTGTCACCAAAGGCAAGAGCTGAAAATCAGCGTTGTGGTTTGACCACAGCATTATGCTGAGCTCAGGCCTTTTTTTTTTTTTTTTTTTTTTTTTACCTGGGGAATGCAATTACGCATACCACCAGACCCGGGTGAGGGCCGGGTGGTTATGTGGGACTCCCCCGCCAGTCTGACGGGTATACCCACTAAACCCCAGGGTGTTCCACCGGGACGCCTTTGTTGTCGGGGCTACGGGTGCGAGAGTGGACTTCCGCAGCCCCGACGGCGTTGGTCCTCAAGGGAGAACCCCATCCCGTTGGTAGGAGTGGAGAGGAGTGCTCCACTCCGTCTAACTTTGTGAGTGTGGCGCGCGGGAACACCGCGCGCGCCGCCTCGAGGCATACGAGTGGGCGGCGGACGTACACCCGGTCCGCCGCCCAAGCCTCTGTTATGGGGGCCGGAGCAGGGCGTTGAAGAATACTCTTCTTCGACGCCCCGCTCGCCGGCTGCGGAGGGGAAGTTCGGAGGTGATCTCCCGTTCCCGCTCCGCAGCCTCCTTCTGCGACATCACCTCTTCGCAGAAGGTTTCTCCGGCTTGCCAGGACCTCTCGTCCCCGACCATTGACTTAATCAAGGTCGGGAGCGAGAGGTCGGCCCCCACTGCTGGCTGAGCTCAGGCCTTGTCTGACATCACTGCGCGCCGGCTATCTGCGTACACTATTATGTTCAACGTGTGTTTTCATTTTCTTGCCTTGTCTCTAAATAAGTACGTTGTTCGCTGTTGTGTGCAGTTGTGTCAGAATAAATGTTTTTCTTTCTTTTTTTTTCTTTTAACTGAATTATGAAACCACATCAGTTTTGTAAGTCGGTTGATAATATGTATACGGTACTGAAAGCTAATCAAATTTAATCAGCTCAGTATCATCATGCTCGTAATATTGTATTTGCACATATTAACATAATTGGTAATTGATTACACTAAAATCCTTATTCTTTTTCAGGTAATTTTCTTTTCAATCTCCAAACAATTCTACCAATCAGAACAAAAGGTAAGCCAGACTCAGAATACATACAAATTGAAACGTTCACTGCTGAAAACACAACTGTTGTGTTTTTTATAACTTGCCGCGAGTGCGGGAAAACAACTGTTGAGTTAGCGCTACGGGAAAACAACGGTGTGTGCAAATCCGTATCCGTGGCTAGACGAGAAAATCGCCTCCGCAGTCAAAGTGGATAAACTACAAAGGCGGCTAAAAAAACTACAGAACCGATTGATTTATATGGAACCACCATATTTTGCAAAAAAAAAATAAAACAGAATTGTCCATTTCGATCCAGAAGCACTGGAGAAGTACGATTGGCTCTATAGGAGCTATTTGCGAATTTGTCTTGTCTGTAAGTTACATGACATGTGAAGGCGTGGAACTCCTTGATGGAGTCTTTGTTTCCCGATAGTTACAACCACCACTGTCTTCAAGTCACCACTGAATAGGTTACTTCTAGGTAAGCGTGCACCATCGCAGACCGCATGGTCGCAGTGGTCAAACGTGAGCCTATCTATCTATATATATAAAAATGTTATGTTGGTTTGTGTACGCTTCAAAAACTCAAAAAGTTCTGCACCGATCGAGCTGAAATTTTAGCACGATATATAATCCGCATCAAGGATTGTTTTTAATCTATTTTATTCATCAGTGGCATATCAGCAAATGTGCGAATGTGCCACAGCGAAGCGTGGCAGGGCACAGCTAATTTATCAATAAAAAAAGATGCAAACAATATTGCAACCCATGCACCAAAGTAAATAAAGCAAAATTTATAATTATTATCCTAATAAAAAAAAACACATAATAATATTGTATTCATTTTAAAATCCTAAAAATGCACGTTCATTGACTGTTAGGCGGAAGGAAGTTCGCCGGGCCAGCTACTAATAAAAAAAATACATCGAAATAAGGGCCGACAGCTTGTTTGCCACTCTACCTTATAAAAAAAAAAAAATTCATCCCCACAATATCAACAAACACTCAAAAATACGGGAGCGTTTTGCGTTTCAATAAACATCCCCTAAACGCAAGGGTGCTTAGGAAGATTGACAAAGCGATAAAAATGGCTTTATTCGCGACACGTATTTAAATTTCCCTTGAACAAAGACAAACAATAATCCGCCCCCATCGCCGTTTCCTTAAAAACCCCCGGAGCTTAATTTACAGGATGGGAAATGGGAACGGAATTCAAGCAAACCGAATTTTCGGCTTTGTTTCGGTAATTTTCGGTTTATCTTCCGATTCCATTTAGATCTCGCTCGGGGTTATTAGTGATGTTAACCGACTCAAGAAAGAGGGTGATTCGCTGATTCATTTTATATATTCTCATGCCTCCATTTGAGACTACGCCGCCAACTGATGTGCTTTTTAATCAAAGAATATACTTTCTATTGCCATATATTATATTATTCTTATCTTATTATCTTATTTGCTCTTCTAAATATTAAGAGAAAAATTGAATTTCACTATTTTAATAACATTCAAGAATAAAATATTAGATAGAAATTAAAAAAAAACAGACATTATAAAATATATAAATAAAACTTAGCTAAATATTATAAACAAAATGCTTTGTTGTACACCAGTGATAAATATACAAGGATACAAGAAAAAATACATAGTTAATGCAAGCATGTAACAAACGGTAAAACACAGGAAACCATAACCAAGAATTATTTCGGAAGTAGGTATGTTATCCACCAACCTGGACCGGACCCCTGTAGTGGTGTACGATTTCACCGTCCTCACGAAAGCGAGGGGAACGATGCTCAGCAGTGGGCCGATATGGGTTGTCGATGATGCATTGTAATGTTGATTATGTTACTGAAAAATTAACCAATGTTGTTTTTTTAAAAAGGAATTCTAATTGGTCAAGAAGGACCAAAATATTCAGATAACATTAATTACTAATTAACGATCAACTTGTAGAGGAAAAACGAAAAACAATACTAGAGACAAGCCACCACTATCTGCGAACGAGGCCTAATTCCTCCCGACATCAGAAAACTTAACTTTCCTTGTTCCCCCGCAAGCAATGATTACGGTAAGCCGAAATTCGGCCCATAACCGTAACTTTCGGCCTCAATACTTCGGACGCCCGTAAAAATATCTCACGCACCGAGAGATAAATCCCGAAATCAAGCCGAAATCTGAATGTTGGGTTTGATTCTAATCTCTTTTGTTGTCTCTTTCACTTCGTTTCTGATAGAGAGAGACGGACTGCTTGTTTAAGGGATTGTTGAGGAAGGATTTAGTAATAATTAGCATCATGTTGAGGGAAGATAGGGAGTTGATGTGATTACATATTTATGGCCTTAAGGCTGGGTACTGGTCGTAAATAACCTAAACTGGACCCTATTGCTGTAGAAACACGGGCTTTTTTTTAATAGACTACTTATGCCTTTATACGTCTGTTGCATACAATTTAAGCTGTGTGTGTGTGTTTTTCTAAATACATTACAGTATTTAGGTGTTATACTCACGTATATTTTAAGTATTAATATAAAATCATGGTAATAAATTTTAGTTGATACAGCCAATCTCTATTCCATTATTTCAGTCCAAAAAATGACTGGAATAGGTCAAGATAAGTCCGCCCAAGTCGCGGGCGATAGCTAGTGAAGTATATCCAAGAGAAGCTCCCACAATATAAGACATCAGAAAACACGTCTAACACTGTTATTACTGGGCATATGAGGTTTTAGAGCCGATGTCTGAGGAGCGCAGAGCAGTGCCGCGCAGGATTATGCAATGCAAAATTCTGCGTAGCACTGTAACTGTTACGGGCAGGCATAGCGCTTACCATCAGATGAACGACTTGGTCGTCCCGTCACTCAGTCAAATAAAAAAAAAACATGATCCAAGGTTTAAGTGAACCTCGCCTTCTCACAAAGCTAGATTTTATTTCCTTTGAGCGAGATATTGGAAATCGAGTTCGACACCAACTGTTGACGGATCGGTTTAGGATCGGATCGGTTTTGGGATCAGCTTGCAGATAAACTACACCGGAAGTGGGAATATACCGGACGCCTTAAGGTTCGGTTCGCTTATGGCGGGAGTTTTAAATTGCAGACAGTTCTTTCGGGACCTCACAGAGGTACATAGATATACTTAAGCTAAGTTGTAAGTTATGCTTCGATTATGTAGTCTATGGTATCTAGATAATACGCCGTAATATATAATTTTCGGCCGAACTGCATTCTGTGACAGGCGCTATGCCTGTCCATAACAGTTACAGTGCCACCCAGAACTTTGTACTGCATATTTCTGCGCGGCACTGCTCTGCGCTCGTCACCCAGAGACATCGGCTCTAAAGTCTCATATGCCCTGTAATTTTGCTGGAAACAGTGCCTTTCAAACCGGAACACCGTAATGTTTTCACACTACTGCTTGGCAGGTGGATATCTGGCAAAGGCGGCGGTCTCAAGCAGAAGAGGCCTCTCACTACTTTAATAACGACGAATTGCCATCAATTGCTGTCATGAATAATACAATGAAAACTTTACGCACGCGGAATATTAAAAATTTGCATAAAAAGGAATTTAGAAGTTTGGAAATGTTCACCCACTTTCTTTGCTCGCTGTACCACAGAAGTACTTGGTCGCACCTGGTGCTGTCCTATCGATCAGTGTTTCACGTCAGATGTCGACATTCGGTCTGTTCAGGGTTCCCCACGTGTAATATCGGAACGTTTGAATAGACAGGACATAATTTTGTTTAATTTTTGTTCATTACAGAATAGCCAAGCATTCGGCCGGAGTTTTACCAGGGGGTAACCTAACCACGTACTTATTCATATTCCATGCAGTTCATTTCAAGGCCTTAAACTGAACGGCCTAGATTGGCACCACACACTCATAAATGACGAACGTGTCGTGACGTCACTCAAAAATAGACTGAAGAGAATTAGAGAGAAAGATTATGAGATGGAGCTATATAAACTCCCATAAATGCAAACAAATTGTTCCGATCACTTTGGATAAATGTCTCTGGTCGACTTATGAACGCTGAGCGATATTGGTAGTGATAGTTAGCTGGGCAGTTCAGCTTAAGGCCTTAAACTGGATGGGTTAACTGTTCGTGGGGAGGCCCCTGGCTGGAAAGTGACGTGGGGCTTGTTATAGGAAGCGGAACCCTCATTCATGCAACGACTCGCGCTTCCCTAATTTTTTTTATTGCATCTCAAGGCCCGCCTACACTCTCTCGGCACTTTTACGAGCACCTTTTTGTGCAATTGCAAACTTATTAACAACCCAGGCCAGTAAAACTTTATGCTTTGTACAGATTGCAGTGAGCGGAGTTTTTGTTAAAAAGGCCAATTAAGGACTTTCTACTTCTTAAGGAAGAGGTTCTTTTGTCGACTGTAGCGGATTCGTTTTATTCATCATCAACCCATATCGTCCCACTGCTGAGCACGGGTCTCCCCTCATTTTTGTGACGAGGATTATGCCATTGGGGCCAGATTTGGGGCTAGATCCGGATTGGTGGATCACATACCTACCTCCGAAATAATTCTCGGGTAGGTATGTGGGTTTCCTCACTATGTTTTCCTTCACTTCAATATTAGGCAAATATGTTTTACAAGAAACACATTGATACGTGCCTGCACTGGGATTTAAACTCACGACCTTCTACTTGGAAGGCTCACGTCCTCATTTAACGTCGTCTCGACAGTCACTTAACGGTCACCCATCCAGGTTTCTGCTGCTGGGTCGTTGTTCAACTTTGGTGGTCGGTTAAGATCCCTCAGATAAATAGCTAGAAAGTGCTCCGAATAATGCTGTTTATGGAAGAGCCTTACCTAATTTAAATAATGTAACGCAAAGTTCGGCAGAGGAAGACAAAATGAAATAAAATACCCCAATTAAACATTTAAATTACTATCCGCGCCCCCGCGGTTTCACCCGCGTTGAGTATTATCTCAAGAAAATCTTCAAATTTACGGGATAAAAAGTATCACATGTGTTAATCCAGGTAATAAAGTATCTGTGTGCCAAATTTCATCACAATGTGTTCAGCAATTTTTTCGTGAAAGAGCAACAAACATCAATCCATCCATCCACACAAACTTTCTCATTCATCATATTAGTAGGAAGTAGGATTAGTAGAATACACCTAAATACATAGTTACGTACATACAGTCACGCCTTTTTCCCGTTAAGGTTGGCAGCCCCCCCCCCCCCCCCCCTACCTATCTAGTGAAAGCTTATTTTATAGTGCTACGTTGAGTTCTTAAAGCTACACGGCTACGTGCTACGTCGTTACCCGTAGCACGTGCTACGGAGTCTACAAGCTACGACATTTACCTCTGTTTACTTCCAAGACCGGTGACAAGAAATTACTAAGGAAATAAATTATCCGATGTTGCTTATATTTAGGTGTTTTCTGTAACGAGATAATCGGGAACTACGAGGACCATGGTCCTTGAAATGACTAAAAGTTAAATTTATATTATTATACCAATGATAATATTAAAATGAGAATTACAGGGATTAAAATGGAATTCTTATAAAAAATTTCGTTCATGTTTCATTTCGATAATTGTTTAAATTTAAAAACGGTCTTTATGTCGCTGGTTCCAGCTTATAAATAACAGAAAGGGGTACTAATTTTATCTCATAAGGGAAAAACAGATCAATGTACTTTGATACATTTTGACAGCAGTGGTAGCCTAGTGAGAGAACGTCCTCCTTTCAAGGGGAAGGTGGTGAGTTCGAATCCCATGCGGGCACTTGCCAATTTTTTATAAAACATAGGTACGCATTATATCACTCGCTTTTCGGCAAAGAAACTCGAAACGATAATTATTTCAGAGGTAGATATGTTATCCACCAATCCGGACTGAGCCCCAGTGGTGGATTATGGTCTAATCTTCCTCGCGAAAGTGAGGGGAGACCCGTGCCCAGCAGTGGGACGATATGGGTTGATGATGATGATGACATTTTGATGAAAATTTATTAAAGTGACAGCAAAACTGTCATGTCTTTCGCCTTAGCGGGTGTTACTGCTTACGTAAATGTCATGCCTTAATTCTTGTTACGTATCCGTACAGTGGTGTATTACAAATATCTCTGTAAGTATCTGGGAGTGAAGGGAACAAAACTTTCCTTAAGTTAGGCCTGTGCCCACTGGAGCGAACCGTCACGTCAGAACCACGAGTTGGATAAACAGTTTCTGATGTTACTATTGCGAACAGGATAATGGAAGTGACTTTGACCGACTTCGGTTGGGTTCCGTCTTTATTCACGTTTCTTGAGACAAAAGACGCTAGCTTTTGGCGTTCCGTGGCGAAAATGTTTATAAGGGAACGCTTATGTTGTGTAAAACCTAAAAAAAACGAGTGCTTTAGACCACACGACTAACGTATAACTTCGCTATGAGAGAAAGAGAAAGAAAATCTCTGCTCGCACCTCTCTTTTGCCCCTACAGTAATAAACGAAACGGAACTCTCGCTCTATTTCTATCTTCACTAACCTATATCTCCCTGTCAACTTCATCGATCACACTTTTCGTAACGGTTTCGTCACGCATTCACCGGCTTACTCCCAAAGTCAAGCGTGCGTAAAGTTTTACTTCAAAATGAAACCTATACGTATTCTGCTAAGAGTTATATTGTGTATTGGCTGAAAACCTCTCACGTAACGTTGATTTTATATGAGCTATTTTTCACGGACTGAAAATCTAACTAATATCATATCAAATACGCCTACCAGAGTAAATAGCACCAAGAAATTACGGCATGTAATTTTTTGAAGTTTCGCCAGTTTTTACGTCAAACTCATAACACCTCTCCTTTTGCATTGGTTAAAAAAAAGTCTTCCGGAAACTGTTTTTTTTTTTCGTGTTGTTGTTTACTTGACGTTCCGCTCGAGCGGACCACGAACTGAACTCGGTCGCCAACTCGACAACTCGCTCAACTTTGTCGCCAAAGTTTATCAAACTTGGTAAAGTTTGCCCTTGTCACCCTTAGTGTCGCATCGTTTGTGATACTCTTATCTTTGTGTGTAGAGAATGGTAATCACTTGCAGTGTCTTGCCAGTCTATTTAGGGTTCCGCGCCTCAAAAGAATCCACCAATCCGGACCGGGCCACAATAGTGGACAATGGCCTAATCCTCTTCAGAAAAGTGAATGGAGATCCGTGCTCAGCAGTTTGTTAAAATATACAAGGTTCGTAACGGTGCCCAAATGTGTTAACCAGTTCAGCAGTCAACATGCTATACATATTTATCATCGGGTTAAGTCTTAATCCACCACGGAGGCCCGGACCGGATTAGTGGATCACACACCAACCTCCGAAACAATTCTCTCGTGGGGTTCCTCACGATGTTTTCCTTCACCGAAATGCGAGTGATAATTACTTAATATATGTTTTTACAAGAAACACATTGCTACGTGCTATAGAATAGAATAGAAAACTCTTTATTGTACACCAGAAACAAAAGTAAACACATTACAGAAAAATTACAATAGGTAAACAAGGGTAAGAGGGGGGGTGGGGGCTGTTATAAGGAATCAAACGTCATTAATGCATTAAATACCGGTTAAAGTTTATTAAACTTGTCTGATAAGTCCTATTCCTTATGTACCTTGTGTATTGACACTGATATTATTCTGTTCTGTTCTGTTCTGTTCTGTTCTGTTCTGTTCTATTCTGTTCTATTCTGTTCTATTCTGTTCTATTCTATTCTATTCTGATCATCATTTAATTTTGATGTTGAGTGTACGAACCTGAAGTTATGATGTGGGTATGTACGTTCATATATCCGTTTTACGGGCCCAGACATCGCTTTGCGGTCAACAAACTAACAACGGAAACAATGTTCTGTTGTTTGAGAGACCGCAAATACTGCAGCGTTTGATGCATATACTGTGTACCTACTTACCTAGTATGCATTACTTAGTATTTGAGCGACGATCTGTGCGCTTTGCAACTGAACGATACTGGGTTCGAAACCTCGACCCAGCACCGTACATTTTTTTGGCAAGTCACAGCAACGCGGCTTTGTCGCTTTGATGAAAATGTATCAAGTGACAGCGCCGCGCTGCGTCGATCCGTCTTCGCCTGCGCGATATGAAAAAAGTCATCATCGTCATCATCATCAATCCATATCTTCCCACTTCTCAGCACGGGTCTCCCCCCACTTTCGTGGGGAGGATTCGGCCATGAGCCACCACGGGGGTTAGGTCCGAATTGGTGGATATCATACCTTCAACGTGGTCGACCCCGGCGAAGATGGCGTGACGAACTGGACTCGTATAAAGAGGACTGGCTAGTAGTAGCAATAGACCGGAAGTCATGGAAGGAGGGCAGGGGCCCTTAGGCCGGTTTTAGTGCTCGACCGACCGTCGATGCGTACGTCGTCGGTCACACAAACGACAAGCGCGACCGACGTACGCACCGACGGTCAGTCGAGCACTAAAGCCGGCCTTACCCAGCAGTGGGACGATTTTGGCTGATAACAATAATATGTGAGTTTCCTGTTCTTTACAATGTTCACTTCACCGAAAAGTGAGTGAAAAAAGCCTATCTATTTATTAAAACTACAAACTTTGTCCCTCGTCACAGAAGATGACACTATGAACGTAGTTGAGTAATCCAAAGCTTTATTTCTAGTATAACTACAAATAAGCAACACTGCATCACTATGTCGCAATAACTGAAGCTTAACGTTTCCTTCTCCACTAAAGGAAGTGTTAGGGCACTTACCCCGACAAGGTTGTTTAAACTTTGTAGTTCGCGTAGAGGAGACAGCCTAATAGAGGTGAAATGTGCGCTGAAAATAAACACGCTGCGAAACGAAGTCACCTAGAAAATGCATGCTCAATTAATATACGTTTATTCCTTATTGCAGTTATCAAATTAAACGAGTATTATTCAGAATTGTATTTAAATTTAGACAAAAAAAAATTATGAATAATTCCGTACAAATATCACAAAAAGCACAATTTTTATTTTGTTCGGATTTATTGATTTCCCTAATCGAAACTATTACAAACATTTATAAAAGAAAAATAGCCAAATCGGTTAAGTTGTTCTCAAATTATGGCGTGACCAAGGCAAATAGGGATTGATTTTAGTGTAGATAAAGATGTATTAAGGTCTGGTACTATCACCCATTCAATTTTAAAAATCAATTTCCGACTCTTTGTCACGAATGAACAAAGTTCATGAATGAACACGCGCTCAAAGGGCTTAAATTACCACTCTATTGAATTGCGTCCTCGGCGTTTCACTCTAAATGGTTTACTAAAGCAGGTCGCAGCGTAACGTGTCGGCTCGGACTTTTAATCCGCGATTAGGCGCTAAGCAAGTCACAACTAATCCTGTTTATCAGGTTAACGGAACGTTTCCAAGTTAATTCTGTTAGTTACGTATTGTAAATTAGGGCGATAAAGTTATTTTAACCTAACTCGGATTAAATGTAACTGCAAGGACCATGGCCCTACAAACACTAGGAGAAATATTTTCATTAATCACTTTTCGTAACAAAATGGACACCCACCCTCTTTTGTTAGATTTTTAAGTTTTAGTTATCTGTTTAATTTTAGAAAATTTCTTTTTACGTTCTAATAAAATTGTTTAACAAAAATACTGTATTTCATATTGAATAACATCATAATTTTCTGGCTCATAATTAAAAGTCATGAGTAATAACAAACATTATTTTATTAAATATATTTTTTATATATCGTATTCGAGGTTTCGGGTTCGATTCCCGCACAGAATTGTGTGAACCACACGTATTTGCTGAATATGGTGTTTATAGAACCATGGTGCTCGTAGTTCCTGATGCCCTTGATTCAGGGAATCCTGGTTCTCGGGTCAGGTTCTATGTACGTTATCTTATTTACATACATTTTATGATCTATCACACAACTTAAGAATTATTTCCTCAGTGCCCGACTGAGAATTGAACCTGGCCTCTTTGGGATTCAAAGCGCAAAAGCAACAGCTCAGCCAACTTATTTGAAAAGTCAACTTTTATAAAAACTCCGGCTTCTGACAGTTATAAAGTTAGTTCTTGACGTGGAATAATTGTTCGTTGTCCATCTCCCTAAAATTGGGGTTCCCCGAATTAGCATCCGGTCAAGATAAGTCTTAAGCTATGTTTTACAAAAGACACGACGCCTTGGGGTTAAGTTGATTAAACCAACTTTTTTGTTTAATACTTCCACAGTGAGTTAAATCAAAGGTTATAAAAATCTGAAGTTTTGCAGCCATTTGTTTATAAAGAAAGAAAGAAACAAAGAAAAACATACCACCAAACCGCTGCCGTATGCTTTTACACTTATAAAATTATTGCTTAATTTCCACATCACCACGGTAGAAATTAATTCAATCAATAAAGTTTTCCGATATTTATTTATATATTGAAGGTGACAGTTAGCAAGGCAGTTCAGTTTAAGACCTTAAACTGGATGGATTTAACCGTCCGTGGTGAGGCCCCAGAAATGTATCTCCAAAGCCACGTGGCGGAACCCTCCATTCCTCGAAGCGACAGAAACTTGACTATTTCTCCACTCTTCGTTAGCTGGAATCCATTTATAGGTTTGCACTCCTTTTTTTAGCTACAAACATTGGTGAAGGTAGAAACGTCGACTGTAACTTGTGGTGTTATGGCTATCCGTGTTCTATCGGAATATCCGAAAAAAAAAAATGGAGTCAATACAAAAAAAATCCAGAACGGTTTTTTTATTATTTGACTGGGTGACGAGACGAGCAAGTCCTTCACCTGATGGTAAGCGCTACGCCTGCCCATGACAGTCACAGCATCACCCAGAACCCTGCATTGCATAATCCTGCGCGGCACTGCACCGCGCTCGTCACCCTGAGACATGGGCTTTAAAGTCTCATATGGCCAGTAATTTCGCTGGAATCAATTCCCTTCAAACCGGAACACAGTAATGTTTGCACACTACTGCTTGGCGGTGAATATCTGGCAATATCTAGCCTATTTGGATATGTTTCGAATAAATTTTGATTCCTCCATATCTTTCTACCATTGGACAGCAAAATGTACTGAAGCACTGCATCCGTATATAATTGTTATTCCTCCAATCCGTACAACGCATCAGCCTTTATAATTCGAACAGAGAATGAATGGGATACCTTACCAGCGTCTTTGCTTCCTGAACACTTTTTTTTTTAATCTGGATGTCTCCATAATAGGCATAGTCTAGGAAAGCATGCTGCAACTGAAACTGCTGAAACTGCGGTCTTGAAACTTGCCTACTGGGCAATTAAAAAGGTCCATTCTATGTTAGTGTAAATCTCCTCAACTCCCTAATTATTTTTGCTGGACAGCTGTGAGGGGTGATTGGGGCCTGAAATATAGGTGGATTTCCGGTTAAAAGCAAAGACTGATTGGTGAGAAACACTCCTTCACTTTGAAGATGGGGTGAAAGACGGAAACATCCCTTAGTTGGGTTTTTCCCTTGCTTTTACTAACTGAGTTAAAGCACAAATTGTTTAGGTCATATCTTGCATGTCAATTTTGACCCAGTCTCCGTTGTTCAATTATTTATTTGTTTTATTTGACTGAGTGACGAGACGAGCCAGTCGTTCACCTGAAGGTAAGCGCTAGGCCTGCCTATGACAGTCACAGCACCACCCAGAAAGGGTTAATACATAGACCTGCATTGCACTGCGCTCTTCACCCTGAAACATCGGCTCTACAGTCATTTATGCCCAGTAATTTCGCTGGAAACAATGCCGATTTGAGTTGAAAGTTTGCAAACTTAGACGATACAATACTATCTGACAGCAAGCTATCTGTTAGAGACGGAAGGTAGAACTGAGCTCATCAGTGAGTAGAATGGAGTTGTGACCATTTTTATCAGCTTTTGTATCCTTATTTCCTAAACAGAGGTAGACGGCGGCGACGTGGTGGGTCTCTGTGGTGGATTTTGTGCTACTACAATATAAAACAATAATTCTTTGTTGAACACCATAAGCTTCAGTAGACACAGTACAATAAGCATTTAATAAACAGGTGGTACAATGGGCGGCCTTATCGCTTAAAGCAATTTTATTCCAGGCAACATTTGGATAGGAATATGGTATTAGATATTGCTGATTGTGGTGGCTAATATTCCTCACGACAGTGAGGGAAGCGTGTGATGATAAAAAAAACCTTTACCGTTCGGTCAACCACCAACTTCATCGAAGTATTTTTATCTGTCTGGCTTCCTTCACCATCAATATACCGTTTTATGTCGGCGGCAACGGCATCGAACGTACGAACCGTAACGAACTAACGATGGAGCAGTGTTTCGTTATTGGAATTCTGGAATTCGTTACCTTCACGTTTTGATAGGCGCAGTAACTTTGGCCTAGTATCGGACAGTTTACTGATACAGGAAATTGATTATTACGCAAGCAAATAGAAGAACATAAGCTACTTCGTGCTAATTATAATTTTGTTCCTGACAGTCTCGGGACATCTCGGGCTCATATTAAAAATAATTATTATAAACTACTAGCTGTGCTCTGCCACGCTTCGCTGTGGCACATTCGCACATTCGCTGATATGTCACTGATGAAAAAAATAGATAAAAACAATCCTTGATGCGGATTATATATCATGCTAAAATTTCAGCTCGATCGGTGTAAAACTTTTTGAGTTTTTGAAGCGTACACAAACCAACATAACATTTTTATATACATAGACTAAGCCGATTGCAATGCTATCGGTAGCTTAGAATCTGACGAAGTTATATAATGATTGATGTATTCAGATAATTTTGAGTCCGACTGTACCGCCAGTCAATCATAAAACCTATGGATGCAAATAAACCAGATAATACGTTAAACCGCCGACCATAACGGAAATTGGGTTGGGGTCCGACGTAATCATATATTTTCCAGAATATGCAGTTTCCGTTCACAATAGCGTATCCGGGGTATATTAATATATTTCCTACAGTTTCCATTCCTCTCCAGTGGTATTATCATAATATTATAATACACGAATGCCATTGAGGCCCTACACCTGCGGTTTGGGTTTTGACCCTTCGCAAGGGTAAAAACCGTTCAGACCCTCGAATGTACTCGTAAATAAAACTATCCGAAACAACAGTATGTGCACAATCATGTCACGTCATGGTCACGGTACTTACGTGACAAGATAGATAGATGGATAAACTCTTCTCTTCTC
The DNA here is from genome assembly GCA_912999815.1 of Campaea margaritaria. Taxonomy (NCBI): domain Eukaryota; kingdom Metazoa; phylum Arthropoda; class Insecta; order Lepidoptera; family Geometridae; genus Campaea; species Campaea margaritaria. The sequence continues at coordinate 4,807,620 of OU538814.1, forward strand.
TTTTTCTGTTCTCTTCTAAGCCAAGCTGTTTGTCTGATGATAAATCAAATTCAATATGGCGATTCAATTGAAGACCTTAACTGAACCGCGTCGCATAATCGTACCGTCACGTCTTATTTTTTATGTTGCTGCCATTTTCAACCTAAACTGGATCCAGTTAAGGTTGAAAATGGCAGCAACCTAAATTGAGTCGCTAATAAGCCATTTTAAACCTAACTGAAAAAAAAAAACAGAACACATTTGGTAGGATCTAAGATAAAGAGGTCTGGGTGGAAATCTTTCAAAGTTATAGCTGAACTAGTGAGTTAGTACGACTTAAAGTTGCACACTCTTGTGCTATTGATCTATTGTCCTGCTTTTCCAAACCTCAGTGGATGTTACTTCACCATCCGCATTAGAATTCGTCCTTACTACATATTAAGCTGGGTCCACATCTGTGACTGTGACATACTCGCTACGCTAAATATACACGAGAGTTGTGTCGTTTTACCGCGAGCGCCTCAGAAGGCCGCTGTGTCGATTTTTGCGTGACTTTAGGTCATGACTCCGTGACTATACCAATTACGCGTAACATGCCAGGTATTTGAAAGGCCATTCCAGAAATATATAACGCTTCTAATACCTAAAAAAAACCCCTGCTGAAGCAGGATAACTACAAAAGTTGCTATTAAAAACTAAAAATTCTGACTGCTAACAAAACTGAAATGTGAAATGACGTCGACTGCATTTCACGGTTCAGTTTTGCTGTCGGATTTTTGTTTCGTTAAAAATCTTTTTCACGTGTTTGTATTACGGTCACGGTCCCAGATGTGGACCCAGCTTTATGTAAACACGGGCCGAGCGTCAGACCTGACTGCTGAATCTTTTAACAAGACCGCGGAAGTGAAATTTGAATTTCAAATAGGCAGCAACCATTAATCGTACAAATGCCGGGATGTGGTCAATCGGTACATAGGTTAGGTGGACTCAGCGGGCAGTACCGAACTGTGCTTTCTGAGAGCGAATTTGGACTGAGCGAAGCGAGAATAAATTGGTGAGAGCGAGATTACGAAAAGCTGATAAGCGTTTTGAGTTGAAGAAGGTTCACTGCTGACAGCATTGGAGAAGTGACTTCAATTTGCTATGTGACTTGAAATTGAGGAAGGCAGAATATTATATCGTAATTTGTATGTTATGATAGCAAATATGTTAACTATTTGGTTTGTTAAAATCATTATTCTATTTTGTTGAATAATTTCATATGTCCAATATTAACAGAAACCAATTCACCCTGCAAGGCAAGAGGAAAAGTTTACACAATTTTTAGAAACACTACTATTTTTTAGAAATTAGTACGTAATAAAACTGCATCTAAGCTTAAAATATACTGGTAAAACGATAAAAAAAAAAAGATAGACATATGTTTTCATTTGTTTCAAGGCGTGTCTCCTGCTGATTTTATAGTTTACACACTACATAAAACATTGTTTCGATACACATTTTTGTAGACGGAATTTTTTTTCACATCAAACAGTAGAGCAGGAGACGAAATGTGTGCAGACCAAAACGCGTGTAGGAGACAAGCCTTCAGGTACACAAATCTGGCGTCGCTGCATCATCTTAGTACGCTTCCGAGGTATGGTTTACCGTACCACCCTTCCAATTAGGGGATTAGGGTCCCCCTTTGAAACCGGAAGCTTCAATGGTTGAATCCTTCAGGTACAAAGGATGCTACCGACGTTTTTGTCAGTAGTCTGAATAGGTTCTGAATAGGAATAGGTAATTCTTGTCGTTTGTAGACTTTTTTTGGATACAGAGAAACCATCAGTAACATGTGATGTTAATTTTCTTAAAGTTTATTTTTATTTGACTGAGTGTCGAAACGAGCAAGTCGTTCACCTGATGGTAAGCTCTACGCCTGCCCATTGCAGTCACAGCACCACCGCACTGTGCTTGTCACCCTGAGACATCGGCTCTAAAGTGTCATATGATCAATCATTTCGCTGAAAACAATGCCGCAATTATTCTCCTTCATGCATACGAATGGGACAAACGGCCAAAAGCAGCAATGATATACGCGATTAATAAAACGCGCTACTGAATAGCTGCAAAGAGAAGCCATGGATGACCTCCCTTAGACCGCTGCCTACACACACAAGTCCAGCATTCTGCCAACCAAATGAGACCCAACTGACACGCAAGCGCCTCCTAACTAACCATTCCGACCATTAGCAGCCGATTGCCTCCGACCGGCAGCTCTGTGATATGTCTCAATCACAAACCGCGAGATGCAATACCGCCGGTTAATTAATATGTGGTGGCCGACCCGCAATATTGCGTTGTTTACCCTGTGTGTTGACTGTATCTCGGAATATCGAAGTAGATACGGCCAAGTTTGTTGATTTGCTTCAACACTCATTACGCGTACCGCAATAGAGTGGAACTCCGCGCCCGAGTCTGTGTTTCCCGATAGTTACAACTAGGAGACTTCGAGTCACGAATGAATAGGTTACTTCTGTAAGCGTGCGCCATCGGAGACCGCATCAGGTGGGAAAGTGATGAAACGCGAACTTGAATAGATTCGAAAAAAGCCTTTTGTAAAATAGTTATTCGCAAAACAGATTTCCCATCAAGAAATGACACAATTTACTGCCAACAAAAGTATGGTAAGTATTTACCATTTACTTTTATTTACTTTGAGTATTGTTTAACTGGATTTAGTTCGTAACTCTGTCTATTCATGAAATTGGGTGATTGAGCGAAGCGAGAATAACTTTTCATACATGAGCGAAAAAAGCAGCACGAGATAAATTTACCCCTTTTGCCTTGATTTTATATTTAATCACGTAAATTAGGTTAAGTTATTTTTTTGTTGAGGCAATAAAATCACATTTCATTTCATTTTTTACATTTAATTTCAAAAAAAGCGTTTTTAGTGTGTGTTTGTGTGTGTGTGTGAGAGAGAGGGAGAGAGAGAGAGAAAGGGTGCATATGTTTGCCTTGAACATTAAGTATAATAACCGATTTACGACTATGAATTTTATTTGAGACTGTACGAATATAAATTGAAATTCTCAAGTAAAAAGCAAAGCCAGCAAGCTTTCTGTTTAAATAAGCTTTAAAACATTAAGCAAATTGAAATGTCTTTCTCCATTATTATATTGATAGCTCTCCTATTTCCATCTATTTATGAAAGGCAAACCGCGGATCCAATACTCTGCCAACACGACCCATTGTGTGGTTGCCGCTTTGCAATATTGCATGGATGTGACCACACGGAATTGTTTAGATCGTTTCCATGATCGCTGAGTCGTTTGTTTATTTTCTAAATTGTATTACAATTTATATAATATTCTTACTATATTTTTGACGTGACAACCGATAAATCGATGAACGCCGGCTGCATGCACGAAAAAGTTGACACATTGTCCAGTTACGCTCATTGTACGCTTGCGCCGCATCTATCTCTCTTCTCTTCTTGACAGGTTAATTATTCTTGCATTTTAAAAATCTGATTACTAGTATAATTTAAGTATTCATTCTTTTATTATTAAAAAATGATTTAATTTTATTCATAAAAGTATGCAATCATTTCATCAATGTTTTGTTATGACGTTGTCACGTTAAAATATCGTCCGTAAACCAACTTTACAGACAACCAATTTTTTCTTCAGCATTTAGGTGATACCACTAAATACATTCGCAGATACTAAGATTCTTGGCACGAAATAATATAGCTCGCTCTGAGCGATAAGACCGCCTAATGTGACAGAAATTGTAAAATTTTATTTTGCCCTAGTTTTCTTATTCTGTGGTATATCGAGAAAGAGTTTATGTATTCATCTGTTCGTGGCGTTCACTACAAACTGTTTGCGGTGTCAGTCATCGCTAAAAGCGATTTATTCCAGACAACCTTTGGGTGGACAGTCAAAAACATTTTTCGTTTTTTTTTAGATATCGTTTAATAGAAGTTTTCTTTTAAATTTATTTTGAAATCACAGACGGACATTTCAATTTTGTTTCCGGTATAGAATAGATTAAATATAAAAGTTAGTATGGACACAAAAGCGAGCAATATTTCATGATTGTTTTAATAACGAAATCCATTTCCAGTCCATTCCTTCCGTCCCTATTATGAAACTACGAATTCCCTTAAGCCATGGTACAAATCGCTTTCCCCTCACCCCCCCCCCCCCCCTGCACTATTCGGCCCATAGATTACGTAATTAAGTTGAAATTTACGACGCCACACCTCCTAGTCAGCCGAGGTGGACGCTAGACGTGACCACAGTAAAATTATGAACAGTAACCTAAGTAAGGATAAATTTATTAAGATACATTAAGTATGCAGATTTATATTGGAAAAAAAAAATAGTCACGTATATTCGCTGTTGTGTATAATAAAGCTGTTACCTGCGACTTCGTTTACGGTGTTTTTTTAATGACATTAAGGTATAAAGTCAGATTCTAAGATACCAAACAATGAAAATCGCATTGCAATCCGTTCAGTAGTTTATACGTAATGCGAAAACAAAGGCAGACAAACACAATTTTCAAAAATATATCTCTTTAGTTTTTCGGGTTTCTATTTTCATCGGCATTTTTTCAAATATAACTTCAATTTACAGACGTTTCGCCCTTTAACCTTTTATTTTAAGTATAGATGAGTTATTCTTCTTGAGTTAGATTACTGAAAAATTACACGCCCATATGTAAAAGTCATACGTTTTGTATGAAGATTCATACTAGCGGGTGTCTCTTGTTTTGGTCGCATGGTATGTTTCTGTACTCACACACATATTGGGCTCGTTTACAAACGTCATTTGTATGTGTGAGTTGTGTCATCAGCTTTTGTATGGAGTGTTCGTTGCGTCGAGTTGTGCTTCTGTTACAATGTATACTGTCCACTACCCGTACTATCCAAACGACTAGGATATTTAGTAGGAATTTAATAAGATTATTTGGCTTTTGTGAATTATTCAGACGTAACTTCCACAATATTTCATCCACTCAGTCAGCCATAGAATAATTGAGGCAGAACAGACACTTGCTGAAATGTACATGATTTGGCATGAATTCGTTCTTAGAAGTGAAATTTAGATTTTGTTTTTGTAACAGGATTTTTTCCGAAGAACTAATTTAATTATGTTTTGGCGGGGTCGATTTCTGCACAGGACACACATTTTTCATGAACCATGGGTAATTTATTCTAAGTTTGTGGATCATACACACACACTCACACACACACATACACACACACACACCCACACGCTTATGTATGTGATCGTGATGCGTATTATATGATAAATATCATACATTTAATTGTTATGAGTTTAGTTTTTTTGCTTTCACGTAGTGTTACGTATGTTTATAGAAAAAACAATTTAAAAGCGTAATTTTATAATACATTGCTTGTCCGCTCCCGAAATTTTTTATTAAAAATGCAGCAACGCTTCCTGGGAACCAATTAGTCCTGGAAATATGCAAGTTAAATTTACTTTCAGACTTTTCAGGTCGCAAACCCGAAATTAGGTCGCTGCGTGATGGATTAGACGTAGTAGCGCAAAAAACGTAATTTAATTTTCATGCCTTAGTTTACGTTTAAATATGACAGCTTTACTTAACTCAAAACTCAAATTATTTTTATTTGAAGTAAGCAAATACAAAGCACTTTTACAAGCCATAAACTTTGTCTTATAAACTTAGAGAAAAATAAAAAATAATAGATATTTAGAAAAAACATTACGTACGTAAGTACGCAACCTACCCTACCATCGAAAAATGTTTTTTACTGTCCATCCAAAGGTTGTCTGGAAGAAATCGCTTTCGGCAATAAGACCGCTAATTGTACTATCCTTGTTTACCTATTGTAAATATTCTGTACTATTTTTTTTTTGTGTACAATTAAGAGTTTTCTATTCTATTCTATAACTCATTATTGACTAAGATAATCTAAGATGATCAACTAAACTAATGGTTTTGGTCTGAATTTGAAGGAAATTTCCCTTTCACGTGGTGGTTCATGGCTGAACCTGGCAATGGAAAAGGAAACTCCATTAACTCTACCACAGCAGTGCTTCCAAATCACAATAAATTTCTTGAGCAGTTCGTTTCCGTGCGTAAACCTCTCTTTTACAAAACGTAACGTATTTCACAAGCCGCGCGACAGATTCCAAACCTAGGGCTCCAAATCCGAGCGACATACATTTGTATCGTCGCACGCATCTGTCACGCGCGTCAGTCGCTCTTAACACGTTCACTGCTGAACCGTTTTTCTTTTCTTGGCTCTTTTGTGAATCTTCACACAACGTATGTGTTGATTGCTTACTGGAGTTGTGTCGTAGCCAAACTCAAACAGCTGTGCGGGCGCTCACAACTGTTGTGATCAAATTGTCAATACAGCAGTGCGGGTTCGCACGCCGGGCGTGTTTTATTTTGACGATAAGACCGCCCATTGTGACGCTAATTGTAAAATTTGTTTTGTTCTAGTTTTTAAGTTTTCTTTGTTCTGTGGTGTTTCAATAAAGAGTTTATCTATCTATCTATCTTGGCATAAAATTTGAAAAACATAGACGTGTGTGTGTTCGTCAGTGAATGTGTTGAACGCGCGACGCAGCGTGTGAAATACGTTGTAAAACAAAACGATGGAAGTAGTGCCAAAAACGAATCGGTGGTTTGGCCGTGTCACCCGTGGCTGTGGTTCGAAGATACATTCTGTTAGTGGTCGTTTGACACAGAACGCTTTCTGTGACGATGTGGTTTTGTCGGTTGATGGATTGTGACGGAAGGGGTCGATATTTTCTGACCATAGGTTATTTTCGTACTAGCTACGCCCCGAGGTTTCACCCGCGTTGTGTTATCCCATGGGGACGGTAAAATTTTATGGAATAAAAAGTATCTTATGTTGTAATCCAGATAATGTGCCAAAATAAATCGAAATATTTTTTTTTGTTATAAATTCACCTCTCGAGTCTCGACTATGAATTGGATCGTTGTTAGCTACCATGAAGTTAAATTCCAATGCAAACGTCACATCTACATTTACTGTAGCAAGCTATATTTAGTCGGTGATTTTCTTGAAGAAATCGCTTTTCAGCCATGTGGCCGCCCTTTGTACGACGACTTTAGTGGTTTTTTATTCATCAAAATCCGTTCAACCATCGCAGAGATATGTGACAGCAAACACACATGCGCGTTATTAGTGTGAGTGGAATGAAAAATTTTGAAATTTACAAAAGCATTGTAACGCGAAACTTGTAGCCACGTAGAGCTACGCCGTAGTCGCTCGTAGCATGTCGGAAAATTCTTATTTTTTTTAGCAAGATATTTAGGATATATATATATATATATATATATATATATATATATATATATATATAGATATTTAGGTTTTTAGGATTTATATTTTTTAATCTTGTTTGCAATAAAATTTGGAATATGTTACTATGTTATTATATGTTGTTGTTATGTTATTTGTATGTTACTCATTCACGCAAAAACTACTGAACGGATTTAGGTGAAATTTGGCACAAATGCAGTACATTATCTGCATTACAACATAAGATACTTTTTATTCCATAAAATTTTACCGTCCTCATGGGATAGGGCAGGGCCGGACAGGGCCCCGTGGTTGATAACGGCCTAATCATCCTCATGAAAGTGAGGGGAGACAGCAGTGTGGAGATGTTATGGGTTTGTGGTGATGACGATATACATTTGGAACTTAAAATTTGATACAAAAATATGTTATCAATGGTGAAAATTTCCCATGCGGGAATATTCCCCTTCCGGCTATGAATTCGACTGCCTTTCGTGATACAAAACTATTTCGAAATTAATTAAAACTGAACTGGTGCAAAAATTCTTGGAACCAACTTTTAGCATTGCTTTATTGCGGATTTGCTGTAAAAATACAAACTACGGTTTTTATTATATGACTTGAAAATCAGACATTTTTATTTATGAAGAAAAAAATCTTTTTACGTTACCTCGCAGGAACTCTGCATATCGCAGACCCAAAACAGCCGATATCACACATAGAAATAAACCAGCCAAGTGCAAGTCGGCCTCGCGCACGAAGGGTTCCGTACTTTGTTGCATGGGATATGATGGGATAGATATTAATTTTATTTTAATTTAATTATTTATTTTTAAAGTGAATATATAACTGAATATTAAAAGCGTCTACTTGTTGTCATTATCAATATCGAGCAAAAATGAGAAAAAAAATCACGTTTGTTGTATGGGAGCCCCCTTAAAAATTTATTTTATTCTTAGTTATTGTATTTTTTGTTATAGCGGCCACAGAAATAGATCATTTGTGAGAATTTCCACTGCCTAACTATGACGGTTCATGAGATACAGCCTGGTGATAGACGGACAGACAGACAGACAGACAGCGGATCCATAGTAATAGGGTCCCGTGTTCCCCTTTGGGTACGGAACCCTAAAAAAGGTAGTATGAAAGTTCATACAAACCGTTTGTCTTTTACAATTGGGCGTGTAATATTGCCGTCCTCCCGATTGTCCTCCCGATTGCGTGTAGAGGTGCGGGGACGCAGATGGCGCGGTGGAGAGTGGCCTTTCTATATTTCCTACTTACAATTATCCCTTCTGTGCCGATAGTTAAATTTAAGTTTCTATTAAAGCTATCAGCAATGTCTCAAAGCTGCATACGACCAAACTTAGATTAGTTTTGCGACAATCTTGCAACTAGCATTACCGTTTAGTTTCATACTTCCGTCTCACTTTATACTTAAAGTTTCGTTTTACTTGGGGAGGGCGCCAGAAAACTTCACCAAAGTTATAATAATCTAAGCAACGCATTAAGTTATGGTTAAGCATATGTGGAACCTAACCTTTTGAATGGTTGTTGGTTTTTCTGTACTGTGTTTATTTCTGTTTCTGGTGTAAAATAAAGACTTTTCTGTTCAATTCTATTCTATAGTTATTTCTCAATAATATTATATTTTCTTATTACGAAGTAACGTACCGTACGTAAGTACGTGGTTCTGAATGCACCTTGTGTATTTCTGAACAAGACGAACAGGTCTTTGGCGCGATGGTAAGAGCTATACAGTTCAAAACTCATAACCCAAACCAATTATTATTGTTAGTAGTCAAAAATGATGCACTTTTACAAGTCAATCACTTAAGTTTCATATACATAGAGAAAAATAAAATATAATCCATGATCAGCTAAGCTTAAGATTAACTGATTATAACTGCAGTGCCATCAAGTGTAATATTGCAAAATCATGCGCGGCACTGCGCTCGTCATCCTGAGACTTCTTGACTCAAATGGCGAGATTTATCATTGCTTGAAATAGGCCGAATTGCCAATTATGATACTCAAATAACAACTTATTCTATGGTGGGGAAAAAACCCATACATTTTTTTTCCATTTTCTCCCCACCGGTGGGGAAAAAATGGTTAAATGATGTTTGTTGCCGTGTTACCTGTAAACTGTGAATGGAGCTCATTCGGATTTTTACCATAAACCTGGCATCCTGGAATTATCTATTGTATATTTTTACTTTGAATTTTATTCGAATGTTTGTCGTCAAGAAAAATAAAGATGATTTTACGTATAAAAATGGCCAAGTGGCAGTTCGACCTTGCGAAATGAAGCTTCCGTACTATTTTGAAAATCTATCATTGTGACTTGACTATCGTCTTAAATTTGGAAATGTTCTTATGTAATCAGAACTTAAGTAAAAAAAAAACATCTATTTGCACTTGCTTGTGGGTGGTGAGCGGACTGCGGAGCACAGGGTTGCGGGTTCGATTTCCGCACAGGGCAAACATTTGTGTGAACCACAAGTATTTGCTTTGAGTCTATTTGTTTGATCATGGTTCATGTTGTACCTGAGTCCCTAGATACAGAGGATTCTAGATATTTCTCATCGTGACGCGAAAAAAAAACAGGACATGTACTATTCCCTTCTATTATTATAAAACAAAAAAAAAACGGCTCATTATATTAGGTTTATTTATATTTATTTTTTAGACTACTTAAACTATATTAACACAAACGTTGTTTAAAAAAAATATTAAAATAGTTAAAAAAAACCCAAACTTAATCTAACAGCGTTCCGTTTTCCTTTTCCATCCGATCACCAAAACAAATAACCGATGAATCCTTTCAACGATACTTGAAATTCACAAAGGAATATTTATTTTTATCGATAAAACTTCGATACGTGTTCTTAGAAAACCCATTAGCTACCTCGCCTTACACTACAAGAGAACTACATTACTTTTCTCGGCGTATCGACAAATGACGTCATCAATCTGTGACGTCACCGCCGATAGTGCCGTCATAGTAGAAACTTAACAGTAAGGTATCTTCAATCTTCATAGACTGCGGCTCGATTTTGCGCACGCTTGTACGGACGCACACACAAGTATGATTATTCATGAAACGCTGGCTGTGGCTAACGCCACTAAAAAAATTGAGCCTGTCTGATGTGAAACGTCGAAACTATTTATATGGAAAACTAGCTGTGCCCTGCCACGCTTCGCCGTGGCACATTCGCACATTCGCTGATATGTCACTGATGAAAAAAATAGATAAAAACAATCCTTGATGCGGATTATATATCATGCTAAAATTTCAGCTCGATCGGTGCAGAACTTTTTGAGTTTTTGAACCAACATAACATTTACATATATATATATATATATATAGATATGCATGAAATTTTGGTTTATTACGGTTTGGTAATACCTTACAGAAAAAATAATTTAAAACAAAGTTCGTTTTAGCAAGCCATATCGGGGCACACGCTAGGAGGTAAAATAAAAAGGTCGCCGTGGTCGCATACGACAAGGAGGCCATCATCAGTAATATTTTTGAACCGAATAGTTGAAATTCTTTATTAACATTGGATGAAAGCAAATAAAACGCTACTCGCCACTCGCACAGCCGGTCTGACCCGTGGCGTTAGATATTTCACATCATAGGCCCTGTGTGCGTCATACACATACAAGAATAGAATAGAATAGAATAGAAAAACTCTTTATTGTACACCAGAAACAAAAATAAACACAGCACAGAAGAATTACATTAGGTAAACAAGGGTAGCACAATGGGCGGTCTTATCACTGAAAGCGATTTCTTCCAGACAACCTTTGGATGGACAGTAAAAAACATTTTTCGATAGTTGGGAGGGTGGCGTACTTACAGTATTTAACAGACACAGTACATTTAATACTTATGTTTTAATAATACACATACACACTATACTTAATAAATAATAAAAAAAAAATATATATACATATATTTATAATAAACTACACACATGATTATAATAAAATATATATACAACAATAATAGTACAAGCAAAATAATAATAATATAATAAATAGAAGCCGCATGAGGTACGTTTTCTGTGAAGAAAACTTACTCTTCTGTTTCTACTATGGTACCAGGACTTGGATGGAGATGGATGGATTCGACGATGGCAGACGGATTGCCAAGATGTACATTGAAAGGGAAGATATTTATTAGGAAACCTGTTACAGTCCGTAGGAAAGGATTTACGCGAGCTCCAAACGGAAGAACACCTCGGAAACATTTTATTTTATTTTATTTTACTGAGTGACGTTCGCCGGATAGTAAGCGCTACGCCTGCCCATAACAGTCACAGCACCACCCAGAAGCCTGCATTGCATAATCTTGCGCGGCTCTGCACTGCGCTCGTCACTCTGAGACATCGGCTCTAAAGTTTCATATTCCCACGCCATCCTCACTTAAACATTTTTTCTCTACAGGTTTATACTAATAATACTTCATTTTACAATCCCATTGTCCGTATGTGTCGCCAATACAACGACCTTATTGTCAGTCATAATAACGACATAGATATCTTTAATGACAACCTATATAAATTTAAAAAATAAATTTTGGCTATTCTTTCTTCTGAGAGGAGGCTAAAATGTTGTTAATTAATTAATGCACTAACGCGTGTCTTCACTGTGAGGCAGTGAAAACAGCGTCTGTATTGTCTTGTTATAAGTTTAATATTAATAATTTTAAGTCATAATTGTAATCTTCTATAATTTTATCTTGAAAGTATTTTGTTTAATTTCGTTTTTTTTGCTTTCTTTAATTTTTCTCGATGTTAACTGTTACTGTTAATTTCTGTCATGCTGTGTACGCATCTTTTGGGACACTGTCCAGCACTAAACTAATTGTACCTATTTAATGCTAGCAATATTATACTGATAGTGTTCTGTTATGTGTGCCTAAATAAATAAATAAATAAATTCCCAGTAATTTCGCTGGAAACAGTGCCCTTCAAACCGCAATACAGTAAAGTTTGCACACTACTGCTTGGCGGAAGAATATCTGGCAAAAGTGTGGTGATACTTCCCCAGGCGGGCTCTTGCAGAAGAGGCCTCCCAAAACTAAAACTATTCAGAAATACTTACTTTCACATAATTAGTTTACGATGCCAAGTAAATAATAATCCGACGCGTTTTCAACAAATCTATTCAACTTAAAGCGCTAATAAAGTAAGCCTTAAGTACCAATAGACAATACATCCAATTTAAGAAGTTTACAATAAAATAGGGTACTCAAAAAGGGGCCCAGCGCGGGCCCCCATTGTAATTCGGGACGGGCGGCCTTTTAATGAAGTCCCTTCAGTTCCAAAGACCTTTTTGTCTGAACACGTTCCTTAAATCAATTCAGAGTTCGTAATGTGGATAAATGTAGGGCTGTTGCGCACTTAACTACCCAGGGTTCTCCGTACGCAAAAAAAAAACTTAATTTATCATTACCTCAAGGTCAAGTTCGATAAGAAAGGTCATCGATCTTCACTAACCTTGATGTCGTTTCATTCTGATAACTCTTCATGTGCATGATCGAAGTCGAACCGATAATGCAGACGACATGAACATCTACGATGTTCGATGACCTCGACGAGATCCTATACTGTTCGATGACCTTGTCGAACATATTTACACATTTAAGGGTACCTTTTTATGGGTTGGTTTGCCAAATTAATTTAGATTGATTTAAAATGGAAATGGATTGAGCTGTGATGTGTAGATGATATATGAATGAACACAGGGCCGTGAAAAGGGCTCCGATTGATCCGTTTCGATACGTTACCCTGAAAAAAGACGTCTGCCAACCCTACAACTAAAGTTGGATCGACTGATTGTCTACCGGTGCCTAATGAGTATTGACAAAGTACTCGTCTCATTTCTCGATGAATATAATCAGAGTTCATTGGAATGATGTAATATTTTCGGGGTACGGGCGCACCCCGGAAGGGGTGTTCAAATACTTAAGTAAGCATGTTCAAATACTGAAATACTTATGTATATTTATAAACCAGTTTAAACGTCAAAATATAAATACATTAATTAATGAGTACATTAAAATTACAGACCATTGTCTAAAGGTTAAATATACAGCATGTTACAATTATAAAAAAAAAAAAAAAAAAAAAAACAAAAAAAAAAACTGTTACTTATGATTGTAAATTAAAAAAAATTAAAAGTTATTAACAATTGAAGACCAGAATAAACACGTAAAAAAATTTGTAAGTACCTTATTATATTTTATTTAATTATTTTTCATGAATTCTTCGTAGCCATAGAATGTTTGCTCAGTAAGCCAGCGTAACATGTCTAAATTATGATCATTAAGTTGTCAGGATGAAATCGCTTTCAGCGATAAGATCGCCCATTGCGTACCTATTGTAATTTTTCTGTACTGTGTTTTTTTTTTGGTGTACAAAAAATGTTTTTTATTATATTCCATTGGAATCTTTTATTACAATAGTGTCGATTTATCTAGGCCATCGTGAAGTTAGCCGCAGAAAGCGTCAAAGTATTCGTATTTTGGAAGCGAGTTAGGATTTGGACAGTTAGGGTTGGTCGCCTGGCATTTTCCACTATTTCCCACCTACTGAGGAAAAGGCAAGGCACACTAAAACATTTCTTCGTGACTGTGCATGCGCAAACTTTCCGAGGGCCCGTGTTCACGTTGGCCTAGATCCGTCGACACTAGTATAAATATCTTTGATGGAGGTGGAGAGTAGCCATTCTGTATTTAGTACATGTATACCAGATGTCTTTTATTGCTTACAACCATACCACCCGGCCTCATTTCCACAATATTGTTTGACCTCTACTAAAAAAAAAATTACTTGGCAACCACAGACACTACAATTTACTTGTTTAAAACCAAGCCAAGTCCCTTAATAAAGTTACCCTAAATAAAAATATGAGACCCGACCCCGCAAAAAATACTTTTGTAACCTCAGAATAAGAACGAGTTATAGAAGGAAGATTAAAGGCAACAATTGTATCACAGCTCTATTATTCACGTCTTGTAATACAGCATACACGAGAGTGAGTGAAATAGAAAACTTCCTGCAGTTTTTATCATTTCAAGTGTGGTCCACAAAATGGATTGGTCAGATTATCTTTTTGTTAGTAAATTATGTCGTGGCTTGAAATCTTTGTACGGTTTGGTGAACAAAACAAGTGAACAACTAATGACAAGTTGCCGATTTAGTATGGATCCCACTTTCTTGAGAAAAACTTCCTTGGTTGAGGCGTCTAAATTAGACTCGAAAAAATGTATAAAAATACAGAGGTATAAAATATATCTGTCCAAGTAAATTAGTAGGTACTCAAGAGTTTAATATACTTTAATAATTTGTTTTTGCAAGTATTTTTTGGTTGAGAATTTTCACTTCAGATTAAGATATGAATAGGTATTTTTTTAAGTACTAGTAATTCTTCCACCTATTTACTGAATCGTGACGTTGACTTCCCGTTGGCAGGACCACTGACTGACTGGAAGTTAACATTTTAACAGGTTTTTATTAGCTTGGTATATAATATTATGTTAGTTAAAGCGTATTTTTTAGTTTGTTTTTTTTCTTTTTTTTTGTACTTAAGACTGTAAATCCCGTATCCCGTACGAATCCCGTGAGAATCCCGTAAATCTCATTAAAAAGATAATAATATAATGACTTCTATAGTTAAATAGATAGCTACAGACAAAAATACAAAAGAAAATTCTACCTCTGAAAAAGAAACATAACAATGGACACTCTTATCACTAATCAGCGATTCCTCCCAGACAACTGCCTTATTACGAATGTCACGACAAGCTTGCGACAGACGTAAACCTCGCGACCATTACTGGCAACTCAAACGTCACTTTTAAAAACCACCAAAACAAAAATTCAATAATTTGTTTCCATCTATTGCAGTCCTGTCGCTAGTGGCGCTAGTATCTATGGCCAAAGTGCGTTCTGCGACAAGCGGGACAGTAGGCGGGCGATTGGCTTCCGTAATATGATTTCCACTGACATTTTGCTACAGATCGCGAAGTAGTTGCTACTGCTATCGCTACGGCAAAGTTTTACGTAATCCGGCAGCCGATACGATAGCAAGTCACAGTTCTATTTGCATTTGAATGTTCTCTTTTCTACCCCAGACGATAACACCAATGCGTTTAACCCTAACTGATAACAATATAATTTGAAAGCCCCCTTTACCTCCCTTATCGGCGCGGTGGTCGAAACTATTATAAACCCAGTGTCGATATCACTAAGGTATTAACTTATAGTATGGAAACCCAATACTGCGATTATCAAAAATAGGGTTGTCCAAAAAAATCTAAATATTTAATGAGTACGGACTTTTGATATAAAAGCCTTTTTTAATTTAAATAGTTATGTGTATTCGGATGAATGGGATATGATATTGTCTGAATGCTTGGAGTTTCTGAATGTTGTCATACATTAATTAGTGAAATTTTCTGTTTTCAATTTTTGTTTTTAATATGAAGATTTAACTGATTTTATAACATTTTAATTATTATTGTATGAGGCCAAAGCCGCGTAATTAATTAAAAGAAACTGAACTCGAAACCCTGACTAAAAGTAAAACGACGTGACACTTTACGACTTGAAGTAATATGAAATATGATAATTTTCATCATAACAATCAACAACTTATTATTTTAGTAAAAAATTGCTTTCCAATAGCCTATTCGGAACATCACACTAATGGTCCACTGAGCTATTTTTTTTTTTTAATCTACAAAACGGGATTTTTAAGCCTAAAAGCCCGGATTTTCGACAACCCTACATTCAGGTACTACGAGGGTGCAGTCATTTAGCTACCCGTTTCGATACTTGGACCGGATACTTGGTTCTCGTTAGCGATCGCCGAGGGAAAATGGGCGTTATCTCTTTGCTAACAAGGGTGAGGAAATTGAATCGTGAATTTGAAGGGTGTCGATGACACTACGAAGGTTTTGATACTGTTTGGTGCAAACTGCTAAAGGGTGTGAAGAGATCTTGGATCTAAATTGGAAATCCATGCAGTGTTGGTAGAGGTGGTCGGCTTTAAGCCTAGAAGACTTTTTTTTAATTCTTTATTTGACTAAGTGACGAGACGAGGAAGTCGTTCACCAGGTGGTAAGCGCTATGCCTGCCCACAACAGTCACAGCACCACCTAGAACCCTGCATTGCATAATCCTGCGCGGCACTGCACTGCGCCCAGAAATCGAAAGCATACAGCACGCACACAGGGACAATAACTCACACTAGCGTATCTACAGGCGCCAAAGTAGTTTTCCTGGTGTGCGTCAGTGTATGCGTTCGCACAGGGCACGCACACACACACAAGCCGCGTTTGGTTCAATTCTATGAAAATAACTTACTGTTCTGTTTCTACTTTGACATAGGTTAACCAAAAGCTAAGTGGATTTCTCCAACTCACTTATGCATACAATAACACACAAGACACTTTAAAAGGTTTAAATAAAACAAAACCTTAACACGATGTAGGTAGGTACCTAATCTCTTAACCTCAGTGATTCTAAACCCCTTTCAGGTTTTATTAACTTCTACTTTGAATTCGATAAGAACCAGTACCAAAAATCCCTAAAACATTAAGCCCCTTTAATGGACCGAAATACTAAATATTACTGGTCATTTTTTCAGGTGACCGTATTCATGACAGTGTATTTATAAACAGTAATGCAAGTCCGTACAAAAGTTTCAGTAAGTAGAAATTTGGGTCAACGTTTTAATTTTCTATTCAAATATGCCAGTCAGCAGTTATGTCAGTTGTCTACTGGTTCTCATGTAATATTCATTATGTCGACTCCAGAAGAAAAGTCATGGATACAGTCGTTGAACTGATCGCTTTATATGAGGGTGGAGGAAGATGGCGTACGTCGTTTGATAAGATAAGTCGCGTGAAAATGGCAGTGTTTGAGTTCTATTTTATCAGAATTCTCCTTCGATCGTTAACTTAAATCGCCATGCATCCAGGGTTAGATATTAAATTTTGCTTATTTCGCGTGGAATTTCCCCTAGATGAAAGTAGCCTGTGCGGTGCTCTATAGTTCTTTAAAACCATCCCTCTACATCGTAGAGTTTCAAACAAGAGACAAAACAGAGTTTCAAACCGTTGACCCGTACACTCTACGACATGAAAAAAAAAACGGTTTGCTCTTTCTCCTTGAAAAATGACCACATTTTGACATTTATTATTTGTGGCTTTTCTTGGCTTTTTTATTTGGAGATTAATTTTGTTTTTTTTTATTACAAAAAAAAACACAAGATAGATGACAATCAATTTCAGCTGTCACTGTCTGTTACGGGGAGATATTATGGCCTACGAACTTACTTGGGAAATCCGTCGATGGCCTCTCGGGTGTGTAATCAGCGCTGTCTTCGGGGTAGATGGGGAATGATGGTGCACAGAGATATATCCATAGGACGCCGATGGGGCGGTTTCTTCTGATCCCGTATCACCTTCCTCCGGGATAGAGGTGTGATCAGGCAATCCACACTACACTTAATCCTGGAGCTCGTCTCCGAGGATGGGAATGGCGTCCACGAAATGGAGCTACCGGTGAAAGCTCAAAACACCGCGACGCGACAAGTGCTCGCACGCGCATTTGAAGGACGACTGACTTTCGGTTGGCTAACCCAAAGTCGTGGGCCATAATAATCTCGTACCAACACAAAATATTAAGCGGAATAGTCTTTGTGTAGTTACGTTCGAAAACACTCAAAATAAAAAGAAAAGAAATCTGTTTCAGTACGAAACATGCCGCTCACCTTAAAAGACTAAGTTCTTTTAACACGAAAACTCAATGAACAGAAAGTTATTCAATCTATAAACTTAAACTTGATCTAAGGTTGTTGTAAACAACTAGTATAGGTAATTAAAACTTAGGAACTAATTTTACGAATTCGTAAACAATAATCATTCTAAAGGAAGTTTACAAATTTTTACGATCGCTCGTTTGAATAGACTCTTGCCCGTTTGCAAAGTCACAACCCGGATGGAGTGTATGAACACGAGCAAGTTTCCATTGGAGTGGTGGAAGATTATCGTCGCATACCACAACAATGTCGCCTACACAGATAGGAGCACCGCGGTCTTTATACCATTTGCCCTGTTTCAAGGTTTGATAATTCAAAGCACATTGAACAGAGTCATTTTTTAAAAACTCGTACGAATCTCTCAAATAGTTATGACAACCCTGGAAGTTCTTTCCGCAATCAGAGTAAATGTCGCTGCACAAACCTCTGCGCGATGTAAATCGGCGCAGGGCTGCTAAGAACGCCTCAGTAGATAGCTCCGATACGAGCTCCAAGTGTATAGCCTTCACACTCATGCACACGAACACGGCGACATAACATTTGATGATTTTAGCATTACGAACCTTATTAGCTCGCACGTAAAACGGGCCCGCGTAATCAACAGCTGTTTTCATGAATGGGCGCTCGGGTCGCAGCCGGACCGCTGGGAGCGGCGCCATCGCAGGCTGTAGACGTATCGGACGCACACGGAAGCGGCGCACACAACGAAAGATTTGTTTACGTATTATATCTCGGCTAGATAAAATCGCATATTTTTGTAAAGGTAAATATTGAACGGCTTGAGTGCCCGCATGAAGATGCGTAATATGGGCATCGTCAATTATTAAAATCGTAAGAGGGTGTTTTTTGGGTAAAATTAATTGATGTTTTGACTCGTACGACAAAAGGGATTTATGTAGACGTCCGGAGACTCGCAAAAAACTCGAATCATCGATAAACGGATTAAGACGTCTCAATTGGTTTGAGGGCGGTTTACCCTGTGAAATGTTTTCAAAATCTTTGTGAAACACTTGGTGTTGCACTAAATAAATGAAACGATTAAGCGTGAGTTTATACTCGTGGACTGTGATGTAACTAAGATAGGAACTCTTTTCCTTGTTGACGCGCGATTTAAGAATATAGTACAAGCGAAAAATATAAGAAGTAATTCTCAATAGTTTACTCAAGGTTGAAAACTGGTTTATGACCTCAACATCGTCGATCAGCGTAGCTGATGCAGACGCGACCGGTGGATTACGTTTCTCCTCACCAGTGCTAGGGATACTTTTAAATACTGGCCACGCAGTAGGATCCTCACGGAGCCATGCTGGGCCGTGAAACCACATGTCGTTCTGTAAGAATGTGGAGGGTAAAAGTCCCCTTGAGTCCCTTATTTTGGGTTGATGGTCATGTTCCATGGGAGCAAAGGGCACCTCTTCCCGCCGCTCACCATGAACCTCTGGCGCCTGAACCGCGGCGAGTATCGCCGGCGAGTTACTGTGCCATTTACGTAGTTCAAACCCAGCTGATTTGCAAATACCTAACAATTCCTGTTGTAGTACCAGAGCGTGTGATTCATCGCTCGCGCCCGCGACCACATCGTCGACGAACACTTGGTCGGTTAAAACCTTTGCCGCTAGGGGAAAATTAGATGCTTCGTCACAAGCCAATTGCTTAATGGTACGAAGAGCTAAGTAAGGGGAAGTGCTCACACCAAATGTTACCGTCCGCAGACGATAATCACGGAGGGGTTCATCGGGCGACGTACGCCACAGAATGCGTTGCAAGTCCCTATCAGATTCTTGTACTAGTATATTTCTATACATTTGTTTAATATAGTCCTGCAAGCACGCGTGAGACTCAATTTTAAGACTCGGGTTCCGTTGTAAACGTTGCTCTAATTTATGGAACCGAGCGAGGACAATATCTCGTGATTCACCTAGGGGCGTAGCATCAGGTTTACGTGGTAAAGCTACTGTGTATCGTCCCGTGACGTCACGATAGTGTGAGCGTTCAAATATGGATTCACATAGACGTTCCTCGGGGGTGAGTGCCTTCACCTCAGGCACTGACTCCAGTTCCCAGAATCGTTTCAAGTCGCCGTCATCGGATAATGAGCTAAAACAAGCTTGAACTGAGGATGGAGTCGAAGAGTTGAACGCTATTTTTCCCAACAACAAATAACCGAAAACGCTGTTCATAGCGATCGGCGAACCGGGCGAACCCGTTATTACGTTTCCTAAAATTATGTGAGATAGTACATCTGCACCTAACAACAACTCCACCGGCTGTGGAGTGTGAAACAAAGGATCGGCTAAATTTAAATTTTGAATGTGTGCCCACCCCATACGAGGCAGTGGTACACTAGGCATTTTAGGAATAAGTTTCGGCAATACTAAAACTTCAATCGGTATAGAAGGTTGAAGTTCATTTCTCGGGGTTATGCAACACGAAATCTTTCCCTTTGGTCGTACCGGTTTGGTGTCACCTATCCCGTAAACAGGTACATTCGCATAACAACGCTTTATACCTAGCCGCTGTGCGCACGATTCCGTCATGAACGAAGCCTGGCTTCCCGTATCGATAAGACACCGGACAGTCGAACGCTTTTCATTACCTACACATACATCGATGAGTGCGGTCGAAAGCAACACAGGATTTGTCGTGCCAAAGGGAGCATTGGACGACGCGCAATTAATTTGTGTCGCTTGACTCGCGGACATAGCGTGCTGAGTACAGGTGCTCGGAATGTTCTCTTCCCGTTCCTCCGTGAGCGGTAAAGAAACACTTCTCTCACTCGCACGGCTAGTATCACCTTCAGAAGTAAAGTGAATCAATGTATGATGACGTTTTTCACACGAACGACAAACAAAACTCGACTTGCATTGAGAAACGTTATGACCTTTGCCTAAACAATTGAAGCAAACATCTTTATTTTTGATAAACGCATACCTATTGCTTGGTGACAAATTCAAAAACTTATTACATTTTGTTAATGGATGTTGAGCATCGCAACATACACAATTCTGGTTCTTGCGCGTATTGACAGAAGGTTGAGAATCGCTCGCACCCTGAGTCGAAGTGCGGCTGGCCACGCCGGCAGCCAACGCTCGACGGAACGTTGGAGCGACGTACTCTTTCCTCTGACTACCTACATTTTGAATCTTTCTACTGCCAGATTCAACTATTTCGCTAGCGGTTAATTCTCGTTCTAAAAACTCGATTAACAAGTCGACGTTGGGTACATCGGATGGTTTATGCAATGTTAACTCGAATCGCATACGAATGGAAGTAGGTATTTTACGTAGTAAAATATTCAACAACAAAAAACTCCACTGCTTTGTAGGAAAATGCATTACTTGTAACGCTTTTATATTCTCATGGTAAATATTCAACAAATTACGCACACTTTGATTTGATTTCTCGGCACAGGATTGAATATCCAGAATACGATCAATATGTTGAGAAGCTATGACTCGTTTGTTCTCATATCTTGAAATTAAAATATCTAACGCGACGGTATAATTTTCGTCCGTGATAGGAATCGATTTTATTAAGTTATAGGGCTCGTTTTTCAAGGTAAGAAGGAGATACCTAAACTTCTCGTTATCTGTGTAGGCGTCATTATTATCAACCATGGAGCGAAATAGGTCATAAAATGGTGGCCAATCGGTCAATTCTCCCCCGAATGACGGCAACGGAAGATTCGGTAACCTACTACTACAACCCCCGTGAGTCGGTTGTATTGTATTGTTAAAGGAAACTCGACTCATGCGCCTACACTCCTCATCGTTTTTCTTCAGAACTTCGACATGGCTAACAATTGCGTAATAAATATCATTGAATTGAGTTCGAATACGTAACTGTTCCTCTCGGTCAAATGTCGACAATTTCATTTGTGACTTCTCAATTTTAGTTTGCAATTTAAGGAATTTTCTCTGAATAGAATGAATATCTTTTGCTCGCGCTTTAAATTGCTGTTCATTGAGTTCGTAAAACTCTAAAGTACGTTTGACTTCGTCAAGTATAACTTCTCTTTCGAAAATATCTTGTTCCGCCATTTTTAATGGACACGTAATGTCGCACACAAAAAATCAAAAATCGGCAAAATCAAGATGAAAAATGGGAAATATTGTCGGGACGCGTAACGCCGCTACGACAAACACTAAAATATACTCGGATGGTTTCCAAAAATGGGAAAATATGCACTAATAACGGGATTTGGACAACGTGACCACAGCAAAGAAAATCCGCAGATCCGGCTCGAACGGATCAAAAATGTTACGGGGAGATATTATGGCCTACGAACTTACTTGGGAAATCCGTCGATGGCCTCTCGGGTGTGTAATCAGCGCTGTCTTCGGGGTAGATGGGGAATGATGGTGCACAGAGATATATCCATAGGACGCCGATGGGGCGGTTTCTTCTGATCCCGTATCACCTTCCTCCGGGATAGAGGTGTGATCAGGCAATCCACACTACACTTAATCCTGGAGCTCGTCTCCGAGGATGGGAATGGCGTCCACGAAATGGAGCTACCGGTGAAAGCTCAAAACACCGCGACGCGACAAGTGCTCGCACGCGCATTTGAAGGACGACTGACTTTCGGTTGGCTAACCCAAAGTCGTGGGCCATAATAATCTCGTACCAACACAAAATATTAAGCGGAATAGTCTTTGTGTAGTTACGTTCGAAAACACTCAAAATAAAAAGAAAAGAAATCTGTTTCAGTACGAAACACTGTCAAGTTCCACGCATTTCTGTCTCCAAGCTTAAAGCTAAAGTTTGGATACTGTTACCATTATGTATGGTGTCCCGCTACACCTTCTGACTTTCCACAATTTAATTTTCTCATAGACCGCAAAAAGGGCAGACGTCTTGAATACCTAAGTTTTTTTTAATCCATTGGCTTTGAATAACTTACTAAGCTAAGGGAATTGTTTCTAATATTTATCTCTAACAGACCGCGGCTTCACTCACGTGATTAAAAAATATTGAAGGTGTTTAGGGTCATTTTGATCAGTTAATGTAGAGGACCCAGCGCGCATCTAACTCTGCTAAACAAAAAGAAAATCTGTCAAGTTTTAGGTGGTTCGCGAGCGGAGGACGAGGAAGACACATTACACTAGTGATTGCGAAAAACAACGACCGATCAAACCGGTCGGAGATCGCGAGTTTACTAACGTTATACGAACAATCGATCGTATAACTTTAGCAGAAATGCGTGGTCCTTTTGTTAGATCGCTTAACATTTTTCCACTAAAATTTTTCATTCGGTATATTATAATGTATTGGTCAATCCTTCAACATTCTACCCTCTAAAATAAAAACAAAGGCAAACTTGAAACTTGTCAACGTCGAATTTGATTTATGGCCGAATTTATTGTTTGTTTGCCTTCTGAAACTTGATAAATGCACTGTGACGATCAATGTTTTTGTTCACGCCAGTAACTGTGGTTACTGTAACTTTCAAGTATTGTGGCAAGAATAGAATTAGTAGTTAAATGGGTTGTCTTACCGCTTAGACTAATTTCTTACATACAACCTTTGGACCTCGGCTAAGATGAATAAACCTTGTCACCTTTTATCTCACTTTACCCTCCCGCGTGTCTGCTACACTACTTGCATAGTGTAATCATGACAGAATGAAATCTTTAATAAAATTATATTACATGGTAAAAAATTGTTTCTAAGATCACTTTGCTTAATCGACAGGAAACTAACATACACTAACACTAACACTACTAAACATTAAGCACACACACACACACACACACTCACACTCACACTCAGTGTCTGTTAGTGGAAACACTATTATCTTTCGTTTTCGATGTGAATTCATAATATTTTTAGTTGTATACCTCATCGCAGTGATAGCCTACTAGGAAAACGTCCGCCTGCCAAGCACAGGGTTGCGAATTCAAACCCGATTGCGGCACGTACTAATGTGTTTCTTTTAAAAACTTAAGTAAGTATTTAACACTCGCTGTTCGGTGAAGGAAAACATCGTGAGGACATTCATTTGCCCGAGAGTTACTTGACGTACGTAATCCACCAATCTGGATCGGGATCTGCAGTGGATTATGGCCTAATCCTCCTCCCGAAAGTGAGGTTAGATCCGTGCTCCTCTGTCGGCGGATATGGAGTTTGCTGATGCTGATGATGATAGCTTAGCATACTTTGTTTCTATGCTAACTTAGATTCGCTCGCGGCTTCGCTTAAGTGAAAATTTTTCATCGTAATTAGTAAAAAAAAAAAAAACTTCATTTGTAGCAAGATGTGTTACTGTTTCCCACGCGCTGTGGTTTCAGCTATCAATAATACTGATACCATCTCTCGTGCCCATTCGATTATTTCTCGGAAATCGACAACCCCTCGTGTGTCGAGAGAATCTCTGACTGTTACCCCCTTATCATTGAAAGGGTGGGCGAGAGGTAATTTTTACGCTTTGCAATCCACGACACCGGGTTCGAAATCTAAACCAATGTTTACTTCTCATGATAATAATGAGGACCACGGGTGGCCTGACAAACTGGCACTAGAGGCTTCCATTACCACATTGGGCAAATGACCTATTTCATTGTTAGAACCGACCGCTACCGACCCACAGTTTCGACCGCGTAATTCCAGTTTCCCGTACGAACTCTGCATTTCGCAGATTCCGCCTTCCAAGCCTCACAAGGAGTGACGTGAGTTCAAATCCCAGGGCACGTACCAATGTGTTTCTGTAAAAGCATAATGTACGTAATTATCACTCGCTTTTCGGTGAACGAAAGCATCGTGAGAAAACTCACATGCCTGCCTACCCGAGAATTATTTCGGTAGGTATGTTATCCATCAATCCGGACCGGGTCCCCGTGGTGGATTATGGCCTAACCCTCCTCACGAAAGTGTGGGAGGACCCGCGCTCAGCAGTGGGACGATATGGGTTGATGATGGTGATGATTTTATTACAAGCATGAAGAATTAATTTGCGTGCCATGTTAGGCATCAGGTTAAGCGACAGAGTTCGAAATACGGAGATCCGAAGAAGAACTAAAGTGGAAGAAATAAGATAATGTAGAAATATATAGTTTTAATTCCGCCTAAGTTGTCTGAAGAATGTATGATAGGACTTTGTTGGATGACGTAACCCCTTTGACAAATCTATCCGTTTAAAAATCTTAATCTCTACGCAACCCTTTATTTATCTGAAGACCGAAACAACCCTGACGTGTCCCCCGTACTTAAATTGACCTAACGTAAAATAAAAAGACACGGCCTCCGGCCTTATCTACTTATTTTACTCCTACCTATCTACCTACACAGGAAAAAAAAAAAAAAAAAAAAAAAAAAAACCTGATTTACTCCTTCCCAAATTCCCATCAAACATCGACTGACAGCAATACGACACGTGTTTCGTCTCTGCACGAGACATCCTCAGGTGCTGTTGACTCGCCGAGCGCTAGCAAGAGAGTGACCGTACAACGCCGGACGACCCCTTTTATATAGTACTCGGAGCGTTTGTACGAATGGTGGGGATCACTGCTCTTACGCTGTGTTTTCGTTGCCGCTCAGTGCTTGTGACGTATTTCTCGTAAAAATACGTAGCAATGGTGATGAAACTAAGTTGGTTTGATCGTTTAGCAATGTATAATTACTATTATTATGTTTCAAAATCTCTAATTGTTCCAACACGCACAAACGGAAGCTCTTTTCGCAAACGTGTAAAATGTCATATGTATTATTACTTCGTTGGGTGTGGCCAGACTCTATTAAATGTTTCGCAAAATGTGATTGGTCTGGGTGATCATTCCTATAAGCGGCAGTGTGTTCTTTGTATCTTGTTTCAAATGTACGCCCAGTTTGACCTATATAAACTCCGTTACAATCATCGCAACTCAACTTGTAAACACCTGACTTTTTGTGGTTTTCCAAACGATCTTTACCGTTACAAAGATGCCGTAAACTGTGGTTTGTTCGAAATGCTACGTGAACGTTATTTTTCCTTAGGGTGTTTGCGATTTTGTCTGAAACTGGACCTACGTATGTCAAACTAGCTTTATATTTCTTAATACTATCCCTTGGGCCTGCATATAGTAACGAACGTAACCTGTCTCGAAGTTTTTTAGTGATCACCCCATCTACAACCTGTTTATTGTACCCGTTTGAAATCGCAATCTGATAGATGATATTTAACTCTTTGTTGTAATTGTCCATAGTCATCGGAACTGTCATTAATCGATGTACATAACTACGAAACGCTGCTAATTTGTGTTGAAGAGGATGACAAGAAGTATATGGTATTGCAACGTCTGTATGC
The DNA here is from genome assembly GCA_912999815.1 of Campaea margaritaria. Taxonomy (NCBI): domain Eukaryota; kingdom Metazoa; phylum Arthropoda; class Insecta; order Lepidoptera; family Geometridae; genus Campaea; species Campaea margaritaria. Next base: position 4,834,043 of record OU538814.1, read on the forward strand.
GTAGGTTTACGGTAAATTTGGAAATCCAGCGTATTGTTGACTCTTGTCAAGGTTAAATCTAAGAAGTTCAGAGTCTGATCGGCTTCTATTTCTAATTTAAATTGAATTTTTGGATGTGCATTGTTGATTTTATTAAGAAAAATATCCATTTGACGGTTTGTACCTGTCCAGCAAATAATAATGTCATCAACATATCTGTAATAAAACAATATTTTTGGCTCTTTAACAATGTGTTGACACTCAAAGTTATCCATAAAAAGCTCTGCCATTAAGGGACTTAAAGGAGAACCCATTGCTAAACCCTCTTTCTGTCGATAAAATTGTTCATTGAATCTAAAATAATTTTGTTCCATACATGTGCTAGTTAAGCTGATGAGGTCATTTCTTTCACCAGGGTGTATCCGTTGTTTCTCAAAATGTTTACCCAGTACTTGTAAGCACTCCTTATAGGGTACATTGGTAAATAAACTGTCCACGTCCAATGACAATAGTTTTGCATTAAGCGGAATGTTAATATCTTTAACCTTGTTTATTAAATCTAAACTATTCTTTAATGAAAACTGTGGTTTGAAACCAGACTTACTCCTAAGCAGGACATTAAGGTGTTTTGCTAAATTATACGCTGGTGCTCCTATGTAAGAGACCACAGGACGTATTGGTATATTGACTTTATGAGTCTTAGGCAAACCATATAAAAAAGGTGGTCGCGGATTCATTGGTACGATATTTTTAAGCGGGCCCGGTGGAATATATGAAACGTTTTTAGCCGCGGATTTTACATCTGATGCAAATTTTTTAGTCGGATCTGAATTTAACCGCTCAAATTCCTCACCCTGGATGACGTCATTGACCTTTTGGTTATATGAGACTTTATCCAAAATAACTATGGTATTTCCTTTGTCGACCTTCGAAATAACCAAATCATTCTGGATCAGTCTCTCTTGTAAAGATTTGTAAACCCTTAATTCTGGAACTTGTACGTGATTATCTGAAACTGCCCTCCTGATATCTGATGCTACTAAATGTTTTACTGATATATCCTGTTTACCTAAACAACACGCAATTTCCGAGTCTACTGCTAATGTTTCTAACGATTTTTGGTTATGTTTTGGGGTGAGATTATATTTCAATCCTTTACCCAATAACGCGAGTTCTGGCTGTGGAAAATCAATACTAGTCAAGTTCTTTACGCGAGGGTAAAAGGAATGAGTATTATTTGGAACTGCTCCACCCATTAATTCCTGACCGTCTGGTGTCTGTTCTGCTATGACATTGGAAGTACTGGCTACTAATCTGTTTAGTTTCCTAGTTTGTATTAAATATTTCTCATGAGCTAACCTGTTTGCCAAATCCCTCGCTTTGTAATCCAAAATGTCAAACTCTACGTTATGTAATTTAAAACTCAACTCTGAGTACAAAACCTTCAGGTGTAGTTTTAGGTTGTCCCTAACTCACTCAGAGTACAGAGTACTCAGGTTGTACTCAGAGTTGAGTTTTAAATTACATAACGTAGAGTTTGACATTTTGGATTACAAAGCGAGGGATTTGGCAAACAGGTTAGCTCATGAGAAATATTTAATACAAACTAGGAAACTAAACAGATTAGTAGCCAGTACTTCCAATGTCATAGCAGAACAGACACCAGACGGTCAGGAATTAATGGGTGGAGCAGTTCCAAATAATACTCATTCCTTTTACCCTCGCGTAAAGAACTTGACTAGTATTGATTTTCCACAGCCAGAACTCGCGTTATTGGGTAAAGGATTGAAATATAATCTCACCCCAAAACATAACCAAAAATCGTTAGAAACATTAGCAGTAGACTCGGAAATTGCGTGTTGTTTAGGTAAACAGGATATATCAGTAAAACATTTAGTAGCATCAGATATCAGGAGGGCAGTTTCAGATAATCACGTACAAGTTCCAGAATTAAGGGTTTACAAATCTTTACAAGAGAGACTGATCCAGAATGATTTGGTTATTTCGAAGGTCGACAAAGGAAATACCATAGTTATTTTGGATAAAGTCTCATATAACCAAAAGGTCAATGACGTCATCCAGGGTGAGGAATTTGAGCGGTTAAATTCAGATCCGACTAAAAAATTTGCATCAGATGTAAAATCCGCGGCTAAAAACGTTTCATATATTCCACCGGGCCCGCTTAAAAATATCGTACCAATGAATCCGCGACCACCTTTTTTATATGGTTTGCCTAAGACTCATAAAGTCAATATACCAATACGTCCTGTGGTCTCTTACATAGGAGCACCAGCGTATAATTTAGCAAAACACCTTAATGTCCTGCTTAGGAGTAAGTCTGGTTTCAAACCACAGTTTTCATTAAAGAATAGTTTAGATTTAATAAACAAGGTTAAAGATATTAACATTCCGCTTAATGCAAAACTATTGTCATTGGACGTGGACAGTTTATTTACCAATGTACCCTATAAGGAGTGCTTACAAGTACTGGGTAAACATTTTGAGAAACAACGGATACACCCTGGTGAAAGAAATGACCTCATCAGCTTAACTAGCACATGTATGGAACAAAATTATTTTAGATTCAATGAACAATTTTATCGACAGAAAGAGGGTTTAGCAATGGGTTCTCCTTTAAGTCCCTTAATGGCAGAGCTTTTTATGGATAACTTTGAGTGTCAACACATTGTTAAAGAGCCAAAAATATTGTTTTATTACAGATATGTTGATGACATTATTATTTGCTGGACAGGTACAAACCGTCAAATGGATATTTTTCTTAATAAAATCAACAATGCACATCCAAAAATTCAATTTAAATTAGAAATAGAAGCCGATCAGACTCTGAACTTCTTAGATTTAACCTTGACAAGAGTCAACAATACGCTGGATTTCCAAATTTACCGTAAACCTACGCATACAGACGTTGCAATACCATATACTTCTTGTCATCCTCTTCAACACAAATTAGCAGCGTTTCGTAGTTATGTACATCGATTAATGACAGTTCCGATGACTATGGACAATTACAACAAAGAGTTAAATATCATCTATCAGATTGCGATTTCAAACGGGTACAATAAACAGGTTGTAGATGGGGTGATCAATAAAAAACTTCGAGACAGGTTACGTTCGTTACTATATGCAGGCCCAAGGGATAGTATTAAGAAATATAAAGCTAGTTTGACATACGTAGGTCCAGTTTCAGACAAAATCGCAAACACCCTAAGGAAAAATAACGTTCACGTAGCATTTCGAACAAACCACAGTTTACGGCATCTTTGTAACGGTAAAGATCGTTTGGAAAACCACAAAAAGTCAGGTGTTTACAAGTTGAGTTGCGATGATTGTAACGGAGTTTATATAGGTCAAACTGGGCGTACATTTGAAACAAGATACAAAGAACACACTGCCGCTTATAGGAATGATCACCCAGACCAATCACATTTTGCGAAACATTTAATAGAGTCTGGCCACACCCAACGAAGTAATAATACATATGACATTTTACACGTTTGCGAAAAGAGCTTCCGTTTGTGCGTGTTGGAACAATTAGAGATTTTGAAACATAATAATAGTAATTATACATTGCTAAACGATCAAACCAACTTAGTTTCATCACCATTGCTACGTATTTTTACGAGAAATACGTCACAAGCACTGAGCGGCAACGAAAACACAGCGTAAGAGCAGTGATCCCCACCATTCGTACAAACGCTCCGAGTACTATATAAAAGGGGTCGTCCGGCGTTGTACGGTCACTCTCTTGCTAGCGCTCGGCGAGTCAACAGCACCTGAGGATGTCTCGTGCAGAGACGAAACACGTGTCGTATTGCTGTCAGTCGATGTTTGATGGGAATTTGGGAAGGAGTAAATCAGGTTTTTTTTTTTTTTTTTTTTTTTTTTTTTTTTTTTTTTTTTTTTTTCCTGTGTAGGTAGATAGGTAGGAGTAAAATAAGTAGATAAGGCCGGAGGCCGTGTCTTTTTATTTTACGTTAGGTCAATTTAAGTACGGGGGACACGTCAGGGTTGTTTCGGTCTTCAGATAAATAAAGGGTTGCGTAGAGATTAAGATTTTTAAACGGATAGATTTGTCAAAGGGGTTACGTCATCCAACAAAGTCCTATCATACATTCTTCAGACAACTTAGGCGGAATTAAAACTATATATTTCTACATTATCTTATTGATTATGGATTTCCGCAAAGTAACGCCTGATTCTATTAACTAAAGTGGAAGACATCGGATCCCGTATAATTAAACTCAAGTGGCGATGGGCAGGACACTTGGCAAGATGTGGCGATGGCAGGTGGAGTAAGTCCCTGACAGAATGGTGGCCACGTGTGGGTAAGCGCAGCCGCGGAAGACCGGTACAACGGTGGGTCGACGACATCAAAATGTTGTTGGGTAATACATGGACCAGATCGGCCCAAAGCCGAGATGAATGGCGTAAGAGGGAGGAGGCTTATGCCCTGCAGCGGGTTAGATGAGCTGCATATGATGATGATGATGATGAAGAATTAAGTTAACACTTTGACTGCTGAGCCGATTTTCTTGCCTAGCCACGGCGACGGATCTTCACACACCGCTGTGTTTTTCCGTACCGCTAACACAACAGTTGTGTTTTCAGCAGTGAACGTGAAAAACATAGACGCGACACACACGAAAGTTTTAAGTACTCTCGCACACTCGAGTGTTTTGAAGTTGGACGGTGACACAAATCCGACAGAGACGTTAAGCCTGCCTCAGTGGTTCTCAAAGTTACAACGGAGGCGAAAACGGAGCCAATGAATAAGACAAGAGGCGTGAATTTGAAATTAGTTAAACGTTTGTGCGTGTTAACTTGAAAGGAGTAATGCTGCTCTGAGAATATTACCTGGAAAAAAATTGTGCGGGCCAAAAATATAAACGTACCTTTTTATGAATAGAATAGAAAACTTGTCGACAAGAAATATACTTAAAAATATTATAATGATATTAATATTTTCATGTTGTGGTACCCCACAATTTCTCTATTTTATAAAATCTAGAATTAACACTTTATTGGCTCGAACGTAAGGTTTTTAAAATCCTAACTAATAATATAAATTCGAATGTGAGTTTGTTTGTTTGTTACGCTTTTACGACTAAATTACTAAACTGAAGCGAGTAATAAAGGCTATATTTTCTCCCCATGTGGGCACGGGAACGGAAAATTTGCCAAGTGAAACCGCGGGGCGCAGCTAGTATTCTTAATAAATAAATACTTAGATATTAGAAAAATTTTGGTAATTTATTTTAAGTATATTTCTCTTTGGGAATATTTTTATAGCTCTATTTCTCATAGCACAACCTTACAATGACTCTAGTGGTCCTACAAACACCCAGACTCAGAGCAGATACACGTGGTTCACATAAATCTTTGCCCTGTGCGGGAATTGAACCCGTAACCCAACGCTTCGCAGTCGGTTCGTCACCCACTATGCCACGGAGGCTGTCGGTTCTGAATAAATTATAAAACTTACTCCAAAAAAGGGGCCGTGATTAACATCTTTGAGAACCACAGTCTACCATTTGAAAATCTTCATTAAAGGAAACTTTGACAATTTCAAAACTAAAATAGACTCGAATTCGTTCAACGAATACGGACTGTCAATTAGGTTTAAATCTCCTTGTGAGATTCGTCTAAAATAAGACCATTTTCCACGTCTACGTCTGTTTTATTTGCAGAGAAATCTAGGCTTTATAATTCCATTGTAAATTTTCTGTCGGTTCATTTGGAACGTGTTATAATAAGAAGTACCAGTCTACTTTAAATTTATTTTTAACTGACTTCAAAACGAGCAGGTTCTGAAATCGATTGTAGTAGGTTATTTTTGTGCTTGTTACGTCAGAATTCCGTCATTTATAAACCGATTTAGAAAATCCTTTTTTAATTGAACGGATATACTTTCAAATTTGGTCTCATAGAAATTACATGAAAATCGGTGTAGTATTTTGGTTTTCAATTGAAGTAGGGTTTAAATGATTTTCACTTAGTTTTTGTTGCATTTTATTTTGTAATCTCTTTTTTTTATTTATTTATTATACCATTATAATAAGTAACTTTGCCAGATATTCATGCGCCAAGCAGTAGTGCGTAAACATTATTATGATGTTCCGGCTTATAGGTTTACAGGGACTGCTTCATGCGAAGTTACTGTCTCAGGTTTTGCAATGAAAAGAACTGGGTGGCACTGCAAAGAACTGATAAGAGCGAGCGTTTTTTTATATTTGACTGATTGACGAGACGAGCAGGTCAGTCTCCTGATAGTAAGCGCCACGCCTGCAAATAACGGTTACCACCTAGAACTTTGCATTGCATAATCATGCACCGCACTGCGCTCGTCACCCTGAGACATCGGCTCTAAAGTCTCATATGCCCAGTAATTTCGAAGGAAACAGTGCCCTTCAAACGGAACACAGTAATGTTTGCACACTACTGCTTGGCGGATGAATATCTAGAAACAGTGTGGTATTTCCCCAGGCAGTCTCTCACAGCAGAGGCATCCCACTACAAAAGGGTAGCGCTCACCACCCTCGACCTACCCATCTCGGTAGTCTGTAGTATAATTGACAAAAGATATATAATTATACTAGCTGTACCCTGCCACGCTTCGCTGTGGCACATTCGCACATTCGCTGATATGTCACTGATGAAAAAAATTGATAAAAACAATCCTTGATGCGGATTATATATCATGCTAAAATTTTAGCTCGATCGGTGCAGTACTTTTTGAGTTTTTGAAGCGTACACAAACCAACATAACATTTTTATATATATAGATACAGAAATTCCGACTTTCTAAAGACCCCACTCATCTCCTTGATTAGCCTCAACTCAACACATTTTACATCCCCCGCTCTCAACCCTTAATTACACAATCTGACTGCCACACACGTAAAACAAAGATTTCACGTTTTGCGTACCCCCAAATGAAATTTTACGTTTACAAAACGTAACAACTCCTGAACAATGCGGCGTTTAATTAACTTGCGGTTTGTTTTAAACGTTGCTTTAGACATACGTCTTTTGTTTTCACTTGAAGTGTGCAATCACGAATGCTCGACTTGCAAAATCTTTTAGGCTGGGTGCTGCGGTTTGATCTAGTTACGAGACTTGACTAAAACAAATAATCTATGCGTTGGTAACACGTATGAATACAATGTTATTTACCGTCATTATTGAAATTAATTCCGTGTCAGTGGTAGCCTAGTGGGAGAACGTCTGCCTTCCAAGGAAAAGTACGCGAGTTCAACTATCAGTGCGACCATGTACCAATGTGCTTACGTAAAAAGCATATGGACGTAATTATCACTCGCTTTTCGGTGAAGGAAAACAAAGTGAGGAAACCCAACCGACCCAAAATTTATTTCGAAGATAGTTAACATATATTATCCACCAATCCGGACGAGGATCCGTGGTGGATAATAGCCTAATCCGCCTCACAAAAGCAGTGGGATATGGGTGGATGATGATGATCGTTAAAAATAGGACAAAAATTATAAAAATAATATAATAATATATCCCCATAGCTCCATCACGATATCTTTAGAGACGTGCGTGTTTCCAAAACACTGGTGGAGTTAATGGAGTTTCCTTGTCAAACTCAAACCGTAATCAGTTGCTTATTACTTTATTTTCTTTATTATTTTATCATAATATTTGACTTACTTTTTGTTTTTCTCTATTTATATGACACTGCAGTTTTGGACTTGTAAAAGTGCCTATAAATGCCTATCTATATATATAAAAATGTTATGTTGGTTTGTGTAAGCTTCAAAAACTCAAAAAGTTCTGCACCGATCGAGCTGAAATTTTAGCATGATATATAATCCGCATCAAGGATTGTTTTTATCTATTTTTTCATCAGTGACATATCAGCGAATGTGCGAATGTGCCACAGCGAAGCGTGGCTGGGCACAGCTAGTTGCAAATAAATGATTTGAGTTAGGATAAAATAGTCCATCCTCTCTTTGCCTATGTGTTGAGTCTTATTAGGACTTTGCATGCTAGGGTTAATGAACGTGTGTGGTGTCACCTTAAAATAACCTAGGTTTTGTTACGACAAGAAAACATAATTATGCACAAGTTTTTAGTTTTTGATTTCGTTAGCCTCTATAAAGGTAGAGGGTGTTTTATTAATTCCACTACAGCAAAGCTTAAAAGAAGCGTTATGTTTTTTGCAGTTTCAATTGCAGTGCCTGTAACTGTGAATTGCATTTTTCAATTTACTATAAGTTTTTGCTCTGAGTCTGGCTGTTAGTAGGACCACGGTCCTTGTAGTTCCTAATTCCCTAGATGTCTCCTAGAAATCCTAGATAGAGGTCTGAATATATGTATGTGGTCATAACGCGTTCAATTTTCAACTTTATTGGGAACTATTTTAGGTTGCTATAGGTTTCGCATTAAATTTTTTTTTTCTTTTTTTTTTTTTTTTCCTAAATTTCTTAGGATATATATTTTTTAAGGAAGAAAATAATTAAAGACCTCATTTTAAAAGTCGATTCAAAATGAAACTTCGGTAGACATTTATTGAGTCTCCGTGGCGTAGTGGGTGATTAGCCGACTGTGAAGCGTGACGGCGCGGGTTCCATTCCGGCACAGGGCAAAGATTTGTGTAAAGACCTCATTTCGAAAGTCGAATCAAGATGAAACTTCAATAACATATCATTATTGGGTATCCGTGGCGTAGTGGGTGATAAGCCGACTGCGAAGGGTGAGGTTGCGGGTTCGAATCCCGCACAGGGCGTCGAGTCTGAGTGTTTGTAGGACCATGGTCCTCGTGGTTCCTGATTCCCTAGATACAGGGAATCCGGAACCACGGAGTTAGGGGCTAGGATCTATGCGTGTGACCGCGACACAAAAAAACAGTAAAATGGCGTAAATATGCTTCGTAGCCGTTCGATTTACGGCATCGTAAAATAGTAGTGCCTCTCGATATTCCATTTGCGGGAGATGTAGTGGCGTCCTGAGATGGCTACAATATTTCACCCATCTAGCTAGAGATGGCGAATTGGCGTCATATAGCAGTATACGGTGCCATTTTTACCGCGTTCGAGATGACAGGTTTACTGCCTCCGTAGTTGCTGACGGCAAACAGGGAGGTTGCAGGTTTGATTCCCGCACAATGTAAAAAATTGTCTGAACCCCGGGTATTTTCTCCGAGCTTGGGTGTTTGTAAGACCGTGGTAGACCATGGTCCTTATAGTTCCTGATTCCCTCATCATCATCGTCAAGCCATAACGTCCCACTGCTGAGCACGGTGTCCCCTCACTTTCGTGAAGAGGGTTAGGCCATAATCCACCACGGGGGCCCGGTCCGGATTGGTGGATAACATACCTACCTCTGAAATAATTCTCGGGTAGGTATGTGGGTTTCCTCACGATGTGTTCCTTCACCGAAAAGCGAGTGATAATTACGTACATGTATTTTACAGAAACGCATTGGTACATGCCCGCACTGGGATTTGAACTCACGACCTTCTGATTGGATGATGTTCTCCCACTAGGCTACCACCGCTTATATTCCCCGCCTGATTCCCTAGATTCAGGGAATCCTAGTTTGGGTTAGGATTATTATTTATTTATTCTTTAGCACACAAATGGAGTACAAGGAGTACTTAATGCTAAGTAGCATTTTCTACCAGTCATCCTGGAGGTGTAACTGAAATGGTGGCGGTGTGGCAAAACGAGAGAGCAGAGAAAAGTATATTTGAAAGATATTTTTTGATAGAATATTTTTATGTAAGTACTCGGGACGCGTTTCTTACATGATGATTTATTCGAAGGTTGTAAACATGATGACTCTAAAATCAGACTGGCTTTCAAGTACTGTGGCCGAAAATCTGAAAAAAACTTCGAAGACAAATTAATTATTTTTCTACGGGTTCGTTCGGCTTGCTATTAAAGCTTGACTTTAGTTTTTTATTTATTGTATTGTCATCGTTCCTTGATAAGTCTGTAATATTTTTTTTTATGTACCAGCTGCGCCCTTTGGTTTCACCCGCGTAGTTCCAGTTTTGTCCCACGGGAACATACTATCTATATACGGGTTAAAAAGTACCCTATTACTCAATCCTGGTTATAAACTATCTGTGTTCCAAATTTCATTCGAATCCGTTCAGTAGTTTTTGCGTGAAAGAGGAACAAACATCCATCCATTCTCACAAACTTTCACATTGATAATATTAGTAGGATTGCCATCGGTCCTTAATAAGTGTGCCAAATTTCAATTTAATCCGTTTTGAGGGAGGTCAAAATCATGTTCAAAGTTTCCCTTACATACATACATACGAACATACGTATGAAGCTACTAAAAGCGATTTAAAAAGATAAACTTTCTACAGATAAAGATTGGAACTCACTGCGATAACACAAGGCAGTATTTTGCACAGGTTATAGGCGTGGATTACACAGAGTGTACTATCAAAACCAGCATTCAAGAAAACTCATCAAATCTCCTTTCAAACTTAGATTTATCTTCAAGATTCCGTTTACCGTCACAGCGTAAGCCCACCACTGTACCACAGAGTAAATAGAGTAGCTATACTGCAATATGGATGTAGGTAGAGAGCCACCGTCATGAACTATTACTTGTACAACACGTCACACCATCGGGCAAAATTTCAATCCGACCCTTTTTTGCCGTTAAATAATTCACGGTGGGTGTCTCGGTAGTAATCGATAGCAGTCGTTACGCTATTTCAGACGTTCTTAGCCTTGACAAAAACAACATCAGACGCCGGCACTACATCATTCTCCAAATAAATAGTTCAAAAACATCAGTAACTAAATTTGCCAGCAGGTCCCGTTCTATTCCATCTAGATTCTAGCTGTAAGCGGGTTGTGGTCCATAACTCAATGTTTGAACGTGATTTGAAGCGTGTTGGCCCAACTTGGACCAAGTTGATGCAAATGTTTGTGTTCTGTTTGGAATATCTGATAGTGCATAAGTGGGTCAGGCGCAGTCTGATGTAAGGAAAGTTTTGCTTGTGCGTAATCATAATGATTAATAATAAATAGTAATAAAGGATAATGTACATGAAAATGCGCTCATTTAATTCAGCTTTTAAAGATCAACCGCATTTCAGTCAGGTATCGTCAAATGAGCGCGTAATTTTTACGTCAACCTAATAGGTCGCGAGCTACCGAATCGGTGGAAAACAGTGACTGAACTTGACATTTATAAAATATATGAGCGCAGAGCGAGAAAGAACGAGCGAAGAACGCAACGGTGAGTCAGTTAAATCGGAACAATCGAAAAACATCTCGATGGTTCAGACACGGAGCGAGATATGTATACATTCGATTGTAATTTTGCAGCGACTGCAACTTTTCGATTGTCTTAACACGTTGACTGCTGAACCGGTTTTTACAGTTGGGCACCGTTACGGACCATGTGTGTTTTCCAGTACTGGCGTGCCGTCTGTGTGAGCCGCATTTTAGTAGCGCCGTGTTAAACACACACGACTGTGTTTCGCCACACAGCCGGCACGTCAGCTGCGCTAACACAACAGGCGTGTTTTCCCGCACCCGCGTAGTTTTTAAAAACGCAACGTCTAGCATTTCAGCACTGAACGTGTTAACATCTCGGATTCGCCATCGCTACTTTCGAATAAATCACAGTTCACTCTCGGAAAAAGTGAGACCTCAACTACTGTACCACGCAAACGTGTATATTGCGTCGTCAGCGACATAAAATATTAATGTACACTGAAAGCAAACAGTTTTTGACGTTTACAAGCGCGCTCCCAGTGAAATATGGATTATGAGTTGTAAATAACAAATGGGATGGCATGGAATAAAATTGAGTAGGCATCGCATTTTGAGACTCTTCCGTAATAATCTTGTATTCGGTGATTTTATGTAAAATATTTCGGATTCGTACAGGTAACCTTGGAAATCTACCTAATATCAACGCATCAAAAAACTATGTAAATATAATGACAACGTTGTGTGTAGTGTGTGTGTGTGTTTCTCTCTCTCTCTCTCTCTCTCTCTCTCTCTGTGTGTGTATGAAGTGTAGCGTTAGTGTTCGTGACGTGTTCATATTCTTATTGCAATTTATTCGCAAAATGTGTCAAATATAAGGTCACAAAAAAGTCCCATCCATAAAACTTTCTAATCGCAGAATTTCCCATTTTCAAAATGTACAATTATATGTTATTGATAAGGCTCTGAAGTATCTTTCTGGGAGAAACCCTCTTCTCATGTGTTCTGGTCAAAAGACTCTGTCCAATACTTGCCACCTCTGACCACATCGTACATTACTGTTTTAGTTAGTCCTTTGTAACTAAAATAGTAAGTGAAATGCAACAAAAGCTCGTAAAAAAACTGTTTGAGTTGTTGGCAAAGCAGGCCTCGGCTCCTACATAGTTACATTTTAAATTTTCAACTGCATAGAGTTCAGAAACAAGTTTGTCGTATATTTTTTGTTGGGGGCCGTACCACGTCTTTATATTTTCATTTTTTAATTTAAATCATCAGCTTTTTTCTAGTTGGTGAAAGAATGCGAGCAACTTTCACTGGTCGGATCAATTCGAAATTTGGTATCTTGTTATTTCCATGATATAGCAAGGTCATGGGTAACCTTGACCTGATACTGCAGCCTCACCTAGAATCAGCAGGATGTCCCATTCTGCACTAACTTACAACAGAGTTTTGCATTTTTTTGTGTTTAAATAGAATCTTGGAATGATTCCCTTAATTTACACCTCGCTAAGCTTTTATTACCTATCAAATGGTTTTCCGAAACCAACCCCGACCGGTCCGAAAACTTCATTATCCTTTGAAATACTTTTGAAAACACAATCTGACACCCCCAATTATGTCCAGGGGCGAAGGCCCATCCTCCTATTTCCTTTGAAAGTTCCCAACTCAAGGGTTAAAACGGAGTTGAGTAACTTTGAGGGATTTTGGGCACAGTGCCGGTAATGAAGTTAGAAGGTAAACTTTCGACAAAAAGGTAGCATTGTTTGAAAAGGAAATGAGGTTATGAACTTCGTCCTAGTTTTTTTCAACTACCCGTTCTCTACAGGTTTAACCGCTCCTTTTTCTTGTCTAATCTGATTACAAAAAATAGGACTTCACCTTGTTATATAGCTGAAATAATTCTATCACCGAACAATGCTTGGTTTTGCCTCCAGTCATTGATTGAAATTTTAAGGCATGTGGATTTTCTTACGCTGTTTTCCTTCACCGAAAAGCGAGTGATATTAATATAACACATTGGTAAGTTGCCGCACTGGGTTACGAATTTGCAACCGTCTTATTTCTGAGGGGAGAAAGACCCTCGCTCTGTTTCTTCCACCACGAGGACTTGTGGGGAAGGGAGGGTTAAAAACACTAAAATCCCTCCGTGAGCAGACCCCTGAGTTGGCGCAAAATGGGGTCGTACTAGCATTCAACATCTCACGTTCCGTTCACATCTTCAGTAAAATATGCGCTTATGGCGCCAGATTTTTGGACGTAACCTCCTTGTTTAATTTCCCTGTGCCGAGATAAAAGCAAAAAGTTTTTAAGTGTCACTTGCATGCCCTTTCCAGCCAGATTGAAGCAGAGATTTATTTACTGGCTGTTAACTAATTTACTTTAAACTTGGAGCGCTCCTAAATAATTTGTGTCCTTTACAAATGAGTGATTAACGGAACGTATCCTATACATTTGTTTACTGTTACTTCTGTGACAGATTAAGGTTTGTTGCTGTCCTTTTCTGACATTGAACAATAGACAGAGTTAGCAAAAGACTAAATCTGAAGCCAAAGTTTTCGAAGCTTATTTTATTGTTAAAAGTATAATTTGGAGGTTAGTTCCAAAACACAGTCATAGTGGAAGGCACAAGATGTGATGACTCCTTGCGTTCTATTCTACCCTGGTACTCGTATTTCTGTTGCCTATGTGAGTAATTATAATGTTAGCTTCAAAACAAAAGTTTTAAGGCACAAGAGTCGAATCAACCTTGTGTTTTATGCTATCCTGGTATTTCTGGTAATAATTATGTTAGCTACAAAACACAGTAATAGACAGATCCTGGGAACCAATTGTATGAAAATATTATTTTTCGAGATCAATAGACTAGGAGCAGTGGCCTTACTCTGGATTGCACGAGAGAGCAGACCTTATGTTCCATGCTACCCTGGTATTTTAGATTACACAATCATCGTCATCATCATCAGTGCTAAGCACGGATCTCCCCTCACTTTCGTTAGGAGGGTTAGGCCATATCTCCACTATGGTGGCCCGGTCCGGATTGGTGGATAACATACCTCCGAAATAATTCTCGGGTAGGCATATGGGTTTCATCACGATGTTTTCCTTCACCGAAAAGTTGGCAATAATACGTGGTGTTTGAACTCACGTCCTTCTACTTGGAAGGTGGGCGTTCTCCCACTAGGGAGTTGTTTCCAGCAAAATTACTGGGGATATGAGACTTTAGAGCCGATGTCTCAAGGTGACGAGCGCGGTGCAGTGCGGCGCAGGATTATGCAATTCAGGGTTCTGGGTGGTGCTGTGACTGTTATGGGCAGGCGTAGCGCGCTTACCATCAGGTGACATAAGATACAGGGCATCCTAGTAAGGGGTCAGGATATATGGACGTGAATTTGGTGCATTATTTATTTAAGTACCCAGCCTAAAAGGTAGTAACTAAGGGATCATTAGTTAAAATTTATACCTTACAAAACGACCTAACAAATTGCTACACGAACTCGAACACTAACCCCTGTTATATCACTTTCAGGGCTAAAATAACAATCATACCTAAGTTACCCCTTCAAAAGCCCCTTGATTATCATATTAAAAGCCTTTTTGCCAGGCTGGAAGAGCACTACGGTGCTATAATTATGTAAAAACTGCCCCTAAATGTAAAGGTAGAAAGGTCAAAATTAGAAATATGAATGGTTTCCGCCATAATTTGTTGCTCCGCTGGTTATGTAGCTAGATAACATAACTGTAGAACTCTGTGGTTCTGTTATACCTCGGACATTCCATACAAATGAGCTGGGGGGTAACCACGTACTTATTCTTATTCCATGCAGTTTATTTTAAGGCCTTAAACTGAACGGCCTAGATTGGCACCGCACACTTCTAAATGACAAACGTGATGTGACGTCACTCAAAAATAGGCTAAAGAGAATGAGAAGGAGCTAAATAAACTCCCATAAATGCAAACAAATTGTTACTATCTCTTTGGATAAATGTCTCTGGTCGACTTATGAACGCTTAGCGATATTGGTGGTGACAGTTGGCAGGGCAGTTCAGTTTAAGGCCTTAAACTGGATGGATTTAACTGTTCGTGGTGAGGCTCCTGATGCGATAACTCAATGATACGAATTTAGTGACGTTAGCACACTCGCTAAAGGTGTGTGTGAGTACACAAATATAATACACGACCAAAACCAAAGACAATCCGCTAGTATGAAGATTCATACGTTTTGTCCATTACATTTGGGCGTGTAGTATCGACTGCTCCGGTTCATTTCTTTTCTTATATAACATATTTTTTATTTTTTCAGGTATGTTTCAGAGTATCCCGATCGAATTGTCGGTAAGTAGAAACGGTATAGTTGATGCGGTTTTTTGGGGTTCTCTAGGCAAATGACGACCCGTCTAATTTTTTGATCGCTTTTTACTCTCCTTATGTTAGTGTTGAGAGAAATGCAAAAAAAGACAATACTCAAGCCAATTCCTACTTTTTCTCTCGATAGCCGACAAACCACATCGAAATACGCCCAGTAGCAAATTCATAGCGCGCAGTGGTGGTAGCCTAGTGGGAGAACGTCTGCCTTCCAATCAGAAGGTCGTGAGTTCAAATCCTAGTGCGGGCACGTACCAATGTGTTTCTGTAAAACATATGTACTTAATTATCACTCGCTTTTCGGTGAAGGAAAACATCGTGAGGAAACCCACATGCCCACCCGGGAATTATATCGGAGGTAGGTATGTTATCCACCAATCCGGACTTGGGCCCCCGTGGTGGATTATGGCCTAACCCTCCTCACGAAAGTGAGGAGAGACTCGTGCCCAGCGGTGGGACGTTATGGGTTGATGATGTGCAAATTCATAACAAACACAATCTCACATTTGTTTCACTAATTACGCTATTAAGCGACATAAAGTGTTCCTCTAATAGACTCACCATCCCCTAAGAATTCCACAAAAGAACTACGCAGTCATACATCAACGCGTTATTTGGCGAAAACAGGGGTGAAAGGAAACCTCGCTTCAATTTAAATTCCTCGTTTTAGAGAATAAATCAAGAGAGACAACCCTGAATCCTGTGTTACGACGGAATTTTTGGGTTTCACCGCGTTGAGCGCAAGAACGTTTTTTTGTCAGTGAAAATAGATTTTATTATTTCAATTGTTCATTCTTTCTGTCTTAAAAAAATTTTGTTTGCATTTTCGGAGGCTTTTTTTTTTGTTGTGGGGCAGTAACGTACAATCTCTTTGTTGGTCCTCTCCATGCATGGTTGTCGGATGTCAGCAGTGGGCAGCAGTGGGCCGATATGGGTTGATAACGACACGGACCAAAACACAAGTTGGCATCTGGCACCTTTGCCAGATATTCATCCGCCAAGCAGTAGTGTGCAAGCATTACTGTGTTCCGGTTTAAAGGGTATTGTTTCCAGCGAAATTACTGGGCATATGAGACCTTAGAACCGATATCTCGGGGTGACGAGCGCAGTGCAGTGCCGCGCAGGATTATGCAATGCCGGGTTTTGGGTGATACTGTGACTGTTATGGGCAGGCATAACGCTTACCATCAGGTGAACGACTTGCTCGTCTCGTCACTCAGTATAATAAAAAAAAAACATAAAGAGTTAAAAAAATATAAACAGCGTCTTATCACAGTCAACCTGTTTCCAGCGAACGTGTATCAGGGTTTACGCGCGAAATAAAGAACGGCGTAAATGATGTGCGTAATATAAACAACATTTTGCGGGCTTGTTTGTCGCTTTTGCGTTGTCAACAGAATAATAATATGATAGGATGGGTAATGGCGTGCTTTTAATTAGCCTACTCATTGAGTTAATGTTAAAAAGGCTTGTTCAAAAGATACTTTAAAACGTAATATTCTGAATCAAAGTGTAGATGCATCTATATGTGTGTGTGTGAAGTGTAGCTTTTTGAAACGCCATATATAGAAAACTTTATAACTACCAAAAATCTAATGTGAAAATTTACGTCACAATGGACAGCCTTATGGCTCAGAGCGATGTCTTCCAGATAACCATGCATAGGAGGTTCACGATAAGTATCATAAACTGTGGTTTTAGTATATAAAATAGTCTAATATGCAAGTATTCGATGCAGTTTATGGGTCCTTTAGCTTACATTATGCATATATATACAGGGCGAATTTTTGAGACGGGACAATAAGGGCAGGTGCCTTAATCGTTATAGTTACAGGATAACGTTTTTAGGAGACTATCCATAATTTTTTAAGATATTCTAAAGTACATTTACAGATTTTGGAAAAAAATTACAGTCAGCAAGAAAATGGTAATTTTACACAAAAACTTTTTTTGATGCCAATCGATCCTGTTTCTTATAAGGATCAAAATTTTCTTTTGGACCGACTGAGGTTTGAGTACTACTAATGTCAGAAATTGCAAATAAAAAGCCCATACATTTTGGTAAAAGAGTCAACATAAATTTTACTAGCCAAACTTTTTGCTATGTGTAGAATAGGTAAAATAATAGTTTAAAAAAAAAAAAACTAAAAAAACACGCTTTTATAGCTAACCGAACTAAAAATTTGAAAATATTTTTTAATTTCAGAGAGTTTATAATACAGTAGTAGAAGATCGAACAATCAATCAGAATTTATCGCCTCAAAATAAAATTATAATAAAGTTTAAGTTATTAACAAAAGAATTCAATTCAGAGTAAAAAGCTTGGGGTGCATTTTACTACTTTTCATAACTCTCCTCTCATAGATAGTTGCCAATAGAATAGTTGTTACATTTACTTTATCAAGCACCCCACGCTGTTTACTCTGAATTGAATACTTTTGTTAATAACTTAAACTTTATTATAATTTTATTTTGAGGCGTTAAATTCTGATTGATTGTTCGATCTTCTACTACTGTATTATAAACTCTCTGAAATTAAAAATTATTTTCTAATTTTTAGTTCGGTTAGCTATAAAAGCGTGTATTTTCAGTTTTTTTTTAAACTATTATTTATTTTTCATTTTTTAGTTTGATTTATCAATTAATTGATCGCTCAAGTAATTGATTTCGTTTGATAGCTTGTTCACAACGATATGTTAGAATTTTCCCCATATGATGGATATATATTTTTTTTTTATTTTAATTTAACTGTTATCAAATTATTGCATTGTCATTGATCCTTGATACGTATGCAAAGTTTCAAATTAATCAGACTTCTGGAAACTGGTGAAAATTAAGTTCAAAGATTCCGTTACATACATACATAGTTAGATACAACCCAAGCTAATAAAAGCGTGTTAAAAATAGAAAATAATCCAAATACTACTCAAAGCCAGTCACGCGGTAAAATACTAAATAAACATTTTATGAGACCCCGGAAACGCAAATGAAAATCACACCTGCCCTTGTCACACTTAGTCTCACCCTTATTTATAGCACGCTAGGGTTGGAAATAGACCTGTAGTTGTGGACATAGACAATCCGCCTCAAATCCGCCGACGGCTGTGGATAGATTGGTACAATTGTTCTGGAAATAGTACGGGCATGATTGTTCACTCGGCTTTGCATGGGATGTGGGGGGAATCAAGGGTGGTTCCGTAAGTTTAATCCATGGTCCTACGCGAGATAGACATGTTGCGAGGACGATACGGGATGCTGCGATATTTTTTTTTTTAAGTTAAACTTCTTTACGCACGATTGCCTCGGGGAGTAAGCTGATTAATTCGTTACGAAAAATGTGATCGGGTGTGGCGAACAGAAGTCGAGATATAAGTTGGTGAAAATAGAATGACAGATACGTTTCGTATTTTTTTTTTTTATAAATTATAAAAAAAAAATATATTTTTTAAATAATTAATTTTTTATTTGTAATTTTACTTCCACTATGTGTCCCAGCACACCTAACGTTTTTATTTACTAGACGAGTGAGTCATTGACCTGATAGTAAGCGCTACGCCTACTCATAACAGTTACAGTGCCACCCAGAACTTTGCATAGCATAATCTTGCGCAGCACTGCACTCAGACCCGAGTTTCATAAACTGCTGATTTTTCCACCCCGTCCGCCCCACTCTCACACCCGCATTAAAGAGAGGTTTTACACCGCGTTTGAGTTCTCGGACTTTTAGCGGCACCAAAATCCCGGGTACGGATAAATCGAGCACCGATATCGGATAAGTTTTAGAGCTTTTCTGTTAGTTTTAAAATTTTATAACCCTTTTATTTTCTTGAAACGTTAAGACTGATTGGAGGTTATGTCCGACTTTTGATAGTGGTGGAAGACATTGGAGTGGGACTTAACGAGACAAAGATAAGTTTTTTTTTATTTTACTGGGAGACGAGACGAGCAAGTCGTTCACCTGATGGTAAGCGCTACGCCTGCCCATAACAGTTACAGTGCCACCGAGAACTTTGCATTGCATAATCCGGCGCGGCATTGCTCTGCGCTCGTCACTCTGAGACATCGGATCTAAAGTCTCACATGCCCAGTAATTTCGCTGGAAACAGTGCCCTTTAAACCGGAACACAGTAATGCTTGCACACTACTGCTTGGCGGATGAATATCTAGCAAAAGTAAAATGTTCCCCAATTGTTATTGACTTTAACACTGACTGCTGAGCCGTTTAGCTTGTCTAGCCACGGGTGCGGCTCTGCACGCACCATAGTGTTTTCCCATACAACAAACACAACAGTTGTGTTTTCAGCAGTGAACGTGTTAATACGATTCAAACGACCAAATCACATCCCACATAAATTGTGATAATATATATGTTAAATGTCTTATATTCCTCTCGTTTCCT
Source organism: Campaea margaritaria (assembly GCA_912999815.1). NCBI lineage: Eukaryota > Metazoa > Arthropoda > Insecta > Lepidoptera > Geometridae > Campaea > Campaea margaritaria. The sequence goes on from OU538814.1 coordinate 4,854,015, forward strand.
CGAAGCAATGAAACCTCAATAAAGATTCAGCAATCCATTTCAAAGGAAACATCAGTATAACCACATTTAACAGAAATTGTTTCCGTAATTGTATGATTATTATGTCTTATCTGTGTGTGAGCCGTATCGGAGATACAGCTTATTTACGCAATGGAGTTCCTTATCGCACGGTACGGACTTGGTTGCAGGAGCCACGCCCCTTAACTACATAGACTGCATAATACTTAAAAACTTGAAAACTACATAATATCCTTTTATATATCCTATGATTGCATTAAACCAATGCAATAATTTTAAATTTTATAATAATAATTTTCAAAGCAGCAAAAGTTTTCTTTTAAAAAAACTTACGCAAAATCCGACCAGCACGAAACGTCCCATATATAATCTAACCAGGTTATATAAGAAACTAAGATCTTGGTTAGGTTCTTGATTGATTGCGGCTACTTCCCTTTTTGCGTACATTATACTTAACGACCGATATCCTTTTTGCCTAGTTTTGCCTAATGTTTTGGATATATATATCCCAAACTATAGGATATCCGTATCCGTAAATACATAACCGAATGAGACTGAGCATTCTGAAACAAAACCTAGTGAAAGTTTCAAATTTAATAAACACCTGCCGTTTATATCCTCATTTCTCTTTGACCCAGATCTACCTGTAATCTATTCATTGAAACCAATCCAATAGCCCAAATAAAATACGTCTGCTGTAAGTTGCAGAGGAGTTTGGTATCCTTCTCATTCCAGGTGTGGCTGCAGCACCAGGTCAAGGTTACCACTGCAATACCATTGAAGTAACAGGAAACCAGATTTCGAATCGATCCTGTGGAATCGACCTGTGGAAGTTACTCAGCCGTCGTGAAGAGAAAAAATCATCGTGAAACATAACTAAGAACACTCTCGATATAGTCACTTTTCAAATTGGACTCTGGGTGTTTTGTAGGACCATGGTCCTGGTAGTTCCCGATTCCCTAGATACAGGGAATCCTAGTTAGGGGGTATATATGATCGTGATGCGAAAAAAGAACTAAATTTTTATCCGTTTGGGAGCTACGATGCCATAGTCAGACACACAGACACATATTCACATACACAGATAGAGACAGATACAGAGAGAGACATACACACAAACAAAGACACATACACACACATAAACACACTCATAGAGAGAGAGAGCACGTAAAATAATAACACTGTGCGTGGTGGATTAAAAGCTAACTTCGTTTCAAACCTCCTCGAACGAAGAATCAAAGAAATAAAACTTACAGTAAAAATAACATAAAACGCTGAACTGGAACTAGTATGAGATTATCGTGTGACCTCAGTACTACATGTCGAGAGACTACTTGATCCAGTGAGCTCGCTCGTCCACTGGAAGTTGAGCTTTAGATGCATGGGCTGTATTCCAGGCTGACGCGGGGGGCACTTGCCCCCATTTATTAAAACAACTAGCTACGCCCCGCAGTAATTATTATCTCGCAAGACCTTTTCATCTTACAGGATAAAAATACATATATGTTAATCCAGGTAATAAACTATCTGTGTTGCAAATTTCATATAAATCCGTTCAGTAGTTTTTGCGTGAAAGAGTTACAAATATCTGTCTATCCTTTTCACATTTATAACATTAGTAGGAATAGGAATTAGTAGCATAGGATAGGATTAGATAGATTAGGTTTCTAGCCAAAACTATAATTAGGTAGGTGCTTACTCAACATACCCATAAAAAGTTGAAGTCCGTAAATGAAAATGAATTCAGAGTCGCGCATAGTTCAATTAATAGATCAAATAAATAATGTTAAATACTTTTTAATACTACATAAGTAGCTCCTCCGCTGCGAAGTGAAGTGCAGCTTGATTTGCCCCAGCCCCAGACAAATCCCTAGGTACGCCCCTGTCGAGATGACTGCAACCGAGATTAAACTTACGGCTTTATGCATTTGTTTATGTTGTGCACTCGTAGACCAAGTCTCTAGGATCTAGGATTTAGTGTGAGTCTACAAAAGTCAGCGCCGTAAAGTGTGGATTAAGCTATTTTCCTATATCCTGAGATTTATGCTCGAAGAGAACTATGCTCGGAGAATGAAAAAAAAAAGAAACAAAAACATTTATTCGCAATAACACTCAGCGTTCTCTGAGGGACAGGATCCGTTATGAAATGACCCGACAGAGAACCAAACTAACTGACATAGCTCAAGAATTTGGAAGCTGAAGTGGCAGTGGGCTGCGCTGGTCCCATCTCTAGAGGAACCGAAACGAGAAGGATAAGAAAAGAAAGGGCAGACGAGTTCTAGAGTGGAGACCTTGCTTAGGCAAACGTAATGTTCTGTCAAGATAGCGAAGGAATGGAACGCCTTACGTCTGTTTCCTGATAATTATAATTTGGAGGCCATCAAGTCTAAAGTAACTTTATATCTTCTAGTCAAGCTCCGCTGTTGACTGCGGTCAATTGCTTGCCTATACTGCAATAGAAAAAGGTTCAGTAACAACTTACGAAAAACGGCTGGCAAGGACTGGATGAGGAAATCCGAAGATTGGGCTCACTCGCGTTAACTGGGAGAGGCCTACGTCCAGCAGTGGACAAATATAGGCTGAATAGTAAATTATTAGACAAAAATTTGGAGGGATACTTTTTTTTCTAATTCCATAGACACTCCATAGGCATAGGCACACCCCAAAGTATTTCGTGAAAAACACGACAGTTGGGTTTTCAGCAGTGAACGTGTTAAATGTGCGGTGTCACATGTCTTCCCATCTTATCGGGAAAAGTCCACGGCGCAGCTAGTGTGTATTAAAGATTGAAATAATAAAAAAAGATTCATAATAACGATCAAAATCCAACCAAAGAAAATCCTTTCATCACTGCGTTCATACAATTGCTGGATAAAAATACTAAAACTGAAACTGCAGTGATATAAAGAATCGTAAAAATCTATACTCGCGACGTATCGAAGTTTTGAAAAACATCCCTCTCCATACTTTGACGGGTTTCCCTAAAAAGAAATACAGGAATAAACGGGAGCTGGACTTATGAATACCTCCCCTCTCCCCCCCTGATTTATTGAGCTTTGACACACTGCACATGTAAAGCCGGGTATAAGACTGTTTGCTTATCATATGAGGTTTACGGCCGCCTTATTACGTAACTCACGACAGGTTTGCGACTGATGTCAAGCTCGAGATCATTGTCGTAAAACGTCACTTTAAAAGCTGCCCAAATAAAAACTGCATTCATTTTTTTTTTCCATCTTTTGCAGTCCTGTCGCTAGTGGCGCTAGTATCTATGACCAAAGTGCATTCTGCGACAGGTGCGGCAATAGATGGGCAATCGGTTTCCGTAATATGAACTAGTGCCGTTTCGTGACCAATTGCATAGTGATTGTTGTCGCTTTGCCGCTGCAATGTTTTACGTAATAAGGCAGCTGGCCCTAGGTGTCTGTCATGCCGCCCAAAGCCCTCTGACGTCAACTAATGCAGACGCGAACAGTGACGCGTTGCATATTATTTAACCCTAAAGTAAAATATTTTTGGACGTGCGACGGGTTAAAATGGAATTGCGCCAGTTTTCGGTAACCGACAACTGCCACTAACGGGGTCTTGGCAGAAAATTCAAAATGTGACGTTGTTAATTTTTCCTCAATTTTGCTCGTTATTTTTTTTATATTATTGGTGGAATAGTAACATGAGTGATAGCAAATGATATGAACCCAAAAGCGTGTCATTTCGTGTTCTTCCCAATACTGCATTTTTTTTTAAAGCATGCACTACTTTACTGGATCGTGACGTTAGACTAGATTGGGATTCTAGATTTTAGGCGAAATTTTGAAATAAAAATTAATAAATAGTACTTAAAACTGTCTGAATTCACAATCCATTCACAAGCAAGAAATAAATAAAAAAAACATGTGTCTACTACGGCATTTGTTTAAAATTTGAATAGCGCCATCTATCGGTAGCCACATACAACTCCCATTCTAAACAAATAGTACAAACTAGGCATTGCCGCCTTCCAATCCTTGTTAGGGGCCTTAACAAAATCCAAGCGGCATGCACGCATGTCTGCCCCTGATTGCTGAATATGCCATATGCCAGCTTTAGGTCTCATCTCGGAGGATGAAAAAGCTTACTATACATGTTTTCATTGCTAGAATAGGTTTTGTCCAAATTATTTTTAGTGCAATTGAAAAGTGCGACATCGGAATGTAATATGCAGTACATTTTCGTGTATTTGCTGTACTATTTAGTACTAGCTGCGCGCCGCGGTTTTACCCGCGTTTACTATTAACTAAATGTCAAAAAAGTTCTATGAATTTTGTGATTTTAATCCTTTATTGGGGGCATATGAAAACGATATTAGTACTTACGACAACAAATAATGTTTGAAACATTTTGTAGTGTAGAGAATTAATTAGCTGTAAATACAATACAATTAAAATCAGCTGAAAAATACGCTTCGTTTTTAGTGTAATATTAACAGCCTCCTAATTGTCCTCCCGGTTGCGGGTAGAGATGCGGGGAAGTAGATCGAGGGAGGTGGAGTATCCATTCTGTATGTATGTAGCACCAGATATTATATGATTTCTGTCCCATTACATAACGCCTTGCTCGCCTCGTCACTCAGTCAAATAAAAAAATAACTTAGTTGGAGTTATCGCCTACAAAAAGCCAGTAAGTAAGCAGTAGTCAATTAGGAAACGCCTAACTTTGCACTTTGTCAAATAGGAACTGCCTAATCGTAGAAAAGCTGAGTCATTTGCTAGATTGCTGTGGAAACATACGGGATGTTATCCCTCTCTCCCACTCTTCTCTACTTATAAACTGGTAAAGATTATCATAAAATATGGCGGTGGTAGCGAATCGATCAGGTTTGTGGAAGCTGATCACGTGCCGCCATTGACTAGAAAAGAGCTGATGGTCTTCAAACGGGCAACAAATTTTCTTGATTTATATCTAAGAACACTGTCAATAAAGTCACCTTTCAAACAATAAAAACTAAATCAAAATCGGTTCATCCGTTTGGGAGCTACGATTCCACAGACAGACACACGGACACACACGTTAAACCACCCCTCTATTGTGTCAGGGGTTAATAAAACAACCTAAACCATAATCCTAGAAAAGCGATGTTTTATAATAACATTGTATTAGTAGTAATGCTAAAGGATTTTCCAAAATTACGCCCCCTAAAGGGGTGAGGTAGGTATGTGATCCACCAATCCGGATCTGGCCCCCGTGGTGGATTATAGCCTAACCCTCCTCACGAAAGTGAAAGGAGACCCGTGCTCAGCAGTGGGACGATATGGGTTGTTGATGACGATGAAAGGGGTGAATGAGGGGTAAATCAGCATGTCAAAGTTGGCAAGAAACTGTAAACCGTGCCAGCTGAAAGCCACTAGAAAGTAGGAACTGCGTGATGAGGTTAACCCAAGAAAATATTTTCACCCCTTTTTTAAAACCAAAAGCTTATCTCTCATCAAGAAAGATAATAAAACTTTGAGCTTTAAAAAGCTCCTTACCTCACTATATTTTCTCTATTTTTATGCGCTGGATCTTCATAACAACTTTTAACGAACGCAGTTTTAATACCTAAAATATATGAGAATATGTTAAAGATATTTATTAATTTGATGAGGTAGAACACAGTTTGATAAAGTCACAAACAAACCGACGCGATAGTGGTGGAAACTCTTTGCTGGAGTCTGTGTTTTCTGACAGCTATATCGTCCATTCGTCAACAAGTCCAGAGAATGCATAAATTACACTTTTACGGTGTTTCTCCTACGCCTTAACCGTCGTTTAACGTCATACATACAAGCCTTATTAATATAAAAAAAAATATGTCACCCAGAAATAGTGTAACTTTCTATCAGTGAAAGAATATCCAAAATCGGATTAATAGTTTCAGAAATTAACCGTGACATACAAACTTACAAAACTTCACCACTTTAGGATATTACTGTTGAATTTGTTCGTAGAATATTCACACCACGTACACTTCACACATTGATAAGATTGATAGGGGGAAGTCCCGTAGCGCCGGACGGCACCTAGCGTCGGACACTCATACTGTCTCAACAAACGACAACGCGATCTATTCAAATATCGGTGAAAGGGGCGCGGGGGAATGTAGGAATACAGGATCACGCGACGCGGTTTGCCAGTGACGCGCACAGCTGCAGTGGATAGTTGATATTCATACATAAATAGTCAATTCAGGTTTTTTGTATGAAATTATAATACAAATATAAATAGCCGCGTACTGTCTGCGCAAGCAGCCTCGCGAGGCTGCCTCGGGTAATTGCCGCGGCACGCTGGGGAGATGCGGCGCGTGCGTTCGTCTCAGGCGAGGCACGTTCAGCCTGCCTAAACAAGTAATTACTCCACGCGGCAGGCCTCGCGAGGCTGCTCGCCCAGTCAGTGCGTGGCTATTGACGTTTATACGCGCACTAAATATATGTAATCTGTATGTCCCGGTGATTGCATAGAGGGGCAGGGACTTGGATTGCGCGGTGTGGAAAGGGTCCATTCTGTACGCAGTACTTTATTTATTCTGTAGAATAGTGTAGAGTTAATATAGCGTTGCGCACGTAGCAAGTGCTCGTATGTTTTCAGATAGATAAAAATCTTCCCGGCTATAGAAGAATTTTATTGAATTTGTCTGTCTCTAGAGTGCTGGATCTAGAAATGATATCTAGTACTCGAGACTCTATGCCTTTGATGGGACACTTTGGCCTGATTTTTGAAGTACCTATATTGCTTTATTGTACGAAGAGAAAATAATCTAAAAATTAATACGTGAACAGTGTAGGCATATTTTGCGCACGGTGGAGTGTGAAATTTGGCATAGTTAAAGTTAATGTGGAAGAGTGCGTAATCTTAAATTGAAATGTATGTGTTTGTCTCTTTTTAATTTCGTTTTTCCGTTTCATAGAGATTCAACTCACAACGGGGTTGAACAAGGCTTCACTTTAATGGTAAGGAATACGCCAATGACAGTTTTTTTTTATTTGTCTGAGTGACGAGACGAGCAAGTCATTCGCCTAATGGTAAGCGCTACGCCTGCCCGTAACAGTCACAGCAACACCCAAATCCCTGCATTGCATAATCCTGCGCTGCACTGCACTGCGCTCGTCACCCTGAGACATCGGCTTTAAAGTCTCATATGCCCTGTAATTTTGCTGGTAACAATGCCCTTTAAATCGGAACACAGTAATGTTTGCACACTACTGCTTGGCGGATGAATATCTCGCAAAGTTGAGGCGTCCCACTACCAGATCATAGTTTTTTGGTCCTATATTAGATAACGGGTACAGCTTAACCATGTACTATTATTTATTTTGTGACAGCATCCCAACTTCTCTACTCAATTACAGACAGCGAGTTAACATAAAAGCCTATTGTCAGTCAGGCGAGTTCAAAATAGTCCTCACTCTTCAGAAACTTCAGTCTGTAAGAGTCAACTATTCTACCAAAGATCCTTATCTACGACAAAGTATAAACAGTATGGACTCCTTTGTCTTTACAAAGTCATAGTAGAAATAACAAAGTAAGTTACCTATAGAACGGCATCAAACGCTGCATATCTCTATATATATAAAAATGTTATGTTGGTTTGTGTACGCTTCAAAAACTCAAAAAGTTCTGCACCGATCGAGCTGAAATTTTAGCACGATATATAATCCGCATCAAGGATTGTTTTTATCTATTTTTTCATCGGTGACATATCAGCGAATGTGCGAATGTGCCACAGCGAAGCGTGGTGGGGCACAGCTAGTTTACAATAAAATTAATTATTTTTCTACTTTTTAGTTCGGCTTGCTATTGAAGCGTGATTATTAGTTTTTTTTTGTTTTTTATATTATAATTTCATTCTGAAAAGTAATTTAACTTAACTCGTCTTTTGTTTATCAAAGGGAAGCCTATTTATACTGTTTGTACAGTGTCTTAACATTCCGAGAATTCCACAAGTCATTAAGAGATAAGAGAAAGTAAAGTTCGAGAGAAGGACGCCGACGAAACTTGGGGTTGGAGGCAAAAACTGGAAAAGTTCGAGGAGTACTGTCTTTCTTTATTCACGGATACAAGCGTACAGTGCGGGCCGAAATAAGTTACACATCGGTATTTTTTAACACGCTTGTATTAGCTTCGAACAGCAGCTGTCCAGGGGGTTCACCACGTACTTATTCTTATTCCATGCAGTTCATTTTAAGGCCTTAAACTGAACGGCCTAGCTTGGCACCACACACTCATAAATGACAAACATGACGTGACGTCACTCAAAAATAGACTGAAGAGAATGAGATAGAAAGAAAATGAGATGGAGCTGTATAAACTCCCATAATTGCAAACAAATTGTTCCGATATCTTTGGATATATGTCTCTGGTCGACTTATGAACGCTTAGCGATATTGGTGGTGACAGTTAAGACCTTAAACTGAATGCATTTTACTGTCCGTGGTAAGGCCTCTGGTAGCAACACTTGACCCCAACTACAGACCTACCATAGTTTTAGACTTGGCCTAAAACGGCCATATGCCAACTTTAATTGAATGAGGCCATTGTTCCGTCGAGATATGTCGATAGTAGGCCAAACAAACGGACAGATGAGCGTGGGAGTCATCAGATATGCACATTCGACTTGTTCTTAGGATCTCCTCAGCGATCGCTGTTACGGATGTAAGCCACTACTACACAGGCGCGATATTATCCGGCGATATCCTCGTCGATGTCCTAGTTAGGGTCGTTTTTGCATGGTCGTGACACGTTATATTATATGAATATAAATATGACGAGACGAGCAGGTCGTTCACCTGATGACAAGCACTGCGCTTGCCTACAACAGTCACAGTGCCACCCAGAACTTTACATTGCATAATCCTGCGCGGCACTGCACTGCGCTCGTCGCACTGAGACGTCGGCTCTAAAGTCTCGTATGCCCAGTAATTTCGCTGTTTGTTATTTATATCTTGAACCGAACCTCACGCTTCGCAGCCGAGGTGAATTTATGGATAGAATGAATAACAGAGGACAATGCCATCGTCAGTATCTTGAATGCGTATAATAAAATATAATTAACTTTTTTTTTTAATAATAATATATTGTAGGAGAAAGTCCGCCTTCCAAAAATAAGGTCCTGAGTTTAAATGTGCTTGTAAAACATATGTACTTAATTATCACTAGCTTTTCGGTGAAGGAAAACATCGTGAGAAAACCCACATGCCCACCCGGGAATTATATCGGAGGTAGGTATGTTATCCACCAATCCGGACCGGCCCAGTGGCGGATTAAGGCCCTGTCCTCCTCATGAAAGTGAAGGGAGACCCGTGCTCAGCAGTGGGTCGATATGGGTTGATGATGTGATGTGATGTGATAAATTGTGGGTCATTTATTCGGACACTCGCTGCACTGTACAAGAGAACTGAGCTCCATAAAACTATACGAGGCGTGTGAGCAACTATCCATATAACTACTTAGTGTATCGTTGTTGGGACTCCATGTAAACAAGGGATCCACTAACTATAAGCAAGTATATAAAGTTGTCGTGTTAGTGAAACATCTTGTTGCTCGGAGATAGTGGGAAGAAATATGAGTTTTACAAAAACGGAGAAGGTTCTCAATCCTTTTTTTAATGTTATTATGTACCGAGACGAGCAAGTCGTTCACCTGATGGTAAGCGTCACGCCTGCCCATAACAGTTACAGTGCCACCCAGCATTTAGCATTGCATAATCGTGCACGGAACCGCACTGCGCTCGTCACCCTGAGACATCGGCTCTAAAGTCTCATATGCCCAGTAATTTCGCTTGAAACAGTGCCCTAGTGTATGCACAATCGTACATATGCAAGCCGCATTTGGTACCATTCTATAAAGATAACCTACTTTAGTGTTTTTACTGTGACGCTGCAAAGGAGTGCTTAAGGGTCCTGTTTATTCCCGGGCACGCCCTGTTTAACCTCTCTACAAGTCAAGGGTTAGTCGCGAAACAATAAGTCTAAAAATTCATTTCGAGCGCGAAAAATGCCTTATTAAAAAAAATCGTTGGATTTCAAACACATTTTAGGGTCATAGCTGTCATTTTATAAAATCCATTCTTTGTAAACTATATTTTTCGTACATGAATACTTTACATTATATTATTTGTATAATACCTATACATACACCATATCCTATATATGCAATTTGATGGGTTCAGAAACCAATGGAGCAACAAGGATGTCGCTCCATTGGTTCCTGAACTCATCAAGGGAAGTGTTTTTGCAGAACATATCAACTGCGCCAATTGTCCGCAATGGCATGAGGCAATCTAGGTAGTGCGGTGGAACCTATGCGCTTCCAGCTCGAGTGGACTCGAGACAACTCGAGAAAAATACTTTTATTTATTTATTTAATACTTTATTGCACAGATTAACTAACTAGTACAAATGGCGGACTTAACGCTAAGAGCATTTTCTACCAGTCAACCACCCATAGTGAAGGAGAGACGGTGTAGGCGTGCATCAAAATATCTCATTAAGAAAAAAAAATAAAAAAAAATTATAATTAAATAAAAAAATAATAATAATTATATTAATTATTATTAAATTTATTAATAATAAAAAAACTTTTTTTTATTATTAATAAATAGGTTCGCGTTTGACCACTCTATCTTACCTGATGGTAACAGACAATGCGGTCTACGATGGTACACGCTTATCTAGAAGTAACCTATTCAGTCGTGCCTTGAAGACTCCTAGGTTATAACTATCGGGAAACACATATTCAGGCAAGGAGTTCCACTCCTTTGCGGTACGCATAATAATTGTGGAGACAAACCGCTTCGTGCGTACAGATGGAATGTCCACCCTATAACGGTGGCGAATCGCCGTACGTCTGGTTATCCGATGATGGAATGGGCTTGGTTGAATTAAGTTGTGCAATTCCATCGCACTCTCCGAAATGTATCCGATAAAAGACCGATAGGCTGGCGACTCTGCGTCGACGCTCAAGGTTCTGCAGCCTTGTCTTGACTAGCGCAATGTCAATGAGCCTCTTGTCTCGCCTCGAGTAAAGTCATACGAAGAAGTTACAGGACTTGTAGGCTATATTTTTAGTAGTGGTTGGTCTCTTCTGCAAGAGACCGCCTGGGAAAGTACCTCACCTTCGCCAGATATTCAACCGCTAAGCAGAGTGCAAACATTTCTGTGTTACGGTTTGAAGGGTACTGTTCCCAGCCAAATTACTGGGCATATGAGACTTTACAACCGATGTCTTAGGGTGACGAGCGCAGTGCGACGCACAGGATTTCGTAATGGAAAATTCTGGGTGACGCTGTTATGCGCAGACGTAGCGCTTACCACCAGGTGAACGACTGATTCGTCTTGTTACTTAGTAACATAAAGTATATATTATATTATAGTAGGTTTTACAAGTAAGCGGCTTTTTGTCGGAGAAATATTTTAGAAACAATTTACTGTGAAAGCCATTGAAACTAGAAACTGTAGGTAACTCAATGCCACTCGCGGCTACTTGGAATTGTAGCTCAAGTTTTAAGAGTTTTCCTTCTTACTTTAAGATATTTTATATTTCTAATACGTGTAAGATTTCTACGATTATATAAAACTCAAATCATTTTGTTCGTTTGTCATCAGGTTGCACTTTTGCCTGCCAAGTACTTAAGTCTCAATATAACAAGTGAAATATTATCATCATCATCATCATCATCATCAGGCCACACTCGTCCACTGCTGGACGTAGGCCTCTCTCAATGAACACCACTTAGCCCGATCTTCGGCTTTCCTCATCCAGTCCTTGCCAGCCGTCTTCCGCAAGTCGTCCCTCCACCGGCGGCGTCCTTCACTACGTTTGCCCAAATGCGGTCTCCACTCTAGAACTCGTATATCCCATCGGTTTTCGGTTCTTCGATGATGTAACCAGGCCTGGAAATAAAGCACCTCATAATCATAAAGCGGTGGTAGCCTACTAATCAGAAGGTCGTGAGTTCAAATCCCAGTGCGGGCACGTACCAATGTGTTTCTGTAAAAACATATGTACGTAATTATCACTCGCTTTTCGGTGAAGGAAAACATCGTGAGGAAACCCACATACCTACCCGAGAATTATTTCGGAGGTAGGTGTGTTATCCACCAATTCGGACTGGGCGCCCGTGGTGGATTATGGCCTAACCCTCCTCAGGAAAGTGAGGAGAGACCCGTGCCCAGCAGTGGGACGTTATGGGTTGATGATGATGATGATAATCATAAAAATTGAAAAAAATGTTCAGAACTTTGCGAATTGCCTATTTCTCCAATTAACAAAACATAATGATCCAAAAACAGACAGTCAACAGCTACTACGATCACTCCCATCACCAAAATGTCTAGACCCCTCCGCCCACCAAATTAGCTTTATAGTTGTATCGGATCTAATCAAACTGGAGCTCTCACTTAATGGTGAGGCTAATCTAGTATAGATAATCTTTATTAAGGTATACCCTTTCAGTATATGCCACAGATATATAGGAACTAGATATCGCTAGATCGCAAAGTTGTATGAAACTTGAGCATTGTTTCAGTAAGTGTGGATTAAAATATGGATTAGAAGCTATCTGAATAGGTATTTTCTCAAAGCGTTTTGACTGTAAGGTACTTGAATGAATGATCAAACTGGCTCCGAATGTGTCATATTTTTTAACCTACAAAATCTTCGAAAGTAATTTTTTATTGAAAATAGAAGACGTTTGTTGCGATCAGACATATTATTGTTCATAACTACTTCTGTTGTTGTGAAATTAAAAAAAACTTTGAATTTATCTCAAAAGCAGTAAGTATATCAATTTGAACCTCCACACAAAAGTGAGGTCAGACTTTATCTCTGCAGCGCATGGATATAAGTTCATGATAAGCGTAATAATAATATCTATTCTTCTATTATTTCTTTTTCTGTACTGTGTTTATTTTTGTTTCTGGTGTACAATAAAAAGTTTTTCTATTCTATTCTATTCTATTTAGCCGCTTTTGACGAATTTTTACAATACCTTTGATGTATTTTAAAAACGAACTGGAGGCATACCATGACCTCTTATAGTGATTCAATTTAAGACCTAAACTGTACCGCGTCGCATAATCGTACCGTGAAGTCTTATTTTTTATGTTGCTGCTATTTTCAACCTAAACTGGATCCAGTTTAGGTTGAAAATGGCGTATTAGCGACTCAATTTAGGTTGCTGCCATTTTCAACCTAAGCTGGATCCATTTAAGGTTGAAAATGGCAGCATAAAAAAATAAGATGTCTCGGTACGATTATGCGATGCGGTTCAGTTTAGGTTTTCTATTGAATCGCTATAAGATGTCATGGTAGGCCTCCTGTTATAAACACGCTGAGAAACATTCTGAATCGCTGCGAGTCCATAAGGTGCAAAGCGCCTAATTCACGCCAAATTCTAGCACGCATCACGATCGATTTGCGTCATCTACTCCTTTAATATCTATGGTATTATAACCTTTCAGGATCATAGCCTTTATTCCTTAGATAAGTATTTATATCAATGTAATTATGATTCTATCTGTAATATTGGAAGGGAAATTAAGGATTTCTTTGATGTTCATTAAGTTTAATATAAAGGCTGAAGGTTAGAGGCAATTTCGTTTAAGGAAGGTTGATTAAATCTCACTTCAGTCATTTGTTGTTAGTCAAAATGGATTTTGAGATAGCAATGCCTTGGTGAAAGCGGTGGTAGCGGTGGTAACTTCTGGCTTCCAAGGAGAAGGGTCTTCCCTCACTTTCATTACGAGGGTTAGGCCATAATACACGGACTGTTGTAGTGTCCATTTATTTATTTTTTCAATCTTTTTTTTATTTGTAAGGAGTTTTGTCATTATTGACAATGCCACCACTCCCGTAAATTATGTCTACAAATCTAAACTAAACAGATTTCACAAATATTGAGTAGAGTTGGACCAGAATCTCAGCTTCATGTGACATAGGTGAAGCCAGTAGTGTCCATTTTATCACAGCTGTTGTGTGCGCCCGCATGGTTGATTGAGTTTAGTTACGACGTAACATCATTAACAGTAAACACGCACGTTGTGTGAAAATTCGCAAAAATACCGAAGGACTAGCTGGTCTCGTCACTAAATCGAGTAAATAAAATTCAACAGTCAACGTGCTAAGGACATAATGTGATATTTAGTGATCCACCAACCCGCCATGGGCCAGCGTTGTAGACAATGGGCCTTCATTTCTCTCGGAGAGTTCTGTGTATCAGCAGTGGAAACGTGGGCTTATGATGTGTGTGTTTTTTTTATATCGGATATCCGGTAGTTACGGATAAGAATTCACATATCCGTAGCATCCCTAAAAACTCGCCTATAAAAAACATGCATACGTTTCACCAGACCTTATGTACCCCTTTTACAACCATTAAACCCTTAACTCGTCCGTACTTTTTTTCATAACAACGGACATTTATAGGTGTCCTGGCGATTTTTACGGATCTGATACGGCCACCGTAAAATCTTGGCAAGGTGTCCGGCACCATACATCCTCATGGCGCCAGCAACGACCTTCGCACATTTGGACTGAATTCCTAGTTTGGGAGCTGCCGGACGAAATGGTTACGAGTCGACTTTAAATTTTTTTGCGTTTACGTGACGCAGGGCGTGACGCTAACTTGATCGGTGTTAATTTGATCTACAGTTTTATTCTTAGATTGTTACATTGTATCACATTGTATGTCAAAGTATTACTTCGTTTATTAGAAGGTCAAAGTCGATTTTTAGACAAAAAGTATCGAAATCCCATTAACCATCATCAAAAACCCATAACGTCCCACTGCTGGGCACGGTCTCTCTTCACTTTCGTGAGGAGGGTTAGGCCATAATCCACCACGGGGGCCCAGTCCGGATTGGTGGATAACATACCTACCTCCGAAATAATTCTCGGGTAGGTATGTGGGTTTCCGCGCGATGTTTTCCTTCACCGAAAAGCGAGTGATAATTACGTACATACGTTTTACAGAAACACATTGGTACGTGCCCGCATTGGGATTTGAACTCACGACCTTCTGATTGGAAGGCGGACGTTCTCCCACTAGGCTACCACCGCTTTCCATAACCGCATTAACCATAATTTATTATTCATATCAATTAAGAGATTAACTAATTATCATCATCTACCCATATTTGCCCACTGCTAAGCACAGGTCTGATCTGACTTTCGTGAGGAGGATTAGACCATTATCTACCACTGGGGCCCAGTCGGGATTGGTAGATTACATCCTCTGAAATAACTCTCTGGCATGTGGGTTTCCTCACAATGTTTTCCTTCACCGAAAAGCGAGTGATAATTACGTACATAAATTTTACAAGAAATACATTAATACGTGCCCGCGAGTTTGGAATTAACGATCCTTTATTTGGAAGGCGAACTTTCTCCCACTAGGCTATAACCGCTTAATTATTATACAATAAATAAGATAATAAAATAAAAGTAATAAATTGATCTTTAATGAGACCTAAAACATTAAAACATCCCACGTCAACGTCGTCGTCAAATCGTAATCAAAATATACAGTAGCTCTTATACTACACGGACTTTCTTTATGCGCGCCTTCTTTACGAGTACGTTTGGCTGAACTCCACGGTGCCTTAAAGCAGTGTAATTTGGTCCTAAGTTTTAGAGTGGGGCATTAGAATATCGATAATGATCCAGTTATCGATATTATTCCGCAGCCTGATTACATAAAACTCTGCAGTAGTGACAGCAATAGCAAAGCGACAGCAATCGCTACGTAATCGTTTGCAAAATGTCACGAGAAATGATATTAGTAGTGTTAGGGTTTGTAAATTTGTAACAATTAATCGATACCAATTAACTAAATAGTTACTTAATACCTCTTTATGCTGACAACTTTTTGGTTGAGTAGTCGGACCTTAGTCGGACGAAAAGAAAAAGTGAAAAAAGGAGAAATGTATGCCAGCGCGGCATTCTAAAATTGCAATCGAGCGAACGACTTTGCTATTTTAAAAGAATATATGATTGTCTTGAGAAAAAGAAATAAAAACAGTGAACGTGTTAAGTAATGTTTTATCTTTTAATAAACTTACTCCGACGGGGCCTAGAATAGTGATACCTAGTCTTACAGTGGTGAAAGAATACAATACATACAGCTATGTCTTTTTCCTGTTGGGATAGGCAGAGACTACATCTTTCTACATGTTACGATCCCAGCGGAAAGCAGTACACCAACTTCCTGACACTCTACTGGTTTCTGGAACTCCAGACCAATAAGTAAACACAACAAAATAGAATAACAAAATAATATATAACTAAAAGTACAATGGGCGGCTTTATCGCTAATCAGCAATCTCTTCCAGACAACCTTTGGATGGAGAGGATCAAATAATATAACAATTAGCGCTATATATCATCAGAATATTGGTGGCTTAGATAGAAATAACGACCGTGTGGAAACTTTTACGCATTGTAACATAAGGACAGACAGTTCGATCCTCGGCCGCGCCAATAACTTTCCGAAGTTACGTGCCGGTTTTTAACACCTTCAGTGCTGAAAACACAACTGTCGTGTTTTTCATAACTTGCCGCGAGTGCGGGAAAACACACTGCTGCGATTGTTGTATGGGAAAACACTATGGAGTGTGCAGAGTCGCACCCGTGGCTAGACAAGCAAATCGGCTCAGCAGTGAGAGTTTTAATCGCACCGTGCCTCAGAGGGCTGGAAGCCATCGGCGTCGACTCATGTTATTATCAATTGATCGACATCAGAGGCCTGTGGGCGGCTTGACAAACTGCCTCTACTACTCTCATTCGCCAAACAAACAACCCATCTAAGACCGGAAACATTCAGAGAAAAACTTACAAGAAACTCTACTATCTAGTACCTACAGTCGATAAAATATAAGAGAGCTACGCACATCCCCATTCGGAATTTACGCGCGGGTTCAGTCCCCGTATTTACATTCAAATGTGCCGTACTATAACTGTGGATGACATAACGCCACTAGAGGAAAACAAGTGGAAAATACTGCTATTAACTTAACGTTTTATACGCCCTCTGATTGATGCATTGTGAACCCTGGGCGTCGTAAAATAGGGTCGCATTTGCGTTTTTTCGCAGTTTTGAATAACATATTACGCGAGCATGGAATCGCGGGCTGAATACCCACCAGGGCCAAGTCTGTTAGTAATTGAACCGCAGTGTTGCTGCGGCGATAAGGGCTATACTACACGGGCGGTTCCCCCGCCGCGAGAATCCGCTGAACCGCCCGGGTGGCGATGAACCGCCCGTGTGGCGATGAACCGCCGTGTAGTATGTCCCTTACGCGGTTCAATAGCTTGCAGGTGTGAAGACCAGGAATGGAAAAAGTTTTCATAAATATGGATAGTTCTAATCTGGCTGCGCCTTCAATATGCCACCTGATCAGCATAGCGTATAACTGCTTTTAAAAATTTTGCCAGTTTAATTACCAAGCCATTCTGTCAAATTCTTTCACTGATAGAAAACGGCATCAATCCCAAGTGGTCATATACTGTCTTATCTCATCATATACTATTTTGTTTCTAGGAGTTTGGTTGGTCCACTTGTGAGATTAACGTTGCGGACTTCGGTCTCTTTGTCATCATCATCATCAACAACCCATAACGTGCCACTGCTGGGCACGGGTCTCCCCTCACTTTCGTGAGGAGGATTAGGCCACAATCCACCACGGGGGCCAGATCCGGATTGGTGGATCACATACCTACCTCCGAAATAATTCTCGGGTAGGTATGTGGGTTTCCTCACGATGTTTTCCTTCACCGAAAAGCGAGTGATAATTACGTACATATGTTTTTACAAGAAACACATTGGTACGTGCCTGCACTGGGATTTGAACTCACGACCTTCTGATTGGAAGGCGGGCGTTCTCCCACTAGGCTACCACCGCTTACATTCATCTCATTCATCAGTCTCTTTGTCATTTGCCTTAAATTTTGCGAGTTTCTATCAATCTTTCAGCATTATCACAACAATAACGGTATAACGTTAACAATTTTAATCGGTGAAAACTTAAACAAAAACTCTTTATCGCCTGTTGCGATTTATACCACAAGCAGCCTTGGTGGGTTCCCATCCCAAGGGTTAAGTACGCGCTATTTCTTATGTTTTCTCCATATAAAGATATGCTTTTACCTTCTAGGTCTGATTGGAAGAATAAAGGAAGCGTCTGAGAGAATAATACTGGAAATAAATACGCGAGTGAACCTGAACACACAACATTACTGTTTGTATTTTTATGTTTGTCTGTGAGACGAGGCGAGCAAGTCGTTCACCTGATAGTGAGCGCTACGTCTGCACATAACAGATATAGTGCCACCCAGAACTTTGCACTGCATAATCCTGCGCTCGTCACCCTGAGACATCGGCTTTAAAGTCTCATAGGTCCAGTAATTTCGCTGTAAACAATGCCCTTCAAACCGGAACACAGTAATGTTTGCACACTACCTCACACTACTAAAATATTTTAAATATCTTTTAATACACTTTATGGCTCATTGGAAATGCTAACAGAAAGAAGTTTTTAATCTTTTAAATTTAACTGCACTGTTAACAGAAAGTTATCTAGAATTCTAACTTCTCCCCACAAACCAGTTAATCTGTTCAATTGTAATTATGCTCGTAGTTCTAGATTGTAGACTAGAACTAACACTAACTGTAATGCTATTCTAGTATTTATACGAGTGAAGAAGACACGCTTCTGAGAGTGGCTCAAATATCACTGAAACTTACTTGTTAGAGATGAGTATTTGGCCGCTTTCTAATATCCGTCCTCTCCGGCAACATTTTGTTGAGATATCGGATGGGGATAAAAATTGAAAAATTGTAAAATTTAAAAAAAATACGCCTATATTATAAATTTAATTTAACCTACAGAGCAAAAATGAGCAAAAAATCACGTTTGTTGTATGGGAGCCTCCTTAAATATGTATTTTATTCTGTTTTTTAGTATTTGTTGCTTTGGCATTTCAACTGTCTTACTATCACGGTTCATGAGATACAGCCTGGTGACAGACGGACAGACAGACAGCGAAGTCTTAGTAATAGGGTCCCGTTTTACCCTTTAGGTACGGAACTCTAAAAACAACATTTATATGCGACAACACAGACATTTTACAAAAATTAAAGATAGAGATAGGAACATTCAGTAGACTATTGAAATACGAAAAAGGTTGGTATAGAAAATCTGTAACTTTAAGAAACTCCTAATCTCTTTTTCATTGGATAAATTTTCCAATGATTATAATCACGAATATTCTAAATTTCTAATGTTGTATGGTATAAATTATCCAATCAAAAACATAAACATGAAAAAGGAAGCTAAATTCAATTGTTGACTACGCCGACAAGTTCCGTGGATAATAATTGCTCGTGTCATTTTAAATTGTTTCAATTAGAGCTGCCTTCAAAGACCGGATAGTTCATTCCGTTCATCCGGCATTACTGCCAGATAGCCGGACAACTTTTCGGTTGAGTTCATCCCTACTGGAGATATCTTTAGGTATGTATGATATAGGTATCTCTTGTAACCACTCGGCTGCTGAACTATGATACTGCGAGTGTCGCAGATGTAGCCAAGTTTGCGGAGAGAACACACGGCGAAAGTTTGCCGTCTGACCCGTCTGCAAAGTTTTGACAAGTTAATCTTTACCTGGTGAAATGGTGACTGGTGGACGTTTAACTTTGAACAGTTAAAATGCTGCGGTAACCACACCGCCACACGGTCGATCGAACTGGAATGAACTCGTTGCTCAGATAGGCAATTGTCCTGGACACCGACCGGTAACCGTGTATTGCCCTCGTCGCGATGACCCGGAAATCGCAGCAGGGTCTTATTGTCGCGTCTGAGGATGTCCACAAACGAGTGCCCCATAAAGGGCCATGCTCCGGATCACTCCGGAGTATAGCTGACCAGTTGGCGTTCGGGCTACCCACGTTAGGCAGCAGCCTCCCCAGGCAGCCACGGCTTCAGTGACCTTAGGGCCAACTTGGAAATGTGGGCCCTAAAAGCCCGTCCAGGATAAAACCCAGATATTTCATCTGGGTCTCAACCGAGACGCCGCCGAAGGGCCTCTAGACTTCACGTCTGCTATCACGGTTTGACGGTTCAACTTGCTATCCAAAGATTGTAAAAGCTCAAACTTTTTTGATTTTAATTTGGATTACAGCTCATTGGGAATAAACAGGTACTTAGCGCTACACGTGCAAAGCCGAGGCAGACGCTACTTCCTCATAAAAAACATTACTTTGGTAACTTTTATGTCAGTCTCATGAACAATTCAAAAGTACCGCCTCCTAGAGCAAAAGTCAGTAAATTATTTACTATCCTTGTAAGTTGGTACCCACTTACTGAATAGTTTAGGAGATACGGTACGATATTTTATTCATTAAAATGACTGAAATATTTCGAGGTCCGTTTTTAGACGTGTTTCTATACGTGAACAAGAAACAGATAATGTAGTATTGGGAAATTTACCATGTATTATTTTTGTTTGAACAGTTTACTCATGACCATGGTGCTTGAGAGGACGTATCAGGTTACCTTTGTCTCCCGTGTGTTTTCGCACTAGTAACTGAATGCAGTGTACTTGCAAATGAGTATGAATGCCAACTGTGCCCGGCAGTTTAATATTAAATTAAACTGAATTATGCATTACCAGTGTTATGTTTTTGGCAATTGCACCCATTTTCTTGAGTTTTTTCACTACCTACATAATGAAGATATAGCATTATGACTTTACCACATCCCGGACACTCTTAACTAATGCCGATTTAACAGCTCACTCATAAATGACTTTTGTACAGGCGCCAAATGCGTGTGTCAGTTCTCAAAGATAGATAGAAAGATAAATAGATAAACTCTTTATTGAAACACCACAGAACAAAGAAAACTTAAAAACTAGAACAAAACAAATTTTACAATTAGTGTCACAATGGGCGGTCTTATCGCTCAGAGCGATCGAGAAGATGCTACGCGACCGAAACAAAAGCCAACCCGCTAGTATGAAGGTTCACGCTAACCCGTTTGTCTATTGTCATTTGGGAGTGTAATATTGGCTGACCTCCAAATTGCCCTCTGAATTGCGGGTAGAGGTGCGGGGAAGCGGACCGTGGGAGATGGACAGTGTCCATTCTGTATGTAGTAAAATATTTCTTCTGTGGACAGTCACGGATTAAATCTGATATGTTACGATAATACGAAGAATAATGTTTAAAATTTTAATTATTTATGAAAAAACCAAGTATAGAAAGAAGTTTAACGTTTATAGAAAAAAGAGGCCTTCGTGGCGTAAGCTAATGAGGACCTGACTCCGAAGCTTGAGGTAGCGGGTTCGAACCCCGCTCACACAGTTGCTAAGATTCGCGAGAGAGCATGTTTGTGGGACCATGGTCCTCGTAGTTCCTGATTCCTTAGATACAAGGAATCCTAGTTAGTGGTAGAGGGATTTATGTGGTTATGTGATGGTGATGCGATAGAATGCGATAGAATAGAATAGAATAGAAAAACTCTTTATTGTACACCAGAAACAAAAATAAACACAGTACAGAAGAATTACAATAGGTAAACAAGGGTAGTACAATGGGCGGTCTTATCGCTGAAAGCGATTTCTTCCAGACAACCTTTGGATGGACAGTAAAAAACATTTTTCGATATTAGGGTGGGTGGAGGTTGTACAATACATTTAATACTTATGTTTTAATAATACAAATATACACACTATACTTAATAAATAATAAAAAAAAACCATATATTTATAATATACTACACACATAATTATAATAAAATATATATACTATTTAAGTGCATAAATAATGTTATATTATGATTATTATGTATAAGTATTTGTCCTAGATCATTTATACAAGACTAGTCCTGCGCCCCGCGGTTTCACCCGCGTAGTTCCCGTTCTGTCCCACGGGAACATACTATCGGGATAAAAAGTACCCTATCACTCAATCCTGGTTATAAACTATCTGTGTTCCAAATTGCATACGAATCCGTTCAGTAATTTTTGCGTGAAAGAGGAACAAACATCCATCCATCCATTCTCACAAACTTTCGCATTTATTATATTAGTAGGATAGATTGTATGAGGAACGAAAAAAAACCGCCTCATATTCATAAACAAATCAAACAATTGAAAAACAAAAGCATTACCAAACAAATAACAAAAATTCAATTGAAAACAGTAATCTCATAGATACAAAAATATTTCAAATGAAATTCATTTCAAAAACCATTTCACGTTTTCGACACAATCCAGTATATTGCAAACCAAACTAGATTGTTTGTTTTATTTGCACGGAGTCTGAACGAAATTCATTTTAGCGATAAGTCAATTAAAAATAAAGCTATCGGGGCTCAACCGCAGTAGCCATCGAGTGAAAAAAATGCACACGAAATTAAGCAATGGTCAAGGTTTCGAACCCGGTGCTGTTGAATTGCAAAGCGCTCTAACTGCCGCTCGTCCATCTCCGCTCATTATGATCTTTAACTCTCATTTAACCTCACTTTTGTGAGCAGGATTGGGTTATCAACCAGAGGCGCCCGGCTCGAATTGGGGGTCATCATCATCATCATCATCAACCCATAACGTCCCACTGCTGGGCACAGGTCTCTCCTCACTTACGTGAGGAGGGTTAGGCCATAATCCACCACGTGGGCCCAGTCCGGATTGGTGGATAACATACCTACCTCCGAAATAATTCTCGGGTAGGTATGTGGGTTTCCTCACGATGTTTTCCTTAACCGAAAAGCGAGTGATAATTACGTACATATGTTTTATAGAAACACATTGGTACGTGCCCGCACTGGGATTCGAACTCACGACCTTCTGATTGGAAGGCGGACGTTCTCCCACTAGGCTACCACCGCTTCTCATATATCATATATCTCCGAAATAATTCTAGAGCATGTGGGTTTCCTCACGATGTTTTCCTTCACCGAAAAGCTGGTGATAATCACCTACCTATATATATAATGCTTAGCATTATACGAGGTGTAATATAAACCCTGTTAGACAAATAAAGGATGTATACACATCCTTACAAGTGTCCCTACAAAAATATCAAAAGTTACTGGCAGTTTCAAAACAAGAAATAAAAGTAAATTGCACAGCTGAGCGATCGGATGGTCCGGTGCAGCTCGTTTGTTGTCCATTCGCCCCGCTCAGGCTAAAAAACGTGGGAGCTCAGAGGTAATCAACATTTTAATTCGAGGTATAAAAAAATGAAACCAAATTTTTATACAAAGAATTAAAATGTTGATTATCTCTGAAAAAAATAAACCAAATGTTCTATACGTCGTATTTAAATTTAACCGTTATTATTACAAGCTCCAGTCGATACTGGATACGCACATCGCGAATATAACAGGGTTTGGGTTACACCCTCTATATGAGCATCATATGTCATCACACTTGAATTAAACAGAGCCTGAAAGATAAATTTCAAGTACGCATGAAATTTATATGGCGGGGTGGTTTCTTGATGCTGATTATTATGGTATCCCCTTTTAGAATATAATAGTTTTGGGTAGGAGTCGTAAATTGTGCTTAATGTTGCCATGCTACATGTACCTCGCGGTGTCACCCGCGGTCTAGCTTTGCCTTGCCTTGCCTTTATTACCGCAAAGGAGTGGAACTCCTTGCCGGAGTCTGTGTTTGCCGATAGTTACAACCTGAGAGTCTTCAAGGCACGAGTGAATAGGTTACTTCTAGGTAAGCGTGCACCATCGTAGACCGCATCGTCGCTTATCATCTTGTTAGAAAGTGGTCAAACGCGAACCTATTTATTAATAAAAAAAGGCGGGTAAAAATAACTTTCTAATAGTAACCACACCTAATCAACTAACTTAACTACCAGCTTATATAAACTGGTTCACCTACGTTAATTTAATAAGTATCCACAAAAAAATCACTATTTGTGGATAAGCAATAACCATTCCTTACATTCTTGTTACAGATAAGCCAATTTTATAAGGTTTTTGTATGTAGGTGTACAAAATATAGTATTTCTCTCGCCTACATATGAAAGTGGAGTCATAAATAAAATCAAACGTCTTAATACTAACAATGTGGAGCGGCATTTTAGGGTACCACAATGTTGTGGGAAAACAAAACGGATGATCTGTTATGCGACATTCCTTTAATGTTTTATGTGCCTTTGTTTTACTGGGATATTTTTGGCCATAATTTTTGTCGAATATATTATTATGTTGGCGGGTTGATTAGCTTAACCCTCCGAGTGGCGCGCGGATCGGTATTACAAAAGATCTCACAATTATCTGCGACGCGCGACGGGTTAAAGTTTACTGACAATTATGACATACAATCTTCAATCAAGGATTTTCGATCCAAGCATACAATATACAATAGTCCTTGATTAGATGCATTTTACTGTGCCTGCTGAAGCTTATTGTGTTCGATAAAGAATTATAGTTTTGTATTGTTTGTTATGGTAGCATATAATGATATATAACTTGCAGCGTTCCGCGGTTTCTACAGAATACGAAAACTAGCTAAGTCAGACCTTAGGCTTCAATATATTCACCTAAATTATAAGAAGAAATGATATTTTAAGTGGTTATAAAATATTTTATGTTGTTTTGATGGGATTTGTATTGTCTTTATTTATTGAAAAAACATTGGGCGGCATTGAACTGTGCTCGTCATTACTTCTTAAATCTTATGTGTCTAGGAAAATGATACGGAACCAAACGTGACCACACTGAATCTTGCTCTTTTTCAAAACCATGTTATTCTAAATTTAATAACGATATACCTGACGTTTAGTGGTAGCAATAACTTTTAAAATAAGTTCTTTGTGTCTGGGTGGTTTGGGTTGTCATGAGAGAATTTTTATAGCTGTAGAAGATGATAGTTCAATTAGATATAATGTGATCTGTGAGGGTATGTATGTGTTGAAGTCTTCAAGGTTTACGTCAAGGATTGATTTCTTTTTTTTCCGATTTGACTTCGCACGATTAGTGCATTTGGCTAGTAAAAATAATTTTCAAGTCAAAAATATTTGCATAATGGTCACAATTTTGTCCTAATCATTAAGTAGTCTAGTCAAAGTCACGATTCAGTAAAGTGGCGGGTGGTTTACTGGAATTTCTTGGAGATTTTGGAGAGAACGTGTTTCTTTTTTAATTCAATTAATGATGAAACTACCATGTCATTCACCTGATGGTAAGCGCTACGCCTGCCCATAACAGTTACAGTGCCACTCAGAAATGTACTCAGAAATGTTTTTTTTTTTTAAATGGCTCGTTTACTGCTTTTGTCGTTTGCCCACACTTGTGCACGTCAATGAACACCACAATGGTTTATATTCCACCAATATAAAACAAAATACAAATACAACGTCACATTTCCGGCTTCCCGCCAAAACGCCCTGTTGTGTTCACTAATCTAGGGCTTGGGTTTAAAGTAAAACAACCAGATTATCAGTAAGTAGGCACACGCTCAAGAGAGACGACCGCCCGCTCTGAATGACAGATTGGGAATGAGGAGAGGCGCCACTGTCGATTGTGTGTCTACATTTATTTGTATATCACACGCCCTATGTTTGATTTATAAATAATACCAATTAAGTACTTAACCAAATAATTTTTACAAACAAATGTGAAATGTTATCATATCCTGTCCGTCCCTGCATTATACCGGGTTTTTTGTTGATAATTATTTTTATTCCCTTAATTTTTAATCTATGGTAAGTCTGTATACAACCAAATAGAAAAAAAGAGAAGAATCGTTTAAATTTTGGATATAAGATCGAGACATAAAATTTAAATTTTCAGTCCTTTCTGACATAAATTAATCAAATTAAATGTAACAAACCGTTACATGTAAATGTAAAATAAATCTAAAACCACCGTTCAACCCTCAAGTCGAAATTAAGAGGAAAGTTATAATTTTAATTAATTTTTCGCGCCAACCGCTGACGCCATTTTGAATTTGATTGTGTCGGTTACGAGATCGGCCATTTTACATATTTCATAAGCTTCTTAATGATTTTATTATTCTGTTGTATTAAATTGTTATTAAAATCGGGATATTGAAACGTTATTTGCAAAGATTTAAATTGAAGAAAATTGAATTAAAATTTATTAAGGCTTTGAAATTTTAGTGATAAAGGTGACGAGTGCTGTTTAGCGAAATTTTTCTGGGTGAAATTGCAATTTTATTGTAATGGCAACATTTGTTTTGTCTCGAATTGTGCCCATGATTATACTCTACGTACAATACATATACATACTGATCTCTGACCAAGATTCCCTATATATATATCATTCAACAAAAACACAAAATCAGTAGAAAAAGTTTATTCACATTTTAATAAAGTTCTGCTAGGTGTGCCCCAAGGTAGTATCGATACTACCTTGGGGCACACCTAGCAGAATATAATGATAATACTATAATGATATAATGATAATGTAATGGCCCAAGGGGGCCATTACTATTTTTAATTTATGTTAATGAGTTGCCTCTTATTACCAAACATTTGTGTGTTATGTTTGCTGACGATGCAACTATTTACATGAGTAAAGGAAACCTAAGTCTGAATGAGTTTGAAATAGAAATTAACAAATCTATTGAAGCAGTTGTGAGCTGGTTAGAAAATTTAAACCTAAATGTAAATGTTGATAAAACGAAATTAATAGAATTTAGAAATTATAGACAAAAATCATTACCTTTAAATGTTCTTGTTAAAAAAACAAAAGTCGATATTGTAACAGAAACCAATTTTCTTGGAGTTACTATAGACACAAATTTAAATTGGAAAGCTCACATTTCCAAAATTAACAAAAAACTTTCTCAATACATATATGCTGTTTCAATACTAAAAAACGTATCATCAAAAAAAATTGCTATAAACACGTATTATGGTTACGTTTATCCTCTTTTAAGCTATGGGATTATATTTTGGGGTAATTCTGTAGAAGTAGAATCTACTTTTCTACTTCAAAAAAGATGTCTAAGATGTATATTTAATTTAAACAGTACTGAAACACTTCGTAATGTTTTCATAGAGAATAACTTCCTTACACTTACTTGTATTTATATCTATTAAATTTGTATATTTGTCGAAAGCAATTACGAGTACTTTTATAAAACAAAATCCAACCGATCCGAAATTCTAAGGACCAAATACAAGCATAATATTTATATGCCTCAGGCCAATAACACTTTGTATCATAAGAGCTCTTACTTCACAGCTATTAAAGTTTATAACAATCTACCTCTAGACGTTAAAATGCAAAGAGGACCAGATTTCAACAAAAAGTTAAAATTTTGGTTGCTGGCGCGGGGTTTTTATAATTTAAAAGAATACTTTTCTATATAATAATTATGTTTTTAAATTCCTAACAATTTGTTTAAAATATGGTTAATTGTTTTGTTTTCCAATTTTATCTAGTGTATAAGTAAGTTAATTATTGTGCGCCCGAAATGGGCAAATTGTTGAAACTTTTTATTGTAATAACAACAGCATAATGTACACAATTTGAACAATAAAATATTCTGATTCTGATTCTGATTCTATGTGGTTCATTCATATTACCCTGTTCGGGAATCGAACCCGAAATCTCATGCTTCACAGTCGGCTCATCACCCACTTACACCACGGAGGCCGTAGAAGGACAGATAGAAAAAAACAAAACCTAAAAATTTGCCTAAGTTCAAATAAAAGTGTTCCAAATACCTCCTTATTATTTCGCCCTATACCTGCCTGAAGGTACAAAAAGCTTCTGAACCGAAGTTACCCTTATTCCTAAAGGGTGTCGCGAGAAAATACTTTACCCAAGTAAGTTTATAAATACGCGACCCAATTTGCACCTGCTTAAACTTTGAAGGGCCTCCGAAAACAATTTGTAACTGTTAAACGTCTGCAAGTAAGGACTTATAAGCTCCTGCCACCGACAAAAAAATAAAAACTGCAAACTGTCAAAATTTCTCCGGTCGAATAGTGTCTTCGTATGTTTTGACATTATTGACATTTAATAAATATGACAGCTGTCAACTGACGTTTGAACCTTCAAACTAAAGTTGCCACTAACTGGCTATGAGAGAAAGGGAGAAAGAAAATGTGTGCTCGCACCTCTCTCTCTTGCCCCGACAGTAATATTATACGAAACCTAAGTCTCTCTTTCTATCTTCACTAACTTATAATAATATCTCCCTCTCAACTTCCATTCACCACCCGATCACACTTTTGTAACGCTCGCGTCACGCATTTACCAGCATACTCCCCAAGTCAAGCGTGCGTAAAGAAGTTTTACTTCAAAAATGTCTTTCAATAATAATTTTTTAACTCATACGCAAACAGAGGTCTGCTTTTGAGTTAATTTAACGCGTATTGTAATGTGTGTCTGTCTCTGGCATTCTAGCTCCCAAACGTATGCACCGATTTTGATTTTTTGAAGTGAAACTTAACGACGAATGGCAGACATTTTACAGCAATTGTCACACTTTCCTATTGCACTCGACCGTCACAAAAGAGTTGACACTTTGATATGGAGATTTATTGAAAGAAGTTTGAAATAAGACAAAGAGTTCGGGAGTAAGAGCTCATCATAGAGTATACAAAGGTTCAAAGAGGTTTTGTATTGACACCTCTTCTCAGTTTTCAGTTTGACCACAGACTTTAACAATAATCAAAAGAGTATTTCATGAAAGTTTTTTTATTATGCCTTGATACGGGCTCGACATAGGACATTGAAGGGCAGAGACAAATAAGAAGGTATAGTTTCATTTCTTACGTATACACACACTTTTTTTGTTTTAAAGATTACTTCATCCAGAGTGTTCTTGACTATGTGGCATTAGAATCTGTTCAGCCGTTTGAAGATCGTCAGCTCTTTTCTAGCTGATGAAGGGAAGTGCGTGATCTACTAGAATTTGTACGTAGGTAACATACGAATTCTAGTCTAAATGGACCTTTTCGAGATTGTTTTATGGAACATACTTTATCAAATTGGGGTTAATTAGATCTAAAAGGGTAATGGGAATACCACAGCGCTTGAACAAAGCTATTTGCTTAGGATCTGTGTAAATAACATTTAGGCTTATCGTTGCAAATAAAATCTCATTGCTTGCGGCTTCCCTTGCCATTAATAAGTTGACTCTCTCATTTATTTATTGCATTAACAGGTTAATTTTTTATTTGTAATTTTTTAGGGATAAATTCGTTAAAAACGCCACACCGCACGCCGCTCTGCATTAATTTGTCTTTCGCCTTATGAATCGGCTTTAAATTTAAAAATAGAACAAGCAGCCGAACGGTCAAACCCATAAAAAACACGAATCGCTCCGCTAACAAGTTAATTATGAAAACATTAAAAACTACAACTAAAACTAATTATTCTAAAAACAGGCAGAAAATAATGTATTTCGGAAATCAATTTGTAACGGATGTTTATTCCAATTAAATAAAATTCCACAATTTAACTATTCCGAAGTCGCAGGAAACTAGTTAATCGACTTGGAATCCGAATCGATTTGACATGTCGATTGTATCGATTCTATACTTTATCGTCGCGCAGGGACGGAAATTAATTCGAGAGGCTTAAGGTGAGTTTTGATTGGCTGATTTAAAGTGATGACAATAAATGACACAAAAAATTGGTTGTCTGTAAAGTTGGTTTACGGACGATAGTTTAACGTGACAACGTTTAAATAACAAAACATTGATGAAATGATTGCATACTTTTATGAGTCATCATCATCATCATATGCAGCTCATCCAACTCCATCCACTGCAGGGCATAAACCTCCCTCTTACGCCATTCATCCCGGCTTTGGGCCGATCTGGTCCATGCATTACCCAACAACATTTTGATGTCGTCGCCCCACCGTTGTATCGGTCTTCCGCGGCTGCGCTTACCCACACGTGGCCACCATTCTGTCAGGGACTTACTCCACCTGCCATCGCCACATCTCGCCAAGTGTCCTGCCCATCGCCACTTGAGTTTAATTATACGGGATCCGATGTCTTCCACTTTGGTTCTTCTTCGGATCTCCGTATTTCGAACTCTGTCGCTTAACCTGATGCCTAACATGGCACGCTCCATGGCCCGTTGTGCGACTCGCATTTTGTGCACAGTCTCCTTGGTGAACGTCTATGTTTCGGCACCATAGGTCATCGTGGGCAAGACACATTGGTTGTAGAGACGGGTTTTTAGACAAAAAGAGAGATAAAAAAAAATAAGTAAAATTGAATCATTTATTAATAATAAAAGAATAAATACTACTTGAAATTATACTAGTAATCACATTTTTAAAAGTCGAGAACAGTTAACCTGTCAAGAAGAGAAGAGAGATAGATGCGGCGCAAGCGTACAATGAGCGGAACGGAATAATGAGCGTTACGAGACAATGTGTGATGACACATGCTGTGATGAAACACGCTATTTCTCCAAATTCAGACCACGCGCCGCATTTGTTTACACAATCGAGTCGAGAAAACATTTGTCTTTCCAATTAAAAACACACCGAGAGTGAATAATCGATTGATAATCGAGAGCATCAACGCCATTCCCATTAATTATAACCTTTTTAGGTTTTATAAATTGCCATCACGCTTGACTCTTGACATTCGACCGCCTTGGGACTTGGTATATATCTATTGGTCTCATTATTAAAAATTGTGAATATTTATTAGGAAATTGCTTTACCCACGACTATGGTCACGGTTTAATTTTCTTTTATAATATTTATATTTTCAAACGCTTTTGTTCACGGTTTTATTTTTTTATGTGTTTGCCTGTTATCTCTAGTCACTGTGTGTGCGTGTGTGTGTGAGCATGTGTGTGTGAACCGATTTTGATTTTGTGTTTTATTTTTTATTGAAA
Organism: Campaea margaritaria; assembly: GCA_912999815.1. Taxonomy (NCBI): domain Eukaryota; kingdom Metazoa; phylum Arthropoda; class Insecta; order Lepidoptera; family Geometridae; genus Campaea; species Campaea margaritaria. The sequence goes on from OU538814.1 coordinate 4,884,908, forward strand.
TGGTTTACAGTGGTCTCAAAATATAAAAGTTCATAAAAATTCGCAATTCTAGTCGTTTCTTTCCTAAATAGAAGAGTCCGTTTTAATCACACGTCACCTCCACCAAACGTGCGAAACATGCGTTTCCAGCGAAATTACTGGTCATATGAGACTTTAGAGTCGATGTCTCAGGGTGACGAGCGCAGTGCAGTGCCGCGCAGGATTATGCAATGCAGGGTTCTTGGTGGTGCTGTAACTGTTATGGGCAGGCGTAGCGCTTACCACCAGGTGAACGACTTGCTCGTCTCTTTACACAGACTAATAAAAAAAAAAAAACCCGAACAATTTCGTAACAGTAAAGTCAGTTCAATTGAATCGCCTTTATCTTTCCTCAAAAATTTCAAACGTGTCGTCTTCTAAACCCCCTAAATCCCTATTACCAACAGACACGTTACGTGAAGGTAGCATTTCACGGTTCGGCAGGCAAAAAGTAATAGGAAGGAATTACGGTCTGTATTGGGTAATTCCCGTAAGCCGTTTCCGTGGGTTGTGGAGACGCGCCACTTATTGACTTCAGACATAGAGGAAACAGTGCAGTAAGTCATCTTCCTTATAGAACAGTGCAAGCGCACAAGGCCTCTGCAAAAGACCGCTGGGGAAGTACCACACCTTTGCCAGATATTCATTCGCCAAGAACCACCTAGTGTGAAAATATCACACTGTTCCGGCTTAAAAAGCACAGTTTCCAGCGAAATTACTGGGCTTATGAGACTGTAGAACCGATGTCTCAGGATGACGAGCGCAGTGCGCTGACCAAGATTATGCATTGCTAAGTTCTGGGTAATGCTGTAAAAAAAAAACAAATGTTACATCATATGGGTGTGTTGTACGTGTTTGTGTATGGTGTATGCAATAATCATTCATAATCAGAACAGCGAAGGAGTGGAACACCTTGCCAGCGTCTGTGTTTACCGAAAACTATAATCTGAAAGTCTTCAAATCGAGAGTGAATAGGTATCTTCTAGGAAACCATGCCCCATCCTCGACCGTGTCGACACTTACCAACAGGTGAGACTGCGGTCAAATGCTTGCCTATTCTGCAATAAAAAAAAAAGGTGGCGTAGACACAGGTGCCAAAATCATGACCCTTGTGTGCGTACCTACTGCAGCTGTACACAGGTACATAACATAACATAGGTGCGTAACATAAGTATTGTATCTGTTAAATACTGTAAGTGCGCTACCCACTCTACTATCGAAAGATGTTTTTACTGTCCATCCAAAAGTTGTCTGAAAGAAATCGCTTTCAGCGATAACACTGCCCTTTGTACTACCCTTGTTTGCCTATTGTAATTCTTCTGTACTGTGTTTATTTTTGTTTCTGGTGTACAATAAAGAGTTTTTCTATTCTATTCTATTTTACTGCATGCGTACACGGGTAACCTTTGTATTTTGTCACGCCCCGTCCCTCGCGTGTCCATTCTTGTCCATTTGTCACAACTCAATTAAAATTCCAGGTAGACATTTGCTAATTAGCTCAAAAGCAATTAAAAGTGGAAAAACATGGCACAATACACTTCACTGTCACTATTATGGGCAGTCATGCATCAGGTGAACGTCGGTCCTGCTTAAGTAGACATTTAATAAAAAAAAAACGGCATTCCTTTACGTCCCATTAAAGAAAAAAAAATGTGTTTCTTTCGGTATGACATACATTCGCAAGTGTAGCCAGGTCGCAGCTAGTTAGAGTTGCAGTGTTTAACATATTTCATTAACAACGCCATACAATCATTTACCCCATTTCACATTTAAAAATAATAAAAAACAGTAGTGACCACTCGAATTTTCGGCCTCACTAGTGTGGCGGATCGAAATTTCGGTCTCGCCCCGTTTCGGCCCAAAGAACTAGACCTCGTTATTCTATACCACAAGGCTCCGGGAAATCTAATTTCAGTGCGGCCACAATGCTCTCTCTTTACAATGACGATGACGTCATCAAAGGCAGCAGCCCTTACACAATTTTCGTGCGCCGGGAAAATAAATTTCATTTCGTACAAGAATTAACAAAACTCCCGCCAAATTTCCTGCTGTTTGTCGAGAGAGTAGAGATGGGAAAAAAGTAGGCATTGTAAATAGTGCGTTAAAAATAATATATTTTACAATACAAAAAAAAATAGTAAAATAAAATTTGCTGGTAAAATAGCTTGAAAAGGTCAACATTGTTTGTAAGTACGTACATTTTTCGTGATTGCCAAGCCATTTTGACCTCTATTTAGGTGAGATTTATTTCACGATGGTTGAAAACTATATGAGAAAGAACTATATGAGAAAACTATATGAGAAAAAATAAAAGAGACCTATACCTGCGCTTTTTCTATGCATTCATCTAACAGCGGGAATCAAACCCGCATACTAAGACTTTCTCCCTTCCCTTAAGGGGAGGCTATTAACGCGTCCGCCATTTTTAATGAGACCGACCCAAAGATCAAATAACTTTTGTACTTTTTTGCCCTAAACGCGATAGATAAAATATGACAGTACACCAAGTGCTACTAAAAGAGAATATAAAGAAAATACAATTCCTTGAACAAACCTAAGAAATAAAAAACGAGCCTGCTTTAGACAACACGACTGAAGTAAAAGTTCTTTAGCTCTTTTTTTTTAAATTTATATATTAACATTTAATATTTTTTTTTTTTTTTAATTATTATTAGTTTTATTAAAACGTAATAGACAAACAGTTTGTATGAACGTTACTAGCGGCACAGAAAAAAGGTACTAGCGGGTTATCTTTTGTTTTGGTCGCGGAGTACGTTTGTGTGCTTAGCATACATTTGACGCGTGTACAATACAAATATAATTTACATGTGTGAGTTTTTTTTTTTATTGAGTGAGTTACGAGACGAGCAAGCTGTTTACTTGATGGTAAGTGCTACGCCTGCCCATAACAGTTACAGTGACACCTAGAACTTTGCATTGCATAATCTTGCGCGGCAATGTACTGCGCTTGCCACCCTGGAACATTAGTTCTAAAGTCTCATATGCCCAGTAATTTCGCTGGAAACAGTGCCCTTTAAGCCGGAAGACAGTAATGTTATCACACTACTGCTTAGCGGCTGAATATCTAGCAAAGGTGCGGTCTCTTGCAGAAGAAGCCTAAAACTACAATACTGTCTTTCTCACTACGTTTTTTGTCAATTTACCCGTGTAGAATTAGCCATTCTTCGGTTCTAATAAAGGAGTAATCTTCAGGAATATGCTTTTAGCACGTATTGTAAAGAATAGGAAGGAAGCTCGCTAATAACTTTTCGGCAAAGTAGAATGGGTGTTGTGGGAACAAATTCCTTAGAAATCGCTTTAAGTATAACATTATAGAAATCACAGAAGTGAATCCAAAAGGGAATTTGAAATGGATTAGCTGAAGCATTTTACATGGAGTTTTAGTGGTCATCCATAAAGTACGTCACACTAATTTCGTAATTTAGTGACCCTTCCCCCGTCCTTGTCACACTTGATCATATTTGTGAGCCCCCGCCCCCAGTGTGACATTAATTTTGCAATTTTATATCTAGAAATTATTAAAGTTAAACAGCAGTTCCGAAATTAGTTCTCTTTTGAATTTTAACACTTAGATTTTGACATAGTCACGTCACAAAACTTAGGACCCTTCCCATCCCTTGTCACATAATGTCACACTTCGTCGACCCCCCCACCCTTAACGTGATGTTCTTCATGGATGGTCCCTTACTGGTGATGAAAGGTTTTCCAATGATATAATAACAATCTTCCACAGTCTACATAATATACCCTTGACTAGGATCCCCTGTATCTAGAGAATCGGGATGTGCGAGGACCATGGTCCCACAAAAACAATTAAATCCTAATATGTTTATCCGTTTGGGAGATGCCACAGACAGATTATAGAATAGAATAGACTAGAAAAACTCTTTATTGTACACCAGGAACAAAACTAAAACACAGTACAGAAGAATTACAATAGGTAAACAAGGGTAGTACAATGGGCGGTCTTATCGCTGAAATCGATTTCTTCCAGACAACCTTAACCTTATTATAGTTTACGTTAAAATTATAACCCTCCCTCTGTTTTGCATAGGGGTTAGAAAGTATCAAAGATGAAAGAAGAATTCTGTCCCTCTTGAATATAGACTGCGACTTAGAACTTTTACGTCGATGACATCACTGACCTAGATTTTAGGAAAACTAGACTTGACTGGGGACAGTAAAATTCCAAAAATATCTAGAACTAAAACTAAAATGAAACTAGGGTGTTTTCAGACTTGGCTCGGAACGCACGGACAGAAACGTTCTGTATGTTAATATTGAATATTGAAGCTGTGACCGATTTAAAACTTTCCTACTGTGCTATCATTTATTCTGCGCTTCTACCACAGATTATACCATACTAATATTATAAAGAGGTTAAGTTTGACAGTTCGGAGTTTTAGCGGGAAACTGTGCGCGTTTACGTTTGACGTGTGTATGTGAAGTGTGTTTTGTTCTCAATCCTAATTGCCTTATCGTACAGAGCCAATACAAACAAAAAAAATTACTACTGATCTGATTTTGGAAACTGTTTCATAGCCTAAACTATTTAGCAATTTATTGAATGGTCTCGTGGATGCTGAACCATCGATACGAAGAAGAATATAACCTATAACATACATTAATTAACGGGGGATTAATTCATACGTTCAATAAGATCTCTGGCTCCAGTTACACGTTCTAAAGCCGACAGATAGTCTCTAACTTAAGGGTTAAAGGGATTGTTAAACTTCAAAGCACTTTAGGACTATTAATGTAATTTGGGACACATATCAAAGTGCCATCTGTCAAATATATGTACATTAGAAATGATGTAAGTATCCGTAACCGATAGTATCGGATACCTATTATATTTTTTCATCGGTTATCCGATACTTGAAATCGTATGTGGCTATAGATAATCACACTTATTTTATAATTGCCTAAATTTGTGTGTGTGTGTTTGTTCAAACAACGGTTGAACGGATTTGGATGAAATTAAGTATGGAGAAAAATAGTACCTGAATACTTTATATTCTGGGCATTACGGGTAACCCCGTAGACAACAACTAGTAGATTATATTCGTAACTGAAAAAAGACAAATAATGGATAACTTGACGGCCTCGTGGAGGTAAGTGGAGGATGTGGAGGTCGCGGGTTCGATTCCCGTACAGGGCAAACATTTGTGTGAACCATAAGTATTTGTTCTGAGTCTAAGTGCTTGTAGGGCCATGGTCCTCGTAGTTCCTGATTTCCTAGATTTAGGAAATCCTAGTTATGCGTCAGGACCTACGTATTTCAAAACCAAACTTTTTGGTATAAAGCTACTTACTGCGCAGTTGGTGGCCATGATCACTACTGACTGCTAGTTCTGAGTACAATCAGCGACAAAATTCGCTAGACATTTTCTAACTTACTGTTATAGAATTTACGATCTCAAATTACTCACGATTTACCTACGTAGAATAGAGAATTGAAAATACGGATTTTAATCACTTATGCCGCTAACTATACATGTTGAAAAAGTACCTTCAAACTCGTATTATCTGTATCCACAAGTCCCGATATCCGTATAAAAAAAAAACCGCATAAAAAAAAAGTTCTTTCGTTTTTTTTTATTTGACTGTGTGACGTGACGAGCAAGACGTTCACCGACCAAGCGAGTTATATAATATGAGTCAAGCTTTATCCGTAACTGCAATATAAATTTCAATATCCGTATCCGTTATCAAGACTCCATATTAATATTCATAGCAACCCTAAAGTAAGTTTACACTTTGACAGTTTCAAACTCGACTTGTGAAAGAGAACTGCGTAGGTATTGCTTCAGCGAATTAGAACTAAATCGATAACTACCGTCAATTCTGGTATGTAATTCTATATTGCTGACAGATATACGTAACCATTCCATTACTTAGTAATGCAGCCGGCTGCCTGATTACGTAAAACTTAACAATACCAAAGCGATAGCAATCGCTACGCGATCGGTCGCAAAATGATTCTAAAAATCATATTACGGAAACCAATCGCCCGCCTACTGACCCGCTTTTCGCAGAATTCACTTTTACTAGCGACAGGACTGCAATAAATGGAAACTAATTATTGCAACTGTTGTTCCGCTGTCTTTTACTATGACGTTTAACAGCGATGTTCGTAAGATTTATGGCTGTCGCAACCGTATCACAAAATTCGTAATAAGGGAGCGGCAACAGGGAACATTGGTTATCTACAGCTAGCGGCTTGTACTAGATATGTAACATGGCTGTGTGAAAGAGTAACGAGCATCAATCCCATCCATCATTATTTTTTATAAATAATATATAATTATAAATAATATAATATATAGATTTTGATAAACGAAGATCATTCGATTCGTCTTCATCACGTGATTGTTATAATATAAAGTGTTAAAAATTTTAATAGCATCTGTGAGCAGCCATTATGGATTTCTGATGCAATTGAGTGAGGTACCTAATTAAAAGTATTAAAAAGCAATTCCATTCAATTCCAGTTAATTAATAAAAAAACATTTTTTTATGTTACTAAGTAAAGAAAAGCGGTGGTAGCCTAGTGGGAGAACGTCCGCCTTCCAAGCAGAAGGTCGTGAGTTCAAATCCCAGTGCAGGCACGTACCAATGTGTTTCTTGTAAAACATCACATATGTACGTAATTATCACTCGCTTTTCGGTGAAGGAAAACATCGTGAGGAAACCCACATACCTACCCGAGAATTATTTCGGAGGTAGGTATGTGTTCCACCAATCCGGATCTGGCCCCAATGGTGGATTATGGCCTAATCCTCCTCACGAAAGTGAGGGGAGACCCGTGCCCAGCAGTGGGACGTTATGGGTTGTTGATGATGATGATGAAGTAAAGAGACGTGCAAGTCGTTCACCTGCACGTTCAACAGCTACAGTACCAGAATCTGTTGCGGCGCTGTACTGCGCTCGTAACTCTGAGACATTTGTTTCAGTCTCAAATGCCCAGTAATTTTAAGGAATTTAAAAATTACATGACTAAGAGTTCTTGGCCTTATAAACCCTTTTAGAAACCCAGAACCTGTCTCACGCCTTTTTTTTTTTTTTTTTTAACCCGGGGGAATGACCTTATTCATACCTCGACCTCAGGGGAGGCCGGATGGTTATGTGGGGCTCCCCCGCCAGTGCGCATCCTAGGGATGCACCTGACTGGGTGTACCCACTAAACAACCCCGGGATGTTCTCCTCTCCGCATGTTGGGGTGGACGCGGGCTCGCGATTGCGCTTCCACGACCACCCCTGCGGACGTCCGGGCGACTGCCGCGGACACGTCTCTAGGGGCACTCGGCCTCGCCTAGGTTGGATGCGCTCTGGAGAACATCTCAGAGCGCATCTCGCCTCGGGACTATGTGATGGGGCGAGGGATCCCCCGATCCTCCGCCCCTAGTCCCAACCTGTCTCACGCCTATGGGAAGTCACACAACAGAGCTTGCCGAGACTTTAAACACTTTACCTACCTACTTAGACACTTTGACGTAGAATTGTGCAAGTTTTCCGGCAGGTCCGGCTTCTTTTTGTTTCCGGCATAAAGTTCATTATTTATTCTGTTCCGACATGTGTAATGTTAGGTCATATGGTAATACAGTTTATGATATTACAACATGCAATCCTGGGGGGAGGTACAGAAATTTTGTTAGTTTTTTTTTGTTGTTTTTTGTAAGTTGTTGTCTTTTTTGTTGTTGTGCCTAGTTGTTTATGAGTCTCTTCTTTGCAATATTTGACAGTCATAATAAGGGTAGACAAAACTTTTGAGTTACTGACTGCTTTTAAGATTTGACACTACTGAAATTTCCATGATGGCTGATTTGATTACACGCCTATTCATATTGTTTATTTATTTTTATGTTTTTTTTTTTTTATTTATGTTGACTGAATAATAATTGTATGGTGAATTTTGTGGGTCAAGTTAGGTACACAAAATAAATTTACATGATTTTTTTTAACGGATAGAGCTCATAATACAATTAATAAAAAAAGTTTTAGTAATTAGACTTTAAATACGTATAATGTATTGGACATTATCCGGCCAATCCGTCCAAAGTGGTAACCACATCCCTACCACATAGAAGGTTAAGCTCTACGACCCGACTGTGGCTAAACTAACGCTAGATTCTATCAAATTGAAAATATAAATCAAAACTAAGGACAAAGGGGTTTCAACTCCAACCAATATTCAAATAATAAACAAATTCCAGAATGGAATGAAAGATGAAATGGAAGACGGAGATAAATTCGCATTTATGGCGAAACCAAGATTTAATTTTGCGCGAGACCTCCTTAGGCGAAAAGGGAACGGTTTCCTTTGTAAGGAAATGATGATTTTTAATAATGACTTGTTTGAATGCCTTCAAGCCTTTTGTTTTTTGCATGATAGGAAAGCGGCGATGCTTAGAAGGAGAACATCCGCCTTCCAAGCCCCAAGCAAAGGTTTACTCGTTCAAATTCCAATGCGGACAAATACCATTGTGTTTTATTGTAAAAAGGAAAATGTAAGTAATTATCATTAATTTTTCGGAGAAGCAAAACATCGTGAGGAAACTGGAGAATTATTTCAGGGTTAGATCCATCAATGTGGACTGGGCCCCCGAGGCGGATTCTGGCCAAAACTTCCTCACAAAAGTTAGGTGATTGCTCAGCGGTGGGCGAATATATATGATGATGATGAAATCGAAAAAAATAAAAATGAGAAATCGCTTTCAGCGATAAGACCTCCCATTGTACTACCCTTGTTTACCTATTGTAATTCTTCTGTAGAATAGAATTGAATAGAATAGAATAGAATAGAATAGAAAAACTCTTTATTGTACACCAGAAACAAAAATAAACACAGTACAGAAAAATTACAATAGGAAAATACTGTACTGTGTTTATTTTTGTTTCTGGTGTACAATAAAGAGTTTTTCTATTCTATTCTATTCTATGATGATGAGTGACGGCCTCCGTGGCGTAAGTGGGTGATGAGTCAACTGCGAAGCGTGAGGTGGCGAGATCGACCTGGGTGTTTGTAGGACCACGGTCCTCGTAGTTTCAGATTCTCTAGACATAGAGAATCCTAGTTAGGGGTCAGGTTCTATGGTGATGAGGTTAATCTCATCATCATCATCATCACAATCTATATCTGTCCAATGTTATGTAAATGTGTATACTTGCGCACTTGTCTTTCACATTTTCTCCATTAATTCAGATTGAACCTTTGATAAATCATAGAAGAAGATTCGTTACGCACAAAATAACCCGTCCTGTCTTTCAGCAATTGAGCCCATTGGACCCACTTCTGAGTGAACGCTTTTAGTATTAGAAACCATTTTTGACAGCCCCATAAAGGAACTAGACTGAGAGAATCATCTCATTCTACTTACAGATTTATAACAAGTCATTCAAGAGACATATTCGTTTGACAATAGACCCGACGTTTTATTGTCGACCGGCCTTTCATCGGGTCTTTATTTAGGCCCTTTTGGAGGCGATGATTTGCTGAATTTGCCAGCTCTATTTGAGTATTGAGTTTGCATAATAAAAGGCTCTGAGCGTGTTTGTGTGCAGTGATTTCCGGTAGGAAGCGGTTGAGCGATGGAGGTAATGGAAGGCGGTGTATCACCTAGCGCACTGATATTATTAATGGATAATTTTGTACGTGTGTTTGTTTGTCCTCTCTTCACGCAATTGTCGTAATTGCTACGGATGAACATATTAAAGAACCTGTTATAAAAAAAAGCATTAAAAAAAGTAAGAAACAACAGTTAGTTATAAATATTAAAGGAAAAAAAAGAAAGAAAACTTATATTTACGTATTTTTTTGTTTGAAAAGTTTTTAAGTTTTCTTTGTTCTGTGGTGTTTCAATAAAGAGTTTATCTATCTATCTATATTCTGACTTTATTGCACACAATAACAAACACGCACACAACAAGACAAGAACACAACAAAGGTAATGGTGTACGCAGATAGCCGGCGCGATTGACTGATGTTCAATCGGGAGCTGCAAACCAGTAAAAATTACATCTATTATTAAGGTCACTATAAGTTCCAATTCCTATTTGAAACCTCGATAACATCAAAACTTCCCTATATTTGTTTTGACACGAACTATGAACGTCTAAGGTCAATATAATATAATTCAGGAACTTCCCAAGTCGAACATTGTTTGTGCATACGACCAATATCAATATATCCTGAAAACTTTTCGCATTTGCTGAAAATTTAAAAAGTTTCCGATGTTACACAAATTACGTTAGAATTTTTGGCACTTTTCAAAATATGGCGCGCGGCGTTAGCATAATTTCTTTTCGAGTTTTCGGTGAAAGAGATTGGGTCTCATTGGTTTGAGATTTTCATATCGGAGTGCCCTTTCTTGACTTTTATTGCTTACCTACGCTCCGCGCTTTCAGTTACGTTGAGCATTATCCTACAAGAACCGTTAATTTTGACGTGACAACGTCTTATAAATCGATGAACGCCGGCTGCATGCACGAAAAAGTTGACACGTTGTCCAGTAACGCTCATTGTACGCTTGCGCCGCATCTATCTCTCTTCTCTTCTTGACAGGTTAATTATTCTTGCATTTTAAAAATCTGATTACTAGTATAATTTCAAGTATTTATTCTTTTATTATTAAAAAATAATTCAATCATTCTTTCATCTTTTCTTTCAAAGTATGCAATCATTTCATCGATGTTTTGTTATGACGTTGTCACGGTAAAATATCGTCCGTAAACCAACTTTCTTACGGGATTTTTGAAGGACAATTATTGAAGTAAAACTTCTTTACGCACGTTTGACTTAGGGAGTAAGCTGGTGAATGCGTTACGAAAACTGTGATCGGCCGAGGCGAATGTAAGTTGAGAGGTAAATAATAAATAAATGATAAGTGATAAAGGATACCGGATTATAATAAGTAAAAAAAAAATACAAAAGCATTATAATAAATAATAAATGATATTAAATAAAATTAAAAAAGAGATAAAGAAGTTTTACTTCAGTCGTGTGGTCTAACTCACTCGTTTTTTATTATTTAACTAGCTGTACCCCGCCACGCTTCGCTGTAGCACATTCGCACATTTTCTGATATGTCACTGATGAAAAAAATAGAGAAAAACAATCCTTGATGCGGATTATATATCATGCTAAAATTTCAGCTCGATCGGTGCAGAACTTTTTGAGTCTTTGAAGCGTACACAAACCAACATAACATTTATATATATATAGATGGACTGTATGTATTGACAAGACAATCGTTGAGACAGACAGATGCGTGAAAAGTCAATTACTGGGCATATTTTATGAGGCTTTGGAGCCGATTTCAGCCGATGTCTCAGGGCGACGAGCGCAGTGCAGTGCCGCGCAGGATTATTCAATGCATAGTTTTAGGTCGCACTAACTGTTATGGGCAGGCGTAGCGCTTACCATCAAGTGAACGACATACTCGTCTCGCTCCTCAGTTAAATAAAAAAAAAACTTCTTCCACGTTATTTAGAATCTTACGACATCGAACCCTAGAGGAGAGCGTACTACTGAATATTTGCATTAAGGTTGAAAATAGTATAATTCATCAAACGTCTACACAATGAACCCGGATTGAGGCTTCAGTAAATCATGATCATGACACAAGATACGTTACGGACACAATAAGACGATCGTATTTCAATGTTGAGTCCATTGGACTCACTTTGGAGTACCCTATAAAGTGACCTACAAGTTAAGTAAAGAGAACGTACCTATAACCGGCGAACATGTATGATAGGACTCATAGAAGTGGAAGAAGCGAAAGAGGTGTGTCAGGATCGTAGCATGTGGCAAGATATTTCTGCCTACCCCAAGAGAAAAAAGTGTAAGTATGTCTTGAATGTATTAATAAATAAAAAATAAATAAATATTTCCGTGTCACATGATCTAATAGCTGAGACACAATTCAAATTAAACTTCGTATTTCGTAGGCGGACGAAAGCATTTTGCATCTAGCAAAAGTGACATCGAGTCGCTTTTCCCTCATCTCTGAAGACACCTTCCTAATTTATCAAGCCTCTTTAATAATGAAGCGGCATCTGGTGCTTTTTCATGACGCGACGTTTCTGTAAATATTAGAGTGATGACGTCAGTTTTTAATCAAGGTTCATTGTCGGCGGAAACCGTGACGTAATTTTTGTCTTTAACACGTTCCCTGCTGGAAACACAGCTGTGGTGTAAGCTTTATGGGAAAACAGTACGGGTGTGCAGATCCGTACCCGTGGCTAGACAAGAAAAACGGCTCAGCAGTCAAAGTTTTACCTTGTGTTTCTTTTTTTTTACTGGGTAGCGAGATGGTAAGCAGTTATAGCTACCTAGATCATTGCATTGCAAAATCGTGCGTGGCACTGCACTAAAAAGTTTTGTGTAGACAAGTGGTTTTGGACAAAGGCGTGTTCTCTACAGAACTGTCTGAAGTTTCAGTACGTTGTCTCCTCTTTACTGAATCGTAACGTTGCCCCCTCTAATCCTAAAAGTACGATACTAAACAACTATCTTACTGACCGGGACTAAGTTTGGACTTTCAATGTAGTGGGAGGCCTCTTCTGCAAGAGACCGCCTTGGGAAGTACCTACACCTTTGCCAGATATTCATCCGCTAGGTAGTGTGCAAACGTTACTGTGTTCCGGTTTGAAGGGCACTGTTTTCAGCGAGATTATTGGGTGAATGAGACTTTAGAACCGATGTCGCAGTGCAGTGCTGCAAGATTTTGTAATGGTAAATTATGGGTGGCACTGTAGCTGCTATGGGCAGACGTGGCGCTTACCATAAGGTGAACGACAATTTTGACACGCTTAATTTACAAATTGTGCGAAGTTAAAATTCAATGGACATTTGACGTAGGTTCCCTAAACGGCAGGAATTAAAAAAAAACATAAAGCACTCGCATTAATAAATCGATACGTATATAAAATACTAAGCTTTCAAATGAAACCTAGCACTAAGCACTAGAAAAACTTCCCTTGTTATCTTTCATCGCCAGTAAACTTTTTTTGACAAGCAAAAAAAATACTAGATAAAAATATTATTATCATGAAAACTAAACCTACGGCGTATTAATTTAATTGGACAGTACCTAGCTAACCTATTATTTTCTTATTCTCGAGTGAAGCCGAGTCAAAACAATCTAAATTTCTTCAATAGTATTTTTTCGCTGTCGGGTTTCATATTTTTATAAAAGTTGCTGGACTTAACAAGTCTGTGGCTACAAATATAGGTATAATAAGCTGCAATAACCCATATCGACCCACTGCTGAGCACGGGTCTCCCCTCACTTTCGTGAAAAGGATTATGCTCTAACCCACCACGGGGGCACGATCCGGATTGGTGGATAACATAACTCTAACTCCTAAATAATATCGGGTTTCCTCGTGACGTTTTCCTTCACCGAAAAGCGAGTGCTAATTACGTACATATGTTTTACAAGAAACGCATTGATACATGCCCGCTCTGGGTTTGAACTCCTGACCCTTTCCGTGGAAGGTGGACGTTTTCCCACTAGGTTTTCTCTGCTATCTTTTATAGTGTTGTATAATGTTCTTTCTTCGGGTTATGGCCTTCCACTTTTAACAGTTTTCATTCTTCCTAATCAACAAATTCGCGTTTGAACTGCAATGATTAACTTAAGTTATTTAATTAAATTTTCTTTTAGGCGATAAGGAAAAAATATTATCCCTGCATTTCCTTTTTTTAACTTCCCCTTATTAGATCCAAGGGTTGGTTTTGGCGCATTATTTGGCAGAAGGGTGTTTCTAAGCTGATTTGCAATTTTAATCTTTTCAGCGTTTCTGAATGACCAAGTTTTTTTAAGTGATTTATACATTGGTTACAGAATTTTAAAACAATCATCATAATTATCATCAACCCATAACGTCCCACTGTTAAGCACGGGTCTCCCCTCACTTTCGTGAGGAAGGTTAAGCCATAATCCACCACGGGGGCCCGGTCCAGATTGGTGGATCATATACCTACCTCCGAAATAATTCTCGGGTAGCTATGTGGGTTATAATAAATGACGCTGTCCACAATAAAATGCAATCACTGTCCCGTTAACAACTCTCCGATAATTACTCGCTGATTAACGTGTCACTGCATCGACGTTGCTATTAAGGTGGTTCGTTTCTGTTATAGTGGCAAATTTAAATTTCAAACTTTTTTTTCGTTTTTAGAGCTACATCTGGTCACTAATATAAACGAGACTGTATTTCGCGCCAACCGTAAATCATCAATCAAATATGTTGATAAACACTGAAATCATCAGTTTGACGGTTCATTGACATATTTGAGCGATACGGTGCATTAGTGCTAAATATTTCAACATAAAAACGAAAAGAATGATTTACGGCGCGAAATACAGTCTCATTTATATTAGTGACCCGGTGTAGCTCTAAAAACGAAAAAACTGTTTGAAATTTCAATTTCCCGCCATAACAGAAACGAACCACCTTAATGACACTGCATTCGATCCTTCGCTGTTTAAAAATTGAACACTCAGCGTGACAGTTCGCAATTAAGGTCACGCGAGAATGACGTTTAATTACGTTTGTTTTTCTGCTTTTCCAATTCGTATCGTGAAATGGACATCACCTTTTTCAAACTTAAACAATAATCAGTTACTCATATTTTATTTATTTTTAAAAACAAACTTAGAAAACAATATAAATACTTAAAATAACTTAACATTTTCACTTTCCCGCCAGATCTCCGACGTGTCACTGTATTTAAAAAAAACGATGTCCACAGAAGCGATGGAATTAATTGTCACGCTGATAAGCGATATTCAGCTGTAATACCAATGCCATGCTGCCTCCATTCGTGCGACAATTGCGCGTGACAGCTGCTGTCATGTCAGTGACACTGTCACGTGATGCTCGATTGTTAATTTAGGATTGTCCTCTCGCATGTCCAGTAGCTTATTGTTGATATGGTTTCATTATGTTGAGATAAACGCTAGAGGACATTTTCACGAGCGAGTTTATCTAGACGATATCATCGCTGCGACATGAAATGCAATAGATACGAAATTTTGGTTGTATAGTAAGTGACTTTTGTTGAGAGATAGAGTACCTATAGTTTGAAAAGAAAATCTAGGAAGTGCTGGAATGGGCACTATTAGTTTTTTTTTGTCTAGCGAGGTTGTATGGGCCGTGTTTTCAATCGGTAATATTAGTAATACAAACATGTATGTATGACTTATATTTTACTCAATATTTAAATTAAATAAACAAAAAACAAAAGCCTCGCTTCCGTCTTTTCATTCCTCACGGTTGAAAGCTTTATTGGTCCAGTCATTGCAAAAGGAGTCATTTCCACCCTCCATTGCCGTTCCGTGGCATCCACATTGTAGTATAATTACTAGCAGTGCCCTGCAGTTTCACCTGGATTAACTATTATCCCACAGGAACTGTTATTTGTTACAGGATAAGTAGTATCCTATGTTCTATTCCAAAACCTAAACTATCTGTATACTAAATTTCATCAAAATCCGTTCAGCCATTTCAGCGTGAAGAGAGAACCGACACAGATACGCACACGCACGCACACACACACACATAGAAACAGAGATAGAGAGAGATAGATCTAGATAGATATAGAGAAAGAGAGAGAGACACAAACTTTCGCATTTACATTATTAGTGAGATTGGGATAACAGGCCGCTAATTGCAACTTTTTGTTCCAGGTCCAGCCAAGTGCTAGTGATGTGTCGCGCTTGCTAGGGATGCGATAGTGCGGCAGGATGCGACTGCTGTGCAGCGCGCTGCTAGGCCTGCTGCTGCAGTGCTGCGCCGAGAGCCGGCAGGAGGTGCTCATTGAGGAGTCATGTGAGTACACCTTTATTTGTTGTTACTGAAGCGACGAGCAAGTCTTTCATAAATTTTTTTTTTTTAAGATAGAAAACAAATTTATGTCCCGTCAGATGGTAAACGGTTACCGCCGCCTATGGACGATATTTCCTTACGATGTTTTCCTTCACCGAAAAGCGAGTGATAATTATATACATATGCTTTTTACTGAAACATATTGGTAAGTGCCCGCACTGGGATTTGAACTCACGTCCTTCTACTTGGAAGGCGGACATTCTCCCTTCATATTTTAAACCTTTTCCCTCTTGAAATAATTTTGAACAATTAACCCATTTAACGTAAGACCTGTAAATATCCTTTCGTATCTCCTTAATATTCGAGGTACCGACAAGGATTAAAAGCTGTAACATCAGAACGTTCTGGGAACGTATTAATCTTTCACCAGACACGAATCCTTCCTCGAATCCGCCTCGGGTGAGATCGATGCGAGACCAGCTTGAATATTTACCCATGAGTCGACTTCAAGGTAGACCTATATCGACGCTATAAAGCGTAAACGCTGTAACCTTGAAACGCAAAATTGTTCACCAAACTTTTTTTTTGTTGAAAAAAAAATCATAACTCAATATCTACTCGACCTAAAAACGTAAATTTTGGATATTTGGTGTGTTACATACAAAGCTACAATACTGCTACCTTGGTTATATCCTAAAGTTCCTAGGGGACGTTGAAATGTGGGTTTGTTTCCGAATATGTAAAAAAAAGTATTTTCGGGTCGGTCAAAGGGTTACAGCGTTTACGCTTTCTGGCGTCGATATTATTATTTCAAGCTAGAGATTTACAAGCGAAATTTCTGGAATCAGAATCATCATCAGCAATTTTAAATTTTTTATAAGACTGAGTGACGAGATGGGCAAGACGTTCAGCTACGCCTGCCCATAACAGTTACAGTGCCACCCAGAACTTTGCATTGCATAATCCTGCGCGGCACAGCACTGAGCTCGTCACCCTGAGATCGGCTCTATACTATCTCGTATGCCCAGTAATTTCGCTGGAAACAGTGCCCTTCAAACGGGAACGCAGTGTTCGTCGACTGCAGCCTTAATTTGGTGGCTTTGCAATTTTGGACAGCATTGCATTAGAATCGTCACCGTGAGACCTTAATTATTAGATCGCATATAATGCCCAGCCACTTCCCCACACAATTTTCATTCAAAGCGAAGATAAAATACCCTGCCGTAGTAACGTCAAGAATTATCCGGACCCTTTTCACACCTGTGACGTGACGTCATTACGTGACGTCATGACGTGCGAGCTTCTTGCTTACGTCACTCAATTTTCCGGACTGAATAGCAGAGTGATTATTTTGCTCGCTAGACTTTCGACATTCGGTTGGATGTACCCGCATTTTTTCTATTTTCCGCGGCGGTTTTCCCTTATTTTATTTATGGTGGAGGTTTTCCCGATAAAATGTATTATGCTGGTTTTTGTATGGTATTATTAGATATGTGATCCATCAATCCAGACTGGGCCCCCGTGGTGGATTATGGCCTAATCCTCCTCACGAAATTGAGGGGAGACCGGTGCTCAGCAGTGGGACGATAAGGGTTGACGATAATGACGATGATGATGATAGTACACAAAAAACCTATGCAAAATCGGTCCAGCCGGTTACGCGTGAAATCCACACCAGCTGATAACTTTAATTAAACAACAAACATGACAAGCAGGCTGTTCGCCTGATGGTAAGCGCCACGCCACCAGCCTGTAACAGTTAATTTTTGTGTAGATCTTGATTTTAGAAAATAGGCCATTCAGCAGAGTTCCTGTTCTTAACTAATTTCGGTTCCCCTTGGAATAGAAATTGGGTATAATGCGAAATTCGTAATAGCTTTGTTATGGACTCCATTACAAAATACAACGAAATCGTGGTAGAATTTCCAACTAAATTAACAATTAGGAATAACCAAGGTTTCAATGTTTTTCTTAACTAGTTCCACCCTAATCATTATTCGTAAATAGGATTTTATCCCTTTGTGCGTCGCACATAATTATGTGGAGTATTTTGATTACAGTTGTTTTTTTTTACTGTTTGACGAGACGAGCAAGTCGTTCACGTGATGTTAAGCGCTACGCCTGCCCATAGCAGTCACAGCGCCACCCAGAACCCTGCATTGCATAATCCAGCGCGGCACTGCACTGCGCTCGTCACCCTGAGACATCGGCTCTAAAGTCTCATATGCCCAGTCATAAGACAGTATGAGTTGTAAGACTTAGAAGTTTGACTTTGAAAAGTGCATTTATTTTTCTTACTGCAATAAATGATTGAGTTTTCAGTTTTTTTAAGCATCGGCGCAGTATATATACTTTAACGTTTCTCATATTTTTTCATGACGAAAATAAAACCATAATGAAATTTCCTCCCAACCGTTTATATCCATTTTAGAATAAAACAACATCAAACTACAAGTCAAAATTTCAAAATAAATCTTTCGCGAGAATCTAAGCCTGTTTGTTGCGAACAAAACTACTAAGCTAGTTTTAACCAAACTTTCCGCTTTGCGCAGTCGCGCTGGCGGAATAAATTTTAAGTTGTGGACGTTGAATGCTAAATATTGCGGTGTGGTGTAGGACAAAAGGTAATGGTATAATCAGTATGGACAAATTGTATAAAAGCTATGTTATTATTCGACACGCCGCGGGATTTATTTATTTATTTGATGCACAAAACAAATTTCAATCATTGTAACTTTCGGGATTCCATCAATATGTTTTTTTAGTTTTTAGTTTTGAACTATTTGTTAATTTAGCCATTGCCATGTATATTAATATCCCACTGAAACCGTTAATTTTTAAGAGATAAAAAGTATCCTAAGTTATAATCCAAGACCAAAAGTATCTACAAACAAAATTTCATCAAAATCCGTTAAGACGTTTCGACGTGAAGAAAAGACAAACACATCCAGGGATTTTTGGAGAGAACACGAAATGGTTAAAATTCACCAAAATCAAAAACGAAACATTTTCCGTTATCTGCCTAATCTCGGAATTCAGTTTTGTAAATTTTCAGTTGATGAGTGAAAGTCCATACTGCATTCGAGTCTGTATTGTATAAAATAAAAGTACGCTACGTTCAAAACTACTGCAGTAAAAAGTTCTAAAATCCTGTTTTACGTAAGAAATAAAAATATGTTCCGGGATGAAATCATGTATCATTTTATTTTTTAATAGGTACTACTGCCCGCTATCACTAATCCTAGGAAAGCACTAAATCGAAGGCCCGATGCTTCATGGATTTTCCAAGGGGAAATATAAGTTTTAACAACTTTTATACAGTAACGAGTACAGCCGCAAGCTACACTGAAAAAGTGCGGCGCGAAGCATAAAGGCAAAAGCAAGGCTGTTCTATCCTTTTTTTTAGGGTTCCGTACCCAAAGGGTAAAACGGGACCCTGTTACTATGGCTCCGCTGTCTGTCCGTCTGTCACGAGGCTGTATCTCATGAACCGTAATAGTTAGACAGTTGAAATTTTCACAGATGATGTATTTCTATGGCCGCTATAACAACGAATACTAAAAATAAGAATAAAATAAATATTTAAGGGGGCTCCTATACAACAAACGTGATTTTTTGCCCCTTTTTGCTCGATATTTATAATGGCAACAGGTAGACGCTTGAAATATTCACAGAGTATTAAATTATATATTAACTTTAAAACTAATTAATTCAATTAACATAAATTTAACATTTAATGGGGGCTCCCATACAACAAAGTACGGAACCCTTCGTGCGCGAGTCTGACTCGCACTTGGTCGCTTTTTTAAGTTTTTTTTGTTCTGTTATGTTTCAATAAAGAGTTTATCTATCTATCTAAAGACATCGGCATTTTTCATGTTAATTTTATCAATGTGTCAATGCCGAAAACCGCGCTGCATTTATCTGTTTGTCACCTTAACAAGTTCACTTCTGAACTGTTTTACTCTTTTGCGAATCTTCACACAACGTGTGTTTACTATTTACTTCTAGACAGGTATGCTGCAAACTATGGCAGGAAACATGTGCTCCACCGGCAATGATATAGCGTGGCCCACATGGAAGTCGCTTAACCAACTCCGTACCCAAGTGGGCCGCTGCAGATCGAACATGTCCAGATGGGGTTATTCTGCTCCGAGCTCTGCCCAGTGCAATTGGGGTGCTCCCGGGTAAGACATGTGGCATCTGCTGTCATGCCCGCGCTGCCCTTACACCTGCACGTTGAACGACCTTTCTGAGGCTTCCCCTCCTGGGGAGGCAATAGCCGAATATTGGGCTAAAGCTATTTAGCAATTTAATTTATTTAATAGTCTCCTGGATGCTGAACCATCGATACGAAGAAGAAGAAGAAGACTATTTACTGGCGCTGTGTCGTAACTAAGCTCAATCAGCAGTGCGGGCGCACACAACTGGTGTGATAAAATTACAGTGCCGGTTCGCACGTCAGGCGTGTTTATGCTTGCCGTAAAATTATAAAAAGACAGACGTGTGTTTTTTCAGCAGTAAAAATTGAAATACTAAAAATTGACACTATTTTTTTTAATGTAAATGCTGGCATAAATATGGTCCGCTTTTTCTTTGTTGGTGGAAATTCTTCAGAACTATTCATCCAATTCTAGAAATTCTGTCATTTATAGGTAACTACATTATCCCTGAGTACTATAAGCTATGTGTATCCCGGGAAAATGCTGAGTTCCTGCGGGAAAATGGGAATTACCGGAAACCGCAAAGTGCAGTTATTTGTACATAATGTAAAACAGGCGCCGCCAAATCCCCAAAATTGGTTTTACTATAATAATACTGTTTTTAACTGATGAAATTGGTGTTTAAACTGCAAATTAAACTGCGACCGCATTCAGTGGTGTTGAACGCAACGAATAGACTTCAATTTTATCAGTGGATTTAACTAAACCACAGCGTTTAAAAGTTTTACAGTATTCACTTATAATTCCACTGTAGTTTTTACAAAAACACTCAAAACTCAATATTTTTACAGTAATTAGACAAAAATAATTCACTTTTACAAGTCAAACATTTAAGGCTCATAATATACTGTAACAGTAATGAGCAGGCGTAGCGCTTGCCATCAGGTGAAAGGCTTATTCAACAAACAAATAAGGTTAACAAGTCGCCATGGTCACTGACATATAAAATCCACCAACACAAAAAACACTAATTAAAAAATAGACGTTTTATTTCCATATATGTAATTGAACTGCAAATGAAGCGAAAGCCATATTCCGCTAGCGTTCGTCGCAATGAGTTGACTTCCATTTAGTCCGTGGTGGCTTTAACCTCAGTGGACATCGCTTTTAGTTTTAACTGGAAAACTTTTAGTGACCATTCCCACTTCGGCTGTTTTCCCAGTTTTTGATGAGATTTGAGTGCCATAAAATTGCCCTTCCAACCATATACAGGATGATGCAACTACTGCTTGACGGTTGATTTTCTGGTAAACATTTTAGGGTACTTATCAATAAACTCCGAGTTCACCTGCCACAATATTTTAAGGTATGGTAACTTTGTTTTCCGATTTAGGGCAAAGTTACTCTTAGGATGGTTGAATGGACACAAGCTGCATCGAGGCCAATATCCTACACAATTCTAAAGCAAGGTGGGGAACACGAATTTAAGTTTGTAATTGAATTTTCTTATTAACCTGTGTATCCGAAAAACTAAAAACGGCATATTTTTGAGAATTACCGTTCTACTTCCTCAACGGACTCTTGCAAAAAATACAATATTAACTCCGAAGTACGAAGCGATAGAAATTCACACATAACTTACGAAAAGTCTTTGGCCGGGGCCGAGGGTCGAACCCGGCGTCGTTGAGTTGTTATACAAAAATCACTTTACTCTTCCAATTCTCTTACGTACATATTAAAATAAAAAATAGCTAAATTGGTTAAGTCATTCTCAAGTTACGGCGTGACTAAGGGAATGAGGGAGTAATTTTTATATTTCTAGATAGATTTATATTCCCACTGAGTCTGAGTGTTTGTGGGACCATGGTCCTCGTAGTTCCCGATTCCCTAGAAACAGCGAATCCTAGGTAGGGGTCAAGATTTGTGGATGTGCTCGTGACGCGTTACAGGTTATTTATAAGCTCGCGTCCGTTCCCCTTTGCGGCACATCAATATTTCTATTTCAATAGCTCCAAAAGTATACCTACTTACGCACCTCCATTAGTACGTAGGTATGTATAAAGCTATAAGATTTATGGTCTCACATAACCTAAGATGAATTACTAACGCTACATTTTTTACGGTAAAAAAGAAACAGTAGAACAACTCTGTAGGTTATTTATTTATTTATTCAGTTGAAACGACCGCAGCCAATTACATCAAGACTCAGTAGAATACAGTTGAATTTGTTTGATGCAGTGGCTTTCTCGTTATCCATTAATGTTATCTTAAGTTATAACGTCAAGTAGGTATATAAGTTGGGCCAAATTTCATCAAAATTCCTTTAGCAGATTGAATCTTTCACATTATTACATAGACGTGTTTTTCATGGCATATCAAGATATTTGATATGACACAGTTTACTTACCCCTACTTAGTTTTAGTAGTGTGTGTTGAATCACTAAATAGTATTTGTTAACACCTTCAGTGCTGAGAACACAACTGTCGTGTTTTTCATAACTTACCGTGAGTGCGGGAAAACACACCTGTTATTTATTTATTTAATACTTTATTGCACAGATTAACTTACTAGTACAAATGGCGGACTTAACGCTAAGAGCATTTTCTACCAGTCAACCACCCATAGTGAAGGAGAGACGGTGTAGGCGTGCATCAAAATATCTCATTAAATAATAATAATAATAATGGAAAATAATAAAGCTTAATACAAAAACAACATGAATGTAATATAATATAAAATAACCACCAAAATAACCAATAACCTGTTGTGTTTTTTGTATAGAAAAACACTATGGAGTGTGCAGAGCTGCACCCGTGGCAAATCGGCTCAACGTCTCCTACTGGATTTATACTGTGGTTTAACGCACATATTTAGAGAATATAAATCAGATATACAGCTTTCCGGTCGCCCTGTTTGGATTTCTGTTTTATTGTTCTCTCTGTGGGGACAAAGATGATTTGAGTTATTGCTGCGGTACACTATCAAAATGGGTCAAGCATCCGCCAAAAACTATTTCGTTGTCAGGAAAACGTCAATTAAATCTGGGACCCAATTTCTAACAATCCAAATATGTATGGATTGTTTATTTTTATAATTATTTAACTGAGTGACGAGACGAGCAAGTCGTTCACCTGATGGTAAGCGCTACGCCTGCCCATAACAGTCACAGCACCACCCAGAGCCCCGTATTGCATAATCCTGCGCGGCACTGCACTGCGCTCGTCAACCCGAAACATCGGTTCTAAAGTCTCATATGCCCAGTAATTTCGCTGGAAACAGTGCCCTTCAAACCGGAACACAGTAATGTTTGCACACTACTGCTTGGCGGATGAATATCTGTCCCAGGCGGTCTCAGGCAGAAGACGCCTCCCATTACTAAAACTACTACCGACTACAACTAGATGGTATTTACTAGTAGATGTAGTTATTAATGGGATAGACTCACGCTACTAGTGAATTTCCTATGCAATACAAAGGGATACTACCAGTACATTACCATACCACTTTGACGGGAGCATTGATACATACATCAATTATTAACCTATTATCAGAATTTATTACCTAATCATGTCCTATTATTATCAATTAATGCTCTATTAGGCGAAAGACAGATCGATGCGGCGCGGGGCGCGCGGCGCTGTCAGTTTGATACCATCATCAACCCACACTCGTCCACTGTTGGACGTAGGCCTCTAGGCCTCTCCCAATGCACACCACTGAGCCCGATCTTTGACTTTCCTCATCCAGTCCTTGCCAGCCGTCTTCTGCAAGTCGTCACTAGACCTGCCGGCGGGCGTCCCACACTACGTTTGCCCAAATTCTAGAACTCGCCTACCCCATCGGTTGTCGGTTCTTATAGAGATGTGACCGGCCCACTACCGCTTCAGCTTGCTAATCTTTTGAGGTATGTCATTTACCTTGGTTCTGTCGGATCACTTCATTACGGATCCTTTCCTTCAGAGACTCCGAGCATAGCTCGCTCCATAGCTCGCTGAGCGACTTTAAGCTTGTGGACCAGTCCCACCGTGAGTGTCCACGTTTCGGCTCCGTAGGTCATGACTGGTAGGACGCACGCATTATAGAGTTTCGTCTTTAGGCACTGTGGTATGGACGACGAGAATATCTAAAGAAGCTTGCCAAATGCTGCCCAACCCAACTGAATCCTTCTATTGGCTTCCCTCTCGAATTAGTTCCTACCCAACTGCATAATGCAGTTTGATCCGTTTTGTATGAAAAAGCCATCTAGTTACGTCATAAAGCACGCCGTACCTCGTTACTTTTGCTTGCCGCTTAGATATACCAACTTTAATTAATGCTTGTAGTTGTCAGCTGGATTCCCCAAGCGCCCTAAGCTGTCAGCCAACTTAAAATACTAAAAACCTTGTTCATGTTGACAGTGCTGTATATTTCTTGGATGTCCTTGGAACTAAACTGTTTAACTAAAAAGTCATGGATCTAGTGGGAACAAAATGGTCCTATGGTAATAAGCGCTATTCTATGGTACCTTCTTGGATCCCATGTGAATTATATTGATTTTGACTTTCAAAGCACAGACACACACACTTATATGGCATAATAAAAATTACGAAAATTAAAAGAAAATATATTCCCGTAGAGTTTCTTGGTGCTATCTTCTCTGACGGGCGTATTTCCGAAGCGCTGGTAGAGTTAATGGAGTTTCCTTTTCTTGTGCGAGATTCAGGCATGAATCACCACTTGAAAGGAAAACTTCCTTTTTCAAACTCGAACTCATCTTTGTCTTTAATTTTTTGTCTTGACTTGTAAGATGCATTATTCTCGCCTACTTGCAATAAATAATTTCAATTAATTGATAATTCATCAGCCAGACTCAAAAGTATTATATATCTTTTTTTTTTATATGGTAGTGGCAGACAAGCTGATGGTAAACAGTAAACGCCGCCTATGGATACCTCCAACACTCGGGGCGTCGTCGATGCCATGCCTACTCTGTAGAGCTCTGCTCTGCTCTGCTCTGTTGAAACGATTAATTCACCACACCCTTGCCAGATATTCATCCGCCAAGCAGTAGTGTGCAAACATTGATGTGTTCCGGTTTGAAGGTCACTAATTTGAGAGAAATTTCTGGGCATATGAGACTTTAGAGCCGATGTCTCAGAGTGACGAGCGCAGTGCAGTACCGCGCAGGATTATGCAATACAAAGTTCTGGGTGGCATATAACTGTGATAGACAAGCGTGGCGCTTACCATCAGGTGAACGACTTGCTCGTCTCGTCAGTTAGTGAAAAAAAAAACTAAAGAGTTATCTTTAGTTTTTTTTTTCACACGTTAATTATTCGATTAATCCATGACATGAAACGTCACGTCTGTCTGTCTGTTAGGCTTAACCCCTGGGAGCCTACCCTTTGTAATTCAAAGGGACGCTCCGGAAACGGTGGTTGGTACTTAAGAATCTGACACAGTGTCGGAAGTTTGCTGAACAGGAAGTGAAGTTAGTTTTAATTATTGTTCCGGAAGAAAGATTGAGTGTTGTTGGCTGTTTGCGCTAGTCCCAAAATAACTGGGTTACATAGATTTTTTTTATCACCGAACTACCTGCGCCTGCGTAATCCATTTTTCCTGCAATAACTCTGGGAACAAAAAACAAACAAATGTGAAATCGGATTTCGTACGAAAATCCCATAGCAAAAACTATTTTTTTTTTTTTTTAATTATGCCCTTTTTCCTTTGTCATATGAACCTTGTCCTGGCGGTGGTAGCGTCTGCCTTCCAAGGAAAAGGTCGCGAGTTCAAATCCCAGTGCGGGCACGTACCAAAGTGTTTCTGTAAAGCACATGTACGTAATTATCACTCGCTTTTCAGTGAAGGAAAGCATCGTCAGGAAACCGACATACCTACCCGAGAATTATTTCAGAGGCAGGTATGTTATCCACCAATCAGAACCCGGCCCCTGTGGTGAATTAAGGCCTATCGATGATGAATTGCTAAAATAATTCAATGAGCTATTTTCTTTTTTTTTTTTATAAGCTCTGATAATTTTTTGCAGTACAAACTGATTGAATTCGACGATGTGGTCAACGATTTCCATTCAGCGTGTACCTAAATTAGACAATGCTCACTCTCACTGCATGAGCCATTGTTTGGAAAGATAAATAATTATAGATAGATAAATAAGATAAAAAAACTTTCCACTTGTCTTGCTCGAGAAGTGTGTCAATAAAGCTCAGCGTAGTGGAACTAAAGTGTGTTAGTTACGCCCTAGGGCCTGAAGTGTTTTTTTTTTATTTTACTCATCATTATCAACAGCCTACAAACCCTTTGTTAAAATTTATCTAGTAGTATATTTCTTCTGCGGTAAATACTTTGCTTTTAAATGCATTTTTGAAATAATTTTCTTATAAAAACTTTTTATTCTGTATTTAAAATTTTGTATAAAATTTCTGTTTTTTTTTTTCTCGATTCTATTGTCTTTAAACATAAGTCGTATTAGTCCCTTGTTAAATAATGTACTATAATTTCTTCACACTACAACCGTGAAGATATGTAAACGCAGTTCCCGTGTGTCCGAACCATTAGCTACAAATTAATTTAGCATCCGTACAATATTACGGTCCAACATTTAGAGTCAACATGCGCGTATCTATTGGTGGAATTCCAGTAAGGGGTTACCCATATCTGAGCAAATGAAGCAAGGTACATATTTATCCTACTAAATTGTATAGACAGGCGTTGTATAGATGGAACGTTTATTAAAAAAAACTGTTCGATATTTAAGTTTCCCGCCATATGTGAAATATTTCACCTTACTAACTACATAATACAAATAAATAAAATTGAAGTGTCTGTTTGTAATATTAAAATGATCGCCTTTTACTACATGCAAATGGATGATTTATATACCAAAATAACATTGGTTACAATTTTTGTCTGTGTGTCTGTTTGTTTCGGCTAATCTCTGGAACGGCTGGACCGATTTTGACGGGACTTTCACTGTCAGACAGATTTTCGTATAAATGACAAGCGCGACCGACGTATTCACCGACGGTCGGTCGTGTACTGAAGCCGGCTGTCAAATCATGCAAGACAATTTACGCTGTTCCCGTTGTTGAATTGAGTTGAAATTTTGCATGCCCATATCGTCCCACAGCTGAGCACGGGTCTCCCCTCACTTTCGTGAGGAGGATTAGGCCATAATCCACCACGGAGGCCAGATCCGAATTGGTGGATCACACACCCACCTCCGAAATAATTCTCGGGTGTGTTTCCTCACGATGTTTTCCTTAACCGAAAAGCGAGTGACAAGTTCCGATGACAATACAATATTATGGTGACAGCGAGCTGATCTGATATATACGGAGGTGGACAACGGAACTCCTCAGTGACTAACAGTAGAGGTTTGGACTAATTTTGATCAGCTTGCAGTACCGAATACGTATTTTATAAAGCCATGTCGGCAAAAAAAAAACTCTTTTTTACAAATACCGTCATAATGTTGAAGGTGCAAGAAAAAGTGTATTGCTTTTCCGACCTCTATTGTTTCGTCGCCCATTTGAACGTGCCTACTATATATTTCACCAAACGAGATCATACCTTGCAGATACTATAAATATAGGTTATTTTACTTAACGAGACGTTGTCGGCATCTGAATTGTGCGAGACAGCCTATTTGCGTCAGCGCGTAACCTCAAAGATACGTGATATGTCCTTACAATGATATTTACAGTAAGGACAGCTCAACCTCCGAAACAAACGCTGCATTTTTTTTTATGTAACTGAGTGACTAGACGAGCAATCGTTCACCTGATGGTAAGCGCTACGCCTGCCCATAACAGTTACAGTGGCACCCAGAACTTTACATTGCATAATCCTGCGCGGTATGCGCTCGTCACCCTGAGACATCGGCTCTAAAGTCTCAAGAAGGAGGGTCTCTCCTTCCTTTTCATTCCTCTCGGCTCGCAGACTTCTGCAGCCAATCCTTCCAGAAGACGTCCAGCTCGTCCCGCCATCTCGTAGGCCTGCCGCGACGTCCCGTCGTCTAATATTGTGTGGGCTGCACTCGGTTACAGGTTTTACCCTCAGCTCGTCCTTTCTGATGCATCGCGACACGACACGTCAGACAAATGTGATCTAGCTTAAGATACCCTACCTTAAAGGAATCACCCTTACTGCTGCAATAATATGAAAAAAGCAAACGTGATTTGTTACGTGAGAGGTACTGTGAAACGCCGGAAGACGCCAAAAGGCGTCGTTTTCTGTCGCATGTTGTGTTTTGGAGTCACTGCTGTCTTTTGCTCCAGCGTGATTAGATGAAACCTCATAAATAACAAATCTTCGCTGTTCCTTCTACCCACTGGATGTTCTGCGTGAATTTATTATTTATGTTTTTGTTACAGCAATGTCAAGCAAGACTTGGTAACGATATAAAATGGTGTCTTTTTTTGGCTTCTGTTCCGAAGCAATCTTATTGGTGTATGAAGAAGTAACAGTTATGATAGCTTTGCGTGTTTGAATGGATTGGATTTCAATGATTATCTGGTTTTATTTTAAAATTTATCACTCTCTTTTCGGTGAAGGAAAACATCGTGAGGAAACCCACATACCTACCCGAGAATTATTGCGGAGGTAGGTATGTCATCCACCTATCCGGACCGGGGCCTCGTGGTGGATTATGGCCTAATCCTCCTCACGAAAGTGAGGGGAGACCCGTGCTCAACCGTGGGACGTTATGGGTTAATGATGATGATGACTCTAAAAAACTGTTCTGCTACTCCTACTAGTATTTACTAGACATGTTACTTAAAATACTAGCTTTTTCTAATGATTTGTTAGCTAATTTCATTTACGTTACCTCCTAAATTCACAATTTTCACCAAATTCAGCCAAATTAACTTTCCATGAATACAAAATTCACCTTAATACTAAATCCCGAAACAAGCTTCCTGAACCAACCCCCAAATGGAATTAGATACAGTACGGCGGTCTCATCCGAACAGGCTGTGGTCAGACTCAGGTAAATCCTACTGTTATTTAATTAAAGTGGCAAGTAACTTGCCATTTACCGTGTAGGTATATCTTTTTTTTATGTTTTGCCTTCTTGAAATTTTTGCATTCAGCCTCAAGTAATAATGATTTACAAGTTCTTAAAGCTCTTCAAGTTTTCAACCCCCAACGCAAAAACGACGGCACCTAGTTATTTATAGGTAATTTAATATAGGTTTCACGTTTATACCTTTTTGTTATATTTGTGGCTATTTTATATAGCTTCTTTTTAACTTGACGTAGACTTTTTTAATAGTCAAAAGTAAATAGTTAAAAAAAAAAAAAAAAAAAATAAGTTAAATAGTTCCTCAGTAGGTAGTCTAGTCAAAGTGTCGATTCATTTCAGTAAATAAATTGATTAGGTTATTTTTGGGGAGAATACAGAATTACACGTTTTTTGGGTATGTATCATTTTCCCACACTCTTGATTACACGTTAAATAATACATTATGGCTAACTTTACACTTTAAAACACGAATAAACACAAGTTTGAGAATAAAATGCATATTTTTTTAGTTTCCCGCCAAAAAAGAAAAGGAAAAAGTCTGTTCAACGACTTTTTATATTTTGGTTGCTTTAGATTTATGCATTCAGCCAGTGTTAACTATAATGAGATTAAAAAAGTACCATTTGGAATTTTGGCGGGAAATCTAAAATGTGACGCTGTTCGATTATATTTAAATTGTTTAATCAAACTCGTGTTTCTTCGCTTGCTTATTACCATAGATAGCGGCGCAAGTCTATTCTACTCGTATATACACGATTTTATATATACAAAAATGATAGAACTGAGACATTTGATGTTAGATGCCATAAGCCAGGATTTATTCGGATTTTCCTAAATCACGGTTGGAAAGTTTAAGGTTATAGGGGTGCCACTGCCAAGATATCAATTACTATTATTATCTTCTCTGAGACCCTTCTCGATTGGCAAACTCAATCGCTCTCGATTACAATCGAATAAAAGGGAGTAACAAACAGCGATCTGTTTTAATTATTCGAAGTGAAACACGATATTCTTTGTGCTAAGAATATTTTATTAATGCTTTGGCTTAGAAAAAAGAATAAGCTTTAATTTTTTTTTTATATTCGCTCTTTATCAATCCTTACTTTGTGGGACGACACCATTTTTTAATTCATTTGAACCAAAAATACATTATTTCAGACATCGGTTATAAAGTCTCATATGCCCAGTAATTTCGCTAGAAACAGTGCCCTTTAAACCGGAACACAGTAATGTTTGCACACTGCTTGGCGGATGAATATCTGGCAAAGGTGTGGTACTTCCCCAGGCGGACTCTTGCAGAAGGGGCCTCCCACTCCACTTACCACCAGGTGAGGCTGCGGTCAAACGCTTGCCTATTATGCAATAAAAAAAGAAAAAAAATCTAATGTTAGCGCAATGAAAGAACATACGCGGCTAAAAAACATAACCCTACTTTTTGCCATTGCCGGGTGAAATTAGGTAGCCATTCACTTCGCCTAACAATGTACTATTTCGTACAATTTACCTCTCCTAATTTTTACTTTGCGAAAGCTTTATTCCTCAGAACAGGACAGGTACAAAAGGGTTGGCCCAAGTCAATATTAACATTTGTACGGCGGCGTCTGTTTTGCGAGGTGCCCTAAAGTGCCCTTTGATATGCCACGACAGTTACTTTCATGGTATTTCACAAATCCCACGACGTTTTGTGTCGGGATCCACTGAATTAGTTTGTTCATTACTCGTTAGTGGAGTTTGTGTGGGGCTAGTGGGCTGGTAAGTAGGTTGAGCGAGTGGCTGGAAGAATGGTTTTTAAAATTCGTCATTTTAATTTTTGTTTTCGATGTCTTTTCATTTTCAATGACTGGCTGATATTTATTTATGTGCGCTTACTGAAAATTAATAAATTTGAAATTTAATGATTTTTAGGAGATTGCTGATGAATACGAAATTTTTGCTTTTATCTACATAGAATTTCTCGTACAAATATGGATATGGTGAACCGCAAAAGTCTTGGATTTCGGAAATGTCCATCTACTGCTATACTTATTTGTTTGCATTCGGCAAGTTACCCACCGTAAAAAAAATACCTGTGCAATATTATAGTGAGAGTTACTGGATCGATGTAAAGAAAACACTAAGAATTGACTTAAAGTGACGTATTTAAATGAAACCGTTCTAATAGCTCGATTGACATCTGTTTTTAAATTTAAAAGCTTGAATAAACCCCCATTTACGAAGCTTAACTAACTGTGCGTGAATCTAATGAAACGAAATAATCACACAGGGTTGTAAAGAGAATTATTTTATTATAAAAAAATCAGACGTACCTAATAGAATAGAATAGAAAAATATTTGCACACCAAAAAAAAACATAGTACAGAAAAATTATAACGAGGGTATATATAATAACGAGGGTATGTCGCCGCGAGGACGAATCGGGAGCTTTCGGGAATCTCCGGCATTGATCAAAGATACTTCGATTTATTTTTAAGATTCATCTCGGACGATTATTAATTTGTAACCTTTAATAATGTTAAACCTTAACATCTATTTTAATAGCGTTTTGTCAATTTACAATCTCTAAGTTAATTTATCAAGCTAAAAGAGTTATGTTTGAGTATATCCGCCGTCGCAATGATAAATCAGGCACCAACGTCATCGAGTCGAAAAGACTCGATTAAGTTAAGATTTGTTTTTGAATATCAGTAATCTGTATGCTTGAATGACATCAAATCTAAGAGTAAATTCTAATTGCGTTGTATCCAGTTAAAACCTTCAAAATGATTACCCAACTTAAAATAGTTCTCAGTTCGATCGTTTCCTATCGTCATTTCAAAGTAAGTTTATTCCCATTTAAAATTATGATTGCTGTAATGCTTATTTACTAGCCGTACTAGGCTTCATAATCTTAGTAATGCTTATTAAAAGCTTCTGCTTAGTAATTGCTAATTTAATAAGCTAGTTCTGATAGTTTGAAGCCGCCATGAGCGCCATCTATCTTCATATCTGGTATCTCGCTACCATCTTATTGGTTGGCGCAAAAAATGGTGGCTGGGAACTATCGGAGCTAGTTTCTTGACGGCACTTTGAGTTGGATTCTCGGTGCAAAAACATTGTGAGTAAATCCTTGCTAAATAATTCAATAAAATAATTATAATTTTCAGTGATTCATCTGCTTTTATTTCAAACTAAATTCCAGGGTGTGTTTTGTTAGCCTTGTGAGTAAAGTTAACAACTAGGTAGACATTTACATTGCAATAGCAAAGCCGGTGGTCAGCAGGCCAGCGGTTTTGCACTTTTTAAAAAGGGGTGGTCTACCCTTATCACGATAGGTATAACAATGAGCGCTCTTATCGCTGATAGCAATTTCTTCCAATAATGAAATATGGGATCAGTTTAGTCTCTAAATTGAATGTGACTGAAACCAGTTGTCAACTGGAACGACATAAACGAAGCACAAAGGGCGCATTCGTCCCTAATTTTCCCGAAGCGTGGGATGAATCTGATGAAGACGAAATAATCTCATAGGGTTGTAATTGTAAGGCTTGTCTTTCAGGCAAACTACTGAAGATTTTCCTAATTTATTTAGATTACTGATTACTCGTTGCGATTTAATAATGCTAGAAATTTGGGAGTAAGTTGAAAATAGAGTAACTGGAACCAGTTGTCAACTGGATCGCATGAACAAAGTAAGAGAAGAAAGTATAAAGGGAGAGAAAACTAAAGGGCATGTGTCATAATTAGCTTCGTTCAGCATACAGTCGAATTGAGAACCTTCTTTTTTGAAGTCTCTTAAAAATAGAGTGTTTGGAACCGGTTGTCAACTGAATCGCTTAACTGAATCGCTCAGTTGTGTTGACAAAGGAGGTGTAAACTCAAAATAGAGTAACTGGAATCAGTTAGCTGAACCGTTATAAGCAAAGTCCAAATTAAGAGTACACTTAAAGCAGACTGAACTAGTTCTCAG
The DNA here is from genome assembly GCA_912999815.1 of Campaea margaritaria. Classification (NCBI taxonomy): domain Eukaryota; kingdom Metazoa; phylum Arthropoda; class Insecta; order Lepidoptera; family Geometridae; genus Campaea; species Campaea margaritaria. The sequence goes on from OU538814.1 coordinate 4,917,922, forward strand.
CTGGATCGCATAAACAAAGCACAAACGATGGCTCCTACTTCCTTAATTATCCTGACGCGCGACTGGGCGTGACTGTGATGAGAGACGAAATGATCCCATGGGGTCGTAAGGCTTTCGTCGTCCCATTCCGACTAATCAGTTTCTTTAGTACGTCTCTATGGTATAGCAATTGTGAATACTATGATAGTTGGCGTAAAGCAGCATTTTGACGTGGATAAGTCTTTAATTGGGAGGCAATTTAGAAAACTGTTGATAATATTGCAGGGGATACAATTGGTGTTGCAGCTACATATATCTTTCGTCTTCATCCAAAACTACGTTACACCACGCGATGGCAAAGAATTCGATCAAAGAATTCTGTAAGAAAGAACTGACTGAGAAAGAAAAAACAAAGAAAGGACTATAACGAAACGCGCGCGGCGGGGGGGGAAGCGCCGCCATTTTGAGGTCGTGTCGCTGCGTCACATGATTTCCGTTTAGTATAAATTTTGACTCGGAGAAGCTGCGAAATTGTCGTATTCATGTAAAACACACGGTCGTGTCCAAAATACAGCCACCTCCCACTATTTCGGTCGATTTTTACATTACATATTTGTACAGTATGTAAAAATAAAAGTATGTAATAATTTTATCAACTTTTTTTCTTTTTCTTTGAAACTGAGTTCTACATAAACATCACGTCCTTTAGTCGATAGTAAGTGCCCATAACAGTCACAGTGCTTCCCAATCTGTTGCGACTCTTATGCGGCACTGCATTGCGCTCGTCACCCTAAAATGTTGGTTCTTAATTCTTATATGCCCAGTAATTTTACTGAAATTAGTGCCCTTAAACCAGAATTCAGTAATTTTAGCATGGTACTGCTTTGCGTATGAATATCTGGCATAGATGTGGTACTTCCTCATGCCCTCTTGCAGAAGAGGCTTACAAAAATATGCTTTAAATGTTTTGACTTCTTACTACTTGCGCATTTAGCCAGTATCAAAATTTATTGCGTCTCCAGTTTTACATTATTTAACAATACATTTGAAAGTCTTCAAAAGGATTTGAAAAGAGTTGCTTTTCAAATCCAAACATAGTCTCAATCAATCAAATTCCAAAAAAAAGGCAGGTTGCCTAAATTGGCCTTCATAAGAGACGTATCAATGGATCCAGCGTGCCAAATATGGCCCACTACGGAAACCTTACAAACCAACTTTTATTGTAAAAGTTGACAATTCACATAAAATCGGCCAATCGTGACCTAGTCCTTTTACAGTCAGACAAACCTGAATTAAACTTTGTGGCGTTGCAATAAATACCAACTTAGTTTTTCTGAAACGTATGATTAATATGGTTTTCGGTGTATTGGTTTCGTTTTTTTTTTTTATTGAATGTGTACAATGAAAGGATGCACCATTGAATTGTGTATCATTGTTGATTTTAAAAAGATAAATCTGACTTTCTATAGCGTGGGAAAACTGGATGAATTCGAATTCTTCAATGTATTTAATACTAATGTAACATTTTAGTACAAAACGTGATTATAGGGTAAATTGTTTGATCCCTCGATAGCTCCTCTTATGGCTTACTTCTGTCTTTTATTTTTTTCTTTTTTTTTTACAGATTTATTTATCGAATCTGTGTACACGTCTTACTGTCACACAAGTCACGAAAGTCAACATCCAAATTACCACGAACAAAACCGAAAGACTGGTCTCACAAAAACATCAAACATTGACATTTCTTCCGAGACACTATCAAACATCAAACGTTCCGCCTAATCCTACCAAACTTTTTTGTGCCATATACGTCAAAGCAAGCAAGCAAGAACTTTGTCGCGGCACCAAAACAAGAAATTTCTGTTCACACAAACGAGTTCCCAATTCTTTTCACTGTGACAAGGTGGGTAGTTCGAATATTTTGTGAGCTGTATATGACTCAAATATCTTGTTACCGTAAACAAGTGTCAAAACCAGTGTCGTGTCGATTGAGATGTCGATGTTGGAATTAGGGGTCGACGTGAGTTGACTGACAATCGGATTTGGTATCGATATATCGGTACTTTGTTACGATATGGGCAGGATTAGTATCGGTAGTTGTGAGTGTCGGTATCATCGAACGTGACGTCACCTGTCACCTCCCAGTCTGTATTTATCCATCCTTGTAATATTGAAGTAAAACTTCTTTGCGCACGCTTGACTTGGGGAGTGAGCTGGTGAATGCGTTACGAAAATTGTGATCGGGCGAGGCGAATGGAAGTTGAGGGGTAAATAATAAAATAATAAATACATGATAAATGATAAAATAAAAATGTAATAAGTAAATAAAAAAAGGACAAAAACTTATAATAAATAATCTGTTCCCTTTTTTTTTTTTTTTTTTCCCGGGGAAATTCATTAGGCATACCATCCGGCCCCGGGGGGGGCGGGGTGGTTATGTGGGACTCCCCCGCCAGCTGGTCTGGCGGGGTTTACCCACTAAAACCCCGGGGTGTTCTCCTCTCCGCATTATGGAGGTGGTCACGGGTTCGCACGGCGCTTCCGCGACCACCTCTGCGGGCGCCCTCCCGGGCTCGCCACGTGAGGCTTGGGCCTCTTTCTCCGCTGGGTGCGTCCCGGAACACACGGGCCGCACCTCAGCTCGGGACTTCTAACTTGGGCGTTGGACCCCCGATCCGCGGCCCAAAAGTCCCCGTTATTGGTCCCTCGCTGTGCCCTCTGCTGATCAGAGGGACACGCGAAGGACCTCTTCTCGCCAGGTTATTTGCTACGGCCACCAATTCCCCTAGGAGAATTGCTGACCGAACCCCAGGGTGCACCGTCCCAGCTGCTGCCCTTCCCTCCGGATGCAACGCATCAAGAGGGACGAACAACAGCCGGGCACTCGTGGAGGTTACCTGGCCCGCACCCCAAATAATCTGTTCCCTTATTCAACCCTTGTTTACCTATTGTAATTCTTCTGTACTGTGTTGTTTTGTTTCTGGTGTACAATAAAGAGTTTTTCTATTCTATTCTATTCTATTCTTAAATGATATAATAATATCGATAAAATAAAAAGAACTAAAGAAGTTTTTCATCGGTCGTGTGGTCTAAAGCACACAAATTTTTTATTGTGACTTTTAATTGTTTTTTGAAATTTTTAGAAATACATAAAAATATAATATGGGATTTGAGTGGGATTTACGGGCTACCACTGACTAAAGGTTGGTCAATTCAAGCAATAGACCGCAAAAGTTGGAAAGAGGGATGGGAGGCCTTTGCTCAGCAATGGGACGATATGGGTTGAAATTATAATAATAATAGATTAAAAAACACAAAACCTTATTTTTTACTATCAATCACTGTTCTGTTAACTTAATAGAGGTAGAATTTCTTAGACAAAAGCAACCTTAAAAATTATAATCGATATAAATACCGATAAATCCCATAAAAAGGCCAACTCTACACGACCCGTCACTTGTCCACCCGTACACGAGTATCGAATTTCAAAAGATCTCCCAGCGTTTCACCCACGCCTAAAAACACTAATATCGAAATCTGTCTCTTTCATACTATGTGCTTATCCTGCATGTGTGACCGAGACGGCGACAGTAAGGATATCTTGAAAACTGACAAGTGTATGCTCTAATTCCGAACGTTTTGTTGCGGGCAGTGACCATGTTGCCATTTAAAAAGTCGGGATAAAAACTGGAAATAAGCAGGATAAAAAGGACATTTAGTTGTCACTGCAACTTCACTTTTAAATAGAATTGCATAGGCAATTGAGTTATAGATTGTTTTCAAAGACGGAAAAGTCTGAAGAAGTAAAAGGCAGGATGGATATGTCCTTACACAATTTGAAGTATGGTCACCATAGTTGCGAGTGAGAAATCTGTTAATAGCTACTTGGTAGGGTCAATGACACTTGATTAGGGTGAATTGATTTGTTCGTGGTTGCTTTTTTATTTTGACAAAGTCCAATAGTCTAATAAAAGGTTTATAAATTTCGAAACCCCAATTAAATTGGTTTTAGTAATTGAAAGTCAAATGTCAACGTCTCAATACCGAGAGATTTTAGAACGAAAACCACTCTAAAACAATATCAGTTTTTAGAATTTAAATCCGTAGTCGATCGGACTTATTAGAAAAATACCAAACAACTTTTCGTAAGATTGGATTTTTTTCTTCATATATCTTAAATTGCTTTTCGAATAAATGTCAGAGTTCTTGGAGATGTGTCGTAATATATAAGTTATTTGTGAAATATATTAGATAATTTTCCAGACAAGCTTATTTTAAATATGTATCAGGTAAGCAAGCTGATCAAAATAAGTCAAAACACCATCAATCTACTGTACGTATAATTATTATTACAAAGAAGTCCTTGATATTTATTTATTTATTTATATATAATAAAATAAAAATAACATAATATGTGGTTGTAAGTTGTAACCTGGGCTACATTTTACTAAAAAAAGACCCCTAAGAGGGTAAAATTTGGTGTCCAAAGTTGCGAAGCAAATAATAAGAAAACAGCAAGGCGCAGTTTGGAAGGCAGATCATCAAGAATCGAACCCGGTGCTAGTTGTTTGCAAAGCTCAAAAAACAACTCACCCTCCACTTCTACCTATCAACAAGTAAAATAGTGTTATTACGCCTGCCATTGCATAATCTTGCGCGGCACTGCACTGCGCTCGTCGCCCTGAGACATCGGCTCTAAAGTCTCACATGACCAGGAATTGCGCTGGAAACTGTGACCTTCGAACCGGAACACAGTAATGTTTGCACACTACTGCTAGGCGGATGAATATCTGGCAAAGGTGTGGTACTTCACCAGGCGGTCTCCTGCAGAAGAGGTCTACCACCACTCGCGTCACTGTCTCCGAGAACGACCTCGACATCTTCCAGTGTCTAAGAACCCACAGTCTATAGCCATCCTATGAAAAGACAAGTATTACGAAATGTTTATCAATGGCGTTCCAATTCAACAACGACAATTTCCACTATCCATTCTTTGCACGAACTGTAATTATACGGAACCATTTGAATACTTTATTGCCTTTCAAATTGAGTACGATATTTTTATTCTGAACACGCATCGGTCATATTTTTATCGCTTCCCTTATCTTAATAATTGTACCGCTAAATGGTTTTATTCAGAACTAGTTTTCATGTTTTTCGTATAAACTTCGACACCCCCCTATTTCCACCCCTTAAGGGTAGATTATTGGATTAAAAAACCAAATGTGTACTGGGACACACGGTAGAAGTAAAGAAAAAAATGAAGAGAAATAAGGAGAAATAAAAAAAATAATTAAAAAACGCTTGTTCTGGCCTGAAACAAATATACTACGCGCATGCTCGAGTGCGACGCATTCACTCTCGCTCTGTCTCTTTCTATTCCCCCTCCCCAGGAGCGTTGAACGTTTAACGCAACAGTGCTTTCATACCCCCTCCACAGTAGCGTTAAACGTTTAAACGTTTAGCGTTAAACGTTTTGTTGGAAGTCTCATTAGAAGTTTCACTTCAAAAACCACCTTATGTTACAAATAAATATGCAATCTATTTTTGCACCAAGTTTCATTAAAATCCGTTCAGTTGTTTTAGTGTGGTAGAATGACAAACAAATATCCAAAGTTCACATATATAGTAGGTGTCGATGGCTCTGGGCCAACGTGAACACAGACCCTCGGAAAGTTTGCGCATGCACAGTCACGAAGAAATGTTTTAGTGTGCTTTGCCTTTTCCTCAGTAGGTGGGAAATAGTGGGAAATGCCAGGCGGCCAACCCTAACTGTCCAAACCCTAACTCGCTTCCAAAATACGAATGCTTTGACGTTTTCTGCGGCTAACTTCACGATGGTCTAGATAAATCGACACTATCGTAGTGGAAGTTACATTGTCCTTGAGTTGTGTGGAATACTTTTTTACAAGTCTAGTTCTTGTGGAACAATAGGAGACACGCAGGGAACCGCGGGGCGCAGCTAGGTTATAAATGGACTATATTCTGAACAAATATTGTACTGCGTATAAATCATGAACATTGATAGTAGTGGAAGGCCTCTTCTGCAAGAGACCGCCTGGGGAAGTTCCCCACACCTTTGCCATATATTCATCCACCAAGCAGTAGTGTGCAAACATTACTGTGTTCCGGTTTGAAGGGCACTGTTTCCAGCGAAATTACTGGGCATATTATGAGACTTTAGAGCCGATGTCTCAGGGTGACGAGCGCAGTGTAGTGCCGCGCAGGATTATGCAATACAAAGTTCTGGGTGCTGCTGTGACTGTTATGGGCAGGCGTAGCGCTTACCATCAGGTGAACGACTTGCTCGTCACGTCACTCATTCGAATAAAAAAAAAACTAAATGTGTGCTGTAAAACATGGTAGAAGTAAAACTACAACTAAAAAATTAAGGATAAAAAAAAATCTTAAAAGATTTTACAAAATATATACGAAATGTAACTTTTACTCTTTCTATCGTGACTAACTTATATTTCCCTCTCAACCTCTCGTCCGATCACATTTTCCGTAACGCATTTACCAGCTTACTCCCCAAGTCAAGCGTGCGTAAAGAAGTTATACTTAAAAAAAAAACATTTAGGAATACATCGTTGAACCTTACCACACTACCCCATATTTGGCATATAAAAAGCCACGCCAGTTCACAAAATAAACAACCGTCCTTTTTTCAGAATAAAATCTAACTTGGCCGCTCTTCAGAGAATAACAGTTATAAAGATATGAAAACTTTTGGTAATAAATATGTAACGCAACGTTAGTTTGACGTCTTGCGAAAAAAATTGAAACAATATTTTCTTTCGGTTTTCTTAGAGTTGTAAAAGCTGTACAAGGTCCATTATAATTGGAGCCTTAAAATAATACAATGTTCTAAGAAGAATAAAAAGGACACTAAAATCTATATGTAAAGGAGATGGCGCAAAATTGTGTGGAACGTGGTCCATCGGTGGCCATTAATCTTGTCTTACTTCTTATTTTATAATACTACTAGCAGTCGCCGCGACTCCATCCGCGTAGATTTTAATATATTTAAAAAAATAAAAAAGCCTATGTTACCCCTTATTACATCAGCTATCTGGCAGTGAAAGTTCCGTCATAATCGGTCCAGAGATTAGCCGGAACAAACAGACAGACAGACAGACCGACAAAAATAGTAAAAAATGATGTTTTGGTATATTATGTACCATATAATTATTAACATTCAAAATAATATGCATGTAGTAAAAAGCGGTTATTTTAATATTACAAACAGACACTTCAAGTTTATTTATTTATATAGATTATAATATTGTAAACTAGCAGCGCCCGTGGTTCACCCGCGTTAACTCTTATCCTACGGGAACCTTCGATTTGTACGCGATAAAAAGCATGCCATGTTCTATTCCAGGACTTACCTAGTTTGTTATTTACTTAGAGAAATAATGTTAGATGCTTTTTAAGACCTGCCAGTTTTTACGGAACCCTAAGAGCGCGAATCCACCTCGCACGGGGCCGGTTATTTTGTTGATGATGGCGATGGTGACAGATATCACGTCAAAAATACCAAGGAGGACCTTGACGTATCCGTCAACGGCGAACTGTTAGCTTCGGAGGCGAGAGCGCAGGTGGTTGGCAAAGCCAAATTTTGTCACGAAGGTCCTGTCACATGGACCTTCACCCATATGGAATAGGTTAGCACGTTAACGCACTCCAGGCCATATCTGTCCCTTAATGTCAAAGTGTCAAATTAGTGCCGCTTCCCGATCCTGAACGGCAATTACTGGGATACAATCAAAGAGTTTCTTTGAAGATGGATCGGCATCCATCAAGTTCTTGGCATAAGATCCATTTCACCCAATTAATTACGTCGCACAGGCTCTTCAACTAATCATAGTTTATTTAGAGCCAGTACCTGAACTTTAGTAATCGGCAATCAAGGAAAACTAATTCCAATAATCCTACGATAATACATTTGTTATAAATGTCAAAGTTTGTGAGGATGGATGGAAGGATGTTTGTTACTCTCACGCAAAAACGAATGAACTAATTTCGATGAAATTTGGCACAAAGATAGTTTATAACCTGAATTTACTGATATACTAATTTTATCTCATAAAAATTTACGATTCCTGTGGAATAGATAATATTCAACACGAGTAAAACCGCGGGATGCGGCTAGTAACACATAATAAAATATACTCTGGCTCGATCGATGATACCGAATTATTATGTAAAAATTAAGAAATATAAAATCATGATTTAACTGTAGTTTACTCAAATAAAGGTACACATTTTTAATACTATAAAAAAATTGGATTGGTTGTATTATAAGTCTAACGTACGAACAAAAGGAAGAATAAATCTTATTGTTAAAAAAAGAGTATTCGTGTCAAGTTAACATGGCTTAATAATAATATCTTACATACAGCATCCATTATTGACCGAAAAAATGTGTGAACATTAACTACTGTTGACCAGTCTACGGCGCACTCACCCCGCGTAATTGTATCATGGGTAATTAATAAGGAAATTGACTTTCAGTTGTGCTTTGGAAATTTCTTTTTCCAAGGTAAGTAGGTCACCCTAAAATAACAGCTTGGAGAAATTGCGTTCCCTTTTACGTAGAAGGTGAGTTATTACATTTCAGGGCTTGAAGTTTTACCTTTTTTAATTTACCTTTTTTGCTCCAACTTTCAAGGTTCTACGTAATTTTTTTTTGAGATAATTTATTTATTTAATCATTTATTTCAGATTTAAAATCCATACAAACATAAATAAATCATACAATATAAATCAAATAAAATTACATAAAAAAAAAGAAAGAAAATCACAAAAATTACAGAATTAAAATTAAAAATTTAAATTTAAAAATTATAACTAGTACCTAAATTTTACCCCCTGTCAGAGTCCGCATCCATCGGCTCTGCATGGGACAGTCCTGACGCGACACAACCATCTGCAGGATGCTATTGCGGCTGCCTCGCACCCGCTGCAGTAGGGAAGCAACTTTCTTGCGAATGATCGCATGAAAGTCGTCCAAAAGAAAGAAGAAGAAAGAAAGAAGAAGAAAGAAGAAGACAGATAATGCAGTAATTGAATCTATATCATTTGGGAGGCGTCTTCTGCAAGAGACCGCCGGGGAAGTACCACACCTTTGCCAGTGGTAGTTCCGCCAAGCAGTAGTGTGCAAACATTACTGTGTTCCGGCGTAAAGGGCACTGTTTCCAGTGAAATTACTACGCATATGAGACTTTAGAGCCGATGTCTCGGGATGACAAGCGCAGTGCAGTGCCGCGCAGATTATGCAATGCAAAGTTCTGGGTGGCACTGTAACTGTTATGGGCAGGCGTAGCGCTTACCATCAGATGAACGCTTTGCTCGTCTCGTCACTTAGTCTAATAAAAAAAAAACTCACTCAGCCCGCACAGGTCTAAAAATGTGTGATCTTAGTCCACATTAAATTAGATACAGGAAATTTATCTATGTGTGTGTCTAATAGATATATATTATATTTATGTGAGTGATGCGTTGTGAGTGGCCTAGTGGGAGAATGACTCTCTAGTCTAGATCTCTATCTATTGAATCTCATTATGATGATGATGATGCGTTAAAAAAAGTTGTCGAAGAAAACAATTGATTAATCAGTTTTTAAAACTAACGTTTGACAGCAATGATCGCGTGATTTGCGTCTGTCGCAAGCCGCGAGATTCGTAATAAGGCAGTAAGTTCGGACTCTTTACTGCGGCAGCTTAAAACGTGCCTTTTCTCGCTGAACCTCTAAATCCGCCGCATCTAACCCTGTTCCTAAGTGACATAAACCCCATAGCGGTCGCCACAAGTGGGTTCCCTTGTAAGCAGGGGAATTGTGAAAAATGTATGGGACCCCAATATATCCTAATGTTGTCGACCTCTGCGATGCTTCAACGTGTTATGGACGACAGTAGTGTGCAAGCATTACTGTGTTCCGGTTTGAAGGGCATTGTTTCCAGCGAAATTACTGGGCATATGGGAGACTTTCTTTAGACCCGATGTCTCAGGGTGACGAGCGCAGGATTATGTAACACAGTGTTCTGAGTGGTGCTGTCACTGTTATGGGCAGGCGTAGTGCTCACCATCAGGTGAATGTCTTGCTCGTCTCGTCATACAGTCAAATACAAAACAAAAAAGTATTTTGTAAAGAAAATAATCTATACTAATATATAAAGCTGAAGAGTTTGTTTGTTTGAACGCTAGGATCTCAGGAACTACCGGTTCGAATTGAACAATTCTTTTTGTGTTGAATAGTCCATTTATCGAGGAAGGTTATAGGCTATATAACATCAGGCTACGACTAATAGGAGCGGAGCATCAATGAAGAATGTGGCAAAAACGGGGAGAGTTATTGCTTTTAAGAGAGTTATTGCGGGAAAGCTTGAATTATGCGGGTGAAACCGCAGGGCGCAGCTAGTATAATATAATTGATACTAGCTTTGTGAAAGAAAATGCTAATCGCCACACTCGCCACGCCAACAGCAGGTCTGACCCACCTCATTAGATGTTTCACATCAATAGGTGACAAAGATAATTATAATTATGACGCTTTGCTTCTAAAAGATAAATTAATAATCGCTTCCGCCCGAAAGCTACTCGTTAATTACTTCTACTCTATCTAATTCACTAACACTTAAAGCACTCAACGCCACTTCAGTGCTTTTAGGACTTAAATAGATTTAATAGCCTTTACCCTATTCGGTGATGATCACCGAAGGAAGGTGCTATTGAAGTCGTTAACGGTTCAAAAACCGGAATTAAAAACCGATTTGCAAGAAAATCTGTTTACTTTGAAACTGTTTCACATTTACACAAAAGAGTACAAAAAAATCACCAGCGTTACCTCTTCGGATTCCAAACAAAATCACTGTCGTTATATTAGGCTATAAAAAAAAAACGAGTTTCATCGAGTTCCTATTACGTGTCAAAGCGGAATTCCCTAAAATACCTTAACACCTCGTATGTTTCTAAACTCCATAAAAACCCTAAAACTCCAAACGTTTTAATTTAATCTTAACTGTCAACCTTAAAGGCAATTAAACTCTTTTGAATTCGAAAATTGGACAGATGTAAAACCCTTCGCCAAAAAAAAAGAGAAAAAGTTAATTCTTTTTCTGGCCAAGGTACTCATAACGTTCTGCCTTACCGCGATATGAGCACAAAGGAGAAGGCTCGGCGGGAGGTCGCCCCAATAAATGTGAGCCTCTAATGTACCAGGTTTATCTTAAAAAAAAAATGTAGTTGATAGAACAATGAAGGCATTCTGTGGGACCTTACCTTTTTGGAGCGAACTTGGTTTATTGTGCGCGTAGGTGTTGATTTATGCTTTTTATGTCGTTTACGCGTTTTATCTTTTTTCATATTTCGAATGTGGCATAATTTTGACGTGTTTTTTTTTCGGTGTCAGATGACGTCTTATTTTGGTTTGAATTTGGAAGGGTTTGGTTTGACTCGACGACAGTTTGGAACTGATTGAGATTGGAAAAAGGAAAAAATATTTTCGTAATACATAGAAGACAATAAAACAAAAACAAAAAACAATGTGTATTAGCAAAAGATCTTAAGACCTTTGGTATTAGCGGAAAACCGGAAATGCGACATTGATTTGTTTCTTTTTTTTTTTTTTTCAAGTATAACTAAGATTCTCTGATTTCCACATTTTCCACCTATTCTTCCAACGAACCCTAAACACAATCTATTAGGAATGCCAATTACAAAATGGCGGTACAAACCTCCCATCACAATAACGAAATGCATTAATAAATTTTCCAATTAACTTCACAAACTTACGTGCAAAATTATTCGCGCCACAGTGCAATTATTAATCAGTGGGTTGGGTTCGGAAATCCACATTGAATCCCTGTTTAATTAGGTTCCGGACGGCAACACGGTATTTCCAGTATGGACCCATGCGCTCTTAACCCATCACTAAAGATAACATTCCAAACACACACTTGGATATGTGACTATTTTGTAGCATATCATAATTATGAGCGTTTCCTTCCACGTGAGCAGTCGTTAAGCCAAAGGTTCTGGGGCAAGATAAGGAATGCTCGCCCACCTCGGCGAAAGACTGCCCCAGGGGGGGTTTGATGAGCTCAAGTCCCACGCACGCGATATGGCAACGGCAATTTCTTTCCTCAAAAAAAATTTACATAGACTCTTGAGTTTCCTAATGCAAAATCAGACACCAGAGACCGGCACTACTACATAAATTTACACTACATTACATAAAATTTAATACACGTATGACATCGCAAAGCACGTCGGGATTGAATGGATGAGACTGGCACAGGACCGGAACAAATGGCGTGAAACAGAGGAGGCCTATACCCAGCAGTGGGTGGATACGGGCTGAATAGATAGATACATAAAAGTAACACACACACGCATTTTTATAAATTTCTATTTTTTTAGTAAGTATATTTTTGTGTCACATTGGATGAAACGCTGCATAGCCAACAAGCACCAAACAATCCTGCATCACGGTCGGTATTCACGCGGCCGGAGCGTAAGTGGAGAACTTCTGACGATGAACACTCGAACCACCCACTCACCCAGCTCGGTCGGAACAGTTCCCGGAATGTTAGAAGCGCTTCTAAAATGGATCATCATCATCATCGTCACGATCTTCTCGACAATATTAACCTCCACACGTTTAAGAGTTCCGTAAGAGGGAATTACCATACTGTTTATAATGTGACAGTAACATCAGATATTCAAGTACATGCACTGTGATTCCGGTTGAGTCGATTTCCAAACGAACGGTTTTGTTCCGGAATACGATTTTTAATCTGTGCTGTGACACGTTGTAAATATGAACCGGGTTTCAAAGGTAAGGGGAAAACGTTATTAAGAGCGTGGGTTTGGCGGCAAACCGAAAACGTGACGTTGATTTTATTTTTTTCTCTGTATTTCCTCGTGTAATATATATATTTTTTTATATGACTGAGTGACGAGACTAGCAAGTCGTTTACCTGATGATAAGCGCTACGGCTGCCCATAACAGTATAACAGCACTGCGCTCGTCACACCGAGACATCGGCTCTAAAGTCTCATATGCCCAGTAATTTCGCTGGAAACAGTGCCCTTCAAACCGGAACACAGTAATGTTTGCACACTGCTTGGCGCATGAATTTCTGGTAAAGGTGTGGTACTTCCCCAGGCGGTCTCTTGCAGAAGAGGCCTCCCACTACAAAAAAAAAATTCTGGTAATATAACCATTAAGTGTTCGTTAACTTGCACGAGTATGGAAAAATAATACAAACCCAATTAAAAAAAAAAATGTGCGTGCTATAGACCACACGACTGAAGTAAAAATTCTTTAGCTCCATCTATATATGTATGTGGCTATAAGAGAAAGAGAGAAAGAAAATGTGTTCTCGCACCTCGCTCTCTTGCCCCTACGAAATATACGAAACGTAACTCTCTCCTTCTATCTTCACCAACTTATTATCTCCCTCTCAACTTCCGGTCGCCTCGCCCGATCACAATTTTCGTAACGCTCTCGGCACGCATTCACCAGATTACTCCCCAAGTCAATCGTGCGTAAAGAAGTTTAACTTCATAAATATTGACGTCATTTATGATTCTGCCAACACAGAGCTAACTAAAGCAAGTTTATTATTACGACAAAGGTCGAGGTGCAATCCGACCTCCCAACGAGTTTCCATTCATAAAGAACTTACCCATACGTTTAGGTACTAAACGCTGTGCAAATACCTTGTCATATACATATTTATTTTTATGGGAGTATGAACGTTTAGTTACGGTGATTACACGAACTGTGGTAGGTAAATTGCACATGGAAATGGACACCGTGGCGTTTACGGATGACTGCGAAAAGATTCGATTCCCGCATAGAGCAAATATTTTCGCATCTTAATATATTTTCGAAGTAAACCTTCTTTACGCACGCTTGACTTGGGGAGTAAGCTGATGAATGCGTTACGAGAAATGTGATCGGGCGACGCGAACGGAAGTTGAGAGGGAGATATGAGTTAGTGAAGATAGAATGAGAGAGTTATGTTTCATGTATTTTATTAAATATCTTTTTTGAACATTTTAATAGAAATATTTTTTTATTTAGAAGTTTTACTTTGACCATGTGTCCCTGCACACATTTCATTTTTAGCTTTTTTTTTATTTTTGCATATTTTTAGTGAGTATTTTTTTCTGGACTAGCTACTTTTTCTGTGTTCGTGTGTTTGTGGAAGCATGACCTTCTTAGTTCGTGGTTCTCTCGATTCGAGGATCTAAGTGAAGGCACGTTTTTTTTTTGATTGGCTTCGCGTGATTTTTGCATTTAGCCAGTTTCAAGTATGATAATTTTCAAGGTTTTTTGGATTATTTACTTAGCCTTTCTTTAATACGTCCATGATTTGATCGAGGTACCTTCGCCTACGTCGCCCCTACCGGCTGGCGCATTCGTACTAGACCCATAAATCTGTTTCGTTAAACTTTCTTCATCCAACCTCACTTTTAACTTTGACTTGTCCTTCGGGTATATTACTACCTCTACCATGTCTTCTGTGATGTTATATGGGTTAATATGACATTTATGAGTTACAGACAATACGTCTCACAGTTATGGTGCGTCTAGTCGGTCCACTTTGCACAAAGGTAACAAACGACTGCCCGCGGGACCATTACTCAGTTTTACCTTATTTAGCTGTTTTGGATAGGGAGGGGAAAAGGTCTCGATTCGTCGGACAGTCCAGTTTTTAGATTCGATAGAATCTCTGTGTTGATTTTCTAAATCATTCGGAAAACTTTCACTAGGATTCGTAAACTGTGGAATGGCAAGAAATTGAAATTTGACATTGTTTTGTTATTAGCTAGACTGGGTAACTATTGTATTTGATAATAGTATTAATTATTATTTACCTAAACCCGAGCACAAAATTTTGTGAATAATTAGAATGCAAGATGCGATCGATTCGAACTTTTTATATAGAAGACATTTTAAATAAAATAATAATACATAATTATATATAGATAGATAGATAGATAAACTCCTTATTGAAACACCACAGAACAAACAGCATTTAAAACTAATAAACAACCACCAACTGACAATTATCTTATCTTATATCTTTAAATGAGCAATTCTTGTATAGATAATAATTGGAATCTCGGAATCGGCTCCAACGATTTTCATGAAATTTAGTATATAGGGGGTTTCGGGGGCGATAAATCGATCTAGCTAGGAATCATTTTTAGAAAATGTCATTTTATTCGTTTTGTTATAAAAAAAAAAAACCGAGCAAAGCTCGGTCATCCAGGTACTAATAATAATATGTGTAAGACTGCCCATTGTGTCTATTATCTGGCTTTGTTTTTTTTTTGTACATCTACTTGTTAGTGTCAATAAAGAGTTTTACCTATCTATGTAATATCAGGTATTTTATTTAATGGCAAATAAGTCCTTAAAAAATAGGTAAAACATACGGAATGCGAAGTTACATAGTACATGGACGAAACCGAGACCGCTCCAAGCGGAACTATCCCATCCCTATTTTATGGCAATAATTAATATTCGCCATAATAGTAGTAAGTTGTAAATAAGTTTTTACCGATCGTAAATATACTTTTAATGGCGCACCTACAAGTTTCAATTATTTAAATATCCTATTACTGTAAAAGGCAACAAGTGACGAGGGGCCATGGTATAAAAGGGCCTAAACCTACAGAGCGTAATTTTTTTATTTTTTATTTAACATAGTAACGAGACGAGCATGTCGTTCGATGGTAAGCGCTACGCCTGTCCATTACAGCGATAGTGCCACCCAGAACTTTGCTTAGCATAATCTTGCGCGGCACTGCACTGCGCTCGTCACCCTGAGACATCGGCTCAATAAATAATGCGTCACGATTATATACATAGTACATAGACCCTACCCGTAATTAGGATTTCCTGTATCACGAACTACGATGACCATGGTCCAACAAACACCCAGACACGGAAAGTACATGTGGTTCACATATTTCCTGGCTCCGCGCGGGAATCGAACCGTCAACCTCACGTTTCGCAATCGGACCATTACCCACTACGCCACGGAGGCCGTCAACCGTCAATTTAATTCCGACAAGTCAATTCCATCATCATTTACAGTGAGATTCGACCCTCAGATAGGTATAACCAAACCAAAAAACGCGCAAACTTTTCGTTAAAAATGTTAACCCGAGATTTAAATTCAATCGCTATTGAACAGTTACAAGCCGAAATAAATTGTGACTCCTTAAACCGCATTTAAATAAATAAAACTTAAGGTACAACATAAATCCCTTAAATGAAGGTGTAAATAAATAAACTGAGGTTAAGTGACTTCATGGTGATTTTATTTATTTTTATTGCCTTGTCGGTGATTCTCAGTTTGTAAAACGTGACATAAGAAATAATTAACGATATAAAGCTTCAGTGGGGCATAAAAAACCGGCCAAGTGCGAGTCGGACGCGCACGATGGGTTCCGTACTTTGTTGTATGGGAGCCCCCCTTAAATAATATTTTTATTTTTATTTAATTATTTATTTTTAAAGTGAATATATAACTGATTATTCTGTGAATATTTGAAGCGTCTACCTGTTGCCATTGGTAAAATCGAGCAAAAATGAGCAAAAAATCATATTTGTTGTATGGGAGCCCCCCTTAAATATTGATTTTATTCTTATTTTAAGTATTTGTTGTTATAGCGACTATAGAAATACATCATCTGTGAAAATTTCAACTGTCTAACTATCACAGTTCATGAGATACAGCCTGATGACTGGTTTTATTATTGATTTCTTAAATGCATGACATTAAGGTAAAATTTATTTGTTATCTTGCTCGTTAAATTATTAAATAATACGATAAAATGATTATTCACAACTCGGCACATCTGGAGGGAACAACATTATGAATCTATAAGAATAACCCGAATTTAGGCCCGCGACAAATTCGGTCAGAGAAACTGGATATATTCTAATAAAATTCAATTTAATGGATACTCTTATAATTTAAACAGCTTTTTTTTTCCGAATTAATTTGCTAATAAAAAAGAGTCAAAGCGATTCACGCCATTCACTATTACGTCTAAACAACCACTTTGCAGCGCATGCGAATATGAACTCAATTTCTTTGGTGCCACGTTCGTTAATTGCAATAAGAAAACTGTAATGTAACCTGTTTCTGTTCCAGGTAAGTACATAACACAAGGAAGTATTCCGGTACTGCGACGTAACGGAATCAAAAGATGGTAAGCGCCAATTAATTACAAGCAAGTTACGTTCCTATTTGCTTGAATAGAACCCTAATGAATGCCAGAAGTAGCAAATTTGATTAATTCGGATGTAATAGTGTTACAGTATCTATATAGTGAGATTTAATAAGAGTAGGGCATTTGTCCGGGTTTCCCGGGATTTGTCCTAGTTTTGGAGGGCGTCCGGGGAAGTCCAGGCTGAGTTTTAATGAAGCGTTCAAACCCAGACGCCTTGAAGCCTATTTAAAAAATATACACTATTGTTAAAAAAGAACGGGGAAAAATCCCGGGATTCCGAGATTTTTTTAATTGATGACGCAATCGGCAATTTAGGTGTTGAGAGCCTTAAATGAGAGGCGCCTTAATGTGTGGTGTGTGTGAATGGATGTGTGCCTGTTAAGGGTGCTGTGTTATGGGCAGGAGTAGCGCTTACCACCAGGTGAACGACTTGGTCGTCTCGTCAATAAGTCAAATAAAGAAAAAAGGTGGTACCAGCGAGGTGCCAACACGATATTTTAGTTACTGCACCAATTTGTATTCCAGATGCTTACGCTTTGGGAACTTGCATAGATTGCTTCATGGCTCTATCAATCCAGTTTCTATCTATAGACGGGTCCCGGGACTTATAGATATAGTGCTATAGTTGGACTTCGTAGGGCGGAGACTGAATGGCTTAAGTTGAATTGAATTGGGATGTGGTACCTAACTTATTGATTGGGTGATACGGGTTTCCCGGCGTATGATTGTAAATATTGGAAAGATTATTGAAACACCACGGGGCAAAGAATAACTTAAAAACTAGATCAAATTCAATTCAATAAGTGTCATTGTAAAATATGTAATCAATTACAATTGGCTTACATATATAGAACAGACTACTGAGATACTTAACATAAAACAATACAACCAAATTTAGAACCTCCTTTTTTACTGTAGTCGGTACGGTATTACGATTTCTCGTTTATTTATTTAGTGTATTTTTGTATTGTTCGTGATTTTAGCTATTTACTCTCATTACACTATTTAATTATAGTTAGTAGATATGCTGAGAGCTACTATTTAACTTACTTAAAGCTATTTGACGTATGTGTGCCTTTTACGATACGTAAAATCTATCCACAACCCATATAGTCAAACTGCTGAGCACGGGTCTCCCTTAACATTCATGAGGAGGATTAGGCCATAATCCCCCAGTCCGGATTGCTTGATCACACACCTCCAAAATTATCGTCGGGTTTCCTTACGATGTTTTCCTTCACCGAAAAGCAGGTGATAATTACGTACATGTTATGTTTTTACAAGAAACAAATTGGTACATGCTGCAATCTTCTCCTTGGAAGGCGGACGTTCTCCCACTAAGCTACCACTGTCCTAAACCCTATAACACTCACGTGAAAATGCTAAAAGTATTCAAACAAAACAAACTCTGCTGCCGCCAAGTTTGCATTTATTGCAAGTGACATTCTCAAATGGGAATAGTTACGTCAGCTTTTGAATCGTAGAACCACGTTTTGAAATGTGAAACCGTGTTCGATTTAAATCCAACTGCTGCATTTGTGCCATTTAGAATCAATATGGCGTCAACATTGCAATCTGTCTCGTCTGCTTCAGTTACTTGAATACGTTCAAAGTAATGTATTTTGCACTTCCATTTGAAAGGCAAATTTCCCTTTTCAAACTCAGACCATCATTAAGTTACTCATTAGTTTAGTTAGTAGTATTATTTACTATTCATATTCAATTCAATCGATATTCAAGTTTAAATTACTGTTGTTTATTTAATAAAAAAAATACTTAAATAACAATAATGAAATAGAAAACTAACTAATACTTAAAAATATAACAAAAGAGAGTGTCCATGTCCATGAGGCATGGTGCCAAGAACACTGGCTGCATTTCCACTTCCACGTTGTATAGCAATAGGTATTCTCTGTCCGAGATGAGCCAGCCCTCTTGTCACCAGCGGCATCGATTAAACGAGGAAATAATTTCTTTAAAAATTCCTAGTACTTGTACCCCGTGGACCAAAAGTTCAAGTTTTATTTTTTTAAACATAAAATAGTCAAAAATAAGCTACGTTCCCGTTAGTCAAGTTATCAGTAGTCTGATTAAGTCGCAGTCAACGTGACGATTCGGGAGCGTTTTGACTATCGACTATACTCCCAAATGTGTCTTTTCTTGTCCCAACCAATTTTGGATTAATTTAATAGACATGTCAGATGACGAAACGTGAATAATCCCGAAATCCTATACCAACTAACTTAAAGCCGACATACTTCTGGAATAACTTGAGCATTACTTAGGCATTAACTAAGACCTTAAAGTGCTTTTCAAGCTAAATCATGTGTAACCTAAACTTAGCCGTATTAAGTTCGCAATTATAATCCTTGTACGTTTCGGGAGATATTCACAATCTTTAGTTAAATGCTATCCGTTGGATTAATTGTCATGTGAAAATTAGAGACGGGTTGTCTACGGTATCTTGAACTATAAATAAAATTCTAGAAACAAAAATACGTTTTTAAAGCATCATAATTATGCGACAACTTCCCTATTATAAAAAAACGTGTGTTAAAAAATTCTTTAATTTTGTACTATTATGCCAAGTTAATCAACTTGAAGTTTGTATGCTATTTAAACGCATTATCACTGCAAAGTTGCCGATTTTGACCGTTATCGTATACGTACAATAACTGTCAAATTTGGCGAATATGCAGAGCTAACAGACTTGGGGTTCTGATATGACGTCACCGATCCACAAATTTGGAGCGGACCTGAGTGGTGGATTAAGTCCTAATCCTCCTTATGAATTTGAAGGGAGACCCATGCTCAGCAGTGGGCCGATATGGGTTGATAATGACGATGATGAATTACTATCTAAGGTTTTACCAATTGGTTGTGGAACCGACCCTAATACTTCTAAACTATATATATCTGAGTCGTACACCCTTATACCATTAACACAGAGTGAACGCAGATATGGAAAAGTTTGGTTAGAGATAGCAAACTTCGCAAACTTGAGGAAGTGGGGCCAGAGAACTTACTACAGGGTAACTTGAAGTGAGGGTATTTGACTAATAAATAACAAAGTTTACATTTTGGAAAGGAAAATAATAATAAATTGATATTAAACTGTTTACAAAGACCCGTTTTTGTGTAGTTAATATAAGTACTGATTATTCTTACACTACTTACACTTACACAGCTTTACACATTTTTGCTCTCGAGGTACCTATGCTTTTGTCCCGGGAAAAGAAGGAAACGCTGCCGCGCTTGTAGTTCTTTGTTTTCTCGATTTCCCGCGGTGCCAGGCTATCAAAACCGTCGGCAGAAGCTAGAGACATTTTTTTTTCATAACGCTCGTACTGGTCGTTCAAGGAAACATGAAAAAAGCTGTTTGTTTAAATTACCCTCGATTTCCCGCAGTTTGAATCGAGCAAAACCACTGGAGGTAGTGACTACTTTTTTAAACTTAAAGGTACTATCGCCCCAAGAAAAGAAAAAAAACCAGCCACGCAATTACTTCTCCTTTTTCTCGATTTCCCGCGGTGAGAAGAGAGCGAAACCGCTGGCAAGAGTTCGTAAGTTGCGTACACAACAGCAGTAAAAGATTATGGTTCAACATAAACATAATTTGTTTGTAATAAGAACCCGAATGCTGCCTTTAATTTTAATCGCGCCTTTAAGTTAGTTAAACAAAGGGTTTACTTACTTGGGCCCTTAACTTAATGATAATTTTGGGGATGAAAGGCGAGAGGTTACTGAACTGCTTTAATATTATACGACACGATCAGATACATTTTTACTCGACTCATCATCATCATCATCATCAACCCATGTAGTCCCACTGCTGAGCACGGGTCTCCCCTCACTTTCGTGTGGAGGGTTTTACCCGACTGCTTGATAGATTTTGATAAAAGAGGTATCTTTGGATTCATCATAACCACGAGAGTGACATAGGACATGGTGGCAGTCGAGATTGTTGTTAATTTTTTTTTCTAATTTGATTTGTTTAGTTTATTTTAGAGAAGAGCAGGTCGTTCTCTTGCTGATAAGTGCTACACCACAAGATGTCCAACGCAAAAAATTTTGCATTACAAAATCTTGTGCGGAATGGCACTGCGCTCGTCACCCTGAGACATTGGTTTTGGGCTCATGTCCAGTAATGTAGCTGGAAGACCCTGGTGGAATCTTGCAGAAGAGGTCTACCACCACCCCAACTTACCATAAAAGGACCCCTAACTAGAATTCCCTGTATCTAGGGAATCAGGAACCACAAGGACCGTGCTCCCCAGCGCTCAGCGAGACTCAGACCAAATACTGTGGTCAATATTTACCCTGCGCGAGAATCGATGTCGGCAACCTTAAACTTCACAGTCGCTTCATCGTCAAGTTACTGTGTTACGGTGTGAATGGCATTGCTTCCAGCGAAATTACTGGGCATATGAGACTTTAGAGCCGACGTCTCATGGTGACGAGCGAAGTGCAGTGCCGCGCAGGATTGTGCAATACAGTGTTCTGGGTGGTGCTGTGACTGTTATGGGCTGGCGTAGCGCTTACCATCAAGTGAACGACTTGCTCGTCTTGTCACTCACTCATATAAAAAAAAACATTACGGAACGAAGGCCGCAAATAAAATTTTCAAAATTGTAAAATTAGGCTTCTCCATTTTGTTTATTACTATTTTGGTTTTTAATAGAATGATTTATGTTAACTCTGCAGATGATCTAGATGCGTGGTAATTTGGAGACTTTTGCCAAGCAGTAAAACAGTACAGGCTACAAAAAAAAATCGGGTCTAAAGCATTTTATTCGCTTTCTTTGAGATGTTAGTCAAAGTAAAATAATATAATATACCAAAACAAATACACTACAGTTAAATTAAAAACTATTTTTATTGATACAAGGCCTAAGTACAGAGCGCACGACTTCAAACGAAATTCAGCAATTTGTCAAAGAAGATAACATTAAAAACGGAGGCCGATGAATGGTTATCTAATTAGATTGGCCCTGTTTGCCTAAAGTAAAATCAGTAAGAGTAATACTAATTTATTGCGGAGGTAGGTATGTTGCCCACCAATCCGGACCGGGCCCCCGTGATGGATTATGGCTTAACCCTCCTCACGAAAGTGAGGGGAGACCCGTGCTCAGCAGTGGGACGATATGGGTTGATGACAATAAATGCTAATTTTCACTAAGCTCAAATCCCAAATTTCATATTGTCTGTTAAGGCATACTATGGTGTATTTTCTGGTTAAGGCGATGCCTTGATTAATTGATTTTAAGTACAGTTAGGCGAGTCTCACACGGTACCGCTGTGCCGCCGCGCCGCAGTACACCCAGCTGATGAGGCGGATTTAACTGAACACTGAACACTGTATTGTAATAAATGGTTGACTTATTGACTGGCTGCTTCATAAACTCCTAGCTGAAACCTCTGATAACATGAACATTAGACTATACGGTACCGTTTAGACATTTGTAATGTGAGCCTATGGCATACATCAAATGGGGGGAGGGGGGGTATGTATGTTTGTTTCCTAAACTCTTGTCAGTTTCTTGAACTGCCTATCTGCAGTTTTTTCCAAATGATACTTGCCTATGACATAATACGTCATAGGCGATCCGCTTGCGTGCTCAGTGGCGTCCGTGTAACACACGCTTTGGTAAACTTTAAAGCTACATTTAAAGTAACTCGAAATGTTCACCTAACCACCAATTAAAAACCGATAACTGACAGCATCATAATCCAATGAAGGCCAATAAACTGGAAGTTGGCGACCATAAATCCTAATAAATTTATTATTGATAGTTTTATCGACCCCCACAGTTTGGTTAATCTGTCGGGACCGGAAGAACCCTAATTTTATGCTCGACGTGGTCCCGTAATCTGTTTTAGTTTGGATATGGGATACGGGTCACAGTACAAATTGGAACAGTAACTCATCTACCTCGTTTTAACACGTTCACTGCTGAAAACACGACTGTCGTGTTTTTCACAACTTGCCACGGGTACGGCAAAACACAACTGTTGTGTTTGTTGTATGGGAAAACACTATGGCGCGTGCAGAGCCACACCCGTGGCTCGACAAGCAAAACGGCTCAGCAGTCAAAGTGTTAAGCTGAGTACAAATATGCAGCTGGTGCCAATTGTACACAAATTATTTTTCTACGTATCAGAGCTTCAACATTTTCAAGATCTGATTCGATTTTTTTCTTTATGTTGATCGGACAAAAATCGATTCGAGATAGATTGGGATGGATCGCGTATCATGTATCAAGGCGTTATCATAGCGATTCAGATACGTGTTGCCGATACAGATACGATGATTGGATCAATAAAGTGATACACATCAAGACTAGCTTCGAAATTGAGGTTATTTTTCACTTTCGATGATCGATTGCATTCGCACACTAATTTTAATTATTTTAGGTTTTAAACAAAGTGGTTTAGACCACTTCTTATTTTTATCGTGTTGTTGTTTCAACCGTCTTAAGATGAGCTATTTATCATGGTGACAGGATTAACCAGCTCTACTGCAATTTTGCAGTCAAGCTTTCCAGGGTGCTCTAGATGCTTTAAGAAACGCTCCTACTACCTTGAAACACAGAATAAATAGTAGTACAAGCTGCGTATTGCAAGTTCTCGGGTCTTGTAACAAGTTGAGATACTGTCAACATTTCAACTGCGTTCTGGGTGAAGTTCCAAACTTTATTGATAACCAAAATTGATTAATGTCGAACTATTAGTTTATATTTTGGTTAAGTTTGTGAAAACAAACCACGTTTATGTTGACCTTAATGTTATAAAGATTGTTTAACTTACCTTTGACAGTCTTAGAAACGGGTTTTTAGACTTATTGGTTACACACTTGACTTCAACCCTGAATCCGATAAGTTGTATCTGAAGGTAGTTGGTTTCTGTTATGGCGGGAAATTTAAATTTCGAACAGTTTTTTTCGTTTTTAGAGCTACACCGGGTCACTAATATAAGCAAGTTCGCGCCAACCGTAAATCATTCTTTTCGTTTTTCTGTTGAAATAATAAGCATTAATGCACCGTATCGCTCAAATATGCCAATAAACCTTCAAACTGATGACTTCAGAGTTAATCAACAATCAACGCGACGATGATCGTGTCTGTCGCAAACCTGTCGCACGATTCATAATAAGGCAGCGGGCGAGATATTTCTTTGTTATGCTAATAAGATCAGATGGAGCTGGTTACGTTGTTTGTAATCATTAGTAACCCACCGGGTCTGACGTTCTACATGGCAAGGAATGAGATTAATTAATCATTTGCTACGTAGAGAATGTTGAATAGAATTCTACCCTGTAATACGAGAGTTTTGAATATTTAGAAATAAATGGCAACACTTATCGATTAAAACAGAACTCGTAGTCGATTATTCGGGATGACTTCAATAGGGCTTAGTCGATTTAAGTTGATCTCTCATTTATATATCCTACTAATATTATAAATGCGAAAGTTTGTGAGTATGGATGTATGTTTGTTACTCTTTTACGCAAAAACTACTGAACGGATTTGAGTGAAATTTGGAACACAGATAGTTTATATCCTGGATTAACTGATAAGGTACTTTTTAAAGCTAAAAAAAGGGTGGAAGAGGTTGAAATAGGGGATGAAAGTATTTATGGAAGTTTCGTCATTTTTGTAGCTAAGAAGCTTGAAAATTATTTTTTATGCTTTTGATAAGATTAATCAATGAAATTAAAAATTTCACCCTTATGGGCGTGAAATAAAAATAGGGGATGAAAGTTTGTATGGAAATATATGTAAAGTTTCAGCTATTTTATCCCCGTATTCCCACAGGAACGGGAACTACGCGGGTGAAACCGCGGGGTGCAGCTAGTCGTATAATAATACAGTCGTAAACTTCCAATCACTCTTTTATTTATCCCATCAGAAACTGGTGGCTATATTTTGTAACGGGTGTATTTCTGAAGAACCCGTAGGATAATTTTATAAAAAAAAACCAATTGATTGGAGACAAAATATGTTCGGCGACACCTGTCACTAGAGATGTGGGGGACGTTGGGCGATGTCTGGTGACCTTTTTCATCTCATTCTCTGCCCTATAAAGAACAGTAAAAACCATACGGATTAAGCCTATTCATAAAAAAAACACCGCCCGTAACGTCGAGAAGGAAAATGACTTTTCAAGACACGACCTAATTTCCGTACGAAAAAGTTGATAAGAGAATGCTTTAAACACCCACCGAAAGAAAAATACGTTAAAAACGACCTAAAATTAAAACTAATTTCCGTGGAGTATAAAATTAAAAAGAAACTAAAGGGGCTTCTTTTCGCCCACTCTGTAATTAAGGAACGTATTTTGTTGGGGGACAATAGAATGGACAGTCAGCGGCAAAAAACTGTATCTACACGGCATCCGTATATGGTTGACATTCCTCCGATCCGCACGAAGCGATTCGCATTCACATTTATAATGCGAACAGCGAAGGAATGGAACGCCTTACCAGCGTCTGTGTTTCCCGAAAACTATAATCTGAAAGTCTTCAAGTCGAGAGTGAATAGGTATCTTCTAGGCAAGCATGCTCCATCTTAGACCGTATCGACTCTTAGCACCGGGTGATACTGCGGTCAACAGCTTGCCTATTCTGAATTAAAAAAAAATTACCACAGAATAAATAATGTAACTAATAACAGAACTGACATTCCGACCCGGGCAATCCACGTCCCTAAACCTCTACCTTGCATTTTTTTTTATTCTATTCAATTAGCGTGTGGACGGAATCGGTGTATTGCTAAAGCCGCCGACACATTTGTCTGACGTGTCGTGTCGTGATGCATCAGAAAGGGTGTCGGTTTCATACATTTAATAAGGTAGCGTTCACATTTCTCTGCTGCAGTGTGTTGTGACGGCTTGTGTATGAAATGTATAAAACCGATACCTTTCTGATGCATCACGACACGACAAGTCAGACAAATGTGTCTGTAGCATAATGCACGCATGGTTTTTTATAGCGATAGCTACGGACGATAGTTGCGCTCAGTGGTTTCACCCGCATAATCCAAATTTTTCCGCAATAACTCTCTTAAAAACAATATATTTTCCCTGTTTTTACCACATTCTTCATTGATGCTCCGCTCCTGTTGGTCCTAGCGTAATGTTATATCGCCTATAACCTTCCTCGATAAATGGACTATTCAACATAAAAAGAATTTTTCAAATCCAACCAGTAGTTCCTGAGATCCTAGCGTTCAAACAAACAAATAAATAAACTCTTCAGCTTTATATAATAGTATAAATTATATTTTTAATGTGACTGTACCCGTGACAGTAATTATTGAAAGCTCCAAAAAGGTTGATTAAAATAATTACTTTTCACACTCGTCGGTAAAAAAAGGCCCAGAACAGTACAAAGTTATAAAATAGAAAGAAAATACATTTATTTGTAAACAACTAGCTAAATTATAAGCCGTAGTAGCGTAGTGGAAGAACGTCCGCCTTCCAATCAGAAGGAGTTCAAATCCCAGTGCAGGCACGTACCAATGTGTTTCTGTAAAAAAACATATGTACGTAATTATCACTCGCTTTTCGGTGAAGGAAAACATCGTGAGGAAACCCACAAGCCTATCCGAGAATTATTTCGTGTCATCCACCAATCCGGACCGGGCCCCCGTGGTTGATTATCGCCTAACCCTCCTCGCGAAAGTGAGGGGAGACCCGTGCCCAGCAGTGGGACGATATTGGTGGATGATGATGAGCTAAGTTGTTGGTATAAATTTGATCGCCTCAGTGGCGTCAGTGGGTGATGCGAAGCGCGATGTTACAGGTTTGATTATATGTGACTAGCTGCGCCCCGCGGTTTCACCCGCGTAGTTCCAGTTCCCGCGGGAATATGGAGATAAAATATAGCCTACGTTACTCGCTGTCAATGTAGCTTTCCATTAAAGAAATTTTTTTTTTTAAATCGGTGCAGTGGTTTAGCCGAAACCTTACATATTTCGATACATACTTTCATCCCCTATATTTTATTTACAAACTTTGAATGCCAAATTTATTTATATCTAGTCATAAGCCTAATAAATAAATTTCAAGCTACTAGCTTTAAAAATGACGAAACTTCTATCCCCTATTTCAACCCTTACAATGCTTTTTTTCGCATTAAAAAGTACCCTATGTCTTTTCTTAGGCTCTAGACTATCTCTGTACCAAATTTCATTTCAATCGGTTCAGTAGTTTAGGCGTGAAAGAGCAACAGACAGACAGAGTTACTTTCGCAATATAAGTAGGGAAGTAGGTATTATTGACAGGTAATTGCTCTGACTCTGTGTGTTTCTAAGATTATGGTCCTTATAGTTCCTGATTCCCATGGAATTCTAGTAAGAAGTCAGGATTTAGATATAAGTTCGTGACTCATTAATTAGTTAATGTGTAAGTGGTTACATAATTGCCTACAACGTGTGACACATTATTTTTAAGAAGCGGTCTGACTTATCGTAGAGGTCGGTTAAAATGGTCGAACATCGCAACTTTACCACCGTTATACGAACAGGCGATCGTGTAATTTTGGCTATAGGGGGTAAACGTAAGCATGCATAGTCCTCTGTTAGATCGTTTTTTTTTTAATTTCTATGATTGGCTAGACCAGGAGGCCTACCATGACATCTTATAGCGATGGCTTATTAGCGACTCAATTTAGGTTGCTGCCATTTTCAACTTAAACTGGATCCAGTTTAGGTTGAAAATGGCAGGAAAATAAAAAATAAGACGTCACGGTACGATTATACGACGCGGTTCAGTTTAGGTCTTCAATTGAATCGCTATAAGATGTCATGATATGCCTCCAGCAAGTAGTTTACCTGATGTTAAGCGCTGCGCCTGCCCATAACAGTTACAGTGCCACACAGAACTTGGCATTACATAATCTTGCGCGGCACTGCACTGCGCTCGTCACCCTGAGACATCGGCTCTAAAGTCTCATATGCCCAGTAATTTCGCTGGAAACAGTGCTCTTCAAACCGGAACACAGTAATATTAGAACACTATTGCTTGGCGGATGATTATCTGGCATAAGTGTGGTACTTGCCCAGGCGGTCTCTTGCAGAAGAGGCCTCCCACTACTTCTACGTTAGTACGTTTAAGGTCAGGATAATCCGCTTGACCGAGTTTATGACACCTTTAGTACTAAAGTGGTATTTAATGCATATTTCCATCCTATTTCGTACCTACCTCAGCAATTATAATTTTCGACTACCCCCACACCTACGCACATTCAATTTGCGTACATTAAAGCCTTTTACAGCAAAGCGGAATTACTCAAAGTGATAGTATAGGAGCCAACGGCCGAGTAAATCACTTCACAGTGAGCTCTCGCTTTTTCCTATTTATAAAATAAACGAAAGAGGATTTATGACAAGTACGACCAACGTACGTTCGTATAAATATGGTGTAATATTCGGGGAATTGGTTTGAATAGGTCGCGTTTGGTCCAGGGACACTTTCAAGAGATAAAAATAGCATCTATTTTACGCTAAAATAAATTAAATTGGAGCATAACATTATTTTTATTTGTATCTACACTTAGATTGTAAAGACGTAACATCTGTTGTTTGTTTGTTACATCTAACGGCTGATGTTTGGGAACACTGATCCTATTACAAAAATTATTTCACTAATACAAAGCTAAATCATATAACTAGATTATTCCCGAATAACATAGCTAGTTTGTACACACTTGCTGGCTTGCTTTCCTATTTGTTTTATGGCTTAATAATGAATTCTCGTTCAAGACTCGTTCTACATTTTTCTTTTCTCGTTTTCTCATTCTCCTTTTACATATGATGAACAAAGTGCTAACTCTCGGTCTATAATTCAGTTGTACCAATTACTTGGTTAATTTCAGAAAATGCCTCGAGCTTTTAAAGGGTGGCTACGGCTAAAGGGTACAGTAATTGCTAATGTACTTGAATGGTTTAGCCGGGGAAGTAAATGACCTTATTTTGGGGTATTTATTGGTAGGTAAATACTTTTTTTTTCTCTGTAGCCTTGTTCATTTTTTGTTTTTCAATTGTGATCCGACTGAACGCGATCCATCGCGACGCGTGCCATCGTCCGCGATCATCATTAGCCCATATCGGCCCACTGCTGGGCACGGGTCTCCCTTCACTTTTGTGAGGAGGATTAGGCCATTGCTACCACGGGGACCAGGTCCAGATCGGTGGATAACATACCTACCTCTGCAATAAATCTCGGGTAGGTAACATATATGGGTTTCCTCACGATATTTTCTTTCACCGAAAAGCGAGCGATAATTACGTACATAAGTTTTAAAAGAAACACATTGTTACTGCCCGCACTGGGAATCGAACTCACCACCCTCTCCATGGAAGGCGGGTGTTCCACTAGGCTGTCACCGCTTCGTCGTCCACAATATATCTTATTATTGCTCTCCATGCATTGTTGTCTGGAAGAGATCGCTCTAAACGACAGCACCGCCCATTGTGACGTTCGGTGCCAATGACAATGTTTTGTGTAGAGGTTTCTGTGTAGTATGTAGACCAAAACACGCACCGTAGACACGGCTTAAAATGTCTAGGATTGCAAAACAACCTCACACGGTTGTTTTCCTATCTAATTCACTTTATTAGTAACTTTCATTACCAATACAAATGTCAATTTATTTAGAACGTATCGTATTCAAAGGTTTTATTAACAAAACATTGTATGACTGTTTTGTATGGAACAATATAGTTTGGGAGCAGTAAGAGAACTTCAACGTGAGCATCTACGTGACGGCCGCCATGGCGTGGTGGGCGATGAGCCGACTTCTATCAAACATAGCTAATAACACTCCTGACTAATTCACCTTTCAAACAAAAAAAAAACTAAATCAGAATCATTTCATCCTTTCATGCCACACACACACACACACACACACTCAAACTTATAACAACCCATCGTTTTTGCGTCGAAGGTTAAAAATCAAGACGATCAATAAAAAAATTTGTTCTAAGTATGAAATTGAGTTACTGCGTACACAGCTGTCCGACAACTAATGTATTCTGTTTCTATGGCACATTGCGAGGCATAATAAAATCTCAAAATAAATGTCAAAGAGGACAATATTATCAGTTTGTTGGACAAACAGTAATGTAATGGACAGAGATAGCAAATAGTGATGTGGAAAATAGACTTTTGTTATTACTAGACTGCAAATGTATTGTGTAACAGATACCTACATGCAATTGTGTATGTGTGTATGTGTATGTTACTAGGTTCAGCCTGATTTTCTTATTGGATGAAATTTAATGTGATTTATTGCCTCTTAAATACAAAATACGTACATACTTAACTTAATTTACAAAATTATTGAAACAATCAGGGCAAAAATATGTTGAAATAAAATGTGTGTGTGTTGACCATTCCTCACGCCGAAACGGTATAACGGATTTTAATGAAATTTGTTAAACAGATATTTTAGGTCCATAAGGCCTACCATGACATCTTATAGCGATTCAATTGAAGACCTAAATTAAACCGCGTCGCAAAATCGCACCGTGACGTCTTATTTTTTAGGTTGCTGCCATTTTCAACCTAAACTGGATCCATTTAAGGTTAAAAATGGCAGCAACATAAAAAATAAGACGTCACGGTACGATTATTCGATGCGGTTCAGTTTAGGTCTTCAATTGAATCGCTATAAGACGTCATGCCTCCTGGATACTTTATATTCCGTAAAAAAAAAACATTTATTATACAAACGGTTCTTGTAGGATAATTAGTAAGAGCGGGTGAAACCGCGGGGCGTAGCAATATAGGTCTAAGTTCTTTAGTAAGTAAAGACTCAAACTTTTGAAAATCAACATTCGTAATGATGTAAAAGCTAATTATCTAGCTTAACTTACATAGAAACTGCCAATGAAGCCTAATCTATTTGTTTAACGTAAGTTTAATGTTGGTAGAATTAAATAAACTTACTATCAATAATATTTTTTTTTAATTTGACTATGCTTTCAAAATGAATGGCGTATCTTCTCTGACGGGCGTATATCCGAAGCACTGGTAGAGTTAATGGAGTTTCCTTTTCCTGTGCGAGATTCAGGCATGAGACACCACTTGAAAGGGAAATGTTCAGCATAGGCATTGTAGGGCATTGTTTCCAGCGAAATTACTGAGCATATGAGACTTTAGAGCCGATGTCTCAGGGTCACGAGAGCAGTGCAGTGCCGCGCAGGTTTATGCAATGCAGGGTTCTGAGTGGCGCTGAAACTGTTATGGGCAGGCGTAGCGCTTACCATCTGGCGAACGACTTGCTCGTCTCATCATACGATAAAATAGAAAAAAATAAAACATGTCCTTTTTCAAAGTCAAACCATAATTAGATAATCATTAGTATAGTAGATCATATTTTGACTTATTTTTTATTTTTCTTCATGTATAAGAGACTTAAGTGTTTGGCCTATGAAAGTGCAATATTTTTGCCTACCTTACAAGTAAATGATTTGAGTTATGAATGCCGAAATTTGTGTGAAAACTGCTATTTATACGATGCCTAATAATAAATGATCATTAATTAGAATGTTTGTCTGTTTTTTTGTCTGAAAGTCAATGATATTTGGTATGTATATACTTTAAGTTCTGGAATTAAAATGATCCCATAAAAACAAACGGTTCCTGTGATACATTAGTCAACGCAGGTGAAACTGCATAACGCAGATAGCAATACTTACTAGTCACATACACTTTTTACTTAGAACTTTGGAAATAACAAATGGAGGCCATTAATAATGCGCCATTTACAAGCCGACAGTATCGCCTTTAATTTATTTGAATGCCCTTTACTTGTCTGGGACGTGATATGATTGGAATCGGATTTGCATGCACTGTATTTATTTATATTCAACTTAATACTAGTGGAAGGTTCCAAGGTGGTATCCCGTATAATTAAACTCAAGTGGCGATGGGCAGGACCGGCAAGATGTGGCGATGGCAGGTGGAGCAAGTCCCTGACAAAACGGTGGCCACGTGTCGGCAAACGCAGCCGCGGAAAACCGATCCAACGGTGGGTCGACGACATTAAGACATCCAGTTTAACCCTTAAGGCCTTAACCTGAACTGCCTGCTAACTGTCACCACCAGTATCGCTCAGCGTTCACAAGTCGACCAGAGACATTTATCCAAAGCGATCGGGTCAATTTGCTTGCATTTATGGGAGTTTATATAGCTCCATCGCATTCTCTTTCTCTCTCATTCTCTGCAGTCTAGTTTTGAGTGACGTTACGTCACGTTATTCATTTAAGAGTGTGTGGTGCCAAATGAACTGCATGGAATAAGAATAAGGAGGGGTAACCACGTCCCTCTGATCAGCCCAAAGTCGGGATGAATGGCGTAAGGAGGCTTATGCCCTGCAGTGGGTTGGATGAGCTGTCTATGATGATGAGTAATACTAGTGTATGCATATGTGTGTACCCGCTACCATAGTAGAAACTGAAAAGTAGATGATTTTCATAGAATGGTATCTACCAGCCGCGCCTGTACGCACGCACACAACACTCACACAAGAACAACTATTATTATTTACCTTGTGTGTGTGTACATTACTGTGTTCCGGTTTGAAGGGCGCTGGAGGCATACCATGACATCTTATAG
Source organism: Campaea margaritaria (assembly GCA_912999815.1). Taxonomy (NCBI): domain Eukaryota; kingdom Metazoa; phylum Arthropoda; class Insecta; order Lepidoptera; family Geometridae; genus Campaea; species Campaea margaritaria. The sequence continues at coordinate 4,950,787 of OU538814.1, forward strand.
CGATTCAATTGAAGACCTATATTGAATAGCGTCGCATAATCGTACCGTGACGTCTTACTTTTTACGTTGCTGCCATTTTCAACTTAAACTGGATCCATTTTAGGTTGAAAATGGCTTATTAGCAACTCAATTTAGGTTGCTGTCATTTTCAACCTAAACTGGGTCCAGTTTAGGTTGAAAATGGGAGCAACATAAAAATAAGACGTCGCGGTACGATCATGCGACGCGGTTCAGTATAGGTCTTCAATTGAATCGCTATAAGATGTCATGGTAGGCCTCCAGTTTGAACAGACTGTCAGTAGAACATAATTATTCTCAATAAGTGTAAAGATTTCGATGTCAATATACTTTTTTGCATACAAAAACAATCAATCCATGGAAGTGTTGATTCGTAATGCGAGGCCAAGGTGACTTCGTCGTCAACACCCTGACTCAGAGAAAATAATTATATATGGTCACACAAATCTTTGCCCTGTGCGGGATTCGAAGCCGCAACCGCACGCATCACAGTTGGTTATCACCTGCTACGCCACGCAGGTCACCAAAATAAAAAAAAAGTTCTTACTTTCAAACCTCAAATCATTTGCAAGTAGGCAAAATATTGCAGTATGACAAGTCAAAGACTTAAGTAAAAATAAAAAAAAAATAAAAAACAAAATATAAGTTAAAATTGATATTCCATGGTCCCCATCACTATTTTCCAAAGATAAAGTCAAATTAATTTAGTCCGATCTCCATGGGGTGCGGGCCAGGTAACCTCCACGAGTGCCCGGCTGTTGTTCGTCCCTCTTGATGCGTTGCATCCGGAGGGAAGGGCAGCAGCTGGGACGGTGCACCCTGGGGTTCGGTCAGCAATTCTCCTAGGGGAATTGGTGGCCGTAGCAAATAACCTGGCGAGAAGAGGTCCTTCGCGTGTCCCTCTGATCAGCAGAGGGCACAGCGAGGGACCAATAACGGGGACTTTTGGGCCGCGGATCGGGGGTCCAACGCCCAAGTTAGAAGTCCCGAGCTGAGGTGCGGCCCGTGTGTTCCGGGACGCACCCAGCGGAGAAAGAGGCCCAAGCCTCACGTGGCGAGCCCGGGAGGGCGCCCGCAGAGGTGGTCGCGGAAGCGCCGTGCGAACCCGTGACCACCTCCATAATGCGGAGAGGAGAACACCCCGGGGTTTTAGTGGGTAAACCCCGCCAGACCAGCTGGCGGGGGAGTCCCACATAACCACCCCCCCGCCCCCGGGGGCCAGGTGGTATGCCTAATGCATTTCCCCGGGACAAAAAAAAAAAAAAAAAAAAAAAAGTCCGATCTCCATAGGCAGTCTGTAGATTCACGACTTTGTCGGAGGTGCGATAGCTTTTTAAATAATGATTTTATTCACAAAGGCCAAGTTTTTACTCTCATTTTATTGAGACAACAGGTCGTAAAGTCGAGTTAGGCCCTCCTACGGCATTAGGCCGGCTACAGACTTGCGACTATCTATTTTGAGATGGGCTTTATTGGACTTTATTGATGGGATGAACAGACTATTTAGAAAATGGTACAACAGTATACAGTGTTAAAACAAACCACAGTACAGACAGCAACGCAGTAAGTCAATTTGCCTATTGCGGTGATTCTTGGTGACTTCTAGTCTAAGAGTCTTCAGGTTTAGGATGTAAGGTATTTTCAAGGCATACTGTGAGGCTGCATCCCATTTGTTAAATATCTCATTAGGTACATTTCTTAATCCGCGTTCTGAAAACTTGCGTGGGGTAAATATTTTCCTTTTCTTTTTCATCGGTCAACGTGGGTGAAGCCGCGGGACGAAGCTAATAATTTTTTATTGGTCACATACATAAATCCTAAATATATCAAGTTATAAAGAAAGTTAAAGTATATAACTTAATTAAGAGGTCGGCAGAGTAATCAATATTTAAAAAGACCCTATAAAATAAAAAATAAAATAAACTCATGATTTATAATTATTTTGTGTTGCCAATAAATATTTTTAATATTAATTCATGACAATTTTTCACCGAACGTCAGTCATAAAATTCACTCTCACAGGTTTATGGAATAATTTTGACGCTTCTCTCATAAATAAATTTAAAAGTAAAATAAATAATATTTATTCCTACGCATGAAATGTAAATCAGGGCATCGCGATGATCTCTCTAGTTAAAAATCTTTTCCCACATTATTATGGCCTTTAAATTTTATTGCCTCTTTGAACAAACACGCACCTAAGTCTTAAGATCACGCATTGAATAATAATTAAAATATTCTATTAGTTTCGTCTCAACACACGAATGGTAATTTAATTTAATTCAGATTTATAATTGTAACGATCGCTACAATATAATTGACGTATGCAGTACCCAAACTAGGTTATTTTCTGAAGATTATAGTTCGTAGTTGTTTTTAAAAACATGTATTTTTTTATTCTATTTTTTTAAGAACCGACTCAACGCTCGCCTTGAAAAATTGTCAAAATTTCTATTATAAGTTAATTTTCGTATGTCAACGATACACCATCACTCCATTCTGAATCTATTTTCTCAGAGTATAAACTTTCACATAACATTTACTAAGCATCTAAAACTAAAAACTAGGTCCATACTGGCTTATTTCTGTACTGTGTAACGGTCGCCCGTCTGTACACGGCCTAATACCGACAGTAACTTTATGCAAATTCGACAGTTTTATTTAAAATTAAGGAGACAGTAAGCGGCGTTATTGAATCATTAGCTAGAATTGAAATTTTACGACGCAGGGTACAGAGCTGCGAGGACCGAAACCGGTTATATTTTACGGTATTTTTTTTAAATATTACTTAGTAAAAAGACGAGCAAGTTGTTCACTTAGTGCTAAGCGTCACGCCTACCCACAAATAGTTACAGTGCCATCCAGAAATTTACATTGCATAATCAATTTGTAGTGATGTATCAGATATTTACTTACATATCAGTCTGTTGAATAAAAAGAATATTAAATGCTTTTAATGGATTGCGATTATCCTACCAATATTATAAATGCGAAAATTTGTGAGAATGGATGGATGGATGGATGTTTGTTCCTCTATCACGCAAAAACTACTGAACAGATTCGAATGAAATTTGGAACACAGATAGTTTATAACTAAGATTGAGTAATAGTGTAATTTTTCTCCCGATAGTATGTTCCCGTGGGACAAAGCGAGAACTACGCGGGTGAAACCGCGGGGCGCAGCCAGTAATTAATAATTCAAGGCTATTCATTGAAAATCAGATTTGGAAAACAAAACTAAAAGGTCTGCGATGACTTATTGCAGACTTTTTAGTTTGTCATGTCTTTGTTTAAAGATATCGCTATTTTTACGGTATTCAGTCCTCGATACAAGATACTAATATATACCTACTGATAGGAAATGAGACGTCGGATATTTCGTTTTACTTTTTTCTCCAATATTGTAAGTTAATGCTATGAATAAAACATCTGAGTTAAAAGCTTTCGGGCTTCAACTGTTTAGAGGTCAACTGCTGAGTCCGAAATTGATATAAATTAAGTTAAAATTGGACTAAAAGGGGGATTATTCGTCACCATGGTAGCAATGAAAACTTATTTATCCGTATTATCACTCAAAATGAGAATATTAACTAGTCATCATCATCATTTTTTAATATCATTAAAAATGTTGTGATATTTTTAAAAAGTAAGTATTAGTAAGTATTGTTTTTTGTAATAATTTCTTATAATATTGTACATCCGAAATGGATAAACTGTTGTTTCTAAAATTATACACAATTTACCATCTCTGTATTCACAGTTTAAGCAATAAATATGATTCTGATTCTGATCATTCGTCATCATCCCATATCAGCCCGCTGCTGAGCACGGGTCTCCCCTCACTTTCATGAGGAGGATCAGGCCATAATCCACCACGGACCGGACCGGATTGGTATTTAATAGTGCGGTTCGTAAAAAGCGTAAGAGAAAGGGGGTAGATTGATAACTCTGCTCACTCTACTCACTCGGAAAAACGTCGGTTTATCCGTGACCGCGCTTGCCACAGTGTTGAAATATCGAAAATCCAAAACAGACATAATAAACACATGGTAAATATCCCGTTTTCAATGATAATAGTGATGTTAGTTCCCTTAAAGACGTATAAATTATATTATAAAAAGATATTTTCTTTCAAACTTCTTGAAGAAATAAACTGTGCGGAAAATTATCGGCGAATAAACTTACGTAGAAATAGACGAATCTTGAATAAATACCGATTCTAAGTAAACTGACAAACAACGTCCCTATGCGTATGTGGATTTCATCAGGGTACATATTTGTAGGGAGGGCGGAGGGGGTTAAATAAGGGCTATTTTTGTTAAAAAAAGGATTACTAAAAGGGGTTTTCTCTAAGGTAACGAGCTAGGGATTTCGATATTTTACGTAAGGGATTCGTTTAGGCGTTTGGACTTCTTTAAGTAATCTTATCTTAAATTTATCTGACAACTTAGGCGGAATTGAAGCTATACGTTGTCACTTCTTCTTTTTCTTAATATATAATGTCCCGTTACTCAAATAATTCACTTCTGTTGGGCCTACGTCACAGAGTAAATAAGTTACCAGATAAGGCAAGCGATTATGCCAGATATACAGACTCGTTTCTGATATGACAAGAATTTTAATTGGTTACCAAGATGCAGTTCTTGCCGAAAAAGGTCAAGAGGGTGGTGCCACCACCATACTAGCATTGCACAATCGCACTGTGATTGGTCGAATGCAGTTTTTAAAATAGCTTCCGATTGGTCATCCATTGGATTGTTTGTTTTGCAGTTACTACTCGTAACAGAAAAGGAAAAGTAACTTTTTACAGTTTTTTTTTATTTGCCTTAATATATCTACCCATAAAAGTCACAGCGCTACCCAGAATACTGCATTGCATAATCCTGCGCGGCATCGCACTGCGCTCGTCAGACATCGGCTCTAAAGTCTCATAATGCCCAGAAATTTCGCTGGAAACAGTGCCCTTCAAAACGGAACACAGTAATGTTTCCACACTACTGCTTGGTGGATGTATATCTGGCAAAGGTGTGGTACTGCCTCAGGCGGACCCTTGCAGAAGCAGCCCACTATTACTAAATTGTTAAGCTACATTGATTGTTAAGTTTGTTAGTTCTAATTTTTAAGTTTTTTTTATTCTGTGGTGTTCCAGTTAAGAGTTTCTGTCTCTTTCTAGCGGTAGCCTAGTAGCAGAACGTCCGCCTTCCATGGAGAAGGACGTGAGTTCAAATCCCAGTGCAGGCACGTACCAATGTGTTTCTGTAAAACATATGTACGTAATTATCAATCGCTTTTCGGTGAAGGAAAACATCGTGACGAAACCCACATACGAGTACCTACCCGAGAATTATTTTGGTAGGTATTTTGTCCACCAATCCGAACCGGGCCCCCGTGGTGGGTAATGGCCTAACCCTCCTCACGAAAGTGAGGGGAGACCCGTGCTCAGCAGTGGGACGATATGGGTTGATGATGATGATGATGATCCCTATTTAATAACAGACGGGGGTTTACAACGATGTTTTCCTTCAACGTAGCTCCTGCTCATTTTCCACGGTTACTTACGATCGCTAATTCAAACACGTATAAGCAGCATCCAATTAAGTTAAATTCGGAAAATAACGAGTTCTCCCTAATAAGCCATTGTCTAGTCCTGAAGCTCCGAGGTAATTCGTAACCTTGGCTGTGCAAACTTAGAGTTGAAACTTCAACTCGGATGCAGCCGCTGCGTTGTTAAAACGAAGTTGTGCATACTAAGTTTCACTGTGTTAATATAAGACTAGACTTTTGTGAGCAGTACCCAAAGTCGTGCGGTTTTGAGGCCATTTTTTTTCTTTTTTGTTTATCAATAAATTTAAAGCGCTCAGTAAAAAAATATCTTGTAACCCTGTATATTTTTGTAAGCAGAATAGAAGCTCGCTCATTTTTGATTAGCAATTATTTCCAGAGCCCTATTTTTTCTCCGAAATGTTTGTTACCAAACGCTTAAATAGCATGCCTCAACTTAGCTGCTTTGTTTTGCCTTTTTTGCCTCAATTATGCGACTAAGTTGAAGGAGGCTATTTAGGCCTTATCTGTTCAACGTTTTGAGGTCCCTTTATTTTATGTGGTGTAATTCCGGTGCTACAGACCCAGTTGGTAACTGTAAATGTGATATGGCTAATCGCTCTAACCTCTAATCTAATACAGTTTATATATTGCTAGGAATATTTATTTATTAATTGATTTTAATTTACAATGCTGAATCATGGTTTAGAATTATGTATGGAGCCAAGCAACTGCTACAATTCTCTATAGGTACCCGTACATAATTAATTATAAAATGGAGATCCCCGAAATAGAGATGAATAAGTACATTTATTTGAGTGAATATAAAATCATAATTCAATGTTTCAAAATTTAAATTAATTGGTATTTAATTACACTTGATTGAACACTCCTGTACACGTTGTGATGTAATTAGCCATTTTAATTACTGGGCATATGAGACTTTAGAGCCGATGGCTCAGGGTGACGAGCGCAGTGCAGTGCCGCGCAGGATTATGCAATGCAAAGTTCTGGGTGGCACTGTAACTGTTATGGGCAGGCGTAGCGCTTACCATCAAGTGAACGACATGCTCGTCTCGTCACTCAGTCAAATAAAAAAAAAACTTTAAATGTGCAAATAAACCAGGTCGTCTATTACTCGTACATTTTAGGCGCGTTTTATTGATTGTCCCGTTTGCGGGTAAAGGTACGGGTTTTAACGTGTCCATTCTGTTTTCTGGAGGCATACCATGACATCTTATAGCGATTCCATTAAAGACCTAAACTGAACCGCGTCGCATAATCGTACCGTGACGTCTTATTTTTTATTTTGCTGCCATTTTCAACCTTAAATGGATCCAGCTTAGGTTGAAAATGGCAGCAACATAAAAAATAAGACATTACGGTACGATTATGCGACGCGGTTCAGTTTAGGTCTTCATTTGAATCGCTAAGATGTCATGGTACTCCTCCTGTGCTACTTACTATAATGTATTATGTGCCTTAACTATGAAGACTAAGGAATTAGGGGATTAATATTATGAATTCCATTCTTCAATATTGTTTTTGTATTTATCAACATTGAATTTCTATGTATTTATATTAAATTTCTACCTGTAATCTACCCGCTTTCAAATGTTCCATAAACTCTTTCCCACAATTCATTCTGTTCAATAGACAAAAGTTTTCAATTTAATATGTGTACCGATCTAGACCTTAACTGAAAGTGTTACGGTATGAATTCCTGCGTGCATTTCATAGGAACCGTTATCTTCAGTTGCAGCGGATATAAAATTTTACATATGGCAATATCCATTACTGGCATTTGGTATTTCTAGGCAAAGTATTCATACTTTGCAGCAAAATTATCGATGTATTAATTAATTTGTGGGAAATAGAGCTACCAATCCGGACTGGATATCCGTGGTAGGTTATGGCCGAATGAGACTCGTGGTCAACAATGGATGGATATTCGTTGATGATCATGACGATGATGGCCATTATGATGATGAAAGCGAATCTCACACAACACCGCCAACTGTCGCAGGCACGATTGAACAAGCATTTATGTTATCGACGAGATGAGCAAGTCGTTCACATCACAGTAAGCGCTATGCCTGCCCATAACAGTCACATCACCACCCAGAACCCTGCATTGCATAATCCTGCGCGACACTGCACTGCGCTCGTCACCCCGAGGCATCGGCTTTAAATTCTCATATGCCCAGTAATTTCGCTGGAAACAATGCCCTTCAAACCGCAACACAGTAATGCTTGGCGGATGAATATCTGGCAAAGTTGTGGTACTGCCCCGGGCGGTAACACTTCTGATCTGCCTTTTTTTTAATTTCTAAATAGGCAAGCATTTGACCGCAGTCTCACCTGTTGTCGACACGGTCGAGGATGGGGCATGCTTGCCTATAAGATACCTATTCACTCTCGACTTGAAGACTGCTGCTTGCTGCATCAGATGTAGGATGAGACAAAAAAGAATGAAACCTGCACACATCAGGTATATTCCTGCTGTACATTTAGGTGGTAGCCATTTGTATTATGCATTACATTTTGCACTGCGGTGTATTTCCCACAGGATCGTGCGGTTTACGTGCAATATGTAAATTGCTAGCTGTTACAGTATCGAAAATTTTCACTTGCAGCTCTTATAAAGTTATGTATGGAAAGCATGTCTTTTAGTCGTGTAATGTCACTGGAGTATTATTATATTCTACCATGCCTAGAATTTTGCTGGTGTTTGTGCCATTCAGTGTATTTTTCGAAACGCTTATGGCTTTACCTTTATCTATCTATCAGCGAAATTACTGGGCATATGAGACTTTGGAGCCTGTCTCAAGGTGACGAGCGCAGTGCAGTGCCGCGCAGGATTTTGCAACTGTTATGGGCAGGCGTAGCGCTTACCGTCAGGTGAACGACGTGCTCGTCTCGTAAATCAGTCAAACAAAAAAAAACTATCTATGTATGGACCTGAATCTTCCTTTCCGGCTTCAAGACGTCCGATTTACTTGTTACGCACGTATTGAGGGCCGATGACAATACGATAATTAAACGAATGCGTGCTTTTGAAGTAAAACTTTACACACGCTTGACTTGGCGAGTAAGCTGGTGAATGCGTGACGAGAGCGTTACGAAAAGTGTGACCGGGCGAGGCGAATGGAAGTTGAGAGGGGGATATAAATTAGTGAAGATAGAAAGAGAGAAAGAGTTACGCTTCGTATATTTTTGTTTGAGTCTTTTTCTTTTTTTTTTTAAACTTTATTTTGTTATATTAAGCCTTGAGCCGCACTGTAGTACTCGTAGCGCCGCGTTAAATACACACGTCTGTGTTTCGCCGCACAGCCGGCACGTAAGCTGCGCTAACACAATATGTGTGTTTTCCCGCACCCGCGTAAAGTTATAAAAAACACAACATCTGTGTTTTCAGCAGTCAACGCGTCAAAAAATCTACCATTTGACTGTTAACCCAAAAAAATATCAATTCAAACAGTTCACGCGCCAAACTTTGTTTAACCATATTTCCACAAAACAATGTTTTAATTCGCACACTGCATGCAACGATGAAAATGGGTTTAAAATTAAACTTAAATGAACCTGCATTGCAAATTGCTAAACACACGGTTAAGTTTGAATGTTTGACTGCCCCACAGGCTAAAATAATGCTTGGACGCAGTACAACACTAGCAGTAGGACAAGTGTATGATTAAATTTCTAATACGAAACTCCGAAATATTAAACTTCGATAAGTCTTCATTTTGAGAGGAGTAATCTTTGACACACATAAGTGGTGATAGCCTAGTGGGAAAACGTCCGTCTTCCAAGGAGAAGGTCGTGAGTTCAAATCCCAGTGAGGGCATGTACCAATGTGTTTCTTGTAAAATCATGTGTATGTATTTATCATTCGCTTTTCGTGAAAGATAGTATTGTGAGGAAGCCTATATTATCTACCTGAAAATTGAATTCGAGATACGTATGTTATCCAACAATTCGGACCGGGCCCCTGTGGTGGATTATGGCTTAATTTTTCACACTAAAGTGAGGGGAGACCTGTGCTCAGCAGTGGGCGGATATGTGTTGATAGAGAAGACAGGGTTCGGCAGGGTTGAAATAGTTACAGTTTAAAAAAGTAAATTTTAAGGCTTTCTATACTCTATGATGACCTCTTACTCCCGAACTCTTTGTCTTCTTTCAACAAACCTTCATGTCAAAGTGTCAACTCTTACGCGACGGTCGAGAAAACCAAAAAGTCTGACGATTGCTATAAAACTTCACCCAGAAACGTTTCACTTAAAAATTAAAACATTCGACTTGAGCTACTGTTAATCAACTGTACTGTGACATGAATATTGTTTTGTTTACTGCAGAAGTTGTAGAATATACAACTAAAACAGTATGCACTGATTGCCGAATATAAACTGCTAAAACGAACCCCAATAGTCACAATCTAAATATCTAAACAAATATTTGGAAGTGTTGATTGGTCTGTGGCTTAGTAGCGCTGGTAGCCTAGTGGGAGAACGTCCGCCTTCCAAGGAGAAGGACGTGAGTCCAAATCCCAGTGCGGGCACGTTCACTCGCTTTTCGATGAAGGAAAACATCGTAAGGAAACCCACATGCCCACCCGAGAATAATTTCGGAGGTAGGTATGTTATCCAACAATCCAGACCGGGCCTCCGTAGCGAATTATGGCCTAACCCTCCTCATGAAAGTGAGGGGTGCCCAGCAGTGGGACGATATGGGTTGATGATGAGATAATTATGATAGTTAAATGCGTGCTGGGTCCATAGCGTATACATAAAACGTTCTAACAGCTTTATAATGGATTCACTGGCCACACTTGACGTGCCTCGATTCAAATTCATAGGTACGAAATATCTATAATTACCATATTCATAGTCCAACCTAAATCACAAAGGCCTAAGCATTGTAATTTAGGCGTCCACGGTATCTACATAGTGTGCGCTAGTGATGAGTAACAGTTATAATTGGCCTGTCGATAGATGGTAAAGTACGGCGATAGAATAATAAAAAAAAACTTTAGACCACACGATAGAAGTAAAACTTCTCTAGGTCTTTTTTTATCTAATTTCATTGATACTTAATTATCGTTAATCCTTTTTTGATTATTATATTCTTTTGTATTATATTTTTATTTGTCATTCATCCCCTCATCCCCCCACTCCCTCATTCCCACATCCCTCACCCCCTAACCCCTTATCTCCTATCATTTATTTATTATTTAATTATGATTTACCTCTCAATTTCCATTTACCTCGCCTTCCATTCGTAACGCATTAACCAGCTTACTCCCCAAGTCAAGCGTCCGTAAAGAAGTTTGACTTCAAAAATAGTTTTTGACTTTATTAGGAAAAAAAATAAAACGTCGCGTGCCGCGCAGGATAATACAATGCAAAGTTCTAGATAACACTGTAACTGTTATGGGCAGGCGTAGCGCTTACCATCAGGTGAACGACTTGATCGTCTCGTCAAACTGTCAAATAAAAAAAAATCTACTCACACTGCGCTTGTGTAGTGTAGTAATATTTAGAAAATTTGGTCCCAGTAGAATAGAATAGAATAGAATAGAATAGAAAACTCTTTATTGTACACCAGAAACAAAAATAAACACAGTACAGAAAAATTACAATTGGTAAACAAGGGTAGTACAATGGGCGGTCTTAAACAGTAATTAAGTAACAGTAATTATGGGCGGTCTTAATTGGGTCAGTAGTGAAATGAAATTACGTATATCGTTACGAGTTCATTTTTCCCACCATTTTAATCCCTTTGTGGTTCAAACTACATCACTATGTATACCAATATTTACCATCAACACAATCCGAAATCACAATTATCGATAAATCTACGTTGGCACGTCACTATTCGTGTTGGACAGCTCGCTTTGTGAGCAAAACTGGATGCAATGCCTGGATTTATTTAACCTAACATGGGTCTGAATGTTTTAAGGCTAGCTTTTAGGTCTAGCATTTGCGTTTCAGACTAATACAATGCCTAGGCTTTGAGCACTATGCAATGGATAGTGGTCGAGCGGTACTTGTGCGCTTTGCAGCCTAACGACAGCGGGTTCGATCCTCGGCCCCGCACGAATGAGTTTCATAAATTATGTGCATATTTCCGTCTCCGGTTTCCGATTTTAAAAATTATTTCACCAATGGAAAGCTACATTGACAGCGAGTAACATAAGCTATATTTTATTCTCGGATTCCCGCGGAAACAGGAACTACGCGGTGAAACCGCGGGGTGCAGCTAGTTATATATAAAACGTCCTTAGGCGGGTGTTATTTGTTTAGGTATGAACCTAAACAAAACTAACTACATTTAAACTAACCTCCTGTAATTGAACTCCAGTACGGTATCTCTTGTTATCCGCGTAACGCAAATCCCAAACTAAACATATTCAATAACTCACAAAAAGGTACGCACATTTGTGCGTACCCTCTTATTTATTTAGCGTGAAAGTTGGCGACCTCTGTGTAATTCGGGCAAATTATAAAGTTTTCAGTATAAAAGTTAAATGTCCAAAGGTCAGGCGTCACAGTTGACTTGCGAGACAGTACGTGAAATCGCCACGCGGATCAACGGGCAATGCCGCTTTCCTTTCGGATACGCTGCCAAATTGAAGGGGTTTGAATTAGAATACTAGGTTACCTAATGGTTTGCAAATAATCCAACTGTTGCGTGTTCTAGTCAGTTTTACGTTGTAGTAGTCAATTATTATTTACTAAAAGTATTGCCCCCCGTTAAAGAACATATTAAGTTTTATGTAATATTGCTTTTACGAAGTTGTGTATGTAATTGCTACTTTATTTCAATTAAAACAGTGCCGAAATACAATACACACTTATTTAAAAAGATTAATATAATTGACCGAAACGTTGATGCTGTTCAAAATTATTTTAAAACGGACATTTATTGGTTAATATTCCACTAATAATATACATAGAGAAAAACAGGTTAATGAAACCACTAAAACCGT